>OZ004704.1:181423877-182803877 GCA_963924515.1 Vespertilio murinus | reverse complement strand
ATTATGGAAGAACCTTAATGTGAAAGTAAATTTTAGAATTCCATGTTAAGGTATTATAGTAGTATCTTTAATGGTAAGATTATTATCAATTAATCCCCTGATAAATTAAAGACATGTTATTCTTATTCTAAAGTATACTTTAAATATCATCAAAGTCCAATTTATTTAATATACTAGAGGCCCGGTGCATGAAAATTCATGCACTGGAGGGGGGTCCCTCAGCCCAGTGCTCCCTCTCACAGTCCGGGAGCCCTGAGGGGCGGGAGGTGACCTAGCGATCAGGGGAAGGCGACACCCCATCACATCTCCGCTGCCACTGCAGGCAGAGCAAGCCTGTCCGACCCTGGTTACCTGAACCTCAGGCGGCCCTGGGCGGCTGGGCAGCTGCACACAAGGCTTTCCTGAGCCTCAGTCTGGCCCTGGGCGGCTGAGGGGCTGAGGGGGCCGGAGGGACTGGGGGACCCCGGAGGCAGGCGTGCAGAGCGGCCAGACCGCCTGGGGGTGGGCCCACCAGTGCCACGTGCCTGCCGCCCTGAGGTGGCTGATGGGACTGACCCTAGAAATAAACCACTTCAAGTGGAAAATTATTCATTTAGAACAAAAAGTTTTGGTTTTAGCCGAAACCGGTTTGGCTCAGTGGTAGAGCGTCGGTCTGCGGACTGAAGGGTCCCAGGTTCGATTCCGGTCAAGGGCATGTACCTTGGTTGCGGGCACGTCCCCAGTGGGGGGTGTGCAGGAGGCAGCTGGTTGATGTTTCTCTCTCACTGACGTTTCTAGCTCTCTATCTCTCTCCCTTCCTCTCTATAAAAAATCAATAAAATATATATATATTTAAAAAGTTTTGGTTTTAGTCAGTTACAAGCTATGTGCTTGCAATTCTAGGCAAAATGCTTGTTTTCTCTGATCCTCCATTTCTGAATCAGTAAAATGCCATGAAGATCATGTCAGACCCCCGTCTCTTAAAGAAGGTGATGAGGAATACATGACTCAAAGATAATCTCAAAAAGCAATAAGGAAGCTTTTCTGATTTCTGCATTATGAGTATTTACTTCCTCTTCTTACATCACTTGATAGTTATTTAAAATAGAATGAAGTATGGCACAAATAATATTCTTTTCTCACTGTCAGTACAGAATCTCTGAGCAATCTAAAACAGAGCCATTAAATAGCCAGCAAGATTTTTCTATAGAAACTCCTTGTTTAAAAGAAATCACACAGTAAAGAAAGCATTACTACTGTGCACTAAAAAAGGGAAGGGATTTAAAACCAAAGGCCATTCCCAAATATCTAAACCAGACCGAAGTAAACAAATGTTTGGAGGACAAGAGTCATACAAAATAATTTAAGCACATAAGTATTAAAACATGCAAGTGGGAAAAAATGCCAATAGAGGCAGCCACTCAACTTTTCCCCACATACTTTGTTTTGCTTGCCTCCATGAAAAAAATTAAAAGGGGTGGACTACAGACATGTCAAAGTGATAGTGACAAATACGCAAACGTATTAGTTGACTAGGAACAACATACATAAAGTACAGTAGGCCCTGTGGGGAACACAAAAGACTGGTAGTACAAAGAGAGCTGTTAAACACTAGCGGTGGAAAAAAGAACCATTATCTGTCATGCCCTCCTGTCACACCCTTTATTTGTAGTTATAACTGCAAGCTATTTTAAAGACAATGGTAATGTTATTAAGGGCACCTTCATACTGTGCCAAAGCACATACACACAGCAATTCAGAACAATCAGTCTTACTTTCATGAGAGCAAAGGTTGCAGCCAAATGAAATGGGTGGATACCATATTAAACAATCTTGGAATTAGCTAATAGGATATAGGAAAAAATTATCCTAATGTAAATGCTAAATTCTCTTCCTCCTTAACACAATACAAATTTTTACTATTTGAAAAGCACTAGACAAGAAAGGTTCCATTTGCTAAAACCTAAATATGGCCTGTTTTAAAGCACAAAGATTATACAAAGATTATCTCCTTGTATAATATGTAAACTTAAAATATATGCACTGGATACTAGATTTCACAACATGGAATTTTCAAAATGATGTTGTGTAGAAACAATTATATGAAAACTTTAAATACTGGCACTGCAACTCTAGAGAAAAACCAAGTATTTCCCAAACATTTAATAAAGGTGAAAATTTGCCAAGGCTGAAGCACCAACGTGGCTGGCACCACGGATGTCCCACCCGCCCAGTGGGGGGAGCTAGGCCCTCTCTGGAGAAGAAACATGGAGTCCCAAAAATATGAGCTCAACGCCCGGACCTTGCCAGCAGGTGAGGGGTTCCCGAGGCAGGTGCTGGGTGTGGAGCCCATGGGGCATAGGTCACCAAGGAGACAGAACTAAACCTCACATCACCCTGCTTGGCCCCGGAGGATGGCTGGTTAGCCAGAGACGGGTAAGATTCCTCATGGAAGGAACAACCTAAGACAGGCACAGTCACAGAGGGGCCATCAGGAGAGAACTTGGGGAGCAACGGAGGTGGGGCACAGACCCTTACCACCCCTCCTGCAACCTGGCAGGCGCCTGAACATTCTCCCATTCTGAGGGAGGTCTCCTTCCCCCATGGCTGCTTCACTACCCATGCACAGCTCAATTTGGGACCCATGTAACAGAGACGTGGCTGACAGCAGCTGCCATTTCACTGCAACAAGACTTGTTTGAGAGGCCTTGTATCCATGGTGGGGGCAAGTGGGTTTCTAATTTCCAAGTCCAGCCTAATAGCTAGAATGCTCAGGCCCTTCTCAAGAAGCCAAACAATCAATTCCACTAATACACACATGGTAAATAAGATAGTTGCTAGAGTGTTGAGTCTGACATATGAATAGTACCCAATTTCTCAGAGAAAATCAATGTGGCTAATAGAAGTAAATTAATATTCTAGAAAAACTGAGTGTACTGTACAAAATGCTGTTCCTATAGTATTAACAAAAATTCTTATTGGCAGAGCGCCTCATGGTAAAATTGCACAACATGTTATGAACCTAATGCAGTCATAGTGTAGCGCAAATAATTAAAATGTAAAAGATATCAAGACTAACAATAAAATCCCCAGAAGTCTCCAATTATCTAAAGTAAAAAAGGGGGTGACAGTGGAAGAATATCATGTAAGGAAAAATATACTGAGAATAATTTACATCTAAAAACTTTTTTTGTACTTAAGAAAATTAACCTTTATTTGAAACGCTAACAGCAAGATATCCATAAAAATACACACATGGAGTCAAAATAAGCAAGAGGAAAATTATTTGGGGGAGTGGGGTGGGGATGAAAAAGAATCCCAAGTCAAATTTAAAGAGAATATCTCTGTATTAACTTTTGGTCGAGAATATGTTTGTATAGTTTCAGAAAACAACTCTGAGACCACCTGGAATCCAGTAACAGAGAGGAATAGACAGAAGTGCTCCAGCCATGAAGACAGAAGAGACAATTCAGAGATGGAAGATGCTGAGGACGCCTCACCATACCAACAGACAGCGGCTGCCTATTGCTGAAGGATACCCACGATCAAACAAGAGATGGTCGGACCTGCATTACCACCATTTGTCCACCAACCAGATCTGAAATATCATGGCTGACATGTACACACAAGGAACTATTTGACATTGAAACTGGGACTCAAAAGAACTGCTGGCCCAGAACGGAACTCACTACAGACTGATTCATTTGCCTCTCAGGATAACCATTAAGGCTTATCGCAGTTTAGGTTTTTATAAGGGTATTTCTTGGATCACATGACCTCACACATCTAGACGAAATAATGAACAACATAGACTGGTGAACAAAGATAGACCCAGAAAAAGAGAAGCAGCGATCAGACTCTCAAACCTCAGAGGGAAAGTAGGGGAGGGTGGGGGTAAAGGGAAGAGATCAACCAAAGGACTTGTGTGCATGCACTATGGACAATAAGGGGGTAGGGGAATATGTAGGGATGGGTTTGGGCTGGGAATGGGGGGATAAGGACAATTATGTGATACCATAATTAATAAAAATCAATTAAAAAAAAAAAAAAAAAAAAAAAAAAAGGTGAAAATTGAATAAAGGCAACAAGAACACCGTAAAGACTAGTGTTTGGTTTGTTGTGGGTATTCTACTGCTCTTTTTCCTGAAGAAACAAATTATTCTCCTTTATGGCTTTCCTGACTCCATGGTCTCTAATCATAATGAAGTCCAAAACATTAAGCAGTTGTTTTTCAAAGTATGCTGATAACATAATTCAACTTCATGACTTACTCTCAAGCATATTATAACTCTATTTTGTCTTTTAAATGATTGGGGAAATAGAACTATAAATTATCCAAATGCCCACATATTTAAGTAAGTTTTTCAGCTGAAATATAAAGTTTATTTGATAAAACACTACAGTTACTATACTGCTAGACCACACAGGTTTAAAATGTGGCATTTCATCTGTCCTTGTGGCACGTCAATATCTTCTCCAATTCATTCAGTCTATATTACTAACATTAGTCAATACTTTGTTGACTGGCTTAAAGGCAAAAATCAGAGAGGGGACGAAAAAGCTTTAATTATAAAAAGTGACTTTATAATCACAGCAATGCAAACTCATAAATAAATATAGCACTTAGTAGTAAATGGAGAAAAATGGAAAATAAAGTTCAGGTATTGGAGAAATGCCATTATTGAATTGATATTCAGTAAAAAAAAAAAAGAGAGAGAGAGAGAGAGAGACAATTTCAACAACTTGCTTTCAGACTCATTTTTTAAACATTTTTTTTCAGATGCAATTAGAACTTAGGTTATCTTAGGTTAGTTCACTGCGAGTGTGAGAGAAATCTATTGTTCAAACAGAAATGAAAGGGAGTGAGTGTCTTCTCAGATTGGCTATTTTTAATAGAACCCCAAGAGTCTTTAAGTTCTTCAATAGGTTCAGCATCCACTGCCCTAGTTTGCTCTAAGAATAGAAACCATTTATGATAATTTCCACCAAAAGTCATGAAGTATATAAAAAAATATTTTAACTATTTTTCAAAAAATATTTTTTAAAACAATGATAAAAAATGACTTTATAAAAATATTTTGAAAAACCAATCAGTCCAACACAGAACTCCAACCCTAGAAAAATGGATTGGCCACCTGAATTACTTGCTATTTACAGTGACTTTAGGCAAAATTATTAATCATTATTTAAGTCTGAAGCCATAATTTCAAACTTATTGGGCAGATTAGGTGACAATGACGTAAGAAGTTTAGCGCTCGTTCAAAGCACTGCAAAAAGCAAAACAGAGCTTTATCTTGTGTCAGATGGCATTTCCAAAAAACTGCCCAAAGCTAATTTTTGTATATTGGCTTCTATTTTCCTCTTCAACTTTAAAAAATGGACTATGTAACCCTTTTCTTTTTAAGGGGGTGGGAGAAGTGATTTTTATGGTAGGGAGGATAGGAAGAATAGGATCATACATAATAAAGAAAAACATGTAGAATGCTGCAAACCTTTTCTGAATTATATACTGAGGCAATTATTTTTAAAACAAAGAAACAAAATATGAGAAAATCCAATCTGTATTATGTATTTGAAACTAACTTAAAGGTCAAAAGAAGAAAAGAGCTTGATTAAACAGAACACAGAAGACTAATAAATGATTCATTTCAATCAAATCCACACCTCTGGCTCCTGGTATTTGTGAAAAGAGCAATTTGGAATGTTTTGTTCTGTCACTTTTGCTTTGCAATTAACTGACTGCTATGATCATAGAAAAAAAATCATACAAAACATAAAATTACTCAAGTTCATAATAAAATTAAGTGGTAAGTATAGGGATACAGAAATAGAGAAGGATTCATTCAAAGATCTATCCTCCGCCCCCCCCCAAAAAAATGACTTAATATTATGTCAAATGAGTACCCAAATTTATACATTCTGAAGGATATGTTCATGGATGAGAATGACAGTGACAGGGTTAATGACACAGGGGGCTGGTGTTTCAAATGTTAGAGATAATCTGCTGTTCTTAAAATAATACAGCACTCACTGCTGGCAGATTTTTTTTTTTAAAGTTTTTAATGACAGAATGAGAGGTTACCATAGCAAAAGCTAAAATCATAAGCATAAATATAGACCTAGAGCCAATTTCATTAGAATTGAGACATACATTAACTCAGATTAAACAATTTCATCACTTTAGCAGTAAACATATGTCATCGTAACTAAGCAATAAATCCAAATACTGTTCTTTCCCTTGTGTATCCTTCAAGGTATCAGATTGCTTGACTTATTTTCTGATGTAAAATCCTAAATTTGTTTAATTCATACAATTACATATGCATTTCTAATAAACACCCATTAGTGAGGCTGTTTTAAACCCAGATTATTGTTTAAATGCTATTTAAGTACGTCTAGCAATGTATTTATATCTAGTTAAAGCACTACACTAGGTTATGATATTTTAATATGTTTTCTTAATTGATTTCAGAGAGAGTAAGGGAGAGGGAGAGAGACAGAAACATCAATAATGAGAAAGTATCACTGGCTGCCTACTGCACACTCCCTACTGGGGATTGAGCCTGCAACCCAGGCATGTGTCCTGACCAGGAATTGAATCTCCATCTCCTGGTTCATGAGTCAATGTTCAACCACTGATTGTTTTGTTGTTCATCCTCGCTTGCGGATATTTTTTCATTGATTTTTTTTTTTTTTTTTTTTTTTTTTTTTTTTTTTTTTTTTAGAGAGAGAGAGAGAGAGTGGAAAGGAGGAGGCAGGGAAGAGAGGGAGACAGGCAGACAAACATCAATGTGAGAGACACACATAGATTGTTTGCCTCCCGCTCGTGCTCCAAGTGGGGCTGGGGATCGAACCTGAAACCCAGGTCCATGCCCTTGACTATACATGAAAAGCTGCTCAACACCATTAGCCATCAAAGAAATGCAAATCAAAACCACAATGAAATACCACTTCACAGCCATGAGGATGACTACAATCAAAAAGATAATAAATGTTGGCAAGGATATGGATAATTGGAACCCTCATACACTGAAGTTGGAAGATGTGCACCACAGCTTTAGAAAGTTTGGCAATTCCCTCAAGAGTTAAACATAGAGTTAGCATATATAATCCAGCAATTCCACTCCTAGGTATGCTCTCATAAGAATGAAAACATGTGTCCACACAAAACTTGTAAACAGATGTTCATAACAGCATTATTCATAAAAGCCAAAAAATAGGAACCTAATGTCCATAATTGACGAATGAATAAACAAATTATGATATATACATACAATGGGTTATTCAGCCATAAAAAAGAAAGAAGTATTTATACATGCTGCAACATGGATGAACCTTAAAAACATTATGCTAAATGGCACATAATGTATAATTCCACTTATATGAAATGTCCAGAATAAGCAAATCTAAAGAGACAGAAAGTAGATTTAGTGGTTGCAGTGGCTGGGAGGGTTGGGGTGGAATGTGGAGTGACTGCTAATAAGCACAAGAATTCTCTCTGGTACTCTCATGATTTGAATCAAATGTTCTAAAATTGATTTTGGTACAACTCTGAATATCACTGAACAGTACACTTTACATAGGTTAACTGTGTGGTATGTAAAATTATATTCCAATAAGCCTATTCCTGAAAAATAATAATAATGTTTACAAAGCACTGTGAAGAAGTACAGGGTATTAAGAAAACATAAAAAAGGAACTCTTAACAGAATCTGGGGAATCAGAGGAAAGTTAAGTGAAGACTTGATATATATGCATTTTACAGCAAAAAATGGCACAACATGTCTGAATAACTACTAGTAGCTAAAAGAATTCAAGAATGGCTAGCGTTGAGTGATGAGGTGGAAGAGGAAGTAATAACATAGCTCATGTTTACTGAACTTTTTACCTATGTGCCAGACACTGCTTACTCCAAACCTAAAATATATGATTATATTTAATCCTAATAACTCTTTAAAGTATAGATGGTTATTATCCATTTAAAGAAACTGAGGCATTGTAAAGGAAAGTAACCTGCCCAAGGTCACAGCAAATGGTGCTATCATTGCTTAAACCAAAGCATTCTGACCCCAAAATCCCACAATCCTTAACACTTTATCTTTCATCTTTTCCTAGAAATTGCCTACCAATTACGACAAAGTTTTGTACATTCATCCTCTACAGCAGTGTTTCCCAAACTTTTGACATATGTGTATCCCTTCTATAATTTTCGTAACGCTGAGTACCCCTCGTCAAAAAAAATGGATGTATTTTAATAACAATCAAAATATTTATTTTTTTGGTACATACACAAAATAATAATAAACAAAAAATAAAATTATTCATAATAAAATATAAATAAAAGTTATATTATAAATAACATTTATTTGCACACCGGACCATCTCACGCCTCACAAGACTGTCTTGACTTGACTCATGAGAACGTAGAATTAGGCGCAGCTAAGCACGGTGCAGTGCATATCCCCACCAAACTCCGGTGCAACGCGTACCCCCACCAAACTCTTCCCGTACCCCTGGGGGTACGCGTACCACACTTTGGGAAACACTGCTCTACAGTAACCATATACACCATACAATTATACACAAGTTTATTTCGTTAAGCAAATAAAATACTTAACTTGGGTTTAGAGACCATGTTTTATAATACTTAACTTTTAATCTCTGGAATTACACTCAGCAAGGCAGGTTGATCACTTAGCAGCTCTGAGAACTGAAACTTCCTGAAAGATATTTCCTGTCTCACACTTAACAGGGAGGTGGGGAGTGAGAGCATTTACTTATATTATTGAAATTATAATTGTGTGTGTGTGTGTGTCCCCTGACCCCATACAGTGGAATGTGCTTAAAACTTATCGGTATTTGGGTAACAATATGGGTCAAGTTTAGGTTTCTAGTGTGAACATCTGTGTAAATGATAATGCCTGAACATATGTGTGGAGAACAATTCTGAGCTCGGTTTTGGACAAGCTGAGCTACAATAACTATAAGACATCAAAATCAAGATGACTAAAAGGCAGTTAGATCTGTGGACCTGGTCTTCAGAAGAACTGGACCAAGGAGGTAAATTTGGAAGTTTGGAGATATATATATATATATATATATATATATATATATATATATATATATGATTAAATGCCTAAAAAGAAAGCATAGACAGAGAAAGGTCTTAAAACATTGGGTTTCAAATTTCAGCAAGTATCACAATTACCTAGAGGGTTTGTTAAAACCCATCCACAAAGTTTCTGATTCAGCCTAAGGGGCCTAAGGATTTTGATTTCTTTAAAAAAAAAAAAATTATTGATTTTTTACAGAGAGGAAGAGAGAAGGATAGAGGGTTAGAAACATCGATGAGAGAGAATCATTGATTATTTGTGACATGACTCACCTGTTGTAACCAGCTGCTTCATAACCTGCCCTGCCCTGCCCTGCCCTGCCCAAGTGGCTCAAATTAAACACCCTGCCGCCCTCAAACAGACCCAACTAACTCTTTAGAATGGCTATGGTTTCCCTGGCCACCTGCCTTTACCTAAAACTTCCTATTGAAGACAAAAGAGTAACATTAATAGATTTCAAGGACTTACTCCACTCATGTGAGAGAGGAAGAAAAAAACCAACAATAAGGTAAGTAATCTAAACTAAAACCCCTAGTTCCAAAGAAAGGTCAAGTTCTGGGGAGCAGGGGGAGTGTAGGAACCACTAAAGTTTTATTCTTTAACTCACCTAAATTTTACATATAGGCAGTTGAGAGTATGGCAAGGAAAGGCTCACATGTTCTAGCATAATGGGGCATACCAAAGCAAAAAAAAAAAATGTTTAAGAAATAATTTCCTCCTGCCAGCCCTTCCTTAAACATCCATTTATAAAGAAACTTTTAACATTTCTGAAGTCCAAAAAGTAGGACTGTCAGTGTGTTTTATATGGGAACAAAACTTCCCTAATATCCTGAGCACGTATGATTATGAGTGTGAGTTTTTGGCCACGAAAACAGTACTTTTCATTCCTAGTTTTCTGGCTGTGCTCCAAGACTACTTTTCTTATCCAGTTATCTTTACTGAGATCCTTTTTGACAGTGGGGGAATAAGAGGACCTTTAACATCTTTTATGAAAACATTTGCACATATACATTTCAGCACTTACCAAGTGTTCTTTTGAGGTTTTAAAGAGGAAACCACAGTCTAAAATGACCTAACCCTGCCCTGGCCGAGTGGCTCAGGTGGTTGGAGCACGGTTCCGATGCGTCAGGGTTGCAGGTTTGGTCCCTGGTCAGGGCACATACAATAAACCACCAATGAGCCCTCGCTGGTTTGGTTCAGTTGATAGAGCAGTGGCCTGTGGACTGTAGAGTCCAGGCTGCAGGCTTAATCCCCAATACAGGGATGCAGGAGGCAGCAAATCAATAATTCTCTCTCATCATTGATGTTTCTACCTCTCTCTCCCTCTCCCTTCCTCTCTGAAATCAATAAAAATATTTTTGGGGGGAATCAACCAATGAACATATAAATAAATGGAACAACAAATGAATCTTTCTCTTCTCTACCCACTCCTCTCTCTTCCTCTTCCTCTCAAAAAAAAAAAAAAAAAAAAAAAAAGGAAAAAACAACAACTGCGTACCAAAATTTCTGCTGTGGGCAATCACCGCCATATCCAAATCACATAGTTGTTATTATTAGCAGGGAGAAAAGGAAAAAATTAACACCTGAGAATTTACTATATGCCAGGCATTTAATATATGTATTTTTAACTAAATTCTCATAACAACCAGATAGGTAGCTACTATTATTGTCCAATTACAGATGAGAAAAGAGATGATAAGAGGTTCAGTATCTTAAGTAACTTACATGTAACTAAGTGGCAAAACCAGATTTGAACCCAAGCAGCTAGCTCCAATGTCTGCCTGTTTTCTGCTAGACTGTACCCTACCCTAAAACTTTACTCTGAAATACAGGAAAGATAACTATTTGAACAATTCTAGGCCCTAGATCATTAAACCTCTTCACAAACCCAGTTATATTTGAGCTTTACATTATTTAGGGGAAAAACCTGGTGGGTCCTGCTTTAATGAAATTAAACTATCTGGAGAGAATTAACAGACCTATTATGGGCACTACTCACCAAGAATAATGGGGTTCCCTGCCTGCTTATCCTAATGCAAAGCTCACCAGTTGAGAGACCCTATCTAGGTACAGAGGTTCCAATCAGTTTTATATTGCTTCATTCTTCCATTGGATTAGTTAAATCAGAATCAAACATCTGTACCATGAAAGAGACAAGAATTTAATAAAGGAAGAAAGAAACAGTAAAATAGAACTTGTTAAAAGCCTTCTAATTGAGACCCTCTGAGTCAAGATACTGCATCCATAAAGCAAAATAGGAGGCTGTGAAAAGGCAAAAAAGAATGAAAAAAGACTTTTAGAAAAAAAAGTAATTGTAAGGCAGTATAAGATTTGAAGTGTGGAGACAAAAATCAAGAAAACAGACCAAAACCAAGAAAAAAAAATTATCAAAGAAAACACAACATCAGTCCAGGAGGTAGGCATTTGACTAACAAGAACTCCAAAACAAAAAGAAAAACAGAAATCAAAGAGAGGAAATTTTCAAATAAATATTAATTTTCCACAACTAAAAGATTAATAAATTAATAGAAGAAGACTTTACAGAAGTCTGCCCATTAGTAGGGACCACTCCATGTTCAAACAAATAGAGGCCCAAACCAAGACATATCATTGGGAAGTTTTAAACAAAGTCAACCTTTCAGAGAAAAGGCAGCTTATCTACAAAGGAACAAGAATCAAAATAGCCTAAGACATCTCACCAAAAAGGATACTACCTTTGAAGTTCTAACAGAAATTATGTTCAATCTAGAATTCTATTCCCAGTTCAATAGAATAAAAATATTTTAGTCTCACCTTAGTATATACCCCAGCAAAACAAAGCAAAAAAAAAAAAAAAAAAAGAAAAAAAGAAAGAAAGAGGAATATACGGGAACTGAAGAGTGCATATATATTGTATGCCCAGTGCACAAAATTCGTGCACAGAGGGGGGATTCCCTCAACTCAGCCTACACCCTCTCCAATTAGGGACCCCTTGCGGGATGTCTGACTACCATTCCGATCCCTGGGATCCGGCCTAAACTGGCAGTCAGACATCCCTCTCACAATCTGGGACCACTGGCTCCTAACTGCTCACCTGCCTAACTGCCTGACTGCCCCTAAATGCTTCTCCCTGCCAGCCTGATCACCCTAACTGCCCTCTACTGCAGGCCTGATGTCACCCCCAACTGTCCTCCTCTGCTGACCAATTTGATTCTGATTGGTCGGTTCCTATGCCAGTCAGCATCAAAAGCTCCGCCTCCTAGGCAGCCATTGGTTCCCCACAGCACCCACCTTTGGTTCTGACTGGTTGGTTCCTATACCAGTCAGCATCTCCAGGCCTATCTTTGGGCTTGATCAAAGAGGTGGGGCTTAACAGCAACCTCCAGAGGCTGGGAGAAAAAGAAAAGCCTGCTGTTGGTGAAAGATCAGAAAGAGAGAGGGAAAGAGGTTAAGTACACTGATCAACAGCTTCCACTGAGGCTACAGATCAGACCCTGACTCATTTTCTGGGTCTCAACCACCTGAGCAGTCAGTGCTGGGTTGGCAGGCTGCAGCTGGACAACCCAGCGCTGATTTCCAGATGGTATGTGTTTGGTCACAAACTCAGCCCCTTCCTAAGCCCCAGGCTTTAACTTGGGAAGCGCCCACCCCATCCCCCCATCCCACCCCTCCGATCGATTGCAGGCTGGGCCTCTCCAATGGCCTGCTGGGAGTGACCTGGGTGCCCAGGAGGTCCCCAGGATCCAGGTATGTATGCAAATTAACCTCCATCTTAGTTGTGTTAATTTGCATACTCACTCTGATTGTGGGCATAGCAGAGGTACTGTCAATTTACATGTTTCTGTTATTGGGTAAGATAGGAACATAATGAAGGCAAATGACAGAATGCCAGCTGAGTAGCAGTTCTCCATAAAGCACAGGTTGATAGAGGGCATCGGGAGAAGGGTAAGTATGAAAACAGGAAATATTAGAACTTTTACACTACCTTTAAAAAAATGAAATATCTGCCCTGGATGGTTTGAACATCATCCCAATGTGCCAAGGTTGAGGGTTTGGTCCCCAAAGCTCATACAAGAGGCAACCAATGAATGTATAAATAAGTGGAGCAACACACTGATCTTTCTCATCAATTAATTTTTTTAATAAAATGGAAAAATTAAGGAAGTTTTAAAAACAAATCCTACAACTGAGAACTCTGACATGGGGAGATAATGGCATCCTGTTTTAACTTTGGAGAACTACCTTCTCCTCATGCCCAATACACATGATTCAAATGGGGCTGATCCCAAATCCATCCCCACGGGCAGGCATATTACCAAGACCTATCCTAATCTAATTATTTCCACCTTGCAATAGTCACTTGTTCAGAAATAAACCCACAGCCTAGAATCAGTACTGGTGGGAGAAAGGGTAAAGGAGAGGTTCCTGAAAATAAAGCTAAAAGAAGGAAAGCAGACATAGTAAAAGGCCAATTCTTTAAAGCAGTGTTTCTCAAACTTCTCTCATGATGAGAATCACCTGGTGGAGTTGTTAAAATACAGATTCCTGAATCCCAACTAAGAAGTGCTAAACTAGAATTTTTGGGAACATATAGGTTCTTAGTTGGGATTCAGGAATCTGTATTTTAACAACTCCACCAGGTGATTCTCATCATGAGAGAAGTTTGGGAAACACTGCTTTAAAGCAAGGTTTGAGCACCTGGATCCAATCCTACTCCATTCTCTTGAACTCTGGGGGAAATTTTCCTTTTTCAGTTAAATTATGATTGAGTTGGTTTTCTAACACTCCAAAGTATCCCTTACTAAAATACTCCTTTTTCAAAGCAGGAAGTCAAAAGATATCACCTATTGTTAGTGAAATAAAATAAATACACAGTACTTACCAAGGTAATCAGAGAGCTAAAAATAATGATGTATCAGAAAGAAGGTGGAGAATAGGATAGTGGTGGTGGGAAATAATTCTTCATGGGTCTCTATATCTCGCAAGCAAGGCACTGTCTGATCTTTGTTCTGGGCTATACTTTTACGGATGCTCATATAGCAAAACAGCGTTGGAGGATAGAAAGTACCTTCCTCCAGAGCAAATAACTGGCATACTTACTGTCTCTCCCTCTGGAGCTGGTGCAAAAGATGGCATTATAAAATACTTGAAATCCCTTAACTCAGAGGGTTTTCTCCAATAACAAAACCTACTAGCTGAACCAGTGTTAACTCTCTGGCCCTCTCTGCGGTGTCCTGTGGGAACTGAGTCTTGGGACACTGGCACAAATGAATGCTGATACTCTGGCTACTGCTATTGCTCTGAGTAATACTGTACTTCATCTCTGCCTCTGGGCCTTCCACCAACACAAGATCTGTGTCTTCTATCAGCATGCATACAGCTGTGACAGCCTAACTCAATACCTTTCATTAGACAGTAAAATCTCAGGTTCTTTACCATTTTTTAAAATATATTTTATTGATTTTTTACAGAGAGGAAGGGAGAGAGAGAGCCAGAAATGTTGATGAGAGAGAAACATAGATCAGCTGCCTCCTGCACACCCCCCACTGGGGATGTGCCTGCAACCAAGGTACATGCCCTTGACTGGAATGGAACCTGGGACCCTTCAGTCCGCAGAATGACACTCTATCCACTGAGCCAAACCGGTTTTGACTCTTTACCATTCTTGACAGGTAGTAAATGGGAGCTAAATTTTTACTATCATTGCAAAAAACCAACAGACAATGTTTAAAACTGACAAATCAAGAAATGGAAGTATAAGCATATTAATATGGGGGATTATCACTAAAGAATCAAACATACACACAACTGAACTTGTGTCCCTGGGAGAGGGAATTGAGGTGGGGAGGTGTGAGTGGGAGAAGGAGATCATTGCTTTCATCATAAACCCTTGTAAACCATTATAATCCCCCCTGCCTCCACCATGAACATGTATTTGAGAAAGAAGTGTTTGCTGGCTACTTTAAAGACAAATAATAATAATAATAAGTGTACAAGAAAAAATATTTTTCAGTATTTTCATCCAACTGTAATTGGATGTATCAAGAAAAGTACCTAATTAAGTATGATGTTCTCATTGCAGTTCTAGAAACCTAGAAGGGAAATACTCTCATCAATGATCAACTCAAGCCACAAAAGTCTCAATATATCACCAAAAAAGTACCTCATGTCTTGCTTTGGAGATTTCTTTTCTTTTTAATAAAATTATTCTGATAGTCATGTACACAATAGTGTCCTACACCTTTCCTACGCAAAGCACGTTTCTGGCTTCAACATGTAAATACATATCCTTACACATAATTTCCTACAATTGTAGATTCTAATTTACTCCTTTAAATCACATTGTTTTAAAACTGAAATTAAAATTAATTTATGACACTGGTAAATCAGGTATTGTCTGTGGCTCTTTACAACAGAGCAAAATTTTTTTAATATATATTTTATTGATTTTTTACAGAGAGGAAGAGAGAGGGATAGAGAGTTAGAAACATCGATGAGAGAGAAACATCAATCAGCTGTAAAAAGGTGCAAAGATGAAAAGTGACAGAGGTTAGCATAGTGCCTGCATATAAAATATACTGCACTTTTAAAAGTAAATTAATAATAAACAGGCCTTGAAATTCCACAAGTTAAAAATGTTAGTGTATAACTAACTAATTTACTAAGCTAACCATATAACATGTTGATAGGATCCCTAAAGCAGAAAGCCCAAGAACTTCTCTGGACTTATTTGCAGGATCCATTTTCACACTCCTATTTGCAGTATCCCCAATAAGCCAACGCACTGTCATGGAGGTAGAAATCTTCATCAAAGCGAAGATGCCTGAACTACAGACTAAAGTGACTGATGGGTAGAAAGTACAGAGAATAATTCTGATGACTGAACTTGAAATAAAATCTCTTGCCCTACTTGGGAACAAGTTTACCTCTCCTGGTTCCTAGACAATAGAGCAAATGTGTCCTTTGAGACTTCCTTGTTAAACTCAAAGTTCACCTTCAGAAACTTCAGATAATCAATACTTTTGTTCCAAGAGTGATTTTACCATTACAAATAATACTTCATAAACAATATTAATATTTTTAATTTTCAAGAAGCAAATGAGCATTTTAATACACAAACTCCTACTACTGAATCTGCTAGAAGATGTCTCAGTTAACCAGCAGAATAGAAAACAAAACAGAATTTAAAAAACAAAACAGGAGAAACCAAGATGGTGGCAAAGGTAAACAACTAATCTAACACACAACAATTTCAAAACTACAACTAAAAGACAAAACGTCTATCACCCAGAACCATGGGAAAGCTGGCTGAACGGAAGTCTTACAACGAGAAGGAAAGAGAAAGGAGCACAAGCGCTGAAAAGCGGAAAAGCTGAGGTATGGCGGCACATGAATCGGGCTGGTGGCGGGTGACAGGGCTCATGACTTTTTTTCAATCCAAAGGGAAACAAGCTCCTAATCACTCTAAAATCCAGTTTCTGGGGACACCCGGGGACCCAGATGCCTACGGGTCTGTCGGCCATCAGGTCCAAAAGCCAGGGTGACTTTTGCAGAGGAGCGCACAGCAATCATTGTTTACTGCACTGGAGCATGGGACTTGGAAATGCTGAAAGGCAGAGAGGGCTGTCGGCAGCCATCGCTGTTTGTCATGCCCCAGCCTAGTGATGCCCTAATACTATAAGACTAATACACATGAAGCAATTAGCAGTAACAACAATATACTGTATAATGAAGTGCTAATTGGCTGATACTCAATATACAGCACAGGAATTCAGGAAATGGAAAGACTGTAGAGGGGCTGGAGAGTCCAAAAAGGTTTTACTGTAACAGGATTTCTGTAATGGATGATTACACTTAGAGAAATGGAAAGGGGAAAGCAAGGCTCAGAAAACTGCCTTACTGAGCACCAGATTTGTCACAGACAATCCCACAGACATGATGGAGTATAGGATGCACCATCTTACAAAAAATTTTAAGAGCTACTTTTAAATGTGATGCCACGGCCCGACTGGTGTGGCTCAAACGTTGAGGGTCTACCTACGAACCAGGTGAACCAGGAGGTCACAGTTTGATTCCTTGTCGGGGCAGATGTCCAGGTTGCAGGCTCAATCTCCAGTAGGAGGTATGCAAGAGACAGGCAATCAATGATTCTCTCATTATTGATGTTTCTCTCTCCCCCTTTCTCTACCTCTCTGAAATATTATGTGTGTATATATACCGTATTTGCCGGCGTATAAGACGATTTTTTTGGCCCTGAAAAATACGTATTTGCCGGCGTATAAGACGACTGGGCGTATAAGACGACCCCCTAACATTTCCACTAAAAATACAGAGTTTGTTATATACTTGCCGTATAAGACTACCCCCCACTTGGAGGCATATTTTTCAGGGCCAAAAAATCGTCTTATACGCTGGCAAATACGGTATATACACACACTATAGTATATATACACTAGTATATACACACAAATACATATATTATATACACACATATACATATATATGTGCATGTGTGTGTGTGTACATGTGTGTATCCTATACACACATATACATAATGCCACAAAAACCTAGTGTAGGGGAGAACATCTCAGTGGAATTTTTGTTCAATTTACCTGGCAACTGTAAAAAAAAGACTAAAGAGGGCAAGTAATGGATTTATGAAAACTATTAACAGAGACAACTATAGAAATCTAAATTCAGAATGATCATTGGTCTAGAAGTGTGCTATCCAATACAGAAGCCACTAGACACATGTAGCTTTTGAGCACCTGAAATATCACACCAGTCTAAGATGAGATGAACTTTAAGTGTAAAACGCACAATGAATTTCAAAGACTTTATATGAAAAAATAATGTAAAATATCTCAATCATTTTTATATTGATTACATGTTGAAATCATGATGTTTGGGATATATTGCATTAAATAATATAGTATTAAGAATTATTTTTAGATATTTCCTTTTATTTTTAAAATGGGGCTAACAGAAAATTTTTTAAAAATATATTTTTTGTTGATTTCAGAGAGAAAGGAAGACATAGAAATAAATGGTAAGAGAGAATCCTTGATTGGGTGCCTCCTGCATGCCCCCTACTGGGAATCGAGCCCACAATACGGGCATGTGCCTTTGACTAGAATCGAACCCAGGAACCTTCAGTCCGCAGGCTGATACCCTGTCCACTGAGCCAAACCAGCTAAGTGCTAACAAAATTTTTAATTACATGTAGCTCACATTATATTTCTACTAAACAGCACTGTTCTCTGGCCATCTCAACTTTCTTAATCTCCCATTCCCATGATTTAAAACAATTTTAACATGTGCCCATAAATGTATGTTATGTATGTATGTATGTATGTATGTGTATGAGTGTTTGTATGTGTGTATATACACAACTGTACTACTAGTTTTTTATCCTATCCTATATAATAAAAGGCTAATATGCAAATCGACCAAATGGCAGAATGTCTGGTCATTATGATACACACTGACCACCAGGGGGCAGACACTCAATGCAGGAGCTGCCCTGGTGGTCAGTGCACTCCCACAGGGGGAGCACCGCTCAGCCAGAAGCCAGGCTTACAGCAAGCACAGTGGCGGTGGTGCGAGCCTCTCCCACCTCCGAGGCAATTAAACAACCTACAAGGGCTCCTGGACTGTGAGAGGACACATGCTGGGCTGAGGGACCCCCCTCTTCCCAACCCAGTGCATAAATTTCATGCACTGGGCCTCTAGTACCACTATATTTTACATAGAGAATAAGCAAAAGCAAAAATAAATACTAAAAGGACAAGAAAAATAAACAGTTCAAATATTTATCTTTTTGTAACCCAATGGACTATCACACATACTCCATATTGGAGGCCTAGAATGCCACCAGAGTGACTGATCAGGAAAAGACAAATCCAAGTAAAAGACTCACTGAAACTTTAATGATTGGTTAACTAAGAGTACAAGGGAGAGGGGACTAAGTATGACACAATGGACAGTTACTATTTGCTACTCAGCATCCAGTAATCCCTGGATGTGAATTCACTTCTCTCCCAACATGCTGCTTGGATAGCAATGACCCCATCCCCAGCTCCGGACAGGCCCATGCTGGCTAAACCAAATAGATATCCATATTCTCAGTGACTGGTTCAAAAATGTCAGAAATGTAATCCAAAGTCAATGAAAGACAAGACATTTGCTGGGGCTTCTGGAGAGAGAAACTATCTTCCAGCAGTGGTTCTTAAGCTATGGCTCCCAGACTCCCCAAAAGGGGTTTGGGTATAGAATTCTGGGTATCTATAAACTCAGATGAAGGGGGAAAATATCTTTACTAACCTCCAACTGAAATTCAGCATTTCCTTCCATTGTGAATTCAGTCACCAGACCACAATATTAGCAATATCTGTCACTGTCACCAGTAGAAATCAGATATTTTCCTATCACATGATCTTTGGCTTTACCTCCAAACAATGTTCATCACTACTTGGAATTTATTAGACTTATTTAGCCTAGGTTATTATTTAATAAAGAATATTATTTAATATTATTTGGACTAAAATATTATTTAATAAAGCACATATTGATCTAATTTAAAAAATAATTTGGTTAACTATATATTCCCTTTTTTTTTAACTATAAATCCAAGATTTTATTAAAAATTTCAAAACACCTGAAAATGGTAAATACCATGACAAATCAAAGATAGTTCAATCATTAGGAAATGTTCTCAAATGTTTTGTATACTAATAAAGAAGAAAAACCATACAGTTAAGAATGGCTCTCAGGTACTCTTCCTATAATAGACGTGCAACTCACTGGCTCAGAAGAGGTCAGCCATGATAAGATCATGGGAAATCACGTCACTCAGGAGCCCTCCTCCATGTAACAGATCTGATTCTTGATTGCCTATCCTAGAAATTATTAGTGAAGCCTGACACTGGGCAAGAGTCCTAATGCATGATTAATCTGAGAATCTGATCCTTTGTGTTATACTGGAGTGTGGATTGGGATTTTATTTTAAATCATTTTTTATTTTTCAATTATAGTTGACATACAATATTATATTCGTTTCAGGTATATATTCCAATAATTATATAATTTACTAAGTGACCATCCCAATAAATCATATATCATCTAACACCATACATAGTTATTAGAATATTGACTATATTCCCTATGCTGTACTTTATATTCCCATGACTATTCTATAACTACCAATTTGTACTTCTTAATCTCTTCAACTTTTTCTCCCATCCCAGTCCCCCTCCCATATGGTAACCATCAAAATGTTCTCTGTATCTAGGAGTTTGTTTCTGTTCTGCTTGATCATTGTTTTTTTAGATTCAATTGTTTATAGGTATTTATTGGCATTTTATTGTTCATATTTTTTATCTTCTTTATCCTTCTTTAAAAAGGCCCTACATTTATTGTAATACTGGTTTGATAGTGATAAACTCCTTCAACTTTTTCTTGTCTAGGAAGCTCTTTATCTGTCCTTCAATTCTAAATGATTGTCTTGGTGTGGGCCTGTCGGGTTCATGTTGTCTGGAACTCTCTGCACTTCCTGGACTTGTTAGAGTAGTTTTCTGTCATTATTTTTTCAAATAGATTTTCAATTTCTTGTTCTCTCTCTTCTCCTTCTGGTACTCCCATGATATGTTGGTACACTTGGAGTTGTCCAGGAGGTCCTTACACTATCCTCATTCTTTTGGATTTTTTTTTTCCTTTTTGCACTTCTGTGTGTTGTTTCTTACATTCCAAATTGCTGATTTGATTCTTTGCCTCAGCTATTCTGTTGATTCCCTATAAAATACTAATTTTAGTTAGTGTAGCCTTCATTTCTGACTGGCTTTTTTATGGTTTCCATGTCCTTTTTTAAGGTCAGGCACAACCCTGTCTTGCCTGGGATGAGTTAGAAAGCAAGCTGCAGATGCCTGCCACTTGGGCGTGGAGGTGCCCAGGTGAAGCAAAGCTTCCAACCAAGGGGGCAGCCACTAATACTGGGCCTGGGACCACTTAGTGAGAGGTGCAGGCACACTGAGGCCAGGTGCTGCTTGTTTGAGAATTTAGAAAAATCTGAAGCATGAGCCAAGACAGGCCATTATATGGAAAAGCCATTGGAAATGGCGTTAAAGGACCCACAAACTGGGTGGGGCTAGGGGGGGGGGGTCTCAAGGAATCACCAGTGTGGGGCAAACAGTGACAGGTTGATTGAGACTCAGATATGGTACTTGACTGCTGGCTCTGTGGGAGGAGGACTCAAAAGGAACAATGGCATCTGCCAGCACTTCTGCTAGGAGAAAGCTGCTCTGATACCAGACAGTTCTTCCTCACATGTCCACATGCCTTCTGACATGTTGTCCCAGTGCTGGAACTCAGAAGGAGTGAGTCCAAGCAAGTTTATGCTCAGACCCTTTAAAACTGCTGGGACTCCAGCAGCTTGCCATCTCATTCAGCCACAATCACTCTGGATCTGACAGCCAGAAGTCATGGGACTTCTTTTCCTGCCATTGGAACTCTGGGATGGGGGGCCTGGTGTGGGGCTAGGACCTTTTGCTCCTTATAAGGGACCTCCACAGCCAAGATAACCCTCCTGGTTTTTATCTGTCACATATGGATGTTGGACCAGCCTGTTCCATGTACCCCGCCCCCCTCTGCTCCCTGTACCAGTTTCAATGTGGCTTAATTTTTATTCCTTTCTAAACATCCTGTGTTTTTTTTCTCATCACCATTCATCCCCCCTGTACCCACTCCCACCTCCACCCATCCCGCTCCACAATCACCATGCCGTATTCCATGTCCGTGAGTTTTTGTTGTTTTGTTATCCCTCCACCCACCTTCCCCAGGGCCCCCTCCCCCTCCCACCAGAGCTGTCAGACTGCTATCTATGAGTCTGTCTCTATTTTGCTTGTTAGTTCAGTTTATTCATTAAATTCCTCATGAGTGAAATCATATGGTACTTGCCGTTCTCTGGCTGGCTTATTTCACTTGGCATAATGTTCTGCAGGTCTATCCATGCTGTCATAAAGGGAAGAATATTCTGTGTTTTTATGGCTGAGTAGTATTCCACTGTGTATATGTACCATAGCTGTTTCATCCACTCATCTGCTGATGGGCACTTGGGCTGCTTCCAAATCTCAGCTATTGTAAATAATGCTACACTGAAAATAGGGGTACATATATTTTTTTAAATTAGTGTTTCAGTTTCTTGAGGAAAAGTCCCATAAACAGAATTGCTGGGTCATAAGAGAGTTCCATTTTTAATTTTTTGAGGTAACTTTCCACCATGACTGAACCAATCTGCATTTCCATCAACAATGCAGGAAGGTTCCCTTTTCTCCACATCCTTGCCAACACTTGTTCCCCCATTCAGTGCATTATCTTTTCATTCTGTTGGTGGTTTTCTTTGCTGTGCAAAAACTTTTGTTTAATGCAGACCCATTTTTTTTCTTTTGTTTCCCTTGTTGAGGAGATATATATTTTAAAGAAGTATTCCTACGACGAATGTCCAATGTGGCTTCTTCTTTACATCCTTAGTGGAAGGTCTTCCGTTCAGCTAGATTTCAGACAGTTTTGAATGATGGCTGTTCTGTAGATTAGTTGTAATATTGATGCAGCTGTGGGAGGACGCAAGTACCACATTTACCTACACCGCTATCTCAATGGGAAGCCAAATATATTTTTAATGTAACTCTTTTCTTTGTAGTCCTGTGTATTTAATTTTTTAAAAAACATAACTCTGAAAAGGGGTCCTACAAGCCAAAGGGGTCTGTGGAGCAAAATAATCAAGAGACCTGCCCTACATGTTCTGTAGAAGCACCCTTTGCCCCTCCTCTGAAATTCATGGTATGAGGATGGGGGGCTTCAGCTGCAGACAAACATGCTGTCACCACAAAGGGACCAACACCCCATAGAAGCAGACTTCGCTTCAAAAAAAGAAAGAAGAGGAAGATGAGGTTCCGATCACATAAGTACAAGTGGATCAAGCTACACATTTGGACTTTTCAGCCAGTAAATTGAGTTGGTTTTTTTTGTTATTATCACAATATAAAAAATCTCAATGGTACAGTTAATTTCAGTTGTTTCTATCTTAACATACTGCGGACCAGTAGTTTCATTACTAGCTTTACCCAGTGGCCAGTTAAGTTTCTATTGAACGAGCACAAAATACATTTTACATAAATGTTACAGGCACGCTTTAAAATTAAATACCCATTGCATTTTGAAGTTATTTACTACATGTTGAAGTTATTTATTACATGTTC
Source organism: Vespertilio murinus (assembly GCA_963924515.1). Lineage (NCBI taxonomy): Eukaryota > Metazoa > Chordata > Mammalia > Chiroptera > Vespertilionidae > Vespertilio > Vespertilio murinus. The sequence continues at coordinate 182,780,554 of OZ004704.1, read as the reverse complement.
TTACAAGCTAATATCTTTTTAAAGTATGACACTTCGTAAACTACTGTGTAATATGAAGTGGAACTAAACAAAGCTGGCAAATTCTCATGATCCATGTGTTAAGAAACTAGAATAAAAGACCTAAGTCCGCCGAAACCGGTTTGGCTCAGTGGTAGAGCGTTGGGCTGCGGACTGAAAGATCCCGGGTTCGATTCTGGTTAAGGGCATGTACATTGGTTGCGGGCACATCCCCCGGTAGGGGGTGTGCAGAGGGCAGCTGGTTGATGTTTCTCTCTCATCGACGACATTTCTAGCTCTCTATCTCTCTCCCTTCCTCTCTGTAAAAATATCAATAAAATATATTTTTTTTTAAAAAGACCTAAGTCTATGCTTTGAAACAGCAAAATTATAAAATATTTAACTTTGTCACATTGAAGGGATCTGAGGAAAATTAGTTTAGTTTTCTCAAAGTGAGTTTACTGAATATTCAGTCTGTACTTACTCCAATCTATTCTCATATGGACTTCCTGTCATAGAGGATGGGCAACTAAAAACTACAATTTCCAGATGCTCTTGAAGCTGAGGTTTTATATATGACATAAAACAGAAAGTAATATATAATGATGATTCTGTCTTAGGAAGTAAAACTTCTGCCAAAGTATGGTGGCAGCAGCATTCTGATTCAACAACATAGTCCATGGTGTCAATAGGCAAGTTTTGCAGTATCTTCTTATTCTAAGAAACTTAGTCTAAACTGTCCACTTAGTCCACTCAAAGTTTACATATCTTCCTTTCCCAATAAATCCCATTTGTTACAACTTCTGAGAGCAAATGCTCTTGCTAAAGTAAACAGGGATATACAAAAGAAACATTGTATTAAGTTAGGAGTCTAACAAGAGTTAACAGCTTATGGATACAGATGTAGGCATAACCTGAGAAGATTTTAATGGAGAAGCCCTAAGAGGTAAGGCAAGATTATAAGAAATACCACAGAGTCAAGAACAAAGCTTTAGATCGTTTGGATCTGAAGAGAATTATCAGCAAAGCTGAGAAATCAGAGGCAAAGAACTGAGAGAAGAGAACTTAAAAGATGAAGAGGTCTTTTATATAAATAAATCCCAAAGATGACAAAGGAGGTAAGAATTTAACTGAAAGATCAGTTTTTCCTGATCTTTACATTACTCCCCTCCTCAAAAAACAGCTGTTGGTCAGAGCATTGTTCCTATACATCAAGGTTTTGAGTTTGATCCCTAGTCACAGAGTACATACAAGAGTCAATCAACCAATGAATGCTTATGATCTTTCTTTCTTCTTTTCCCTCCCTCCCTTCTCTCCATCTCTAAAATTAATTTAAAATTTTATTATTTTTTAAAATATATTTTATTGATTTTTTACAGAGTGGAAGGGAGAGAGATAGAGAGCTAGAAACGTCGATGAGAGAGAAACATCGACCAGCTGCCTCTTGCATACCCCCTAATGGGGATGTGCCCGTAACCAATGTACATGTCCCCGACCGGAATCGAACCTGGGACCCTTCAGTCCGCAGACCAACGCTCTACCACTGAGCCAAACCAGTTTCGGCTCTTGTCTCTTACTTTTATTTCTTAATCCCCAGCTCCTCCACTCAGGAATGTCCTTCTCCCTTTCCATGCAGGACACGGAAAAAGGAGAAGCAGCCCACCGCAGTTTATGATAGGCATTCTGAAGTATTTGGGCATAAGGTATACTTACTTTGAAATATTAACAAAAATGAGATGCATTAATGAGTGGATAGAAGAAGAGAGGGAAGATAGAATGGATACAGAAAAGCAAATCTATAAAACATGAATTGTAGAATCTAGGTTGTGGGTATTTAGGTATTCAATATACAAACAATTCTTGCAACTTTCCTATGCAAGTTTTCATTATAAAATGTTAAGAAAGCAAATAGTAGAAATGAGGGCTGTGATAGGCTCACATATTTTAGAAGTTTATCAATTAAAGAAAAGGATTGACAAAGAAGAAGATATATACATATCTCTGAGATTACTATGTCTAGACTGTTCCTCTTCTCTCTACCTCCAATTTTAGACTGCATATATAGACTAGTTCTGGCCTTACGTGCTTATTCTTACATCAAAGAAAGAGCTCACTCACTTAAACTCCATTTATTCCAGGACAATTCAAATCCATGGATTCTAGACCCTTTGATAATCTGTTAGCTATTCTTTTTACCTGAGCTTTTAATACATCCTTAAACCAGACTTTAGACAAGATCTCTGGCCAACCTGGTATAACATAAATGGTTTATCCTCTTGGTCCAATTCTGGCCCCTTAGAATCATGGTCCTCCATAGCAAAGATATGTTAAAACAAAATGTCCTTGCATCTGACTGAATTGTACCTGGCATAGATGTACTCAAAAAATGTTTGTTAGATGAATGAACCCCATGACTGATAATATAAAACACATATGTAGTCTAGTTTCACATTTATACCCACATTGTATTGAGCATAGTAAATGTATGTGCTAGGATTCTGAAGGTAAAGATTTTCAAAGAAAAGATCTGGAGCCTCTCCGTGGAGCTAAATAGAAGATGGGCTGGAAATGAAAGTCTGATAAACTCAACTATCACTAAGAAACACCTACAGTTTAGTCGTTAGTACTCTCCCAGAAACACAGTAAGTTCATCAGCTCAAAATACCATAAGTATGAACTAAAGGAGAAGATAAATTATGCAAAGATAAGGATTGACAGGAATTCAATTTCTAAATGACCTAAATGCAGTTGGAGCTAATCTGTTCTTTTTGTTGTTGTTTCCAGAGGACTGCAGATTATGCACTTGTTGAATTTTGCCTTTGTCACACATGACCTAACAAGGAAGGCATTCATTATATCCTAGTAGCTTCCCTCAAGTATCTGTTTCTGAACAGCTGCAAATTTTGGAGATAACACCAAATGATGTCTCTAACGATTAGTACATTCTCTCCCCAAAAAATATTAAAACAAGTTAATTGTTGTTGTTAATGTTTACTAGAATATCAAAACCATATTATACTGGCTTAGCATAAACTTTAAGCTTAGAAAATAAAATAGGAAGTTTATGTAAGAATTTCAATTCTACATGTTAATAGAATAATTGATCCAATAAACATATCCTAAAGAATTTCTAAAATTTAGCACTTCATTCTGCATGATGTTTGTTTTTATCTGTCAGAAAAATACTATATCACTAATGACTATTTGACTTAGTCCCTTCAAATGCTGTAAACTGGATAATGACAAAGTATTTTAAAATAATAATAAGCCCAATCCTAAATAAGTTTCCATTTATAAGTAAAAGCTGCTTCATAGGCCTAAAACAGCAAGGCCTAGGTGAAAAACATTCTTTGGGGAAAATGTTTTAGAAGAATTATGACTTGTTAAAAGGTTATGCAACTATATGCATAATCTGGCTTTTTAAAAATATATATTTTATTGATTTTTTTACAGAGAGGAAGGGAGAGAGTTAGTTAGAAACATCGATCAGCTGCCTCCTGCACACCCACACTGGAGATATGCCCGAAACCAGTACATGCCCTTGACCAGAATCGAACCTGGGACCTTTGAGTCCGCAGGCCGATGCTCTATCCATTGAGCCAAACCAGTTTCAGCCATAATCTGGCTTTTTGATAGATATGTATGTATATATATGTATGTGTGTGTGGTGTGTGTGTGTGTATATATATATATATATATATATATATATATATATATATAAAACTGTCACTGTTCCTCAGTCACATAAAATACACAGACATTCATTCTCTACCTATTAATTCATTTTCCACGAGGAAAAATACAAGTTGCTCCTCCTTAGCGGGCATTTTCCCCCTCTATTTGAAATGCACTGCCAGGGAGGAGCTATTTTATTATCACAATTTATTTATCTGTCAACTCGCATTTAGTTTGACTTTGTCCCTTCCCATTTACACCCGTACACTTAATTTACAGAGCCATGTAGCCTGGCACAGAAAGGCCACCCAGAAAAGACACATGCGAAGGTTCTTTTTGTACCTCTTTCAACCTCATTATATAATATCTTGCCATGATCCTTTCATCATAAAGAATAGATTAACACCCTCCATATCAGCAGTACCTACCAGTCCTGAGGATCCAAATATTATCTTCAGAACTTTCACTCAGCATTGTCATCACCATACAATTCCCAATTTCTTTAAATAATAATAACTCTCAGGAGTACACATAATGCTATTGAATTTCCAAAGTATGGTGAGGATCAAAATGAGATTTACAAGAAAGCTTTGTGAACTTCTAGTCAAATCTAAGAGTAATTAATGAGGGTAAAATTGTGTTCTCATTTAATGAGTTAATATGTATAGCGTAACTTTCCTCTACATGTTGATGCAAAATCCAGAGGGACAATACATTATCAACAATGGAAGGACTATTAACCACAACAACAAAACCTACCTTACAACTCAAGGTCAGTGAAAATGGATTGAGGATTCCTATCCAAGCTTCCTATTGAAAACACCAAATTGCAATTACGCTTTAATTTTAAGCCATCTACCTATCAGACTAGATTCTCGTAGATGATTCTACAGAGAGGAAGCCAGGATGAAAGTATTGATAAGCTGAACCTGGAGTGAGTCAGTAATGGCAAATGACCTGCCTCTCTTCCACTCTGATCTCTTTTGAAAGCTCTGGAAGAAAACCAAGAAACTTTAAAAAAAATTCTATAGTTTCATATTTGAAAGCACCACTGACAAAAAGTTACATGTCTAGACAAGCAGTCCTGGGATGTTATTATGTATACTGTTACGGCCCAGCCTTAGTAAGAAAGCAAGAAAAAGGCTTTTTGCTGAGCTCTAACCAGAGGAAACCCTCAATTACCCATGGCAGCATGGGGCAGGGACAAGCTGGATGAATTAAATCCTCAGGTAGTTATTATTTAAGAATACTGGATGAATTCAAACACCCTCCTCATCACAATAGGAAACGTTCATTTAAGATCTACTCTCAAGCAAAATAAGCCAGTCAGAGAAAGACAAGTATCACATGATCTCACTCATACGTGGAGTCTAAAGAACAAAATAAACGGATGAGCAAAATAGATCCAGAGACATAGAAACATGTAACAGACAGGCTGACGAATTTCAGAGGGAAGGCGGGGGTGGGCTGGTGGGAAGAGATGAACCAAAGAACTTAGACGCGTATATGCATAAGCCATGGGCCCAGACAATAGTGTTGTGAAAGCCTGGGGCCAGGGGTCAGGGGCGTGATGGAAGGGGTCAATGGTACATCTGTATTCTATAGTTTCAAAAATAAAGATAAATGTAAAAAACAAACAAAACCCAACAATAATAAAAAGATCTGCTCTCCCTCTTCCAGGCCATTCTCTAACAAAAATTACAACTAGCAGACAGATGATCTCCAAAGTGTCTGGCACAAAAAAGAGTAAGGCAAACTGCATCGCCAGCACTCAAATGAGTTCTAGTCCCCCCCAATTCCTATCAACAAACCATTCCACTAAGAGTTGAGATTCCTGAAAGCCATTTACATTAACACCCCCCAAAAGTCCTCTGATGAAGCTGTGTCTAAATCAGATGTGCCTCACGCCGGAGTTAAAGAACTTGACAACTATCACATTAAAACTGGAACATGCTGGTATCGAACAACTTTTCGATTCAAACCCACTGCGATTCCCGGCCACGGGGGCCTGAACTTCCTCCCCCCGCCCCCCCCCCCCCCCCGGCCCGGCACCACCCGGCCCGCCCGCTCCCGGCCAGGGCCCGCGGTGACATCACAGCCCCCTCCCGGACGTCACAGGCACGCGGACCCGCAGCACTGTGACTTCATCGCCGGCCGGAGCCGACTTCCGCCGGCCCGCAGGCGACGGGGCTGGGAAGGTGAAGGCCGGGCGCCGGCTCACCTGCGCGGGGACAGGAAGGGCAGGGTGGCCGAGCCCCGGCGACCCCCGCCCAGGGCCCGACCTCCGCGCCGGCCGCCGGCCCGCCGCCTCCTCACGGCCTATCCGTGGTCTCCGGGCTGCAGCCGGTCCGGGACCCCGCGCCCGCCCGCCCGCCCGCCCGCCGGTCCGCCGGTCCGTCCGCCCGACCTCCGTGGCCCCGGGGCCGCTCAGCGCCGGGCCCGCGTGAGGGCGGGCGGGCGGGCGGAGGCCGGCCCGGGAGGGAGGTGCGGGCCGCCGGCTCCGGCCCCCGACGCGCCCGCAGCGCCGCGCGCCCCGGACCCGCGGGCGCGCCCCCGCCCCCACCCGCCCCGCGCGCCCCGGGAGCGCCGGCGGCGAGCGGCGGGAGGGGGCGGGGAACGGCCACGGTGGCCGCCGCTCAGCCCCGGCCGCGCCGCCCCGGCGCCGCGCCGCCCGGCCCCGACCCACCTGCGCGCCTGCCCCGGCCCGGGCCTGGCCCGGGGCTGCAGCACCCCGACGCGGCGGCGGCGGCGGCGGCGGGAGGCCTGGCTCGCTCCCCACCGCTGAGGCGGACCGAGCGCCCAGCGCGGCGCGGCGAAGCCCAACGCTCGCCCCGAATCCTATTTGTTTGGCTAAAAACGGCGTGACGTCACGCGCCGGCCCGATCGACGGTTGGCCGAGGGCGGGGCTGCGGGGCCGGGTGCTCGCAGCGCCCCCTGCCGGGCATTGTGTGGTACTCCGGCCGGTGGGGCGTGAGGAGTGGGGCGAGGAGGCATCTTGGGGGGGGGGGGGGGGCCAAGCGGTGGCGACGCGTGAGGGCTCCAGCGCGACCTGCAGGGAAAGCCGTCAGACCTGGGGGCTAACCGGAATGGCAGTCATGGCGGTGTCTAGTCAATAAACATGACAAGTTTATTAATACTCATGGGTGCACCCGGAGCTATAAATGGTATTAGATTACCACGAATTATAAGTCCTATTGACCTGGGTTCCAATTTTGGTTCTGCTACTAGCCTGGATGACTGGGCTTCTGACTTCTCACTTGTAAAATGAAGGAGTTGGGAGGGTCCCTCTGTCATTCTTTAATATGCCAACCATAGCAGGAACACCTACCCGTACACACGTAAACTTTGAGATTGACACTAGACTTGCTCTACAGCTGTCCAGCAGGTCACACTTAGAATAATAGCACTGGTCTTCGAGAAAGAAGACTATAAGGCAGTGAAACCACTTTAGGCAAGTCCTTCCCTTGGTTCTATGTCTCCACTCATACATTGGGAATGATCCCAAGAAATGATGCCAGGAGGACCCATGCAGTGTGCATCAGGTGATCCACAGGCCCTCCGGAGGGAGTCCTGGGTGGGGATGGTGTGGCACAGCGAGACCATAAGACTCTTAAGGAGCTGGAAGAGGGGCGAGATTAAGGTGGCCTGCTCCTAGAAGAAGGGTCTTTCTAGTGGTATTTTTCCCAGGAGATGTTTTCTCTGTGGTCCGTGGAGTAAGACCAAATGGGACAGTCCAGATGAGGCCACAGACCCTGCAGCCTGAAGCCACTCACGTGGGAACACAAGGTCTAAGCTAGAGGTTGCAGCTTCTTAGAGGACTAGGAGGGCTAAGTGCTGTGCTTAAGAGATTGGAAACCAAGACAGCAATACTACCTTAAGAAACAAGGGGGTGGGGGCGGGGTCGCAAAAGGAGAAGGCAGGTTTGCATACCCCACTAACTGTTATAGCACAAAAGGAATTAAATCCAGCTGAGAATCTTACTGCATTCCAAGTACTAAAATATAACCGGCAAAGGAAAGCAGCAGCTCATCACACACCATCCCCACGCCCATCAATCCTCCTCCTTGTTCTTATCATAAAATCAGAACTCTTTACTACGACCCATTATAATCAGAAATGTCCTCTTCTTTAATTTCTCCATTCTCCCATTGTCTGGGCCAAAATGTTATCTCCTCAGAGATCCTTCTGCAACTCTCCAATGTAGTATTTCAGCCTTGTCACTTTCCTTAGTCGCCTAATCGGCACCCAATAAATACCTACTGAATTAAAAATAGTCATACTTTTTTCTCGCCAGACAATTTTTAATCCAGGATGCAGGTGTTCACCACCAGTGAATTGCTAATGAAAGTGACAAGAGTGGAATGTACATATTAGTGTATTAGAACTAGGACATAAACAATGGGGGGAATCTAAGGTATTGCTGCAAGAATGTGACCAAAAGTGGGAACATCTGAACTCAACCAGTCAGTCATGATTTTGGTGCTTCACCACAAATTACCCTCGATTAAATGTTCTAAATTACCAATTGGTTATAAGGATACTTATACTATCCATTTGGCATTTAGACAGGAATTAGATTTCACTGAGGAGTAATACCGGGAAACTCATTCTTATATATTCTGTATCTTTAATAGAGCCCTGGTCTGTTTGTTGAAAAAATGGCAAGAAAGAAAATGAAGTGGGGGGTGTTACTACCCACTGGCTGTACATCAAATAGCAGTTTCATGGAGTAAATGCATAATGACCTAAGCCCGTGGTTCTCAAAAGGGTGATTGGTTGGTGTTTTCCCCCAAGGGGTAAGTGCTATTGGCATCAAGGAGAGCCAGGGATGCGTGTCAGTCCCCACAGCAAAAACATTATCCCTCCCCAAATGTCAACAGTGCCCAGGTTCAGAAACCTGGCCAATGAGTGTGGTCTTACTCTCCTCATCAGTGACTGGTTTAGGCACAGGTATGCCTCCAAAGTGACAGAATGGTGAACTTGTAAAAGAGAGTTGCAGAAGGCTCTCTGAGGAGATAACATTTTGGCCCAGACAAAGGGGAGAATGGAGAAATTAAAGAAGAGGACATGTCTGATTATAATGGGTCGTAGTAAAGAGTTCTGATTTTATGATAAGAATAAGTAGGGAGGGAGGGCATGTATGGGAGGGGGGGGCAATGGAAAAATAAGTACACATATAATACCTTAATAAAAAAAAAAAGAATTAGTAACTAAAAACATCCTGGTGTGTGTGTGTGTGTGTGTGTGTGTGTGTGTGTGTGTGTGTGTGTGTGTTTGGGAGGCTGTTGAGTAGGAAATAAAATGGGAGGGCAGATACTAACCTACTCTGTTGGAGGCAAGCTCTACAATAGTCTAAATAATAAAATAATTTTGTTTTGCCGTGCTTCCAGAATAATCTTTAACTAATGATACCAGAAGCTGATAACATCAGTGGGAAAATAATCATTGTCTATAAATGCATAAGTGAGTAGGAACTCATGTGACACTTGAAATATTTCAGGAAATGACATTTTCCAGCCATTAAAATTTAATGTGAGGGAGCCTGCAGCATTAGAATGAGACCAGCAAGTCTACCCTTCTTCTTCCTAAGCCCTAGCACACCTGATTCACAGGCACTTGCTATAGCAAAGGAGAGGCTGCCTGGCTAAAATAACCTAGTTACAACATCTTGCTAAAATAGTCCAGGGGGATAGATTTTGCTCAGAACTGAGTTCTGTAAAAAAAAAAAAAAAGGGGGGCCACCCACGTATCCTACAGTTTTAGGATTTGCTGACATTTTCTACAAGGCATAACTATGCTTTTAACGCCAAATCCAGCTTGGAAATACCAAAATCACTCTCAGAAAAGTATAGAGCTTAATTACCAGCATTTCCTTGCAAATATCACTTGTTTTATTGATTAATGATGTATCCAAACGATATTTCCCTTGGGAGAGTGAACAATAAAAGTATTTAGGTCGCAGCTGAATTTTAGCAATTACTTTATGTGTGCCCTGAGATGAAAGAGGTTGAAAATGGCTGCTCTAGAAGATGCTCCCTCCTCAACAAAGCCAAGGTGTGCCCCCAACGTGGCAGAATGGTAAACTTGTAAAAGGGTGAGGGTGTCTGATTGCCTCTCCTTGCTGAGAGCTGCTCTGGTTTCCTTATATCTGAGAGCCAACGTTTGCACACATTATATGCTCCTTAGCCTCATGATTCCTGTGGCTTTGCGGTCTATAACTTTTACTATAGTTGCACTTTTCTAGCTTTCTGTATGTTTTCCTTCTCTCTTTGGGTTCTCTCCCTACTATATCTACCATATTTCTTTTTAAAAATATACTTTTTAATATGTTTGAACCCTGACCTGGGATCAAACCCAAAACTTTGGTATGTGTCCTGTCAGGAATCGAACCTTCAACCCTTCAGTACATCAGATGACTCTCCAACAACTGAGCCATCCCAGCCAGGGCTCCCAAATCTCTTGGCTTTCTTGACACATGGCTTGAATCTCATAGCCAAGAAGAGGACTCATTTTGGTCCATTCGTGGCATCCCAGGAGCGTATGGTTTGAATCCTCTCCTTTTCTCGGTATTCCCTTCATTCCCTGCTTCTGAAGGGCTACTTTGCATGGCTGCACGCATTTTCTTCTTTACATTCCCAGTATTAGCAAAACTCTAGAGCTCCACTCTTTGAATGAAACCAATGTGTAATTAACATGTGTGGTAAGAGCCCCGCATGTTAAACTCATTAAGTACTTCTTTAAATTGTCCTAAATATGTTTTCACATATGTGTTATTTTGTATATTGGCACATCTGATTCCTAATTTCCTGCTTTGAGGAAGAAGCTGTGTTCTGATCATTAAAGCCCTATTAAAATATCACACGCACACACACAAAAAAACACACATATTTTTTAAGCTCCAAAATTACTAGCTAAACCACTCTTCCTTCAAAAGGCTATGTAAAGCATAAGATGATTAAATTAGCATTCTTCATTTTTTTACCCTTTGCTCTTACATTTGGGTGATGATCAAGCTGCCCAGAAAAGAGACAAGAACTGTCGTACACACACACACACACACACACACACACACACACACACACGTTTTGTTTTGTTTTGTTTTTCCCCACCATTTTTTTATTAAGGTATTATATGTGTATATTGTTTACCTTTGCCCCCCCCCACCTCCCATACATGCCTTCCCTCCCCAGAGTTTTGTGTCCATTGGTTGTACTTGTATGCATGCATACCAGTCCTTCAGTTGATCTCTTATCTCCCCTAGATCACCCTACCCTCCCCGCTGTCATTTGACAGTCTGCTTGTTGCTTTACTGACACTATATCTATCATTCTGTTCATTAGTTTATAATATTCTTTATTATCCATAAATTAGTGAGGACATATGGTGTTTCTCTTTCATTGACTGGCTTATTTCACTCAGCATGATGTTCTCCAATTCCATCCAGGTTGCTGCTAATGATGAGAATACTTCTTTTTTATGGCAGCATAGTATTGTTTTGTTTTCAAATATAATTTTTTACAGAGAGAAAGGGAGAGGGATAAAGAGTTAGAAACATCGATGAGAGAGAGACATCAATCAGCTGCCTCCTGCACATCCCCTATAGGGAATGTGCCCACGACCAAGGTACATGCCCTTGACCGGAATAGAACCTGGGACCTTTCAGTCCACAGGCCGACGCCCTATCAACTGAGCCAAACCGGTTTCGGCACACACACACACACACACACACACAGGTTATCTATCTACCTCAATATCTTTGCCCTTGAATCCCTATACAAAGTGAGTCATCCGCATGATCTATGATCTTATGGTACTTTATCCCACATTGGCTAATTCACTTACAACATTTCAATATAATTTATCTGTTTCTTGTCCCTTTGAAAACTCTTTAAGGACAAATACTACTAATTGGTTGAATCAGTGAATGGATGAATGATTTATGAGAACAATTTCATTGAATACATAAAAGTATTCAGTGGAAAAAATACCTCTCTATTAAGTGCAATATTTAAGTCGCCAAATTTTTAAAAAAATATATTTTATTGATATTTTACAGAGAGGAAGGGAGAGAGATAGAGAGCTAGAAACGTCGATGAGAGAGAAACATCGATCAGCTGCCTCTTACACACCCCCTACCGAGGATGTGCCCGCAACCAATGTACATGCCCTTGACCGGAATTGAACCCCGGACCCTTCAGTCCGCAGACCGACGCTCTACCACTGAGCCAAACCGGTTTTGGCAAGTCGCCAAATTTGATGATTTTACATAAGTGGAACTACAGGCAAAATTTTGTGTTTCTTCCCTGGGTAGTTAGTTTTCATGACTGGAATGCTGCTGGAGTGAATGGTGTTGGCCTTTCCAAAGGCCCATGTTTTCTTCAGTGCTTCCTCCAGGGTAAAATGACTGGCATGTTCTCCCAGAGAGTTTGGTGCCATCAGGTAACAGATTGGGCCTCATCCTGGATGGGACCACAATTTGTACGTTGTTGTCAAAGGTAAATGATGTCAATCTCCCTAAAAATTACTAAATTACATTTAAATAAGTTTGTAGCAATGGTCATTTTATTTGTTGTTAAAGTACAATTCAATTGATTTAGGCAGCAATTGAACCAGCAAGTTTAAAATTTTATTTCCCCTCCCTCTTTTCCCTGTCATTCTCATAAAACTGTCAGTCAAGTGTAAATCCATTGCAGAACTAGAAAGTACCTAATGAAGAAGGAGAAGAAGAAGGAGGAGGAAGAGGAGGAGGAGGAAGAGGAAAAGGAGGAGGAAGAGGAGGAGGAGGAGGGAGATGGGGAAAAGGAGGATCTGGAAACATAGGAGATATATTTGTACAATGGAATAAGAAACAGCATTTAAAATGAATCATCTAGATCAGTGATTCTCAACCTTTCTAATGCTGCAACCCTTTAATACAGTTCCTCATGTTGTGGTGAGCCCCAACCATAAAATTATTTTCGTTGCTACTTCATAACTGTAATTTTGCTACTGTTATGAATCGTAATGTAAATATCTGTGTTTTCCGATGGTCTTAGGCTCTACAGCTAGCAGAGTCCCACAGATATTAGAAACGTTGAGAACCAGTGATCTAGATCCACGAACAGCATGGATAATTTCAGAAAATATTTGGTTCAGTGTAAAAGAAAGTTGTAGGTGGCTACACACTATGTTACCATTTACACAAGTCTTAACATGCAAACACACACACACAAAACAAAACCAAACCTGACATGCAACAATGCCAGGTCTTGCTTATGGACAGCCTAAATGACAATAAACATAATGAAGACATGGGTGAGCAGGGTCCAAAACAACTTCAGAGTAACAATTACCTTCTGGGGAGAAAGGGAGAGAAAAAAGCACAGCATAAGGCTAAAACCGGTTTGGCTCAGTGGATAGAGCATTGGCCTGCAGACTGAAAGGTCCCAGGTGCGATTCAGGCCAAGAGCATGTACCTTGGTTGCAGGCACATCCCCAGTGGGGATGTGCAAGAGGCAGCTGATCGATGATTCTCTCTCATCGATGTTTCTAACTCTCTGTCCCTCTCTCTCCCTCTCTGTAAAAGATCAATAAGATATTTTTTAAAAGCACAGCGTAAAAACTTCAATCATATTGGTAACATTTTTTTATTTATTTAAGAAGGAAATATCTGAACCAAATAGGGCTGGTTCACTGTTAACATGTTTCAAAATCTAAGTGGTGAATACATAGGTATTTGTAAAATTACCCTAAAATTTTTTTGCATCTTAGTTGTATTTCATAAATGTAACAATTTTAATCCACTTGAAAATCTTAGGAGCAGTTGTGATGTGAAGAATACCCTTGGGAAGAAAACCAATTATTATTATTTATTAATGATTTAATAATGTAGGAAGTGGGCCTCTGTGATCCATCTTCAATGTTTAATGGAAATGGTGACTGAATTTCCCCAGGGCGAACAGAGTGCAAGGAGGAGGGAAGAAGGTATAAGAACAAAGAACTGTGCCCTAGCCGATTTGGTTCCGTGGATAGAGCATTGGCCTGTGGACTGAAAGGTTCTGGGTTTGATTCTGGTCAAGGGCACATGTCCAGGTTGTGGGCTCAATCCCCAGTGGGGAGTGTGCAGGAGACAACCGATCAATGATTCTCTCTCATCATTGATGTTTCTTTCTCTTCCTCTCTGAAATCAATTTAAAAAAATTTTTTTTAAAGAACAAAGAACTGAGCCAATATCTTGGTGGAAAATTCTCCCCACCCCCAGGCACCTGCCTCAACTAGACTAGAGAAAATGGAAACAATTAGAAAAGGCCTCAGTCCGTTTTTTAAATGGCCAAATACTGCGTTTCCCCCAAAATAAGACATCCTCCGAAAATAAGACCTACTTCATGGAAACATAAAATATCCCCAGAAAATAAGACCTAGCGCATCTTTGGGAGCAAAAATTACTATAAGACACTGTCTTATTTTCGGGGAAACAGGGGTAGGTGACAAGACCTAGATAACATATGAGGAAACTATTAACCTCACAGTACTCAGCCAATGAGGAACCAGAAGAGGGACTCTCACACCTGGGGGACAAATAGGCTGTGATTGCTACTCCATGTATGCCTGTACAATGGGACACCCACTCCAAAGAAGGTATTAAAAGTCTCAGTTTTGCATTACTTCTTGTCTCTGAGTGTGATATTTGAATTCGAACAGATTAGCCTTTCTCACAAATAATTAAGCTTGTTACCTGTAAGAAATATTGATGCATAGCAAAAAACAAACAAACAAAACCACTTTAAGATTCTATTTTCTCCTCTTATCCTAAAGCATTTAGGAAACATAGACTCTGTTAGCTAATCATGTAAAAGTCTCACTGAACAAAAATAATACTTCTCTGTGAGTGGAGGAAGGGAAGCTAAAATTTCTGTCTCTTTGTCTGGAATTACTGCTCTAATTTTTCCAGCGAGAAGACAATAACAAACCCCAGGCATTTATAAGCCACCTGGAATTTGAACTCTAGGGGCAAATGCTTCCATAATGCTGTTAAATGCATACAACAGAACTGGCAGGGAGAAAAAAAATCAAAGTTCTCATCCCTAAATCATCCTCTTATCAGATTTTTTCCCTGTAGTTGGTTCCATACCCTCCAGGGCCATCCACCCAGAAAGCACAGGAACATCTGGTAAACCCAGTACAAAGCAGGGCCACTCCGAGGCTCAGCAGTGAAAGATGTGTCTCTGGCCACCACCACCGCATCCACGTGCCCAAATCTGCTCCTGTGCTTAATGCAAAATACGTTTCCCACATATTGTCGGGGATAATGACACCTCTTGCAAACTCTAAACAGAAAGCTGAATAATCATTAAACCTTTTACTTTTGCCTAAAAAGTCTTTTGAACCAAAGGAAACGGCGCCCATTACTTAAACCGCGTGAGTGCCAGAGACGGATGTGAAAAGCAGCATAAAGAAACCATTTTGTGATAATTATAATCCTATAATACCTGGTGGGAAGGAGAGCTGGCAACACCCACGTATTCTCAGGAGGGATTTCCCGGCGAGGAGAGCCTTAGGCTCCATGCAGTCTTTTCACACACCATTCTTTACACGCCTCAGGGGAGAGAGGTCCCAGCGGATGAGAACTCAGAACTTGAAAAGATAGATTTGTTTTTTTCTCAAAGAAGTATTAGGGAAACATCTAAAGGTCTCCTTCACAATAAACAGATCAAAGGCTGGTTGAAAGTCTGCATTGACCCACGGCAGTTTCTGAACCTTGCTACACATTAAAGTCATCTAGGGAGCTTTTGAAAAGTAGGGTGCCAAAATGTCATCCCAGAACAATTGAATCAGCATCTCTGGGAGGAGGAGCCCAGGCATTTGTGATTCTGATGCAGTGTTGGTTAACAATGACTGCCTTTCCCTGGCTAGTGTTTCTTAATAGTTAGAGCATCCAAGGGCACATCAAAGGGTCAATTCTCGGTCAAGGGCAAGTACCTGGATTATGGGTTCACTCCCCCTCCCTGGTCAGGGTGCCTGTGGGTGGCAACCAATCGGATGTGTCTCCCTCATATTGGAGTTTCTCTCTTTCTCTCTCTTCCTCCCTCCCTTCTTTCCACTCTCTTTGAGAAGCAACGGGGGGGGGGGGGGGGGGGGGGGATATCCTCAGGTGAGGATTAACAACAACAGCAAAAAGTACTGCCTATGGCCAGGTATAGATATGCTGGTAAACGGCTGTCACTTATGGGACTTAATTATTCCTACCAGTAGAAACTCTGCTTTATAGTGTGTGACTATTTCTTGGAGTAAATACTCCCACCATGGCCAAGATCAAGCTACTGATGTGCAGACACTGAATGAGGGGTTGGCGAGAGACGTGAATAAGCAGCACTCACGAGCTTCTAGGGCAGGGGTGGGCAAACTTTTTGACTCGAGGGCCACAACGGGTTCTTAAACTGGACCGGAGGGCCGGAACAAAAGCAACCTGACCATGCTGGCACTCTCATCGTGGGCTGCTGGTGAAGGAGAGGAGGGGAGAGCAAGAGAGCCCTCCGCTCTTTCGGCTCCGAGGGCCGGATAGAACAGCCGAAAGGGCCGGATCCGGCCCACGGGCCGTAGTTTGCCCACAGCTGTTCTAAAGGCTAACTCCAGTACCACACCTTTAGGGCCCTTTGATGATGAAGTTATATCAGGGCAAGAAAGCAATGTGTTTGGTCCTTTTTATATAACACAGAACTTTGTCAGAGTTCAAGCTCTCTCAGTTTAAAGAATATAAGGAGAAGCTAGCATTAGATGAAACAATGATATAGTGACCATACCATTTGCTTGTGCCACTCTATTTTTATTTTAAATATATATTTTATTGATTTTTTTTACAGAGAGGAAGAGAGAGGAATAGAAAGTTAGAAACAACAATAAGAGAGGGACATCAATCAGCTGCCTCTTGCACACCCCCCACTGGGGATGTACCCGTAACCAAGGAACATGCCCTTGACTGGAATCAAACCCAGGACCCTTCAGTCTGCAAGCCAACGCTCTATCCACTGAGCCAAACCAGTCTTGGCTCCACTCTATTTTAAAAGCCAAAATATATTTAAATAAATAGGAAAAGAAAAAAGAAAAAAAATAATAAAAATAAAATAAATAAATAAATAAAAAGAAAAAATTAATAAAAAACTAAAATTATAAAGCCAAAACATATTTAAAAATATTACTGCTATAAACACAATTATTCTTCCAGCTTTACCAATAATTAATATTTGAAATTAGCTTATTTATGCACTTATTTATGCATTCACAGGTTACTTCTTTTATGTATCCTGTCTGGGAATAGAACCCACAACCTTCGTGTATTGGGAACTGAGCTAGCTGGCCAGGGCCTGACAGTCAATTTTAAATAAACTACAGTTACAAAACATTATCCTGTGAACTATAATCCTATCAAGCTTATATGTTAGCATTTGTATAATCACTTAACTAAAAACAAGTATTCAAAATCACTTCATAAAAGTGATTTTAAAATGCTGTTTTTAGTTTCTAGATCAATAGAAGAGACTTGTTAAGTAGCAATACAAAAACATGATACACTATCTAGAAATTAAATAAGATGAGAATGATTTACTAATAGGATTCAGATTATGTAGGATACAGTTAGAAAACCTATCTAAGAATTATAGTCCTAGTAAGTTTCCATTTGAGTTATTGTAAAATCAGTTAAACAACAAAACCAAAAGAGAAAAAAATTATTTTAGAAGACAAAACATGTGTATCTGAATTATTTTTATGAACTCATTAACAAAAATACTTTTATTATACTATCTACAAATAAAATGGAAGCAATTAGTTTTCAAAGTTCACATTTTAAAAATCTACTATTGGGAAATTGGACAGATACATGCAAAAAAATGAGACTAGACCACCAACTTACACCATACACAAGCATAAACTCAAAATGACTAAAAGACTTAAATGTAAGTCATGAAACCATAAAAATCCTAGATGAAACCCTAGGCAGCATCTTCTCAGACATCTCTCGTAGCAATATGTTTATGGATACATCTCCTAGGACAAAGAACACTTAGGAGAAATAAACAAATGGGACTACATCAAAATAAAAAGCTTCCGAACAGCAAAAGGAACCATCAACAAAATGAAAAGGAATCCCACTCTATGGAGAACATATTTGGCAATGATACATCTGATAAAGGTTAATATCCAAAATATATAAGGAACTTATACAACTTAACAAAAGGAAGACAAATAATCCAATTTAAAAATGGGCAAAGGAGCTGAAACTGGTTTGGCTCAGTGGATAGAGTGTCGGTCTGTGGACTGAAAGGTCCCAGGTTCGATTCCAGTCAAGGGCATGTACCTTGGTTGCGGGCACATCTCTAGTGTGCTGGTTGATGTTTCTCTCTCATTGATGTTTCTAACTCTCTATCCCTCTCCCTTCCTCTCTGTAAAAAATCAATAAAAAATATATATATTTTAAAAATGGGCAAAGGACCTAAATAGACACTTCTCTAAAGAGAACATACAGATGGCCATTAGACATATGAAAAAGTGCTCAAAGCCACTGATATTATTAGATAAGATTGAAGCCTAGTGCAAGGGTGGGGATCAGCTGGTTTGCCCTGCAGGATGTCCTGGATCAGAGTGGGGGTTCCCTTGGGGTATGGGGTGGCCTAGGCACGAGGCCTGTAGTGGTTTGCAGGCCGGCTACGCCCCCCGGCGACCTAAGCAGAGGCCCTGGTATCTGGGGTTTATTTATCTTCTATAATTGAAACTTTGTAGCCTTGAGTGTAGGCCTGGGCCAGCCAAGGCAGCAGGGAAGCTTGGCTTCCTCCATTGCTGGGGAAACCAAAGCCTCCTGCTTGCTGCAGCTCTGTGACTACAGCCATCTTGGTTAGGTTAATTTGCATACTTGCTCCTGATTGGCTAGTGGGTGTGGCTTATGGGCACAACAGAGGTATGATCAATTTGCATATTACTCTTTTATTATATAGTATTAAAATTTTTTTTAAATCTACTGTTGTAAAACATTATCCTAAAATTTTATAATCCTATCAAGCTTCCATTTGAGCCATTGTATAATCAGTAGCAATAAAACTAAAAGCAAAAATATCTAATTTACTGTAGTAGCGAAGGAAAAGTCATAACCTGCTGTCGTCTTGGATCTTCAGAAATAGAATTATTGAAAGGAGAGATCAACTGGGAAAGTAATACACTGTTTTTAGGCCATGTTGACAGAGACAGAGTCCAGCCTTGGGGTGCAGATACTTTTGTTGCCAGTGGAAGATGTGTGGGGATCAAGGAAGTATCCCAGGGAAGGATGGAAAGGACCCCTGGGGGCTTCAGCCTCCCTTTCCAGAAAAATGGAAGACTCGAGGGACCTACGTCTCAGAAATTGTTCTATGTCTCTTCTGCAACATCTCACCCCTGAAAAAACATTGAGAGAGAAATTGCCTGGGTCAGAGGAATTGCCAGTTCATGTGGGTAGTTGAACAACAACAACAAAAGATCCTAAGTGATGGCCAGTATGAGAAGGTCCACATCAGGATGGAATTAGCCTGTTGGAGGGATCCTTTTTCTGGGACCTCATACCTGTGGAAATAGTACCTGGTCCATATGGGACATTGGACCCTAGGTCTCCATGACATCTTGGGCTTTTGTCAAATATTCCATTTGGAATGTCAGGAGCAAGAGGATCTTTTCCTAAAACCTCCCAATGCGTGTATTTTTTAAAAATTATTAAAGTTTCTCTCAACAAACAGTGCTCTCAAGCTATTATCATGAGCCTTTCTTTCAATGGGAATGAACTAGCTTTGATAATAACCAGCAGTTCTTTTGAATTTTTTCTGAAAGAATTTAGGTTTCTGTCTTAGAGGAGAGTGTTCAGTTCTTCACATGCACAGCTAATCTTCATATCTGCTCTGGACAGGTCTCCTCTATCTTCACAGGGTAAATTCTTTCCAAATTGTTATTAGATGAAAATTCATTTTTTTTATTGCGATTCAGAAAGAAGTTGAAGTTTCTGCCAGAACTCTGACCTCTCAGTTTATGTGTTTTTTTCCTAACTGCAATGACATTCATTTGGACACATTTATTATGGTCTATAAGTGTATCGATTACATTCTTCAGTTACTTTAGTGGGCATTTGGTTTCTTTTTCTTTGAGAGGTTTTAGGGAAGTATTTAACTCAACTGTATCAATCTGTTTCTTTAAAATTCCTGTCATTCATTTTCTAAGAGATGGCCTTTTCTTAAAGCATTTGTTATAGCCACTTCCAAGTTCCCACCTTCTTTGTTGTCTTCTCCAAGAATAGCAACCTGATCTCTTTGGCTCATGCTCACCTGAGACTTGCACTGACTTTATCATTTACCAGTAGAACTTGTTCCATGTGTGCTTTAGCACCTGTTAACTTTTTTTTTCTGTTGGATTTATTTGGTCACTCTTGTTGTACAGTTTCTTGTGAGTACAGCTTTACATTTCCTTAAAAATCTGAATTCTCCTTCAAAAGTATTGTTTAGTGTTTCTAAAGTTGGTTTTCATTCTTGTCATGTATTTTTGAAGTCTGTTTGGATTGTAGCTACTTGAAATATTATGTGTTTTGATGTATCTATGAAAGACTGGATCTTTTTTAGACTGTCAATCATCGGCTCAAGTTGTTTTAATGCTTAGCTTTCTCTATTGTCAGTCCTTTCCTCAAACTCTTTATTTTAAAGCCATGAAAAGAGTTGGAAGTTTCCAGCTCTTCATTAATGGCTTCCAGTGTTTATCTGATCATTTGTTCTCAATTGTGGCAGCCATTAAAGATGGTTCAAGTCTCTAAATTATTTTCCTCTTCCTGAATTGTATCCATTATTTTGCTATAAATGATATTACTGGGAAAATTAAATTTAATGGTGCCTCAGGAGTAGGTGCTATTATCAATGTTAATTTCCTGATCTTGGTGATTATATTGCATTTATGTAGGAGAATATTCTACATATAACCTCTAAAGTATTTGGGGGTGTTTGGGGTATCAACTTGGTAACTTACTCTCAAATGTGTTCATGATAAAACGTTATCTGTAGTGTACTTGCAACTTTTCTGTACCTTTCATATTGTTTTTTTTAATTAATAAACTTTATATGTAGAGCAATGTTATTTTTTAAAGATGAGCTTATTTATTTACTTATCTTTATGTATTTATTGATTTCAGAGAGGAAGAGAGAGGGAGATACAGAAACATCAATAATGAGAGAGAATCATTGATCGGCTGTCTCCTGCATGCCCCCCAATGTGGACCAAACCCACAACCAGGGCATGTGCCCTGACCAGGAATCAATCCATGACCTCCTGATTCATAGGTCAATGCTCAACCAGTGAACCATGCTGGCCAGGCCATTTTTTAGAGCAATTTTAGGTTCACTGGCAAACTAAGCAAAAGATACAGAAAGTTCCTATATATCCTCTGTTCTCTCACACACATAACCCTCCCCTGCCAAACTCATTATTAACCACCCTCACCAAAGTGGTATATTAGTTATAATTGATGAATCTACATCAATACATCATTATCACCATAGTCCAGAGTTTACATTAGGGCTCACTCTTGGTGTTATGCATTCTAGGGTTTGGACAAATGGGCAATGACACGTATCTACCTCTGCAGTATCATACAGAATAGTGTCATAGCTTTAAAAACCCTCTGTGCTCCACCGATTCATCCCTTCCTCTCCCCACCTTGGCAACCACAATCTATCATATCCATAGTGTTGCCTTTTCCAGAATGTCACGTGTTTGGAAGCATAGAGCATGTAGTCTTCTCTAAATTATTTTCAAATCAGGTAAAGCTTGTAAAAAAAACTTGATGTATTTCTCCAGAAGGTCTCAATGTACATAAAGTAGGCTTTTAATAATTAAAATATGACTATGGATATAATTACATAATTTTCCCAACAATCTATAAGGATCTGGCCTGGCTTGCTGTCTGGTGTCTGTGCCTCCACCACCTCTCAGTCTCTACAGGACAGATGTGACAGAGCATCACAGCCATCACTTTGAATCCTTCACGTTGCCAGGGATCTCTATGCTGCCCAGCTATGTATGCGTTGGGCTCTGCCCTGTCTCTCATCTTCCTCTTAGAAAGTCCAGTCATGTCTTCCCTTGGCAAGGACAGAGGCACAAGCGAACCTTTGCATGTTATAGTCTCCCTCAGCTGTGAGGCATTAACAATTGTTTTTAAAATTTTTAAATTTTATTGATTTCAGAGAAGAAGAGAGAAGAAGAGAGAAGAAGAGAGAGATAGAAACATCAATGATGAGAGAGAATCATTGATCGGCTGTCATCTGCCTGCCCCCCACTGGAGACTGAACCTGCAACCTGGGCATGTGCCCTTGACCAGAATTGAACCTGGGACCCTTCAGTTCCCAGGCCAACGCTCTATCCACTGAGCCAAACTGGCTAGGTCATTAACAACTATTTCTGATGGCCTTTTCTTTCCTTTCCATAAAGTCCTCATCCTCAGAAGACTAAGGCTGTTTGGACCTGGGAGATAAAGAGCCATATGGACGCCCATTTCCTCTGTTGCTGTGATTCACTTCACCAGCTCCAGAACCACGCCGTCTTTGTTTGCCAGCAAAATGCATCCCCTGCACTCTCCTCTTTCCCCATATGACTCCATTCTGAAACAAAGTCTTGAATTTGATTAGCAGAATCTACATTACATGTCTGCACCCTACCAAGAAGGGAGGCTGGAAAAGGGAAATGGTTCAGAAGACTTGAGGCAGCCATGAATGGCAGATGCTCACTACAGTGGCTCTACCTGTATCATGTGACCTGGCTTCTTAAGACATAACTTTTCATCTATAGAAGAACCATAAGGGAAATATTTACCCTTTGAGGTGGCTTGTGGGAGAACTCTATCTAATAAGAACAGAGAAGAACAAACTGACCCAATTGAACCCTCTCCCAGGACATCAGAGAGACACACGCAGAAGCAGCAGTTAGTGAAAAGTGGGGTTACAAGGATGGAGAGAGACAAGAGCAGGAAACAGAAAGCCACAATCACCAGATTTCTTCATCTGTCAAAAGCCACTGTGGTGTCACTAGATCTACCACAGTGTCTGGACTAACATCCTACTTTTACACGGAGCCTGACATAGAACTCACATGGCAAGAGAGGACCCAAACATAGCTGCTCCTGCAGTCCGAAACATGAAACCTGCTGCACCCACCCAAAGCATAGCAAACTCCGAGTGCCCAGTGGTGGACCACTAGATTTGAGCTCACAAAAGGGACCAATGTTTCATGAATGTATGTATCATTGCAAACACTCAGGATTGGTCTGTTGAAATGGAAATGAGGGTATACACAGTAAGAGCTATGGGGTTCAGAACAGAGAACAACCGCTGTGACAACCCGAGTGCGCTAGGTGCTCCGGGTTTGCCCCCTCCCCACAGACTCACTCTCTGCTCCTCTCTGCCTTGCTCTGTGTCTTGGGAGGATGATCTCCAAGTTCTGCATGACCTATGCTCCCTTATCTTGTGGCTTCCCCCTGGGGACGGCCAAAGAAAAGTTCTGCTCCTGAGAATGGGTGGGAGGGAGACAGATGGGAAGTTAGTCCCTACCACCGCATGTGCTCTTACAAGGGCTGTGGTACCATACTATGGCCACAGCTACTGCCAGGCGTCTCTCTCCCACCGTTTCGGCTCTCAGGTCTTTGCTGGCAATGCCCACTTCCCTTCCCCCTTCCGGCCTTTGTTGTGTTCCTAAACCCTGCCCACACCTCTGGAAATAGTCCCTTTTTAAACCCTTCATATTCTAAAAAGATATTCCTGTTCTAGAAAAAGGAGATAGTATTGTCTTTGTCCCCAAGCAGTCTTACCACGTGGAGACAGGTCAAGTTCACAAAGTCAGAAATAACATACAAAACAGTCCTTTACTTCTAGCACTGAAGATACAGGCATGACTCCTCTGTTTTCTTCTATCAGTTCTACTCTCCACATTCTCTCACTGGGCCCAGATCTCAACCTCTCTCTCCCTCACCCCCATAATCAGGGAAGCCTCCTTCTCTGGAGCTACAGATTTCTTTGTTTAGTTTTTAATCTCCCTTTCTCCTGGCTCCCGGCACCCATTGCTTCTTCTTCAGTTTGTCGGTCTTTTGACCTAGTCAAGCTCTTTGCCAGATGGTGTTGGGGTTTCTGACCCTGGAGGCTCAAGATTGAAAGAGAGAGTGAAAAAAAGGCCTTTTTAATGGTCTGCCCTCACGTTGTGCTATCTGTAAAACATTAGATCGCTCATGAATAAGGTTAACTATCCTACTAGCTTATAGCATTTCCTGCACTTGCTGGGAGGTTTGCTAAAAGGCCAGACTTCTTCTTTTAGGCTGCCCTAGCATGGATCTGACTCTACAGCAAAATCAAATTTTCAAAATCATAATAAATTTTATAAAGCAGTCCAAATTTCAAATATCTTGTTTTGCATGAAGAACGGGATAAGTTAAAAAGAAAATATCTCATCTGCTTTATGTTGTTTCCTTCTGTTTTGTACTGGAGTTCAGTATCAACAGCTGCGGACATTAAAAATAAAAAAACAGTGAAAACCAGGCTTTCTTTAAAGGGAACACAAAGGGATTGAATCTGAGCCTGATGAAGCCTCTGGATTCAGCTGCCAGTTTCTAGGAAACGCGGAGGGCTCAGGGACATGCTGAACTAGATCAGGAGTGTGCAGTCAGCAAAGTCCACGCTGCAAAGTACTCTGTGTGCCAACCAGACTGAGTTGTACAACAGATAAAGTACAAGGAAGGATGGGGGAGACCCTACATTAAAAGACATAACAAGGTTTACTTTAAACACACACACACACACACACACACACACACACACACACACAAAAACAAACAAACAAAAAAAAACAGGCAAGAGTAAACTACAGTGTAAAGCAGCAATTTTGGACCTTTTTCATCTAAGGCACACATAAACCAATTCCTAGAATTCTGCAGCACCCCAAAAAAGATTCATTTTGCTAATCTGACAAAATCCTATATAATAAAAGGCTAATATGCAAATCTACCAAATGGCTGAACAACTGGTTGCTGTGGCATGCATCGGCCACCAGGGGGAAGATGTTCAATGCAGTAGCTGCCCCCTGGTGGTCAGTGTACTCCCTCTGTGGCTCCCGGCTGGTGAGCACAGTGGCAGTGGCAGGAGCCTCTCCCTCCTCCTCTGCAGCGCTGAAGACCCCGTGGGGGATGTCTGACTGCCGGCTCAGGCTGGCAGTCGGACATTCCCCAAGGGATCCCAGACTTCGAAAGGGTGTAGGCCAGGCTGAGGGACCCCCCCCCCAATTGCATGAATGTCGTGCACTGGGCCTCTAGTAATAGATATAATATTGATTCAGGAGGTTGTTGTTGTGTTGGCTGTTGGGTTTCTTTTTTTGTTTTTGTTTTATTAATAAGAAAACATCAGAGGACACCTTTTTCATTGCTTTTCAGAGTGGAAAGGAGGGAGCTTGGGGAGGAGAGAGAGGAAGAAAAGAGAGAGACACACATATTGGTTGCCTGTAGCACATGCCCTGACATAGGCTGAGAATTGAACCAAGACCTTTTGATGCAAGGGCCAAGCTTCAACCATTGAGCCACACTGGCCAGGGCGCTGTTGTCATTATTTTTTTCATTTGATTGGCTAAGGGAAAAGAGGTCAGTGCGCTGACTGAACAGTCAGATATTGCATGTTTTAAAATTTTCAATGGGGCACACCCATTGAAAATCACTGGCCTTTCACCTCACACATCTGGGGAGGCAGTTAACTCATAATTAAGATCACAGGCTTTGGGGTTAGGCAGTGTCACCCCATTCTCCTCATTTCCTTCTATTCTTATAAGAGGAAAACTTTTTTAAAAACAGAAAAGATTTTAACTAAATTTTATTGCTTTATCAAGAACACTCTTTTTAAAAAAATGTACTTTAATTGATTTAAAAGAGGAAGGGAGAGAGAGATAGAAACAACAATGATGAGAGAGAATCATTGATTGGCTGCCTCCTGCACACCTCACACTGGGAATCGAGCTTGCAATCCAGGCATATGCCCTGACTGGGAACCTGGTTCATAGATTGATGATCAACTACTGAGCCACACCAGCCAGGCTAGGAGGAAATTTTAATACCACAACACACTATGACATCATATTTGAAAAAGAACCAGAGAATGTCAATTGAGTTAGCATGTGAACCAGAGACTCTCCTACAGGGACTGTATTTCCATGGTGTCTCACTTTTCTATTTATTTCAGTTTTACATTTTAACAAAAATTATGATCTCGTGCCTGGGTGGTAATATTCAGCAGTTGAGTGTTGATCCATGAACCAAGAGGTCACATTCAATTCCAGGTCAGAACACATGACCGGGTTGCAGGCTTGATCCCCAGTAGGAGACATTCAGGAGGCAGCCAATGGATGAATCTCTCTCATCATTGATGCTTCTATCTCTCTCTCTCTCTCCCTCTCCCTTCCTTTCTCTAAAATCAATTAAAATTTTTTTTAAGTGATCTCATGAGTACAGCCTTGAACTAAAATTAGGGCACTATTTTTCATTTCCAGCACAACCTCTGATAAGCCCTATTACCACAGGCAAACTATTTAACTTAAATGCACTTATTTCTTCATCTATAGCAACAGCAAAATTCTGATTTTCAAGGAAGCAGAGATGATGATAAAAATAGCATAATAGGCTATTTTTATCTCAGCATATGAAGGAAGCAGCAGGGTGTGGAGGAAAGTGCAGTGGGCTAAAAGAAAATTTGTATTCTAGTTCTGATACATCTCTAGATGACTGGGTAGTCTTGTACACATTACTTCACCTCTGTGGGTGAGAATCTAGCTGCTAAATGATCTCTAGGATCCTTTCCAACTTTTAAAAAGAAGTCTAAGATTCTAATCATTACTCTGTGAATGACTATTGTGCATGTCTAAAACGTTTCTGTAAGTTGTTTATTTTATTGCCTCATGCTGGGGCCTTTGAAGGGGCCAATAACTATCACCCCCTCTTCCCTGCCCTAATTCTAAACCAAATGAGATGCAATATATGTATAAGGCAGTAGGGGCTAGGGAAAGGCAAACTATCACCTTTTTCCTATATAATAAAAGCCTAATATGCAACTTGTCCCCTCGACCCGGAGTTTAACCATGAGTTCGACTAACCGCTTGCATCTGAGAGATGCAAATCAAAACGACAATGTGGTGCCATCTCACACCTGTCAGAATGCCTCCATTTTCTTCTCCAATAATAATAAGAGAAGATCTCTTGTCTTCCATCCTAACAGGAAGCATACTGGAAAAGAAATACTGGGGACTAGCCAAGTTGACACATCACAAAGTCATCAGTTTCCATACTTATAACTGCATCATTATGATGAAGAACTTATTATAAATGTAGATTTTTGATATCACATTCCAAAAAGTTGTGGTTTCCATTCCTGGTCAGGGCACATACCTAAGTTGCAGGTTTGATCCTCCATCAGGGTGCATTTGGGAGGCAACCAATGTTTCTCTCTTACACTGATGTTTCTCTCTCTCTCCCCCCCCCCCCATCTCTAATAATAAAAGCGTAATATGCAAATAGACCAAACAGTGGAATGACTATCCAGACGACCACGCTACAGGCGCCAGGCCAGCCAAGGAGGGTGTGATGCAATTGGTTAAGGCCCAGCCATTGCCCCATGATCACCCCACAGAGGGAAGCCCAGGCCACAGGTCAGTGGGGCAATCAATCATGGGGCTCCACCATCGCCCGGGCTACCTGGCCGGATGCACTGCGGCAGATGGGTGGGGCCTCCTTTTGCAGGGCGATCAGTCGTAGGGTTCCCAAACTGTGAGAGGGCGCAGGCCAGGCTGAGAGACCTCCTCAACTCCCTGCCAATGCACCAGGCCCCTAGTCGACAATAAATCAAAATACATACCAGCCAAATACTATGTGTAGACCTTATTTAGATCCTGAGTCAAACAAAATAATTATTAAAAAATTTATGACATACTCCAGAGGATAGAGCATTAGCCCATAGGTAGACTGAAGGGTCCTAGGTTCGATTCCAGTCAAGGGCATATGCCCAGGTTGTGGACTTGATCCCCATTAAAAAGCATTCAGGAGGCAGCTAATCAATGATTCTCTCTCACCATATATGCTTCTCTCTCTCTCTCCTACTTCCTTCCCCTCTGACATAAATAAAAATATATTTTTAAAAAATTTTATGGGCCGAAACTGGTTTGGCTCAGTGGTAGAGCGTCGGTCTATGGACTGAAAGGTCCCGGGTTCGATTCCGGTCAAGGGCATGTACCTTGGTTGCGGGCACATTCCCCGGTAGGGGGTGTGCAAGAGGCAGCTGGTCGATGTTTCTCTCTCATCGACATTTCTAGCTCAATATTTCTCTTCCTTCCTCGCTGTAAAAAAATCAATAAAATATATTTTTAAAAATTTTATGGGACAATTGGGGATATGAACACTGACTGGATATTAATTAAATTTTTAAAGTATGATCATGGTTTTAGAGTTATTCTTTTAAAATATATTTTACTTTTAGAGACACATACTAAAATAACTAAGGATGACAACTACATAATATCTGGAATTGGTTTTATAATATCTTTTGGAGGAAGAGGGGGCACTGAATGGAGTGTAGTGAACATCACTACCATGAGTGGATGATTGTTGAAGCTAGGTAACAGGTACATACACTATTACCCTCTTCTCCCAACTTTAGAATATGATTGAAATTTTCAATAATTAAAAGTTTTAAAAAGGTATGTGTGTAATGCTCTTCCCGGGTATTATTTCATATAATCATCATAACTGTCTTGTGAGGTAACTGGAATGACTCTGTTTTACAGATGAAGAATTTGAGGTTCAGAGAGATTAGGTAACAGTCCTGACACAGCTAATTAGAGGCCTGGACCCAAATCCAAGCAGTATACTTTCAAATCCGTTGTTATACTGTCACCCCAAACTCTGTATGAAAAACTGAATAATCATTATGGGTTGTTTGATGAACACAAAGCGAGAAGAGCAGAGAAACAGATTAAACACCATTACTCTTATTCAGAATGATGAATTTGTAGCATGTTCTTCTCTAATTAGGGGAGAGATTAATAACAACCATCAGCTGCTATGAGTTTATTAGTGAGCGCAAAGAGACGCAATCTACTAAACAGGATTGATTTATAGTTCCAGATGTGAAAGAGAGGATCTATTAACTTTTTTTATATAAACCATCAAAGATGATAATAAAATCAATTTAAGACATTAAATACATGAACTGACACTGCTCTTCTCAGGACTCAAAGGTTATATTATGCTCCTTTTCCTTCAAAATATAGTCAATATGTGCTGAGAAAAAAGAAAATTTCTCAGGGTAATATCTGAAACAGGAATAAGTAATTAAGTCATATTTGGATCTTGTTAATGGATCTATTGCCATATTAAATGATTTTTGTCTTTGATCTCTCACAACTTTCCAGAAGGTAAGGTGCCTATTGGCATATGATGGTATGCTTACATATATAAAATTTTTACAGCATGGGTACAGCTAAGCCAATGTTTTTATTTTTAAATATATTTTTATTGATTTCAGAGAGGAAGGGAGAGAGAGAGATAAAAACATCAATGATGAGCCAAAACCTGTTTGGCTCAGTGGGTAGAGCGTCGGTCTGCAGATTGAAAGGTCCCAGGTTCGATTCCGGTCAAGGGCATGTATCCTGGTTGCAGGCACATCCCCAGTAGGGAATGTGTAAGAGGCAGCTGATTGTTGTGTCTCTCTCATCGATGTTTCTAACTCTATTCCTCTCTCTTCCTCTCTGTAAAAAATCAATAAAATATGTTTAAAAAAACAACAACACATCAATGATGAGAGAGAATCACTGATCAGCTATCTCCCGCACACCCCCTACTGGGGATGGAGCCCACAACCCAGAAATTCACCCTGACCAGGAATTGAACCCTGACCTCCTAGTTCATAGGTCAATGCTGAACCACTGAGCCAAGCTCAGCCAATGCTTTTAGCTAATATTTTCACTTCTTGACAATTTACAATACAGTGAAGTATTTTTCTTAAGCTAATACATTGACAACTTCATATCTACAGTAGGAACCACAAAGAGAGGTATTAACATATGAATTACTACTCTGTATCTAAATGCCTCACTACATACAGATTGATCTTATGATAGTAGTGACTCACCAATGAATAATTTCATGTAGTTTCATCCTCTCTAGAAATATCTGCACACCTTTGACTAATGCAGTCAGAATGTCCTACGAGGGACAAAAAAACAGTAGGTTAATAGTGATGGGATTTAAACATTCGGAAAGAAGAGTTATGAAGTCAGTCTTGAAAGAATTAAACTAAGTGTCCTACAGACGCTTATTTCTGGGTTGTGTGCCGACTTTGAAGAACTTTAAACTTCTTACTCAGATCAAATGCCTGCTTCCCAAGCAGCTGTTCTAAATCTAATATCTCTGTCATCTGCAGTCACTTCCCCCTTCAGGTCTGACTTTACCCATTTCACCGGAGAGCTGAAGGCAATGAAAGGTGGAAGTGAGGAGGAACCAGGAAGGCAGACAGAAGGTAAATGGCAAGCACCAACTCATGAAACAGTGAGTTCCAATAATTACATCACCATAAAAAGGTACAGCAATCTCTCCTTATCCACAAGGAATATGTTCCAATACCTCGAGTGCAGTGTTTCCCAAACTTTTGGCATATGTGTACCCCTTCTATAATTCTCGTAACGCTGAGTACCCCTCATAAAAAAATGGATGTATTTTAATAACAATCAAAATATATTGCCAAAACCGGTTTGGCTCAGTGGTAGAGCATCGGTCTGCGGACTGAAGGGTCCCGGGTTCGATTCCGGTCAAGGGCATGTACATTGGTTGCGGGTACATCCCCGATGGGGGGTGTGCAGGAGGCAGCTGGTTGATGTTTATCTCTCATCGACGTTTCTGGCTCTCTATCTCTCTCCCTTCCTCTCTGTAAAAAATCAATAAAATATATCTTAAAATATTTATTTATTTATTTATTTATTTATTTATTGGTACATACACAAAATAATAATAAACGAAAAATAAAATTATTCATAATAAAATATAAATAAAAGTTATATTATAAATAACATTTATTTGCACACCGGACCATCTCACGCCTCACAAGACTGTCTTGACTTGACTCATGAAAACATAGAATTAGGCGCAGCTAAGCACGGTGCAGTGCATATCCCCACCAAACTCCAGTGCAAACTCTTCCCGTACCCCTGGGGGTACTCGGACCACACTTTGGGAAACACTGCTCTAGTGGATACCTGAAACTGTAGATAGTGCTGAATCCTATATATACTATGTGTTGTTGTTGTTTTTCCTATACATACATAGCTATGGTGAAGTTTAATTTATAAATTAGGCACACTAAGAAATGAACATTCTACATTATAAAAAGCCAGTGACCATAACGCCATAATTCCCTAATGACCAAATGACTGGTCACCAAGAGGCGCATTGATGGGTCTCTCCCAACGCGCGGATCTGGGGTCCTGCCAGCGCGGCAGGCTTCTGGGTCCCACGGCGGTGAGGCGGGTCTGGGTTTTGCGGGATTTCACGCTCTGGGCCTCTAGTAATAACTAATAATAGAATAGAGTAATTATAACAGTACACTGTAATAGAAGTTATGTGAATGTGGCCACTCATTACAGGGGACCCTTGCTGGAGGGACTGTCTTCATGTAGGCTCAGTGCTTTGTGGGTGCCCTCATTAGGAACATGTCTTCCCCCCCCCCCCAAACTTAGTGCCTTTTCCCTCTTAAGTTAGCCCTTACCGCACCATGTGGCTGCAACCTTTTCTATTTGAGGTGCAACAGCAACACTAGCATGGGATTCTTTTCTTTTTAATATATGTTTATTGATTTCAGAGAGGAAGGGAGAAGGAGGGAGAGAAACATCAGTGACGAGAGAAAATCCTTGATTGGCTGCCTCCTGCACACCCACCACTGGAGATTGAACCCACAACCAGGCATGTGCCCTTGACCAGAATCCAACCAGGACCCTTCCGTACACAGGCCAACGCTCTATCCACTGAGCCAAGCCAGCTAGAGCCAGCAGGGGGTTCTCGTTCCTTCTTCACAGTTGTATGGGTAGAAGATTCATTCTTACTGTAGATCTTAGCAGCCTCAACATATGATTTTTATCCTTTCGCTGTTAAGGCAAGAACTCTTGCCTTTTCACTTAAAGGAAGAACGTTAATGGCTTCTCTTCTGCATATCCAGATTGCCAGCATCACCACACTGCGTTTTGGGCCGTGACTAAGTCACATTAGGGTGACTTGGACACAAGCACTGCGATACCGTGCCAGTCACTCTGATAAACGAGATGGCTCCTGGGTGACCAGCAGGCAGGCGGCGTGTGCGGCGTGGGCACGCAGGACAAAGGGTGATTCACGTAAGAGTGGGGCAAAGCCGGGCAGCATGAGATTGCATCACACTGCTCAGGACAGCGCACAACTTAAAACTTACAAATTACCCATTTCTGGAATTTTCTATTTAATATTTTCGGACCATCGGGGTCTGAGAAGGCTTGCAAATTAATATCTTTCCATGTGTCTTGAGGAAAGACTTATTTGTTTTCTTTAAATTAAAAACAAAAAACAAAAAACGCAGGTCTGGCCAAAAAGGGTATAAAGACTACTAAAAATCATGAATATTGAAAAAACAACATGACTTTCCGTAAGCAGGTTCTAAACTTTTCTGAAGTAACTGGGCTCTCTTCAAGGGAGGTTTCCCACATACTTTGAAGGAATCCATATCTTGGGGCAAAAATTCTTCATTTAGATGATGAAAGAAAGCATCTACACACACACACTCACACACACACGCTGATAGTGTAATAGACAGTTGCTAGATTTTATACTATCGTAAAGACAATGTTTCATTAAACAAGATTGGACATGTAATAAAAAAGAAAATACTCCTGATTGTTCTGCATGAAGTAAGAATCATCAGTTCACGTCAAAAACCCGTTCCTGATTACCACACCTGCTCCACGCCCTGCTCACTCTGCAATGCATTGCTTGTTTTTACAGGACGGCTCAGCAGATGTCACATCTGGTTATCCTGCAGGCTTGGAGCTCTAGTTTATTTTCCGTTGGGATGGCACGAGAAAGTTTAATACCTTGGGGAAGCTTACACTGCAAAAATTTTAAAGCTTGAACTTTGTTACATCTAGGGCTTTCCTGAATCTTTAAGATCGACCTGATAAGAGAGAGAAAGTGAGCACTGTTCAATAGAAGTAGGACAAGGAAGATAGGGGGAGAGAAAGGTCAGCACCGAACCCCTCCAGATTCACTCTCTATTCACCCTGGACACAATACAGTTATGAACGCTACATCAGATAACCCAGTTATGAGCAGTGAGCAAAAACCTTTCCATGAAAAAGGTCTGGCTACTCCATACTGTGTTTGGCCCAGTTTTCTGAGTTAAATTGAACTTTATTGTTAGTCCTTCTTACTCTTTGGCAGGCAAAATGCTGTCCAGCCCAATAGAATCCTGCTGTGGGGAATTATCAGACTTCTGAACTATTAGCGCTGTTCTCTTTTCATTTCACCTTTGCAAAACAAAATGAGCAACAAAACTTTATTTGCACATTAAGCTGCAGTAACTATTTACTACCAAAACTAAACATGACAAAAACCCTCTAAACAAGACAACACACACACACACACACACACACACACACACACACACAGAGGCTAGAAGCCATAAGTGGTAAATTATACTACTATCAAAATCATACATCTCCAAAACAAAAACACCAGAGACAGAAAAGATATGGGTAAACAGGAACCCTCATTTACTGCTGGGAAAAGTATAAGTTGTGTGATACAACCCTTTTGAAGAGCAATTTGGCAATATCCAGTAAAGAAGTGTGCAGGAATCACAGCATGCAGTCTCTCTTATAGATAGATACACTAGAGAAATTCTCAGACGTGTGCACAAGGAGATATGTTAATTGCAACAATATTTTAACTAAAAGAAACAAGGGGAATAATCTAATGTTGATTAATTTTCAAATAGAGTTTCCAAAAGGGAATGCTATTCAGTTGTTAAAATGACACCCCATTTACATGTATCAACATGGCTAAATTTTGAAATAACGCTGAATAACCATGATGAATTGCAAAATGATATTATATTGCAGAATTAAATTATATTATACACATTTTTTTGTTAATTCTCACCTGAGGGTATTTTCCCGTTGGTTTTTAGAGAGGGTGGAAGGGAGGGGAAGAGACAAAGAGAGAGAAACATCGATATGAGAGAGAGACATTGATTGGTTGCCTCCAGCACACACTCCAACCCAGGCCAGGATCAAGCCTGCAACTGAAGTACATGCCCTTAACTAGAATTGAACCTCTGGGTTGATGCTCTGTCCACTTAGCCAAACCAGCTAGGGCATTTATATACTAAAAAAGATACCTCGGTCTGTGAAAAAAGTATGAAGACATAGAAGTATACTGTTTAAGATGCTTGCCAAAAATCACAAGGGACTCCCTTGTTTAGACTAAAGCTAATTTGGGTTCTTTAAAAAATGAGGAATGAGCCCTGACTGCTGTGGCTCAGTTGGTTGGGCATCCTCTCGTGCACCAAAAGGTTGTTGGTTCAATTCCTGGTCAGGGAACATGCCCGCGTTGCAGGCTCGATCCCTGGTAGGGGGTGTGCAGGAGCTATCCCATTGATGTTTCACTCTCACATCCATGGTTCTCTCTCTCTCCCTCTTTCTCCAAAAGCCAATAAAAATTTTTAAAAATTAAATTAAAATAAGCAATGAGGTAGAAGTTTCAGAATATCAAAAGACTGGAGGTTACTCAAAGATTTTTGTTCCTTTTAATTCTTTCTGCAAAAATGTTCAGGCATGACCACACTGGTTTGATCATGCTGCTTATGAAATTTCTTCATTTTTTTATTTTATTTTATTTATTTATTTATATAAAAAGCGAGTCTTTTAAAAAATATATATTTTATTGATATTTTACAGAGAGGAAGAAAGAGAGATAGAGAGCTAGAAACATCGATGAGAGAGAGACATCGACCAGCTGCCTCCTGCACACTCCCCACCAGGGATGTGCCCGCAACCAAGGCACATGACCTTGACCGGAATCGAACCTGGGAACCTTCAGTCCATAGGCCGATGCTCTATCCACTGAGCCAAACAGGTTTTGGCAAATTTCTTCATTTTTTAATATGTCCACGCATATCTGAACATCCCCAGTCCCCATGACCATCACCTTTTATAGAGGCAGACACGAGGGTTTTGACCCCAAGTAATGTATGCTTCAAAGTACAGAAAAAGGTATTATGGCCTTATAAAAATTAACTTCCCCTGGGGTCAAAAGAAATTATAGTATAATATCTGATGCAGATCTTATTATAACTCAGTGACCTCATTTGAAGCAAGTTTGATGGGCAGATTTTTCTCTGTTCCTCATTAGCAAAATTAATCTGGAGGCTGCCACCATTCGTGAACAGCTTCTCTCGGGAACTTCACAGGCCTTACTATTGCCATAACCTGACATTAATCTCTCTCAGAAAGATGCTTGCGGATCCTGGCGAGACTCCCTCAGGAACAACTGTTGACAGTCAATTTGTTATTGCTGTCTTTTCTTTTCCTCTGAAAGACATAGGAAAATATTCAAACCTTTGGCCGGAGGGGGTTTCCAGGGTTATAGAAAGGTCTCCAAAAAGAGATGCACATCCACCTTCAAGGTGGTGTCACCTAGAGAGAGATGGAGACTCAACAGGACCAGTGAAAGCATAAAAGAAGCTTCCATTGCATCTTTAACATTGTAGTCTTTTTAAATTAAAAATGTGAAGCAAATATTGAGAAATTATAACATTAAAACCGGATGGCAGACACACACTAGTCTGTCCTCATTAGATAATTATCTCCCATTTTCTGTATTCTTGACTGTTTTAAAAGAAAATAAATGAAACAATGCTGTCAGTGTGGCTCAGTAGTTGAGCGTTGACTGTGAACCAGGAGCTCATGGTTCGATTCCCAGTCAGGGCACATGCCCAGGTTGTGGGCTTGATCCCCAGTAAGGGGCATGCACGAGGCAGCCAATCAATGATTCTCTATCAGCAGCATTGATGTTTCCCTCTCTCTCTCTCTCTCTCTCTCTCTCTCCTCCTCCTCCTCCCTACTTCTCTGAAATCAATTAAAATATATTTAAAAATAAAGAGCAATTCCATTTCTAAGATGTTTTCTATTGGATAGAGTTGCATAAACACACAAAGATATATGTATAAAAGTATTGCTAGTCATAGTAAAAAATGAAGAATGACAATTTCTTTCTACAAAAGATTAAATTGGCGATGCTATGTCCAATTTACAGAATACTATGCATCAACAAACGAAGATGGTCACAATATAACCCAAGTTCAAAACTGAGCAAGTGGTGGAACCTCATATACAATACAATTCTATTTGCACAAAAAGGCATGCTTTATGCCTATATGTGCAAACAAGTGCCTGAAGGAAATGTACAGTTATTATCTCTAGGAGATGACAAGGGAGCCTGGGAATGGGAAAGAAACATGTTATTTCTTCTCTGACTTTTATTACATCAGCTAGGACTCTGCTGCCAATGACAGAAAATGGAAACTCTAACTGACATAAGAAACGAGTGAATTCATTGCCTCAATTTTATGAAAAAATTTCGTGGAGGGGGCTTCAGGTTAATCAATTTATTTCTGTTGCTACCTACAAGGTAGCCCTGTGCCTAAATTTTTGGACCCTTGCCTCATACAGCGCTACAACGATACTGGTTTGGGGGCTTTTGGCTGCCACCACGTGGTGAATATGCTGTACTGCTACTAGGTTCCCTAAAGGACTCAAGTAATTCGATTTCCAAAATGAAAAGAGGTAATACTACAGATTCTGATGCGACTAACAAAATAGATGAATTAATGTTTCTATTCAAAGATTTTAAAAAAAGGATTTATCTTCCAAAAGGAGGGTTTAAGGTCAGGTATATAATGACTTCACATATGTTTATAGTTAAATTGAATATATTACTTTCTGCTTGTATCTTTAGCATATAAAGAAAAAATGACATTGCAAATATTATGAGCCACTAACTGCAAAATGCCTTGAAGCTGGTAATGCATAGAAAGTATATGAATAAAATTACATGCCAGCGATTTATTCAAACCTTTAAACCTACTAATATATATTTTTATTATTGTACTTTATTCTGAGTACAAATTGCTGCAATTTTCTTTGGAAGTATGCTATTCTACAATGGCTACGTAACAGTAATAACTCCTAAATTACACTGAAATTTTGAATGCTCTGTAGAGATACATCATTCAAATAGGTCTTTCCAGCATTTTGCATTTGGGGAATGGGGAGAAAAGAGTACACCAGCACTGAACATTTTAATGAAAATTAGAGGAAAAGTGTAAATTAATGGGAAATTAAATCATTTTGTGTGTACACGCAAGAGAGGGAAGCAGGAAAATGGATGAACTCTAAACAATGCTTTATTGCATTAAATGTAAAGCTTATTATTAAGAATATCTTATAGCGCCGAGGTCGGTTTGGCTCAGTGGTAGAGCGTCGGTCTGCAGACTGAAAGGTCCCGGGTTCGATTCCGGCCAGGGGCATGTACATTGGTTGCGGGCACATCCCAGGTAGGGGGTGTGCAAGAGGCAGCTGGTCGATGTTTCTCTCTCATTGACGTTTCTGGCTCTCTATCTCTCTCCCTTCCTCTCTGTAAAGTATCAATAAAATATATTTAAAAAAAAAAAAAAGAATATCTTATAGGAAAGGCTTCAGGTCAAGGTGTAGACTGTGACACATAACTAATTCCACACCCTCCCCCTGACGTTCCAACACAGATAATTTTTAAAAGTACAAACACTTTTAGAGTATCATCAGTGTACCAGAAATGTTGAAGACTACCTGGAAAATAGAAAGGAAATGGGGTTGAATTTCCTGAGAAAAATAAAAAGAGGAGAAATTGCATCTCGGGACACAAAGCTACATAGGTTTTTCCTAAGAAGTCTCAAATAAGCTCCAGGCTCTCAGCAAATTGAAGAGAGGAGCTGACTGTGGAGCAACCATCAGTGCAGTTCATTGAAGATGCTTCCTGGTGCGAGTGTTGGGGCCTGAGAGAAAAATCAAAGCCAGACTTTAGTAACTTCAGAATTCCCCCCCCCCCAAAAAAAATTTTTTAAACAAGAGACTTTGTAATATTAAAAGCAGAATTCACAATGAAGACATAAAATCTATGCACCAAATAACATAGCATCAATATTCATAAAGCAAAAACTCTAGAAGATACAAGGAAAATCAGAAACACAATAGAGAAAGAGATTTCAATTCACTTCCTTTAATCTATGTAGGAGCAAGTAAAAAACAAGAACATAGAAGAAAAGGGAGTAATGTCTTCAAAGGCTTAAGAAAAAATAGTTGAGCTTAGCTTTATTATTAACTAATCACGAAGACAAAATAAAGGCATCTGGGAATTTAAAAGTTTACCTACATAAAAAACATTACCTAAAGAGTTCAGCACACACACAAAAAAAAAGGGAATCCAAGGCTCACGTTTTACAATAATGGTGTCAACTAA
Organism: Vespertilio murinus; assembly: GCA_963924515.1. Lineage (NCBI taxonomy): Eukaryota > Metazoa > Chordata > Mammalia > Chiroptera > Vespertilionidae > Vespertilio > Vespertilio murinus. Next base: position 182,742,273 of record OZ004704.1, on the reverse strand, counting down.
GTGAAACAGAACAAGTAAAGGAAAGATTTAAGCAGCATAGTTTTAATGTCATAGGGTTCCATTTCCCTCTAAATCCAATCAGAATATTTGGTTACAGTAAATAACACTTATCTATCCTATCTAATAAAAGAGTAATATGCAAATTGATTATCACTCCAACACATTAGATGGCCGCCTCCATGTGGTCACAAGATGGCCAGCAGGGGAGGGCAGTTAGGGGTGATCAGGTCTGCAGGGGAGGGCAGTTGGGGGAAACCAGGCTGGCAGGGGAGTAGTTAGACATCAATCAGGCTGGCAGAGGAGTGGTTAGGGGGTGATCAGGCTGGCAGGCAGAAGTGGTTAGGGGCAATCAGGAAGGCAGGCGAGCAGTTGGGAGCCAGCAGTCCTGGATTGTGAGAGGGATGTCTGGTTGCCCGTTTAGACCCGATCCTACTCAGATCAGGCCTAAATGGGCAGTCGGACATCCCTCAAGGGGTCTCGGATTGGAGAGAGTGCAGGCTAGGCTGAGGGACACCCCTCTCCCCCGTGCACGAATTTCATGCACCAGGCCTCTAGTCTATATATATAAAAGCCCAGCGACCGAACAGCAGAATGATCAGTCACTATGATGCGCACTGACCACCAGGGGGCAGACTCTCAACACAGGAGCTGCCTTGTGGTGGTGAGGGCACTCCCACCGTGTCCGCTTGCTGACCGGAATGGCGGGAGCAGCTGTTCAGAGGGTGGGTCCATAGCCACTCAGCTGACCGGGATGAGTGGTGCTCCCACAGCAGGCCAATCCCACAGGCCACGCCCCCACCAGTGTATGAATCCATGCACCGGACCTCTATTATAATAACTACCATGCATTTGGTTTTCACCTTTGAGTGCCAAATAATGCCCAGAGCATAGGAAAGTTAATAATTATATTACAGAGTAGCATGTACATGTCATAAACCTTGAGAATTAAAAAAAAAATCACATGGCAGGGTATAAATGTCAGCCAACAAACTGAAGTGGAGAAGAAATATCACTTTGTTTTCTACACTTCCATTTAATTTCTGCCTCTGATAAGTGTCCCCTATCTCCTTCCACCACCGCCATACAATCTGCTGGGTGGGAAATATAACCACAGACATTCTTGGGGTTTCCCCCGCTCTCCCCGGGTCCCATCAAGGTACACAACTGCCAGAGCTTCAGAGAGAAGAGGGACCCTCCAGGTAACAGAGGGACTGGACAAATGATTGCTCCCGATGCAGCAGGCCTCTGCTCTTCTGGGGCCCCATGAAGCGGGGGAGTCTTAGCCATGGTTGGAAATCCTGTGCTAGGGTCCGGCCTTCCCCTGGTGTCTGGCACTGCTGTGTCTTCTGAGGCTTGCTCCCCTCTCAGGGCTCCTCCAGGGAGCAGGGTTTGGGTCCCCCGTAGCTCCTCACCACCACCCGACCCTCCTGGAATCTTGGGGAAGAAGGCTCTCCCCAACTTTTCCTTCTCCTGGTCACCATGCTTCCCTCCCTTGGTGAAATCCTGTGCTCCTCAATTGGTTTAGTTTATGGAAAGCAAAAGCCAAGAAAAATTTTCCAGGCTAGTTTTGTTTTCCTCCCCATCCTGAGGTGATAAAATTCAGAGCCTGTTACTTGCTTGAGTGGAGAAATGGAACAGAAAAATAAAAAATCAATATCATGCAATGTTATTCAAACACATAGTAATGTAATTAAGGAAAAATTGGGATGTAGAGAGAAGTAGAAAGATTAGTGTTCTCATTTTTCATTGTGGGTACTTAGTCCGTATTAAATTGGATAAATCAAGAATTAAACATTTAAATGTAGTATTTAAAGTCAATAAGGCAACCATTAGAAAATAAACTAATTAGATATTAGTAATAAAGATAAATATAATAAAATATGGGAGGATAGTTCACAACAATTCTTAATCTTTCACAGTGGGATATTAATAGATCCTGTATTAAATTGATAAAACTTGAAATGAAAGAATATGATATTAAACTAAAAGCAGAAACTGTTAATAGGGATGATTTCTGGGAAATGAATTAGGGGCTGGGGAGAAACGGAGAGTTAGGGAGGGGAGGGAGAATTTTATTTTCATTTTAAGCGTTTTTATTCTAATTTTTTATTATGTGCATGGAATTTATTTCTAACAAAAATTATATTAACTCAAAATAAATGCAAATATTTTAGCATATTGCTTTATTTATTAATATTAATAAGATATAATTAATAAAGAACTCATCAAAATATTCATATGGCATTAGACCTTTACTTTAAAAATTGACTATTAAATTACTCACAATATTATGAACAGCTGCTAAAAAAAAAATACACCCAAAAGCAAACAAAATATAAAAGAGAAAAACTCCAAAATTCAAAAATTTTTAATTTTAAAAGTATATATACATATATTATTAAATTAAAAATCCACATCAAAACCCAAATTTCTTTAGACTTATATAGAGAAACAAATAATTTACTCTAAAAGAAACACTTGGAAACAACTAGAAGGAAAGAAACACTAACAAAAATGATCAAGAGTGACAAAGCAATGTTTATGAGCATGCAGTCTTTCACTCAAAACATTTCATTATTGCCCTGGTTGGTGTGGCTCAGTGGCCAGGCATCATTTCATGCACCAAAAGATTGCTGGTCCAATTCCCTGTCAAGGGCCATGCCCGGGTTATGGCGCCATCCCTGAAGGGGACCTGCAATCACTGTTATGCTTTCACATCAGTGTTTCTCTCTCCCTCCCTCTCTCTCTAAAAATGAATAAATTATTCTTTTAAAAAATACATATATATTTATTGATTTCAGAGAGGAAGGGAGAAGGAGAGAGATACAGAAACATCAATGATGAGAGAGAATCACTGATTGGCTGCCTCCTGTGTCCCGTGTCGTCGTGTCCCCCGCCCCCCCTCCTCATCCCCCGTGGACCAAGTCCACAACCCAGGCATGTGCCCTGGACCGTAATCAAACTGTGACCTCCTAGTTCATGGATTCATGAGTTGCTGTTCAACTACTGAGCCACAGCAGCTGACAAGATGTGTTTTTTAAATAACAAAAACCTAACATTTTTTTTTAAAAAATCTAACATTTATTTAGATCCTCAGGGACATATAATTAGATTCAGCTATTTGCAAGAATTTTAAAGCTATTCAAGTGTACAAAAACCATTATTACAATGCTGGCAGATATTAAAACACAAGGAAGTCTCAACAATTTTGCTATATCCAACAGTTCTTTCCAGGCTTTGTAAATATGTGTGCGTAACTTAAATAACTGTAATTTGTCAACTCTTACACACATTCAGAGATGATTTTGGAGGTATATACTTAAATTTTACAGAGATTTTTAAAAAGTGTTTTCAATCATATTTTATGAATTCATAGCACCATAAAAAATGAAATAGTTGTCACTTCATATAAAACCTCTATGTTATAAAAATGTCAACATATTTACTGCATAACTGCTATATTTTCTCAGAAAGTTCTGAGAGAAGAATCATAAACAGATTTTAAGTATTCCTGGAAGAGAGCAGCAATAAGTGAATAAGAAAAGTTTGAATGAGTTCTACACTCTTTAAATTTCAAAATGAGCCTTGTGGTAGGGGTAGGGTGTGGAATGCTGTAAGCAATGGTTTTCAGAGTTATGAATTGTGTCAAACCTTAACCACCCTTTACACAAGTAAGACTGATTGGGGCAGGATTGTGTGTGTGGGGGCAATAGGGAGATAAGGACACATATGTAATACCTTAATCAATAAAGAAAAAAATCAGAGAAGAAAAAAAACTAATTGGGAAAATCTCTTATGTTTATTCGCTAGAAAGATTCTGCCAGTTTATAGCGGTGACCAACTAATGTTAAACTTGGTCATTATTACTAATTTTTTCTAGTAATATCTCTTGCCCTTTATTTCTCAATATTTTAATTAAAAATGCACTTGGTTTCTATTGGTAGGCTCAAGGATTTGGTTATTGTTGTTAGTATTTTAAAGTACCATTTATTGAAAATTATAATTTGCCAGATACTTTTATATAATTTGTTTTTAGCTTAAAATCCATGGGAAAGGTACTGTTACCAAACTGGAGGCTCGCTGCTCTAAAATGGCTCAACAGAGGACTGGAGGATCCTCTTTCAAGACAACTCACTTGGCCCTGGGTGGCGTGTTCAGTGGTTAGAGCTTGGCTCACACACTAAAGGGTTTGATTCCTGGTCAGGGGCATGTATCTGGGCTGCAGGTTGGCTCCCTGGCACGGTCCGGTGGGGGGTGTGCAGGAGGCCATATGTGGTCTTTAACCTATAGATTTAGAAAGTGGCCATTTGGGGATTTAAACTCAAGTCTGTGGGGCCCAAACCCACATTTTCCCCCTTACTACTTTAAACACTCATCTTGGTAGCCTGCAAATCCAAGTCCTGGTTTAAACGGATTCTGTCCCCTGGGCGTTAAACGTTGATTAGGCATATAAAGTAAGAGCATCTTTAAAACCCGGGGGGAAAGATAATGTGATTCCTTCATCCTTTAATTGCCGTGGAGAATTTAGAGCCCTTTCACCGCCCTTTCAGCTTTAACTGCTAAAGGCGAATGGATTGATTGCATAATTAATTCGCCACCAATCGCCACTCCCTGCTTTGCTGGAAATAGGGCCAGTGCAGAGAACCAAGGCATGCCCACAGGATTTGGGCTTCATCCTAACTTTCCCCCTTTCGTGGTCACCTAATGGTAATCACCAACTTTAAAGCGCTCACTATATGCCAGCGTCTCTGCTAAGCTCTTTAGGTAGGGTATTTAATTCTCACAACATCCCTAAGATGTGGGTATTGATATTATCCCTGTCAGTGGCGATTTAAAATGGTTGGCGATGTAAAAACGGAAATGGAGCTGCTCCAGGACTAGAGCCCAGGTGGGCTGGACTCTAAAACTGCTCTCCACTCTTACATTGCGCTCTGCATTGTAAACTTTTCTTGAATCAATCAATGATTCCACTTGTTCCTTTTTGGTAATCCATCAAGAATTTGTATATCACATTTGCTCTTTCTACCTGTGAATTGCCTACTTTCTCTTTGAAATTCCAGACCCCTGTCCCCCTTCTCCTAATCCAAAATGGTTTTAAACTTCAGTGACCCAATGCATCCTCAAGTCTCATATTCATTTGTATATTTTTTTATTGATTTCAAAGAGAGGATGGAAGAAGGAGAGAGAGAAATATCAATGCTGAGAGGGAATCATTGATGGGCTGCCTCCTGCACGCCCTCTACTGGGGATGAAACTCACAACCAGGTTATGTGCCCTGACCAGGAATCGAACTGTGACCTCCTGGTTCATGGGCCAATGCTCAACCACTGAGCAAAATGGTCAGGCTTTGGGTCTCATATCCTAATGGCATTCCTGAATGTGTATCCGTAATAAGTTTTTGACATTTTCCTCCTGTTAATCTGACTCATGTTGATTTAATTATTAGCCCTGCCAAAAGAACTTTGAAAAGTGGGAGGAAAGCTATTTTTTGACCCTCACACCTCTCTTATCTGAAGTTCTGGGTTGGCAGCAGAGGGTGCTTCTGTGTGCTCAGATCTTTTGAGTAGGGGTGAGATGGTCCCTCTCCCTGATATTTCAAAGAACAGAATTTCTTATAAACTATGACAGCATTTTCTAATAGAGGTGTAATGTGAATTACACATGTAACTTAAAATTTCCTAATAGCCACAGGAAAAAGTGACAGGAAACATTCTGAGATATCCTAAATTAAAATACAACTAGGGGCCCGATGCACGAAATTCATGCAAGGGGCTCAGCCCTGGCTGCCTCAGCCCTCACAGCCTGGCCAACCACAGCCCGGCTTCCTCACAGCTGCGTGGTCTAATTAGCATATTAACTCTGTATTATATAGGATAGGCCAAAGAATGAAAAGAAGAGGCAAGAAAGGTTGATCTGTTAACAACTACAGGGCAAAACCAACAAAAGACTGCTCACATTCTTTTTAAAATATATATATTTTATTGATTTCTTACAGAGAGGAAGAGAGAGGAACAGAGAGTTAGAAACATCGATGAGAGAGAATCATCGATCAGCTGCCTCTTGCACACCCCCTACTGGGGATGTGCCCACAACCAAGGTACATGCCCTTGACTGGAATCGAACCTGGGACCTTTCAGTCCACAGGCCAACGCTCTATCCACTGAGCCAAACCCGTTTCGGCAAGGCTGCTCACATTCTTGAATGTTACAATAACTTGGAGTTTTTTCCCCTCTGAGGATCCTCTGAAGTTGATACTTTGTCAGCATCTTGGTGGGCAGCAGAACTGGAGCTGATCATTTCATTTAATCCTGCCCACGTTCCTAAGAGATAGATAAGGAAAAAGGTATTCATAGAAGTGCAGAAAATTTGCCCCATGTAAAGTGGCAGTTTAAAATCACATCTATTTGGGGTAATCGATGCCAGCCTCCCCCTCCCTCTCCCTTCCTCTTCCTCTAAACAAAATCAAATATATATATATATATATATATATATATATATATATATATATATATATTTAAAACAAAAACAAACCAGATACCATTTCACACCTACTAGAGGGGTTTACTGTTACAACCACTTTGGAAAACTGCTCGGCAATTTCTTATAAAGTTAAGCATATGAGAATGACCCAGAAATTCCACATCTCTATTTCCCCAAGACAAATTAAACATGCCCACAAGAATATTTACAGCAACTTGATTCATAACAGCTAAACGCTGGAACAATCCAATGTCCATCATCTCGTGAACAGATAAGGTATTCAGCAGAATACTTTTCATCAAATAACTGCTGCTTCATGCAACAGTAGGGATGAGTCTTCAAAACTGTGAGAAAAAAGGCAGACACTAATGAGTACCTGCCACCTTTATTTCTGAGATGACAGGAATCAGAGGAACGGTTGCCTAAGGCACATTGGAAAGGGGTGATAAGGGACCTGCTGGGTGGTGGAATTGCTCTCTATCCTGATTGGCTGGCAGTCACACAGCTGTTTACATTTAGCAACACAGATCAAATCGTGTATTAAAAAAAACTATGCTTTCCCACTGTGTTATATGTTACCCCAATTAAAAAAAAAATGGACGGGGGTAAGAAAAGACTGGTGGCTTTAAAAAAATAACACCAACCCATGTAAGGAGAAATTTGGTATGGGAAGCCCTTTTTAAAACAGACTGTTGAACCTCAGAGGGAAGGCAGGGGAGGAGTGGGAAGAGATAAAAAAAAGAAAAAGAAAAAGAAAGGACTTATATGCATATATGCATAACCCGTGGACACAGACAATGGGGTGGTGAAGGGCTGAGGGGCGGGCGGGGAGGAGGGGGTGACAGACGGGACAGGAAGAGGTTAATGGGAAGGGGGGGGAGAACGACCTATATAATACTTTCAACAATAAAGATTTTTTTTTAAAAAAAAAGGAAAAAGAAACAATCCAATAAGCTCTGCTGGATTTATGCAACCAAATAAGGACATTAAAAAATCCCTGCAAACTTTCTGAGCGCCCTCTCCGTCAGAGTTCCTACACCTTTTCTCGGCTAACCCGCGCGCCCCTGGGAGGTCGGGGCGGATGCAGACCCGCCCACACCAGCCCCGGTTCCCGCTCCTTCCCCGCTGCCCCGCCCCCAGCCAATAGCGCGTCGCGGACCCGCCCATGGATCCCGCTCACACCCACCTCAACGGTCCGCTCACCTTTCAATCAATTCAAATAGCGCCGGGAGCAAACCAATCGCAAGCCTCTTCAAAGGGAAGGGGCGTGCCTGTTTCCCCGGAAGTGCTGGTTAAAATCCCTCCAATCAGAGGCTGGGTGTGGGAAGTTTGAATTTAGCTGGGGCCCGTGTTGTAGACGTTCCTGCTTCGGGGGCAGCGCCGCGTTGGTTTCCAGACCGAGGCAGTTCCTGGCTCTTTGCTTGAGGTTTCACGCTGGACCTGCTTCAGGTAGGTGGGTGCTGGGGTGCTGGAGGGAGAGCGCTGGCCTGCATCCTTCTAGAAGGTCTAGAAGGATCTGAGGACCTGCAGCTGCGAGCGGGACGCGCCGCGGGCAGGGGGAGGGTCCGCTGGCACCGCGTTACCTGTGCTTCCTGAAGCTGAAAGCACAGTCCTCCGGGTTAAATGGTTGTTGCCTTGACCTAGGTAGCCGTCGGCGTTTCGCCTCCAGGGCGCCATCGGCCTCTGGAGCAGGTGGATGCTCAGCATGCTTGGCTCTGACAGCAAATTTCAGTAGCTCCTCTCCTGGGCGGGGACAACTGTAAACACCCGGGGTGAGACCGTGCAGGCTAGCAAGAGTAAGGCACGGTGTACTGTGAAGCTGGAAGGAACCCCAGGCAGCCGGAGAAGAGAATGTACATGATTGTGAAGAGCCAGACTGCCCGGCTTGGGATCCCAGCTGCAGCACTTTTTAGCTGTGCTTAACGCGAGCAGTTAATTTACCTCATTTGTATAATGGCAAGAATACCTAGGAGATAATTAAATATGCTTTTAGTACTAGTTCTTTCTCTCTCTCTCTCTCTCTCTCTCTCTCTCTCTCTCTCTCTCTCTTTCAGTCCGCAGGCCGACTCTCTAAACTTTTCTTGAATCAATCAATGATTCCACTTGTTCCTTTTTGGTAATCCATCAAGAATTTGTATATCACATTTGCTCTTTCTACCTGTGAATTGCCTACTCTCTCTTTGAAATTCCAGACCCCTGTATTTCAAAATAACTAATATATAAGTTTTATTTTTTTTCTTAAGTATTTAGCAAATTGATGCTTGTGGGAGGTGGCCAATCATATAGGGGAGAGTTCTTGATGAAAAGCACAGCCCTTTGTTACTTCCCCGGGGCTCCTAAAGGAGAAGGTGAATAGCAGCCAGGTTAGAAGAATTCTCACTTTTTACACTCTTGTTGATTGCTTGAAAATCATGTAACGTTTTGAATTTGTTGCATTTCTTGTGCGGGTTTTCCTTCTACTTGGAGTTTTCTAATGGGCTTCTTTAGTTGTTATTGTTGAAGAACATAGTGTGCTTGTAACTTTTTAAAGTTCCTAATTGCAGACCCTCCCTCTTTTCCCCACCCCCTTTTTCTTTTAAGCTGGCAGTAATTTTCTCTGGACAACCAGTCCTTTTTCTCCAGCTTGTCTTGGTTGTTCTCTAGACCAGATGCACCGGTAACTCCCTTTAGAGTTTCCACTTGCCTTTATTCTTTTTGTCAGTTCGACCTATGGTTTCTTGGAACCCATGGCATCCTCTTTCTTGTCCTTCTCCCTTGTATTGCTTTAACACGTTCTCCAAGGATCTTTCTATGGAAAGGGTATATGCCAACTAAACTATGTAAAATCGTACATGGCCAAAAATAATTTTATTCTGCCCCTCCTACCCCAGGCAAACTGATATGATTATCCTTCTATGACACCATGGTAATTCTTCGGAAAACCCTCCTGTTTTTTAATCTCATATATCAGTGCCTTCCTTACTTGTCTACTAGGCATCTCATATGTTTTTTGTTTGTATGTTTGTTTTGGCTTGAGAAAAATATGGCAGGTTGCCTGCATTCATCACTAGAGGATGGTTAAGAAAGTCTCCTGTATTATCATTATGGACTGTAGCTTCCTGAGCTTCACTTTATCTGTCAAACAAGGCCCTATTTAGAACTCCAAAATAGGTCATACTGTCTTATCTTTTGATTACCTCCTTCCCACTCTTCAGTGTCACATTCCATTTTGTATTTGAACATTTTTATTTCAGAAGGCTCTGAGGTTGGGACAGGAGGTGAACTGGAATACTTTTTTTTTTTTTTTTTTTTTACATAATAAAATGAAAACCATGTAAGTTGGTCTGTCTCTCTCTTTTCTCTGACAGGATGGCTTCATCACATTTTGCCAGTCGACGCAGAAAGGATTTGAGTACTGATATGATTAGAACTAAAATTGCTCATAGGAAATCTCTGTCTCAGAAAGAACACAGACATAAAGAATATGAACGAAACAGACACTTTGGCTTGAGAGATGTCAACATTCCAACCTTAGAAGGTAGACATCTTCTTGAATTAGACGAGACATCTCAGGAGCTTGTTCCAGAAAAGGCCACTGTCAAGCCAAGTAAGTAAAGGTTTATTGTAATTTTAAGTGCTTTGAAGAGCGAAGAAAAATTGATTTAATAAGTGAGGTTAAAAAAAAAAATCCCTGACCAGAAGAATGGAGTTTGTAATACCATTTTGAATAACTTGATGTTTTCTACTATCGATTTAAGGTAAAGGCTAGGCTAACGCTATTTTAGCTAGGTTGGAGCCATTCACCTATGGAGTATTATAACACTTTATTTTCTATATTGCCTTATAGGAATTCTAAAGTTCTTATTTTTGAAGCTTGGGTAGGATAAGGGTTGACAAGATAAATTGAAAAGGGAGATAAAATAGAACTGATTGAAGAATCTATGAAATGAGATACTTTGCCAATGAAAACATTTCTTAGAAAGACAAGAAATTCTTCCTTGCAGTTTACCTAACAGGGTCATCAGGAAAGAAAAAAAATCAACTGATAAAAAAAGAAATGAGCCGAAACCGGTTTGGCTCAGTGGATAGAGCATCTGTCTGTGGACTGAAAGGTCCCGGGTTCGATTCTGGTCAAGGGCATGTACCCTGGTTGTGGGCACATCCCCAGTAGGGGTATGCAAGAGGCAGCTGGTCGATGATTCTCTCTCATCGATGTTTCTGACTCTCTGTCCCTCTACCTTCCTCTCTGTGAAAAATCAATAAAATATATATTTTTAAAAATGATGTCAACAAATAATAGCAAAGAGAAGAAAGAGAACTGGGAAGTAACTTTTGCATTTAACCAGAGGAGTCACTGGATTTCTATTTAGTTGTGTTCAAAAAGTAGGTACTAGGTGTTAGATTACAGTGAAATAAAGCAAGGGTAAATGAAAAAATGGCAGAAAGATATAGAGTCTTCCTAGATGAATTATAGAGAAAGAAGTGAGATGTAAAGTTGTTTAAATGTTCACTGCTCCAATTCTATCATTTTCCAGGACCAATGTAATATGTGGCACTTAAAAGGCATTCAACATAGAGCATTTGAATTACTAGCTCCTTGGCATATTTCATCAATTTGGCTCAAATAAACTTATAAAAATAAAAAGACATTCAACATATTGAGTGTAATAGATTCTATAAAAGGGGATTAGGCTAAAACATTTCAGATTTTTAAAAATATATATATTTTATTGATTTTTTACAGAGAGGAAGGGAGAGGGATAGAGAGCTAGAAACATCGATGAGAAACATCGACCAGCTGCCTTTTGCACAACCCCCATTGGGGATGTGCAATGTACATTGGCCAGCACCAATGTACATGCCTCTGACGGGAATCGAACCTGGGACCTTTCAGTCTGCAGACCGATGCTCTATCCACTGAGCCAAACCGGTTTCGGCCAGATTAAAAAAAAAATTTTTTTTTTTATGATTCTATCGGAAAGAGCAAAAATTGGATAAATGTGTTTTAGGGTTCTTTGTTTTTGAGATGACATGATCAGTGCATGTTTAAGGTCAAAGGAAGTGAGTTGGCTTTTGAGGGAGAGAGTAATGAATAACAACTCTTAGGAGTTGGGAAGAAATAAAAACTGAACAATAGAAGGATATAAGATGACCTTTAAAGGTAGAGCTAGTTCATTTTTTGGCGGAGAAGATGTGATGTTACTGCTTTCCAGGTTGGCTCTTTGCTTCTACTCCTGCCCTCTCAAATAGTCAATTGACCAAAATCTCTCAAATAAAAAGTCTAACCCTGTTAATATCCATTAAGATATATTTTGTTTTTTTTGCTGTTTGCAAAGGTCTCTGGTGAGAGTGGGCCTGATATGTTCCAGAGAAAGCAAGTAGGCAGGCATGGCTATGTGAGAATGAACAAGGGGGCTAGCTCCTGGAGGGCCCTGAGGGCCATCCTTATAAGGACATTGGCTTTTATTCTGAGGAAAATGAGAAACCATTGATGGATTAATGGGAATTTATGTCATCTGATTTACATTTTCAAAGTGTCACTTTGACTGTTGTGTTGAGAATAGGTTGTAGGTGTCAAGCACGGCCTCAGGGAGGAGACCAGTTAGGCAACTACTGCAATAACTTAGTCGGTAGCTGATGGTTGACCAGATTGGTAAGAGCAAAAATAAGGGGTTGCATTCTGGGTTTATTCTGAAGTTTGAACCAATGGGATTTCCTAACATGGTGGGTGTCGGGCTGATAAAGAGGAGTCAGGATGAATTCAAGGTTTTTGACCTGAGCAACTAAAAATATGAACTAGCCATTCACTAAATTGTAAGTGACTGAGGGAGGAACAATATTTGTGTGTGTGTGTGTGTGTGTGGTGGGGAGGATGATATGATTAAGAGGTCAGTTTTGGACGCGTTAAATTTGAGATGCCTATGGAATAAGGTTTGCTGGAAAGGTAGTTGGATATACAAGGTGACTTCAGGGGAGAATTCTGAACTGGAGATAATACATTCAGGAGTTGTCAATGTATACACAGTGTGTGAAGCTATAAGACTGGATATGATTACCTAAAGTTTCGGTGTGGAAAAAGGAGAGAAAAGGGATGAGCACTCCCAACATTTAGAAGCTGAGGGCATGAGGGGAAAGTAGGAAAAAAAAACAAGGAGCAATGCAAGTAAAGTTAAGAGTTCAACCAGAAGAGAGTGGCCTCTTAGGAACCAAGTGAAACAAGCATGTCAAAGAGGATAGCCTGATTAATTATGTCAGTGCTTCTTGTTAGGCCAAGAAATATTAGAAATGAGAGTTTGAACCTCTCCGTGGAGGTCACTGGTGATCTTGGTAAGTAGTTTTTGTAGAGTGAAGTTCAGGAAGTGAAAGCCAGATTGACATGGATCAAGAGAGAATGGCAGCACCACCTGGGATGTATTCTTGCCCCCAAAGTTGAACTTGACGCTAATCAAATCCTTAGATAAAATTATCAGTTTATAGAAAACATACGAGGGCTTGAGGAATGAGCAAGAATTAGGAGAAATCAAACAAACAAATGTAGAGTGTAGGACATTCTCTAGGACTTAACTTTTATTAACAGGATAATTGCATGTAAAGAAGGACAGGGAGGAATATCTTGATGAAAATACTTAAAAGACATCCCAATACAATATATAGGTCTTGTTTGGTTCCTGACTTGAACAAACCAATGGTTTAAAAAAAAATTTTTTTTTAAAGACTTATTTGAAACAAATAGGAGGTCTAAATCTGCTCTCTGTAGTAGATGGTAACATGGAATTACTGCTAATTTTGTTAGGCATGTTAATGATATTGTGACTCTGAAAGAAAATGTCTTTAATTTTAGAGGTGCATACTGAAATATTTATGGATAAAGTTTTTTGAGTAGGATTTGTTTTCAAATACTTCAGAAACAAAGCAAGTGCAGCAAGTATTCATACTTGTTGAATCTGGATGACAGGTATATTATTATAGTCTACTGTGTGTATATTTGAATTTTTTCATAATTTTGAAAAAAGGGGGATGGAAGGAGAATTAGAAATATGGATATAAATAATTCTCTTGAAGAATTTTACCTTAAACTGAAATAGAGATATGAGGCAAGTAGCGCCGAAACCGGTTTGGCTCCATGGATAGAGCGTCGGTGTATGGACTGAGGGGTCCCAGGTTCGGTTCCAGTCAGGGGCATGTACCTTGGTTGCGGGCACATCCCCGGTGGGGTTGTGCAGGAGGCGGCTGGTCAATGTGTCTCTCTCATCAATGTTTCTATCTCTCTATCCCTTTCCCTTCCTCTCTGTGAAAAATCAATAAAATATATATTTTTTTAAAATGAGGCAAGTAGCTAGGTGAGGATGTGTGCTGGGAAGAATTACTGCATGTTTGTAACTTCATGAGGGCAACAGCCCAGTATAAAGAGAAAAATAGATGAGTGATAAGGTAAATTACTGGAAGAGTGTCCTTGAGTAGGTGAGAAGGAACAGAATCGAGGGGTTTGTGGAGGGGGGGTGGCTTTTAATAGGGGCATACCTAGCTAACCTAGAAAAGAAGGTGAAGTGTGCAGGCTGGGATACCAAGGTGGGAGCTTTGAATGCAGATGGGAGAGGAGCCATTTCAAATTTGAGGAGAGGATTTTGTATGAAATAGTAATTGAGGAGAATAAGAATAATGAAATGGGAAATGTAGGGTCCAGCTGAGGTTTATAGAGATGAAGTAGCATGCTTTTGTCTATTTTCCAACCCCATTCAGTTATGCATTGCCACGTGGAAGATAAGCAGTTCACATTTTGCCAGGGTACAGCATAGTGAGAGAGGGGTCAAAAGTTGAAGTAGTGATTGTGATGATGAATCATGGAATCTAAGTTGGTTAAGAAGAAACTTGAGAATACAAGAGAGGTGTATATACAAGATGATTGTAGAGTGTAGGTCTTGGTGGGACCAAAGGATTGTTGGAAAGGTAAGATATGGTAATCAGAGTGGATTGCCTGAAATTGGGCATAACAGTTATTCATTGGTAATAATGAAGTTTCTTCAAGGGCCCAGTTGTCTCATAAATGAATACAGGTGTGGCAATATATTGGTCTTCTCAGCCCTTGAATTTCAGGCAGAGCCTGGGTAGGTCAGAGCTCTCGCTCTCTTTGACTAGTTGCATTTGATCACAAGCAGCCTCTCTGTTCTCCGGTGTGCTGTGTAAATGTTATTTTTTTATGTCTGCTATAACATGAAAAAGCTTGAAATACTGGTATGGATGTAACCAGGGGAATGGGTAGCTGAGGTTTAATAGAAGCAAGATCCTTGGAGGAAAGGAAGCCTAAGAATTGAGAGGCCAGGGTATTGGAGAGGCCATCACGGTTTGTACAAGAATAGTGATGGAGACAGTGAAAGAGAACTAGGGGCTAAAGCTTTTGAGGAACAAGGGTGAAACCTGGAAGGTCTATGAGTGACTAATTGTGGTACTTGATAGTACGATCTGATGACATGAACTGGAGCTGGGATCTTTTAGGGAAGAGGAAGAAATAGTGGGCAGCAGTGATGAGGCACTGCCCCTCTTTAGGCCCAGTGATACTACCAGTGTGGGAGGGAAAAAAAATAGTCAAACACTGGACAGGACAGTTAGGGAAGCCAGTTTTACTGAGATCAAAAGATGAAGGGAACAATCAGAGAAGTTGTTGATTGACCACTTCATCATCTGACTTTTTGTATGTTCTATTCTCTGTCTGCATTATCTTTTTTTTTTAAATATTTTTTATTGATATTTTACAGAGAGGAAGGGAGAGAGATAGAGAGCTAGAAACGTCGATGAGAGAGTAACATTAACCAGCTGCCTCTTGCACACCCCCTACCGGGGGTGTGCCCGCAGCCAAGGTACATGCCCTTGACCGGAATCGAACCTGGGACCTTTCAGTCCGCAGACTGATGCTCTACCACTGAGCCAAACCGGTTTCGGCTGCATTATCTTTTTAAAGCAACTTTATTTAAGTCTAATTTCCAGCATAAAGTTCACCTATTTAAATATATGTTTTTTTAAAAGTAAATTTATTGACTTGTGCAGGTATCTTTCTGGAAAATTTTTAACCCTTAGCCAATGGCAAACATACTCATTCTTCAGAACCCTTCTCAGATAATCTCTGTTCTGAGAAACCTTTCCTGATCTCCCCAGACAGGTTTGTACCAAGTCTCTATTGCTTGTGTATGTATTTTACTATTTGATCTGTGCTAAACCAAATGGAAACTGTGTTCATCTCCCTACAATACTGTGTGAGCCCTTCAAGGGCAGAAATTCTCTTACTTATTCTTACTGCCTACAAATGTCTGGCACATAGTAGCCACTCATATTTTTCAAACGAGTTTAAATAAACATGAGAATACCTTAAGTTAAGAATAATAAGTGGGAGAACTCATACAACTTAACAAAAGGAAGATAAACAACCCAATCAATAAATGGACAACAGACCTAAATAGATACTTTTCGAAACAAGACAGAAGGAAGGCCAAGAGACATATGAAAACATGCTCAAAGTCACTAATCATCCAAGAGGTGCAAATCAAAACAACAATGCAGTACCATCTCACACCTGTCAGAATGGCTATCATCAACAAATCAACAAATGACAAGTGTTGGCGTGGATGGGGAGAAAAAGGAACCCTCGTGCACTGCTGGTGGGAATGCAGACTGGTGCAGCCATTATGGAGAACAGTATGGAGTTTCCTCTAAAAAACTAAAAATGGAACTCCCATTTGACCCAGTGGTCCCACTTCTAGGAATATATCCCAAGAAACTGGAAACACGAGTCAGAAAGGATATATGCCAGGCTAGCACAATTTGTTCATAGCAGCACAATTTACCATAGCTAAGAATTGGAAACAGCCTAAGTGCCCAGCAGATGTTTGTATTAAAAGCCTGTGGTACTCCCTAACCCACTTGGCTCAGTGGATAGAGAGTTGGACTGAGGACTAAAGGGTCCCAGGTTCGATTCCGGTCAAGGGCATGTACATTGATTGCAAGCACATCCCCAATGGGGGTGTGCAGGAGGCGGCTGATCAATGTTTCTCATCCACATTTCTGACTCTGTCCCTCTCCCTTCCTCTCTGTAAAAGATCAATAAAATATATTTAAACACATACACACACACAAAAACCTGTGGTACACCTACACAATGGAATACAAGCTGCACTAAAAAAGAAGGCATTCTTACCATTTGGAACAACATGGATGGAACTGGAGAGCATTATGCTAAGTGAAATAAGCCAATCAGAGAAAGATAATATCACATGATCTCATTTATGGAATATAATGAACAACATAAACTGATGAACAAAAACAGATCCAGAGACAGAGAAGAATCCATTAGACCATCAAACCTCAGAAGGAAGGTAGGGGAGGGTGGAGGTAAGGAGGAAAGATCAACCAAGGGACTTGTATGCATGCATATAAGCCTAGCCAATGGACACAGACAACAGTGGGGTGAGGGCATGAGTGGGGGAGTGGTAATGAGGGGATAAGGACACATATGTAATATCTTAGTCAATAAAGAAAGAAAAAGAATAAGTGGGAGCCACAGAAACTGACAAGTAGTTTTAATATCAAAGGAAAAAATGATAGCCCTAACTAGTTTTGATCAGTGGATAGAACATTAGCCTGCAGACTGAAGGGTCCCAGGTTTGATTCTGTTCAAGGGTACATGCCTGAATTGTGGGCTCTATCCCCAGGGAGGTTGTGCAGGAGGCAGCCAATCAATGATTCTCTCGCATCGATGTTTTTCTCCTCCCTTCCTCTCTGAAATCAATAAAAATATTTTTTAAAGTAAACCTCATATTAATTACCCCAAAACTTAGTGACTTAAAACAACAAAGAACATTATTATTTCACACAGGTTTTTTTTTGTTTTTTTAAAAAATATATTTTAATGATATTTTGCAGAGAGGAAGGGAGAGAGATAGAGAGCTAGAAACTTCGACGAGAGAGAAACATCGACCAGCTGCCTCTTGCACACCTCCTACTGGGGATGTGCCCGCAAACCAATGTACATGCCCTTGACCGGAATCGAACCCGGGACCTCTCAGTCCGCAGACCAACGCTCTACCACTGAGCCAAACCGGTTTCGGCATTTCACACAGTTCTTGTGGGCCAGGAATTTAGGAGAGCTCAGTCGGATATAGTAGTTCTGGAGGTCGCAGGCAAGTTGCCATCCAGCAGTGCATCTGAAGGCTTCACTAAGACAGGAGGATCTGCTTCTGAGATACTCAGACTGGCAAGTGGATGCTAGCTTTTGGCAGGCAGCCTTCGTTTTTTGTCCGGTAGACATCTCCATAGGGCTGCCTAATTCTCTTTCTGGCTCCACATACCCACTGGCTTCCCTCAAAGCAAGTGGTCCAAGAGAGAGCAAGGCAAAAGCTGGAATGTCTTTCATGATCTAGTCTTGGAAGTCCTATTCCCTTTCCATAGTACTTTTTTTTTTTGTTATATCCCTATTCATTGGCGGAGGGGACGGCAACACATGGGGCATGATCTCTTCACCAGGAGGTTAGAATCACTGGAGGTCGGCTTCGATGCTGACTGTCATAGAATTTAATTAAGTGAGAGGGTTAGTAATACACGTCTGGTACATAGCAAGCAGTTAATACATATTCGAACAATTAAAAGCAAAAGAAATAGAGATTTTAAAAGAATAGGGGTTGAAATAACTTGTTTAGAGTGCTCAAGAGGTTAAGAAGTTTCTCACAGCATTTCTTAGTTGCTGTTCAAGTTAGAAAAAATTATTTTTTTGACATTTGTATAACGTTTGATCTGAAATTTTATATACTGTATTTGATTGTCATTCCTGCTTAGAATCAGCGAAAACTCTTCTACATGAGCAACGGAAACAAATGCTCCAGAAATACAAAGAAGAAAAGCAACTTCAGAAATTGAAAGAGCAAAGAGAGAAAGCTAAACGGGGAGTGTTTAAAGTGGGTCTTTATAGACCTGATGTGCCTTCATTTCTTTTTTCAAACCGGAATCCTACGAAAGCTGAGCCAATAAAGGTAAATTTGGTATCCTAAGTAGATACAGAGGAATAGTTCCTTTTAAGAGTTCCTTTTTCTTTAAGAGATTATACTTGATTTTAGCCAAAAGGCTGAGAAAAATTTCTTTTAAGAGATTAAATGACTAAAATTACCCATTCCCCTTAATTCCTTTATTCACTCAATTACTAGGAGATGGCAGTGACAGTAGTAGCTCAAAAGGTGAAAATCAGATCTCCCGCTGTAACTGTAGGTAGATTGCAATAGGATAAAACAAGGAGACCAAGTAGACCCAGGCGGACAATGAACGTTATGCCAGAGGACTTGGCATTTATCCTGCGAGGTATGGAGAGTCAAGGGAGGCTCTTAAATGAGGTTGTACCATTATCAAGTTAATAATGCAGGCCTGGCGGGTATGGCTCCGTGGTGAGCGTCTCCCTATTAGCCAAGAGGTCATGGTTTGATTTCTGGTCAAGGCACATGCCCAGGTTTTGGGCTTGATCCCCAGGAGAGGATGTACAGGAGACAGCCAGTCAATGATTGATATTATATCTCCCTCTTCCTTCCTCTTGAAATCAATAAAAAAATATATATATTTAAAATTAATAATGCAGGACGAGCCCTGGCCAGTGTGGCTCTGTTGGATCATTGTCCTGTACACCAAAAGGTGTCAGGTTCAATTAACTTAAAGATAATTTAAATTAGGTCAGAACCAGAAAAAAATAGTAATTTATGTTAGCAAGTATCTTTTTGACATAAATGACTACAGATAAAGTTTAACTTTAAAATGAGAACTTTATTTCATAATGAAACATGGAGGTAATTTTACAAGTTCATTTAAACGACTTTTTATCTTGTTTTGATTGTCTTAAGGCTGTTCCATCTTTTGTACGGATGACAAGGTCAAAGACCAAAGACCAAATGGAACAAACTAAGGTATAGTTGATAATAGATAATTGTTACTAAAATGACAAATTATACTTTTCTTTTCTCAGAATAAATAAATTCATTTTTAATTTGCCAGCATCACGTATAGTGATTATTTTACTAGAGTTAATAGTATCAGAATCACTGTTATTAGTATGGTGATATAGAGCAGTTTTTACTAGATGCTAAGGAAATATTCTCTTAAAATAGTCTTTGCCCACCCAGTGTGGGGTGTGCAGGAGGCAGTTGATCATTGATTCTCTGTCATCATTGATGTTTCTATCTCTCCCTCAACCTTCCTCTCTGAAATAAGTAAAAAAAATTTTTTAAAGTAGTCTTTGCCCAGACAACCCTTATGAAATCTATATCAAACTTTGTCTTTGAGTCACACTCTTTTTTTTGTTTGTTAGTCTACTGGTCTTCTATTATGTAGTTTATGACACCATAAAATGCAGATAGGAATATATACATATATAGGGTCGGTGTTATAAATTATGGATTTCAAAGCACTGTGATGGATAAAGTTACTAGGAAGACTACTAAAAGTAAAGTGAGAAAGGAGGAAGTAGCATGTCTCTTTGTCTGGTGAGGAAGCTAACATTCATGTATCTAATATATTTTGAGGCCCTACCATGTTCTAGGCTGTAGGTAGGACAAAATAATTCTCTTTTTATCTGAGATAGGCAATAAGAAAATAAGTACATATTATGTCGGATGGAATAAAAAAAGAAGGGAGATGATGGTTACTGAATTAGGTAGAATTTTGATTGGGCCTCACTGAGATGGTAGCATTTTTAATAAAGTCTAAGGAAATAGAAGAGTGAACTCTGGCAGAGTTTTCTATCTAGGAGAATGATTTTCTAGACAAAAAATTCAAAAGTCCTGAAGTAAAGACATGCTTGGTATGTTTAAGGACTCTCAGATTATTATAGTCAGTTCTTTTTAATAGCTTTGATTGTGTTTAAAATTTAGAAAATGCTGAATTATTAGCATTTTCTAAATTTTAGGAATCTAAAAAAAAGTGGTAAGAAAATTTATAATGGAAAACTTTTTTCTTTATCCCATTTTATTTGAGGTAGTGGATATTTTGCTGGGTTATTTGCAATAGCCAGATTTCAGATGAGGGGTTCAGTTTACAGATTAGAAATGTGGTGATTTGATTCATTATGCAATTAAATCACATAGCACCTAATCTTTTAAATAGATTACTATTGGGAATGATGTTCAAGCAACTCGACCTGGTCAAAGACCAACTTCTGAAAAGAAAGTGTTGAACAAAGAGAAAAAAGGTAGGAATATTAGCAATTATAAGCTCTGATGTTGCCATAACAATAATAATTACAAAAAGCATTTGATTTGATTATTTTCCCCTCACAGTTGAACAGCCTGAAATGCCCACCTCAATAAGAATGACTCGATCAGCTACTCTAGCAGCAAAGCAGATGGCCAGAACAGTCTCATCTACTACAAAAAAGCCAGTGACAAGAGCTACTAATGGTAAGAACTGTTTCTTGTTCAGTGACTAAACTAGAATGTTGTGGTCCTTGAGGTATTTATCATGTATCCCCTTGAGTAGGAGAGGAGGAAATGAGAGATTCCAGTTACCTGAAGATAGTTTCCGTGTCCCAACATCCAGTTAGCAGTGGGTGCTTGAACATGGGAATACCTCAGTTGGTATAAGCAATGCTTCAAAGTTAAGAATTAATAGCCCCGCCAAAACCGGTTTGGCTCAGTGGATAGAGCGGCAGCCTGCGGACTGAAGGGTCCCAGGTTCAATTCCGGTCAAGGGCATGTACCTTGGTTGCATGCCCAGTAGGGGGTGTGCAAGAGGCAGCTGATTGATGATTCTCTCTCATCAATGTTTCTAGCTCTTTATCCCTCTCTCTTCCTCTCTGTAAAAATCAACAAAATATATATTTTTTAAAAAAGAATTAATAGCCCCAATTAATTACAGTCCATCTATTCGGAAAATGGGGTGGTGTAACATTTAAGAGCAATGTGAAAAAATGCTTAATAACATGGTCCATGGTATATTAAGTGAGGGGAAAAAACCAGGTTAAAAGGTGAGCAGTATGAGCACAGTTCTAAAATACGTATTTGAATATGTAACATAGGAAACAACTGGGAAAATGTACCCTGAGGTCAACAGTGATTATTACTAATACAATGTTGGGTGATTATTTTTTTATTGTTGTTTTGTGCTTTGTAAAAAATTTCCTAATTTTCTACTATATATATTTGATATTCAGAAGCAAAAGATAAAGTACCTTAACACTTAAAATATATATAAATATATATATATATATATATATATATATATATATATATATATAATTGATTTCATAGAGGAAAGGAGAGGGAGAGAGAGATAGAAACATCAATGATGACAAAGAACCATTGATTGGCTGTCTCCTGCTCACCTCCTACTAGGTATCGAACCCACAACCCCGGGCATGTCCCCTGACCTGAATCTAACCCCGGAACCCTTCAGTCTGCAGGCTGATGCTCTGTCCACTGAGCCAAACCAGCTAGGGCTTGTTTTGTTGAAATTTAATTTGTTTTTATCTTATTTTATAATAAGACTTTTAATCATTAAATTCTTTAAGATATACATTCCTGTTGTTACCTTTTTGTTGTTGTTTCCTTTCCCAAATTACCTACTGCTTTTTAAAAATATATATATTTTGGGGGGAAGGTCAATGAGGGAAGAAAAGGAGACATATGTACTACTATTTGTAATATTTTAAACAATAAAATAAAATTTAAAAAATATTTTTTTAATGATTTCAGAGAGGAAGGGAGAGGGAGAGAGGGTTAAAAGCATTAATGATGAAAAAGAATCATTGTTTGGCTGCCTCCTGCATGCCCCCTACTGGGGATTTAGGCCACAACTTGGGCATGTGCTCTGACTTGGAATCGAACTATGACCTCCTGGTGTCAACACTCAACCACTGAGCTATGTTGGCCAGGCCCTAGTGCTTTAAATGAAGCATTTTCTGTCTAGTTAAAATGGTTGACTTATTTTATTTTTATTTTAGCGAATGAAGCAGAAAGAAAAGCAACAAGTCAAGGAAGGCCTGCAAAAAATGTAGAAACTAAATCTGACAAGGTAGTTTATAAACATCTGTTTATTTCTAGATACTTTGGAAACCTTATTGCTTCTTTCATAGGTTGAAATTAAACGTACAGAACTGCTCAAGAAGTTAGTCTACATGAATTTTAAAAACTCTTGAATCATAAGGAAACATAAGAGGGTTTACTGTTGATTTCAGGTATCTTATCCTCAGATTTGTAGGTAGAAAAAACATAATTTGGTTAACCAGACATAGAAAAGAAAAAAGAAAAAGAACACAGTTGACAGAAACCTTCCTATGAAAATTAGCTTTGATGGGGAAGGGTGAAATGCGTTGACTTTGGATTTAATTAAGCCTGAATTTGAATATTGTTTCTATTCCCCAATTAATTATATAACCTTGGACAAGATATGCATTTCTTTTCCCATGTCTAACATGTAATATCTATATAGACTAGTATGAAGAATTAAATAACCTAACATTTCTGGTAACATCTAGCAGAGGGTCTAGTAGAGTCTTCAAAAAAGCCACAGTTTTAAAAACCAATCCTTTGGTTTATAATCCATACAATTCCATAACCTTAAAGACAAAACAAAATATGTTATGTCAAAGTGTAAAAATCTGACTAGATTCTACTGAAAATCAAATAGATCCTCCAGGAAGGCAATATAGGGTGAATCTTCACAGACAGTCAACCGTACCTCAGAGCTCCTCCCTTCAGATTGATTTTCTTCTTAAGGATTGTCACTTGTTTTCTTTTGTTTTTCTCTTTTATTTTTTTTTTATGAAATGTATTGGGATGACATTGGTTTAATAAGATTATATAGGTTTCAAGTGTACATTTCTATGATACTTGATCTGCATATCACTCCTTTTTACTTTCATTCTCATGCTGGCCTCAGGGACAATGTTACCGTTAAACTCATGTCCAGATTGAAATACTCTGGATTCAGGTCATAATTCATTAAGCATCAGACACATAGAAACCTCTAAAAATTATGTGTAAGTGAGTGAGTAAAAGTGGTCAAAGGTATAAACTTCCAGTTATTAAATAAGTAAGTCCTGGATATATAAAGTACAACATGGTAACTATAGTTAACTAGAGGCCTGATGCACGGATTTGTACATTGGTGGGGTCCCTTGGTCTGAACTATGCCTTCTCACAATCTGGGACCCTTCGGGGGATGTTGGACTGCTGGTTTTGGCCCAATCCCCCCAGGCCAGGCCCAGGGACCCCACTGATGCATGAATCTGCACCAGACTTCTAGTCTATACTAATAAAAGGTTAGACCAGACATCTAATATGCTGGTTAGACCAGACATCTCCTGGACATCCATCTGGAGCCCTTCCAGACAAAGTCACATGGTGGGGGTCAAGGCAGAGGCAGTTAGGGGTGACCAGGCTGGCAGGGGAGGGCAGTTAGGGGCAATCAGGCAGGCAGGCAGAGGGATTAGGGGCGATTAGGCAGGCAGGCAGATGAGCAGTTAGGAGTCAGCAGTCCCAGATTTCGAGAGGGATTGGGCCTAAAATGGCAGTTGGACATCCCCCAATGGGTTCCAGATTGGAGAGGGTGCAGGCCAGCTGAGGGGCCCCCCTTCCATGCATGAATTTTGTGCACTGGGCCTCTAGTATGGATATAAGATCTTTGGTTAATTTCTTCTCCCTCTCCCCCTTCCCTCTGAGATTCATCAGTCTGTTCCATGTTTCCATGCCAGTGCACTCACTGAGCATCTGCCCCCTGGTAGTCAGTGCGAGTCATAGCTACCTGTCCAATGGTCACTTAGGCTTTTTTATAGATAGATAAATACGCTTTTTTATAGATAGATAGATAGATATAGATTATACTGCATTATATATTTGAAAATTACCAAAGCAATAGATCTTAAAAGTTCTCATCACAAGAAAAAAAAAGTTGTAACTATGTGTGGTGATTATTTTGCAAAATACACAAATATAAAATCATGCCATACACCAGAAACTAGTATAATATTAAATGTCAATTATGTTAACATAAATGTCAATTATGTTACCAGTAAAACAAATCAAGTAGCATTTAAATTGACTTGAAAAAGAAAATATGGTTCATATTTTATATGATTAATCTTACTGTGTCACATTGAAAAATATTTTTGATCATGTGATAAAGGAGTTGGTCCTTGACAATAGTAGCCATCAATAAATTTTGGGTTTATGACTCTCATACCATTGTAATGATCACTATAATTAAAGTAAAAAGATATGTGTTTGTTAGATGAGTAAATTTTTCCACCTTAGTTTTCATACATTTCAATTTGTTGTAATACCTAAAACTTATTATGTAGTTCTTTTAATAGGATTGGTTCTCTCTCTTTCTGGATCAGAGCAATGTTTTAGTGTAGCTGTTTCTCTGATTCCTTGTATACACTTATATGTATTTGTTTTTCACTTCTAAATTATGCACATGGCACATATATCTCAACTTTCACATTTTCAGGCCTGTAAAAATCAGCCAAATATATCCACAGAAGAGAAATTCTCACTATATTTTGTTTATTTTCATCTAGGCCATTTCTTTCCAAGTTGATAGTGAAGAAGACAATTTGGATTCACAAACCACTGCAAAAAATGATGGAGTCTTAGCAAAAATGGAAAACTTACCTAACACAACTACTGCAAAAATGAAAGGAAAGAATTCCTTCGCACCTAAAGATTTTATGTTTCAGCCACTAGATGGTCTGAAGACCTATCAAGTCACACCTATGACTCCCAGAAGTGCCAATGCTTTCCTGACACCCAGCTACACCTGGACCCCTCTAAAAACAGAAGTGTAAGAATGAAATATTAATAGCAGGTTCCTTGCTAAGATGGGTAACACATGTCTTTCTTGGATTTGTCTTGTGCTTTTTAAAGTTGTTATTTAGTTAGTAAATGATGTAATTACAAATCATGAAAATTTGGTCTTTTAAAAAAAATTCTTCAGAAGGCTACAATAATGTTTGACAGTTTTGATATTTCCTATGTGTTCTTATTATCATTTTTATGATACAGTTTGTTGTTTTCTGCATTTAATAAGTAACTTTATTATAATACATAGAAATACATTTTTGGAAAGAAGAAGCTGCTATTACACTGTAGTTTAGACATCGTTTGGGTTTTTGTGTATTTTGCTGAGTGTTACTTTAGAAAAACTATAGAAACAAAAATGCTTGGCTTGCAAAGGGGAGGGATGGGAAGAAATGAGCTGTAATCTTTAAAAGAAAGGACAAGGTTGTTTTGCAAAGACTGGCTGGCAGCAAATTTACTAGAAACTGCCCAGCAGCATCCAAGACTACTAAGTGCTTATGTTCTATTAAGAGATCCTCAGAATCTTTGGATCTCATTACATTTAGTAAGGATGGACATTCTCACTATGATCTTTAAGTTTTTTCCCTTATAGAATAGACACATTTATGGAGGGGGGAAAAATGAGGAACATTTGTAATAATATGAAAATAAAGATCTATTAAAAAAAAAAAATAGACACATTTAAAAAAATAGAAACTAATTTCCATTTTATCATAGGTTTTTTAAAAGCAACATACTTTTGAGATTCTTTAATCAGATATATAGGGTTCATGGTTCATGAAGTATGTTTTTGCTGTTGCTTTTAGTGATAAGACTCAAGACACAACAAAAGAAATCTTGGCACAAAAATGTAAAATTGACTCTGCCAAGACAGTACATCAAGATTCAAATAAATCACAATGTCATCTGGATTCTCTAACAACTTGGAATAAAGGTATGTGTGGCATTTCGATTACATTTTTACTTCTCGGGATTTTTATTTACTACAGATTTGTTTTAGAGGCCCTCTTCACCATATAGTCCAGGGATGTGACCTCAGGATCAGCAGAGATTAGAAAGCATAGGAAAAGGTCTGGAGAGAGGGACAGCTCATATAAGGAATACGGACTGAGAAGAGGGGGTATAAATTTAAATTTGAAGAGATGAAAATACTGAAAGACACTTTAGAGGTGTGTTGAATGAAATTGA
This sequence comes from Vespertilio murinus, assembly GCA_963924515.1. Taxonomy (NCBI): domain Eukaryota; kingdom Metazoa; phylum Chordata; class Mammalia; order Chiroptera; family Vespertilionidae; genus Vespertilio; species Vespertilio murinus. Next base: position 182,715,808 of record OZ004704.1, on the reverse strand, counting down.
AGCAGAAATAAAGTTTTGAAATTCAACAGTGAAAAAATTGAAGAACTAAAAAATTTTGTCTTGTGGGGGATGTCATTTTAGGAGTTGCTGCCTTGAAATTTATATGTAATATTTTCTTTAACCTGTAGAAAATGTCTTAAATACAAATGATACTACTAAAAATTCAAGTGGCTTTCCAATAAAAGAAGTCCCATCACTTGAAATAAATGAAGATCAGTTATCTCAGCCACAGCATGATGTGCCATATTTCAGGTTTGTCCATTTGTTCCTACTGTAAGAAATTTGTAATGTCTAGACATTTAAGACCAAAATTAAACTGCTTTCACCTTAATGTAATCGTTGATTTGGGCGAAACTGATTTAGGGTGATTTTCAAAAGGTAGAAAAAGGTACACATGAGAAGTTTCCTCCTCCCCCCCCCTCTCCCCATAACCTGCTGCCCTGCCTCCTCCTGTAGCTCTCTGCCTGCTTCCCTGCCCTCCTGTAGTTCCCTTCACCCCCCTGTCCCTCCTCCCATAGCTTGCTGCCCTGTCCCCTCCTGTAGGTTGGTCCGCTTGTAGCTCACTGCCCCACCCTCCTGCTGATTTGTGATCTCGTTGTTATGCGGTTGGTCGTTACACTTTATGGCCTAATGACCATTTGCATATTACATCTTTATTATATAGAATGGATAGTGGGAGGTTGTAGGAGGCTCTTTGGCCCACAAAATCATAAGATGGGATTGTTTTCCAACTGGGAAGAGTGGAAATTAATAGAATTCATGTCACCTAAATCCCTTGGAAGCAAATCAGAGCGCTGCAATTGGAGAAAGACCCCAGCACTTCACATAGGAAGTGGTTACATACTATTATTCTTGAGTGAATGTAGCAGGGAAATTCTAATACTTTTTCTAATGCATTATTAATAAATTTTTGAGCTTTGCCAATCAAATAGATAGGAATAGTATCTTGCTGTAGTTTTAATATTCATTTGCTGTATGATGAATGAGTCATCTCTTTTATATGTTTGAGAGCCATTTTAATTGTTTTTATAACATAAGGTTTTAGAATTGTAAGTGATTTTAGAGATTACCTAGTCCATTGTGTTGTTCCACTGAGAGGATAAGCAATGCCTCCAGACATTGCCAACTAAATAATGTCAGATCTAAGCCAAGTCTCCTTCCTCATTAATTAAATTTTCTCTTTTATGTCACATTCAGTTTACCTTAGGCCAAGGTTTCTCAACCGTGGCGTGTTGACATTTTAGTCTGGATAATTCCCATTGGGTGTGTGTATGGGGAGGGTTCCTCTACACATGTCTTGTAGCTTCCCCGGCCAGTAGCACTCCTTTAGTTCAAAACAAAACAAAAACCTCCTAAACACACACACACACACACACACACACACACACCAAAAAATGTCTCTATACATTGTCAGATGTCGGTGGTAAGGGGGATGAGGGTACAAAATTGACTCCAGTTGAGAACTACTGCCTTTGGACAAGCAAAGTTTAATAATCAGAGAATCTATAGGGCCCTATCACTGAAATTCCAGACTTTACAGTTTTTATCTTCAACTTACTCTTGGTAGTTGGATTGGTCTTAATTCCATAGATGGTAACAGAGAACTAAGAACTATAGGATATCTGGTTCTTTCTGTTCAGAAAAATAAGAATAGAAAGATTTTGAAAAATAAGAATAGAAAGATTAGCGTGAGAAGTGGGTTCTTGGCATTAATCATCCACATAAGTTTCAGATGTAGAAAGATGGACATATATGTAGGATATGCACTTGTATTGTTTGGGTTTTAATATATCACAGTTCATAAAATCACCTCTGATGAATTAATATTTTATGTGTCATAATGCTAATGCTTAGATATTAGTGTCAGAAACATTTGTACAACTGAAATGTATGTCATAATTTTAGAAATATTCTCCGTTCAGAAACTGAGAAATTAACTTCCCACTGCCTCGAATGGGACAGGAAGCTTGAATTGGACATCCCAGATGATGGTGAGGGAACATTTATGTATTTTTTACATTTTAGCTTTGTTCATCTTAATTTGGTTACATTGATCTGAAGCTTTAAAAATCTAGTGTTGTCCAACTTTATACTTTATTCAAAAAAGCAAGAATTTTTTCATATCTCAATATATGTTCACTAACATCTCTATACTAAAATGATATATGAATTTTAGGCATTTCGCCTGCTTTACATAGCCTGAGAACCTTACCTGACATTGATAAGGTAGGGTCTTATAGGTAGAAGGCCCTAGGCCAGGGGTGGGCAAACTTTTTGACTCGAGGGCCACAATGGGTTCTTAAACTGGACCGGAGGGCCGGAACAAAAGCAACCTGACCATGCTGGCACTCTCATCTTGGCCTGCTGGTGAAGGAGCGGAGGGGAGAGCAAGAGAACCCTCCACTCTTTCAGCTCCGCGGGCCGGATAGAATAGCCGAACAGGTGGGATCCGGCCCGTGGGCCGTAGTTTGCCCACGGCTGCCCTAGGCCTTCAGAGTTCACCTAGACACGAGCCCTCTCCAGTCTCCCTGACCCAAGAAGTCCCCTGCCCTCCTCCCCTCTGAATGGAGGTCCATTTGCTATAAGCCTCTGGCTGGCCTTATACAACCCTTCTAAACACCATCCAATAAAACTTGTGTTACTCTGGAGAAAAAAAAAAAAAAGATATATGATTTAAAAGATGTAAATAAGTAGAATACTTTTTAAAACATTATATTTTATTGATTTCAGAGAGGAAAGGAGAGGAAGAGAGAGATAGGAACATCAATAATGAGAGAGAATCATTTATTGGCTGCCTTTTGCACGCCCCACACTGGGATTTGAGCCCTCGACCCAGGCTGACATCCTGGTTCATAGGTTGACGCTCAGCCACTGAGCCATGCCAGATGGGCTAGAATATTAATTGTCATTCCTGAGAATTAGACATTTGCCTTTTTATTATCAGATTTCTTCATGACTCAATGAGTGACATCCATATCTGGTATTGTTTAATTCTATAAAAAATATTTTCTAAATGAAAATTATCTAAATCAATATGGAACAGTATTTGTATGACAACACTTTGTAGAAGAAATTTTTGTTTTGCTTTAAGGTAATTTTTGTTTTGCTTTAAGGTAAGAATTTGATTCTGTAAGTCCTAGGATATTGAGGGTAAGGTCTTCTTAACAGTTGGTTGGCTTTGCAATAAAGGTTATGCTTTGTCCTTTAACTTTGAAAAACATTGTATTTCCTTTAGCTAAAGATCTTATTCGCACAACAGTTGGTCAGACAAGACTCCTTATGAAAGAAAGGTTCAAACAGTTTGAAGGCCTAGTGGATGATTGTGAATATAAACGAGGTGAAAAGGAGACTACCTGTACAGATCTGGATGGATTTTGGGACATGGTTAGTTTCCAGGTATGTGGTCAAGTGTTTTGAACACGCTAACTTTGAGTCTGGTCTTTTCTTTTTTTCTTTAAGTGAAGTAACAGTAGTAAAATAGAGGCATTAGTAGCTGCTTAGATACTTACAATAGTAAATGAGATATTACAGAGCACCTTTATAAACTGTAAAGCACTATCTATATTTTATGACTGATGTCTCCCCTCCCCATATTGTCAAGATAATTTCTATTTGAGTTGGAAGTTGAGATTAGTCAAAGGTTGAATAGTCTATAATGATTATACATGTGAGAAAATGAGTAACTCCAGTCTTTAGTATTTCAGTTTATCTAGCTGTTGTCAAGTCCCTACTGTGCCAGGCATTGTACTAAGTTGTTAATAAGGCACACTAGTGAGTCAGATACAACATGCAATTCCAATCTAATGTAAAAAATGCTGTGATAGAGGGAATTACTAGGAAGATCAGTAAAGTTGTGGAGGGGGTGACACTTTCTAGCTTTTTGAGCTTATTTCAGAAATAAGCAGATAAAATACTCTTTCAATAACTAGTAACTAACCATCATTACTCATAATGCATTTATTACCAGTTTTAATATATTTATCAGTTTTCATAATAATTAGTTTACTAGCATCCTTTAGTGATGATTATTTACATTTGTTTTTAAGTATCATGTTATTTCTGAATTTAAAAGTATTTGATGTGTCTGCATTGCTTATCCTTTTAATGTTTTTTTCAAATGTCATTTTTATTGTTGACACTATTACAGATATCTCCATTGTTCCCCACTTTGCCCGCCCCCACCCAGCCCCCTAAAATTATTATTTTTACTGATGCTCATTTTTTCAGCTTTGGCCAGTGGGGGACCTCTTCAAGTTGGCTCCTGGGGCATTTATTTACTTACTTACTTATTTATGTTTAAAGAGCTGTAATGAGGTACCATCTTCATATTATACAATTTTTTAAGGAGAGATTGTGAGTAGCTATGTGTATAGATGCACAGTAAGTGGAATCAAAACATGTTTACCAAGCTGTTGACAGTGACTACCACTTTGGAGGAGGCTGGAAATGCCAGAAGAATGGGGATCATACATCCCCATCCTGCTCTAGTACATTATTTGAATCTTTTAAAATGAGCTTGTGTCAAGAGAATGAGAAGGCAAGCCACAGATTGGGAGAAAATATTTACAAAAGACACATTTGATAAAGGAATGGTTCCCAAAATATACAAAGACCTCTTAAAACTCAACAATAAGAAAACAAACAACCTGATTTAAAAACAGGCAAAAGACTTTACCAAAGAAGGTATATACAGCGTGTCAGCAAATCATTACAGAATAGCCAGTTATAACTACAGTGAAATACCACTACATACCTACTAGAAATACAAAAATCTAACCCACTACTAGCTGGTTTGGCTCAGTGGATAGAGCATTGGCTCTATCCACTGAAGGTTCCTGGGTTCAATTCTGGTCAAGGCACATGCCCGGGTTGTGGGCTTGATCCCCAGTAGTGGGTGTGCAGGAGGCAGCCGATCAATGATTATCTCTCATCATTGATGTTTCTATCTCTCTTCCTCTCTGAAATTAGTAAAAATAATTTTTTTTTTTTTAATCTAAACCACTGATAGCACCAAATGCTGGTGAGGATGGAGAGCAATAGGGACTCTCATTCATTGCTGGTAGAAATGCAAAATGGTACAGCCTCCTTGGAAGACAGCTTGGAAGTTTCTTAAAAAACTAAACATACTCTTATAAGATTCAGCAATTATACTTCTTCGTATTTACCCATAAAATATATGTCCACACGAAAACATGTACATAGATGTTTATAGCAGCTTTAGTCTTATTGCCCAAACTGGAAAGCAAACCAATATATATCCTTGAGTAGGAGAATAGATAAACTGTTGAAAAAGAGACAGTTATTTTGTTCACCTTGCATAACTTAGAATATATCTCTTACTGTTTTAGTGATCAAAAATAATTTAGGGAAATTATTCATATGTGACATGATTTTTGTAGATTGTGGAGATTTGTAAGACCAAAAGTAATGAATAATTTTACCATAGAATTCTTTGTTTGAATACTAAATTGAGAATGATTTAATCTAATTTTATATGTCACCAATCCAAGTCACTCTCAATTTTTTTTTGCAGTCGCAGTTCATTAGTTTGTTTATATAATATGGTTAGCATTAAACTGATAAGTTTGTGCTTTATTTATTAACAGATAGAAGATGTAAACCAAAAGTTCAATAATCTGACCAAACTTGAGAACTCTGGGTGGCAAAATAATAATAATAATAATATTAGCAAAAAGGTCTTTCGGGTAAGTTTGTGATTTTCTAATATAGACTCTTCTACTTTAATGAATTTTTATTTTCAAGCTTTAAAAACAGTTAGCTTCATATTTTTCATCATTGTACAAAATGAGTTCCATATATTATTTACAATATACTAACGGCCTTCGAAGAAAGAATAAGAAAATGATCAACACAAAATTCAGGACGGTTGTTATCTCCGAGGGGATCTCGAGAAGGAAGGGCTGTGACTGAATCAGGGCCCCCTGAGAGCTTCTAAGTTGCTAAGTAGTGAATATGTGCACATTTGTCTTACTCTTTAAACCATTCTTACACATTTTCTGTACTACTGCTAGTAGGAGATAATTTACATTGCACCAAATATTGTTCCAAGTACCTTACATGTGTTAACTCATTTAAGCGTCACAACAGTCCTTTGAGATGGGAACTGTTATCCCATTTTACACTGGAGGGATCTGAGGCCAGAAAGATTAAGTCACTTGTCCAGGTTGGAGCTGGGTTTCTGGCCACATTTTCTCAGTCCAGAATCCTTGTTCTTAACCAGTAGGCTATGCTGCTTCTCTGTTATATATACACCCTTTTGTATAATAGATTGCAAAATGGAAATAATTTTTTTTAAAATAGAAAAGAGGAACAGTGGCTCTTTAGAACATCTACCTTCTTCCATTCACTTTCTTGTAAAATTTCCTGTTACTTTGCTCTGTAAAATTCTCTTTGTTAACATGATAGAGTCTGTTCTTAATCTGTTTGCAGTAATTTCTTTTTTCTAGTAATGTTTTAACTCAGAATTTTTGGTTCAAATGGAAACTTCTCAAACCACCCTGGAGCACTGCCAGTTTCTTTAGATTTTGGAAAATGCCTTTGGTTATAAATCAGGTTTCTAGGTTGGTTTTTTATTATGCTATATAATCTAAATAACTCTGTTTTGAATCTGTCAAAGATGTTAAAATATTGAGAGAACCTTATATAAAATTATTGCAGTAATTAAGTCTCATGACAAATATTCTGAGTACAGTGATGAAATAGATTGAATGAATTTTAAATCTGCTAAAGAGTGAAGGATGCTTGAATTCTTTGAAGTTACTGTGGGTATTTCTTATTGAATCATGGAAATATTAATATCAGGGATGTAGCTATAGTTGTATGAGTATAGCATTTTTTCAGAGCCTTGTAATTCTGCCCCTCATCACCAGATGTCTCTCTCCTTCTATTTTATATTTTAGGCCACTGTTAAGATTTTCAAATAAAATAAAATGAATCTTTTATCTGTACTTTGATACCATTCCCTCCTACTTCTTATTCATTGACTTTTTATTCCATCTGTTAGTTAGCTTTGTTTTCTCTCTTTCCCTTTTTCCACATCAGTTTTTAGGCATGCTTAGCATCTTATATTTGTTCCAGTAAAAAAAAGGAAAAAAAAATTTGTGTTGTCCACACCTCCCTCTACTTATCTGTACCCCTTTTCCCATTTTTTTTTTGCAATGACAGACAAGCTTCCTAAAAAAGCTGTCCATACTATTTAGGTTCTCATTTATTTCTCCAACTCACTGCAATTCAGCTTGACCCCTCTTTATGCCTCTAGAACAGATATCACCAAGATTTTTGATCCAGTAGTTGCTAATGTTACCAGACACTTAATTACAAAATGATCCTTCTGCAGTATTAAACACAGTGTACTTGCTTTCTTAAAATTATATTCTACTGATTTTCTTCCTACCTCTTTAGTTATGTTTGTAAGTTTTTTTTCTTTTTCACTTATCTCCAAAGTTTGTGTCATATTCAGAATTCCTACCTCAACTCTCTTCTCTCCTTCCATATTCTTCCTGTGAAATCCTACCCACCCTGTCATGATTCCCAAAATCAGACCATATTGAGTGCTAAGTTCCATGTATCCTGACTCACTATACCTTAAGTCGGTGTATCTCAGACTGAAATTACCTCCACACACACTGATGCTTCCCTGTCTCACAGAATGCTATTATGGTCCCACTAAGACATAAACCTGGTAAGTTTTTTGTTCTTTCCTTTCTCTATTTCACTGTCTCCACTCCACACTCATCTAATACACTAAGTCCTTTCAGTTGGCCTCTTAAATATCTCTTCACATTTTCCCCTTTCTTCCATTTGACTACTGCCACCTTCTACCAGTATCATTGTAGCCGTCTCCTTTTTCCCTTGCTTGTAACCGTCTAGTCTGTTCTCCAGGCTATAGCCAGTGACCTTTTTAAAGTACAAATGCAATAATCTTAATCTCATGATTAAAAATCATCAATAATCTATTCCCTTGTTTTCTGTATAAATGTGGCTCCATAACACGTAAGGGATTTTATAACCTAGCCGTTGTGGATCTCTTGCCAGTTCCTGTGTGCTTCCTTTTGCTTCTGGTTTTGCAAGCACACTATTTTCTCTATCTAGCCCTTCCCTCACATCACTATTTAGCCTGGCTAACTGTGATTTTAGCCTCAATGCTACTTCCTGCAAGCCTTTCTTGATGTCTCCGAGATTGATTTAAGTGTGATCCCTATGTTCTACAGCCCTCTGAATTTGTCTCTAACACGACATTTGTGCCTCTCAGTGTCCTTATTTAGCTCTTCCCTTATTTAGTTAATGTTTGTGAGGGTTTTTCTTTCTTCTTTTTCATTTATCTCTTCAGAGTTTGTCATATTCAGAATTCCTACCTCAACTCTCTTCTCTCCTTCCGTGAAGTTATGAACTCCTTGAGAACAAGAATTTTGTCCTTTACCTTTTGACCCGCGGCATTTTTAGCACACCTGAGGAACTTGATAAGTATATGATGAATGTGGGAAATATTTTATGTACGCTCTATTTTTCGTATAAGGTAGTAATGAGTAGCTTTCATCACTTCCATCATTTCTTTTTTGCAGAAAAAAGTCATCTCGGGTATCGCAAGTAAACCCAAACAGGACGATGGTGGAAGAATTGCAGCTAGAAATCGCCTCGCTGCCATAAAAAACGCAATGAGAGAGAGAATGAAGCAGGAAGAGCATGCTGAGGCAGCAGCCTCTGTAGTGCCAAAGGAAGTTGATAAAATTGTGTTTGATGCTGGCTTCTTCAGAGTTGAAAGTCCCGTTAAATCATTTTCCGGTTAGTTTTTCTGCTGAGACTAAAGAGAAATATTTGGGTTGGATGGGAGGTTGTATAGGAAGTGAAAGATAGTTTTCATATGAAGGGATATAAGCTCTCTGTGATTTCTGGAAAATAGACTTACATACTCACAGACACATGCAAATCCTATTTGGATGGGTACTGTAAGTGTGATATATCTTCTGAAATTGGTTTTATGTTTTCTAAGTGATTTCACATCTGTTGATATTAATCCCCACAATCTTTCTGTGAGGTAGGTTAAGGATCCCACGAGGTAAGGAACATACTGGGAGCATGAGAAATTAGGGATTATCTTAGTTGGAAATTGGATTAGAATTTAAATGCAGTGAGCTATCACATCACAGCACTAGCTGTGCTTTAAAATGAAACTTACAGGTGATTTTGGTTTTATTTTCATTTGTATGAAAATTTTGATCTTTTGGGAACAAAGTAAGTATACTAATTTCCTAACTTTAAAAAATTCCAGTGAGGGGAGGGGACAATGGTAAGCTATGTACACATTTATGTATAATAAATTAAATAAATAAACAAACAAATAAATAAATAAAAATTTCAGTGAAACCAATTTTTAGTATTTCGGGAAACAATTTCTAAAATTTTCTAACTTGGGGTATACTTTTCAATAGCAATTTTTTATAGACTATCTTTATTAGATTGGATTTATTTATCTTGGTTGAATTTATTTATGTTAGTTTCAGGAATACAGCACAGTGATTAGTAATTCTTCACAGAGTTTCCGAGTCTTGTTTACAGCCCTCTCTAAACAAGTGTAGTTTTTGTTTTTTCTTGAATTGTTTCTTTGATTTACTCGCCTGAATTCTCTCTGATCTTTTTCTTCAGAAATACGTACTTTTCCTCCTGGCAAAGAGATTACTTTTATATTTCTTTCCTGTGCTTGTTTTCTCCTGCTCTCTGGACTTCCTCAACTTCATGTTAGCCATAATGTTTTTAACGCCCAGTAGTTCTTTCTCATTCTTTGGATGTTTCATTTTATTACAGCCTGTACTTGTTTCATAACTGCACTATCTTATCTTTCTGCGGGCATCACTGATAGCTTTTATGTTTCCTCCCCCTGCGTCCTCGGTGTTTGGTCCAAGATACTTCCACAGTTTGGTTTTGGTTTCTCTCTCACGGTAGAGGCTTTCCTCGGATGCTGGTGATGGTTCACAGCTGCTCATGGTTGCGGGCAGGGCCCTTACTGTGGGTGGGTTAGCTGTGCCCTCATGCTGGGAACTTGCGCATCACTGTTTTTGTCTTTTCTCTTGGGCTAGATTCCCCAGAGAACATTCTTTTAGTCTGTTGCCTAGAGGGTGTAACTCTGGCTGTCCGTCTTTCAGGCGCCGTGTGGGGGGGGGTAACCTGGGTGTCTCCGCAGCCTTTTTGTAAATGCTCACTTACTCCCCTGGTTTTCCACCGAGGACCCGTCTTTTAGCCTTACCTGTTATCCCGAAGCCAGAGACCCCCTGTTTCTTTTTCTTGGGGGGGGGGGGAATAGGCCTCCAGTATTAATATATTGGTGGTGGGAGGGGATGATGACAGTTGCCCCGCTGTGCAGAATGAGGAAAGGAACCTGGGCTCTAATTGTTCTTTGAAGTGACTTGGAACCAATCTTGTTTTAGCGCCATCTTCATCTCCACTTCCAGAGAAACATGAGGCCACCAGCTTTTTTTGCAGGGTGCTGTGGGATAAATTGGGTTCTCATCCTTCCTGATTAGTTCCTTAGGATTTCTTTTCTTGAGTCTACTAAGTAAAATTCTCACCCATCTACACCTCAGCTTCCAACATTTTCTGGTTATTGTCTCTTTTTTTTAGTTTCCTTGATCTTTGTAGCATTCTGCCTTTTAAATTGATCTCTTCCTGCTTACAGTAGTGCAGTGGTCGGCAAACTCATTAGTCAACAGAGCCAAATATCAACAGTTCAGCGATTGAAATTTCTTTTGAGAGCCGAAAACCAACTTCTGCGCATGGGCCACGAAGTTTCAATCACACTGTACACGTGCACCTGCACATGGTATTTTGTGGAAGAGCCACACTCAAGGGGCCAAAGAGCCACAGTTTGCCGACCACTGCAGTAGAAGGATGTCGAGATGAAGCAGAGTGTAATGTGTGTGTTCAATACTGTCTTTAACTGAAGGTCCTGGGCATTTGACTTGAACAAACTATTTTACAGAAGAAAGACAGTACTTGGTAGGGGAATTGGAAGAATTTTCACTGCCTTCCTAGTTACAATGAAAAGTAAATGAAAGAACTTTTGATATTGAGGTGATTTCTCTCATCTTCTAGGACTTTCTATCTCTTCTGAACATCTTTCTCAAAGACTTCGGACACCTACGTCTGTCAGCAAAGCTGTGTCGGGCGGCAGGGCTGATCTGGGCCTTCTAAGCCAAACTGCGTCACCAGGCAATCCTGGTCCTCAGAGTACCCGAAGGGAACGTGCTGATGAGAAGACTTTGCTTTCAGATATTCCTGAAAACAGGTAGTTCTTTTATGTGTTATTAAGAGTTTAATAGATATTGACATTAAATACTATTTCAGATTGTTAACCTGGTAAAATATGCAAGACATATTTTTAATTTAATTTCACAATGTCCATATTTCTTTGAAATAGGGGAAACAAATGAAAGTTACTGTTTTGTTTTTAATCCTCCCCCAAGGATATTTTTTTCATTGATTTCTAGAGAGATTGGAAGGGGAGGAAAGAGGTGAGGAGAGAAAGAGAAAGAAAGAGAAACAGACACATCAACATGAGAGAGACACATGGATGGTTGCCTCTCAAGCAAGTCTGTATGGGGGCTGGGGAACCTGTAACCAAGGTACCGTATTTGCCGGCGTATAAGACGATTTTTTGGCCCTGAAAAATATGCCTCCAAGTGGGGGGTAGTCTTATACGGCGAGTATATAACAAACTCTGTATTTTGAGTGGAAATGTTAGGGGGTCGTCTTATACGCCCAGTCTCTTATACGCCGGCAAATAGGGTATTTTTCAGGGCCAAAAAATCGTCTTATACGCCAGCAAATACGGTATGTGCCCTTGGCTGGGAATTGAACCCTCTCTCTATCCTTTGGTCTGTCGGCTGACGCTCTAACCATTGAGAAAAATCATCCAGGGCAAAAGTTGTTCTTAAATAATTCATGGAGTAACTTTAAGGATTTTTTAAAAAATTATTTTAAAATAATAATTATTACCTATGTATTTTTTTATTATCTATGTATTTTATTTTATTATCTATGTATTTTATTATCTATGTATTTTAGTCAGTTTTTATTATCTATGTATTTTAGTCAGCTTTTATTGTCTATGTATTTTAGTCAGCTGAACATCTTGTCTCCAACTATTACCAGACAGGAAGGAAAATAAACATTTAATAATAACTAGGCATAGAGGAAACTATGGGCAAACAGAAAAAAGTATACCAAATCAGGACAGGGAACAGAATTGGTGCTTGCTAACACTGGCAATGGGAGAGTATATCCAAAACTAGAAAATGAGATGCAGAACTGAAACACAGCTGATGAGCATGTTACCTTTGCCCCAAGGGTGACAAGAAATGTTTCTGTAGCCTTTGCTTCAAGTTGTAGGAAATAAGAGAACTCGCCAAAACCGGTTTGGTTCAGTGGATAGAGTATAGGACTGTGGACTGAAAGGTCCCGGGTTTGATTCCGGTCAAGGGCATGTACCTTGGTTGCGGGCACATCCCCAGTGGGGAGTGTGCAGGATGCAGCTGATTGATGTTTCTGACTCTTCCTCTCTGTAAAAGATCAATAAAATATATATTTTTCAAAATGAAAGAAATAAGAGAACTACATGTCTTGCAGGAGAAATGTAATCTTCTGAAGCATGTTAGCCTTACATAAGACCTAACCACTTTTCAAGGAGGTAGTATGTTAAGCATTTCAAATTCAAAGGCTAACATGGGCCAGATTAAGTTTATGTGGGCCACAAAAAACCAAAAGCTTAAATTTTTGTAGAAACTTAGGTTTATTTCTATAGAAACATGCTGAATTCAAAGGGCTGAAATAAATAAGTAATCATTAACATAAAATAATAGAACATTTTAATAAAATTTAATATTTTTTGAATAACCACAAATTAATAAGTGTAACGCAAATAAATCCATTTTTCTTGTTCTCCAAAAGCAAAATATTTCCTGTTGCGCACACCAACAAGTCAGTTTAAGATTAATGACATGGCAATTGGCTGCTAAAATGTTCGCTGCTAGTATTAGTGGAGAGTGAAATGGTGTGTCTGTGCAGAAGGCACGAAAGGGAAATGAGTGCTATTTTAGTAATTAGTCATTAGCGAACGTTGTAGTTTGTTATTAATAACTAGAGGTTCAGTGCACAAAATTTGTGCATGGGTAGGGTCTCTAGGCCTTCCTTCATTCTGCACTGCCCACTGGTGGTCAGCACAAGTCATAGTGAGCAATTGAACTCCTGGTCTCTCAGTCGAACTCCTGAGGGAATAATTTGCAGGTTAGGCTCTCTCGCTCTCTCTCTCTCTATATATATATATATATGTGTGTGTGTGTGTGTGTGTGTGTGTGTGTGTGTGTGTACACACACATATACCGTATTTGCCGGCGTATAAGACGATTTTTTGGCCCTGAAAAATATGCCTCCAAGTGGGGGTAGTCTTATACGGCGAGTATATAACAAACTCTGTATTTTGAGTGGAAATGTTAGGGGGTCATCTTATACGCCCAGTCTCTTATACGCCGGCAAATACGGTATTTTTCAGGGCCAAAAAAATCGTCTTATACGCCGGCAAATACGGTATATATACACACACACACATATGTTATTTATAATAGGATATTGTAAAAATTAAGTTACAAAATTTTTATTAAAACCTTATATACTTTTATAATGGCTGAGCTGCAAAAATATTCTTTGTGGGCTGCATGTGGCCCATGGGCTGCAAATTTGACATGCTTGGTGTACATGGTAAAGATTGATAGGAAGTACAGAATGAAAACAGCCAGGGGCACATTTTATAAGGCCATCATGCCTAATGGATATTGGATGCTACTGTCTATCCTTCAGCAGAATGTGTAGATCAGACCTTGCAGGTGATCTGTCTGGGAGTGGCCCATGCTTCTCTCTCCCTGGCTAATCCCATCTGCTTTTGTTGGTAGAGTCTGCAGGGCTGGTATCTGGAAACCAAGAAGCCTTTCTAGCGGGCTTCTACTTTCCCTCTGACCTGAATTGTTGGGGGTGAGTACTTGTATGTGGCCTGAGTCCCTGCTATTTAGGGATGGTCTGAAAGAAAAAATCCCCAGTCCAGGGGAGGCAAATGAAGCTCTGTAAGATAAGCCACGAGTGGAAGCTGGTGAAGGGGTTTCAGTATGAGTCTCTGGGAGTGCTCCTTCCCTGAAGGCCTCTGGCTCCTGGTCCCACGCTGCTAAAGCCAGCCACTATCTCTAAGAGAGAGATGCCGCTGAGGAGGATGGACTGACCACGTGACTGCTTTGCTGAGAACTGAATGTGTTCAGGAAGCAATGCCCACTGGTTGAGGTCTAGTTGGCCTGCTTCTTTGGTTCCAACTTGTGATTCCTTCAGGATGGCTGGAAATTTCTCTGGTTCTCTATTCTCTTTCCTTAAGGCTGATAGCTCTTTGTTCTGGCTGGTCAGTCCCGCATGGCTGCGCCTCCTGCATGGCTGCTTCTAACGTTGTAATTCTGTGTTTATGAAAGTCAATGAGGAGATCTGTTTGTGTTCTGGAAACTCCACACCTGAGAGATGTGACTAAAATGCTACAGAGCTGTCTCCACAGGGTTTTTGAAGTGTATCTTCTCCTGAGGTTTCAGATTACCCGAAAGAGCCAGTCATGGAGCAGGTTTTAGAATTTTTAATTTTTTTATATAAACGAAAGTATATTTAGCCTTTGTCGGGACTAAAATATTTCAGATGTTCTAGAAATCTAAGAATTATAAAATACCAATTTATTGTCATTTCTTAAGTGCAAGTTATATTACTTTGTTTGTATGTCCTGTAGTTTATTATCTTGTTCTAAGAAGATCCATAATTGTATTTAAGTGATTAGTACAGGTACTCTTTAAAATTTTTTTTTCTTAATTCCAAAAAATAGTCTAGAAAGTATCTTGCAAATAAAGGACTTCTTGCAATGAAGGCAAAGTGAAGTCGAAGACTAGGAAAATTGAGTATATTAAAACACACACACACACACACACACAAAAAACCCCCACAACTTGCATGAGGTTGAGACAGATATTTTAAATAAAATTGCAAGTTAAGAACTTTAGTATTATGAATTATGTATTCTATAACTAGCAAGTAAATGTAGCCAACTCCAGCTATACAATAACTGAGTTGACGCTTTAACCCTTCTCCTTACCCCCTAGAAGTCAGCTTTCTCCTAACCTTTCTCTAGTATGTAGCTCTGGATTTGCATGAGGTTCAGAGAGTTGCTGGTGAACTGACCAGCATGAAACAAGCTCATGAGCTTTCTGGGGAAGAATGCATTTGGTGTGTAAGACCACCCTGTAGTGGCTATAGTCCTAAACTAATCTGTTCGAATCAGGCCTGATCTTGGACCAGGCGCCATCTTTGGCCATAAAGGATAGTCTCAAACACAAAAGCTTGCAATACGTTTGATTATCTGAGAACAATACTATATTTTTCTTTTTCCAGGAACAGCATAGAAGATGCTCAGTGTCCTAGAGTGCCGGATTTAATTGGAGTAAACCATGTAAGTCCTGTGCTAGTGTACGAGGCAGCCCAACATGTTACTTACTTACACAGTTACACATAGTACCTCCGTACAAAGCCCCAGAATTTCCGTTAGAAATCTAAAGTCAGGCCTGGCCGGTGTGGCTCAGGTTGCAGGCTCGCTCCGCAATGGAGAGCGTATGAGAGGCAGCGGATCAGTGATTCTCTCTCATCATTGATGTTTCTATCCCTCTCCCTTCCTCTTTCTGAAATCAATAAAAACATTAAAAAACTAAAATCAAATCAGTAATGTTAAATGATAGTTCTTGTTTTAGCTTCTTTTGAGAGCATAGTGCCATTTTGTATTTTCCAACTCACATCAAGATTATTTTTTGTAAATTGTTTTCCTTATAGCATAACCACATTTGTTTGTTTGTGTCTTTATCTGGTTTCTTTTGCAATAGAATAGAGTTGAATAGGTGTGGCAGAGACCCTATGGCTCAAAAAGCCTTAAAAAGATGTACTGTTTGGCACTTCACAGAAAATGTTTGCCAGTCTCAAGAGAATACAGATACTTGTTAAGAAACTTTCCTTCAATCATACCACTGCCACATAATATTATCTGAACTCATTATTGAAGAAGAAAATAGTAAGATTTACAATGTTCTTTAGCCTGTGTTCAGAATGTTGTCCTTCTGTTTTTATTTTTAATAGCAAAATGATTTTTTATAATTGTTTCGATGTTTGATAATTAAATATAATAATCATTTTTATTTCCAGGTTGTAAGTAAGATAAACTCTGAGATGGGTTGTTTACCCAGTGAAAGAATGAGCTTGCCTCTACTTGCTGGTGAAGTGGCATGTGATATTAATACTAACAAAACAGACGAAATTTCAGATGTTGTGGAAGGGATGGAACTAAATTCTTCAATGACAACACAGGATGTTTTGATGAGTAGCCCTGAAAAAGATATACCATCACAACATAACATCTCACAAGAAGAAGAGACTAAAATTTTCCGGTCAGGTGAGGTCTTTTTAATATATTTAATGAGGCTTTGTTAAATAAATGAAATTGCACTAATGCATAGATTATTGTAAATACCTCTGGATACCAGTTTCTAAGAATAAAGGTTGATAAATTGGACAAAGTCGACATTTTGTGAGAATTAGTTTGTGTTGTAGTGCTCCACTCTTCACCCAAAACCTTCTGAGGTAAACCTGTTAAAAATCAACAGCAGATACTAGTCCACATTGGACATACATAGCATTTTACATTAGACCTAACTTTTTTTTAAGTATATATATTTATATATATATTTTATTGATTTTTTTACAGAGAGGAAGGGAGAGGAATAGAGAGTCAGAAACATTGATGAGAGAAACATCGATCAGCTGCCTCTTGCACACCCCACACTGGGGATGTGCCCGCAACCAAGGTACATGCCCTTGACCGGAATCAAACCTGGGACCTTTCAGTCCGCAGGCCGACGCTCTATCCACTGAGCCAAACCGGTTTCGGCTTAAGTATATTTTTATTAATGTCAAGGAGGAAGGGTGAAGAAGAGAGAGAGAGAGGAACATCAATGATGAAAGAGAATCATTGATCAGCTGCCTCTTACATGCCTTCCACTGGGGATCAAACCTGCAACCTGGGCATGTGTCCTCACCGGGAATCAGACCATGACTTCCTGGTTCATAGGTAAATGCTCAACCACTGGGTACACTGGCCGGGCTAGACCTAACTTTTTGGGATCCTTCATTATTTATGAAAACTCTAAATTAGAAAAATTCCCTGACGTGTTTTTTAGTTCTCCTTTCAATGCACATACATCCTCAAGCCTTTCTTCAACATGCCCTATTTTTCTTCCCTAATGCTTTCATTCCTACCTACTTTGTTGTGATTGTTCTGCAGTAGGAAATGGCTCTTGTATTTTTGGTCCTGGGAACATGTCTGTGTAGCATCCACTTTCTCCGCCGCCATTTTTAATTCTGGCTCTTATATTTTTGTTATAATGTATGACAGCTACAGCTACTGTTTCCATCTGCTACTCTGTGGTGCTGTCCTGTCCCTCTGGGGCCTAAGGCAAAGCATCATTACTTTAGCCACACACTTAATACACTCCAGCTGTGTTCTTCTTCTGGCATCTTTTACCTACCTTAACTATTACAAGCATGAGATTTGTTTATAGAAGACTCTTTAAAATACTAAAATTAAATTTCGTTAAGAAAGTCAAACATTTTTTTTAAAATATGTCTTTACTGATTTTAGAGAGAGGGAGGGAGAGAGAGAAATATCAACGATGAGAGAGAATCATTGATTGGCTGCCCCCTACACATCCCTTACTAGTGATCGGCATGTGCCCTGGCCAGGATTCAAACTGATCTCCTGGTTCATGGGTCAATGCTCAGCCATTGAGCCACACCAGCTGGGCGAAAGTCAAACACATTTTTAAAAACCTTATAACATATAAGATAACCTACCTTTTTGTCTTAGCATTTGATAATATGGAACTTTTCATATTTCTCAGGGCTTTATTTCTAATTGCAAGAACATCCTTTAAAAAGTTAAAAATAATTCTTTTTTGTTTTTCAGTATTATTTGATAATAAAGGTCTTACTACTGAATGCCATCTTCTTGAGTCAGTAAGTTTTTCAACTTAATTTGCAAAGTGTCTTTATGTATTAGATTCGTTTTATAAAAAGAATATTACTCACTTTTTAATTTGTGTACAAAGGTTAACATTTACATCTTTTCATTGTTTTCTTTACTGTGACATCCATTTGTTAATTTTATCAAAATGGAAACAAAGTTTTCATGTTTCTATACTTTAAAATATAGTAATTTTTAGTATTAAACTCTGAAGATTTAAGATTGTGCCATGTGATTTATGTATCAAATTTGTTATGACAAATGGAATATTTTAATATCTCATATGTGACTTGGGTCATGACAGGTATTTCTAAGTGATACAGGAAAAATGTAGTGGCAAGGTTTCCGCCCATCTGAACCTGGGGAGATAATGTCTGTGTTACCTTCAGTCATTGGTTATTTTCATCCCATTCCTTTTAGATAAATGTATTTGGAAGCTATTTTATTTGAAAGCTCCATTGGCTTTACTTTTGGTGATCTCTTGCCTCTAAATTTAGTTCAGACACTAGCCTTTCTGTGTAGTTTTCCTATAAAACCTCTCATCTCTCCATGTTAATGAACATATAGGCACAGGTGCATGCAATTGGACACATTTAATATCTTCTTTAAAAAGAAAATTTTTTTATTGTTGAAAGTATTACGAGTCTCCTTTTCTCCCCTTTGACCTCTCCCCGCCCGTTCCCGCCCCCAGCACAGGCCCTCACTCCCCAGGGTCTGTGTCCACTGCTTATGCTTATCTCCCTGCACGCAAGTCTTTTGGTTGCTCTCTTAACCCTCCTTCCACCTTCCCCTTCCTTCCTTCTGAGGTTTGATGGTCTGTCCGATGCTTCTGTGTCTTTGAATCTATTTTTGTTCATCAGTGTATGTTCATTATATTCCACAAATGAGTGAGATCTTGTGATACTTATCTTCCTCAAACTGGCTTATTTTGCTTAGCAAAATCCTCTCCAGGTCCATCCATGCCGTTACAAATGGTAGAGTTCTTTCTTTATTACAGCAGCATAGTGTTCCATTGTGTAGGTATTCCACAGTTTTTGTAATCCACTCACCTGCTGATGGGCACTTAGGCTGTTTCCAAATCTTAGCTATTATAAATTATGCTGCTATGAACATAGGCGTGCATATATCCTTTCTGATTGGTATTTCTGATTTCTTGGGATATATTCCTAGAAATTGAGTTTACTGGGTCAAATGAGAGTTCCATTTTTTTTTTTTTTTTTTTTTTTTTTTTTTTAGGGAATTCCACTGCTTTCCACAGTGGCTGCACCAGTCTGCATTCCCACTAGCAGTGTACAAGGGTTCCTTTTTCTTCACATTCTGACAAGTGTGAGGCGGTACTTCTTTGATTTGTATCTCTCGGATGATTAGTGACTTTGAACATGTTTTTATGTGCCTTTTGGCCTTCTGTATATCCACTTTTGAAAAGTGTCTATTTAGGTCCGTTGCCCATTTTTTTGATTGGGTTATTTATCTTCCTTTTGTTAAGTTGTATGAGTTCCCTGTAAATTTTGGAGATTAAACTCTTATTGGAGGTAACATTGGCAAATATATTCTCCCACTCAGTGAACTCTCTTGTTATTTTGTTTATGGTTTCTTTTGCTGTGCAGAAGCTTTTTATTTTTATGTAGTCCCATTTGTTTATTTCCTCCTTAGTTTCCATTGTCCTAGGAGATTTATCGGTAAACATATTGCTGCAAGATATGTCTGATATTTTGCTGCTTAGGGATTCTTCCAAGATTTTTATGGTTTCCCGTCTTACATTTAAGTCTTTTATCTATTTTGAGTTTATTTTTATATGTGGTATAAGTTGGTGGTCTAGTTTCTTTCTTTTTTTGCATGTATTTGACCAATTTTCCCAGTACCATTTACTGAAGAGACTGTCTTAACTCCATTGCATGCTTTTGCCTCATTTGTCAAATATTAATTGAACATAATGTCTTGAGTCAATTTCTGGGTCTCTGTTCTGTTCCATTGGTCTATATGTCTGTTCTTGTGCCGGTACAAGGCAGTTTTGAGAATAGTGGCTTTGTAATATAAGTTGATATCTGGTATTGGGATCCTTCCAACTTTGTTCTTCTTTCTCAAGATTACTGTCACTATTCGGGGTCGTTTTTAGTCCATATGAATTTTTGGAGAGTTTGCTCTAGATCTCTGAAATATGCCGTTGGTATTTTAATGGGGATTGTATTGAATCTATAGATTGCTTTGGGTAGTATGGACATTTTAATGATGTTGATTCTACCAATCCATGAACATGAACAAGAACATGGTATATTCTTCTACTTGATTATATCTTCCTCTATCTCTTTTTTCAACATCCTGTAGTTTTCCAAGTATAGGTCTTTTACCTCCTCAGTTATGTTTATTCCTAGGTATCCTAATTTTTTTGTTGCAATGATAAATGGGATTTTTTTTAAGTTTATCTTTCTGTGAGTACATTATTGGTGTATATAATCTCTACTTAAAAAATAATATGAATATATTATATTCTTAACTTATTATAATTTCAGGAATCCATTTCCCTTATTGACTATAAATTTCTCTGTAGGCAGAGCTGTTTGATTTATATTCACTGTGGCACAAATGAAAAAGTGTTCTGTTGCCTACTCAGTGTTTACAACATTGTTTTTCAGCCCTACACCAGAGATTTTTATTTCAATGAACTGTAGTAGGTCCTTCATCAAGTGATTTTACTGGGTAGCCAGGGTTGACAACTCTGGCTTACAGCCTTAACCTTGAAATTTTCCAGTGCCCACTGCCAAATGGATCAGGGACCTTAATTAAACAGAACTGAGCAGCCTACCTAAGAAAGAGTTCAAATTTCATAAAGATGCTCAGCAATCTTGCAAGAAGAATTGATTAATTCAGTGAGAACTTCTACAAGGAGATAAAAAGTGCGAAAGAGCAATTATAATTGAAATGAAAAATACACTAGAGGGATTCAACAGGAGACCAGATAAAAATTAAGCACAAATCAATAAGCTGAAAGACAAAGCAATGAAACACACCCAGACAGAGCAGTGAAATGAAAAGGAATTTTTAAAAATAAAGACACTTCACCGAAACCGGTTTGGCTCAGTGGATAGAGCGTCAGCCTGAGGACTGAAAGATCCCAGGTTCGATTCCGGTCAAGGGCATGTACCTTGGTTGCAGGCACATCCCCAGTAGGGGGTGTGTAAGAGGCAGCTGATTGATGATTCTCTCTCATTGATGTTTCTAACTCTATCCCTCTCTCTTCCTCTCTGTAAGAAATCAATAAAATATATATTCTTTAAATTAAATAAAAGACACTTTCAGCAACCCCTGAAACAACATCAAGCAGAATGACATTTGCATTGTAAGGGTCCCAAAAAGAGAAGATCAGAAAAATTATTTGAAGAAATAATAGCTATAAACATCCTATCTGGGAAAGAAAACATATTCATGTCCAAGAAGCTTAGAGAATTCCAAATAAGATGAATCCAAAGAGAATCACACCAAGATATATTATAATTAAAGTGGCAAAAGTTAAGGAAAAAGAGAGAATCTTGAATGCAGACAGAGAAAAACAAGTTATTATGTACAAGGGAATTCAGCTGAAACTATAAACTAGATGGTTCTGATATATTCATAATGTTCAAATTGTTTCATAATTATACATTATCTTGTCGGTAAATCTTAGTACCTTATACTTTTTTCTCCTTGTGAATTCTTTTCTATTTTCATAAATATTAGAAATTATATTTAAAAATTTTTATATGTTCATCTGTCTATTTTAGACCAAAATTATTACTTACTCCAGGCTTAGCTGGTTTTGCTCAGTAGATAGAGCATTGGCCTGTGGACTGAAGGGTCCTTTGTTGGATTCCAGTCAGGGGCACATACCTTGGTTGCAGGCTCGATCCCCATCCCTGGTTAGGCTGGTCTAGCTGTGCACAGGAGTCAAGTGATTGATGTGTCTCACATCAATGTTTTTCTCTCTGTCTCTCTCTCTCTCCTTTCCTCTCTCTTTAAAAAATCAATGGAAAAATATCCTCGGATGAAAATTAACAAAAAAATATAACAATAGGCCTTCAAGTAAAAGGCCTATTAAGTGCTGTTATATGATTAGAGTAGGTTTGTGAAATCTGCATATGATGTAAGATATGGCCTCAATTGTATTCATCATGCAGATGCTAGTGAAGTGCATTTGCATATTACTAATCACCCTTTTAGGCATGTATTGTTAATATACCTTTTCAATGAAAAACTATTTGAAATTAGATCTACTGAAAAGTTGCACAATCATGTTATTAATTTATTGTTATATGGAAATGTTATTCATGTTATTAATTTACTATTAACTTGCAATGTTGAAGTCAGTTGGTGAAACTCTTAATGGTTCTTTAAGTGACTTCTCTGAATTTATTCTCTAGACGGACCTAAACTGCAGTAATCCATTTACTCCTGTGGAGAGGAGACGTCGAGAACATGCCAGACACATTTCCTTTGGTGGTAACCTGATTAGCTTTTCACCGCTAAGGGCCCTCAGTGGGGACCAACCAGAAGAACTTTGAATGTAAAAATAATTCCCAACATTTTCCTTCTTATTATGAATGCTGTGGGGTATATTCTTAGAATACCAAAAGGTTGAAGACTGTACTTTTGTTGGCTTCTATTCAACCCATTTATATGGTGTCATGTAATATTTTAATACTCAGTGTCCATCCAAGTGTGTTTTACATATGATACTGTTTCTAAGGGAAGTGGGGATGTTTTGTACAACAGCCATGCAGAATAAAAGATATACCATGCCTTGCCTCTCTTCTTTAAGATGTATAAGCTTAAAGCTAAGAACACTTACTTGGCTTATGAGTATACTTCAGCTTAATCAAAATATAATACTAAACTTTGACAGAAATACCTGTATCCTTTCATACTTTATTTTTAGTTTGAACTTTAAATTTGTCAACGTTGAACAGCTTTGCAGATTGACTTTCCAGGGTATACTGAGTTTCTTTGGGTGAGCTTTCTGGCTCATCTAATGTCAGTTTACATGTTACAGTTTCAAATGGTTAACTAGGTGCCCATTAAATTCCTGCCTTTCCCACTTTCCCCTTGACATGAATGACAAGCTTTGAAGGAAATTCCTTCTTCCTTTGAAGAAAATTATGTCAGCCGAAACCGGTTTGGCTCAATGGATAGAGTGTCAGCCTGCGGACTCAAGGGTCCCAAGTTCGATTCTGGTCAAGGGCATGTACCTTGGTTGTGGGCATATCCCCAGTGGGGGGTGTGCAGGAGGCAGCTGATCGATGTTCCTCTCTCATCGATGTTTCTAACTTTCTATTCCTCTCCCTCTCTGTAAAAAGTATATATATATGAAAATTATGTCAATCACTTAATCTCCTTTATACAAATCTTAGCTATAGATTTGTAGAGGTCAGGGCTGTTAGAATAACAGAGCACCAAGAAGATTCAGGGTACTAAAGCTTGTACCCAGGCCCAGACCCAGTTATTTCTGCCTTCCAATGAGTTGAAATATAAGCAAGAACTTTATGGGTAACACCCCCCTCACCACCAAGATTAGGAGTTTTCAAACAAGAAAACACACATTGTTTTGTTGTCAGAGGAAGGGTCTTAGGCTAGCGGGAAAGAAAGTATTTATTAAACCCATGCAAGCAATTGGGAAGCTGTGTGGGGTGCTGACTTAAAAGAATGTTCTCTAAATGCCTAAAGTCTTAGCAAAAGATGAAAACAGCTGTTATTCATTAACAGCCTATAATTGAACCATTCAAGCAAGACAGGCAGAACAAAGTAGTATACGTATATAAAAGTTAGGGTTTTCTAAGGGCTCAAGAATGACTATGTAAAAGATGTTGGTGCAAAGTAACCCAAGACTTAGTAGAATCTATGGTGGTAAGTTTAATAAGGTGTACTAGTGAATCATTTAGAAAGTTTTTGCTGCTATATAATAGTAACATGAACTCAAACTGGCTTAGCAATAAGGAAATATATTTCCTAAGTTGTCAGGGTGATCCTAGGCATTTTGTAATTAACAGTTCAATGTTGGCATCAAGGTCCCACATTCTGTTGTCCTTGGCACGTGTCTGAAGCTGGGTCCTTTGGGGTCATAATGTGGCTGCGAGTGGTAATCAGAGCTATGTCCTTACCTGTGGTCTAGTTAGACCAGCTAATGCCACATGTCTCTCTGCAGTAAGACTGAGGAGTAGGGGATTGGCTTAAACTAATGATTCCCTACTGAATCTGGGATCGTTCCTGAATAAAACCACAATCATTAGGATATCGGGAATGGATTTTTGTGTTGGCAGCTATCAGTGTCCCCTACAACTAGAGAGTGTTCTTGGGCTATTGGACTCCAGAATTATGAGGTATTAGGAAAACCCTTAAAGACTAAATGAAAGAAAACTGCTTGGGTAGAACAAGACCCTTTCCAAAATCAAAAGGGAATTTTCATTTGTTGAGGACCTATTATAGCCCCTTTGCTACATATTTCTTTTTCTTAATATTTTTTATTGATTTCTTACAGAGAGGTAGGGAGAGGGATAGGGAGACACATCGATCACCTGCCTCCCGCACACCCCCTACTGGGGATGTGATTGCAACCAAGGTACATGCCTTTGACTAGAATCAAACCTGGGACCCCTCAGTCTGCAGGACGACACTCTATTCACTGAGCCAAACCAGTTAGGGTACTACATATTTCTTTTACCCTTAAGTCCATTGTTCATTATCAAGAATAATCTGCCCCAAATTAATGACAAATAAACAGTTTACTCTTAGAATATTTATTGAATGGATGATTTATAAGAAGGATGTTGAATAAAGGCAAAAATTTTCATTTACAGTGAGCATGAAACTTTTAAATGGGTAAAGTTTACATTCATTTTTAATTTTTAAAAGAATATCTGCCCCTTTAAGATTATATCATATTGTATGAAACAGTATTGAGACTGAGATCACCAGAAATATCCAATGATCTGATATCCTTGATATTTTTCATCCGGTGAGGGTACTTCAACAAGTGAGCATCATTGACTGCAACGTTGAAGTCATCCTGTTCAACTATTACTTGGATCTGAAATGGCACATATACAAAATGTTAGAAATGCCCTTTGATTCCAAAACCAGTCTGTCCTGAGCTCAGGGTGTCCACATTTCATATTTTATGGGACAGATTAAAATCCTGAAAAAGTAACGTTACAGCAAAAATAAATTCCAGACTATTCAAAAAAATTCCAGACACAAAAATGACAAAATTAAAAAAAAAAAATATATGTATATATATATATATATATATATATATATATATATATATATATATAGTTGAAGCCACAAAGGAATAAATACTCTCTACATAAATGATGTATCTACATAAAATAATGTGTCTACATAAAAAGTTTCCATATAGCCTACAGCATCTAAAAGTAAAAATGTAGGAATCCCCTAACAGAGCAGCAAATGGCATGAAGTTGGATAATAACCACTTTGGGCAAGAAAAGGGAAAACAATCTCCCAATAGTGAATGTGCTTAACCCTTCTATCCTTTTTGAAGTAGCACTTTGGCCATATCTCAGTTTTAAACATGTATATTTTAATAAAATTATTCTTCTAGAAAGCAAAGAAGAATAAGCAAAGTTAGCACATTTTAGTAAAATAAATAAAACCTTCCCAGATTGTATTGGTAATATTTCCAAAGTTTCATCAATAGAGTACTGGTTGAATTATCACATATCTAAACAATGTTCTGATACTGAAAGATTATACATTAAATGTAGAATATGGTCTCTATTTGTCTTTTCCCTTAAGGATCTTATAGTCTAGTTGCGTTATTACCCACTCTACAGTCAATCCAACTCGTACTGTGAACCTACTAAATATTTGGTGAAGCAGTGCTTAAAAGTCAAAAGTGCTGTATGTCATAGAAAATACTGGAAAAATATTCACTAAGTTGCAACCTTCAAGATGTAAAGGATAGAGAACTTTTCCAGTTAATTTAAAAGTATATATTTTTATTTTCCTAAGCATTATTAATTTTAGGATTAAAAAATTTTGACTGTGCCATACACCTGAAACTAATATAATATTAAATGCCAACTAATTTAATATTTAATGCCAACTAATTTAAGTTTATTTTTAATTTTAAAATGTTTCGCTTTGGTTTCTATGTCACTGTGTTTTTTAAGGGACTAAGTCTCAGTCCTTCTGAGACTTTGCCTTTTTTTTTTTTTTAATTAAAGATACTATTTTTCTCATTTCCAGAAAAGCTGAAATTCTGAGGTGGTAACAGTGAGGAGCTGGGGAGTGTGCCACTAGCCCTGTTCCAGCCTACTGATGATTATGGGCGCCTGGGATGGGGCGGAGTTGGTTAGGTGTCCCAGGATAGCTCCCCCAAATTCACTTCCAAGTGCATCATGATTTTAGAGTGATTTTCCCATGAGCAATATACATTATCAATACATAACAATAGCAATAACTTACTTTGAATGGTTTACCAGATTCAAATGGGAAAGTCGACGTTCTTTCTTCTGATCCCCACCTATTATTTACTTTTGTATTGCAAACAATGACTCTCTTGCTGTTTTCAGAGAAGCGTGGGTTAAAGTGGAAGGCCACATCATTCCCTATCTTGAAATCTAAAACCACACTGTACAAACCAAAGGCAAGAGTTAGTAAAATGATTCAAGTTATATATTTGCATCAAGAAGAACCCACAGAAGAATACAGGAACATTTTCTTAACAGAAAACAAACCAGAGAATGTGTTCGAACTATATACTAGGCCCAATATTAGTAAAACGCTGAAAGTAAACAAAACAGTACGTGCTGAATTGTTTTGCCCAGCTGTCTTTGGTCATATCATTCTCTTCATTTGTAATCCCCTATTTATCCTTCTACTCATGAAAACCCTTCAAGGTTTCCTTATAGAGGTCTGAAGCCGCTTTAAGGGCAGGTTATGCTTCCCATAGCAGAGGACATGCCCTGCCAGGTTGCTTTTAATCCCTATTGATGGCAAGCCAGTCACATAAGTAAGAGGTCAACTTCCTGGCTTCCTCCTAGTTAACCAAAAACCTAGTCCTGAAACAGAGAGAATGAGGTTATGTACTTAATGTCCTGTTGCTAACTTGTAAAATCATGACGATGTGTTGAACTTTCCATAATGTGAAATGGAATTGATGCAAGTGCTGGCTTAACTTTTTTACCTTTCCTTCTCCTTGGATGTTAACACAAACACAAGTCCCCCCTGACTATTACAGTATTAACCCCACCCCCCAATTTCTCAAAGTGTGCTCCACAGAACACTAACATCAGAATCTGCTAGTACTCTTGTTTTAAAACAGAATCTGCACTCCTGTCCCACTAATAATAATTCCCTGGGCGCCGAAACCAGGTTGGCTCAGTGGATAGAGCATCGGCTTGCAGACTGAAAGGTCCCGGGTTCGATTCCGGTCAAGGTCATGTACCTTGGTTACAGACACATCCCCAGTGGGGGGTGCACAGGAGGCAGCTGATGGATGTTTCTAGCTCTCTCCTCTGTTAAAAAAAAAAACACAATAAAATATATATTTAAAAATTAATAAAAATAATTCTCTGGATTTTTGGATTCACCCAGTGACAGGCTCAACCATAGATGTATTCACAGGGAAAGGATCAAAAAGAGTCAAATGGCAATAGAAATTGTATTTGACTAAATATCTGAAGATATGGTCATCTCTACCACCTTAAGCATTCTCTTCTTATTCCTTACATAGAATGTGCAGGACCAAGCAACAATTATTTCAGTTTCCTATCGCCTTGGCCATTTCAACCAAAATTAGTTTTGATCTACCACAGTCTCAGTCTACATCTCTGATGTAATTGGAGTTTTAACTTTCCAGTACAACAACCCTAAATAAAGACAAAGATACCAGTGTAGTTCTGTGGGATAGGGGTTGAAAGAGGGGAGCAGAACTTAACAAATTGTGCCCTAGATGGTTTGGCATCAGCCTGCACACTGATGGGTCCCAGGTTCGATTCCAGTCAAGGGCACATGCCTGGGTTGCAGGCTCTCTTCAACCCAGTAGTGGGTGTGCAAGAGGCAGTTTATCAATGATTCTGTCATCACTGATGTTTCTATCTCGCCCTCTTACTTCCGCTCTGAAATCAATAAAGTTATATATTTTTAAAAATAACAAATTGTGAATGCTGTATGCACAGAATACGGTGTACACATTGGGAGGAAAGATGGATAAGCGCATGGGCAGAAGGATATATATATATATATATATATATATATATATATATATATATAGTCATTTTCTGTGAGATAAGCTTTCGAGGAGAAGCCTGAGGAAGCTGGCTAGAGGTTGGAGTGAATGGGCTATTTGAATGTAAATTGAACAGATCAGAAGCCAGTCATTCTCCTGGTAACAGAGGAGGTGGTTCCCGTTGATTCACCAGGAGCAAGGTGACAGACACTCACAGAGGCTGTCTGTGGTTCCTTGAATAAACCTGTATACACAGCTTGAGTCAGTATCTTTTGTGTACTACTTATAAGACCCAGAGACATTAATTAATGGCTGCAGGAGCTTTAGTGGTACCACTAACCTCAGTGACAGGCAGACTGGAGGGCTGTTTGTATTATTATTTTTTAAATATATTTTATTGATATTTTACAGAGAGGAAGGGAGAGAGATAGAGAGCTAGAAACATCGATGAGAGAGAAACATCGACCAGCCACCTCTTGCACACCCCCTACCGGGGATGTGCCCGCAACCAATGTACATGCCCTTGACCGGAATCGAACCCGGAACCTTTCAGTCTGCAGACCGACGCTCTACCACTGAGCCAAACCGGTTTCGGCAGTCTGTTTGTATGATATGTAAGCACAGCCAGTGGTGATAACCAGAGGCAGGCGTCCCAGGGCAGCCACAAGTCAGCGTGGCTTTCTCTAAAGCGCAGCTTAAAGTCTTATCCCTCCTAGCTCACCTCCGTTAAACCAGTTCCAATGGGAAAGGTTGACTTCTTTGGATGAAGTCTTTAACTGGAGCTACCTTTTCAAATCTTTCAAGTAAATAGTGACTACTCAGAAGACAGGGTTCCCCACCCTGCCACTTGCCATCTGTAGACCAGGCCAACCCCATGGGAATCGGTGACCCTGCAGTGGCACCCACTGTGAAGCATGGAAGCCAAGCGAGAGCTGAGACCGCACTGTGACCTGTGCGCTGCAGGGAGACTTGAATGAGTGGGAGGACACAGTGGGATACCATTCAAGCTTTCGGATCAGCTCACCACTATGTCACGTGGGACCTCTTGCTTTGGAATCCTCATTTTTTTTTATGGTTAATCTAAAGTGCACGCTTGGCTTTTCAGACACTATATGCTTCCAAGTGAAGAGATGGCCAAACATGACATTACTAAGACTCTACTGGCCATTAATGTTAAAACTTTCCCTTGCCAGGAGGAACCCTGCTCTTCCTCTTTCTCCTCACCATGTAGAGCTCGGTTCCATTCCGGTTCTGGGAAGAAAACCAAGATTTGGCGAGGGAAACCTTGTCCCGTTCGTGGGGACACGCATTGATTTATGGAGTAACCCCATACTTCGGAAGAGCCAAGACTCTTAAATGTGTAGTTTTAGAAATTCTACTGAATTTCAAGAGAGATTGGTCTTTATTCAAAAACCAATCAGCAAATGTGTTAGACATTTAACGTTTGCTCTTTACCTCCTTGCATTGAGTTTCATTATACCCAACACAGTTATCAGCATGCGAGGCATGAGTCCCTCGGAGAAAGTCATTTGATAAGGCACAGTCTGAGGATGAAAAATATGTGTATTACTACAGAGTCATGTTTTCTTGGGGAAAGAAAGAAAAAGATGTTGCTAAGGCTCAAACATGTAATACATGTGACTAACACATAACCTTAAGTTAAGCCATCTGTCAGACTCTCGGGCCACCTTGCCCAGAGCCTGAAGAGGTAAGTCCTCTATGTACACAACTAATAATTGAGAATTAAGCCAGTAGTTAATTGGTGCCAAAGGCAGAACCTAGTTCTTTTTGGAGCACTGAAGCTCTAATTACTAGGACCATTCCGATCTATAACTCATTCTTTTTTTAAGACTATCTTTTGAAAGGGCTTAAGCTAGACCTTGCAATCAACATTAACTATTTTGTGCCACTCTTAAGACTCTTGACACATAACATATTTCATTATGTCACATTCTCGGGCTTCTGGGTTCTCATATGTTTTACTCTCAGCATTAGCAGAGTACTTCGTGTGTGGCAGGTACTCAATATTTGTGGAATAAACATATTCCGGTTAATACCTTTCCTAGTTCATTCTGCAAATAATAGGCACTGTAAATATTCCCCAAAGCTCCATCATCGGCCTCTTCTTTTTTCCCTTTTAAATTCCTTCTACCCCCAGGTCCAACCATCATCCAAGTCTTTTATTCCTAGCCCTGATCAGTACTAGTCCCGTACTTCCTCCTTCTGGATTTGCTACTGGTACTGCAGATTCAACAGATATGAACTGGAATTATCTCTCCTGCCTCCTTTCCCACCAGTCCTTTTCCTGGTGACCTAGATGTCCTGTCTTGAAAAGCCAGTCATTTCTGACTCCTAAGACTTAACCAGCTGATCCTAAGGTTCTTCCTCTGTAGCCCCTCTCCCACCTGCCTCTTCCTTTGTATAGACTCCTTGTGCCCCTGTATCTGCAGTGGACCAACCATCTGGGTCTAGACTCTAGACCAGCCGTGGGCAAACTACGGCCCGCGGGCTGGATCCGGCCCGTTCGGCTGTTCTATCCGGCCCGCAGAGCCGAAAGAGCGGAGGGTTCTCTTGCTCTCCCCTCCGCTCCTTCACCAGCAGCCCAAGATGAGAGTGCCAGCATGGTCAGGTTGCTTTTGTTCTGGCCCTCCGGTCCAGTTTAAGAACCCATTGTGGCCCTCGAGTCAAAAAGTTTGCCCACCCCTGCTCTAGACCCTGCCCGATGCCACCCACATCCCCAACGCTTGCTTTCTCCGCACTTTCCTCTAAGCTGACCTAAAAGCAGATCAGAGGCCACCTGTGCCACCTTCTACCTACTACTTCTACCTACCCAGGCTGTTATTTAACTCTTTCCTCATATCTGCCTACTTCCCAGCTAGACTATAATTCTAGAAGGGTAGGATCTGTGTCTGAGATGTTTTGTGCGTAGAATTTCTTTATTAAAACGCGTTTTAATATAAGTGAAAATTCAATCCTTAAATTACAAAATTATCTTTAGAAAGTTTTTTAAAACTAGATTATCTTGGTTCCTCTGGCCCCCCGTGTTCCCTCTATGGTCCTGGGCAAGCTAATATAATGCTATTGTCTCATTTCGTCATCAGTGTCTTATCGGGTGGTTATGGGTTAAATTAGATCATCCATGTAGAAGCACACTGCTGGACATGCTGTCTACATAGTGTTTATTAATACTCATAATGAAAACTTTCCCCCATTACTATGCTCTTAAATTGATTTTTATTAAAGCTGCTTTACAGATGCCTTCAACAGATGCATTAGCTTCTCTTTATGCCAACACTACCCATGCTAAACTCAATACAAATAATGATTTTTTTTCCCTATTAGATGAGCATACACTGTGGCTGGTCCTAGAATATGGCCCTAAGCAGTGAGAGTAAAGCTTCAGGTCTCCCTGCAGCGCTTTGCAGGGGGGGGGGGGGGGGGGGAGTGCCCAGAACCAGCTAATGGCACCACAGCCCACACAATTGCCATATTCTCCATTAGCTCTGTCCTGGTAACAATCAAGTACATGAAATGACTGACCCCCATCTTACCAGTGGTCCAGCAGGGATCTCAGTGACGTGGGAACTCATATGCCCACTTCCTCCGGCATTTGGTTGGGGATAAGCAGGTGGTGGAGGGCCAATGTAGGCGGCAGGATGTACCTGTCCGGGGTAGGAGGCAGGAGGTGTCTGTCCGGGGTAGGCAGCAGGAGGTGTCTGCCCGGGGTAGGCAGCAGGAGGTGTCTGCCCGGGGTAGGCATTAGGAGGTGTCTGCCCGGGGTAGGCATTAGGAGGTGTCTGCCCGGGGTAGGCAGTAGGAGGTGTCTGCCCGGGGTAGGCATTAGGAGGTGTCTGCCCGGGGTAGGCGGTAGGAGGTGTCTGCCCGGGGTAGGCGGTAGGAGGTGTCTGCCCGGGGTAGGCGGTAGGAGGTGTCTGCCCGGGGTAGGCGGTAGGAGGTGTCTGTCCGGGGTAGGAGGTAGGAGGTGTCTGCCCGGGGTAAGTCCCAGGATAGGCAGCTCCCGGGTAGCCTCCTGCCCCAGCAGGCGGGTTTCCCCATGGACCGGGCCATCCTTGAGGGTTGGGGTTCCCAGATATGGCATCATTAAGCTGGAAAAAAAAGATACAAACAATTCCTGGATGAAAAGCATTCACAAAAAAAACAGAATTTTTCAGGACAACAGGAATGAGAGATCCAAAGTGGAGGGACATATGAAAATATACAACTCATATCCATAAAAATTTTTTCCCATCTTTTAAACAGTTTTGTTTTTAGAGTTTTTTAGAGTTCCCAAGACTAAAATTAGACTTTGGGATTACATGCACTTTATCAGTACATGTTGCCCATCATCGCATATTGTGCAGGGTTGCATTTTTTTGTAACTTGCTAAAATAGAGCTATCCACCCTCAATGTAAAAGCATGTATTTTTCTGACTGACATGAGAAAAAAAAATAATCACAAAAATCAGGATGCTCAGACTTACCGCACTTCCCATTGTCGGCTTATTTCTCAGCTCCTGGCCCATGGGATCCACCCACTTCAGTCCCAGGCCTTTGGTTGAGGGGCTCCTCTTAGGGAGGCCCAGGCCTCTCTCTACCTGCTTTCTTCCCAAATCTATTACTGAAAAAAGGTGACTCTGGCCAA
Organism: Vespertilio murinus; assembly: GCA_963924515.1. NCBI lineage: Eukaryota > Metazoa > Chordata > Mammalia > Chiroptera > Vespertilionidae > Vespertilio > Vespertilio murinus. The sequence goes on along the minus strand of OZ004704.1, from coordinate 182,682,799 downwards.
CAAGCCCTCCTTGGAGAGGTGAGGCCAGAGGAAGGCACCAGGAGTTGGAAGGGAAAAGTCTGGCGTTGAAAACAAAACTCTCCACCTACATGGGATTAGAAAGGAAGAGAGCAAACATAAAACACTTACCGAAAAGCCGTCTGCCATTTTCCTAAGAGGAGAAAAAAAAAAAAAAAGATAGGTTATGGTTTGATCTGAAAAGATTTCATGAGCTTCCATCTACATTGAACATCACAAGTACGGTAGTTTTTTGTGCAATTCTAGTCCATTTACAGGCATTCTTCTAGCACAAGGCAATCTATGCCCTCGTGCACTGCTGGTGGGATTGCAGTCGGATGCAACCACTGTGGAGAACAGTATGGGGTTTCCTCAAAAAACTGAAAATGGAACTCCCATTTGATCCAGTAATCCCACCCCTAGGAATATATATCCCAAAAAACTAGAAACACCAGTCAGAAAGGATATGTGCACCCCTATGTTCATAGCAGCACAATTTACAATAGCTAAGATTTGGAAACAGCCTAGGTGCCCATCAGCAGATGATCAGATCAAAAAACTATGGTATATCTACACAATGGAATACTATGCTGCCATAAAAAAGAAGGAATTCTCATCATTTGCAGCAACCTGGATGGAATTGGAGAACATCATGCTGAGTGAAATAGGCCAATCAATGAAAGAGAAACACCACATGGCCTCACTCATTTATGGATAATAAAGAACATTATAAACTGATGAACCAAAAGATAGATATAGAGACAGTAAAGCAACAAGCAGACTGTCAAATTACAGCGGGGAGGGTTGGGATATCTGGGAGATCAACCGAAGGATATGTATGCATGCATATAAGTACAACCAATGGACACAAAACTCTGAGGAGGGAGGGCATGTACGGGAGGGGGGGGGGCAATGGTAATATATGTATACAGATAATAATTTAATTTAAAAATATTTTTTTAAAAACACAAAAAAACCCCCCACAAGGCAATCTATTTCCAAAATATGTCTAAATCAATAGCATGGAACCACAATGGGGTCTCATCAGAGCGTGGAGATGAACGCCAACTAGATTAGCAAACCCTCTTTAACCCATAGCTTTTGGCTCCCATCACACTAGCAGGTGTTGTGAATCCTGGGCGTGCCGGGCCTTACAACGCAGGAGAGAGAAGATGGAGGGCGAGAATGTTCTGCCCCTTTCCTGGGTAACGCATGCGCACAGTCCTGGTTTCCCTTTGGTCCTCCTTCACCGTCCTTCCTGTGTTCTTCCCCCCACACTTCTTACAAAGGGTCTGCATGTTAATATCAACCTTCCCCCCATCCCCTGGTTCTCACGGACAGCCCCTTGCCCTCTTCTGGGTTTCAGGAGGAAAGCAGAGGTGGTTGATTCTTAGGATCTGAAAGACATGCCCCTCAGATGTCGTTCTGCCGATTATTGGTCCCTCCTTGTGCACACATTTGTGCCCGCTCTGCTCGGGCGCGGTGCAGGCTCCTGTCTGGGTGTGAAGATGGATCGGCCGAGGCCTGTGTGGTCACAGGCTCCACAGGCCGGAGGGGTCACAAACACCCCTGCCATGAGCCAGGCTGTGTGCTTCGGGAAGTCACAACCAGGCTCTTAGAAGCAAGGGGGGGAGGGGGGGTGTTGTTTGAGCTCAGCCTTGGATGTGGAGCAATGGAAAAGACAGGCAGGCACAAAATGCCTGCTGTTTTGACAAAGTACATGTTGTTCCAAGCGAAATAGTTGGCATTATAACAGATTAAAGTTTTGTGTTTTTTTTTTAAAAGTTGGGCAATGTGGAGGAAAATATTTTGGGGTGTGCCTTGCCCAAAGCCGCCTCAAGGGTTGGCCTCGCTTGACACGCCATTCCTACCTTCTCCCGCTCCTCCCTGCAACTGCCGGGGTGTTTGACACCTGCTCCCACGGCAGACACTCCAGCCCTGAGGGGAGGAGGGCAGATTCCCAATCCTGAGGCCTGGGTGAGTTTTCTCGACTCGGATCACCCACGCTATGATCAAAATTACCTACCTGGACCTTAAACAGCCAGAATCTGTTTTCCTTGAGTTGCTCACTCATGATATTTACTTGATTATTTTCTTTTTCCATATATATATATATATTTCAGAGAGGAAGGGAGAGGGAGAGATAGAAGCATCAATGATGCGAGAAAATCATTGACTGGCTGCCTGCCTCCTACACGCCCCACCCTGGGGATCAAGTCTGCAACCGAGGCATGGACTCTGACCTCTTGGTTCATAGGTCGACACTCAACCACTAAGCCACGCCAGCCGGGCTCAATTCTTTTTAAAAAAATGGCAAAGGGATCCAACAAATAGTGACCATTTGATAAGTCCTAAAAATGTAAAATATGAGATGTTTTGGTAAAAACTCAGACAGAGCTCCTCTCAGGCTCCAGGTGTGCCTGCTCTGCACGGGCGTGGAGAATAAACACACACGGTGTTTGTTCCTTGCACATCTCTTTTATAATCTGGGCATTCTCAAACGTATTTGGAGGCCCTGTGTGCATCTTCCAAGGTGGGCAACCCCTGACGGGGGGGTCCCGTGACTCTCCCAGGGCTTCCACCCCCTGTGTTTCCTATAGGAATCGACCTTTGAAAGCAAAAGGTGGGTGCTCTTCCGCCTGTGCTTCCTTCCCCAAAAGGCTGCCACTGCCACCGGCGGAGCCGGAGAGAAGAGTTGTTAGGGAAAAGGAAAAGAAAGGACACTACTTAAGTCAAGAAAATAAAGCCTCTCCTAGCACCCCTTTGGACACTGGTAGGAAACAATCTTGAACTTCAAGGTGGACAGAGAGCTTAGTTCCTTTTATTGCATAAACGCCCACTCCTGGGCAACATACCAAAGACCCAGCAATAACTTGATAAGTGTCTTTACTTCTTTTAACTACCCCCCTTGTGTAGGGGCTGATTCCTAACCTCGGCACCACTGACACTTCAGGTGGGATGCTTTGTGTTTTTTGGTTGTTGTTTTGTTTTGTTTTGTTTTTTTGGGGGGGAGGGTTGTGCATTGTAGGATGCTTAGCAGCATCCCTGCCTGACTTTAATGCACCGTCAGCAGCACCCCCACCCTCCCCACCAATTGTGACAACAAAGATGTCTTCAGGCATTGCCCAATATCACTGGGGGAAGTGGGGAAGAGGCAGAATCTGTCTGGTTGAGCACTACTGGTCTAGGCTGACTCGCGTGTGGTTCCCTGCATATACGTACACACGCCGGTCAGTAAGAAACAAGGGCAGTTTCGGTGATTAAAACTAGCCCAATCTGTGCCGTTGGCCTGGCAAAGCGGCTCTATCGTAACTCCAATCGAACCAAGGTGTGTTTAAAGGCAACCAGAAATTCACATAAACGCGGCATTCCTAAAATCTAACGTTTATTCTTTATAAAGTCTCTGCCCCAGCACACTCAGTTCCTTTTCCAACGCGACCAAAACGATCCGGGGAACAAAGCCGATTCCCCTTCGCGTCCCCTGCGTCTCCCACGCGCCATGGAGGGCAGCGTGGGTTGTGCGGTGAGTGTGAGGCGAGCCTGTCAGCATCACTGCAGCGTGCCTTCGTGCGGCGCTTTGCAGTTTTACCAAGCGCTCTCACATGCCTCACCTGTTCTGGGTCTGGTAATAATCTTAGGAAATTGACAGGGAAAAGTAGATATCCCCACTTTTAGAGGCGATGTGACTGAGGCTCAGGGGGCCGACACGGCGGCCCAAAGTCATTCTGTCATTAGCCGGCCAAGGACCGGGGTCCAAGCAACTTAACCCCTCCTTCAGGCTCGTTTTATACTAATATCAGATCTCAGGCTTTGAAATTTGCGAGCGTGAATTACTTCGTTTAGAAATGCTGTAGCTGAAGGAATAGTTCAGAAGTTGTAAACAAACTTAAAAGGAGATCATGTTTTTGTCAGGAACCTCGCCGGGTGACTCATTCAGTGTGCAACGACGTTGAACACAGAATGCCATTGTGCACAGCCGCTGGGCTGATTATAAACACATTCAAACCAACAGCGTGTACTCTCCCAAAAACTGGGTGTGTGCTGTTCGGATTTTGTCAACTCATAACCATCAGATCTTTTTTTTTTTTTAAGGATTATAACCAATGATCCTTTTTTGTTGTTAATCCTCACCTGAGAATATTTTTTCTGTTGATTTTGAGAGAGAGAGAGAGAGAGAGAGAGAGAGAGAGAGAGAAGAAGAAGAAGAAGAAGGAGGAGGAGGAGGAGGAGGAGGAGGAGGAGGAGGAGGAGGAGGAGGAGGGAGGGGAAGAGAGGCACATTAATTGTTTGCCTCCTGCACCAACAAGCCCGGGAATCCAGCGTACGACTGAAGTGTGTGCCCTTCACTGAAATTGAACCTGCTACCATTCAGTTTGTGGGCCAATGGTCTATCCACTGAGCCAAACTGGCCAGGGCAACCAATGTTCTTTTGAAATCAAGGTCAGCAACCTTAGAGCTTAAGTAAATAAATACAACAATAAAGAACAACCTCTATTTAGATAAATAGATACTGTGTCTATTTCTTGCCTGGAAAATGTATTTCTTTTTCTTAGATGAGTAGTATATATCTAGAGAGACAATCAAATGTAAGAAAGCTCTCCCCTTGCAACTGAATCTATAATATGTGAACTCCATTCTGGCATTTCCAGAATGCGAGAATTCTCAAGAGTCTGAAAAGAAAGACTCCATTAAAGACAAACCAAAAAGGGGCGGGAATTACTGCTGGAGTCTTCACACCTGGAAAATCCTGCAGGAAGTGCTTCCGTTTGGTTTGGAATGAGGAATTTAAACATGAGTCTGCAGGTTGACTGTCTAACTGTAGCTTTTCTCTTTAATAAAGAGCAGTGTCCACACTGCTATGTATTCTAGGCTCACCTAGCAATTAATCCGGTAGCTCCGGCTCTCAGGAGCTCTTCCGCAATTTCTGCTCACAAAGGGCCCTGACTTTCACACAGGCCGTAAGGGAAGTCGGTCATGAGTGTGTTTCCTCAGAACCCCACTGCCCACACTGCTCTCCTAAGAACACAGCCAGGGCAGGGCGTCTACTTCCTGATGTTGCTGAAACACCGAGCAGGACGTGAGGAAAGTCCACTTTCCAGAGCCAAAGCCAGTGAGAACGAGCTGGAATAAAGGGAACTAACTGGTCCATCACTAGGATTTCTTTCTCATCATACTTCCTCAGCCTCAAGCAAGGTAAAGTTACTTTGTTACTGATTTCCGCCCCCCATGGAAAAGCTGGTCATCGTCCTCCCCCCATGGAAAAGCTGATCATCGGTCAAGATAGAACACATGATACTTAGCGGCTAATTGTAAGCCCGCAGCAGCACTACCTGGCAGGCTTACCACTCGGGATTTAATGAGCAGAACCCGGGTGTGCACCAGACGCAATGTCGCCCTGCTGTCCCCAGCGGGAGCCTGTGTTCCCCAGGAGAGGCCATCTTTCAGGTCAGTTACCACAAGTCTCAGGAACATCCACAGTCTGTCACCAAATGTGCTGATCCTAAGTGTAAACCTCCCCCCCAACATTATGAATTTAGGAAGCAGCTCCAGCCTCCCAAAGATAAGCATGAGGCACAACCATCAAACAAAGGAGGAACCCTAAGGATTCAAAGTCAACGTCTTTTCCCACAATGACCGTTGTGGAGAAATGCATTTTAATTATTAAATGTTAACTTTTATGGAAACGGACTTCCCTGGTAGGAAAGAGGAATGTTATATAAACTTGAGACGAGTGAGTCAGAATTTTGGACGCTGGTGAAATTTCTTGTTCTCACGCTCTGTGCCCACGGCGTCCATTCTTAATTGCTGTCATTTAGTTACTGTCAGAATTAACGGAGCCTGCCTCCTTTTTCTCTCCCAGGATACTAGAAACAGACTGGGTCACGGAGGACCAACTGGCCTCCTTGTCCAGCAGCCCAACTCCCAGGAGTCACTTTGCAAATATGCCACCGAATCTGGAACAGGAATCCCTAGCTTTAAGGGCTAGCCTGGAACCTGTCACAGCCTCAGCCTATGTGTCCCTGGTGTTGAGCTCCTAATCCTCAGAGTTGATGCATTACAGTGTTTTTATTTGCATAACTGACAATTCAGAATAAATCCTCAAAAAAATCCTTACACACACACACACACACACACACACACACACACGCAACTTCAACTAGACCAACATTTTGCCGCACCCCACACAGCCTCAGCACAGATCTGCGATCCTTACTGCTCCGAGGAGCCAATCTGATGAGGGATTTGCAAAAGCTCAGGGTTTTCCGCCTTTGCCCAGCCGGTCACCTGCCCCTGCAGGGCGTGCAGCGGCACCTGTTTCTGCGGGGTCAGCATCCAGAGGGCAGCGGTACCCCCGACGCCGCTGGGCTTGGTAGACAGCCCCCACCCAGCGGGATCCGGTGGCGGGGCAGCCAAGCCGCGGGTGCCCGGTGCCGCCCCGGAGACCCTGGGCAGCACGTCCTGCGCCCGGGCTCGGACCCGGCTCCCAACGCCGGGCTGGAGCGCCCCCCGCAGCGGACGCCCGGGCGGTCGGTCTGGCGGCGCGAGGGCGGGGCGCGCCCAGCCTCCGGGCAGCGGCCGAGGGGGCCCGGCGCCCGGCCACACCCGTCCGTCCCCGCGACACCCTGGAGGTGCGTGTGCGTGTCGGCGAGACGCTGCCGACTCCGCCCGAGTCCGCTTCTCCAGGGGTCTCCGGGGGTCAGGGACCAGGGACCCGCGCCCAGGCGGCGCCCCCCGCTCCGCTCGGGGCTCTCCAGCCGGCCCCGCCGGCAGCCCGCCGCCCAGGGACCCGGGAAGCCAAGCCCCTTCCTGGGCACCCCCCGCCCCGAGCCCTGCAAAGGGGCCCGGTGCCCTCGCCCTGCCCGAGCCCAGCGGCCCGCGGGTGGGGGCCCCGTCCCCGGTCCCGGGCGCTCGCGCCGCTCACCTTGCGCCTAGACACTCGCTCGCTCGCTCGCTCCGGGTGTGGCTCGTCGGGAGGTCGTGCTGTCCGGGACGGGGCGGCGGGCGGCTCCGCGCCTCAAATACGCCCGGCCGGGCCCGCCTCTCTCAGGGCGGGGCCGCCACCCCTGCCCTGGACCCCGCCTCGCCCTGCGGAACCGGCTGGGCGAGCCCCAGGCCCCGCCGGGTGCAAAGGACGCCCTGGGACCCGGGAGACGGCGGCGGGACCCTGAATAGCGGTCCCCTCCCCAGCATCCCTCCCCCCGGGCCTGGAGGGTGGTCTCGTTCACCGTCCTCACCTAAGACGTGTGGGGAACGGGGTGGGGGAAGAAGGGGGAGGGGGAGGGAGAGTCTACGAAGCACATAGTGTGCCAGCCTGCTTGTTTTAACGGTGTTTATTTATTTTTTTGCTTGCTTGCTTGCTTGCTTGTCTTAACGACGTTTACTTATTTTTGTGCCTAAAGCCATCTCGATCCCCTCTGCCCTGGCTGGACGTAACCCTTCTCTCAGAACCGAAGCTGTCCCAAGAAGTGCACAGTCACCTGCGTCCGGGGAGGGGCCCTGCCCGGTGCCATGAGATCCCCGGTGAGTGGCTCCCAGGTTCTTGGCTTTCTGGACTGTGATGTGGGCACACCCCCCTCACACCGACCGAGCGCGCGTTTGCTTTTACTCTTTGCTCCCCTCTGCACCCTCAGCGCCTACCCAGTGCCAGGTGCTTAGCAGGTTCGCTGGAAATATCTGCTTCGTGAATGAATGAATGAGATAATGAATCACTACCTAGAAAATCTGACTATCTTTTTTCACCAGAGGTGAAAATGCAGAGTCCTGATGAGGGAGGGAACAGTTACATCCAAAGTACCTTTAGTAGAGGGTGAACAGGGCAGGGCTCCTCCTCTCGGAAAGGCTGTCACAAAGAATACTGAGGCTTGGGAGAGAGACTGCATGTAGTATTTGGTTTCATTTCGCTGGGTAATAGCTGACTGAAATGGTTAAGGGTGTCCAAGATTAATTGTTTTTAAGTTCAGGTAATTAACTTTATTATCTGAAATTAATTAAGACTTGAATGTAAGACCTGAGAATATAACATTCCTAGAAGAGTCCTGGCAGGATAGCTCAGTTGGTTGGGGCGTGGTCCCCATATACCAAGGTTGTGGGTTCCATTCCTGGTGGGGCACCTACAGGAAACAACCAGTGAATGTGTGGATGGGTGGCGATGTCTCTCTCTCCATTCCTCTCTCTCTCTAAAAATCAATAAATAAAAATGTTAAAAGAAATTCCTGTAAGAAAACAGGGGGAAAGCTCCCCAACATTGGTCTTGGCAAGGATTTGTGTGGATAACACCAAAGCGCAAGCAACACAGGCAAAAATAAACAAGTCGGACCACACCAAACCACACAGCTGCACAGTGTGGGGGTCCAGAACGAGTCACCCCAAGCTACGCCTCTGTAGTAAGCAAACTGTTTTGAGCTCAAGGCAACTTTAGCTTCAGGGTCAGGAGAAACATCGACCCTCTACACCCCCTTTAACTGCTTAGAAGAATTTGAATTAGGGGCTTTGCCCACAGAGATGATCAGTGGTAACCTTTTCAACTGACCTATATGGAAGGCACACTTTTACTAACTAAGCATCTGCTCTTCTTACCATCCTGGAATGACCCTTTGAAGACCCCAAGGTGTGTTACCTCATTCCTAGCTCAGGACGTCATGTACCTCCATCCCCCCTTCTATCTCTGGCCCTCCCCTACATGTGGGACCTCTGAGTCTCTCATGGATGCGTGCTTCCCATACCTTTGTGTGTATTGAAATTGGTTATTTCCTCTTGCTAATCTGTCTCACATCTATTTGATTATTAGAGCAGGCAGAAGAACCTTGAGAAATTTTGTTCCTTTCCCACAATAGCGAAGGAGACAATCAAGAATATGAAAATGCAGCCTACAGAAAGGGAACGAATATTTGCAAACCATATAGTTATAAGAGCTTAGTCCTCCAAATATACATGACAACCATACGATACCATTGTAAAATAATGATAATAATAATAATAACATTTTCTAAATGGGCAAAGGACCTGAATAGACATACAAATTGCCAACAGGTACACAAAAAGGTGCTCACCATCAGTAATCATCAGGGAAATGTAAATCGCCTCATACCTTTGGCTATTTGGAGTGGCTATCACCAAAAAGACAAGACGTGACAAATCTTGGCAGAGATGTGGAGAAAAGGAAACCCTAAGCGCAGTGGGTAGGAATGTAAATTGGTACAGCCATTATGGAAAACAATATGGAGGTGCCTCAAAAAGTTAAAAAATAGAATGGCCATATGACCAAGCAATCTTGCTTCTGGGTTCATATGCGAAGGAAATATAATCACTATCGTGAAGAGATGTCTGTACCATGCTCATTGCAGCATTATTCACAAGAGCCGAGACACGGATATACTAATGTGTTAAAAATATATGGTGCCCATGGGCTGCAGTGTTTCTATGAACTTAGAAGTTACAGAAAGTGACCCACGTAGCCTTATCATGTTGGCGATTTGGGACCCGGTGATGTCAGAGAACATGAGTGCTTGACACGCAAAGCTGTAAGAAACTAGAAGGAAGCAAATATTTGCATTTGGACCTTCCCTGCTATGACCCTGCCTCTCGATCACCCCACCTAGGCCACGAGGTCCCCCTCGCTGGTCTTCCTTGCACACAAGAGTCACTCTCCGCTCACATCCTGGCACAGGCTGTTGCCTGTATTTGGAACTCTCTTCTCCCATTGTCTACTAACTCCCTCATCTCCTTCGAGTCTTGGCTCAACTGTGACGTTCTCCGTGAGTTTAAAATCACTATGGTGATGTTACCACTGTGTTTAAAATTGCAGCTCCAGGCGCTGGCTGGGTAGCTCAGTTGGTTAGAGCATCATCCTGCTATGTCAAGGTTGCAGGTTCCATCTCTCGTCAGGGCACGTAAAAGAAGCAACCAATAAATGCATAACTAAGTGGAACAAATTGATGTTTCTCTCCCCTCCCCTTTCTCTCTCTCTCTCTCTCTCTCTCTCTCTCTCTCTCTCTCTCTCTCATCAATAAATAAATTTTTAAAATAAAAATAAATTAAAGGTTTTTTTAAAACTGCAGCCCCAACCTTCCCCAGTTCCTCATGCTGCTGGTCCTCCTTTAAGCTGTCCTACTTTTTCTAATGTTTTCATAGTATTAATCAATTTCCAGCATGCTACAGACTTTACTTATTTCTTATGTCTACTATTTATTGTTGGTTCCCCTGCCTTTCTTTTACCCCCACTCCCGCCCCCTGACTGCAGAGTTCTTTGCTGAAATATTTATTTATTTATTTTTGTTTACAGTATTACAAATAGTACATATGTCTCCTTTTTTTCCCGTTGACTTCTCCCCAGCCTCTCCCCCATACCCTTTTGCACCCCCCCCCACATGCCCATGTGTCTTTGCTGTTTTATTGACTGATCGATCCAAGTGGTACATGGTAGTTACTCAGTATTTGCTAAATGGTTCATGGTAGGCATTCAATATTTGCTAAGTGATTAAATTCATATAATGTGGGGACTGGAGGAAAATCCTTTGGCTATTTGCTATTATCATTTTAAAGGCTTTTCCCTTTAGTTAACTTTAAAAAAAAGTTTTATTGATTTCAGAGAGGAAGGGAGAAGAAGAGAGTGATTGAAACATCAATGATGAGAGAGAATCATTGATCAGCTGCCTCTTGCACACCCCCGTACTGAGGATCGAGCCCGCAACCTGAGCATATGCCCTGACCAGGAATGGAATCACGACCTTCTGGTTCATAGGTCAACACTCAACAACAGAGCCAAGCTGGCTGGGCCAGTTAGCTATTTAATGCCCCTTAAAAATGATAAAACATATAAGAATGAAAACTTCAATGAATGGATTACTATGTTTGTAAAACACAATGAAAAAAATTCAGTGTCTATTCCCCAGGAAACTGATTCAAGACTGACCACTTATTTTGGAAACATAGACCTAGTCTCAAAGCAACTTCATTATGAAGCACTTATCAACCACCTCTTTAATATATTTTGCACAGGAAATTAAAATTATGTATACTCTCTTTTCCTTGGAAGAAATAGACAGGTACTATCATCTCATTTTTACTGCCAGGGAAAGTGGATTTGCTTACCCAAGGTCATCCTTCATGTCTAGGGACAGAATCCAGAGTCCTGACTTTTACAACTCAGCTGGACAAACCCTGAGCAAAGAATGCTTGCAGGGACTGGCTTACGTGAACGGGGGAGAAAACCAAGGTATATTATCTGGTTCCTCAGTAATTCCTGGACTCCCTCAAATAACCAAGTAATTAATAAATGGTGGAAAGACAAATTATTTCACCCAGTTTTCAGCGTAGGGGAAATGTGGAATGAAGGACCCATTGCCGGGATTGAGAAGTCGCCTTGGCTTCCTCTAGGGCAAGTTAGCAAGGTCCCTAGTGGCTGGTACTGTCCCTGCCTCATTGTTCCCTCTAGGCTGGCCCACAGGAGTCACTGTGCGCTGGGGACGGACCATGAAGACATGACCTCTCCTCTGAAGAGGGAACCTGGCAATCAGTTTACAGGAATGGGTCATCGGCAGTAAATGACTCACCGATGGGAGTTGCAAAGGAGTTACCTGCAGGCATGGCCTTTGTCTCTTAAGAAGATGTTGTAAATCTTAAGACTTTGAGTCATGGAGGCCAATAGGCAGGAGTGGCACCACTGCTCTTAGTGGATTAGCTGCTGGTAAGTAAGAAAAAGGGATAGCCAATGGGCTGGTACGAAGATGGCGGGTGAGTCACCCCCGTATCTTTCTGGTAATCTTTGGTGATTTCAGGGATAGGGAAAACTCATGCTCTTTTTTTTTTTTAAGTATATTTTATTAATTTTTTACAGAGAGAAAGAGAGAGGGACAGAGAGTCAGAAACATCGATGAGAGATAATCATCTATCAGCTGCCTCTTGCACACCCCCTACCGGGGATGTGCCCGCAACCGAGGTACATGCCCTTGACTGGAATCGAACCTGGGACCTTTCAGTCCGAAGGCTCTATCCACTGAGCCAAACCGGTTTTGGCGAAAGTTCATGCTGTTATTCACTTATGCCTGGGCTCACATACACCTTGCACATAATGTAGTCAGACATATTTTTGGTTTCACTTCCTTACTTGCACATCCCCATGTATCCTTGGGTGCCAACTTCATGCCCCTTAAAGCTAACAGGATTTTGCTGTGATCAGGGTATGCATGGGAATTTAAATTTGTGCCTATGCAATAAATGGCTCATTAGTACCCAACCCGAAGACTATATAAACCCTTCCAAGATCAGTGTAAAAAGCAATCTAATAAAAATGATTAAAAAAATATTGTCAAGTAATCTTTATGTATGGACTGCTGTGTTATTTAAAATAAGGGATCAGGACCATCTGGTGTAGCTTAGTGATTGAGCATTGACCTATGAACCAGAGGGTCAAAGTCTGATTCCTGGTCAGGGCACATACCAAGGTTGCAGGCTTAGTTCCCAGTGTGGTGTGTGCAGGAGGCAGCCAATCAGTGATTCTCTCTTATCATTGATGTTCTATCTCTCTTTCTCTTTCCCTTCCTCTCTGAAATAAATTTAAATAATAATATTAATATAAATATAAATATAAATAAAAACTTACAAAATAAAATAAGGGACCAGTGCAGTATTAGCCCTCAAAAAACAGGATGGCTGGTCTAACTGGTTTGGCTCAGTGGATAGAGCATCAGCCTGCGGACTGGAAGGTCCCAGGTTCGACTCCAGTCAAGGGCATGTACCTTGGTTGCGGGTACATACCCAGTAGGAAGCAGGAGGCAGCTGATCAATATTTCTCTCTCATCAACGTTTCTAACTCTCTAACCTTCTCCCTTCCTCTCTGTAAAAAATCAATAAAATATATTAAGAAAGAGAGAGAGAGAGAGAGAGAGAGAGAGAGAGAGAGAGAGAGGGAAAGAAAGAAAGAAAGAAAGAAAGAAAGAAAGAAAGAAAGAAAGAAAGAAAGAAAGAAAGAAAGAATTAGGATGGCTGATTTCTACTAATACAGAGATTTGGGGACCCTGATAAAAATCCAGAACCAAGGAGAGGCATCTCTCCAGGATTGGGAAGAGGAAGTTTGAGGGAGCTGGTGGCAATGCCAAAAGGTCAATCTGGATGAGTGGAACTTGGGTTAGAGTGAGCCAGGAGTGAGTAGGAGATGAAAATAAGAGCAAAGAAAGGGTTTTCAAAGATGATTTAAAAAGAGAAAGAAAAAAATTGGAGGAGAGACAAGATTTTTTTTTTTTTTTTTTTTTTTTTGCAAGGCAAATATTTTTACTTCTGCAGAAGGGTACCTACCAACACAGAGTCTGGTAGCAAATACACTGAGTGGGTGGTCTGCTTGGGCTTTTATTCTGATGCATGTGATCTGCCCTTTGCTCTTGATTGGTCACAGAGCTTAGGCTTACACTCTTACGTGATTGGCTAATTTAAAGGAAGGGGTTGACCTTTGCAATTTCAAAATGGCAGCCCACAGGGGCGCTGCAAGTCATGCAAGCCAAAATGGTGGCTGCCTAAAGTCCCTGCTTTGACAGAAAAGATTACTTATTCTCACAATTCCCCCTTTTCTTATTTAACTATTTTCTTCAAACTTGGTTAACATTCATTGACTTTCATGCTCTGCAGTGTCTCTAAGGGAAAATTATTTTGCTGTATGGTCAATGCAGTTTCAATTAACCTTTGGATAAGAACTCTTATATATGGGATGATATAACATCCACTACTGTCATTCCCTTCCATTCTCTGAACCATTGCTAAATCGGAGAAAGGATTCTCAGTTCCAGGGTTCTCAGCTGACTCATTAGCTAAAGTTGTTAATCCCTGTTGGGCCTTAGTGGATGTTTTTGTCTGGAGCTGTGTTGTCAGGGATGAATGTACAACACTAGTCCCCAACATTACACAAACTCCTCCTTTTCTGCCAGAATCATATCCAAGGCCTATCTATGCTCCCACGTCATCCTGCTGCTAGCATCTAGCTGTTTAGCTATCCCTTTAACTGCATCTTGAGTATAGTTAACAAGCCTTTGCTGGTTCTAGTAAATATAGTTAACCCAGCCACATTCTTGTTTACAGTGGACCATCAGAACAGGACAGACTCAAACCCTGTGGCAATCTGATTTCTAGCCTTAAACTCCTTGGCACTCCTTATAGAACCCCAATGGAATCTGTGTATATATGGGGATCAAAGGAGGCCCCTGAACTCTCTTCCTAGTCTGTCTGTCCATTGAAAAAGGTTTACGATATGCCAACTGAAAAGGATAGTCAATTGTATCAGAGCACAAGTTCCACTCCATTTACTGGGCCAGGCTGCAGGTAATGGTCCCCTGCAACACCACCAGACACCATCATGGGTTATCAACAGGGCCGCATGATTGGCTTCTGAGGATACTGGGCCATTTACACATCCAGATAAATGTCCCATAAACTCTGAGTACTGTTCCTCCCCTTGACAACCAGGAGGTATAGTTCACATCAGAGGACAGGGGTCAGTTTTGGGGGTCTTTGCTCTTTACCTCTGTTGGATGGGAACAACAGGGAGAGACTCTTACAGGAAGCATTTCCCCAGGTTTCCTCCTGATACAGGGCAAGCACACATTCCATCCCATTACTGTCTGAGGTCCATTCGAATGGAAATGGGACCACTTGGGCCTCTAGCCTTTTTGCTGTGCAAGCGTTAACGGTTGCTTTTATTTAGGACTCATGCAGAATATTCAATCCATCCCACCCAGGCATTCATTCCCTTATATTCTACTTCTGTTTGCATGATGGTGTCGGTGGCCTAGGGGATCTTGTCCTGTGACATCTATTCCTAAACCTTGTCCTAGCCAATCTTTTGGCCTAAAGGCTGAAATATCCAAGTCATTCAAGTCATCTATGATCAATAACTTAACTGGGTAAGCATAATCTGGATTGTACACATTTCCCCAGCCCGCATTGCAAGCCCCTGCGACTTGCCATAGCCTTACGGCAAATAGACAGCTTACAGTTTCTTTAATGTTAACTTCAAGGGCTATGTCCTGGTATGGCCGTCCAAGTTGAGGTGTCTCCACTGGAGAATCTGGTGGTCCGCCATTAACCCATGTGCGATGGGTCCAGACTCGTTCTGCATTCTGAACATCAGTCTCCGAGGTAAGCTAGACAAAGTGGAGTCTTTCCCAGGAGGGTTCCAACTTGTTTCCCTTGCAAGTCTTGGTTAGAATGAATATAGTCTCCCAGTGGATGCTAATGAACCAGAAACTCAAGAGGAGGGCTTTGAGCCAGGAGGCCTTCTAACCCGAGAGATTTTAAAGTAGAAGAGATACCCAGTATATAGTTCTTAAGAAAGTGGTCCCTAGTCTCCATTTTAGGAAGATCTTGGGGCATTCCAGGGCCTAATGGAATCACCGAAGGCCAATTTTAGGTCAAGAATAAAAAAGTTTAACTCCATTTGTCCTTGGGTATGGTCAGCAAATGACACTAATTGGACTTCTGCTATCTGTCTCCCTGAGTACTTGATATAAGCTATTTGCCCTCTGGTTAGGGAGGAAAATGCAAATCGTTTACTCTTAAGTGTCTTTGGTTAGGGAAGATGGGATTTACTAGGTAGCTCCAAATTGCCCTATTCTACTTGTCCTGGCTTACTGGAATGTGTCATTTCTATAACTTACAAACATTACCCTTCCTCACGAACTTTCAGAACCCACTTTTTCCTTCAAAATGACACCAGGAGAGCCAATTTTTAAGTTGGAAAATAGAATTCTGAGGCAGAGATGAGAAACTACCCAGAAGCGAGCACAACAAGGCCAAATAAGGAAAGAAGATCTCACAAAAGATGAAGCTCTTATGAGGTATAAACAAAAGTAGTATATTGATGGTAAGTCTTGTAGACAGCAGAATACAGGAATGGCCAGAAAAGGGGAAACAAACAGATCTTCCCAATTTGTACATTTGAACGCTCGGGAACTGATGGCAAGTTTAGTAATTCTGTGTCCACAGACTGTCGACACTTCTAGGTGACAAGTGAGAAGCTGAGTCAGGCATTGGGACATTTGGTCTATTTGATGCCAACACTGGATTCGGAGTCTGAAACATGTGGAACACGTGGCTGGCACACGGAGGACTGAAGGAGCTGCTGAGTGTCATGGGGACACAATGTATGCTTTGAAGACAGAGCAACTTCCAAATCCAGAACAACATGACTGGGCCTGTCTGCTGTTTCTGCTTCGTTGTGTGCACATCTGCTCTTCATTTCAGAGGTGTTTAGTGGGGATCCTAACATATGCCTCACCATTTCACAAAACCCACCCCTTCCAGCTCATCAAATGAACAGGTTCAGCAAAACCTGGTCAACGAATGAAATGAGGTTGGTGGCAGTGACATGCCAAATACCAGTTTACAAGGTTCCCTGCCATACTGCATACGCTCTGGGGGTGCAGAGGAGGTCATAACCTGCTTAGGAGGGGACCCTTCCCCGTGCTTGGATGGGGAAGCAGCAGCACCAGGGAGTGAAAGGTCTCCCTGATGCGACGGCAGGTCCTTCCCCAGCCCAGCCTCAGTCCTCTCTTGTCTGCCTTCAAGCCCGGCTGCAGGCCCACCTTCTGCTTTAGCTACTACCCAAACCCACATTCCAACCACAGCCGCTTCTCTATGCCCACAGATCTCTGGTATACCCACCAGACCCGTCATAGCTTCCGCCAGTCCTGTTGATAGAGCGTATCTAGGGCATATGCACTCGACCACGAAGCAAACTGCCTCTTTGAGGAAACATAAAATGAGGGGAAGGGATAGAGTGTAGTAGTTAGCGCTGCTGTAACAGAGTACCACCGAGTAGGTGGTTTAAAGAACAGAAATGTATTTTCTCCCAGTTCTGGAGGCTGGGAGTTGGAGATCCGTGGGTTGGCAGGGTTGGTTTCTTCCAGAGGCCTTTCTCCTTGGCTTGTGGATGGCTGTCTTCTCCCTGTATTCTCATGTGGTCTTCCCTCCGTACATGTCTTTACCCAAATTTCCTCTTCCTATAAGAATACCAGTCCTGCCGAAACCAGTTTGGCTCAGTGGTAGAGCATCGGTCTGCAGACCGAAAGGTCTGGGGTTCGATTCCGGTCAAGGGCATGTGCATTGGTTGCGGGCACATCCCCGGTAGGGGGCGTGCAAGAGGCAGCTGGTCGATGTTTCTCTCTCATCGACATTTCTAGCTCTCTATCTCTCTCCCTTCCTCTCTGTAAAATATCAATAAAATATATCTTTTTTTAAAAAGAAAAAAAAAAGAATACCAGTCCTATTGGAGTAGGAACCACTCTAATGACCTAATTTTAATTTAATTACCTCTTTAAATACCTTCTCTTCAAATACAGTCACATTCTGTGATACTGAGCGTTAGGACTTCAGCACATGAATTTTGGAGTGGCACAATTCAGCCCATAGCAGGGAGAGAATGGAAAGGGGGAGGGAGGGGAAGTTGTCATTAGCAAGTGTGCTCAGGGGACATTTCTCCGAGGAGGCGGTATTGGAGTTGAGACCTCAGTGATGAGCAGGGTGCCGCCAGGTAAAGATGTCAGGGAAGAGAGGGCAGCAAGAAGAACACTGAGAGCGGCAACAGGGACGAGGGACCGAATAGACATCGATGGGACCTTTCTCCTGCCCACTTGTCTCAGAACTCCCTCCATGCCACCCTCACAGGCGTGGCTCCTGCCAGCCGCGTTGGCACTTCGTCACCTTGCACCCAGCTGGAGTTGATAAAATCAGGAGTGAGCTCTTGAAACAAGCTGGCCATTTGGATTCTCTCACCTGGGAGCTTGGACCTGGGCCCCGGAGAGACCATCAGTCCGTCGGTATATGTGGGTGTGGCTGTGTCTGTACCAGGAAACGGGAACTGCAGGAAACGCTCTGCCCCTCAAAATGAGGAGCAGAGAAAGATGGTCGGCAGAGAGGAATCAAGAATCTGCGCAGGAAAAGGGGGGCAAGGGAGGGGGCGGAAAGCATCTGCATGGGGAGGAAGACGAGACACACAATTTCAGTCCCTGACGAGACACACAGAGAGTTCTGAAGTATTTCAGTCCCTGGCCCTTGCGGGGGGGCCTAGTCTCATCTCTGCATTTGGATTTTATCTGTCACTTTTGCCCCGCCCACCCCCACCCTTTTCTGCTGGGGCTTGCTGAAGCTGATCACTTGCCAGCAGGAAGCCCCAACACCGCCCACAAGGGACCTCAGAGAGGGCCATGTGACGTGTGGGAGGCTCGGTCCCCTGCGTGTGTTGCTCCAGGCCGGAGCCAGACAGAGCCGGCTGTCAGTGTTGTTGCCATCGCTACTGCTCTTTGACTCATGTTCCAGAATTTCCCCACCGAACCCCACACCGCCGCCCAGGGCTCAGGGGCCCCGGGGACACCCTGCCCCAGGAAGGCTTTCGTGGGAGCTGCACTGGGCCGGGCCGTCTCTGCTGACGCTGCCTGCCTGTCCACCGGTGGCTCAGGCTAGCTCCGATCCACAACGCTCTGGTCCTCACCCCTAACAAACCCTCCCGAGTCTGGCCTCCACTCCGCCGCATTCCCCAGGACTGTCGTCATTCTGCCTACCGCTCCCTCGGCAGATTCTGTCTCATTGTCTCTCCCCTAAAATCAGACTCTCCGCTCCCCAGACACACAGGTGTACTTTATATGGATTTCCCCCCAGCATTTTACCGAAAGTGGGACAAAAATATTCTCAGGGTACGTCTCTTCCAACCTGCCTGGTAGGTGAGGAGAAGCAGAGAGGAGCCACCCGCTATGGGTAAACATCTCCCCCGCCCCGTTCTCTCAGAGCAAAGGGAGCTCGGCCTCCAGTGCGGGCGGTGGCAGGGTGGGAAGGAGCCGGACTGACGGGTTCCCGGCTCAGAGATCCGTCCAGATATGCACATCGGGAACACGCTGTGCTGTGCGTACTTTCAGTGCATCCGGTCCTTAGCAACTATACGTGTTTGGGTGGTGTGGTTTATGCAGAAAGTGGGAGAACCCAGAGAGAGAGACTTTCTCTGTGCACGTTTGAAGGGCAGGCCAGGCGCTCTGCATCTACCAAGGCAGAGCTGAAGTCAGAGACCTCACAGGGAAGCTAAGAGGTGCATTGTGATGCCTGGATGTTCTCGGACAAACTGTGAAGTCTGTGGCCCACAAAAGCGCGTTCCAAGTCACACCCAGAAAATGTGGCAGCCGTAGGCATTTTTCAGGAGCGGGCTGATTCTTTCTCTTCCAACTTGTGAGTCAAAGCTCTCCAAGTCCTTCGTTATTGATATTAGTTGCAATGATATTCTGCACTGACCCTCAGACCGCATAGCCCATCGTCCCATCAGGACTAAAGGTCAAGAGTCTTACAATCAAATAGCGAGTTTCTGTTTTGTTTTGTTTTTTTGTTCTAAATCTAGCACAGAATCGGCGGGGTTGGAATTGGGTCAGGAGAAGTGCAATGCATGTTTCTAGAGATGAGAATGAGCATTATGGCATTTAAGTTAGTAAAAGCCCTTGATGGTGCTGATGGGGCGGGGGGGGGGGGGGGGGGGCGCAGGGGGCGGGGAGAAAAAGCCAGAGCTGAGTAATTGATTCCTGGCCATGTACTGGTAGATGGGGAGAAAATTTACCTGCTACTGCGATAGTTTATTTGAAGATAAACTATTATTTAGTATTTAGACCTACCCCATGCTAGAAGTGGAGGATATAAAAGTAAGTAAGACACATTCCCTGCCTTCAAGGGACCCCCAACTATTGAGTCAGACAAACACGCTACAATATGATAGCTGCTGGCACAGAGGGGGTGGCACGTGCTATGGGAGGACAGAGGGAGGAACAATGCATTCTTCCTGCCAGCTGGGCAGTGGAGACAACAGGGCATCCAAGAGCACAGGTGGAGATGAAAATGCGGACTCAGGAGAGATCAGGCTGGAGCTATGATTACAGAGAGGAGTCTCCCTACTGTTCTCAGGATTCTATTTTTTTTTTTGGGGGGGGGCGATGGTCAATATTTTATCCCCAATGCCCAGTAAAACACCAGACGCTGAATAAGTACATGCTGAATGGCATTTTTTTTTTTCTTAGACGTAAAGAAGAGTCACGAGGAACAATGTTCTTGCTAGCAGGAGATGGAGATCTTATGGCGATCACATTTACCAGGAGTCATATAAAACCTATACCTGAATTTTCACTCTTAAAGGCAAAGGAAGGGAAGGAAATAGTCATTATTTTCTTTAGAATCACACACTAAAAGTCACTTGACTGAGGATGTCTAATGCTAGGTAGTCAGTGATGGATGTGGTACTGTATAATTTCCTCTTCTTTCAAGAACTAACACAAGATAAACACAGAGTAATTAGCTCTGCTTTCTAGCATTTCTCTACTGGACAGAAACTTTCTAAAATAAATACATTTAAGGGTATCCTACTTTTTCAAATGTGTGATTGGGGTCTGGGGGGGAAAATGACTCTTCTACTTGTGTCTTTTTTCCTCCTTGGGATGAAAAACATTTTTTAAATGTTTTCCTTTGCTACAGCCTGTGAAGAAACAAAATTACATAGCTGTTTGCCAAAAACCACAATCGTAATGACTACATCATCGTATTTGCACCTCTTTGTAATTAAGATGAGGTTGATATGAAAAAATATTTTTGTTCCTTTAATGATATCATATTATTAGTAGTAGATTCTATATTATTCCTTCTGCTCTTTCTCATCTGATTATCTGCTTTTTCTGAAGAGTAGGCCCTTTTCTATGTCAACACTCTCCAGGTTACCGAGTTCTCGGCGGTTCTCTCTCCCTGCGTCACTCCTTGGTCCTCACCACCTCTTTGTATTTTCAGCTGTCAGTGAACTCTGGGGCAGAGATCAGGCCCACCACCCAAGACACAGAACAGGTGCCAGGGTCTCAGATCCCTCACTTCTAGAAGAGACAGACCCCCCTGTTCTTCACAAAGATGGCGAGGGTTGAGTGCTAACTCCTCAATCCTCTCAAAACTGGCTTAAAATTCTTAGGGGGAAAGTCTGAGTAAGGAAAACCCAGTATGGTTTTGACCTCCAGTGTGGGTCTCCTCAAATCTGGAAAAGAAGCAGATTTCAAAGAAATAGGTCCCTCTGATCATTGCTCCCTAAAACCAAAATCTTGTAAATATGTTAATGCTTTGGGTTAGGTCCTTTTGGCTGTTTCTTTAAAAGAGGGTGTTGGCAGTTCCTCATATTATCACGATGGAAATCAAATCATGCGCTTCTGTGTTTGGACATCGGGGCACCTCCTACTGCTGGCTCCGTGGTTTAGAGGGGGTGTCACGTGCCCACGCCAAAGAGTCTCTCTGGGGAATCCCTTTTTTTCCTGTTGCTACAGGTGAGCATGCCTAAGCCCTTAGAAATAGGACGTTCTCATGTTTTTAAGTGCTTATGGAGAATCACAGAGAGAACTCAAGCCAAGAAGCATGATTTATTGGCTGAGATGGCAGGGAAGGCTCTCACGACCCAGGAGACTTGCTTCAGACACGGACAGAGTCTTGCATCTGGGTGTAGTCCCTTGGGGCAGATCAAAGCTCCAGGCTCGATTTGAAGTCTAAGGGACATCCCTCTGTGGTTGAATGAAAGCAGCGAACAGTCTGGCATTAATCAAAGCCATAATGAGAGGGAGACCCGTCTTCTGTGCATCAGGGCCTTGGAGGGGAGCACTGGGTGAGATCGGGGTGGGAGGATGGAGTGGCAAGAGATGCAGGCTCCATGTTCATAAAAAGCCTTGAATTTGGACTTCTGTGTTTTCTGCGACACAAGTTGTTCAGAAACAAGTTGTACTTGCAGGAGGAAAAGAAGACAATATTCATTATGGAATTTTAATTTTAAAAATACAAACATGACAAAACACTGATTTTTAGCCTTGGCCTGTGTGGCTCAGTTGGTTGAATGTTGTCCCATGCACCAAAAGGTTGCTGGTTCCATTCCCAGTCAGGGCACATACCCAGATTTCAGGTTCTGTCCCCGGTGGGGTGCATAAGACAGGCAACTGATTGATCAATGTTTCTTTCTCTCTAAAATCAATAAAAACGTATTTATAAAAAAAAAATACATTATGATTTTGAAATCTTTAGCCATTTGTATATTTAAAAATATATACTAGGAGCCCCAAAAGGGGCCCAGCCAGCGTTGCTTAGTGGTTGAGCATCTACCAATGAACCAGGCAGTCATGGTGATTCCTGGTCACCATGAATGCCCAGGTGTTGGAGTGGCATGCAGTGGGGGGCATGCAGGAAGCAGTCGATCAATGAGTCTCATCATTGATGTTTCTATTTCTCTCTCCTTCTATCAAATCAATACAAATACATTTTAAAAACAAAAAACAAAAGTTGAATTGACCTGCCTTCTCTCTGTTTTCCTGCTGGCAGAAGGGCTTTTAGTAGGAACCATGGAATCTCACTAACAGGTGCTTATAGAGAGTTTCCCAAGAGAAACAGTTCTATGCCCTTTCCCCGGCAGTCAGATGCCCCCTGTCCACCCCCAGCAGTGTGCTGCCCCAAAGGGACCACAGCCAGCCTCTCCCACCGGTGGTGGGGCTGCCAGAACTGTCTATGGTGGGACTCACACCGATTCCAGCAGCTCCAGCACAAGGCTGAGCGTCCCTGCAACCCCCACTACGCCTTGAGGGGCTCCACCGAACCACTGAGCACTGTGGGGGTAGGAGACCATGTTGCTTATAAATTTGGAAGACAGCACATGAGGAGAAATAGGAATGGTATTGGTTTCCCTCTGCACAAGGGGAAACAAATCTCAAGACCACACAACTCTCACTTCTCCCTTAGCCGTTCACACACCATTGTCGTCGAGGCTGCACCTCAAGCCTTTCATCTAGGAAGACATTCAGGTTAATGAATTCATAGCATCAGCATAATCCACCAGAGAGCATTAGTATTCAGGCTTTTTTAGATACACAGTGTAAGGCGCCAACACCAAGAATCACCAGTGAAAGTAGACAAACAGCCAGTGACATCTGTGGGGTGATAGAGATCATAACCCCTTTTCAATCCAACCCCACACACATGTATGTAGGCTAACTCTGAATGAGCAGTGCACTGGGTCCAGAAGAAGAGAGAATTTGCTTCTGATCCTCAGAGACCTTGGGGGCAGTGTAATGGCACTCAGACTCAGGCTGTGAGTCAGACCAGCGTGCGAAAGTGCTTGGTAGTCAGCCTGTCACATAAAGGACCTGAGGAAAGGGTGGTTCCTCTTCTCTTCCTCCAGAAGCTTTGCTCTCAGCAGTCTGTCAAGGAATGGCCTCCTGCTCAGGAGTCCAAATTCCCTGCGATGTCCTGGTGCTGTGTTGCCGGAGCTGGGAGGAGCCAGCACCTTCTTGGTCCTCTGCCAATGTGTTCTTTCTGTTCTCCAGGAAGCTTATCAGTGGCTGGAGCTGATCCTCCTTGACGTTGCCTGCCTGGATTTCTAGGACCCATCTCTGGTCTGGCCTGTCCCAACACCAACTGCATCCATTTTCAATTTTACTATTGAAATAATCTCTGATGTCCCCAGCTCCAGGCAAATCAGTCTTCTTAAACCTTTGCTCGTGTGACACCTACTCAGAAAATATTAATGACTCCCAAATTAAGACGAAATCTCAGTCTGAGGATTTAAGTTTGACATAAACTAGCTTATCCCACCTCTTTGGTTTCATCTTTCTTCCCACTGCTGTCTAAAATACCAGGCTTAGTGGCTCCAGACTTACTGGAATACTTGTATTCCTTGAGTATGTCCTGACCTTTTCTTCTTGTGTCCTTTGCTCTTGCTGGATTTTTTATGAGATTTCAAAGGAGGAAGCTAGAGGAGGCAACAGGAGCAAAGGCATAGATATGGGAGTGTCTGGAGAACAGAGAAGAGATATGTGTGGTTATTGGATATTGGGCGTTTACAATCCCAGAATCATAGCTGTTATAGAAGAAACTAAATGGATCATCAGGTCTATCTCTGGCCTTCAGGCTGGGGGAATATTTTTCCCATTTGATATATTAGACCATTAAGGCCCAGAGAGGTTAGATGACATGAATGGAAATAGGTACCAAAATGGTTAGACAGAAAAATCGGGGTCACTATATAGAAAGAAGCCTTCAATGCTAGGTTAAAGAACTTGTAGTAAACTCAGTCAATGATGGGGACTATCAAAACCTTTCACTAGGGAAGAAACCAAGATGGCTGCATAGGTAAAAGCCTAACTGCAGCCTCACACACAATTTCAAAAAAAAAAAATACAACTAAAATACAAAATGGACATTATCCAGAACTACAGGAAAGTTGACTGACTGTAAATTCTACAACTAGAAGGAAAGAGAAAACAAGAAGGAAAATCAGAGGAGCTGTAAAAGTCTAAGGTACGAAGACACGGTGCGTGTGTGAGGAGAGGACTGAGCTGGAGAGGAGGGGCAACTGAGTGCCTGGCTGGCGTTCCCTAGTGAGAAGAAGATAAAAGCTCCCAACTGTTCTGAACCCCAGTTATGACTGCACTGAACCCCAGTTCTGGGCGAGGCCCTGGAGACCCAGGCTCATACAGAGGGAATCAGGGCTGTAAGGTAGAAACTCAGGAGAGCAGCGAAAGGCAGAGCCCCGGAGTCAGGCATGTTGCTCGCAGAAGATGGACTGTTGACTGTGCTGCTAGATTGCCCTAGCAGGAAGGAGACATAAGCTCAAGAATGCACTGAACCCCACTTTCAACCCCACTTCCAACTGCACTGAACCCCAGTTCCGGGCTCATTGGGGGAGAGACTAGACTGTCTGGTAGTGGTCGAAACTTGAGGGCACCTTTCTCTCAGAGGTGCTTGCAGCGAGTACCAAAGGACACTGAGGAACACTGAGACTCAGGAACCTCAGAGGGTGGGGCTGATAGGAAGCCAAGGCTGTAGCTCCACCCTGAAACTCTGCCCCATCCAAGCTGAACACAGAGGCTTTAGCAATTTTCCAAGTCTAGTCGAATAAGGCTATCTCCCGGCATAGACACAGCTGATCCTCACAGCACCCTACCAACTCAGGGAAGCTGTGAAAATGCCAAGACAAGGAAACAGATCACAAACAAAAAAAAATGAAGGACAATAATCGACTGGATATAGAGTTGAAAACCACGGTTATAAGGTTTTTCAAGAATTTCCTAGAAAAGGCCGATAAAATAAACGAGGCCTATGAAGATATGAAAAGGGATCAACTAGAGCCGAAACCGGTTTGGCTCAGTGGATAGAGTGTTGGTCTGCGGACTGAAAGGTCCCAGGTTCGATTCTGATCAAGGACATGTACATTGGTTGTGGGCACATCCCCAGTGGGGAGTGTGCAGGAGGCAGCTGGTCGATGTTTCTTTCTCAAAGATGTTTCTAGCTCTCTATTCCTCCCCCTTCCTCTCTGTAAAACAATCAATTATATATATATATGGATCAATTAGAAATAAAGAATACATTGTCTGAAATAAAAAAATATTATACAGAGTCCTAAAAACAGAATGGAAGATCACAAGAATCAAGTCAAAGATTTGGAACACAAAGAGCCAGAAGACACTCCTCTGCAGAAACAAGGAGACAAGAGAATCCAGAAAGTTGAAGATAATGTAAGAAACCTCTGGGACAACTTCAAGTGAACCAACATCAGAATTATGGGGGTCCCAGAAGAAGAGAGAGAGCAAGATACCAAAAACATACTGGAAGAAATAGTGACAGAAAACTTCCCCCACCTGGCAAAAGAATTAGACTTACAAGTCTAATTCTTGTAAGATTGAAGACAATCTTGTAGATTGTCTTCAGCTGACAATCATATGGGTGCTATGGGAGCACCCATATGATTGTCAGCTGATTTCTCAACACAAACCATGCAGGCCAGATGGGAATGGCAAGAAATATTCAAGGTGACTAATAGCAAGAATTCAGCCAAAAATACTCTACCCAGCAAAGCTATCATTCAGAATCAAAGGCCAGATAAAGAGCTTCACAAATAAAAAAAAAAGCTAAAGGTGTTTATCACCATCAAACCAGAATTATATGAATTGCTAAAGGGGGTTCTTTAGAAGGAGGAAGATGATAAAGATAAAAATTATGAACAACAAATACGTAACTATCAACAAGTGAATCTAAAAACCAAGGGAAGTAAAAAACCTGATGAACAATATTAACTGTTGAACATAATAGAATCAGAGGTATGGAAGGGGAGTGGACTGATGATTCTCAGGGAAAAGGGAAGTGGGGGGTGCGGGAAGAGACTGAACATAAACTGTACATCTATGGATGAGGACAATGGGAGGTGGGGAAAGGGAAGAGGGTGGATTGGGAACCTGGCCGAGGGGAGCAATGAAAGGGAAAAAAATGAGGAACGTTTGTAATAATCTGAATAATAAAGATTTATTTTTTTAAAAAAGAAAGCTTTCACTAGGATGGTGACATAATTAGAGCTATGTGTTTTCATATTCATATTGTGAAATATCCATTAATGGGTTATAAAGTCAATTTCATGGTCATGAATAAAAACAATATCAAAGCACAGTATTGCTTGGTGAGTTTTGTATGTATGTACAGGGTTGGGAAGTAAGATTTATTTCTTATTGTGGTTCATTGCCAAAAAAAATCTCGGTAAACTCAGCTGTAGGAAAATTAATCTGGTGGCAAATCATAGGGTAAATTAGGGATGCAGAGGAGGAATTGGAGGCTGGAAGTCTGGGATGCTCTTGTCACAGCCCCAGTGGGCAGCAAAGGGGATCTGAATGGGAAGGAGACAGCGTGGGAGGGGAACAGAGGGGGAGGATCTGAGGGATTCTGTGGGGTAAGAGTCTCAGGATTTGAGGACTTTTGGATTGTGGGGCCTCAGGGAGAGGGAAGGACCACTCAGGGATGACTAAAAGTCATACTCAGGTGCTTGGGAGAATGCTGGTACCCACCACCAAGTCGGGAGAAGGGGCTAGTTTGAGGACTAGCACAAAAGACTGGTGGAAAGACACACAACACCCTCGGGTACTGGGACAGTCAGGTTCCCAGCAGAAAAAAGAATCTACTCAGATGGTTTCAATGCAGGGACCTGAAGGAAGGAAGGATGTCCAGAGCTGTGGGCAGGCTTGTGGGGAATGAGAGGTGCCCAGATATTAATCACAGTGGGAAGCTCTCCTCAGATTCCTCTGGGCCCCAAGCCAATAGGGTATCCTTTCCTAATCCTCTCCTACTCTCCTCCTCCCACATCCTCATCTCTGAAACAAGTGATGACCACTGGTTTGTCATTGCTTCTACTGCTACCAGTGTTTCTACCATGACCATCGACACAGGCAAATGGTTATTGAACCTTTACTCTGTGCCATGAGCTTTTACATCCATAATCTCATTTAATTATAGTTACCCCATGAGTTGGTCCTATTGTTATTCTAACTTCACAGAGAGAGAGAAAAAGAAAAAAGAAAAAAAAAAAGAAACTGAGGGACATTTAACAAATTGGCCGAGTCCACACAGTTAGTAAATGGCAACGTTGGAATATGAACCCAGTCAGTCTGGTTGGCCACTATAACCACTGCTATGTACTGATAACTACTGAAAAATAGAATATAAATCATGGGGTGGGCAGTTAACCACAGCAAAGCAGAATAAGTCACTGGAGATGTCACAAATGGACCAGGCATCTCGTGGTCCCACTTCCCTAATTCCTTCTTAGGTTTTATCTAGAAAGTCATCCTCTCCCACCCCCACAGCCTACAGGGTTGGATGCACCAGTCATGCTCTTCAATTATAGCAGGAGGGGAGTGGAATTAGGTTGCCCTCCTTGCCTGTCTGTGAGCCGGGCAGCCTCTTTCAGAACCTCTTCCTCAGTTTCCATTCTGGTGAGACTCTCTGGGTTGCTTCTTGGTCCTTCTACCCAGAAATTGCTTGAGCTTAGTCCCGGTTGGGAACCCCATGATTTCTCTTAGAGCCTCAGGATTTTGCACGGAGTTGCTCATTTTGCTCCCACTGTCCTCTCTCGCTTCCCACCATGAAGCCCTGCCTGTTTCCATGGTCCAGTTAAGTGTGTTTTGCCCAACCAAGTGTTAGGTTGGTTCTACCCTGAGTCCAGCTTCACACAGTCCAAGCAACTTTCTGACCCTCCGTTTTCCAGCAGCTGAGAGGCCCCAGAGGACATCCCAGGACCCATCTGCCTTCTACCTGTACCTCCAACAGCCCCTGATGACCACCATCTTGTACATCCATCTGCCGCTCTGGTCCTCATGTCAGAAGGGCCCGATGTCCAGCTCAACTCACTGACCTGAGTCCTGTGAGGATTAAGCGAGGTTCCCCAGCTCACCTGCTCACAGCCCTGTGCTCTCTCCAAGCTGTTTTGTGATGAATCACTAGCACAAAAGACTGGCTTGCCCCCAGGCCCAAGCATTCCTCCTCTTCCCTGCTACCCTCACTTTAACAAATGACTTTTGAGGATGGTCTCTCTCTCTCTCTTTTAAAAGAATACTAAGCCCTGGTTTGTGTGGCTCACTTGGTTGAATGTCATCCTGTGCACTGAAAGTTTACTGGTTTGATTCCTGGTCAGGACACATGCCCAGGTTTCTAGCTGGATCCCTGGTAGGGGGGCATGCAGGAGGCAGTTGATTGATGTCACACACTCACATCTGTTTCTCTCTTCTCCTTTCCTCTCTCTTTCTCTCTCTAAATCAATAAACTATTCTTTAAAAAGAAAAAGAAATAGTGAAATTCTTTTTACATATGTGGAACAAGAATGACAATCCCCAATGCTATTAGCATACGCGCACACGCGTGCGTGTACACACACTCTCTCTCTCTCTCTCTCTCTCTCTCTCTCTCTCTCTCTCGCCACAATCCAAGCCTACAAGGGAAAGCTCAGGTAGGGCTCTCTAGGTGAAGGTGGCAGAATGGTAACTACTTTGTTTCCCTTGTGCCCACAAATAGAGGAAGTGCTTCAAACTAGATAGGAAAAGGACAAGGGCGGTCCAGAAAAATGTAAGTCTGAGATAAATTGCATGTCAAGAAGAGAAAAGTCCACCTACTGGAAGGGCATCACATTTCTATGCCCCAACAAATTATGTCCTAGGATGTGGATTGCAAACTTTTTTAGTATAACTTTTTCAGACAAATCTTATACAAACCCTAATTTTTAAATAGTTTAAAAATAATTTACTTTATACATTTTAAGTAAAAAATTATTTTGATTATACTTCTCATAAAATTAACCTATGAGGAAAAATTACCATTTTGATGAATACCAAAATTTGAAGTAATTAATACAGGTATAACCATTGCAACTTTATATCAAGCCCAGCATTTAATTTACTTCTATTTGTTTAGTTGCTTAAAAGAGTAAGCAAATATTTTTTTTAAAGCATGCCTTGTCTTTTTTATAGGCACACCACATTTCATTGTGTTTTTCAAAGATGTTTTTTATTTTATTTTTCAGGTACAGTTGACATACAATATTAGTTTTAGGTATACAACCTAGTGGTTGGATATTTAATAACAGATTGCTCTGATAAGGTTAGTAGCCACCTAACACTAGAACATTCAAAAGTTTCCAAATCAAATTATTATTAGGACTATTAAATTTCGTGACCTAGATACAAAAGTCAAACCTGAAATACACAGCAGTTTTTATAAGCAGGAGAGCCACGTAGCAGCTTACACGTGGGCCTGTGGAAGCTCACAAAAGCCCGAGAGGAGCATGGATAAATACATGCTTCTAAGCCTTGGGTGGCTGTTGACAGAGCACTGCATTCTTGGACGTGTAGACCCACAACCTTCCTAATCAATGGTATATGATTAACTCGCCTATGGTTCTAGAGTCAGACGAGTGAGGGGGAAGGGGTTCTGGTGACTTGAAAGGGGCACAAGGGAACTTTGGGGAGCGCTGGACCTTGTGGCTCTCTTCACAGAGGTGGTAGTTATGTGGAGTGGAGTATACTGTTTGTGTGAATATTCATGGCCTGTATCCTTAGGAACTGTGTGTTTTACCATAGGTACATTTATATGTAAAAGTTCTATTGGGAGGCCTGGCTTGGTAGTTCAGTTGATTAGAGCGTCATCTCAATATGGCAAGGTTTTTGGGTTCGACCCCCAGTCAGGGAAGCTAAGAAGCAACCAATGAATGCATAAATAAGTGGAACAACAAATCTCTCTCTGTCTTTTTCCCCTCTCTCCAAAATCAGTTAAAAAACAAAAACTTTTTTAAAGTTCTGTTAGGGGAGAGAGAAAGAGGAGGGAGAGCCCAAAAAGCTTTATCTTAAGATTGGCTCAATAATCTTTCAGCACAAGTTTATGTGCCATTGGTTCCCACGGTGTTATAATTTGGTAGCTAACAACTGTATGTTTGTCTTTTTTATTATAATTTTTAGAAACAGTTTTAAATATATTTTAAAATGAAATCCAAGCATATTAAAAATATAAAATTCAAAGCAAATATATTTTTGAAAACACAAAGCAAATATATTTAAAATATAAAATTCAAATAAATATAAAATATAAAATTTAAATCAAATATGTTTAAAAGATGAAATTAAAATCACTAGTGCCAATCACTTTTGGCACTCTTTGAAAAATCATGGAAATTTAAGAAGTGCTGGATGACCAGAGGTGGTTATAGCACAGTTTGCATGATCCTGTGGAAAGTACATGGACTACTGAATGTACCAACATGGCTTCAAATCTAACTCACCAGCTCCCTCAGGTCCTATAGTTAGAACCTTATCAAATACACAGCCCCAGTTTCTTTCTTTAAAAAAAAAAAAAAATTGCCGAAGCTGGTTTGGCTCAGTGGTAGAGCGTCGGTCTGCGGACTGAAGGGTCCCGGGTTCGATTCCAGTCAAGGGCATGTACCTTGGTTGCGGGCACATTCTCCAGTAGGGGGCGTGCAAGAGGCAGCTGGTCGATGTTTCTCTCTCATCGACGTTTCTGGCTCTCTATCTCTCTCCCTTCCTCTCTGTAAAATATCAATAAAATATATTAAAAAAAAAAAAATAAAATAAAAAAATTGCCGAAACTGGTTTGGCTCAGTGGATAGAGCGTCGGTCTGTGGACTGAAAGGTCCCAGGTTCAATTCCGGTCAAGGGCATGTACACTGGTTACGGGCACATCCCCGGTAGGGGGTGTGCAAGAGGCAGCTGGTCGATGTTTCTCTCTCATCGACGTTTCTAGCTCTCTATTCTCTCCCTTCCTCTCTGTAAAATATCAATAAAAAATATATTAAAAAATATTTATTGATTTTTTTTTTACATGCCCTTTCTCTTCAGACCCCAGAGAGTATTTGCCTTTCAAGAGGGCTCTTCCTTTGCTCTCATGGGCCAGCCCCGAGCCAACCTGTTGGGCTGGGACTGGCCTGAGTTGGGAGCTGTGGCTCTGCTCACTTTTTCACTCTGGCAGAGCTGTGAGTGCTTTTGTGAACTGGCCTTGAAAAAGGGTTTTGGTGGATTAAAAAAAAAAAACACTACCTCTTTACTTCTTCCTGAGACATCAGCGTTCAGTTTGGATGATGCGGATGAGCCAAGGACTACAGACAATGGTTAGCTCTTCCATTTGTTCCAAAGAATTCCAATAGAGGAGGAGGACACAGTATCTAGACCAGGGGAGGGCAAACTTTTTGACTCGAGGGCCACCATGGGTTCTTAAACTAGACCGGAGGGCCGGAACAAAAGCAGCCTGACCATGCTGGCACTCTCATCTTGGGCTGCTGGTGAAGGAGCGGAGGGGAGAGCAAGAGAACCCTCCACTCTTTCGGCTCCGTGGGCCGGAGAGAACAGCCGAACGGGCCGGATCCGGCCCGCGGGCCATAGTTTGCCCACTGCTGATCTAGACTGTTTTGATCTATTAATATTCAGCTTATCAAACCTACCCCTCGGTACCTCTTGAGCAGGACTGTCCCAGGAAGGCCGGCTATGGTAACAGTCAAGGATGGAGAGGGCAAACATGGAGAATTCAACATGTGCATGCAGCTTAGTCCCCTGTCCCCATATGCCCCCTAAAATGCCATGTTTGGTCAAAGCTGGCTCATCTTGGCTCCACAGTGCCTCGGCTTCTGCGTCCCAGCTTCTGAGGGAGAGTAGGTTCAGATTGTCTGGAAGCTGGGTGGGGGGTCACTCCCTTGGCAGCTTGCTGGGCTCAGCAGTACTTACATCCTTTGGTCTTGGGCCTTCACAGTTCACCGCAGTCACAGCTGCCCTGACAGGGTCAAGCCCGTCTACCATGGCCGCACACCCACCCTCGCCCCACTGTGGGACGGGCTCTTCTGGGAACTGCAGTGCTTGAGGGGCTACCACAACACCACAATTTGTTTCTTCAACTTTGTAAAGTATGTTTTCATTGTTTACTTTATTATTGTTGCTGTTGTTGTTGACTCTATTTCAGATTTTTGGGAAAGTAGGAGGCTACTGCTTCAGGGTTGAGCTCCCATTTGACATTGTTTTTTATTTTTTATTTTTTTTATTTAAAAAAATATATTTTATCGATATTTTACAGAGAGGAAGGGAGAGAGATAGAGAGCTAGAAACATCGATGAGAGAGAGACATTGAATCAGCTGCCTCCTGCACACCCCCTACTGGGGATGTGCTCGAAACCAAGGTACATGCCCTTGACCGGAATCGAACCCGGGACCTTTCAGTCCCCAGACCGACGCTCTATCCACTGAGCCAAACCAGTTTCGGCTGTTTTTTATTTTATTTTTTAAAAATATATTTTATTGATTTTTTTTTACAGAGAGGAAGGGAGAGGGATAGAGAGTTAGAAACATCAATGAGAGAGAGACATCGGATCAGCTGCCTCCTGCACACCCCCTACTGGGGATGTGCTCGCAGCCAAGGGACATGCCCTTGATAGGAATCGAACCTGGGACCTTTTAGTCCGCAGGCTGACACTCTATTTACTGAGCCAAACCAGCCTCGGCTGGACATTGTTCTTCATCCCCACCTCCAGTGACAGCTTCTCAGAAATGTCACTGTCGGCCCCACCTGCCTTGGCCTGGATCTTTTCTCATTTTCCCTCTCATCTTAGCGGTTTCTCCTTGTTCCCTAGAGGTGCGTGCACAGCCGGTCTTTGAGGAAGGAGTCGTACAGTCCACAGGTTTCTTCACTGAAACCAGGTCTCCCGGATTCCAAGCTCCTCTACCACCTGCGTGAGGATGGGCTCCAGGCTGACTTTGGGCCAGTGTTCTGTGTCCCCCACCAGCTGGTAGACACAGAGTCGCCAGTACAGGCTCTGCTTCCGGCCCTCCCGGCCCGTGGCACCTTCTCCTTTGCCCCCTGATGACTGCTGACCATGCCCTGGCGGCCGGCCGGAGAGTGAGGACGAGCCTAACCTTGAAAGAGTTTTATAGAATCCCTCCCTGTTCTCGGTTTGTTTGTTATGGTACAAGAATGTGACTCAGCGGCCTCCACACCCCAGTGACTCAGCCCAGCTTCAATGAGCTGTTTTCCAGGCTTCCTGGGGCAGCGCCTCCTCTGATGTTGGCACTGCCCTGCTCAAGCCAGGATGGGAGTGAAGAACGCTCCCCACAGGCAGGCTGAGGGAAAGGCAAGGAGAATTCTGGTTGCTCCACTCCCTAACAGTGCATTCTCTTGTCCCTTTCCGGGCCCAGCCTGGGAGGTGAAAGCTAACTGTCAGGAGGAACTTACACAGCGGGACTGGTCTGAAGGCATCTGGCAGGGTGATTTCCTCTTTGAGAAAAAGATAGTTACTAGGGGTTCCATGGAGAAGTCTGTTTACTTTTTTAAAAAAATTGATTTCAGTGAGGAAAGAAGAGGGAGAGAGATAAAAACATCAAGTGATGAGAGTGAATCATTGATTGGCTGCCTCTTGCACGCCCCACGTTGGGGATCAAACCTGCAACCAGCATGAGCCCTGACCAAGAATCGAACCATGATCTCCTGCTTCATAGGTCGATGCTCAACCACTGAGCCAGCTGGTCTGGTGAAACCCGTTTACTTTTAATTAATTGGGTCTTTGATTTGTGGGGCATTCAGTTTGCTGGGGGGGGGGGGATGATCTGACTGTTAAACTTTTATGGCAAGCTGGAGAAAATCATATAATCAGCAATTCAGAGATTTTCAGAATCTCTGGCCACGTAAAAAGATGGCACAGGAAGAGATCGCTGTGCACTAGAGCGGTGGCAATGGCTGGGCACTGGGTAGTGACCACAAAGAGACAGTAATGGATTGTTTGCTTGTAAATGTATGCTTCTCCTTGGGAAGGGTTTGCTTAGGGAAATGGTGTATCTATACTAATAAAAGGGTAGTACACTAATTAGACCGGGTCAACCGGACATCTTCCAGTCACCCTGCCTTCCTTCCGGTGGCGGGGGCTGAGGCAGAGGCAGTTAGGGGCCATCAGGCCAGCAGGGGGGGAGCATTTAGGGGCAATCAGGCCAGCAAGGGGAGCAGTTAGGAACCAGGGATCCCGGCTTATGAGAAGTAAGTTCAACTGCCGGTTTAGGCCCAATTTCTGCTGGATCAGATCTAAACCAGTAATCAGACATCCCCCAAGGTTCCTGGATTAGAGAGAGTGCAGGCTGGGCTGAGGGAAACCCCCCCCCCCCCGCCTCCCCACATACCCTCGTGCACGAATTTTGTGCACCAGGCCTCTAATATAATAATAATAATTATATATATATATATATATATATATATATATATATATATAATTTTTTGACTCTAGAGACAGAGAGAAAAGGGAGGTGGAGAGAGAGAACACTGATTTTTGTTGTTCCACTTATTTGTGTATCCATTGGTTGATTCTTATATGTGCTCTGACCAGGGGTTGAACCCACAACCTGGCTAGCCGGCCAGGGCCTAGGGTAGCAGTATTTTTAATTGTACTCTTACTAAATGAGAAAACTTTGATTTTACCTTAAACTCTTTTAACCTTAAACTCTTACCAGGTTAAAAAAAAAAAGAAATCAGCCCTCCTTTAAAAAATGCCAACACATTTCTATTTCTTGATGGGCTGTAACAAAAACAAGACTTATACAATTATTCGTTTTATAAAAAGAGATGAGATCTGAGCCCAATCCACACATTTACCAATGACTTCTCTGTTTGCTGCACGGTATCTATGAATCATCTGACACAAAACTGCTACAGACAAGGCCTCTCTGCTGTAAGAACAGGATGGTCACGTCAGGAGCTGCACACCCATTTGTGGTTTATTCACGGACAGAATTTTCATAATGCCTGCTGCAGCCAACTAAGCCGACCCCACAGGGTGACTGTCGTCCCCTCCTGCGGGCTCTGGAACGGCCACACTCCGGGCTGGCTCCCGCCCCAACAGGAAGCACGGGCCTCCTGGCTGCGGTGAGCCTGCTGTTGGTTGCCAGGCTACTGACCACAGCCATAAGTTTATTTGCTTGTTTTGTTTTGGGAAGGATCTTTTTATTTTGATGTAATTTCCATTTTACAGAAAGATTACAAGAATAGTACAAACTTTGACCCGTTTGTTTGCATTTTGGTTTGCATTTTTGCCTTCTTCTCTGTCTTTCTCTCCCTCTCTCTCCTTTCTCTCTCTCTCTCCCATTTAACAGTAAGTTGATGTGGTGCCCCTTTACCCATAAATACTCCAGTGAGCATTTCCCAAAAGCTCCTTGAGAGAGGTGGCTGTACTCGTACATAACCACAATACAGTTACCACAAACAGGAAAGTAAACACCAATAATGAACTGCTATCTACAGGGTGGGGCAAAAGAAGGTTTGTAGTTGTTCATACAGAAAATAATTAATAATGTCATATGGACAATAATTAATAAATAATTAAAAAAAACCTGTGGTACATTTATGCCGTGGAATATTATGCAGCTGTAAAAAAAGAAAAGATCTCCTGCCTTTGAGACAGAAAGAGGGAGCTGGAGAGTATTATGCTAAGTTGAATAAGCCCGTCAGAGAAAGATGAGTATCACATGATCTCACTCATATGTGGAATGTAATGAACAAAATAAACCGATGAACAAAATAGATCCAGAGACATGTTTCTATGTCTATGGACCAGAATGACAAATCTCAGAAGAAAAGCAGGAGTGAGAGGCTGGGTAGGGAGAGATTAACCAGGGAATTTATACACATACATGCATAGTCCATGGACACAGACAATAGTGTGGTGAAGGCCTGGGAGGGGTGGGTGTGGGGAGAATGAGGTCAATGAGGAAAAGGGGGGACATCTGTAATACTTTCAATAATAGATAAATTAAACAAACAAACAAATAATATAAGCATAAACTGTTTCATGTACTCATAACTATAAACCTACTTTTGCCCCAACCTGTATTTCACCAATTCCCCCAAAATGTCCGTCTCCCCCTGCCCCCACCCCTTCTCCTGATCATGCACAGCATTTGGTTGTTGTCAGACCTATTTATTTTCCTTTATCCTGGAACATCTCTTCAGCCTTTCTTTGCATTTCTCAACCCTGACATTTTAAGAGTAGAGCTCTTTTGTAAAATGTCTTTTAATTTGGGTTTGCCTCACATTTCCTCATGATTTAGATTTAGATGATGCGTTTTTGGTAGTAATGTCACAGAGTTGAAGGTGTGTCTTTCTTCAAGCATCCCAACCAAAGGCACATGGTATTCAATGTTGGTTTAAACCAATACAGTGATGTTAGATTTGATGAGTTGATTAAGTGATATCTACTAT
Organism: Vespertilio murinus; assembly: GCA_963924515.1. Lineage (NCBI taxonomy): Eukaryota > Metazoa > Chordata > Mammalia > Chiroptera > Vespertilionidae > Vespertilio > Vespertilio murinus. The sequence goes on along the minus strand of OZ004704.1, from coordinate 182,646,247 downwards.
TGTGAAGTTATTTTTTCTTTGTAATTAACAAGTACTTTGTGAGAGCATACCTTGTAGCTCTCTAGTTATCTATTATCTATCTTAATCAAACTATCTTAATTATCTATCTTATCAAACTACCCATCAGTATTATTGTTTTTCTTTTTATTTTATTTTATGTTAATCTTCACCTGAGGACACTTTTTCATTGATTTTTTTAGGTAGAGTGGAAGAGAGGGAAAGACAGAGAGAACATGGATATGAGAGAAACACATCAATTGGTTGCCTCCTGCACAAGCCCCAACCAGGACCCCGGCTGGGGAGGAGCCTACAACCACTGTATTTAGCCTTGACCAGAATCACACCTAGAACCCTTCAGTCCGCAGGCTGATATTCTATCCACTGAGCCAAACTGGCTAGGACCCCATAAGTTTTAGCATCCATTAATGACTTTACCTCTGTCCCTCCTTTCATATTTATTAGTTGGTATTCTACTGTAATAAGAGGTTTCCTTTCACCTATTTTATTTGTTTACATTAACATAAATTCTTGTTTATTCAATGGGGTCTAATCCATCACAAATATTATTTATTCTGATACTCAAATTGTCTTCAATTTGGCCAGTGGGAGTCTCTGCAAGTTGGCTTCTGAGTTCTTTCAACATATCCCCATGATTCTTTAAACACTTTTTTTTTTCTTTTTGCATAAAACAAGATGTGCCAAGATCATCCTCTACTTTCCATGGCATGACCTTGGGAAAATAATTTCTCAAGGGTTCCTGGTTCCTTTAGAGGGGAATGGTGTTTAGAAATCAAGCTGTAGGGTGAGCCGAGTGTCCCAGGGGGCCGAGTGCCCCGGGTGAGCTGAGTGTCCCAGGGGGCCGAGTGCCCCGGGTGAGCCGAGTGTCCCAGGGTGCAGTGTGCCCCGGGCGAGCCGTGTGTCCCAGGGGAAGCTGTGGGACCCAGGGGAAGGGGCGGTGAGAACCAGAGGAGGAGCGGACTCTATTCATATGGTCCTGAGATAGTCACCATAAAACAAGCAGACTGCCAAATGAGGAGCAGATTTTATTCATGGGGTCCTGAGATGGTCACCATAAAACAAGCAGATTGTCAAATGACAGCGGGGAGGGGAAGGAGACCTGGGGGGAGATAGGAGAACAACCGAGGGACTGGTATGCATGAACATAAGTACAACCAATAAACACAGAACTCTGGGGAGGGAGGGCATAAATGGGAGGTGGGGGGGGGGCAATGGTAAACTATGTACACAGAAAATACCTTAATAAAATAAAATTAAAAAAGAAAAGAAATCAAGCTGTAAGTATTAAATGTGCTCATTCGTACTTACTGGTGTGTTATTGCTTCTAAGCACTCTTAGCAAACAGAATTAGGTAATAGATAATATTACATACACAAATACACAGAGAAGTATATATAGAGAGAGATATTAAGAGAGAGAGATTAAGATTAGACATAGATATATAGTCATACTGATAATTGCAACTCCAATGCAGAAATACCTCTTCTGCATTTGTAACTTCTTTTGCCAACAGTGAGGAATCCAGCTTCCATTAGCCTCCAGCTCAATAATATACTGACTGTAGTTTCAGAATCAATAAAAGAAAATCTATGAGAGTTCAATTTGTTTACAAATTTTTAAGGTAAAATCTACAATCCTTGAAATGTACAAAACCTACATATACAATTCAATGACTTTTGACAAATGGATACACCTGTGTAACCCCACTTCTTTCAAAATACAAGATATTCACCTTGTAATCAAAATCCTGGTTTGGCTGTCTACCATCACAAAAGCCAAACTCGTGAGACAGGTGCTGGTGAAAAAGGAAAAAGGTTTATTCAAGTGCTGGCCACCTGAGAAGATGGGAGACTCTAAGAGGGGGTTGTAGAGTTTTCTACACACAGACCAGCACAGTCCATTCCAATAAGGACCTCAAAACTGGTCAAATGATGGTCTGGTGTATATCAGCTGGTCTTTGTCATCCTGTTTCTATATCACCCTCGTTCTACAGTTGAAGGTCAGTGAATCTCCCGTTACTGGGATGACTGTTGGTCAGAGTCTATATCTTATGAAGTTAGCTTCCAGGATTCTTATACAAACATGTTGTTTAGCTACACGCTACATATTAGTCAGAGTCAGCATTTACAAAAACAACATCAAAAGAATGGTGGGGTGGGCTGCAATTCCCCACTGTTACAATCTCTATATCTCCTCAGAAAGTTCCCTCTTTATCTTCCCCGTCAGTCCTACCACCACCGGGAGCAATGAATATTTTGCTTATCCTGTAGTCTCAGTGAACTTTCTGATTTTGTGCCCACTCTGTGCTCTTTTCCCCTCTGAGACTCATACCCCCTCAATGCCTGGCCTCAGGCTGTGTTTTGTCTATTCTTCCTGGATTTCCAGTTCAGCCCCCAGTCTTTCCCTGTCCCCAGAGCCAGCAAGTTTGCCCCTCCTTCAGGCTAGATATCAATTTGTCTACATTCCTCTTTCCTCCTGGGCCCTAAAGGATCTCTGGCCTCAGATGTGCTTCCAGGATAACATCATTTACCAATGACAATTTCATAAAAAGGCACGGTTCTTCAAGATGTGGTAATATCACCCTGTCTGGCCCTGCATGATGCTTGGATTCTGAGCCATGTCTGTTCCTCTGTTACTAAATCTTGCTTTCTTACTCCAGTTGGGTGACTGTCACAGTCATCCCTCCCTAGTGACAGCCAGAGCCAGCAGCTGGTAGGCTTTTTTCAGGAGGATAGTGGGTGGACATGACTCTGATAGACAGAAACTGCATTATCTCGTGGGTGTTCATTCAAAGTGAAACCTGAACTCGGACCTGGCAAGTGGTCCAGTGCTGGGAGCACAGGCAGAGAAGGGAGCCCATACACCCTATAAACAAATGCTTAATGAATAACTCCCTTTCAGTAGTGCTCGGCGTAGCCAGAGCTATATGGCGTAGGGCAAAAACTAAGGTGAGGCCTCAGAACCAGGAAGTCACACCCATGTTCATAAACAGAAAACAGTGGGTTTATAATAGCTTATTTTCCAGGCTCCCTAAGGAAAAGAGTTAGTGTGGGTCAATCGTGAGCATGTCTGAAAAGGTTCTTTGACGTGCAGGCATTTAGTCCCATTCTTCATGTTGGCCCTTGATTATATTAGCAGTTTAATAAGCAGTGGCTTTTTATTATTTTTATTTTTATTGATTGCAGAGAGGAAGGGAGAGGGAGGGATAGAAACATCAAGGATGAGAGAGAATCATTGATTGGCTGCCTCCTGCTGGGGATCGAGCCCACAACCTGGGCATGTGCCCTTGACCGGAATCGAACCTGGGACCCCCCCCCCCCTCCTCAGTCCACAGGCCGATGCTCTATCCACTGAGCCAAACCGGGTAGGGCAGCAGTGGCTTTTCCCATCTGTCTTTTGTGGGCTGGATTCCCCCAACAAAGCTAAAAGCTCCTTGAGGGAGGTGACAGTGCGGTGCATTTTTCTGTTTCCTCTTGTCTCAGCACCAGCTCCCTACCAGGTGACAAGTGTCCAGGAGGTACTCCTGAATGGAATTGAGTCTTAACACCTTGACAAAGGCTTCTTTCCATTGTAAGATACCTAGCTCCCAGTGTAGTACCAAGTACCGGTGGGTACTACAATGTACTCAAATTGACTGAGTAAATCATAATTCCACTAAGTTGTTGCTGAGTCAATGTGTTACTACTTTCAGGAGTCTGCATTTTTATAAGAGGTCAACCATAAATACGTAACGCTCAGTAATTGTAGTGGAATTGACCTAAGAGTGGAATTATAGGCAACGGGGAGCCTGGGTGAGGAGGACATTTGTGAGCAGGGGGCTCTTTGGTGCCCCACCAATCATGCCACATCACTGCCACTCTTTTCCTGAGGGGCTCAGAAGGTTGGTTCATAAAGGGATCATTATGACCCTTTTGGCTGTCTGCCTTTCCTGAATGTTCCTCTACTATTACATTTTCATGTTTCCTTTGGCAGAACAACAAGTAGTCAGTACCATCTTCTTGCTAAAGAGTCCTGTAGGCATGCATCTCTTGCCAGAATCTCCTACTTGCAAACCTTCTAAGCTTTCTGCTTTTATCCCCAATAATAAGACTGTGGGAGGTCGACACCTGCAGGCAGACAACCAGGGGCTCTGCAGGTCTGGATCCCCTCCTCCACATGCCACCAACATTCCAGGATTTGGTTCCAACTCCTTAGTCTCCTTCGTTTGCTCAGGTGTCCAGCTGTGTGGGATCTGCCTCCCACTGCTGTCCTGACCCAGCTCAAACTATCACTCTCTCCTAGATTATTTTAACTATCTATTTCCTAATGAGTAGAGCTGTCTCTGGTTGTGATTAGATGTAAAGGTATGTGGCCATGATCCCAAGTTTATGATTAACTTCCTACCGGGGCCACCACATGACCCACTAGTCCCACATACAGGGACAAGGCCAGGGATGTTTGGTACCTTATATAGAACTCCACCTAGGAGAGCTGGAATGGGCCACAGCTGAGTGGGGAGGTGTCATTCAGATCCAGGCCAGTGGATCTCTCTCAGTCTGGCTATCAATCAGAATTCATTGGGGAAACATAAAAAGCTTCAGAGAACCAAGAGCACATGGCCCAAAGACAGAGAACCAAGAGCACATGGCCCCAGATATGGCGGGGTATCTCTTTTTCGCTTTCAGCACAGAAAGAGAGATGAACCGGTTCTGAATAGAGGTGGCTGGGGATTGAAAAATAAAAGAAAGGAAGAGACCAGACACAAAGATGGAAGGAGAGAGCTGGGAGCCAGGTAGGACTGTCATCCTCTCTGATGGAGGGACAGGGACCCAGGGCCGATGCAGCGTGTTTATTTATATTCCCCAAATACCAGGAAGTTTCACCAAAAGTTAGGGTCAAAGGAGATTATTTGCATTCTTGAGTAGGCCCAACATTCCTGATGCTTGACTGGATTTACATATCAAAGTCCCACTACCCAACACCTGGGCAAAGGTAAGAGTCAGTGCTGATAACTCTCTTGCCCTTTTGGCAAAGCATGTTCCCAGGGCTTTTCCTGTTGCCTTGGCTTCAGCTGACAATAATTTTTAAAATGCCCATATGCCTTCTCAGGCGCTGTCTACACCCAAAGACAGAGAACCAAGTGCACATGACCCTGATGATAGAGAACCAAGAGCACATGACCCAAAAGACAGAGCACCAAGAGCACATGGCCCCAAAGAGGGCAAATAAGAAGAAGAAGAAGAAGGAGAAGAAGAAGAAGAAGAAGAAGAAGAAGAAGAAGAAGAAGAAGAAGAAGAAGAAGAAGAAGGAGGAGGAGGAGGAGGAGGAGGAGGAGGAGGAGGAGGAGGAGGAGGAGGATTGGTTATGCATCATCAGGAGTTTGGAGCCTCTCCCTTAACCGTGGGAGAGCCTACTTCCCAGCCTTAGCCCTGACTCACAGAAGCTTCTGACTATGCTGACCACTCCCATCAAATGAGCCTTTCTCCACCGTGCCTTTATCATGTAGCATTATAGCATAGACCACTTTGTGTTAGTTAATATAGAGCTGCCTCATTCTTTTCATGGCTGCGTAATAGCCCCCAACGATATCATATGATATGATACTTTCGTTGCTGGATGCTTCAGTGGTTTCTCGTTTTATCTCTGAAACAACAATGCTACAATGAACGCCTCTGTATACATGTCTTGTGCCATCTGCCTGGCCTTGAGTATTGCCACTGCCAGATAACTCCTGGTGTGGGGTTCCAACTATGCATACCCTACGGCATCTCTGCCACTTCCAGGACTCAATTAGACCCTGGAAGAATGCCCCTGGCTCACCCCACTATTCTGCTGTGGTGGTCACAGCATACTTCATGGCCCAGCCGTCACTGTTCTGATGACCCTTCCATAACATGGAAAGGTGCACAAGTACAGCTAGTGTCCCTCTGACCATTTGGAGGAAAGAAAGGGGGCCAGCCGAAACCGGTTTGGCTCAGTGGATAGAGCATCGGCCTTCGGACTGAAAGGTCCCAGGTTCGATTCCGGTCAAGGGCATGTACCTTGGTTGCGGGCACATCCCCAGTAGGGTATGTGCAGGAGGCAGCTGATGGATGATTCTCTCTCATCGATGTTTCTAACTCTCTATCCCTCTCTCTCCTCTCTGTAAAAAATCAATAAAGCATATTTTTATTTTATTTTTTTTAATATATTTTATTGATATTTTACAGAGAGGAAGGAAGAGAGATAGAGAGCTAGAAATGTCGATGAGAGAGAAACATCGACCAGCTGCCTCTTGCACACCCCCTACCGGGGATGTGCCCGCAACCAATGTACATGCCCTTGACCGGAATCGAACCCGGGACCTTTCAGTCCGCAGACCGACGCTCTACCACTGAGCCAAACCGGTTTCGGCAAGCATATTTTTAAAAAAAGAAAGAAAGAAAGAAAGGAAGGAAGGAAGGAAGGAAGGAAGGAAGGAAGGAAGGAAGAAAGAAAGAAAGAAAGAAAGAAAGAAAGAAAGAAAGAAAGAAAGAAAGAAAGGGTCCCAGCTTCTTCAAATACAATTCAGCTAGAGAAAGCATGAGAGTGGGTGTCTATCAAATTGGTTTTCAAGATTCTCTTTTGCCCCTGGGACGGAGTGTGGGACTGCAACGGCAGTGAATCACCGACAGAGAAGATAACAAGGAGCTGAAGTGATGCTAGAAGCTCTCCAAAGCAGCAGAGGGAGCTAGGGAGACTGGTGTGTGTGTGTGTGTGTGTGTGTGTGTGTGTGTGTGTGTAGCCCTGAACCAAATGTCCTTGGCTCATGGACCGAGAGAGCCAACCTTTGATCTAATGAGTCGTCGTACTTTTTGTCCTTTAAGGTTTTCAAGTACCCGGGTCCTGCAAGAAGCAACCAGGGCTAATGAGAAGCAGGCTATGCTCTGGGAAACAGGAAATCTGGTTCCGTTTATGACTGCACCAGGGGCTGCCATGCAATTCCGAGCAGCTTGCGTGCTGCTCCATGCCTCCGGCCTCTCATCCAGAGGTGCCACCTGCACCTTTGGGACACAGGGGTTGGGTTTCTCGTTTTCCCTGCAAAATAGTGCTAGTGTCACTGGCTGTTAAAAATGGACGGTCATTTGGATGTTGGCTGTATTTGGCGTACCCTCATGGGAAGTTTCCTTCTTCCTTACAGAAAGAACATGTGTTTGTGGCATTGGAGGCAGGGGATGAACTTCCTGCGGGGCAGCCTCCTGAAATGCATTCTTGCACACACAGATGCAAAGGCAGATGTTGACCTGCTCTGGCAACCCTTCAGAGACTCCTCAGGGAATGGTGGTGTGATCCCTGTCAGGGTAGAACAATAAACAAATCTGCTTTAATCAGGGATAAGCTACGTATGGGCAGTTTAAGCAAAACTGAAGTTTGCTCATGGATAAGTAATTTATTTAGACAAATTAGGATTTTTAAACTTTCTGTATGCACACAGTAAAGTGCATGCATCATAAATGCGCAGATTGCCGAAACCGGATTGGCTCAGTGGATAGAGCCTGCGGACTGAAAGGTCCCGGGTTCGATTCCGGTCAAGGGCATGTACCTTGGTTGCGGGCACATCCCCAGCAGGGGGTGTGGAGAGGCAGCTGCTCGATGATTCTCTTTCATTGATGTTTCTAACTCTCTATCCCTCTCTCTTCCTCTCTGTAAAAAAATCAATAAAATATATTTTAAAAAAACAAATGCACAGATTAGTGAATGTGTGGGAAGTGAACACACCTGTATTACCCAGGTAGCCACTACCTAGGTCGTGAAGTAGAACATTAACAGCACTCCCGAAGACCCCATGCCCCCCTCACACTTACTACTTCTTTGAGGTACAGCCATAACCTGACTTTCAACACTTCATATTAATCGTGCCTGTTCTTTTTTTTTTTTTTTTTAACAGTTTGATATACTATGTATTTAGTTATTCAGGTGGACAGTCTATTATGAAACATTACAGATGTCTTTCAAAACTATAGTAAAATGCAGTCCACTATCCAGCCCAGGAGAAGACAATAAAGATCGTTCTTATAGTAAGTGTAGCGTAAGCACTCGTGGTCAGAGTGTCTTTCCTGGACATCAAAAGGGATAATCAATCAGTCAGAGGGTTCTTTACCTCCATTGGGGTGTTAACTTTCCGGAATGAGAGCTGTTTCAGAGTCAAAAGTTCAACTTCATTCACCCTAGAGATGTACACGAATTATGCCTGTTCTTGAACTTTACATAGATAAATGGAACTTACTCACATCTTGTGAACTCTTATTCATGTATTCTCACTAGAATATGGCATTCCGTGAGAGGAATATATCACAGTCGCCCAGCTGGGGTAGCTCAATTGAGTGGAACATTATCTTGCACACCACAAGGTTGTGGGTTGGATTCGTGGTCAGGGCACATACTCAGGTTCCAGGTTTGGTCCCTGGCTGGGTGCATACAGGAGGCAACTGATGGATATTTTTCTCACATTGATTTTTTTTCTCTCTCTCTCCCTTTCTCTCTAAAATCAATAAACATGTTTTCCTCACATTTATGTTTCTCGCCCTCCCTTCCTCTCTCTCTAAAATCAATAAACATGCTCTTGGGTGAGGATTAAAAAATAAAGAATTAAACTTAAAAAAAAAAGAAAGAAATAGGCCACAGTTTATCCATTCTATGTTAATAAAATGTGGGGTTGTTTTTGGCTATTTCAAATGATGCTATATACGAACAGTGCAGACACTTCTGTTGGGGACATTCCTACAAGTGGAATTGCTGGTTCCCAGTGTTTGCTTTAATGGACCTTGGAAACAGCGATGCGTGAGAGTTGGGGATGTATTTTTGACGGGTGACAGAGCACGGAGGTAGGGCCAGCCCCCAGGCCTCCGGTCCCCTCCCAGGCTTGAATTACCGAGCAGCCAGAGCAAGCCGACTGCCGACTGTCGATGGGAAATAATTAGTACTTGCTCTAGAACTTGCTGTGGGTGGGGGAGCCCGCAGGGAAGTCTCAAGCTGCTCCAGTGTAAGCTGTCATTAAAACGAGAGCAGAGGAGGGAGGCTTTTCATTATTAATGAGACCTAAAGAACAACTGTATTTATGTGGAATTTCCATTTCGAATCAAAAGCGCCGAGATCAGACTAACTGCTCTGCGAGACAGAACTGTAGTGCCGGTGGGGCTTTGCTCTAGTATTTTTCTCTCAAACCCAAACGCAACGAGGGATCTCCCAAGCCTGCCCCCTGTCTCTCACTAGAAGGTTTCTCAACTGCCTGGAGTCCCAGGGGTCCTCCTAGTTTTTTTCTCTCAGTTGCCAACAGCCCCAGCTTCTTCCTTCTCCTGCATCAGCCTGAGCTGGCCTGATCCGGAAAAACTGGTTGGGCTGTGCCTGGCTGGACCAGTTGCCACCCACCGGGAAACCAAAGGTCACAGTCATTTTGTCTGCGGTGTCGGACCTAAAGTGCGAGTACCGTGAATGAGGTGCTTTGGTCTCAGAGAGAAACTAAAAGTTCACGGGCACTTATTTTACCAACACTGGAATCAGGGGCTGTAAAAATAATTAATTGAAAGTGGTGTCAAAAATCCCTTCCATCCTTACTAGTTCCCAAGCGGATTGTTACACAAGCAGAAGGCAGCGCCCTCTTCTGGCCAAGGCCACACTTGCATGGCTTAAACGAGGGGATTGCCAGCTCCCGGGGATGATTTTCACTTGGGAGCGGGATGCCTTGGGATGAGTCTTGAGTAAAGCATGTTTGGGGAGACACCCTCTTCGAAAAAGGAAAACTCAAAACTGTGATGGTTATAATGGGACTAAGAAGTATTAGTTGGTAATTACTAATTACAGGGGAGTGAAAGGTAAAGTCTAGGGCAGTGGTCGGCAAACTGAGGCTCTCGAGCCACATGTGGCTCTTTGGCCCATTGAGTGTGGCTCTTCCACAAAATACCACGTGTGGGGGCGCACAGGTACAGTGCAATTGAAATTTCATGGCCCATGCACAGAAGTCGGTTTTCGGCTCTCAAAAGAAATTTCAGTCATTGCACTGTTGATATTTGGCTCTGTTGACTAGTTTGCTCGCCACTGGCCTAGGGAATACAGTCAACGATATTATTTTTTAAAAAATGTAGTTTATTGATATTTTACAGAGAGGAAGAGAGAGAGATAGAGAGGTAGAAACGTCGATGAGAGAGAAACATTGACCAGCTGCCTCTTGCACACCCCCTACCGGGGATGTGCCCGCAACCAATGTACATGCCCTTGACTGGGATGGAACCTGGGACCTTTCAGTCCACAGACCAACACTCTACCACTGAGCCAAACCGGTTTAGGCAGTCAGCGATGTTATAATAGCTACCGTATTTTTCTGAGTGTAAGACACTATTTTGTTCTAAAATTATTAGACTGAAAGTCAAGGGGCGTCTTATACACGGAAAAATATGGAGGGAGCTGTGTGGGTGCCCAGCTGCCCGTACCTTGTCAAACAGGCTTCCTCTAATCATGAGCCTTATTGTTAGTGACGTCAGCCGATGCCATGAGTGGAGGTGGAGGTGGAGAGTGCGCAGATGCAACAGGGACTGGAGCGTTCTGAGCCCATAAAGATGTCAAAAAATAAAAAGATAAATACCTGTAAGCGATTGTCTTACTCTGCAAAATTCAAACTGAATGTAGTCAGCTATGCAAAAGAGCTTGGAAATAGAGCTGCAGAGAGACCATTTGGACCTCCTCCCACTGAGTGTATGATCAGACAGTGGAGAAAACAGGAAGAACAACTCCATAAGATGCCAAAAAAGAAGGCCTTAAGAGGAAACCCAGCAAAATGTTTAAAATATTGATATCTTAATTTTGGGCTGGAAAAGTGGCAGGCATCTTATACATGGGGATGTCTTATACACGGAAAAATACGATATTTATGAGTGCCAGGTAGACACTTAAAATATCGGGGGGAACAGTTTGTAACCTGTGTGACTATCTATCCACTGTGTGTACACCTGAAACTAATATGAAAGTGTTGAATGTAAACTGTAATAAAAAAAAAACAGTGATGATTGATTTTATGTATGATTAACATTTAAGTTTGTACTTTTTTTATCTTCCATAATGTGGGTGAGCCTTATTTTTTAAGAGTAAACCTGAAGTTTCCTAAAGAAGAAACTCTACTTATAACGGTGACATCTCCTTTGAATGAATATAAAGAGACCCGAACCGTAGCAATTGATCTTTTGATTTGAGGTTTAAGTCCTGGTCCTATCTAGCTACTTAATCATACTTAGCCTTGGCTTCTTCGCTTGTATAAAGAATAAAATAGTAACATTTACTGAATAGGTTGTGATAAAGACGAAATAAAGAGAAAACATGTGCTTAGCATAGTGTCTGGCTCCGAGTACTTGATAAAGGTTAGTTATTATTATTAAGGTTCCTGAGGGAAGCTCTCAGAGAGCAGTGAGGGGTACATGGAAGGGTAGCTAGCCCCATTCACTCCCTGGCCTTGTCTCCCAAAGCCCACCCACACGGACAGGCAGTCTCTGCTTTCACTGGGAGGTTAATAGACAATTTCTTATTAAGTGCTGCATCTCCTTCCATAGGAACCCAATCAAGATCGAAAGTCAGATTCCACGTTGAGGGCTATGTCATAGAAGAAACCATTATTATGGCACAAAAGCCAATAAATCTTGGTAACCATTTAACACAGTAAAATTATTCAGTAAATCTTGGTAACCATTTAACACAGTAAAATTATTCTTTCCACACTTACCCTGGGACCTCTATAAAATGTAATCTTTTCTCCACAATGCAATTTGTGGATTAAATTAGAAGTTTTGTTTGCTTCTCACAAGTGAGAAGGATTTTTTGCAAGATGATTTGGTTGGTCAAAACCTGTTTCTCAAGCTAGCCAATGATCTCTAAGTGGAGGGATTTGGGTTAATTTATATTTTCTTTCTTTCCTTTTTTTACGAGTGTGTGTGTGTGTGTGTGTGTGTGTGTGTGTGTGTGTTTCATGAGGTGATTCACCAGAAGAACCCACGAGAGTCATCAGCAGGTTATCCATTTACGGAGATTTATTATAGCAAAGGGTGCATACCAAAAACAGTAGGAAAAGGTAAGCGTTAACGGGGACTAGACAGGTTCAACACAGGCTTCCAATGCCATTCATCATCTGGGGCTACAGACAATGAATGGTACTCCTCTCGCCCTTAACTACGGGGACATGTGTGGAATGTGTTTGCACGGGGAAGCCGGTTTGAGTCTCAGAGTCCAAGGCTTTTATGGGGAGCTGGTCACGTAGGGATGTGTTGCTACGCAACCACCTATGACAAACACAACTCAGGACCCTCACAGTGAAACCAGGTGCACGTGGTCGATCTCGATGTTTGTGCAAAGCAACCTGGCAAGCAGGTAGAGCCCTTGCTCCGTGTATAGAACCAACCCATCCATCACTAACAAAAGAACACTCCAGAGACCGCATTCCCAGCACTGGCCCAGGGTTAACCCTGGGTCCCCAGGAGACAATGTAAGGAGTATGCAGCCAGATATACTATGTTAACCCTTTCCTCGCAGCCTGCATTTCCTAAGATGCCCATAACGAACCTGTATTACTTTTATAATCAGAAAAGTGGCTATTAATAAAAAGTCACCCACCGTTAACGAGTTCCTTTTTTTTTTTGGCGATTTGATGATCTCAGTACATTTCCCTGTAATTGGGAGAGCTGCTGAGAGAAGTCATCCTCCTACATGTGTCCGTGATGCCCACCGAGCCTTTTATGGAAAACCATACAGGCCAGGACAGAGCACGGGAGACCGGGGAGGGACCCCAGCAACAACACCTGTCAGCTTCCCCAACATGGAGATGAGGAAGTGGGAACACGGAGCAGCTAAAGGACTCACTCACGGGTTCTAAATCTTGGGTGTTTTCTATTTTAAATTTCTCTCAGGCCGGAACCGGTTTGGCTCAGTGGATAGAGCATCGGCCTGCGGACTGAGAGGTCCCAGGTTCGATTCCAGTCAAGGGCATGTACCTTGTTTGCGGGCACATCCCCAGTAGGGGGTGTGCAGGAGGCAGTTGTACGATGTTCTCTCTCATTGATGTTTCTGACTCTCTATCCCTCTCTCTTCCTCTCTATACAAAAATCAATAAAATATATTTTAAAATAAATAAATAAATAAAATTTCTCTCAGAACTCCTGAAGTGGAATAAGGCAATGTCTGCTTTGTTGCTTCTGATTGTCTTCTGTGTGGGCAGAACTGGAGGAGCCGGGACTGGGGGAGCTGCCTGGACCAGTGTGCACGGTCCCATCTGCTTTGGTCTCGGCCACAGGCTGCCCATCCTTCCCCAGGGCTCGTGTCCAGAGCACTGCCCATGCTACTGGGGTCAATGGTCCAGTTTGAACCCAGAGATTAGTTTCATCTTCACTAAAATTTCCTCTTCTCGAACTCTCCTATAAGTTGGGGGAGGGGGTGTCTGTCCCCACAGGACTGCAATTTCCTAGGAGGCCAAGTTATACAATGGTCATAATTGTGGGTAGTGAAATGAAATGACCCCAGGTTTGAATTCTGGCTTAGCATCTCATTGGCTTGTGTGATTTAAGTACCTAATGAAAGTAATATGGTAGTACCTCTGTCATAAAGTTTATTGAGGGTATGAAAGGATGTAATAATTATTTAATTTTATTTATTGATTTGAGAGAGAAATGTTGTTCTGTTGTTCCACTTGTTTGTGCATTCATTGGTTAGTTCCTGTATGTGCCCTGATTGGGGATCAAACCGGCAACCTTGGTGTGTCAGGATGGTGCTTTCACAAACTGAGCTCCCTGGTCAGGGCGGTAGTAATAATTCTTAACTAGCATAGAGTTTGGCACATTTAAAGTGTTCAATAAATATTAGCTATTATTTTTTAAATAGGTACTCCATTCATTTCTGAAAACTATTTTCTGATCTTTTAAAAACAGTTTTATTGAGGTAATTGACATATAATATGCACTATACATGTTTAAAGTACACATTGTCATAAGCTTTGACATGTACATACCTGTGAAACCATCGCCATGGTCAAGTTAATGAACATAAACATAACCCCCAAGGTTTCCTTACATCCTTTTGTAATACTTTTCCCTGTCCTCAGACTATTTCTGTCTCTACATATTAGCTTACACTTCCCAGAATATTATAAATTGAGTCATATTTTGACATTTACCCATTGTTGCTGGATGTATCAATTGCTCAAGAGACTTACTACAATTTGGTTATCCATTCACATACTCATGGACATTTGGGTTGTTTCTGGTTTTCAAGTCTTAAAAAACAGAAATTATATGAAGATATGTGCACAAATCTTTGTATAGACATATACTTACATTTGTCCTAAACTACAATGGGTGTGTTATAAGTATGTATCTGTTTAAGTTTTGAAGAAACTGCCGATTTGTTTTCCAAGCATTCATACTATTTTTGCATTCCCACCAGTAGTGTGTAGGGGGTCCAGATGTTTCACATCCTCCACAGCGCGAATACCCTCAGGTAGTCTTGCTGTGGAAACGGAGTTATTCAGACAAAGAGTTCCTGTAGTTAAACACACGAGGGACATATTGGGTTTCTTCACAATAAGACTGGTTAATGCCTTGTATGCTGGTGGTACCTTCCCACCAGTAAGTTATCATATGTAGTCTCCTCAGACTTACTGACCATGGAACTCTAGCAATTAGTGTTCCACAGAATATGTCTTGGGAAATGCGGTCTTGGGGGTTGCTGTGCAAGGGCTGGGAAACGGAGATGTTACCATAGCAGCCATACACGAAGCAGTTGATCTAAAATCCCCTTGTGTACCATTTAAGGGATAAACATTCTGCTTTCCTGGGTTAGAAAGAACACTATGCCAAGAAGCCAGATAGGGAAATTGAAGATACTCAGGGTATGAGCTGACCAAATTATTCAATTCAAGGGTTTCTCTAATTTCCCACTTGGAGTAAATCCAGGAGTGAGACCCCATCCCCCAACCAGCACAGTCAGGACAATTCCCCACAAATGGCTTAGAGATTGCTGCATAATCAGGTGCTTTGAAATATATTAAGATTATAAAAAGGGGACTTTTCTCTTCCACCAGGCTGGGAACATGAGACCTCAAGGGACCTAGATCTCTTTGCCAAGGATCGCCCTGATATGGTTACCCTGGAGGGCCAAGGGATTCTACAGACTTGCAAGTGAGTTTATTGGCAACCCTCTTCATTTGCCAATGGGAGGGCAGCTAACTTAATCTAGTAGACGAAGCAGAGTAGAACTGATCATATGTTTTCTACCCTATTGCATTTCTTAAAAAAACAACAACACGTGTTTATTGATTTCAGAGAGAAAAGGAAGAGGGGGAGAGAGAGAGATATACATCAATGATGAGAGAGAATCACTAATTGGCTGCCTCCTATATGCCCTGCACTGGGGATCGAGCCTGCAACCCAGACATATGCCCTGACCAGGAACTGAACGGTGACCTCCTGGTTCATAGGTTGATGCTCAACCACTGAGCCACGTCAGCCGGGCCCCTATGCATTCCTTTTCACATCTTCTGACTCAACGCCATCAGCAGGTAGGCACGTACCTGCCCGCATTCCTGGCCCATTCCTTCCTGCGCACAAGGGAAGCCTTTTTCTTGCTCCTCTGGCATCCTCTTCCTGGCACCCTTCCCCAAGTTGTCTCCTGCGTAAATCCTTGCTCGTCCCTCAGATAGCAGCACACGTGTTTTCCTGGTGAACTTTACCCAACTCTGACATACTGGGTTATACTTCCCCCATCACTTCTCGTACGTGTAATGAAAACTATTTAATGATTGTCTCTTCCACTAGCATGTGAGCTGCATGAGGGCAGAAATAGTTGGACAAGTTCGCTCCTGAAATACCAGCACAAGGCACAGAGTACGTGGGCCATAAGCAAATGTGGAATGGTTCAAAAATCTAGGTGCCGGCCATTTAATTCAGGGCTGTTCTGTCTCCCTTTGTCCTAAGTCAGAGTTTTTATATATATCAATTTTATATATATATATATATATATATATATATATATATATAATTGATATTTTTCAGAGAGGAAAGGAGAGAGATAGAGAGCTAGAAACGTCGATGAGAGAGAAACATCGATCAGCTGCCTCTTGCACACCCCCCACCGGGGATGTGCCCGCAACCAACGTACATGCCCCTGACCGGAATCGAACCCGGGACCTTTCAGTCCGCAGACCAACGCTCTACCACTGAGCCAAACCGGTTTCGGCCTAAGTCAGAGTCTTCTCAGATCCCTGTGTCCAAGGTTCAGATCCTCCCATACTCATTCCAAGACACACCTCTACTATCTATCTCCCCCCCTCCCCCCCCCCCCCCCCCAGAGCAGAACAGCTGTCATCCTGTATACAGGCTAGTCTCTCAGGTAATCTGGAGCAAGAAGCCCAGGAAAAGCAGCACTCTCCTTCTAAAAATGAGGTTTTGGGGGGATGTGGGGGTGGTGGAAGGCAAAGTGGGTAAACGTGGTCAAATACACGGTAGCAGAAGGACACTAGACTTCAGGTGGTGAGCACACAATAGGGTATCCAGATGTCGGAATTATGATGTTGTACACCTGAAATTTATATGATGCTACTAGGTTACCTCAATACATATAATTATTTTCAATGAGGTTTTCAAAGTTTGTAGCGGGTCTGAGACTCTGTAATGAATAGCTCGTGTGTACTCGCAAAACCCAGCAAGAATGAGGGCGTAGCTGCTGCGGGCAGCCGCGAAGCGGGCCGTGTTCACAGGTATGCTGCTGACGTCATTGGGCACAGCCCGTGGGAAGCTGTTCCGGGTGCGGGCATTCTCTGGAATGCTGGGAACAGGGCTAGTCCCGGGCGGCATAGTTACACTCAACTGCTTCAGTCCGTTCCTTGCCTGCCTCTCCTCTCTCCCCCAAACCCATGCGCATTCCCGGGCCTGGAGCCTGAGATGTCCTTCTCAGCCCATCTCCAAAGGCAATTGCTTCCACACGGGGTGCGGATGTGATTAGGGGGGTATGGCTAGAGTCCAAGCAGCTGGAGGGGAGGGCATCCTCCCTCTTGTGCACTCTGGGAGACGGGAGTTTTTCTTTTCTTTTTCTAAAAATATATTTTATTGACTTTTTACAGAAAGGAAAGGAGAGGGATAGAGAGCCAGAAACATCGATGAGAGAGAATCATCGACCAGCTGCCTCCTGCACACCTCCTACTGGGGATGTGCCTGCAACCCAGGTAAATGCCCTTGATCGGAATCGAACCCGGGACCTGAGCCAAACTGGTTTTGGCAGAGACGGGAGTTTTTCTAATTCAAGGTACTTGGAGGCCCTGGTGCAGACCTGCAGCGTAAAGGGGGGAGAACAGGCTCTGCCTTTGACAAAGCCGAGTTGTACCCTTGACTCGAAGCTGTTGCCTGTGGGGCCCAGATGCAGCGGGGGCCAGACATGGCAGGGATCTCTCTTCTCCGAGTCCAGCACGGAAAGAGAGACGAACGAACTGGTTCTAAATGGAGGCAGCCAGGGATTGAGAAATAGTAGAAAGAAAGAAGACACAGAAATAGATTTAAAGCTGGGAGCTGGGTGGGCCGCCATTCTCTCGGATGGAGAGGCAGCAACCACGAGCCCACGCAGCACATTTATTTTATACCCCCAATACCAGGAAGTATCACCAAAACTTAGGACCAAAGGAGCTTATTTGCATTCTTGAGTAGGACTAGCATTCCTAGTGCTTGACTGGATTTACATCTCTAGACCCGCCCCTGCCGACACCTGGGCAGATATGAAGGCCAAGCTGACGTGTCCAGCCTCATCGGGGAAGCATGCTCCCAGGGTGTGGCCCTGCCTATGGCCCCGAGTTCAGCTGACGATAATTAAAGAAGTGCTCATGTGTCTTCCCCGGTGGCCCTCTACAGTTTTGAGGACCTAAGGAGATAATGTGATTACGTCCTTTAGGACACTTCATGGCACATCGTTAGTGCTCAAACCATGGTGTTTAGCTCTTAGGTGCTCCTCGGTTGTTTTCAGAGTAACCTACACCTCCTGCATGGGTAACCTCACACTGGATGGAAATGGCCTGCTCAAGGCCCTGGTTGGGTGCTCAGTTGGTTAGAGCACTGATTGTCCCATATGCCAAGGTTGCAGGTTAGATCCCCAGCCAGGGAACAGAGGGGAGTCAACGGAGGAATGCAAGACAGTGGAGCAACAAATCAATGTTTCTTTCTCTCTCTCCCTTCCTCCCTCCCCCTCTAAATCAATCAATAATTTTTTTTAATGGCCTGCTCACTTTTCTCTTTCCTCTGCTAGACTAACGCCCTTGTAGTCAGTCCCAATACCAAGAAAAGTGCCTTCCAGGTCCCACCAGCTCTCATCTGTTGAGTGCTTATCAATCAATTGAGTGCTTTACATGGATTACTTCATTTAATTCTCCAAACCCTATGAAGCTGAGCATTGTCATTATCTCCATTTTTATGGAAGAAGAAATGAAGGGATGAAAAGGTTAAGTTCATGCAAGAGTAGGGTTTCAGTTGTTCGTCTGGAAAATAATACAATAATCAATCAATAATGATACAAGAATAAACCGGTGTACTCACAACTGTAAACCTACTTTAGACCCACCCTGTACCTGATGGATGGTAGAGCCAGTATTTACACAGAGCTGGTCAGCTCCAGAACCTGTGCTCTTCACCACTGCACCCACCTAAGCTGCACTCCAATACATTTTCCTCCCTACCTGACACCACCGAGGTGCATGTCATCCTATTGTCTCCCCCTGTGTTTGTGGGGCTCAGTATTCCGGGATTCCCCTTGTGCTGGCCCAACACAAAGCCTTACACAATGGAAGGTTTTATAATAGCCTCTGCACATCTAGTGCGGGGTGTGGCTTGCTGGGTTGATGTTGCAATTACACTCTTTCACACACACACACACACACACACACACACACACACACACACAAAAATCTCTTGGTGCTGTTGTTAGACTTCACACTCTAGACTCAGTGGCCCACTGCGCAGACCCTGTATGCTTACAACTGTTTGTTTCCTGAAGCAACCAAGAGCTTCGCATGAAGGAAATCACACTGGCTCTAGGCACTACTGTTATATGCCTCAGGATCTGTCACCACCACAGTTAGGCCTTTCTCAAGAGAGCCTTTCCATATTAGTTGCTCAGATTCCATTGGCGTTTAGAAAAACATGTGGATTATACGTACAAGAGTATTACATGTTTTTTGAGTTAAATAAATACAATGAATACTCACGGATAGCCACCTCCCTCCCCACCCAACAGAATATTACCAAACTGTACCAAGCCCTCTAGGTCCCCCTCCCCCGTTGCATCCCTCCTCCAGTCCCTGTTGAGTACTGCAACATGCTTTTATTATATGAGAGTATGAATAGAGTGATTTTCGGATAAATAAGTCAGATGTGACTCCTCAGTCTTTGTTATGAAAGGTGGTAACAGCAAATGCATATTCAAATTTAGGGTATTTTGAGATTTCACTGTCTATTCAAACTCACGTTTTCAGTGAGCTGTTTCGGATTCCAGCTTCACAAACCCTGCAGTATAACGGTGTACCGAGAACAGCTGTGCCACAAAATGTGGTCAATGTGCAAAATGAATTTTTGCCATTTGGGGGACAGACACTTGCATGGCAACGGCTGTGGAATGTTAAGCTGACAAGGTGCTACAGATGGTGAGGAGCTGCAGGAGGGAAGAGGGAGTATCCCTTTAAGCCAGCAACAAAGAAGTGTTTCCTGGGACGTGCGAGAAACTGGTGTAACTATGTAAAAGAACTTGGCCTTGGATGTAAGGCATCCTCCTAAACAGCCTGGCCAGTACTAGTGTGCTAACTCATGCAGCCTTTAATCCTTAGAGAGCGACAGCTCTGAGTATTAAAAAACGTGCCCCAACCCAGCTGGCGTGGCTCAGCGATTAAGTGTGGACCAGGAGGTCACAGTTCGATTCCCGGTCAGGGTACATGCTCGGGTTGCAGTCTCCATCCCCAGTGTGGGGTGTGCAGGCAGCTGATCAATGATTCTCTCTCATCATTGATATTTCTATCTCTCTCTCCCTCTGAAATCAAATATATTAATTTTAAAAGTGCCCCAAACTATTGAGAACTAGTACTTCAACCAACAGATATTTCTGAAGCGGTTTCACACATTTCTGTCACTTATTCCTGCCACTAATGCACCTATGAAACAATTTCACTGTCTCCTCCTCACCACCGTTACGTGATTTAGAAAGTCCTGTCAGCCCAGGTCTGGAGGAGGTAAAATGCAATTCTACCACAGACGTGGTAATGTTTGTATGCAGCAGTTGAAAGAACCACCCCCTCCCCCAACAACAAAAAACCACTGGAAATAATTTCAGGGCTACTCAGTTTATGAGAGGATTAAGTCAGGAGAAAAATTGGAACTTTTAAGGGAAATTGCTTTCAGAATTGGGGGAGAAGAGACACGGGTCATGAGGCAGAAACTGTTGGCGAGACGCCCAGAAAAGTAAGGAAACCTTATTCCCCTCTCTCCTTCTCTAAAGAGCTTCTCTATCCCCACAGAAAGCCTGGCTTCCTGTCGGACTGAAATGTGCTCCCTTCTAGCTTTGGGAGTTGCTGAAGGCCATGCAGCTGCAACAAAGTGACTTGGATACAGTGTAAGTAATACCAAATAATAGGCTAGTGTGTGAATCATGCCAAAACGGGTTTTGCTCAGTGGTAGAGCATCGGTCTGCGGACTGAAGGGTCCCGGGTTCGATTCCGGTCAAGGGCATGTACGTTGGTTGCGAACACATCCCCGGTTGGGGGTGTGCAGGAGGCAGCTGGTCGATGTTTCTCTCTCATTGATGTTTCTAGCTCTCTATCTCTCTCCCTTCCTCTCTGTAAAATATCAATAAAATATATTAAAAAAAAATAGGCTAGTGTGTGAATCAAAGATCAACTTTGAGGCTAAGGCATGATTTTCAGGACAAGCTTCTTATCTTATGAAATAAACACAGAAAATCTTCACTCGTATTTTTTTATTATAATTGGAGCAACCATATAATTTATCCTTCAAACCCGGACACTTTGGAGAATGCATCGCGTGTGCTATTAATAACTACTCAACAACAAAAAACGAATCGTCCCAGGCAAACTGGAGTATCTGACCACTTACAGTGCAACAAGGTTGGTGTTCAATAAATGCTCATGTATTATCACGTTGTGTAACTTTTAGCTCTCAGACTTGGGAAAAAAAAAGGAACATTCTTATAGATGCCATTCAATGTGTATTCTTTTAGTTATGCTAATATCCTAAATAGACCCATTTGTCTAGGGAAGGAAGAATGTTCCGTTTTCCTGTGGTACTTCGAGCAATATTATCTGTGTTACAGACAACACATGAGCGCAGGAAGCTCGTCAGTTGGACCAAATCATTGCAGAGCTGTGCTCAGAGCTCACAGCTCTGCCCCTCCCATCCCCAAGCAATTACGCTGTTCACTGAATCATGAAGCTTGTCATCTAGAACGTGATGGGATTTCTATTATAGATTCCCCCCAGGTGGAGAGTTGTTTCCACCTTTCAAATAAGATATCTCGTGATGGCCTTGGCTGGGTAGCTCAGTTGGTTAGAGAATCATCCTGATACGCCAAGGTTGTGGGTTCCATCCCCAGTCAGAGCACCTGAGAGAAGCAACCACTGAATGCATAAACAAGTGAGACGACAGATCCATGTCTCTCTCTCTTTTTTTTTCTGAAATATTATTTTTCTTTTTTTATTTTTTTTTATTTTATTAAGGTATTTTCTGTGTACATAGTTTACCATTGCCCCCCCCCCCCCCACCTCCCATTTATGCCCTCCCTCCCCAGAGTTCTGTGTTCATTGGTTGTACTTATGTTCATGCATACCAGTCCCTCGGTTGTTCTCCTATCTCCCCCCAGGTCTCCTTCCCCTCCCCGCTGTCATTTGACAATCTGCTTGTTTTATGGTGACCATCTCAGGACCCCATGAATAGAATCTGCTCCTCATTTGGCAGTCTGCTTGTTTTATGGTGACTATCTCAGGACCATATGAATAGAGTCCACTCCTCCTCTGGTTTTCACCGCCCCTTCCCCAGATCCATGTCTCTCACTCTCCCTTCCTCTCTCTCTAAAAATGAATGAAAAAAAATCCAAGTTTGTAAAGAGGTTTTTCCTAGTTCACATTACTATACTCCTTTTCATACCACTTCTATAAAAAGCTCAAGTGCAAGTCCTAATCATTAGTCACACACTTTGGTCTTTTTTTGGTAAAGATTTCTTTGGGCATTCAAGGGATCCAGGTATTAAGCGTAGTACGTGGGATTTTTGTGTGTTACGGTAACTAAGCAACAGTGGAGATGTTTTCACTTAGCATGTCCTGTATTGGCGAGTTTAAAAAAGATCCGTCAGGCCATGCTTGGCAGAAACTCCCTCGGACTCCCCACCCTCTATACAGTTTCTGTACATCTTGGCTGCTCATCCGCTGCTAACAGAGACCTCTCTGTCTCAGCCGCTCAGGCAGCCTCGCCCGCGTCCTTCCCCCGCAGGCCAGCTGGACACCCAAGGCCTTCAGTAACTGGCAGTTCTGGAAGGAACTAGTGGCCTGATCATTCAGTAGCTTTTACTATCCTCACATCCATATCTTAAATCTACTATTGCCGAAACCGGTGTGGCTCAGTGGATCCGATAGAGCGTCGGCCTGCGGACTGGAAGGTCCCGGGTTCGATTCTGGTCAAGGGCATGTACTTTGACTGTGGGCACATCCCCAGTGGGGGATGCGCAGGAGGCAGCTGGTCGATGTTTCTCTCTCATTGACATTTCTAGCTCTCTATCCCTCTCCCTTCCTCTCTGTAAAAAATCAATAAAATATATATTTTAAAAAAAACCTACTATTGACTGCTACCCTTTGGACATTATTTGCTTTTGCTTACGAAAATATAACTAAGCCCTTAGTTTAAGAACTCTGCCAAACCACTAAACTGGAAGGACATACATCTCAAACTTAAGCACTAGCTTTTTAAAGTGAATATCCAATAAAAGTCAGTGACAAAATGTGAGAACATTTACTACAACACGTTCGGTAAATGTTAGCTGGGCATGACCTTCCAGGTATAGTTTTGGAAACAGTACTACAGCACTAATGGAAGGAACATAGAATACAGAGAACCCGTTGTAGGAAAGCAGCATTCTGCAGGGTAGTGGTTATAGCAAAAACTTTGATATCAAGTTGCACACAAGATTCTGTCCCACATATGACCTGTGTGTTACCTATAGCTTAGCCTTAGTTTCATCGTCTTTAAATTGGGGATAAGAACTATCCTTGTCTTAGAGGTTCGTTGGGAGGCTTACCCAAGACTGTTCTGAGTTTAGTAGTGTCAACTAGACTTATTTCTGTCTCCTCCTAGAGTGCATCTCAAAGGCAGGAATGTTAAAAGTGGATGTAAAACATACTTAAGGGCTCTCATTATGGGCCACCAGGACACGAAGCTTTAAGAATAAGGACAGTACCTGACGCTCAATTTAAATTGCCCCAGTTGAGTGTTATCTTAGCAGTTTCCCGAAACTTTGGAACCTCCTCAGTGGTGTCTTAAGAGGACAAGTACAAATCAGGATGTCTGGTGGATGAGAGAAGGCAAGGATCTAGACTGGTAATCAATGAACTGCATAAAAAGAGTATTAGAGGCTTGAGCAAAATGTAACCTAGTGGAAAAATCCTAAATATTTATGACTAAAGAGCCGGTCATCATTTATGTAGTATGACCATGGGAATTTACTTAACTTCTAATCGTTTCCTTTTTTTATTTTAGGGAAAATGATATCTTTTAAATCTAAGTAAGCTTTGCCTTGACCGGTTTGGCTCAGTGGATAGTGTCGGCCCGCTGACTCATCCCCAGTGGGGGGTGTGCAGGAGGCAGCTGATGTGTCTCATAGATGTTTCTAACTCTCTATCCCTCTCCATTCCTCTCTGTAAAAAATAATATTTAAAAAAAATCTAAGTAAGCTTTAAGGATTGCTAGTCAAAATAACCATTTTAAGCATGGCTTAGAATTCTGGATGGCCTGAGATTCTATTATACTTATCTGTGATTAAGATTTTACCAAATCTCAACTAGGAGACATCATTATCTATTTTTAAAATTTAATAGCAACCTTTTGTCTCCCCAAACAACTTATCTTTAAGTGCTATAGAGCAAATGTGTACCCCACCAAATTCATGTTAACGCACTAACCCACAATGTGATGGTACTGGGAGATGGAGCCTTTGGGAGGTAATTAGAACAGGTCACGAGGGTGGGGCCCTTATTATGGGATTAGTGCCCTTTGAGACATCTGAGAGCTTCAACAGAAGGCTCCCCCGTTCCCAGCCTCCGGAACTATGAGAAATTCATCTTGTTTAAGCCACCCAGTCTGGGCTTTTGTTATGGCAGCCCAAGTTGACTAATACAGTAGGTGAAATAGATGAAGAGGGTGCTAAGTTTTAGTACGGTGGTAACAAAAGAAGCTGCTTGGGCTTTGGCTGCTGTGGCTCAGTTGGTTGAAGAGTTGTCCTTTATACTGAAAGGTTGTGGGTTTGATTCCTGGTTAGGGCACATACCTAGGTTGTGGGGCACTTATGGAAGTCAACCGATGTTCTCTCTCACATCCATGTTTCTCTTTCTTTTTCCCTCCCCTTCTCTCTAAACCAATAAGCATGTCCTTGGGTTAGGATTAAAAACAAAACACCAAACCTACTTGGGTTAGGTACCCAAGAAAGAAGGCTTGTTAAAGCAATGTCATTTCACAATTTGGGGAGGGGGGAGGGTACCTTTCCCAAGTGGTCTTATATCTCACAGCTTCTAGGGGATATGAAGTAAGACATCAAATGCAATTTAAAAATTTATAGTTGCTTTTTGTCCAATTATAAGGCAAAAAGCAAAACTCCCTTTCCAAAGTAGAACATACAAAATTATTCATTCATTCACAGCCCCTTCACACTGGGGTTAAAGAATGGCTAGTGACCCCACACCCCCTCTGTGGAAAGGAAATGGCAAACTATACCAAACTTAACAATGTGATAGTCACTAATGGCATAGCAGTTAGGGAAAGAGCAAAACTGTCTTTCATAAAAGAAAGTGGGGGTGGTGGCAGCTGGGGCAGATAAGGGAAGGACACCTAACTTTATATTTAGATAACTTGGCTACAGAGAACAGCTGAGGAAATCCTCACAGTGGCACACGTTGCTAAAAGAGGGTTTGTGGAGGAAGCGCTGTTCCCAGAGAGCCTATATAAACGCCTCAGTGAATGCACGTCACACACACAGCGGTGTCAGGCCCTTTGTCTTTCTTTATGTCAACAAATTTGCAGTTAATTAGGCTCTGGACTTGTTCGGGGGAAGCCCAGAAGTGGGCCCAAGAATAAAATACATGGAAAAACGGTGAAGCCATGAAAATACTTTTTTTTTAAAAGTTTTCAGGTATAATACACAAAAGCAAAAAAGTTTATCTTTAAAAATATCAAGTATCACATCCATTGTCTAGTCCTAATTATAATTACTTCTTAAAGCAACATTTGTCTTTGTTTACAAATACAGCAGCAGGTGATAAAACCTAACGTCTCAAACACATTGCTTACAGGTCATAATACAAATGTATATGTCTCAAATCACATTCTAGGCAGTTTAACTTAAAATGCATAGACAGTTACATACATTAAATTTGTCATTTTTAAGTCAATGAAAAAATAACAATAACAAGAAAAAATACAGAAACCCTTTAGAGAGCACAAAGAAACCAAGTTTACTTAATGGCAACAAATCATATCTGCTAATCACTGGCAGGCAGTGAAAGCGCCTTCATCCAGGGGAAAGTGAGGAGGAAAAACATCCCATTACTTTGCATACTGGAAAAGTTATACTGACAAAACCATCATCTTGGAAAACATTAACTTCTTCAAAAAGAAAGAAAAAAAAAGTAGGGCACACTTTGCTCTTTAAAATGCCCAAAGGCTGGCCTATAATTTCCACCAGCAGGAAAACCAAAATATGTTGATGTCGGTTAAATAAAGGGCATTTATGAATTCTGTAATGCCACCCCTAGCCTGGGAACCTCACGGACAGGCATTCGCATTCATCTCTGCATCTGGCAAAGCACCTGGATCACAGACATTTAGGTGTCTGTTGGATGAATGCAGTTCTCAGAAACAGTCTAGAAGCCAGAAGATTGCATTTCTTTAATACTGATCATTGTATTGGCAATTTTTGTTTTACTTGGTAGAATTCTGAAAATAAAGTGTCTTCATACTGAATATTGCTCTATTAGGATTATAGCCTCCCCTGAAAGCCGCTCACCACTTTCTATGTATAGCGAAGTGCGTCAGCATGATTCATCCGAATTTAGCCTTCTGCTTCTCAAAAACATTAACACTGGAAGGTCTGTGCTCAGGTTTAATTCCCAGGATTTATAGCTGTGGCACTTAAATAAAGCCAGCACTAGATTATTCAGGGTAAGGAAGGAAGACATGGCACTGATCATTTACAAGTGTAGGCAACTGATTGGTAGGCAAACTAGGCACAGTGTTTTACTGAAACTTTTGAGAACTACGTTCACCTACACAAAACTTCAAAAGCTGTACATCAGAGTACAATAGGTAGCGCTAATTATTTATGAGGTAAAATATGGGCACAACTGACTTCTTTCCCAGAAAATATTCTAATATTCCATTGTAGTGGTATGACAGACCAAGGCAAAAAACACGCCCCTTTTCTCCTCTGTTCCATTACTGTTATCTACTCAAAACAATAAGCAGTAAAATGGACAGAGAAGGGAGGAAGCCCTGGGGTAATTAATGTCTGGTTGCTTTTTCCAGCTGGGAGCCATGGACTGCAGTGATCTCACCAGGCACAAGCTCCCTCGAATGTTCTTTGAATACACTGAGACACGCAGACAGCATGACGGAGCTGAGCCCCCAGAGTGGGCCCAGTGGGGAGCAGCCAACTCAAATGGAAACAGGAGAGACAGAAGCCAGCTCTCAGGGGTCCCTGATTGCAGGCGATTTTTCTAAAGAGGAGGAACGGTCTTCCCAGATGTTCAGCTTTACTGAGGCCACGACTCAGACCAGGGAGCTGGAGGAGAGGGACCACGGGAGAGCTCAAGGAGATGAAAGAGCAAGGGCCAGGGGCCGGGCTGGCTTGAGCTCTCCGAGATGACCGAGCAGCCAACTCTGATTGGGAAACCTTTGGGAACAAGGCAGACTGTCTAGGCTCAGCAAGCCAAGCATTTCTCACCCCCGAGGCAAGAAACAGCCTCAGTGACTGCAAGTATAGATTGTTTGGTTAAAAAAAGTTTTGTCTGTTCCTGCATAGTCAATATATAGCTTTAAACAAAACAGGGCTGAGGAGTCAGAGCTGCAAGCAGCCATCCTCAAGCATGAAAAGGTGTCAGGCCGAGTCCAGCAAGGACAAGCCAAGATATTAAACTTCTTTAAGGCACCTTGATTCTTGAAAACTGAATGTGTGACTATAAGGTCCAAAGTTTAATTTTCATCGTCATTTTTTAGGTTCTACATTTTAAAGTCTAACATTCGAACTCCAGAAACGCTATTCTTAAACACAGCTCAGCTATCTCCATCCAATTTGTTTTAAAATTCTTGCTCTTCAAGTCCAAATGCCAGTATATTCCATACTTCACATTCCCTTCAGACTAACGAGTAGTCTTCCATAAACTCATCTTAGCCTAGCATGACTTGTTTTTGAAAGCAAATTATTCTTTTGTAAAAAGAAATCTTCCTTAGATGCTTTTCCCCCACTGAAATGTCTTTTAACTCCACCCTGAACCTAAAAATACTTTTTGCCCAGAGTACCTTTGAGAATTGAGAACCTCTCCCTCGATTTGGGAAATAATTCTCTAAAGAATTGCAAATATAGAAGCAAATTCTGTTCCTTTTGATTTCCATTTAAAAAAAATTTTTTTTAAATTCTGTTGAAAAGTCTTGGAAAGCCAAGGTTAAAATGCAGTATTGTCTAGGGCGTAATGTGGGTCACTAGCAAAGTTAATAAACTTATTGGGAATAGTAATTCCAAATCTTGTGTTCATGGTCTTTCAAATCCTTTAACAAAAGATTTTCACCAATAATAAATGGGCTCCCCAATTACAGACTCCCGAACTTGCTACCTCTTCTTTTAGTCAAACATTATCCTTTCTAGTATTACATTAATTATCCCATCTTAAGCCAGAGCTGTCAATCCTAGCACAGGACAACCAAAGTAAGCATAAGGGGTGATATTTTTGCTGCCACCTTACACTTCCTCATTTTATGCCTCCAGTTAGCTGACAAGAAACTGAGCGGATAATTTAAGACAGGGCACTCTAAGGCTACCTGCCTTGTGAATGGGAGGCTACCTTGACAGCAGAGTCCCAAAGTGTTGTAAATAGCTGCCACTCGGCCTTGCAGCAAAGTGGAAGATAAAAAGGCCATTTGTGCCACTATGTAAGAACTGTCTCACAACATTCACCAGTCTGAAAATATCTAATCAAATTAGTTTCAATTCTGTAAGCATGAATCTATCTTCTACTTTAAAGGGAGGTTTAAACACTGAAAGTTTCCTCCCAAAGGTGACCATCTTGCTTTTGTAAAAGGAGGTAGCTATCAAATCATTAAATTGGCAGCATTTGGCATTCTCCACATTTTAACTATAAGAAAAATAAACTACTAAATATTTCTAAGCAAAAACAAGAATTCTAGCATAAATCTGTCTTATACTAATGAAGAAATTAACAATCCATTTTAGTAACCCAATGGATATATTAAAAGTTTCAAAATGTTACTTCATGAATAACATGGTCAATTCTAACCCAAAATTAAGAATCTGATTTAAAAGATAAGGTGCCAAGAAACTACTCAGACTATCTTGATGGCTACAAACAACACTTATTTAAGCAATACAATCACACTTCTTTAAACTCAATTGCAGAGTCTACACTTTATTTTCACTGTTAGAGTAAAAGGATGATTTATAAGGATGGCACTTAATTCTACCTATTTACCTGTCAACAAATACAAAACTGAACTGTTGGCTTTAAGCACTTTACAAACAGATCCAGGAAACTATGCAAGAGACAATGACATAGCTTAACCAGACTCTGACAGGTCGTATTTTGATGAACTTGTACAAAGAGAACAGTCATGCCTGTGTGACTAAGGTTCTTTAAACATAACTGCTACGTGTGTTTATGATAGCCCCTAGTGTGCCAGTTCTCCGCACCAGGGAGGAATTAAAGGATGTGCTCCTAAAAAACTGAGGAAGAAGGGGCTATCAGGAAGGGACTGGGTGGAAGAGTGATTTGTGGGAATACAATTACTTGCCCTTATGAAGCAACTCCTAAGGTTGCCTCTATTGTGAGGTTCAAGACAAAGGAGGGAATTATTTCCTTCCTTGAGCTCTTCTCAAAGCAATATGGACACCTCCAATCTATTCTAAAGCAATACAGAGATCACCAATGCTTTAAGAGTATAATTTACATACATGCTGGCCTGCATTAAAAAGAAGTTTTCACAAATGGCAGATTTAAGAGCTGTCTGACCCATTTGGTTAAAAGTAAAACAAATCAGGTGAAATTCAAAACAAAAGCTTTTACTAAAATTTCAAGGATAAAAATTAACATTTCCTAATAAACTAAACATCTGATAATAATTACTGCCAGTTTTAAAATGTATATTCAAAGTATAACCTCAAGAGGACTATGTTTGTTATTCTATGGATAGAGCAGCTCAAGATGCTGAGAGACATAATTTTTTAAATTATGACATTTTTTCAAAGTGTGTTCATTTAAGGAAAAAGTGATTATAGAAAAATACTTGAAATAATTTGCCAATGAGGTTGCAGGTTCTAACAATAATCCATACATCATCCTAGATTTTTAAATTTGTAGTTTCATAATTTAAACAAATCCAAAATTTGTTTTAAACAAATTCTATCAAAGAGCTACTCAATAAATTTATTTTCACTTTCCATAAAAACTGAATAAAAATCACATTTGAATGATTTACATTTTTATCTGATTGTATCCATCTGATATATTATACATCCAAGTACAAGAGGCAGATATCTTCTGAGAGGCGCAAGAGTTGTTCTTTCATGAATGCCCTCTAATAGTGAAACCAGCAATTTTTATATATGCATCCATGTGCATATATATGTACTTCAAAAAGCAAAGCGTCATCTCTTCATCCATTAACTTAATGGTAAGACTGCAATAGAAGAAAAAAAAAAAAAGTAAACCTCTATATTTTGTAAATGGAGTTTAACTCCTGGCTATGGCTTAAACTTATTGCTTAATAAATCCAAACACCAAGCTATCCCACTTATTTTGGCATACAATTTACAAAAATAATTTTTAAAGCGAATATATAGCAAAAAGTTAAAATAATGAAAGAAGGCTTTGGAGTTACTTAACTAAGATTTTCTTCCTTTACAGCTGAGGTAGATGTTTAGTTAATCTGGTTAGAGATTTGATTTTTTTGATAAGAGTAAATAGATTCCCACCCCCCCTTC
The DNA here is from genome assembly GCA_963924515.1 of Vespertilio murinus. Taxonomy (NCBI): domain Eukaryota; kingdom Metazoa; phylum Chordata; class Mammalia; order Chiroptera; family Vespertilionidae; genus Vespertilio; species Vespertilio murinus. The sequence goes on along the minus strand of OZ004704.1, from coordinate 182,615,758 downwards.
CCCCCCGTGGAACATCCTGACTGTGTCTGAATACTCACTTAGCTTACTTCATGGGAGAAGTGGGCTGCTTCTCTATCTGGTCTTATGCCCAAGACAGGCTACTCAACTAAGATGTCAACAATGCTCCAGCATGGCTGACAGTAAAGTATAGAGCATTACACATAACTGACAATTTAGAACAGTGGTAGGACCTTGAGCTAAATGCTGCTAAGAACCTAACAAAACTTTGGCTAAAAAACACTACGGAAAGTTGCACCAAAGTTACATATTCACTGCCCTGGATGATCTAAAAATAAACCTCTAGTAACCAACCGTTTCTTCTTCGGTCTGCTTGTAACAGAATAGTTTGTGCATAAATGTTACACAAAAATAAATATAATGAGCTCTGGCCAGGTAGCTCAGTTGGTTAGAGCATCATCCCAATGTACCAAGGTTGTGGGTTTGATCCTGGTTCAGGGCACATAAAAGAATCAATCAATGAATGCATAAATAAGTGAACAATAAATTGATCTTTTTCTCTCTTAAAAAAAAAAACACAACTCAATAAAAAATATATGTAATAAAACTGTATACCACTGATTCATCATCTAAAAAAAGAAGCTCGACTTATTTCGAAGCTTTTGTTAACAATTACAACACTATTAAAAGTGAGTACAGATAAAATAAATATAGCATTGAATGTCAACTACAACCAGAAAAAAAAGATCTACCTGTTAGCAAGCCAGCCAGGCTGAGATTGCTATTATTAAACTGTGCTTTAGTGTGATACTATATTATTGAGAAAGGTTTTTAAAAAGTCTAATGTAATGCATCTCTCACTTTACCTCAAAAGTGCATTTGAGGACCTTTGGAAAATTTTCTTTTCATTTTTAATACTGGGAATAACATAATTGTGTTTTATCTTTTTAAATGCTTCACCTGAAACTTGAAATTTACTCCAGACATACCTACCCACCATTTTTGAGGTTTAAAAAGCTTTCTAATCCTCCATCACAAACTGGAGACAAGTAATCTTTTAGTTGTGCGTATGTGACTATTAGTGCACGTTAAATAACAAATTAAACACTCACATGGGGGCCACCAGGCATGGGTGGAGCACCAGAAGGTCCTGAAGGCACTTGGAAAGGATTGTTGGGTGTGGGATAGAGTCCTGGGGTGGGGTAGGATCCTCCAGGGGCGGGATATGGTGCTGGTGGTCCCCAGGCTCCTGGTGGAACAGTGCCCCATGGCACAGGCGGTGCTGCCCCGGGTGCTTGGGGAGGAGGTGTGGGGTACGGCCCTGGGTATGGCATATTAGGGGTAGGATACTGCCCTCCCATTCCTGGTGCCCAAGGTCCAGAAGACATGGATCCCCATGGACCTAAAGGGCCAGCTGGATCGGTGGGAGCACCATATGGTCGCGGAAGCTCTGGAAAGGGCATATTTGGTGTAGGGTATGGCCCCGTGGGGCCAGGCCCTGGCACAGCTGGGGCTGGGTAAGGACCGCCAGGAGGGGGGCATGACGGTCCAGAAGGAGGAAAGGGTCCCGGAGGTCCAGGAGGTGGTCCAGCGGGAGGCACGGAGGGATACATTCCTGTGGGTGCTGATCCGAAAGGCACAGAGGACGGAGTTGCACTCGGGGGGAGTCCAGATGGCACGGAAGGTGGAGCGCTTGGGCTATTCCAAGGGCTGGAACCTGGCCAGCTCTGAGGAGGTTGGCTAGGCTTGGTATTGCTCACAGAAGTTTTGGCAGGGGAGTGGTCAGGTAGCGCGTCTGACAACTGCAATACAAAAAAGGCATGTCTTACCGATCTTATTTAGGAATAAGTCACGCCAAACATGATCATAAGACTCTATAACATCTTCAAAAGCAAAGCTGTTCAGTTTAAAAACAATTCATTTAATACAAAATTGAGGGGTTATCCTGAATATCAACTCTGCAGTGCAAAATTCTCAAAGAAGCTCGTTTTCTAAATACAACTAATTAACACATTATAGATTTGAATTCCACTTTACCTCAAACAAGTTACATACTTTCTCTGAAAGTTAGCTTCCTCAAAAATAGTTTTAGGGTTAACTTGAGGCTTAAATGAGTTAATTTATGTAATGCAGTTAACACAGTGCCTGGCATTTAATTTTTAATGAACACTGGCTATTATTAATATAGGTTAAAAGAGAACAGAATACTTAGAAATTCTTTACTTAAGGATTCATATAGAAATACTTCAAAATATATTTTCAAACGTTATATGTAAGTAAATTAAGGCAAATAACCTATTAAAATCACATACCACCATCAGCCCTGATCCACCAAAACCCAAGAATCACAGAAAACATCTCTTTTAAATGAAAAGAATTATGGCCCACTATTAGGACTATGTTGTTTTCTTAAAAGCTAAAAACTTGTAAAGAATAAGTGCATCAACTTACCGAAAATTCATCAGACATTTTCCTAAAAACAAAAAGAGGAAGAAAAAGAAAGGAAGAAGGAATATTTCAAAACCAGTGCTTACTATTTCTTATATATTCTTTAAGGAACTTTCTATGCATATGTTACTTTTACTTAAATGGAATCTTATTCATTCATGTAAGGGGTTTTACTTTATATAGGAAACATTTACGTAACAATTCATACAGCTCTATCAACTTCATCCATTTTTACTGCCTACACATCATATGAAAGTGATCCATAATTTAGCTGACATACTCATGTTGGTGATAGTTTAGGTTTGCCTGCATTTTGTGTTTGAGACATAGTGAACATGTCCAAATATATATATTTTGCTCACCCGTGAGTGAGATCTATCACCAGGAAAAAGTACTTGAAGTAAAATTTCCAGTCAACACGTACTTATTTACATTCCATCTAAAAAGTCTATGCCAATTTTAAAGTCCCTAGCCCATTTACACTGCCTACCCTTCCCTTCTAACTCCTCTTCTCCACTGGATTTTATTAAATTTATAAAAATTGTTTTCAATTATAGTAGACTAAAATTGGCATATTACTTTAACTTAGATTTAAGTAGAAAGTAGAGCATCTTTTAAATTTAATACTTCCATTTATACTTCTTTTTCTGTAATTCTGCTCATGTCCTTACACCACTTTTATCAATTTCTTTAATTTGAAGTAAATGAACATTTAATAAAATGCAAGAATCTTTTAAATGTTAGGTAAACAGTGTCCAAGATACAGAACATTTCCCATACTTAAGAAGGTTTACTCATGCTCCTTTCCAATCAACTCCCTTTCTACCCAGCAACCACTTTCTTAGTTTTTGCTTGTTCTTAGTCTTCATATCCTATCTACTAAAGAGGTAATATGCAAACTGACAGTCACTCCAACACACAAGATGGCCGCCCCCACGTGGTCAAAGATAGCCACCCCCATGTGGACACAAGATGGCCACCACAAGATGGCTGGCAGGGGAGGGCAGTTGGGGGCAACTAGGCCTGCAAGGGAGGATACTTGGGGGGAGAGGAGGGGAGACCCAGGTCAGCAGGGGAGGGAAGTTAGGGGTGACCAAGCTGGCAAGGGAGAGCAGTTAGGGTTGACTGGGCCAGCAGGAAAGGGCAGTTGGGGGAGGAGGGGGGGAGAGACCAGGCATGCAGGAGAGGATAGTTAGGGGCAACCAGGCTGGCAGGGGAGGAACGGGCCCACTGGGATTGGGCCTAAACGGGCAGTCGGACATTCCTCAAGGGGTACCATATTAGGGAGGGTGCAGGCTGGGCTAAGGGACAGTCCCTCCTCCCCCCATGCATGAATTTCATGCACCAGGCCTTTAGTAAATAGAATAAGACAATATGCAGTCTTTTGTCTTTGATAAGTTTACTACTTAGTAGTATAGATCTTTCTTAAAAAAAAAAAAGCTTTGTAAGATAGTAAGGAAATTAGCTAGCTGTCTGTCATACATGAGACAAAAAAGAATTTATCCTGAGTTCCTTTTATCTAAAGATCCTTTAAATGGTATATTTAGGCCTTACAAATATTTTTAATTTCGTGTAGTCAAACTTACGAATTTTTCAACTACATGCAGCTTCTGTCTTATAAAGGCCTTCCCTACTCCAAGTTTTAAAAAAAATGTCACGGCTGGAACCGGTTTGGCTCAGTGGTTAGAGCATCAGCCTGTGGACTGAAAGGTCCCAGGTTCGATTCCGGTCAAGGGCATGTACCTTGGTTGGGTGTGTGCAAGAGGCAGCTGATCAATGATTCTCTCTCATCAAAGTTTCTAGCTCTCTATCCCTCTCTCTCCTCCTCTCTGTGGGAAAAAAAAAATCAATAAAATATGTTTAATAAATAAATAAATAAATAAAATGTCACCAGCCCTGGCAGGTGTGGCTCAGTTGGATGGAGCATTGTCTTATGCACTGGAAGGTATTGGATTCAGTCCCAGTCAGGCATACTCCTAAGTTGCAGGTTCCATCCCCGGTCAGGTGTGTATGGGAGGCAATGAATTGAGGTATCTCTCTCATATTGTTGTTTCTCTCCTCCCAACTATTCCCCCAAAATATCACCTATGCTTTCTTACTGTATTTTTATAATTTAACTTGTTTAAACTTTTTGTTCTTCCCAACAATAATTATGAAATAATCTATCTTTTCTCAACTTACTTGACAACCTTAATACATTCTACTATTATTAACAACTAATTAGCCCTGGTCAGGTAGCTTAGTTGGTTAGAACATTATCATCCTGGTATTCCAAGGTTGTGGGTTCAATCCCTTGTCAGGGCACATATAAGAATCAGCCAGCGGAAACCCGTTTGGCTCAGTGGTAGAGCGTCAGTCTGTGGACTGAAAGGTGCCGGGTTCGATTCTGGTCAAGGGCATGCACATTGGTTGTGGGCACATCCCCAGTAGGAGGTGTGCAAGAGGCAGCTGGTCGATGTTTCTCTCTCATCGACGTTTCTAGCTCTCTATCTCTCTCCCTTCCTCTATCAATAAAATATATATACTTTAAAAAGAATCAACCAATGAATGCATAAATAAGTGGAACAACAAATCGATGCCCCCCCCCCTAAAAGCAATCAATAAATAATAATAATAAAAAAACCCTAAACCAGTATTTATTGAACATCCATGGAACAGGCACCATGCTAAGTGCATAACCTCATTTAACAGCCTCAGAGCCCCACAAATGCAAATTCTATTACCACCCCATTTACAGCTGAAGAAAAGGAGGCTTAGCAAGTTAACTTATTTAAGGTCTCAGAGCTAGTGACCAGTAAAAGGGGTTCAAACTCAGGTACAGTCCGATTCCAGAACCAAGCCTCTTTACCAACAGGCTGCCATCATTTCCCACAGGTATTGTGGACTATTCTTTTCTACTTATCTGCACCATAAAATTCCATCTTAATTATGGAAGCTTTAATTTTTAATACATTTTAATGTCAGTTGTCCTACTATTACTGTTACTTTTCCCAAAATTTCCTGAATATTTTCATATTTACCTTTCCCTCCTGTATGCCCCATTTTGTAAAGAAAAAATTCTGAAAAGTATATTGGGTGTTCTGGTTGGAACTTCAGTGAATTTACAGATTACTTCAGGGGACACTGATATTTTTAAAATATCAAATGTGCCGAAACTGGTTTGGCTCAGTGGATAGACCGCCAGCCTGCGGACAGAAAGGTCCCAGGTTCGAGGGCATGTACCTTGGTTGCGGGCACATCCCCAGTAGGGGGTGTGCAAGAGGCAGCTGATCGATGATTCTCTCTCATGGATGTTTCTAACTCTCTATCCCTCTCCCTTCCTCTCTGTAAAAAATCAATAAAATATATTTAAAAAAATAAAATATCAAATGTTCTCATTCAAGAACAAGGTATGTTTTCCTAGTTTCCGTAACTATCATTTATCATCACCCAGTAGTTTTAAAAATGCCTCCTACACATTTCTTATTAAATATCTAACTGGTAAACTTTTTCTTGTGGTTATAAAATTAGCTCTTTTATTTCACTGTATTTCCTAATTGGTGTTCATACATTGGAAAGGCTTTTTAAAATCTTAGTGTATTACTTTTGTAAGCAGTGAATTACTGAATTATTTTATTCTTCAAAGTTTCTCAGTTAATAACCTGGATTTCCAAATAGAGAATTATGGTATTTGCAAAAAATAATTTTACCTTCTCTTTTCCATATTTATAACTCTTTTCTCTTTTGCATCAACTAGGACTTAAAACAACAAAGAAATGTTAAATGGTGAGAGTAAGCACATAAGTTTTTCCCCCAAATCTCCTGGGACTGCTTCTAATGTTTAAGTTAATTCTCATTTTTATAGTTTGAGATTAAGTAAATTAATTAATTTTGTTTGAAATTTAAAAGATTTTTTGGCATCTAATAAGTTGATCTTATTGTTTCCCTCTGACCCAATCAACAGTTATTTATATATATGTATGTTGCTTAATATTGAGCCATCCTTGAGTTCTTAAGAGTTTTATTAAGTATGATTTGGTTATCATAAGGAATGATGAAGAAACGGAACATGAGGCCTACTAATTCACAACTGTGATAAACTTGCTTTTTGTTTAGGATATGAAGAAACACACCTTGAATGTATAGGAAATATAATTATCCATTCATTCCTAAGTTACAGTTTGTTTTATACTAAAAGCCACTTGCACAATAGTAAATTCTTAGGACTAACACCTGAAGAAACTTATCAGTGAATGACAAGTTTAAAGTCCACATAAGACTAACATGCTTTTCAAACAGGTAAGTCTTGCTGAAACAGAAAATGGTTCTGTATCAAAGTTCACATTAGTTTTGGAGCAGAGAACTAACAAAGCAACCAATTCAATTTCATATGGTCTTGTGTTCATATTTTTAGAATTATTCTTTTCCCTCTTAGATTTTGAAAAACATATACATAACATAAAGTTAACTAGTCATAAAATTATATCAAAATGTTATCCCATAAATAGACTCACAATTCTGTCTTTCAAAATTTTAAATCAAAATCAAATCCTGGAAGGCAGAGGAAACTCTAGAATCATATCATTAAAATAATGAAGCCCTGGCCAAAGGAATTAGAAGTAGGTCACTTTCTGTTCTACATCACTGCACAGGAAAGTGACCTGCTCTCTCTATACCTAGAATGAACAGTGCTCATGTTAATTGGAAACATTCCAATTTACATTCTGGGGAATACTTTCATCATTAAAAGGTAAAAAAACAAAACAAAATCAAGCAGGGCACCAGTGTCTCAATATGAGAAATGTTGCCGAAAGTTTAAAAAAATAAATTTTTTTGAACGATTCAAAAACATCTGAATTATGCTAATTAAGATGAAGCAAATTCGACCTTAAAATGGCAAAAACAAAAAAGAAAGGTTTATAATCAAGAAAGATTTTCATTTTTTCTTCTTCTTGGAATAATCTAAAGCTATTTCCTCCAAAACTCTCACTACGCTATGGCAAGATCTCTATAGCAACTAAAAAATAATCATTTAAATTTATGAGCAGCGAGAATAGTGATTTTAAAATAGAGTACGAAATGTCTTTTAACATACACTAGAAAAGTAAATCATTTCTGTAATTTCTCTGGCCTTTAGGGTAAAAAAGGTAATTCAATCACAGGAAGGTTTAAGGAAGTTGAACTCCATAAATTGCTATTGACTACTAGACAAGAAATATTTCAAAAGGCCACCAAACTGTGATGGAGAAAAACAGTTTGGGACTACTCAATTAAAACTGGACATCAATCCTGGAATTTATTTTAAATAAGTTGCTTGTGCTTTTCCCCCCCTTTAATTGATATTAGAGAGGAAGGAAGGGGAAAGTGGGGGAGGGAGAGAAGGTGGGAAAGAGAGAGACAGAGACTGAGTGACATTAATCTGTTATCTCCAGCAGGCAAACAGACCAGAAGGAACCTGCAAACTAGGCATGGGAGGATGCTCCAACTAACCAAGCCACACCCACCAGGACTGGACATCAATCCTTTTAATTGAATCTTTTGACAAAGGCAAGCTTAATCAGAGCCCATGTTTTCATCTGCGAAAGTTATAATTTCCACTGCTCCACAGATAATTATAAGTAACATTTAACAATCCATAGTAAGATGTTTCTTAAAATGTTCTTCCTATCAAGATAAATCAGGACTTTTGGTGTGATTTGTTTAGTTGGGGGGAATAGTAATATGTTATATTAAATATATAAATTTTGACTTAAATATATGACAGTTTTTAGCATTAGGTTTTTTAGCTATCCTACATTTGGACAACTCAAAGAAATTGGGAATTTGTAAGTTTTTGATCATTTTAAACTTCTTTAAAACAATTTTAAAAAATCATTTCCTCAACAACCTCCTGTTAACCATATTGTCTACATTTATTCAGCTACTTCCTGGAACATATGTGCTAGACACTGTATTGTATGAAGTAAATGCTTCAGGAGTTCACAGTCTGGTGCTTGAACATTACCTGGGGTGCTAAGCACAGGGCACTAAGAGGGTATTTCAAAGAGCTGGTACTGGAATGAAGGAAGGGAGGACCTGGGGAGGGACCTGGTAAGCAGTGCCGCAGCGGTCTGAAACAATGAACAGGGGCCGGTGGGATAGGCCTTAGGGAAAGCAGAGGCTGAGAGAGGGGTGTAAGAAAGGATCTGTGGGTAGTGTGAGCAGGTCTGATGGGTTGGAATACAGAAAGGGGAGGGAGTGATATGAAAGTCTTAGCAGAGGGCCTTTAGACCAAGGTTTGACTGTCTCAGTCAGGGTCGGCTTACTTGAATGAATGAACCACAGTTTCTTCAACTCTAAACTGGCTAGTCATGCCAGAGGCTAAATGGGACTCATAAATCAGGTGCCTATACTAGTGGTAGAAAAATACCGGGTGGCAACAGATATATTCTTTTGTCTCCCTTTATGTAAAGGCATATAGCATATGGCTGAAAGAGTAAATGCTAAAAGTACGACTGACTAGAACCCAGCTCTTCATTGGCTGGCTCTCAACAGGATGAACTCTCGGAATCTCAGAAGTAAAAGTAGACAGCAATAGTATCCACCTCACAGTAGATCTGCAAACAAATCTCTTGGGCACTGGCTGGCGTATAGCAAAAACTCAACAAGTGTTCTCTTTTACAATCACTACGATCCATCCTTTTATATACAGTTCTCAACGCAGAAACCTCTGAAATGGAAAGAGATGCCTCCCAAGTTTGGCATAAAACTTCTCTGGTGGCAAAACCTGACCTGAGGCTATTTATAGTTTCCATTCACTCACACCTACGGCTGCATGGGGGGGGGGGGGGGAGGAGGAAGAGGATGCTGCCTCAACACCACTGGGGGTGTTATGTCTATGAATCGTGTTTCTAAAATCTACAGGTAAAAATTAAAATAGCTAAAACCGGTTTGGCTCCGTGGTAGAGCGTCGGCCTGCTGGACTGAAGGGTCCCGGGTTCGATTCCGGTCAAGGGCATGTGCATTGGTTGCCGGCACATCCCCGGTGGGGGGTGTGCAAGAGGCAGCTGGTCGATGTTCCTCTCTCATCGATGTTTCCAACTCTCTATCCCTCTCTCTTCCTCTCTGTAAAATATCAATAAAAAATACATGTTAAAAAAAATTAAAATAGTTCTGAACTTCAAAACACAGGGGGCCTCAGGATCTCGAGCAAGAAAGAGGTGGGTCTCTGTCCCCACAGGAGAGAGGAAAAGAACCCGCCAACATCTCGCCGCAAGTTCCGGAGACAAACTTTGTTTGAATGGGAGGGTCGGCGACGCCGGGAGCGAGGCTCAACAGTTGTTTCTCCTGCGCCACGAACGGCCCCGAACAAAGAACTTCGGAGAGATTTTGGAAGACAACTCCGCCTTATAATAAAAAAGTTCGGGCCTTTAAAAATCACCAACGTGTACGAGTATTTCTTTAGTAGCAACGCCATCAAAAAGTTTTTTTCCCCCCCGGTCTGGTGCGTACGGTTTGATGCTCGACGTGAGAAATCTTTATATATTAAAAGCACGACTCCCGGTCAGCCATGTCCGAGCTGCCATGCCCAAGAAGCGTTCCTAAATGGTAAAAACATTGCACAACTCCGCGGGTCCCGGCGGGCAACTCCAGAGCGAACTGGCCGGCGCGGGAGGCCGGGACGCGGTCCCGCGGCGGCGGCGGAGAATCTCACCCGAGGGCCAGAGATCCCCCCGAGAACCTGCCCGGGCCGAGAACTTCCCTTTCGGTGGGAACCACACGATGGGGGCCGGGGTCCGGGGCGCGCGGCCGCGGAACAAAGGGAGCCGGGGACCGGAGCGGGCCGGCCCCGGGGCGGTCGCGCCGCCCGGCGAGGCGTGGGGGGAGGGCCGGCCGCTCCCGCCCGCAGGCCGGGCCTGACGTCAGGCCGGAGACGCCCGCCGGGCGCGACCTCCCGACCCCGACGCCCCCTCCGGGGCCCCGAGGAAGGCGACCGGGAAAGTACGCCGAGCCCCGGAAGAGCGACCCCGGCCACCTCCGCCGCCGCCGCCGCGCCGGCCGGCCTCCCGCTCGGGCGCGCTCCCTCGCCGCCTCCCCGGCCCCTGTTAGCGCCGAAGCAGCCTCACCCGGGAGATCCGCGCCCGCAGCAAGGTCTGGGAGCGGCGATGGGCCCGAGGAGGCCGAGAGCTGAGGAGCCAGGCGCAGTCTGACGGACAGCAGCGGCGAACGCGGCACCGGTTCCGGCGGCAGCGGCAGCACCAACAGCGCGCGGCTCCTCCTGGCGCCGGAACCGGAAGCACCGGCGCCGCGCGCCCCGCCCCTGCGGGCGCCCCTCCCTCCCCGCGGGCGGGCCCGCGCGCGCCCCCCGCAGGCCCGCGGCGGCACTGCGGCCCGGCCGGGCCCTCTGGCGCGGCGGCTTCTCCCGCGCTCGCGGCTCTTCCCACCCGGAACGGCTGGAAAGTTCCTCGGGTTCCCGGAGTTCCGAGCACTCGGAGGGAACGGCTAGTGACGTCGGGGCGGCCGGGCGGAAACTGCTAAATTGTTCCCGGAATGGCTCGCGGGCAGGTTCTGGATTCCCTACGCCGGGCGGGTTTTACGGCACCGGAAGCGCGCTCTGCGGCCCGGGGGCGGGGGAGGGAGGCGGGCACGAACTTTAATGGGGCCCAGACGGGAATCTGCCAGTCATGATGCCACAATTACGTTGTGCAAACTATAAACATATACTTTACAAGTAAAAGAATGCTACATTCGTATAACGTTTTGCGTCCCTGTGTAAGCTGTTAAGTGGGTCAATGGATGGACATTTTACTATAAACTTTTTTAAAAATATATTTTTTTTCTTAATTTTTTTTTTTTATATCGAGAGGAGGGGAGAGGGAGAGTTAGAAGAGAGAGAAACATGGATCAGCTGCCTCCTGTACCACCACTCTCCCCTCCCCTACTGGGGATGTGTCTGCAACCAATATGCCCTGGACCGGAATTGAACCTGGGACCCTTCAGTCCGCAGGCCAATGCTCTATCCACTGAACCAAACCGGTTTCAGATACTATAAACTTCTTAAATGAACACTTATCTCCAGATGTGTGGCACCGCACACACAATTCTCACACCGATCAATGAACCGTAGAGGAACTTCAGATACCTAAGACTGGGAAGGTAGATTTTTGGATAAGGGCAGTGGTCTATGAAGAATGATACCATTAGTGTGAACAACATAACCTGCCCTCATAGGAGTGAAACAGTCTTGTGGAGCCTAAGGAAGCTGGAGACAATAACATAAAGTCCATGAAAAGTGTTATTAAAAATTTTTTTAAATTCATGGTAGGCTCCTACAGACATTTGCTTGGAAACTAAATCACCATCTAGTTATTTTAGAATTGCACTAATTGCTCACCCAATCCAATTCTTCCATTTCTTTCACGGATGTCAGACCTACAATATGGTACGAAGATTTCATCTCCTTCCTTCAGTTTTGTCCTTCATAGTTATTGCCCCACCCCAATAAATCTCTTACACATTTAATCACATCATGACATCCGATTTTGGAAGACCCAAACTGACACACTATAAACTGAGAGGAATGTATTATAAATTAGAAAATGTGTAAGAATATAGATTTTAAAATTTATTTTTCATATTCTTAGTTTAATGTATGATGTAAGGACATACACTGTTTTAAAAGCAAAATACAAAGTCTTTGGATTTTATATATTAAGTTTTAATTAGAAGAAACAAAAATTTATTCAGATCAATTTATTTGAAATCACATCCAAGAAGAAATCCAACTTTAGGATTTGAAATAAAAATGGCAACAGTCTTTTTTTTGGATAAGGGGTGAATCATACAAGCCTGATTGACAAGGGCACTAATAGCTTTGTAAAGTTACTACTTAAACTCTGTATATTCAAATATATATCAAGTTCATACTTGGTTTATACAGAATTTCTCCAATTCTAGTAAAGTTAGCATAGTGTAAGTAACCTTGAGTTTTACACTCTCTCAAGTCTGAAAGCTCAGATTTTATAACCACTGCAAAATAATTACAGGCATACCTTGGAGACATTGCAGGTTCAATTCCAAACTACTGCAATAAGATGAATACCGAAATGAAACAAGGGGGTTCCCAGTCATATAAAAGTTATGTTTACACTATATTGTATTAAGTATACAATAGCATTAGGTCTAAAAAGTATATACCTTAATTTAAAAATACCCTATTGCTAAAAAAGCTAGCCATCAACTGAGATTTGACAAAGATCACTGGTCACAGATCATAACAAATACAATAATGAAAGTTTGAAATATTGAGTTACCAAGATGTGACACAGAGAACCTAAATAAGCAAATACTGGTAGAAAAAAGGTGCCGATAGACTTGCTTGACACATGACTGTCACAAACCTTCTATTTAAAAGACCCCCAAATCTGCAAAATGTAATAAAGGACAATAAAATAAGGTATGCCTGTATCTTTACTTCCTACAAGTGTAATTAACTTTTAAAATAACTTAGGCAAGCATCAATTTTACATAAACCTTATTAATTGCAAGTCTTCATCTAATTGCAGAATCTACACCATCAATTCAAAATGTATTATCTCTATTGTCATATCAAGCCAAGAAAATCTATTGCAGACTAAAAGTGAATGTGAATCTGCGGAGTCCTCTAAGGGGATACTTTGAAAACCTACTAACACATTAGCACTTAACAGCTGTACAGAAATTATTTTCAAGTATGCTCTAAGGGTCACTTCTTAACTGAACAATTCAGAAGTCAAGTGACAAGTATTATCTACATTTTATATGCCAGGAAATGAAGACAAAGATTTAGGATTGAGTAATCTATTGAAAATAAAAAAAACAACAAAACAGATTCTGGCTTCACTTGAAATATTAATGTGCACCAAATCTCTTTCAGTAGGTTTATATCCATTAGAAACCAATGCATATATAAAAAAAGTTACCTCCATTTTGTGCCCAATATATTAATTTGTTAGAAGAGTATAGACAGATTCTTGTAGTGTTGCTCATTTCTAGTAGGCCATTACAAAAGTAAACCCTTTGCTCTGGCTAATTTGGCTCAGTGGACAGAGCATTAGCCTGAGAACTGAAGGGTCCCTGGTTCAATACCCATCAAGGACATCTGTCCAGGTTGTGGGCTGGGTCCCCAGTAGGAGGTGGCCAATCAATGATCCCCTCATCATTGATATTTCTATCTCTCCCTCCTCTCTGAAGTCAATAAAAAAATATATTTTAAAAAGTAAACCCTTTGTGCTTTCTGTTAATTCTTTAGAAATAAAAATGATTATAAAACTCATTATATTAAAATCAAAATTACAAAGTTGTTTTTTTCCCCAAAGTATAAACAATTTGCTTGACTTAAAATCTTTTATTCATTTGGGCACTAAATTACCTAACACACAGGCTATTTTAAATTTCAGCACTGTTTTCTTTGTGTTGTCTCATGGAATCTTTTAAGTACTTTCCTTTGAAATTTGGTCTACCAAAATCAATACATAGCCGACTTGACTAATTATAGCTTAAAATGACAAAACACTTTAAATGAAAACTAAGCATATTATTCATGAGTTAGGTCTCAAGGTTTTGGTTTCATAGGAAGGAAGTTCTGTATTATGTGGATCTATAAAGTGATCCAAACTTCAGAGACAGGAAGCTGTTAACTTGATTTATCTTAATGGCTTTGGCTCTTGAATAAATGATAATGGTTTGTTCTTCTTATAAAAAGAAACGGAGCCCGGCCGGCGTGGCTCAGTAGTTGAGTGTACACCTGTAAACCATGAGGTCACTATTTGATTCTTAGTAGGGACACATGCCCAGATTGAGGGCTTGATCCTGTGTGGGGTGTGCAGGAGGCAACTGATCAATGATTCTCTCACATTGATGTTTCTCTTTCTCCCTTCCACTCTAAAATCAATAAAAATATTTTTAAAAACTTAAAAAATGGAATTTATATAATGATGAGTCCTAATTGCCACGTTTTAATTTTTAAAGGATTTCTAATTTCTAAGACATTTTGTATTATTATTTATAATAAAAGTCAAAACTTTAACTGAAAGCCATTCTTTGACCACAATTTGCTATCGGCTGAAATTCAGGAAAGAACACAGGACTGATCACCAAATCAATAAATCTAGCCATAGGCTGACTAAAAGCTTCCTTTAATCTTCTTCCTATTAAGTCTTCCTTTAAATTAAGCCATTCCCATTATGAATTATTTACGTGAATGGTATGGGTATAAAAAGATCACATGATTCTTCATACAAAAATACTCAAGAAACCTAAAAAAATCCATCACCATATTTTCGGAATTAAAGTATGAATCAGCTTAAAACTTAAAAAGGGGAGTGAATTAATGTCCTGAAAAGCTTCGGAGAGAAATAGAAAAGTCAAGTTTATTTCCTGACTTGCGCAGGATGATTCCCAAAGGACAGTTAAGTGTGTGGTCCAGACTAGCTATTAGAGATTAAGTAGTTCCCTTTCACTGTCAAGGCTTTTCCCTGAGGTAATGCCTAAATTCTTAAGTTTAATATTTTATCTTGTTTCTTTTAGCCTCATCCTCTTTTAACAGTAAGCCCTACATATTTCCGCCCTGATGGTTTCTCAACTCTAAAATTAACTTTTCAAATTGTCACAATTCTTAGTTATTGTTTAGGTTTGCTGTGGGAGTACAATGACCACCAAGAGGCAATAACTCTTAAGACAAAATTTATATATATTGGTGTCTTCCCACATTGCCCCTCTCAAAACTCATTTTACTTATATATTCCATAATTGCATTTTAAAATTAGTTTGTTTCTGAATATTGGATGCTCTTCTAAATATGTCCTCATAAAGTAACTGAGAAAGGGGTTTCCCTTTCTAAATTCAGACCTCTTAAATACATTTAAAAATTACTTTATTATTACCCTTTTCATCTTCCTTTATGGTAAAGTTTCCTTCCCAAGTATTTATATTTCTACTAGAGGCCTGGTGTACAAATTCGTGCACAGGTGGGGTCCCTCAGCCTGACCCATGGGGGAACCGGCTGGGGGAAGGGGCCACGGGAGGTTGGCTGTGGGAGCACATTCACCACCAAGGGGGCAGCTCCTGTGTTGAGCATCTGCTCCCTGGTGGTCGGTGCATATTATAGCAACCGGTCAACCAGTCATTCGGCCGCTTAGGCTTTTACATGTATAGGTTTTCCAAGTTTCTTTTTACTGTAGCAAATACCAAAGAAAAATACAAACCATTTCAGAGTAAATGAGTCTGTTTTCTGCTCTCATTTATTAGATCATCTACTTTGAGGCTATATATATATGGCAGTATTTTGAAAATGTTAACAGCTATTAATACCTTGAAATTGAGAAAGCCAAAGAAAATATATCACAACTATATGAAAAGCTACTTAGATTTTGATTTTTATAAACACCAATTTTTACCATTATAAAAGACAACAAAATTATGCTTCATTTTTCTTTATAAAATACCTTTTAACAGAATATTTGTTTTTGTTATTCCTTAGGTTTTTCTATACTGATAAAAAAATTATTTTTAAAGAAAAATATTTAAAATAATTGTTTCATAGAAACAGAAAGTGTCATTATCAAATTCTGATAAAAAATTATAATCATGGGTAGAGTCTTACCATACTATTAATTTTCTTTCACCAAAGATAAGTATTTAGGAAATACAATATCAGTAAATAAGACAAGCTTCTCAGTGAACTACAAAAGTGCCACAATAAAGATGAGGTAGTATGAGACTTTTCTTTTGTAAAAGGAAAATAGCATCTTTAGAAGAGATATTTATCCTGACATTGGTGTTGAAATCCTGAGCCTCATCTGCTAAGAGAGGTGCTATTCTCATAGCTACCCTTCACTGGAACCAAGACAATCTTGAGATCACCGAGGAAAAAAATGGTAGACGATAATGGGAGCAGATTTTCTTGGTTTAATTTTGCGGTAATTGCTAAAAATTTATGTTAACACTATTATTGAAAAATGCTGTATCTATATTAGCAGCAGAACTTCAGGAAATAGAAATGCTACTTCAACATAAAAGCAATGATATTTAAGAAACATTATAACTTGGAAATTTGAGTCAAAATTTTTTCAACCTAGGTAGAAAGTTTCCTATTACAGCTAAACTAGTATCAAGAAATTACTATATGTAAACAGCTCATCAGAAGAAACAATTGTCTAGGAAATTTATTGTTCATTGATTCTTTAAAAAAGAGGGGACAGATAGGATATTACTTCATTTATCTTACATAGGGATAATGGTGTTTCTAAAAACGCTTTCCTGTTCTTGGGATAGTATATTAAAATATTACACTTGTTGCCTAGTACTGTTCAGTATGGCCTAAGCCATGTAGCTCTCAAAATGTTTTCCTTTTTTTGAAGCTACAATAAAGACATGTTAATTCTGAAGATAGGAATAATTATTTGAAACTTGAAGATTAAAAATAATATTAAGCTTTCTGAATACTAAGCTCTATGTTCACTTCTTGAATCTTCATTCAAGCTCATTTTAAAATGAAAACTTATTTAGGGATCAATGAAAATGTGTGGCTGTTTATAAACTGTAGTATCTCCCCAAGTAACAGACTGAGTTTTTATAAATGAGTTAAGTAGAAGCAACAGTTCATAAGTAAATACAGGAAAAAAAAAACCACAATTGTTTTAGTACTTTAGTAACTACTAGTTACTAACAGTTATCATTATTTTTAAAGCTCCCTGTGAGAAAGAAACAATATTTATGTTTCAGATTTTAAGAGGGACCTATTAAAGGAATAACAAATGACCATTCCACATTGTAGAATACATTCACCTCCAAAAATGTTATGCTCTCATTTGATTCTTACTGATGAGATTAATCAAATTTAGTAATCCTATTTTAGAGTTAATATTTAAAATACTGTAAAAACACATCAAGTTAGATTTAAGCTATGTTTTTACCTTTAACATCCCTATCAGTAAATTACAAGTCAATTACATTAGTATGGATTGTGAATTACAACACTCAGCTTTACTGAAGAATTTGAAAACAACTCTGGAAAGGGGGATGTGGAAACCATATTTTATGTATAGGAAAGCCAACGGCATAGGTTAACAAAAGCATTTTACATGTAGGAAAGGACATAGGATTATTTTTAAAGAAAATAACAAAATACAAATTAACCATGCTTACAATGTCTACCAATTAAGCAAATTACAATTAAGAAAAGGAAAAAAAAAGTTAAGTAAATACTCTACAGAATAAAAACAAAAACCACTTGGTCAAAAATACCCATTAACCCTTAGTGTATAACCTTAAACAATTAGTGTATTATAAGAAAAATAAACAGATCTGGAAGCAAAATTTAGGGCAGAGGTTTATTTCGAACTCTTAACTGCCCTTGTAGAAAAATTCAAAGTAGTATTAAGAAAAATAAGAGATTAAATTCCCATGTTCCTACCCTTTACCTAGAATTGTTGTTTTGGTGCATCAATCCTGAGTACTCTAACTTTTGATTTATAGTGATATTCCTTCAGATATAATTTCATAGAAGAAGGAACTGGTAGGGCATCAATGCCATCGTAAGTTGTACAGTTACAAATAACTGTTCTGCATATATGCTGTAGGGGGAAGGGGAAAGTCCGAATTAAGGGAGTGGATAAAAGTGGTTCAAAGAACATACAGGCACTTGGGTCCTTATAATGTTCTAGGAGCCCAGTAATATCAGGAGAATGGAAGACACAAGGATCATGTGCATCAAAGCTAAAGTTGTGATTCCACTGTTCAATCCTAGCATGAAGAGAACGACTGTAGCGTCTGAAACTAACAGAGAATAAATAGTCTTCCTGTGCTGAGTCTCGAAGTAAAAAGGTACCCTCTGGTTTGCCTTCCAGGAGAGCTTCAGCGGCATATTTATCCATAACTCCCCAGTAACATGGGTTGTTGTTGATCTGAAGGAGATCTGGGACAAGACAGTGGACATAATCAATCTGGGTGTGGTACTTAGGAGTTGTTCCCAGCTGAAGGATTTCTTCATCCATTTCCCATTTGGGTTTGTTTCTTTTCCTGGAACTTGTGCAAAGTGTTGTAATTTCATCATCTGAATCCATATCACTATCTTCTATACTATTATCCGAAACCAGGTTCATCAAAGAGCCAGCCATAGGACCACTGCATGAAGCACTGTTGGTGGTTATAGCACAGGGCTGACCACTGGGGTGCGAGAAACAATCCATCTCTTCTTCCACGCTGCTTCTTTGTTTTAGCTGACCATCCCTCGATTCACTCGGCGACAAATCTGTGCTTATCAATTCATCTGGTTTGGGGTTTATAGGAGCAGTGTGTCGTTTAATAAAATGCCACCTAAAGGCTAAGTCTGATCGAGGTGGGAAAGGACACTTATCTAACATGAGTTCACTGATATGAATTTTTCTTTTCGATGGAAGCCCCGAAGAGTGCCGACTACTACAATTCTTTATTGGGAAGCACTGCCCCACAGCATCTTGCAGTTTCTGCTTAAGAGATCGGCCTAAAAATCTATGCCCACAAGAATGATCTAAATCCAACTCGATGGATGAACAGCTGTGCTTTCTTTCTTGGCTCTGTAAAGGAACTTCAGTTTTCTCTATAACATTTACTGTTTCAGCATCTGAAAAATTTTCACTCTTTTTTGACCAAGATAACTTCTTTCCACTCCACACATAACCATCCTTTCTGTCAGCACTTCTACTCCGACTAGTTTTGGGCCTGACATCTAAATTTTTACTATTACTTTCACTATTTTCTGCCATTTTAATAAATTATCCAAAAATTCCAGTGTTATAAATACTGCTTTTTCAATTTTTCGGGCAGAAAGTTTCTTCTGGGCACTTTCTGGATGTACCTAAGGAGAAAAAAAAAATTATTAGTCATTTGTCATTCACATTATATAGTTTACATATTAAGACCCAATTATACTCAAGATGAAAAAGCATAATTAGTACACCAAAAAGATGCCAAGACTTCTCTATTAGCCAAAACATATGCTCAAAATGGATATAATTTCTAGTCTTGAGGTACATCTTATGGCCATCTCTTTTCAAAATGCTTATTTTTTTACTTCACAGAAAACCAGTGAATAGGTTGTAAGAGACACTGAGAAATCTGTGAGCTGGTGTTTGAAGTCCACTACTCTATATAGTTTTCTTCACTTCCCTCCCCTTGTTTTTATTCCTACTTATTGAAAATATGAAGTTTGAAATTATAAAGAACTTATTAAATTATCACCACTGAATAGTACAAATGCCACATAGCATTCTCAATGCAAGTTTGTTTTTTTGTTTTTGTTTTTTTTTGGGGGAAGGAAAGTTTCCAATTTTTATTTACAAAAAACATAAATAATAGCCATCATGTTTCAGATCACTGACATAGCCAGTGTTATCAAGTTTCAGCACACCCCCAAATATATATATATATATATATTTTTTTTTAGCTATTTTTCTCCCAGGAAATGAAGAATATCCACTGAAGTTTTGAAATGCTAAAAAAAAACAAAAGAAATAAAAAAGAAAGGGAGTTAGGAAGGAAAAGAGGGAGGAAAGAAAAGAAAGTGAAGGAAAGAGTTTAAAAAAGAAGAAACTAAGGGAGGGAGAGAGGAAGAGGAGGAAGTCTGACACCATTATGACTTCCTAGTTTCATTGGGAGTCAGAGGCCCTGCTTTTGAGAAACACTTATTTAAGTCAGAGGAGTCTAAGTATCTTCTTAGAGTAGGATAGCTATTTTTCTTTTCAAAGTTGGACAGGCATATGCCCTTCTATAGAGCTTCTTAATCTATCCTTCTGATGGGGAAGGATTAAATATGTGCTGAATAAATCTTCTAGCTCAGGCAAGCTCTTAACCACAGTCTTGGCTAAAGGTGAAGTTTTTTGGAGTTTGGAGTGGTGGTATTTGGCATCAGCTGAATTTTAGCATTTACCCACATTTTGGTGCCACAAGCTTTTGGGGAGGAGACATCAGGCCAACTTGAGGCAAAATGAAGTTAATCACTAATCACCTTGACAAGGTTGTAACCTGCTTGAAGCCAGGGACTCTATATTCTATGTCAGTTTTTTCTCCAATATCACTACAGAAGCTGGCACACAGTATAAATAGATTGATGATAATTATTAAAAACCATGAAGTACTATAAACCACCTAATGAAAAAAAAATCAAATTAAAGTACCTATGGAAATGGGCAATGATCTATACACCCATTTAGATGATTCATGTTTAATGTTCAGGTAAAGACTTTAACAACTGACAAAACTCCAATAATCCCAATGCAGTTTTGTCAACTGATTTCAATAACTGGTCAACTTCACTATCAATCTAGGAAGTTTTTGGAAAATACAGAATCGGACAAAAATTTGTTATTTCACACACACACACACACACACACACACACACACACACACACACACACTCTTTTTGATAATTTTGACAAATAAGCAGATACATTTCTATGGGGCAATGCCTTTCCTATGAAATTGCCTAGATATACTAAAATTTACAATGTAAAATATTAAATTTTATTAAGACTAATGCTAATGATTGGTCATAGATGAAATTTAATTATTATTAGGTGTAATAAGATATAAGTCCAGAATTGGGGGGAAGGGTTCTATAATTTCAAATGTTTTGAAATTAAAGTTGAGTTTTGTGACTAAGAAAATCAATCACATTCAACATTTTGATTATGATTAAGTTTCTGATTATGTCAGAGGAACATCAATAATCAGCTGCCCACCGCATCCCCCTACTGGGAATGCGCCAGCAACCAAGGTACATGCCCTTGACCGGAATCCAACCCGGGACCCTCAGTCCACAGGCCGACACACTATCCACTGAGCCAAACCAGTTTTGGCTACCATGTGATATTTTTTGTTAATATTACATAATTTCAAATTTTTAACTCAGCACAAGAATATGGGAAACATATCATTTAAGGTTTGAAATGCTTTTATTTTACTTACTAAAAAAAGTACTAAAATAGCAGTTTATTAAATAGATGAGCATCTCTATTCCACCTGGTGTGAGCTTTGCCTTGCCTCCTTGCTACCTCAAAATTGTATCAGTTCTACATTACAGCTAAGCTCACTAACCTCTATTCTTTAGTTTATTTTAGGAAGTTGAGAGAGAGAGAAGAGGAAACATTAGCCAGTTGCCACCCACATGGGCTCCATCAGGAATATGAACTGCCACTTTTTGGTGTATGGGACCATGCTCCAACCAACTGAGCCACACCAGCCAGGGCTAACCTCTATTTGAGATAACATTTCCCACCTTTACCTACTTCAATTTTTTTTGTGCCTTCAAACACAACCAAGTTTTCTATAAAATCTTTTAGTGATTATAATGTTTATTTTAGTTATAACTGGTGCTTTCCATTACTATATTTCTTAATGAGTAGTGTAACTTGATTTCCCCTCAAAATGAAAGCAGCTGCCCCCTATAAATGAGAAATAAAACACACACACACACACACACACACACACACACACACACACACACACAAATCTTGTCTTCAATTAAATTGAAAGATATCTGCTACAGAACGTGTGGGTAGAGAACAGGGTGGAAAATGGGGAACTAGGTTGAAAATCTGCATGACAGCAATTAGATCTCTATGGTTCTTACTCCGTCACTTAGAGTAGATGAGATATTTGGAGAAACTGAACCAGAGAGGCGGGAACTTTGGATATCAGACAGTAAGGGCAGAGGGGAGGCTTCGGACTGAAATTAGAATGAAAAATTGCTCTTTCCCTTAGCAGGGAGAAACAATGGCCAAAGAGAAAAGACCTATGGTGCTGCTATCTGGGAATACTCCAATAAAAAGCCAGGCGGCCAGCCAAACCTGCCGTGAACCTCACCAGCCCACAAGCCCCGCCTACTCGGACGCAGCTCTTCAGGCATTGCTGTGCTTCACTCACCCTAGAATATGAATGCTCACAGGTTATCAGTTTTGAAGAAAGTCTGTAACATAAACAACGGAGACTAAAACATAAGGAACTTGGAGACAGTAACCATAAAAGGAGCAGAAAATAAAGTTGATTATTTCCAAATTAAAAGAAGGTATTACACCTAAGAATGACTAAGAGAAGGTACAGGACAATCAGATAATAAAGGTTTGCAAATTAAAATCACGAATGCAGAAATAAAACACTCAATAGTAAAATTAGAGGATGAGTTGAGAAAATAAGAAAATAGTGGTGAAGACAAGAAAGCTAAAATTAGATGATCAGAAAGTGCAGGGGCCTCGGCCGCCCGCAGTGCACCCTGGGAAAGCAACAGCACCAGACCCAAGATGGCAGCCAGCAGGCGGCTGATGAAGGAGCTGGAAGAAATCCGCAAATGTGGGATGAAAAACTTCCGTAACATTCAGGTTGACGAAGCTAATTTACTGACTTGGCAAGGGCTTATTGTTCCTGACAACCCTCCATATGATAAGGGGGCCTTCAGAATCGAAATCAGCTTTCCAGCGGAGTACCCATTCAAACCACCGACGATCACATTCAAAACAAAGATCTATCACCCCAACATCGACGAAAAGGGGCAGGTCTGTCTGCCAGTAATTAGTGCTGAAAACTGGAAGCCAGCAACCAAAACCGACCAAGTAATCCAGTCCCTCATTGCACTGGTGAACGACCCCCAGACCGAACACCCGCTTCGGGCTGACCTGGCTGAAGAATACTCTAAGGACCGAAAAAAATTCTGTAAGAACGCCGAAGAGTTTACAAAGAAATATGGAGAAAAGCGACCTATGGACTAAAAGCTGCCGCGACTGATTCCAGGGAGTGTGAGCAGAGACCCCGGCAGCGCATTCAGACACTCTGCCAAGCAGGACTCTGTGGATTATGGACACGGGCCACCACCACCTGGCGTTCGCTTGTGGCAGTTACCAACTTCCTACAGTTTTCTCAACCCAAAGTGGTCTAGGTAACCTGTAAAGAAAGGATTAAAATTTATTTAAGATGTTCTAGTTTTGCTTTCTTTGTTTAAAAATCACCTTTAATCTAAAGAAATTAGAGGATCAGTACAGACATTTCATAGAAAATAACAAAATGTAGGGGGAAAATGATCAAAGAAACTGTATTAGAACATAAGCCTCTATAATGAAAGAGCCCATTGAGCGCTCAGTAATGCTGGGGGAAAATACACGTAAAGTTACATTATTCTGAAATGTTAGAATCCTTAAGGTAAAGAGATAACTAAAGTCTTCCTACCTTCTAGGTAACAATACTGTACTGTATACTTAAAAATTTGTTAAAGAGGATAAACCTCATGCTAAGTGTTCTTACCACAATAAAATAAAATAATAAGTAAATAACTAAATAAAAGTAGCCTCCACCCCAGTAAAGTCTTCATGAGGGAGGAAAGTCATAGTCAAAGAACTAAATAAAATGGCCTTTGGTTTCTCACCAGTACCCCTGGCAGCTAGAGACTAGTTTCCGACCTTGAAGAGATAACCAGCCAATCACATATGAGGATAAAATAAAAACATTTTCAGATGTGTAAAGTATCAACAATTTTACCTCATCTTGGATAATGTGCTCTTCTAAAATTAGGGTGTAAAGTCAAAACAAAGGAAGCAACACAGGACATAAGATATTTAACATAGGAGAGAGGAAGGTATTCAGAGTTTCTAGAGAGCAAGTCACTCATATATACACACAAGGACAATAAGGCTCCAAGGTGGAAAATCTTAAGTGAAAAAAAAAAATAGAATTGACTTTTGGAAAATTCAATTGAGAAGCAACAGAAAAAGAATTGGGTAATTACTGATTACAGAAAAATTAAAAAATATAAGAAATAAAATAGAATTATCAAACATATGGCTCAGCAGTGAATAATATTTATAGTCACCAAAATTGTGATATGACTATAATAAAAGAATTGTAAAAGGACACTAAAATAGAGGTAAATCCTCATGTATCACAAGAACTCATAAGATAATGTCTAATAATTGATGAATCAAGAAAGCAAAGAATAAACATTTAGAAACATGAAAGAAATAATCAGAAAAACAGTTAAATAATTTGAAAGTAGATGCCTTTGGGATGGGCAGTCGAGAAGTGCAGTATTTGCAAGCTTATCTAAGCCTTTCAGCTTAATTTTTAAGCTAGGTGCATATGTCATTTTGATGAAATAAATTTAAAGTAATTTATACTCACTGTGAAAAATCCAAGGTAGTCAAAATTGTAAAGAAAAAGGTAAAAACTATTCATAATCCTACCACCCAGTAACAATTTTTAACATTTTCAGTATCTCTATCCATGTATTTGACAAAGAAGCAGTTCTACCTCACAGTGACAGCAGGCATTAAAAATATGGTTTGAGCCCAATTTATTTTATACTAGTCTATGACCCTGAAACCTCTGTTTCTTTGTAAAGAAGAGGTACTGATGCTATCTATTTCACTGGGCTGCTGGAGAAATAATGTATGTAAAGTACTAAGCTCAGATTCTAAATGTGTTATGTATTCAATAAATGTTAGCATTTAAAGTATCTAAGCCAATTTTAGACTTATAATGAAGAAATCACAGAATATCTGTCTCTAGCCCAATGCAAACCATAGTTTTATGAGCAAATATAATTTTTAGAAGGATAACTATTCTTCAAAGTAAAAAAACAGTCAATATGCCAGATACTGAAACTCAGCAGACCATAAAGGTTACAAAGCAATATGACTTTTTCTCCCAGATAACTATACATATTTACATGCTAACATTACAGGGTTTACTTTGGCAAGGCTTACCACATTGTAGATAGTAGGTACCAATCAATCAAGTATCTCTGAATTTTAGGTTAACCATTCTTACTTGTGCTAGTGCTGCAGGTGTCCATAAAATAAAGTTAAAAATATAATTACCTTAAATTTTCCACACATTTACCTCAACTTAAAAAGTTAATGCACAGAAAATCTTTTATCTTTTGCATCTTTTACAGGGCTATTCTTTTGCTAGAAAACTAAGTTCATGCTTCAGAAGTCCTACTTTTTAAAATTGTTATGCAAAAAGTGACTTGACAAGTCATAATAGGATATCAATATATGGGCCAAAATGTCACTTAATGTTGTAGTTTTCAAAGTATGAATAACATTTGTTTTCAATTTATATTTCTCTAAAAGAAAAATTAAAATTTATAAATACTGGATATATGGTTTACAATGTTCCAATCATTGTCAGATGGTGCACTGTTTCTGAAGTAAGATTTAGAGTTTCAAAAAGCTGAGAACTTGATTTCATCCTCCATTTCTTTATTCACTTTTCAGTGTATCACAACAGCTTGCATGTTGCTGAATAGATTTATGGAATATGTAATCTTAAGTAAGAGAATCTTTATAATACTTTGTAAATAAACATGATTATGGAATTTTATAACACAAGGTTTGCTAATTATCTCAGGGCAAAATATGTAAGTTTTGAATTTTTAAGACGAATTATACAATTTTCTTTTACAAAATGACAAGTGTTCTAAATGTGATGAATTTTACTGGGATGACAGATTTTAGAAGCTACCGTACCTAGCAGATCTATGAAGAAAGAAAGGCTAGCACAAGACTTCGAAGAGGACTTGCTCTAGGGACTGAGGAAGTCCCAGAAACTTCCTGGCCACCTGAACCACATGGCTGGATTGGAAGCACCCGAGAGGCTGAGGTAATGCTGGTGGCTTGCATCATCACAGGATACACTTTGACCAATATCACCCAGGTTACTTTGGGAAAGTTGGTATTCGGCATTAGTTAAAGAGGAACCAGAGCTTCTACCCAACTGTCAACCGTGACACTGGTCACTGAGCAGAGACAGGTAAATGCTGGCAAAACAAGACTGTGGCTGCTCCTACCATCGATGTGGTGAGATGAGACTACCACAGGTTCTGGGAAGGGAAAGCTCCCAAAGCAGCCTGGCGTCCTGAAGGCCAAGTTCTCCAGCAGAAGAGCTGAGGAGAAGATTAAAGGTGTTGGGGGTGAGGTGGTGGGGAAGTGTATTCTAGTAGCTTGAAGCCACACCGAAGGAAATTCACCAAGCGCTCACAAGTGCTTTTAAAAAATTAACAAAGAAAAGTAGAACAAAACAAAACTGATCACTTCATGGTACAGGAAACATCTTAAAATTACTGAGACGTAACTGTTTATAAAAAAATTTATGCTATAAAGATCATTTTAGAAAAAACTTTATGTGAAGTACCATTTTTATATGGTACAGAAATAATAAATACTTTGAAAGGTACAGATAAATCAAAGATCTTTGTTGGTATCTGCAAAGAGCTTTTTTTTGGCTCAGTGGATAGAGCATTAGCCTGTGGGTCCTGGGTTTGATTCCACTCAAGGGCACATATCTTGATTGCAGGCTTGATCCTGGTCAGGGTGTGCAGAAGGCAACCAATCAATGTGTCTCTCACATCAGTATTTCTCTCTCTGTATATCTCTCCCACTCTTCCACTCTCTCTAAAAATCAATGGAAAAATATTCTCAGGCGAGAATTAATAAAAAATAAATATATATGAAAAAAATCACATGGGAGAAGATTGCTTTGGCTCCTGACTCAATTAATTAATTCTTTATGAAGGCAGCTAAGTCACAATTCTCTGCAGAATACACAGTGACATCTTTTAAAAACATTATTTCTTAATGAGCCAGAGGCAAATGTCTAAAAGGCAAGTTTATAGAAAAGCCTTTTTGGAAAAAGCAAATTCCCAGATTTAGTAGCCATTTGATCTGTGGTTCTAGCACCAACTGTCATGACAGTGATAATAAAATGAACACCTGACATGACCACTATACTCTAATAAAAAATTTAAATAACATCTAGTAAGTCATATTAAGGTCTGGAAGGTGATTTAAATTAAAGATTTCTATAGAAACTATTAAAAATCCCATAATTAAAGGTTAAACTTTATTTAGAAAATTCATTTATATTCTCTATGGTGTTGGATAAAGGATCATTATTGTATATATTAGTTCCTCACAGAACAATTAGATCTACAATGATAGTGTACATCTAAGACCAATATTCATGTTAATATTGAGTTAAAATAAATTCGATCCTATAAAGAATACTATATTACATAAAGAATTCATGAATTATGATTTTAATAGTAATGCAATTTGAAAGCTTTCTTACCAAATCTATGATTGCGAAGTTTACCTGCCATTATGGGCCTCAAACCTCCTTGAAAGCATTCTGATCAGTCTGTGATACTGAATTCTGTGAGTCAAGTTGATGATAATTGATTATAGTTGACTAAAGACCTGGTGCATGAAAATCACGCACTTAGGAGGGTGGAGGGTGGGTGAGGGTGGCCCTAAGCCCAGCCTGTGCCCTCTTGCAGCCTGGGAGCCTTCGGGGGATCTCCAACTGACAGCTTAGGCCTGCTCCCAAGAGCCATCAGTCGGACACCCTTAGCACTGCTGTGGAGGTGGGAGAGGCTCCCACCACGGACACTGCGCTCGCCAGCCGTGAGTCTGGCTTCCATCTTAGTAGAACTCCCCCCTGTGAGAGCACACTGACCATAAGGTGGCAGCTCCTGCATTGAGCATCTGTTCCCTGGTGGTCAGTGCATGTCATAACAACCGGTCTTTCCACTGTTTGGTCAAGTTGCATATTAGGCTTTTTTATATATA
This sequence comes from Vespertilio murinus, assembly GCA_963924515.1. Classification (NCBI taxonomy): domain Eukaryota; kingdom Metazoa; phylum Chordata; class Mammalia; order Chiroptera; family Vespertilionidae; genus Vespertilio; species Vespertilio murinus. The sequence continues at coordinate 182,587,760 of OZ004704.1, read as the reverse complement.
TAGACTAGTGGCCTGGTGCACGAAATTCATGCACATTAAAAGGGGATTAATTAGAATACCGTATTTGCCGGCGTATAAGATGATTTTTTGGCCCTGAAAAATATGCCTCCAAGTGGGGGGTAGTCTTATATGGCGAGTATATAACAAACTGTATTTTGAGTGGAAATGTTAGGGGGTCGTCTTATACGCCGGCAAATACGTATTTTTCAGGGCCAAAAAATCGTCTTATACGCCGACAAATACGGTAAATATTTCAATATTGCTACTTGCCCTTTCTCTATAATAGAAGTGTCAGAGATGAAAGAAAATTAGTAAAATGTACATGAAAATCTTCTTCCTGTCAGAGTCTGGGACATGGCATGGGACTGAGTCAAGTCCCCACCCACCTGCGGTGCCTCAAAATTGCACAATACCTATACCCAGCCAGTCCCACCCTCATTGGGTGAGATCCAGACCCAGCTGGCTCCAAACCCATCAAGCCCTGGTGGGCAGGGGATGCAGCCTCAGTTTCCCTGTCAAGCCCTGCTGGGCAGGGGGCGCAGCCTAAAGTGCCTCAGCCCGGTGCCAGGGTATGGCCTGAGGTCCCCCGTCCAGCCCTGCCAGGCTGGGAGTGCAGTCTGAGATCCTGTCAAGCCCCATCGAGTGTGTGTGTGTGTGGGGAGGGTACAACCTCAGGTACCCTGGTACTGGGGCAGTGGGTGCACCTTGAGGTCCCCCTTTAAACCCCTTGCCAGGCGGGGGGTGCAGCCTCAGATCCCCTAGCCCGGCACCTTGGCAGGGTTTGAGGCCTGAGGTCCCTAGCCTGATCCCGGGGTGAGGGACGTGGCTGAGGTCCCCCATTAAACCCCACAGAGGGGTGGAGGGGGCGCAAGCTCAGGTCCCTTGACCAGGTCCAGCGTCACACAGCCTCAGGTCCCTGCTGATTGTTCCTTTTAAGGCTCGTTATGGGAACTCAGCCTTAGCTATGGGTGCCTCCATATTTGTGACAGAGTGATGATCAATTTGCATATTCCCTCTTTATTAGATAGGATATTTGTGTTGGATTCTATGGAAACATTTAGGTTCCACAAGTGGAATATATTGGATAGTAAAAAACAAATGAATTTCTTGGAATGATAAAGAAAAAATACAAAAAATGGGTTTGTTTATATGAGAAAATGTCTGAACTAAAAATTTTTTCTGATTACAAAAACAATAAGGTTCATTTTCCAGTATATATTTTAAAGTATAGTTGACCTTTGAACAATGTGGGAGACCCCCCACAGAGCTGAAAATTTGTGTATAACTTTAAAAACACACACACATATTTTATTGATTTTTTACAGAGAGGAAGAGAGAGGGATAGAGAGTTAGAAACATCAATGACAGAGAAACATCGATCAGCTGCCTCTTGCACCACCCCTACTGGGGATGTGCCTGCAACCAAGGTACATGCCCTTGACCAGAATCAAACCCAGGACCTTTCCGTCTGCAGGCCAACGTTCTATCTACTGAGCCAAACCAGTCTCGGCTGTGTATAATTTTTGGTTCCCTAAAAACTTAACTCCTAATAACCTACTGTTGACCAGCAGCCTTATAGATAACATAAACAGTCAATTAACACATTCTGTATGTTATATGTATTACATAATATATATTACTAGTGGCCTGGTGCACAAAATTCATGCACAGGGGTGGGGAGGGTTGTCCCTCAGCTTGGCCTGTACCCACTCCAATATGGGACCCTTTGTGACTGCTGGCTCCTAAGTGCTCACCTGCCTTTTGGCCTTCTTGTCCCGACATCAATATTGTCTTATACTAGAGGCTCGTTGCACGAAGAGATTCGTGCAATAGGCATTCCGTCCCTTGGCTTCTAGCTCTGGTTTTCCTTCAGCACCTGGAACCCAGGCCTTCCCTCCGGCCAGAGTTGGCCGCCTTCGTCTTCGCTGTGGCCAGAGTGCCCCCTTCCTTCACCTTCCTTCTCATAGCAAGCGACCTGCCTCGACCAGCCACTCTGCGTGGAGCAGCTGGGCGGCCGCCATCTTTGACCTTCTAATTTGCATATTCCCTCCTGATTGGCTGGTGGGCACAGCGGAATAATGGTTAATTTGCACGTTTCTCTTTTATTAGTATAGATAATACAAACAAACTCATAGATATTATATAAGTATTACTAACATGGGACATAAAAAATGAAAAGATGTTAAAAAATTCCTCTTTATTTACAGATATAATGATTCATAAAGAAGCAATATGATCGCTTTATGGTAGTCTTGTGTAACTGATACCATTACTTCATGTACCCTAGCCTATACACTAATGAATGAACTGTTATAAAATTTTTATGGCATACAGTATTACAGTCATATTTATAATACAGTATTGGAAACACTGTCATGTATATTTTAAAACCACTTACTTGTGATGATAGGCTGACAAACAGTTTCTCCAACTGTGAGAGAGGCATGCTGAACAGTAATGTAATTATTGGAAAGCAAGTTATAAAGCAGTTAGGAAACTAACGCATTATTAATGTTAAGTATCATTCATATATGCCTATGTAAGGACAGGCTATCCCTTCACAATACAAGTTTTGCACATGATGTTCTACACAATGAATATTTAGGTAATGATGATGCACAAAAATGCCTCAAACAATTCTAGCCATACAGTAGAGTTTCACATGCATACACAACAGATCAATTTATTAACTATATAACATGATGACTATTTATTATTCATTAAGTGGAAGTGGAATATCTTAAAGATCTTCATCCTTGTCTTTAGGTTAAGTAGGTTGAGGAGGAGGAAGAGGAGGGGTTGGTCTTGCTGTCTCAGGGGTGGCAGACGCAGAAGAAGTGGAGGAGGTGGAAGGGGAGAAAAGAGAGGCAGGAACATCAAGTATAAGTTTATGAAAATACATTGTAATTTCTGTCAAATATTTTTGCTTTTTCATTTCTCTAGACATATTTCTATAAGGCACCAAATCTTCTTCCACCATTTGCTTTCGTTTCAGTGTCTGTATCACAGAAGTGTCCATGTCATAAAAGAAGTCAAAAGCTACTTTAAATAATCGAAATCCTCTTCTAGATTGTCTAATGTCATTTTGTTTTCTTGTGCTGTTTCTTCTACGTCTTCTTCCTCATCATCTGGTTCTGGTTTGGAAACACTCATCTCCATCAAGTCATCTTCTATTAATTTCTCTGCTGTGGTGTCTATTAGCTCTGCATTAAAAATATGTTCAGGCAGATATTCTTTCTCCTCAATTACTTTCTTAATGGCCTCTGGGAACTTGTCTGTGTCTTGGTTGGCAGAAGCTGTTTCCCTGTTATCTTGACATTTATTAAGCCAAATCTCTTTCTGAAAATCATCAAACTATTCTTTGCAGGCATTAAGTTCTCTAGATTTAGATCCTTCACCTTCCTTTTGCTTTAAGCTATATAATGACTTCCCTTTTTCTCAAATCATATTAGAATCTGTAAGTATGTCTTTCTTATTGCAATATTACATAAAAGCTGCATTTTCAATACAAGATAAAAAGGTATCTCACAAAAAGTGCAAGATTTTCATGCTTACTGAAAATTGAAGCAGCAGCTACAGCTTCAAAATTTCATTTTCGTTTTTTTACAATGGTCCTTACACTGGATTCATTTCTGGTATTCAACTAAATATGAGAAAATATCAAGAACCATGAGAGATCAGTTTTTACTGTGATACAGAATTTACTGGAGAGACAAACTTATCACAGTGGGTTGATCAGCATCAACAATTGAGCTCACCACAATAGCAACAGAAAGTGGCTACGAAATTATTACAATATGTAGTGCAGTTAGTTTAATGCAATTATGACTTAATACTGCATCTTTGTTTGTTTATATTTTTCTCCTTTGTGAATGGCATCATGTATAATCTGTAAATGTTTGTGAGTAAATGTTTTAATTAATTTTAGCTTCTTATAATACATGTGTTATATTTTATGGTAGTGTATGTTAAAATAGACTATATATTTTTATAATATATATAATATCTATATATATTTTATGCACTTGTGACATCCCTAATTTTTTCTTAATTTTTTGATTTTTGTAGGCTACATGGCTCATCTGTGAGTTCTTTTAAATTGTTACAAATCTCCAAAAAATTATCCAATATATTTATAGAAAAAAATCCACATGTAAGTAGACCTGTGCAGTTCAAACCTGTGTTGTTCAAGACTCAACTGTGACTCAATGAAACATTTGCAATCTGCTAATACACTAGTAAAGTAAAACTTGACCACTCAGATATTTTAATTAATGAGACTTGTTCCACAATTTTACTTAGCTCTAAAGAATCAAGTAATTTTTAAATTAATTATTAGTAACTAAGACTTCTTATAATCAAATAAAAGTCAATATTTAAAAAAAAAAAAGACTCAACTGTGTCTCCTTTTTTCATGCTACCAGGGCTCATTGGTATTAACTGGAGTTATTTTTGTTTGTTTTTTATTTTAAGAAGAAGGGGTAAGGGGAAAAAGAGATAGAAATAGTTATTTGTTGTTCTATGGATTCAGTAGTTGCTTCTTGTATGTGCCCTGACTAGGAATCGAACTCACAACTTTTGATGTATTGAGATGATGCTCTAACAAACTGAGCTATCCAGCCAAGGCAGGACTTAATAGGATTTTTTTTAAAAAAGGACTTGTGAATGAAAAGAGCCATGTGCTGACCTGATAAGTTCAGGGAAGGCCTGCGTGGCAGTCTTGCAGACTCAGAGACCTGAATTAATCACAAAGGATGGTTTGAAAATTAAATATCTTACTACCAACAGGTTATAGTGGGCAGTCCTTTTCTAGGCCAATATTTTCCCAGACAAAGATCAGCTTTGATCTTTACTGAGCCCCTCTGCCTTCCAGCCTCTAAGATAACCTATCTGTGAGATGTCTGAGTAACTTGTAGCTTCCTCTTTACCCCACAACAAATGGCCCTGAGACATTCCCTCATTGTTATTGTTATCAAGTTAATTGTCAACTGTTAACTGCGTTGGAGTGTCCAGTATCCATCTCTGTAAAAGAAGCTCATGTCCATCATTTCACCTTTTACCCTGTCCCAGAGGTTTCCCACAGGCTTGCTTTCTCCCGCCTCCTTACTCCATCACCAATGAATTTCATGTACCCACCTATGTCCCTCCTTTGATTGCAATATATAAATACAGAAACGTAACGGCCATTCTCCGAAGCATTATCTCAATCTGTTGAGGTTTTGCTTCCCGGCAATTTGTCGACAGTTTGGCTCAAATAAACTCACAAAAATTCTTTACAGGTTTCAATGTTTTTTTTTTTTTTTTTTTTCCGTTAACAGACTCATTGATTAGTATTACTGTGCCCTCCCCCTCTCCCATTTTCTTACTTACTTTCCTAAAAACAGTTTGCTTTTGTGCAAGGTTCCAAGAGGTCCTTCAGTTAAGAAACCTGCTTAAGAGGACAACCAAAATGGTGGCGGAGTAAGTCGATGCTATATTAACATGTCTCTAGGACAAAACTGGAATAACAACTAAAATACAGAAAAACCATGCTGAATACTAGCTGGAGAGAACCCTGATAACCAAGAATGGAAAGAGGAGATCACATAGAGATGGTGGAAAGTGTGGAGGCACAAATGGGCTGAAGTTCTGGAGGGAAATCTCAGCTGTGGGGACTTCCCACTGAGAACTCTGGGATCTAAACCTTAAGATGGGCTCCTAGCCCAGAGCACCAGAACTGAGAAAGGTATTCACGCAACATCTGGCTGTGAAAAGCAGCGGGGTTGCTGTCTACCAGTCAGAGATAGCTTCTTAAAGGGCCAACACATAAAATTTCATGTGCAGCCACTCACCATGGACTCCAGCAGAGGGAGAAGAATGGACTGGGGCTATGTGAACAGAAGCCAAGGATGGGGGGGAGGGGGTCTGGGGTTAGACACCAGGGGGCAGATATGATTTTCTGTGCTGAGTCATTCCCTCATGCTGCAGAGGACATCTTTGTTATCTAGGTGGTTTCTGACTGGGAGCAAGGCAGTTGCCCCATCCTATTAGAAAACTCCTTGCCCCATCTGTGGAGTTTCTGAGGCCCATTATGAAACTAAGAATAACAATCAGCCTGCAGAAGGAAGCAATTACCCCACACTGTTGGAAAACCTCTCATTCCAACCAGTGGCCGACAGCCTGAGGCTAATCAAAACTGAATACAATCAGACTGCAGGCAGAGGAGGATCTCTGGAAGTTTTGAGTCTTTGCCTGATCTCCTTCTGGGCTCGGAGATAGGAAAAGCAGACCATAGTGTACATCTTTGGTTCTTTCCAAAGGCAGCCAGCCCAGCAGAGGAAGCCACAGCTGTGGATTGCCCAGTAGATGAGTGGATAAAAGAGCTGTGATACTTTACACCATGGAATACTATGAAGTAAAAATTAAAAAAAATCATGACCTCTTATTCTTTGAGACAGCATGGAGGGGCCTGGCAAGTATTATGCTAAACAAAATAAGCCAGTCAGAGAAAGACAAGTATCACATGATCTTACTCATATGTGGAATCTAATGAACAAAATAAACTGTTGAACAAAACAGATCCAGAAACATAGAATCATGGATCAGACTGTAGAATCTCGGTGGGAAGGCAGAAGTGGGTGGGTAGGTAGAAACCAACCAAAGAAATTGCATGCATGCATTAACCCATGAACACAGATATTAGGGTGGTGAAGGCTAAGGCGGGGGGCTGGGGAGCAGGCTTATAAGGGATCAATGGGAGAAAAAAGGGGCCATATATAATATTTTCAGCAATAAAGGTCTTAAAAAAACATGAACATTAAAAAAATAAATAAAAGGAAACCTGCATAAGCAATAATTTCTGATATTTGACTTACCATAATTTTTTTTGAGGGGAGAATAAATTTTGAGAACATATTTAACTTGGGCTATTAAAATTAGTCTACATTTCCTGAACATGGGAGCTAAAGATAATGAGAAAAGCATAGTAACCTGTAACTAAAAGAACTTAATCTAGAGCAGCAATTTTCAACCAGTGTACCACAATAATATTTAAAACATGCAATACCTGACTATTTAGTCAGGGGCACTGACCTTTTTAACTTAAGACTGTTAGATAAATAAATAAAAAAGAACAACAGCCAACACAAGAATAGTCATCCAGCGTGAATGAATCAAAATTATACCTGCCCTGGCCAGGTAGCTCAGTTGGTTAGAGCATCGTCCCGATAAGCCAAGGTTTCAGGTTTGATCCCCAGTCAGGGCACATACAAATATCAATCAATGAGTGCGTAAATGGGTAGAACAACAAATCGATGTCTCTTTATTCTCTCGTCTCTTTATTCTCTCTAAGAAACAATCAACCAATCTATCAATCAATGCATCAATAAAAGAGAAAAAACACTATACAGTTGACACTTTAGCAACACATGTTTGAACTGTATGGGTATACTCGTTTGTGGGTTCCCCCCCCCCATAAATACATACACTACTGTAAATGTATTTCTCTTCCTCATGATTTTCTTTATATATTTTTTTTTGATTTTTTGATTTTTTTTTTTTTTTTTTTTTACAGAAAGGAAGGGAAAGGGATAGTTAGAAGCATGGATAAGAAACATCAACCAGCTGCCTCCTGCACACTCCCTACTAGGGATGTGCCCACAACCAAGGTACATGCCCTTGACGGGAATCGAACCTGGGACCCTTCAGTCTGCAGGCCAACATTCTATCCTCTGAGCCAAACCGGTTAAGGCCTCATTATTTTCTTTTCTCTAGATTACTTGATTGTAAGAATATATACATATTAATAAATACAAAAGACGTGTTAATAGACAGCTTACAGTCAACAGTAGGTTAAGTTTCGGGGGAGTCAAAAGTCATATTCAGATTTTTGACTGACCATGAGGGCAGGGGATTGTGGCCTCTAACTCCCGAATTGTTCAAGGGTCAACTGTAATTAAATTGGGCAGTCAATTTAGACATTTTGCTGGTTTCCTGGCAGTCTATTTTCTCTCTAAGAGCAATTTAGTCTAAAGACAAAATTTTAAAGTTTTTAAGCTCCATAAAAAATAATAACATAGTTTTTCACTATACTCTTTAAAATGAAGCATGGTACAGATGAAATAGCATGAGCTACTAAATCATCAAACACAAGCTAAAATTAAGATTTTATCACTTACTAGTCAATTGATTTTAAAAATCTCATTTAGCTTCAGCATTTCCCTTCTAAAGTCTGGATAATGCCAGCTGCCTCATGTTTTTATTGCCAGGATTAAAATGTACAAAAGCAGCATACATTGATTGAGCTTAATGAAAATAGGTATTGGCTGCTTTCTATTATTACTCATAACTTTTCAGGTAGAAGCTAATTTCTAAAAATGAAAGGTGGAAAAGTAGCAAAATTAAGATAAAAAAGAGATGAAACAAAGGTTACTTATATATAAGGCTAGAACATCTGCACAAAAAACATAAAGAAACTGAGGCAACCGAAACCAGTTTGGCTCAGTGAATAGAGTGTTGGTCTGCAGACTGAAGGGTCCCAGGTTCTATTCCGGTCAAGGGCATGACCTTGGTTGCGGGCACATCCCCGATGGGGGGTGTGCAGGAGGCAGCTGATCGATGATTCTCTCATTGATGTTTCTAGCTCTCTATCCCTCTTCCTTCTTCTCTATAAAAAATCAATAAAACATATTTTAAAAATAAAGAAAAAGAAAGAAACTGAGGCAAAAGAGTCTTCAGCATTTCTGAAATATCATAAAGCACTTTACTGGTATATTTCTTCTGATAATAAGCTATTTTTAAAAAGTCTTAATATTTAAAAAAGTTTTAAAATATTATGGATGTATTTAAGTTCTGTAGTTTTTGCAAGCTAACTTAGTAATAGATTTCAACAGAAATAGAAGGCAAACTTCTTTTAAATTATTATAGATTACTAGAGGTCCGGCCAGCTGACAGAGCCAGGATGGGAGGCTGGCAGGGCTGCCCTGCCCCTGACTGGGTTGAGGGGGTAATGGGAGCAGGGCCAGCTAGGGGGAGGGGCCACGCCCCCCCCCCCCCATGGAACTCCAGGTAGCAGGGACAATTTGCATATTAGCCTTTTATTATATAAGGATTCTTTTCGTTGCTTTATAATAATTACATATGCTTATATTTAAGCTTGGAAACAAGTTTTACCTACAACCTAGTGAAAGGTGTCTCTATATTTAAACAAATTGCTTTAATGTTCTGGTATGCTTTACTAAATGCTAAGTTTTATGGCAATAGTTATGATTTGGAGAGCAGTGTGGTAAGACTACGTTGGATTAGAAGGTAAAAGACCTGGTTTCTATCTGTAGCTCTGACATCTGGTAGGAGTGTGACCTTGGACAGATTACAAACTTTCTGAGTCTCAGTTTTTTTTCATCACTAAAACAGGGATTATGTCTGTCTTGCTGTCATAAGGATCCAGTGTCAATGTAACAACACAAGATTCAAATACTGGCTGTTTTTAGAAAGGAGAGCTAGGTAGCTAGGAGCAGGACTTCTACTGTATTCCCTTTTATATCCTAGAAGGTTTGTACACGTGCAAGTATTATTTGCCCCCAAAATAAATTTAAAAGGCTGGTCTGACTCCATGGTTGAGTGTTGACCTATGACTGTTCAGGGCCCATACCCAAGTTGTGGGCTCGATTCCCAGTGGGGGGCATACAGGAGGCAGCCCATGGATCAATGATTCTCTCTCATTATTGATGTTTCTCCCCCCGCCCCCTGAAATAAAAAAAAAAAAACAACACATGTTAAAATAAATAAAAAAGACTGGTGAGTTTTAGGGTACATTCAGATATATAAAAATCTTCAGATTTCTAAACTCCCTTCAATATCTTCCCCCTCCCCCTAAATATATTTCTATTGATTTCAGCGAGGAAGGAAAAGGGAGAGAGATAGAAACATCAATGATGAGAGAGAACCACCAACTGGGTGCCTCCTGTACACCTCCTAAGGGGGATTGAGCCTGCAACCCAGGCTTGTGCCCCTGACTGGAATCGAACCTGGGACCCTTCAGTCCACAGGCCCACGCCCTATCCACTGAGCCAAACCAGCCAGGGCCCTTCAATATTATTTTTTCAATTATTATTATACTTTCACAGGATCAATGACTTTTATATAAAGTACATATTTTGTTGAAAAGGTATATTTAAAATCTCTTCCATAAGGCAATACTAATATGCCTCTTGGATAAACTGACTCTAACACTGTAATATTATTATTTATGTAGGTAATACCACCATCAGTCGAATGGTAATATATTCATGTTTTCTCTTCCTATTGCCCTTGAGACCAGAAATAATTGTGAGCCTAAGGGTACTGTGAATGGTCACAACAGAACAAAGCTAAATAACTTCACTGCAATAGAATCTGACCTTGGCAGCATTTTCAATGAGTTCATTCAGCCACTCACTTCTGTAAGACATGCACTATTAATGATAAACACATTTGGAAAATTTTGATAGCTACATCAGTGACAGACAACTACATTGATTTCTTTTTTTAAAAGCCATGTGAACTTAAATAACCAGAAATCTTGCTAACATTTAAGTTACACACATTTCATTATTGTACTATAATCTTGTACATATTTGAATGTCTGTTTTCCTCAGGAAGACCATGAACTCACTGAAGACATTCAAATTTGCAGGCCTTTGACTGAAACAGAAATGTAAAAACACACTAGCAAAAACAAGATTACATCCTTTAATATTTGAAAAATTTTTACAGGACAATGACTTAAACCAACTCCATTTTAAATGAAACCATCAAATGCCCACCCAATATACATTAATAATAATTAGTTTTATACATCCATGAATGTCTCCTATATACTTTAGCAGTTTGATGGAGACAGGCATCATTTACATTTTGGGGATGAGAAACCTGACCATCTGGAGAAGTAAAGGAGCATATTCAGGGTTTAATCAAAATTAAAGCCTAGGGCTGTTTGACTGTAAAGCACAAGCTCTTTTCATACATGTGAAATTTGTAAGGGAAATTTTTTTTTAATCCTATGAATCAAATGCCTTGATTGCTAAGCAAAGCGAAATGACGGAATGTGGACAGCATTCATATTTTTAAAGTCAAATGGTATTACAGACATTATCGTCAGGGCATTTCATAGCTATAATTCTCGTTCCAATTTCCAAATTCTTATGCTGAGCTCTGAATAGTACTACACTGAAATCTCATCATGATTCATTCAGTATTGAGATGAACAATGTCGGAGTTCAGCTTGACCCTTCCTGTCTATCCAATGATAATTACTTTGATTAAAAAAAAAACTTTATAAGTCAGTCTATCTAAAAAACTCAGATGAATTGTCTCAGGTACCTTTCACTTGGGGAGATTCAACACTAGGTGGGTTAATTTCCCACAAACCCCAAGTTCTTTTCCAGCCAATCCCTCTTCCTCTTCATTCACACACCAAACCTCAGTACCTAGCGAGCCCGTTTGGAGCCTCAGTACTCAAAGCAACCCTTCACACAATGCCACCACGGGGAGAACAATACCACGGGGTCTTAACTCTGTGTTTGCAGATGGAACGAGACAGAAGAACAATAGGGAAATCTCTACAACAGAAAAACGTCTCACTTATGCCATCAAGAATGTGTAACTGAGGCTGTGTTGGGGAACACACAGACACACACACACACACACACACATATACACACTTTGTGAGGGTTTTCATCAGAGACCGGCCTACTAAAACGGAGAATTGTGAAGGCACAAGCAAAACACAAACTTAACGACCAAGACCTTAGCCAAGATGAAAAGGACCGCAGTATCCAACCATATGCTTCAGTCCTAGCTCTTCTTTTAGATCCAAATGCGCACTTCAGCGAACTTTTCACTTCTTCTCCAGGGATATACGGGGAGTCCCCAAGATCACGCGTTCATGCACTCGCCATACCTTCCGTGACCGAAAACTGAAGATGAAAACTTCCCTCCTTCCTATCTCTATGAAAATGACAAGGTGAGGCGAGGGGGCGAAGGACGCCCAGATTAAAGGCTCGCGAAAGGTCCCTCGCCTTCCTCTTTTTCTAGAGAAGATGCCCCAAGAGGCCATTGCCCCAGCCGGCCGCCAAGGGCTGGACCCGTCCGTCCAGGGTGGCGGATGCGGTCGTGGGTTGAGAAGCGCCAGAGAGGCCGGAGCGGACGGAGCCCGACCCCCGAGGCCAGGCAGCAGCCACCCCGCCCCCACTCACCGCTCCGAGCGCAGTTTAAGTGGGGCCGTCCGCGCAACAGCCGCCATCACCGTCGCCATCAGTCCGGGTGCTCGCTGAGGTGGAGAAGGGAGGCCCAGCCGCCCCGGCACCTCATGTAGGTCTCCCACGGCGGGTGGTTGCCGTTCCTGCACGCTCCCACCTCTCGGCGCAAGGTTCCCGACTCTTCCGTCGCCGACGGTCACCGCCTCCGCCGGCTCCCCGGCGGCCACCCCCACTTCCGCGTTGGGCTCCCTCCCGGTCGGTCTTCCTCACGCCCCCCGGGCAGCCGGCTTTTTCCCCAGCGGTGACGTCACCAGCCCGCGACCTCGCGTCGGGATCGGCGCCGGGCGTGGGCGGGCCTGCGCAGGCGCAGTGCGGCGAGCGCGCCGGAGCGCGGGAAGCGTCCCGGCGCCGGTGGCTGCCTCTCGCTTCTGCAGTCCCTGAGGCGCCGGCACCTGGGTGGGTGAGTCCTTCCTCTCGCTAGTCGCGCCGGAGAAAGGAGTGTCTCCTCTTCCAGGATTACTGCCTGACAGACCCTCCTTTTTTATTTTTATATATTTTTTCTGTTGGTGCCACTCGGGTTGGGGAGAAAGGGGGTGCCGAGAGGGGATGCCCGGGGGGGAGGCTAGCCAACTCCCTTCTTCCCCAGCTTCCCCCGCTCTTTCTTTTTTAAAAATAACACTAGATCTTATAAAACATTAACAGGGAGGTGGAGGAAAAGATGCCTGCCACCCAGAAGCCGATGAGATACGGACATACAGAGGGACACACGGATGTCTGTTTTGACGATTCGGGGAGGTAAAGTACTTTGGGAAGCAAAAATCCGTCTCGGGTGTAAATATTAGGACATTTATGCCCTATACGCAGTCAGCCTTCCAGGACTCGTATAAATACAGAGAAATAAGGTTGAAATATAGAATGGCACACATATTTTCCTTAGATTTACTACTCTATACGGACTGTCTTGGTAGTGTAAGGATATATAAAAGAAAGTAAATGAGTGTAAAATCTTGCCTCTATATAAGAACAACCAATGGACACAAAACTCTGGGGAGGGAGGGCACCTATGGGGGGGGCAATGATAAGCTATGTACACAGATAATACCTTAATAAAAAATATTAAAAAAAAATCTTGCCTCTAGGGGAGTTGGAAAGATGGGAGCTTTCCTCTGTATTGTACCTTTGTTCAATTCCTCACAGCATCTCACATCACTGGTTATATTGTCAGATTGGTGGGTGCCTAGTTGTCAACTTCAGTGGCCCTTTTCCATCTTTTTTGTCTTTGGCTTTGGTAATGGTATTTCCTTTTTTGTTTTTGTTTTAAACTTTCTGATGGTTCCTTCCTCCTCCCCTCTAATTTATTTCCTCTGCTTAGTCCCTACGGTGATGCTTTCCCAGGGTTATTCTGGTACCACCTCCACCTTCTTATTTTAAATATTCACCCAAAGATATATGTTCATTGATTTTTAAAGAGAGAGGAAGGGAGGGAGGAACTGAGAGAGGAAAGGGGCGTGGGGTGGGACTCCAACCCACCACCTAGATATGTGCTCTGACCTCTAACATGCAACCTTTTGGTGTAAGGAGAATCCCTCAACAAACTGAGCCACCTGTCCAGGGCTATTGTCCCTTTTATCTTTCTAAATCCCATTCCTATGCAGCACGGTCTAATTCTGTGGCTTCCTCTGTCATGTCTGTGTTGATTTTTTTCATTGAAAAAAATGTTTACATGGTTATTCCACTGAGAGCCAGAGATACAATAATGTTAATAAAGCACAATCTTTTCCTTCATTGACTTTAAGGTCTTTTCAGATTGACACTGAGCACAATTTAATCACATAAAATAAATGTACGTTGAGAATTACACTTAGAAGCATTAAATGATAGGTGCAATGATAAGCCTAAATGAAGGAATTGATCTAGTTTGAAGAGGCAGGGAAGGCTTCTCTGAGGAAGTATTTCTTTTTGTTTATTTAAATTGATATTTGAGAGAGAGATAGGGAGAAACGTTGATTTGTTGTTACACTTACAAATTCCTTGGTTGGTAATTATTAGTATATGTGCCCTGACCGGGGATTGAAACTGCAACCTTGGTCTATCTGGGTGATGCTCTAACACGAGGAAGTTGTGTGTTTTTGTTTTTGCAAAATTTAAAAAGGTATAGCCAATAATAAAATTAGTATTTTTTATTTCTACAGTAAATGACAAAAATACTGTAGGAAGAATGTTCAAACTACTCTAAAAGCTTTACAAAAGACTACTTAACTGTTTCCTGCATATATTTCTTGTTAATTCCACTGTACTTTACTATTATTTCCCACTGGCGCCACCCACTGGCATCTGCAACTTTGTATATCTCCTGTGGCTGGTAGACCAAATAGTTGGTAAGAAATATTTCTCCCATCACCACTGGATACTGAAAAAAAAATCACTTTCCCTAAGGACTAATATTTGGTCTTACTTTGGTTTGTATCAGTTAATACTTGTTGTCCTTGAAAGGAGGTGTTAACTTGTATCAGGAAAGGAAAGGGGGAGATGAGTTATCTTCAGTTGTCTTTCAGATTTACCTACTATGTGTTAAAGTGAGAATTCCATTCATTGTATTTGTTACATTACTAAACAAGATCATGACAAAAGCTGGAAGCGCAAAGAAGAGATCTGTCAAACTCACCCCAACCAATTTTTAAAAATATATATTTTATTGATTTTTTTACAGAGAGGAAGGGAGAGAGATGGAGAGCTAGAAACGTCAATGAGAGAGAAACATCGACCAGCTGCCCCTTGCACACCCCCTAACGGGGATGTGCCCGCAACCAATGTACATGGCCTTGACCTGAATCGAACCCGGGACCTTTCAGTCCGCAGACTGACGCTCTACCACTGAGCCAAACCGGTTTCGGCACCCCAACCAATTTTGATGCAACTAATACTAATCAAGGATAAATGCTAAACGAGCTGGATGCATAAAACGGGAATATCCTGGAGAAACTGATACTTATGGTCCTCTTATTTATTTCCTCTAGAAGGGAGTCCAAACTCCTCATTATGGCATTAAAGTTATCCTAAATAGAATGATCCCAATCTACATTTTCTGTCTATTTCCTGGACTGTCTGCTCTAGGGAAATTCCCACAAGTTTTACTAACTTCGTATTTTGGTTCATGTGTTGTATCTGTTTGAAACTGCTTTTTACCAATGTCAGTGTATCCTACTTGTCCTTTGACCTCCCAGTATAAATACCACCCTTCTGATTTTCCAAGTGGAAATTTATCTTTTTCTTCTGAACACTTACAGTTCTTTTTATGGCTCCTCTTTGCCATTTTTCATGTTATTTTTATATTTCATTGGCTTTTATATGTGTAGAGAGGACACATACTAGATGAATAAAAGCACTTGCAAGACAATATGTAAAACTAGAGGCCTGGTGCATGAAATTCATGCACTTGGGGGAGGTTGTCCTCAGCGTGGCTACACCCTCTTGCAGTCTGGGAGCCCTTGGGGATCTGATTACCACAGAGGAGGGAGAAGCTCCTGCCACCACCGCTGCACTCGCCAGCCATGAGCCAGGCTTCTGGTGCACTGAACACCAGGAGGCAGCTCCTGCGTTGAGCATCTTCCTCCTGGTGGTCAGTGCACATCATAGCAACCAGTCGTTCTGCTGTTTGGTCGATTTGCATATTAGCCTTTTACTTTATAGGCTAAGATTGGAGAGCTGTCAAATTATAGCGGGGAGGGGTGGGAGATAAGAGATCACCCGAAGGACTTGTACGCATCCATATAAGTATAACCAATGGACACAAAACTCTGGGGAGGGAGGGCATCAAATGGTAGGGGGGCGGCAGTGGTAAGATATGTACACATATAATAATTTAATAAAAATATGCATAAGAAAAGGAAAAAAAAGATTTGAGAGCTGTAGGTAGTCATTTGCATAATCAGTTTTGGATAATTTAACTCTTGCATCCATTTATTCATTTCACAAATATTTACCAAAGTTCCTATATAATAGACTGCTTTATGCTAAAGACACAATGGTTAGCACAAGAGACCTGGTCTCTGCTGTTACAGAGATTATATACCATCTTTCTTACATTATTACAAATCAAGACTTAATGCCAAGAAGGAACTAAAGAGAACATTAAACTCACCTTTTTCTTTACAGCATAGGAGATTAATAGTCTTTGTTATTGAGGCTTATGAATGTAAAATGAGAAAACCTATTATCTAATATCTTGATTTTATTTTTTTTAAAAACCCCACCTAAGTAGCATTCTAAAAAAGTTGGCCTGAAAACAGGGTGACTTTTTTTTTTTTTAATGAATCTGTTTCCTTCACAGTTGTATTGTGACTTGTGGAAGTGATGGTGATGTGAGGATTTGGGAAGACTTGGATGATGATGATCCTAAGTCCATTAATGTTGGAGAAAAGGCATATTCATGTGCTTTGAAGGTATTAAAAACAATTATAGCAACTGATGTAAAATTGCCATGTTCCCTGACCAGGGATTGATCCTTGACTTAACACCCTATTTCCAAGTAAGGTCATTCACAGGTACGTAGGCTTAGGACTTAGACATGTGTTTTGGGGGCCATTATTCAGTCCACTATAAGTACTATAGTCAGTGTTGAAATGTTTTATTTAGCTTTAGGAATGAAGTTTATGCGACTTCATTGAGATGACAGTAGCAAATAGCCATGCAAAATTAATAATTTTATAGTTTATTTCATTTAAAACATAATTTCTTATAAACACACCTTTTTTTTTTATTCAGTCATACAGGAAAGTACAGTTAGATGCTTTAGTTGAGAACAGATTGGAGAAAATATCATCCTCCAAAATAGTGAAATTGGATGAATCAACATGTTTGTGGATAGCAGTATTTAACTCTTGCATAGTATTTTAAAGTGTCAGAGCCTTTTAACAAAAATATGGAGACGTATGTGGGATTATCTCCATTTTATTCTTGGAAAACCAAAGCTCAGAGTAAGGTCAAATGACATAGTAAGGAACACAATGGGCTAAAGCTCAGGTCATCCTCTGCTGAGTTCCATTCCTCCCAACTCACCTGGGAGAAGAGTGGTCTGAGCAGATCCTGACCAGAGCCCTGATCTTTTGGACCAATTTTCTTTTTCAAACTTTCACTAATTGACAAAGTACTGAAAGTGATTTGATTTTCCAGTAGGCTTGTTAGAAAATGACTCCAATTCTATATGCAGGTCTTTCAGGTAAATGAGTACAGTTATATACTTTAATATTAATAGAGGGCTAGTTAACATGTTGTTAAAGAGTTACCAGTATTCTTCATTAGTGCTAAGGGTACTTAATCAGTACTCTACTAAGAAATCTGTCTGCAAGAAAAGCAAAGCAGGTTGCAAAATTCTTGTAGATGTGCACACGTGAATAGTTGGTGTATCTGTCGTTTTGCTAAAGAACACTAAGCATCATCAGTGTTATCTTGAATTAGTTATAGTTTTTTTGTTGATTCTCTTCTTGTTTTCACATTTAAATTATTGTCAGCTTTGCTTTAACCTTATGAATTTATTGTGGATTGTTTAATTACTTGTATTAGTTATAATGTAGGCATAAATAGTACTTTTCACTAGTCTTCCAGTAATTGAACTTGATAAATGTATAATTACAGTTCAAATTTGAAACATCTGTACTGTTATTCAAACAGATGTATGCATTCTCCCAAATTTTGCTTTTTGGTAACATGTCATTATCATCAAGTTCAATTTTCACTGGAGTGGAAACAGGTGCTATAGGTAGGCTAAGGGTCCTAAATGTGCAAATGTGGCTGAGATTTATTGTTATATGATAGAGTATATTTATTAACAAATTTGAGTAGTTTGTTTCTCTTAGTGGTTATCATTTAATGGAAATTAATAAATTGACCATATAATTTATTGATCAAAACTTCTATTGGGTTGGTAAGCTATGATTTAGTATGTTGGGACTTAATCTCTCTTTTTGAAAAATAATCAAACTATAGTACTGGGACAGATCCTTAACCTTTTATGACTCTTAGCTAAAAGCTCTGCAAAACAGTGGTATCTGTTGATCATTTAGGAGCCTGAAATTTTCTGTGTATTTAGTTGTTTTCTTTTTTGTTAATCCTCACCTGAGGATATTTTTAGAGAGTGTGAAAGGGAAGGGGAGAGACAGAGAGAGAAAAACAATGTGATAGAGACACATCGATTAGTTGCCTCCCGCACGTGCCCAGCAGGGATTGAGCCTGAACTGAGGTATGTTCCCTTGACCGGAATGGAACCCATGACCCTTCGGTGCATAGGCTGACACTCTAACCATTGGGAACACCAAACAGGGTTAAATATGTTTTTGTTGCTTTTAGAGAGGGTGAGGGAAGTGGGGAGAGAGAGAAAGAGAAATACTGGTTGGCTGCCTCCTGCGCTAGCTGCAACCTGGGTATGTGCCCTGACCAGGAATTGAACTGGCGACCTTTCAGTATACAGAGTGATGCTCAACCAACTGAGCCACATCAGCTAGGACTATTCAGTGGTTTTGAAAAGGTGCTGTGGATTCTGCATTTAGATTTTATCATATTCCAGAAAGACATGTAATGTAAATATCTTAGTGTGAAAACTATAGTGTGACCCTTGTGGCTGTATCTTCTAATATGCTCATCCCTCACTCAGACTAGCTGTGTTTTTTTAAATGACACTCTGAAATCCATAAAAATACTAATTAAATGTTTTTCTTAATCAGAAGTAAAAGAAAAATCAGGGACTAAATTTTTGACTGGTGAAGTTTTCTAAAGGTAGCAAATAAGTTTTTCTTGCTAATACACATTTCAGGAAAATTGTACATTGATAATTTTTTGACAGGTGCTATATTTATAAGGTTTGTTGTTTTTTAGGGGTTGTTTTTGTTTTTAAGTATTTTTAACTATGGAGAGATTCTCAATCAATTTGGATTTGTCTTGCCAATATTTCTTTTATTTTTCTTTTAGAGTGGAAAATTGGTCACTGCAGTGTCTAACAATACTATTCAAGTCCATACATTTCCTGAGGGAGTTCCAGATGGTATATTGACTCGCTTCACCACAAATGCAAATCATGTGGTCTTTAATAGTGATGGTACAAAAATTGCCGCTGGATCTGGGTAAGGCTCTTTGATATCAGAAAAGGAAATAATTCTGTTAGAACAGAATGGCCTCATTCATTGCTTTCAGATTAACATTTTCATGACTGTTCACTTAATTTTTGTATGAAGTCTTTAACTAGTAAAGGTTTTTGAAGGGAAAACTTGTGCTTGTGAATTGTGATATGTATATTGTTTTGCAGACAATCTATTTAGTAAATGATGAAAAAGATTAGTAAAAGATGATAATAAGATACAAAATTTAAAAAATTATTTCGGGTAGAACTGGGCCTGTACAGTCAGGATTTTTGTGGTTTTTCTTGAGGTTTATTTGTCTTAGGAAAAATATGTAATTGGTGAGTTGCCAAGGTGGAGTAAAGGGTGCAGATCTTTAAAAAATGGTTGTGACAGTAATTATATTAGCAAATAATAGAAGTCTAAAACGTAATTATGGAAACCACTTATGGAATATTTGTATTTTGACATAATGGGAAATCTGGACTTGTGTTTTTAGCATCTTTATAGAGCAAAACTGAAATGTCAGTCATTAAATCTGGCTGTCAGACTTCACAAGTTGCTTTAAAGAATTATGAAGTTTCTTGTGATTTTGAAATATTTGGGTCATAGCTTTTAGGAGACTCCTTTATTTTAAAATATATTTTTATTGATTTCAGAGAACAATGGAGAGGGAGAGAGAGAGAGATAGAAATACCAGTGATGAGAGAGAATCATTGATCGGCTACCTCCTGCATATCCCCTACTGGGGATCAAGCCCACAACCCAGACATGTACCCTTGCTCGGAATTGAACCCGGGATCTTTCAGTCCGCAGGCCGACACTCTATCCACTGAACCAAACCAGCTAGGGCTTAGGAGAGTCTTTTGCATTGGCATTTATTCATGTACATTACTCTTATTGTTCATAGTGACTTTCTAGTAAAAGTTGTAGATGTGATGGATTGCAGCCAACAGAAAACATTTCGAGGACATGAAGCCCCTGTTTTAAGTCTTTCCTTTGATCCTAAGGACATCTTTCTGGTAATAATTTTCCTCTTTTTACATTTTTCTTTATTATGCTTAAAATTGTAAGAGAATTAGAAAATTTCATCCAGTTGATAAAGGCCATTTTGATATATTAATCGAACCAGTTTCCATATAGTATATGGCTGTAACTGCAGAGAAATCTGTTTTATTCCTGCAGGCATCAGCCAGTTGTGATGGATCTGTCAGAGTGTGGCAAATTTCAGATCAGGTAAACTCATGAATTTGAATTTAAAACTTCTGCCCATTTCTATAATATATTGAGTGTTATATATTACTAGAGCCCTGGTGCACGAAATCTGTGCATTTGGGGGGAGGTCCCTGGCCTGTAACCTCTTGAAGTCCGGGAGCCCTGGGGGGATGTCCGACTGACAGCTTAGGGGGCCTAAGATGTCAGTCGGACGTCCTTAGCACTGCCTTGGAGGCAGGAGAGGCTCCCACCACTGCCCCTGTGCTCACCAGCCATGAGCCCAGCTGCTGGCTGAGCGGAGCTCCCCCTGTGGGGGCACACTGACCACCAGGGGGCAGCCCTGCATTGAGTGTCTGCCCCTTAGTGGTCAGTGCACATCATAGTGACCGGTCATTCCACCATTCGGTTATTTGCATATTAGCCTTTTATTATATAGGATATGCTGTAGATGAGGCCGTCTAGAACCATACGAAATGCAAAAAATTCACTGTTAACTCATTCTTGAATTGCCCCCACTTAAAATCAAAGTATCCCCCTTTCCCCCCTCCCGTGGGCATGTGCTGCATCTTGGGAACCACTGGGCTTGACACTTTTCCTCTCTGAGCTTCATTTCTGAATGCATACACATATACCATGGGAATTGTAATCTCTCCACCTACGTCACTGGGTTGTCATGAGGAGGTTCTGAGCTAATAAACGTAGATATGCTTTATCAAGTAAGTGATGTCTAAACAGGAAGGGATTGTTATTTTTAAGCCCATGGGTACCCTCACAGGTAGCAGGTGCTGATTAGGGGAGGAGGGCATGATTGTTTCCTGGGATGTAGCAAAGTAATTTAGATAAATCAAATGTCATAATTAGATGAAAGTGATTAACTTGCCTTTTTTTCTGAGCTACATATCAATTTGAAGAATCCACCTATTAAATATTCAGTTCTGCATATCTTTTGGGGAGAATTTTTATAAAAGGAAGTTGTTTTTTTTTTGTTTTTTTTTTTACTAGACATGTGCTATCAGTTGGCCACTGCTACAAAAGGTCAATGATGAGATAAATGCAAAATCAATCTGCAGACTTACTTGGCAGCCGAAAAGTGGAAAGGTAAGTGACTCTAATTTTCAACTTTTTAAAAAATTAGTTGTTTTGCCGAAACCGGTTTGGCTCAGTGGTAGAGCGTCGGTCTGTGGACTGAAGGGTCCCGGGTTCGATTCCGGTCAAGGGCGTGTACATTTGTTGCGGGCACATCCCCAGTAAGGGGTGTGCAAGAGGCAGCTGGTCAATGTTTCTCTCTCATTGACGTCTCTAGCTCTCTATCTCTCTCCCTTCCTCTCTGTAAAATATCAATAAAATATATTTAAAAAAAAAAATTACTTGTTTTAATTATTAACAAGTTTGAATGTGAGAATAGGTGTTTTTTTTTTAAGAAAAAAATTTAAAACTTTAAAAAATATATATTTTATTGATTTTTTTTTTTTAAGAGAGGAAGGGAAAAGGATAGAGAGTTAGAAACATCGATGAGAGAGAAACATCGATCAGCTGCCTCATGTGCAACTCCTACTAGGGATGTGCCCACAACTAAGGTACATGCCCTTGACTGGAATTGAACCTGGGACCCTTGAGCCTGCAGTCCGACGCTCTATCCACTTAGCCAAACCAGTTAGGGCATGAAAATAGTTTTTAACTTGCCGAAACCGGTTTGGCTCAGTGGTAGAGCATCGGTCTGCGGACTAAAGGGTCCTGGGTTCGATTCCGGTCAAGGGCATGTACATTGGTTGCGGGCACATCCCTGGGAGTGGGTATGCAAGAGGCAGCTGGTCGATGTTTCTCTCTCATCGACGTTTCTAGCTCTCTATCTCTCTCCCTTCCTCTCTGTAAAATATCAATAAAATATATTTAAAAAATAGTTTTTTAACTTGTAACTATTTTATTTGGATTATAAATTTTTGAACCCTAGGCCTTATTAATATTGAAATGCTTTGAGAAAGAGTTCAGCTTTTAAAAAAATATATTTTATTGACTTTTACAGAGAGGAAGAGAGAGGGATAGAGAGTCAGAAACATCGATGAGAGAGAATCATCAATCAGCTGCAGCTGCCTCTTGCACACCCCCTACTGGAGATGTGCCCGCAACCAAGGTACATGCCCTTGACCGGAATCGAACCTGGGACCTTTTAGTCCGCAGGCTGGCCCTCTATCCACTGAACCAAACCCGTTTCAGCAACAGTGCAGCTTTTTAAAGAATCTTTTTAAATAGTACATTTTGCATGAATGAATTACTTCTATATTCTTTACTTCCATATTTAATGGAGACAGTCTTACTATGTCCACTTTTACCATCAGTACTTAACATTTTAAAGATGTTCTGTACTAGCAGATACAGTTAGATACTGGAAAGCTATGAGAGGGTTTCAATGGAGGAAGGAGAATGCTCATCTGAAAATAAAATGCTTTCATATAAGGAGATTCCAAGAAACTGAGCTGGGAAAATTGAATAAGGGAGCTGTAAGAATTAATATTAAAAACAATAACAGCTCAGCCAGTGTGGCTCATTGGTTGGGCATTGACCCATGAACCAAGAGGTCACTAGTTCAATTCCTGGTAAGGGCACATGCCCAGGTTGTGGGCTTGATCCCTAGTAGGGGGCATGCAGGAGATAGTGATTGATGTCTCTCATTGATTTTTCTATCTCTCGCTTCCTTCCTCTCTCTGTAAAATCAATAAAAACATTTTTAAAAAAACCATACAAACCAATAACAATCCTATATATAAACAATAGCCATTTATAATATACAGTGGGGGAAAATAAAGCTGTTATTTAAAAAAAAAAACTTGTATCAAAAAAGATAAAATAAGTAGGTATAATTTTGTAAGAAATATGATCTATATAAAGAAAACTTTGCCGAAACCTGTTTGGCTCAGTGGTAGAGCGTCGGTCTGTGGACTGAAAGGTCCCAGGTTCGATTCCGGTCAAGGGCATGTACATTGGTTGCGGGCACATCCCCAGTAGGGGGTGTGCAAGAGGCAGCTGGTCGGTGTTTCTCTCTCATTGACGTTTCTAGCTCTCTATCTCTCTCCCTTCCTCTCTGTAAAAAATCAATTAAAAAAAAGAAGAAAAAAGCAATGAATTAGAACTTCTCGCAAATGCTCTTTTTTTTTTGGCACGAAATTTGATATTTAACACCTTCAGCAAGTTTGACATATGAAGTTTTGAAGCTTACTGTCAATACATCAAAATAGCATACATATCAAATTGCTTATATATCAACATATGTGTAATTCCATCTATTGAAAAAAATCTGCATTATTACCTGGTACATCTGGTATATATAATCTTTCATACTAAAGAATACAAAATGAAACTATAGTGATAGACTGGTTTTCACATATGATATAGTCAAAGGTCAAAAGTAACATGAAAAGAGTATACCATTTTAAATTTTTTCTAGTCTATTCCTTTGGAAAAATATATAGGAAGATACATTTTTTTTTTCTTAAGATTTTCAAGTAAATGAGATGAATTTTTTGATCCAAAGGGCTTAGATATCTTAAAAAGTAGTATTAAAAACATAGTAACAAGCATTCTGTTTTTCAATGCAAGCAGTGGAGTGAGCATCACTCATTCTTCCTTATCAAAATTTTAAGTAATTTTCTGAGTTTTGTTAGTTGGCAATTAAAATCCAAATTTGCCCTTATGTTTGGTAAGCTTGGGGTGAATTTTTTGCCTTTTTTTCTCTTTCAATTTAATTTAATGTAAATTTTGTTTAATTGGTTTATCTTTTCTAATAGTTGCTAGCAGTTCCTGTGGAAAAATCTGTTAAGCTATATAGAAGAGAAACTTGGAATAATCTATTTGATCTTTCAGATAATTTCATCTCTCAGGTAAGTTTTGTAAGAGACATTTTCAATAGGCCAAAGGGAATATTTAATACATACTTTGCCTAAACACAGTTGTAGTTAAATATTGTTAGACATAGAGAATTTCAGTCTGTTGTTTCTGTGTCCATTTCTTTCCCTCAGCCTTTCTTCACTTAGCCAATAACCTGACAGTTTTTCTTTGAGAAACTTGATAAGAAAATCTTTTAATTTATAAGAAGTCACATTTAACTCTAACATAGTATTAGAAGAATACAGTATTTGACCTTTATTTCTAAATGAATTTTACTGAGACGTATGATCATATAATCTACAATTTTAGAGCAGGAAAAGTTTTTGGTCTGTATTCTCTCTCTCACTTTCACTCTCACATACCCATTTTGCAGTTAAAGAAACACAAGCTAAGTAGTTGAGCAATGGCTTACTAAGGTTCACTTCACTGACTACTTCTCTTTATCTTGATAGTGACTGCTAACAGGATACCTTGTGATATCTCTCTTTCCAGGATAATAACATTTTTTTAGATTTTGCTTTTAAAATTGTGCCAGTATAATTTTCTCATGATAAATTAATAGCTACTGATAGTAGTTGAAAATTATTGAAAAAGAAAGAAGTAAGCAAGATTTGTTTTCAGACCTAATTAGAAGTTACCTGGAATATATTGAATAAGGGTTATACAAATTTGAATTTGGTAAGGTAAGTGTTTAGTTTCAAATTATACAAAATTGTCATTTATTGTTTTTTCTTTATAGACCCTCAATATAGTAACCTGGTCTCCTTGTGGGCATTATTTAGCTGCAGGAAGTATTAATGGTTCAATTATAGTTTGGAATGTGGAAACCAAAGATTGCATGGAAAGGTATGATTCAATGTATCTTTTTTCTCTTAATTGCCTATTTTAATTAGGCTTTTGTTTGTCTTATGAAACATTTCAAATTTGTAATTATTAGATTGTCAGAATGCAAACAAAAACCTACTAGTGTGTCAAGTCATTTAACCTTTTTATTTATTGACTAGAGGCCCAGTGCATGAAATTCATGTACTCGAGGCAAGGGGAGGAGGGTCCCTCAGCTCAGTCTGAGCCCTCTCACAGTCTGGGAGTCCCGAGACAGATCACCTCAAAGAGGTAGGCCCTGCCCACCCAGCCAGGGCTCTGTGATGGATCGCCCCTGCAGAGGGAGGCCCTGCCCACTCAGGGCAATTGTGTATAATTATTACCATTTAACCTTTTCTAATTAAAATTTACCTAAAAAATTGTATAGATTATATTGTTCTTGACAGTGCCTTAAGAACTTACTTTTTAATTTTTAGAGTGAAACATGAGAAAGGTTATGCAATTTGTGGCCTGGCCTGGCATCCTACTTGTGGTCGAATAGCTTATACTGATGCAGAAGGAAATCTAGGGCTCCTGGAGAATGTTTGTAACACCAATGGAAAGATTATAAGCAGTAAGGTAATAAGTAATATGGTAGAACAATTGATTGAACATATATCTGTGGTTATATGGATTTGGAAAGCATCACAAACTGCATTACTTTCTTGGAAAATTATAATTCATGTAACTATATTAGTTACTCAGTAATGATTCTGTAATAAAGAAAACTGTCTAAACTTGTTTAACCTAATATATCCCAAATATATTTTACTAAGAAGCTGTTTTTTCCCCTCCATATAGTGCCTGTTAATATCCCTTGACTTTCTAAGAAACATCTTTGGGAAATATTGTTTTCCTATCTAGGTATTTTCGAGATTGTTAGTTAAATACTTTCTTGCTAGAAATTGTTAATCATCTTTTGAGCCTCAGTGTGTTATAATGTTTTTACTAATGGAGGGTATTTGCCTTCAATTTGTAAAAATGCATTATCTGTGAAGCATAATAAAATGAAGTATGCTTCTAAATGTTTCATAGATAACAATTAGGTTAATAATTGTAACTTAGTTTTAGGCTATAAACTTTTTCTGCTCTGAATTAGCATTAACTTTTAGAGTTCCCTATATACCTCTTATGCTTAGCCATGCAGCCCTATTGAAGGCTGGCTCTAAACAGTCCACCTTGAAAAATAAATGAAACAAAAAGAGAGGGGGGGGGGGAAGAGAGAGAGAGAGAAAGGAAAAGCAAATCAGTGCACCTTGTTTTATACCTCCTTGCTTTTGTTTATTATTCTTCCATTCATATTTCAAGTCTTGGTCTTCCAGTTGAAGATTGTAGACTTTATATATACACTTATTCCTGTTCAGATACCTGATACCTGATACCTTAAACCCTTGTAGTAGAACTGAGAAAGGGAAGATTTGATTGATTAGAAGTAGGATAGTTGCCTTTAAAAAAATTGTTGGGGTTTTTACTGCAATTGCTACTGTGGACAACATTTATCAGATTAATTTAAAAAGATGGCAAAACAAAAAAAAATTTAGAAAAGTCTCTAGCACAGTACTTTATAAGTATTGTTATAAATAGCATTGTTATAATAATGTAAATACTGTCGATCTGACCAAAATGATAATATGTCTATATTGGGAAGATTAGGGTAGGAGAATAGTATGCATGTGTACATGGGGATAGAGGTGGTTGGAAAAAGGCACCAAATCCTTCCCTTCCCTAATAGAAGGCAGTTAAAGTGATCTCAAAAACTGTTTACATTTAATACATGGTATGTTCGTTTTCCTACGGATCAATGATGAACTCTGTTGAATTTCTTTGTTTTCCTATTGGTTCTATTCTATTTACTTTTATAAGCATCACAAAACAAACAAAACAAAACTAGCCTTAACTGAGATAATTTAGAGCAAATATATCTTACCTAAGTAGTATTTTGTTAAAAATAAAAGTAAATGAGAGAATGCCATAATTAGGGACTTGTAGGTGACTTCTTCTCTGGGGAATGATTATTAGGGAATAAAACTTACCTGGTATTTGGGTATATGCACACTCTTATTTCATACTCCTGGCCCATTCATAGACTACAAGGCATTTAATATAAGAATTAAGTCTTATATAAATGTACCGTAATCCTCATAAATACACTTATTAATGAAGTAATCTTATCAGGGCAATTGGTTATAGAGTTTATAGGTGCATGTTAAAAGATTGTCTTTTGAGTAATTGAGCTTATCAATGTAGTTCACTAATATTTTCTAATCTGTATTCATTTGTTCAAGGTATCTAGCAGAGTGGAAGAGGATTACAATGATCTTTTTGATGGAGATGATACAAGTGATGCTGGTGATTTTCTAAATGACAATACAGTCAAGACCCCCTCTATTTCAAAAGGGATTATAAATGATGATGAGGATGATGACATCATGCTGGCTTCAGGTCGTCCTAGACAGCGAAGTCACTTCCTAGAAGACGATGAAAATTCAGTTGGTATGAATTGACTTGTGGATATGATGATCTAGCCTGCTGATTAATCTCAATTTTTATTAAAACTTTTATTTAAAGTCAATGAGCTAAGTTTTTGGTTAGCAAATTAAAAAGAGAAGAGGAAATTAACCCTAAGCAAGCAAAAGAAAGGAAATAATAAAAAGCAGGATTCAATGAAATTCTGAGGTTTTTGGACCTTCCTAATAATAAAACTATTTAAAAAGTCAATTAAAAGAAAAGCTATTTCTTTGAAAAGATCAATACAATTGATAAATCTCTATCCTGACCAAGAAAGAGAAAACACAAATTACTGATAGAAGTGCTGAAAAAGGGTTCATCACCGTAGATCCTATAAATCCTCACTATCCAAAATGGTAACCACTAGCCACATGTGGTTATTGAGCACTTGAAATATGGCTAGTTTAAATTAAGAAATTATAAGTGTGTAATGCAACCAAATTTTCAAGGATAGTATGGAAAAAAACCAAAATATTGTAATCATTTTTTACATTAAGTACAAGCTAAAATTATATTTTAAATGCAATATATTATTAAATTCAATTATCCATGTTTTTAATTTTTAAAATATGGATACTAGAAAATTTAAAATTAGATATGTAGTTCATATTATGTTTATGTAAGTCAGCACTGTTATTAATATAATAAAGATAATAGAATATTACTCACAACTTTGTGCCCCAAAATTCAACAAGTTAGTTGAAGTGGACAAATTCTTTGAAAGATAAAAACTCCCAAGTTAACTCAAGAAGAAATAGATAATCTGAATAATACTATATCTGTTAAAGAAATTGAGATTATAATTAAAAACTTTCAAATAAAGTGCCTATTGTAACAACACACATACTATAGTAACAAGTAAAATGCCAATGCACTGTGGTAAATTGTGCTGCATTTAAATCATATTGAGTTTATAGAATAGAATCATTTGAGAATTATTTGGTCTCAAGAGCTCATTGTACTGCTATATATTGTTTTTGCTGGAAGTTTATGAAGAAAAATCAGTTCCATACAAAAATGTAGTTTGAAAAGGAAAAAGTATTTTAATAGCCTTTTTATTTCAGACAATATTTTCTTTATTTCTAGTTGATCCCTTTTTTTCCCCTCTCGTTGATCCCTTTTCATATCCACATAGGTCTTGTTTATTTTATCGGTCTTTTTTAGGAAATTCTTGAAAAACCTTATAACTGTAGTTTTGAACTCAATGTCCATTCTTTTCTTTTCCTCCATCTCCTTCCTTTGTGTCCTGCCTCTTCTCTGCATTTTAGTTGTTTCCCTGATTTGATGGAATAGTTTTGTGTGCTAGGTATTCTGGTAGAGCCCAATAGCACAACCTTCTCAGTTACCTGAGGTGGACAGTCTTGGTGTAGCCCTTTGTGGGCTGTGTGTGCAGTCTTGTTGTTAAGCGTTGCTTATTGTTGGTATCACTGGGAAGTGTTGATCTCCAAGCCAATTGGCTGTGAAGCTAGGAAAATGGTGGTTCATGAAAAAAATCAATTCAGCTTACAACTCAATTACTCAAATGCTTTATTGTTGAGACAACCATCTTATCTATGTACATTTCCTATCTTAACACAGAGCACATTTTAAAAAAAATTTGTGCAGTGACCAAGATTTAATAAAATTATATTTTTCGCTGTAATTGACTGGTGGTTAGCAATGCATTGACCACTAACAGATTGGTGTCCCTGTCTTGATTAATGCTAAAGCACCAGTAGTTTTACCCTCCACTGCTTTTGCACCATCACTGCAAATGTTAACAAAGTAAAAGGTAAATATAGCCTGTTGGTGTTACGAAGTTTGACTGAAAAGATTATTAGATTTCATTATGCTTTTCTTTTTCCAGGTCATTGGTATTTATGGTTCTCTAATTATAATCCTTTGTGTTTTAGATATTACATTGCTAAAAACTGGTTCTAGTCTTCTGAAAGAGAAGGAGGAAGATGATCAAGCAGACAGCATTTACAACCTACCACTTGTAACATCCCAAAGGCCATCATATGATGGGCCACTGCCAACTCCCCGGCAAAAGCCATTTCAGTCAGGTTCTACACCCTCGCATCTCACTCACAGATTCATGGTAAGCCTTGGGTCTACACTTAACTTTTAAATAGTTTCTCTCACTTTTAAGCATTTTATCTCACTATAGCTAATTAGTTTGGTAAAAGGTATTTTTAAAACACTTGATTTTTAAAAAATATTTTTTTAAAACTACCCTGGAGCACTCTGGTTGATTTTAATTTTGTGGTTGATTTATTTTATGGTTAAGTCACAGCCTTAGTCTTATTTCAACTTTATTTTTGAAAATTGTGTTAAAATTTTCTCTGCAAAATGATATATAATGAACCTAAGTAAATGTGACTGTAAATCTTGTGATACCTCTTGACTATACTTCTAAATCTTATTTCACATATTATGTTTGTTTTTTCAGATAGGAGATTATACTGATTCCAAAATGCTAATTAGAAAATATTTTTTAGAAGGCAGCTTTTATAGTATATTATGTGATACATCTATGAGAAAGTACTATCTGTCCCCTTTCCTCTTTCCCCCCCACCCCACTGGAATGTAAGCTCCCCCAGGATAAATATTTTTCTATTTTGTTTGCTGATAGTACTTAGAACCGTGTATGGCAGAGTAGGTAGGCATTAAATATATATTTCCTGAATGGATGATTGAATATTAGTTTTTTGTCTTAAGTTTGAGAGCTAAAAATGTTTAATATTTCACTTTGTTCATTATTTGAGGTTTTTTACTGAGAACATTGCTTGGTTTTTTTTTGAAAGGTATAGGCCTGGCAGAAGTTTATATGTAAATATTAAAGGTGACATTTTATTTTAATAACACTTTGCGTCAGTAATCATCACGAAATAAATCTTAATTATTGGCTGAAACCGGTTTGGCTCAGTGGATAGAGCGTCTGCCTGCAGACTTAAAAGGTCCCAGGTTCGATTCTGGTCACAGGCATGTACCTTGGTTGCGGGCACATCCCCAGTAGGGGGCGTGCAAGAGATAGCTGATCGATGATTCTTTCTCATTGATGTTTCTAACTCTTTATCCCTCTCTCTTCTGCTCTGTAAAAAAATCAATAAAATACATTTTCTTTAAAAATCATAATTTTTGGTTGTCAACTGTTATTTATATAAAGTTATATTTGTGGTAGAGGAAAGAAAACACTAGAGCCTCTTAAGTTTATAGTGTACATCAGTGGAAGGTAAGTTTCCAAACTAAAATTGATTTTTGTTGCTTTAAAATATACATATTTATTACTATATTATAAACCAGTTATTTGGAACACAAAAAAATTTCTGTCATTTATAAAAAGTGTTTTTTAAATGATAGTAATTAATTAAAAATATTAAATGAGAAATATTCAATTTCCTAGTAAATTTGTGTTATATGTACTCTCTTCTCTTGAAGATAGGAATAATTAGTTATTGTAGCTCTGATGTTTACTATTGTTACCTGAAACTATTTAGAGGTAGATGAGCTCTGGTTGCTCCTATAACTTAAACCCTGATGTTAACTGAATTATAATATTTGTTAATTGACCACTTTAGCTTACTGATTCTCAGAGTGTTGGTTTTTCTCAGACTTGTGTTTAACCTTACATATTTGTAGATGTGGAACTCTATTGGAATTATTCGCTGCTATAATGACGAGCAAGACAATGCCATAGATGTGGAGTTCCATGATACCTCCATACACCATGCAACACACTTATCCAACACTTTGAATTATTCAATAGCAGACCTTTCCCATGAAGCTATTTTGTTGGCATGTGAAAGCACTGATGAACTAGCAAGGTAACTTTGAGATTATTAGGAAGTATTGTCACTGTTGAACTGTTAGATACAGTTGTTGAAATTCAATACAAAAAGTTAATAAATTATACCTTTGTAGTGTGAAATTTCAGAATGAAATTATATATATCTCCTTTTGCATTTAGTATAATTACCAGCTCACCCATAATACCCCAGAACATATCTGTTTTTGCCTAATTACCCCCATGTTACATTCCCTACCTGGCAAAGTGACATGACCTGATTTGTAATGCAAGACATATGGAGCTGTTTTTGTTTGTTTGTTTGTTTGTTTGTTTGTTTGTTTTTTACAAATGTAAGCTCTTCCTTTTTTAAAATTTGATTGTGATTTTTGTATGTATTAACAACCTAAGATCATACTCTGCAGATTTTAGCCTTCTTTTTTTGTTTTTCATTCAACGTTATGGTGAGCATTTTCATGTATGTTTTAAACATTCTTCAGTAACTTGACTGTTAATTATTTAGTATAGTTTATTTTAATTATATCTCATAATTACTTTCTTAAAGACATTTCCTGTACTATGTGTATATAACAGAAAAATAAACTTCATATTTGGTTTTGTTACTAGGTGTCATGATTACCGTATTTGCCGGAGTATAAGACGATTTTTTGGCCCTGAAAAATATGCCTCCAAGTGGGGGGGTAGTCTTATACGGCGAGTATATAACAAACTCTGTATTTTGAGTGGAAATGTTAGGGGGTCGTCTTATACGCCCAGTCTCTTATACGCCGGCAAATATGGTATTTTTCAGGGCCAAAAAATCGTCTTATACGCCGGCAAATACGGTAGTTATATATATAAAATATCTAATATGGCCAAAACCGGTTTGGCTCAGTGATAGAGCATCGGTCTGCGGACTGAAAGGTCCCGGGTTCGATTCCGGTCAAGGGCATGTACATTGGTTGCGGGCACATCCCCGGTGGGAGGTGTACAAGAGGCAGCTGGTTGATGTTTCTCTCTCATTGACGTTTCTAGCTCTCTATCTCTCTCCCTTCCTCTCTGTAAAATATCAATGAAATACTTTAAAAAAAATATCTAATATGAAAGTTTGATTGTTTCTATCTTGTTTTCATTTTCAGCAAACTTCACTGCCTACACTTCAGTTCTTGGGATTCAAGCAAAGAGTGGATAGTGGACATGCCCCAGAATGAGGATATTGAAGCCATATGCCTTGGCCAGGGATGGGCTGCTGCTGCCACTAGTGCCTTGCTCCTTCGGTTGTTTTCTATCGGAGGAGTTCAGAAAGAGATCTTCAGTCTCCCCGGGCCTGTGGTGTCAATGGCAGGACATGGAGAGCAGCTTTTCATTGTTTATCATAGAGGTAGATTTTTTTTCAGTCTTTTATAATTTTACCATAACCTTATTTGTCCTTGCAGCCTCAGTGCCTGGCACATAATAAAGTCTCTGTAAATATTTCTTGAGTGAATGATTTACTACTTATAACCAACCACTTTATGTACCATATTTGCCGGCGTATAAGACGATTTTTTGGCCCTAAAAAATACGTATTTGCCTGCGTATAAGACGACTGGGCGTATAAGACGACCCCCTAACATTTCCACTAAAAATACAGAGTTTGTTATATACTCGCCGTATAAGACTACCCCCCACTTGGAGGCACATTTTTCAGGGCCAAAAAATCGTCTTATATGCCGGCAAATACGGTAGTTAGTCCGTATAGCATAGTATTCTGCCTCTATTACCTGAATGGTGCCTTATTTAGTTGGGTTTGAATATAATTGTATTATAGCTAAGTAACCTTTGATACCTGATTTGTATTTATGTTTTTTTGTTTTTTTGGTTTTTTTACAAGGAACAGGATTTGATGGGGATCAGTGCCTTGGAGTTCATTTGTTACAGATGGGGAAAAAGAAACAACAAATTTTGCATGGCGATCCTCTTCCTCTCACAAGGAAATCCTACCTTGTATGGGTTGGATTTTCAGCTGAAGGCAAGACAAATTCATTTGTTTATATTAAAGAGATTTTTCAGGAAGAAAGTTGTTTCATGGTTTTTTCCTAATTAATTTCTTTATAGATAAATTGTTTAAATTTCTTTATTTCATTATGTTGGCAAAACTGGAAACAGATTGTTAGGCAAGCTTGCCATTGTTTAGTTACAAGATCTCTTTTTCATGAGTATTCTGATTAGAAAACTTATAAAGAGGAAATATATTTTTCTGAAAGTTTATTAACAGAACAAGGAGGAGATACAAATCAATGGTAAAGTTGTGGCTATTCCAGCAGGTTCCACACAAAAATCAGGAATTTTCTATTGCTGTACTGCCTACTATAGTAACTCCTAGCCACGTGTAGCTACCGAACACTTGAAATGTGGCTAATCTAAATTAAGATGTGCTATAAGTATAAAATACTCCCTGAATTTTGAAGACTTAGTTAAAAAGAGAACATAAATTGTCTCAGTAATTATTTTATATTGATTATATATTAAAATGATTATATTTTTGGTATTTTGGACTTAATAAAACATAAATTAGAATTAACTTCACTTTTCCCGCTTTTCTCATGTGACCCTAGGAAATTAAAAGTTATACTTGTGCCTCACATATTTCTGTTGGACAGTGCTGTTGTAAATTCATTTAGTAGTGGCTATGACAGATGACTTGAAGGATACTGATGATTAATCCTATTTTAAGGAGCCTTTTAATCCTATTTTCTGGCTTAAATATTTCTACCAGTGGAGATTCTTGCCTTTCAGTTATATCATTTGAAATTCCAGTTTTATCTTTATCAATCATTTCTGGATACATTTTCTGTTAGGATATTATTAGTCATTTATGCTTTAATAATGTGACCATGAATAACTTCCATTCATGTATCTTTTTTTCCAGTTACCAATCAAATCTAGTCTCTGAGGAAACTGCTGTTTGCATAGTGGGAGGGCTGTGAAGTCAGAACAGGAAAGGGGTAATTAGGGAACTGCTGGGTACTTCCTGAGATGGGAGCAGACTAGGTGAGAAACAAGGATACTTACCTTGGAGTTGAGGGACAGAACGGTAATAAGCACAAGAAAGAAAGAAGTAAAGGAGAATACTGAAGACAGATTCTGTGTATCCTTACCTTGTCTCAAATTTTGTTATTTTCCCAAGTCGCTCTTAATCAGGGAAGCTTCAGATATGAGTTTATTTATTTATTTTTTTACTGAAATTGGCTTTTGAAAATATTGCTATGTTCCAGCAGATGGCATAGTTTTCACTGAAACTGTTAGTTTTTTCTCTTTATCTGGGTGAATTTCAGTCATATCTTAGGTTTTTTTCCACCTTCTATTAGGTTTCACTCTGTGTGGTTAATGAAATTTTGTGAGAAAATAAACTTGGATTATTTGCCTTTTTTAATATTTACTTTTGAATTAAAAGTTGAATCATTGGGATGTGTATTTAAAGTAGCATTTACTTAAGAAATATGTAGTAATGATTTGTTTTTCTATTGGTATAGGTACCCCCTGTTTTGTGGATTCAGAAGGCATTGTTCGAATGCTTAACAGAGGGCTTGGAAATACGTGGACTCCTGTATGTAACACAAGAGAACACTGCAAAGGAAAATCTGATCACTACTGGGTGGTTGGTATCCATGAAAATCCCCAGCAACTGAGGTAGGCTATTAGAAAATGCTTCTTTAAGTGTATTTTTATTTGTCTTTCCCCTTAGTTCATTTATTTGCTTTCTATATTCACTAAATTATGGATTTGTTTATATTCCCTGTGAAGTTTTCAACTACTTGCTTGACTTGGAACTTATTGGGGGGAAAAAGGAAATTAAGTTTATTAGTGTGGCTATAACATAGAAAGGGGAGTTCTGGTTAGACATCTCACTTTATCTTTTATCGCCTCTAATTTTTAAATATGATTTAGAATTGGATGCATATAACATAACTGCTCCTTGAGATTTTTTTAGCTTAATTATTGCAATGGATGAGAGATTTAATAGTTTACCGCAGGTGTAAAATTTTCAGTCCAAATAGTTCCCATTCAATATTGTGTTGAAGATTTCCCTCTTTTTTGACACCTGATATTTTCTTGGTGTAAAATTGTCAATGACTTGTAAGTACTTGGTGAACAAAGAGGTTTCTGCTTTCATAGTGTTTATAGTTTGGGGAGACAGATAACAGAAACAACTAAATATTAATTACTACTTGGGATGAATGACATTAATTAATCTGAGCCTGGCCCAAGATAGAGAATAATCGAAGAGTATGTTTTAAGTGAAGTGATCACAAAAGACTTGTTTTTTAGGATTTATTTATTTATTTATTTATTTATTCTCTATTGGTTAAAGTATTACATGTCTCCTTTTTTCCCCATTGACCTCTCCCCGGCCACTCCCACACCCCAGGGTATTTTTTAGGGCAGTGATTAGCAGTGTGGGAAGTTTGAGAGAACATGGTCTTAGGAAATGCAAATCAAACCTAGTAGAGAGCCATAGAGGAATTGTTGACTAAATATTTCTGTCTTACCTTTTCAGAATCTCCAAATATTCCATTATAGATATTTTTATTATCAAATGTAGTGTGTTTGTTATTTTTTTGCATGTTATTCCCAGGAATCAAGTTATTTAGTAATTTGGATGAAAGAATTCACATTTTTATCTTAAGATGTTAAGTTTTGAACCTATTTTACTGTTCCATCTAATGTTTATTCAAGCAAGAGGGTTCATTTTGTTAATAAATGCCATTATCTTAAAGAGGTATATTTAATTTAATATTACAGGTTTTTATGGTAAGACCTTTTCTTTACTGACAGGTGCATTCCTTGTAAAGGCTCTCGGTTTCCTCCCACCCTTCCACGCCCTGCTGTAGCCATATTATCCTTTCAACTTCCTTACTGTCAGGTTGCAACAGAGAAGGGACAGATGGAGGTATGTGGAAATCTTGCCTTAACACTCTAAATTGGATATTGTACTGCCATTTAAAAATGAGCTTGATGACCGGTGTTGAGTGTTCATTACTTTATGATTAGATAGATAGAGGTAGCAGGGAGGGAGGGGACTGCTTGTGATCACCAGGGCACCTGATTGCCATCACTGCTGCCAAGGACTTTGTGAGGTAAGTGGGTGGTGTCCTCAGTGCCTCCCTAGTGTAAGGCACTCACTGTCAGGGTCGGGCAAGTCCTGAGGGGGTGTGCCTCCATACATTTTTGTGCCATAGGCACCTGGCTTGATTCACCCTAGTCCTAGCCCTGCATCATCAAAAGTCTTTAGAAATCTTGCAATTACATAGTTATTCTAACAAGAAGCAAATTGGCTTCTAAAAAACTAGTTTACCAAGTCTCTGAGCATTAACTATAGTAGCTAGGAAACGGTTTAAAACATTCTATTTTCTCTGCCCCCCTTTTAAGGGTAGGATATAAAGTCAAGCCATAATATCACATTAATTAGAATTTGATGCTATAGAGATGAGTCTTTCAGAAAATGTTTTATTCAGAAGCTGATGTTAAGATAAATATTTAAACTTATCTGGTATTAAGTGGTAGTTGACTGTAAGCAACTTTTTTTTCACTTTTATAGGAACAGTTTTGGCGTTCGGTTATGTTTCACCACCACCTTGATTATTTAGCTAAAAATGGTTATGAATATGAAGAGAACACTAAAAATCAAGCAATAAAAGAACAACAGGAACTTTTACTGAAAATGCTTGCAGTAAGTCAAATAAATATACTGATAAAATGGAAGTCAAATATTTTTCTAAGTTTGAATCTCTTAAATGTATGCGAATTATCACTGGGTTCCACAACTAGAATTTTTAAGTTGTTTCCGATGGTGTTTTTCTCCCTTAAAAAAGTTCATTTTTCTAGTTGACATTGTATTTAAAATGTTTAAAACATTACCCTGTATCTAAGATTATAGGCAGTAATCAACTGTTCTAGTGCAACCTCCCTTTTTGCTGTTTTATTGGGTTCTGCAGTGATTTTGATGCTTAATAATTTTTGAGAATCAGGACCTCTAACTCTTGCTCTTATCCTGTGCAGCAATGTTTCTAGGCTTTTAAACCTCTAAGGGTGAGCAGTCTTCAGAACTTTCATAAGGCTTTTAGATATATCTTTTTTTTTTTTTGTCATCCTCTTACTTTATATATCTATTGCCAGTGACCATATTTGGTGCCTGGGATATTTAAGTACTTTTACTTTTGGAGATAAATTTGGTTTATGGAGAGGAGTATAATATAATTTCTTCTCTGCTCAACTTGTACTAGGCTATAAGCCCCTTCAGGGCAGGGGCCATGCCAGGTACTCAATGGAATAGAATATACAGTAGACTTCAGTATTTCTTGAGAGAGTAAATGGTCCAGACTTTTTATTTTAAAGTTGAGGAAAAAGAGTTATGAGGGAAAAGTGATATCTAAGACTTCAGAGCTAATTGTAACTACAGTCTCCAAAACATGGAGTATTCACTGCTATCACCGCTGTGCAACACAGCCTTGAATTTAGTACTAAAGAAATTTAATTTGTTTATTGTATAGTAATTGTGATTTAGGCACTAGTAACCTTTTTACTGTCTCTAATACTTTAAGGAAATGTTTGATTTGTTTACCATTTAGTTTTATAGGAGCGTTTCCTCTGGAACAGTATTTCTCAGGAGGATACTAGTAGCTTTGGGGACCGGTCTTTAACATTCTGGTCCCTGGCAAATGCCTCTTCAACCTAGTTATTCTGAGAATCTTACTACAAAAGGTTCTTAAATAATATCATTCCATTCAAATGTCAATAAGTTATAACTGTTAAGGGAAAAAAGAATCAACTCCTGGCAGGAGCCGCTGGCTATGTGGAGTTTACATGTTTTCCCCACGTTTGTGGGGGATATTCTCCAGTTACTCCAGTTTCCTCCCACATCCCAAAGATGTGCACGTGAGGTGAATAACATGTCCACATTGTCCCATAGTGAGTATGGGTGTGTGGGTGAGTGCATCCTGTGATGGAAGGGCATTTTTCAAGAGTGGATTCCCTGAGCTACAGGGATAGGCTCTGGCCACCTGTGACCCTGAACTGGAATGGTGGATTGGCAAATAATTATCTTACTCATTTTTACTCATCTTTCTTAAATATATGTATAACACATATTTATTTCAATATTTAATATTAGAACTGTCTTGGGAAGTTTGGTAAAATGTTTGTGACCAGACAACTCAACTCCTGTTAATATCAATTAGCCTATAGTAAAATTGCGTTGTTACACATTCTTTTTAAAATAAATATATTTCAATTGATTTCAGAGAGAGAAGTAGAGAGAGAGAGAGAGAGAGAGAGAGAGAAACATCATTGATGAGAATCATTGATAGTCTGCCTCCTGCATGCCCCCTACTAGGGATTGAGCCTCAAACCTGGGCATGTGTCCCGACCTCAAATCGATCTGTGACCTCCTGGTTCATAGGTTGATGCTCAACCACTGAACCACACTGGCTGGGCAGTTTGTTATAATTATTTAGTTTAAAGTCGCAGTTTCTAGGAACCTATCAGCCATGTTAAATGAGATTTGCTGTACTCCCTTTTATTTCTAAATACCCCCCTGAGACAGTGTACCACCCTGAGAAGTACTGCTTATAGATAAGTGATACTAGAAAACTTGAGGACTTGCAAGTGAATATCTAAATTTTCTGTTTAATGAGTCAGACATGTGACATCTAAGTAACAAAATAGTCCTTGTACCTTATGAATGAGACCCTTAGTAGTCTTCAAAATATTAATTTTTTCACATTGTACTTAAGTTGCCTTACTTTTGAGTTGTTAAAATTAATGCCAAAAGAAAACTAGTCAGTGTTTCTTAAGAGATGTTAAATGAATGCCCTTTGTTTTATATCGTTAAACTAGAGGCCCAGTGCATGAAAATTCATGCATTGGAGAGGAAGGTCCCTCAGCCCGACCTCTCCCCTCTCACAGACCAGGAGCCCTCAGGGGCAGGAGGCAACCCAGCCATCAGGGGAAGGTGACAACCCCATCACACCTCTGCTGCTGCCACTGCTGGAAGCACAAGTCCCGGCCGGCCCTGGTTACCTGAGCCTCGGGCGGCCCTGGGCAGCTGGGCAGCCTCCATCCGAGGCTTGTCTGCTCCTTGGGCCGGCTCTGGGCAGCTGGGGGGCTGAAGGGACTGGTGAACTCTGGAGGCAGGCATGTGGAGTGGCCGGATCTGCCTGGGGATGGGCCCAGCTGTGCCATGCGCCTGCCACCTGACAGGGCTGAGGGGACTGGGCACCGCCATCTTGTGGCTGTGGGTGCCACCATCTTTGAGGGCATGGTAGTCAATTAGCATATTCCCTCTTTATTAGATAGTATATAAAATAGAGCAAGGTGTAAAGGAAGTTGTTTGTTAATTTGGAAGTTGTATAATTGTTTCTGGTAGTTTGCGATCATAGACAATCACACTTTAAAACTACTGAGTAAATCTCCTTGCCCCCACAAATTCATTTAGTAGTTTTTTGTGTGCCAATTCTAGGCAAAATAGTAACAATTTATTCCTTCTTTAAATTTGCTACCCTATTTGGCAAGGGTGGGAAAACAAATTTAGGAGAACCACATTTGAATTTTAAATGAATCTCTTACTTTCCTTGCAATGAATAGCTTAAAATGATATTCCAATCCAAGCTACTATTGATTATAAAATGCACTATTGTTTTATTTATTTAAACCACTGAGACAGAAAAAAATGGCTGCCAATTAAACTGACCTACCATGAATTGTAACACACTTCCCAATTTCAGAGATATTAAAATGTGTAAAAATGTGCATTTTAGAATCAATCAAATATGATATCTAGAAAGCTCTTTTCTCAGTTTTACTAGTAGTTTCATTCCTTTATTTTTATAAAAAGTTTAACAACGTGATTTGATTTTGTTGTTGTTTTGTTTTCCTTTGGGGCTAGCTTTCCTGTAAACTGGAGCGAGAATTTCGTTGTGTGGAACTTGCTGAACTGATGACTCAAAATGCTGTGAATTTAGCCATTAAATATGCTTCTCGTTCTCGGAGATTAATATTGGCCCAAAAACTTAGTGAATTAGCTGTAGAGAAGGCAGCAGAATTGGCAGCAACCCAGGTGGAAGAGGAGGAAGAGGAGGAAGAAGGAGATTTCAGAAAAAAACTGAGTGCTGGGTAGGAAATATCCAATTGTTGGATTTTTTTTTAAACCAATCTGAATATTAACTTGGTCTTGGCATGTAGCTCTTTATTGAATAATATTGTCTTTTAGTTACAGTAATACTCCTACAGAATGGAGCCAGCCAAGGTTCAGAAATCAAGTTGAAGAAGAAGCAGAAGACACAGGGGAAGCTGATGATACAGAAGAAACATCAGAAGAACCTAAGCATGGTAAGATGCATTTTCAAAGCAATTTAAAGGTGAGAAATATGTGTGGGGTTTTCTCTACTTTACTTAGCTATGAAAATTAAATACAGTAGATCCACCTTATCCATGGTTTTGCTTTTTGTGGTTTCAGTTACCCACAGTCAGTTACGGTCTCAAATATTAAATGGAATATTCCAGAATATACAGTTCATAAGCTTTAAATTGTGTCATTCTGAGTATCATGATGAAATCTTGCACTGTGTGATCTATCTCACCTGGGATGTGAATTATCCCTTTGCCTGTTGTATTTACATTGTATACACTACCCACCCATTAGTCACTCATTTATTAAATCAACTGTGGTATTGAAGTGCTTGTGTTCATATAACCCTCATTTGACTTAATAATGGCCCCAAAGCACATGAGTGATGCTGGCAATTAAGATATGCTAAAGAGAAGCTATAAAATTCTTCCTTTAAGTGAAAAGATAAAAGTTCTCAACTTCATAAGGAAAAAAAAAATTGCGTGATGCTGAGCTTGGTAAGATCTCTGGTAAGAAAGAAAGAGTCCTGGCTGGTTTGGCTCAGTGGATAGAGCGTCAGCCTATGGACTGAGGGGTCCCGGGCTTGATTCTGGTCAAGGGCATGTACCTTAGCTGCGGGCACATCCCCAGTTGGGGGTGTGCAGGAAACATCTCTTTGATGTTTCTAA
Organism: Vespertilio murinus; assembly: GCA_963924515.1. Classification (NCBI taxonomy): domain Eukaryota; kingdom Metazoa; phylum Chordata; class Mammalia; order Chiroptera; family Vespertilionidae; genus Vespertilio; species Vespertilio murinus. Next base: position 182,546,148 of record OZ004704.1, on the reverse strand, counting down.
CTCTCTCACTCTCTCTTTATCTCTCTAAAAAGTCAATAAAATATATTTAAAAAGAAAGAAAGAAAAGGAAATTTGTGCTAGTTTTGCTGTCACACCTCAGAAGTGCAAAAGTTATGGCCATGGTGTGTGGTAAGTGCTTAGTTAAGATGTAGTGGAAGACGTGAACAGAAAATGTTCTGGCTAATGGCAGCGTGTTATACTAGAAAGCATTGAGCCTCTGGAAGACTTCAGCAAGGATCCCAAAATGAACGACAACATTCACATAACATATTACAGCATATTGTTATAATTATTTTATTATTAGTTATTATTGCTAATCTCTTACTATGCCTAACTTATAAATTAAACTTTATCATAGGTATGTACAGGATAAGACAAAAGTAACTTTATAGTTGTGAATATGCAAAACAGAGTTTATTTTATTATTTCTTAATAATTATATTATTTTCCATACAAACAACTATACACCTACTTTTGCCCACCCTGTATGTGCTAATATTGATTTCAGGCATCTACTAAGGGTCTTGGAACGTATCCCTCATGGATAAGAGGAGACTGCTGTACCCATACTTTTTCAAGACATCATTTTGATTGTAGAGGGTGACTTTATATTCCCATTTATATTGCATTATCTAATTATCCCATAGGGCAGAACCTGTTTTCCAAAAGTGCAAATTCCTCTGATGTGCCAGATGTTAAGTCAGGTAAGAAATATTTGTAATTTTGTAGCATCTCAAAAACTTTGTAAGTAGTTTAAAGTGATACATCTACTCAAATAGACTTTATCCTTTAGGGCCTTGTTTTTAATGTTTTGTTAGTTTTGTTGTTGTTGTTGTAACGTATCTACCAGATTTGGCTACATAGAGTTTTATTGATTTCTTAGCAAGAACAGATTCTGTTGGGTGGTTAGGAGGGCTGGAAGCCATATTATATTGGATGTTGAAACATATGAGCAGTGAGGAAATGGGAATAGCCATGTGGATAGCTCTTGAGAAATTGGGCCGATGTGAGGAGGTGAGACAAAGTGGTGGCTGGAGGGGATGTGGGGTAGAGAGAGTTTGTATTTTGTTTGTTTAAGTTGGGAAACTTGAACAGCCAATAAAGAGAAAAAAGAACTCTAAGACAATGTAGCCATGATAGGACAAGTTTCTTGACAAAGCAGGAGGGCATGAGATTGAAAGCACAAGGAGAAGAATTAATAACCTTCGTTAAAATAAGACACCATTCTTCTGTGGTAATAGGAGAAAAGGATAGATCTATATGTATTGGGTTGGTAAAGTTCCCATCTAAAAGCTTTTATTTTGTCTTGGAAATAGGAAGGAGGTCATATACAATTGTTAATAGTTTTAAAGTTACAAAGTACATTTACTTTTATATAATACAGATTAAAATATTTCATTTATTACTATAGAAGTCCGGTGTCTTCTGTGTTTTATCACTATTAAATAAAGGTTTCTTTCCTATGAAAGGTGCAGTTACCTCCAGTACCCCAGGACGAGTAAACCCCTTCAAGGTACCGTAACCTCTTTCCAGTAATACTTCCTATTTAAATACATTTCCATATACAGAGAAATATTTTAGACTACCTGATGACCCTCCCCAGATTGGAGGCATCAAAGACTACAACAGATCTTTGTGATAACAAAGACAGAAGCAATATGGGTTCACATTTGGGTATAAGGTATATTTTTCACATATCTACTAAGTATCTATTGTTTTGAAAGATACTACCTTCTTTTCTTGAGGATGTGGTATTTGGGAATATGTGGATCAATCTTAATTTGGGTTGTACCAAAGGTACTCAGTTCAAAAAATGAAACTACAATATAAACTTAACTGAAATTTTAAGGAAGAATAAAGTTATTGGGGTTCTTTTACTTCTTTAAACAAAATGCTTATACAAGTTTGCTCTTAGGTATCGGCCAATTCCAAAGAGCCAGCCATTTCAGTGAACTCAGGACGTTCTAATATTTTAGATAATATGAACAAATCATATAAGAAATCTGCACTTAATCGAGCTACAAATGATGAAAAGTCTCCAGTAATAAAGCCTCTAGCGCCAAAGCCAAAATCTAAGCAGGTATTGTTTCAACTACCCACATCTGCAGAAAGCACAAAATTTGTTTGTCTTACTTTTTGTCTGTTTTTCACTTTTTCAGGAGGCTCCAGTTGTTTATAACTTTTTCTTGCCATTTAATCATTATTTATTTTTCAATTACGGTTGAAATACAATATTATATTAATTTCAAGTGTACACCCCAGTGATTAGATATTATATAATTTGCTAAATAAGCACCCCGATAAATCTCGCACCCATCTGACACGATACATAGTTATTAGAATATTATTGACTATATTCCCTATGCTACACTTTACATTTCCATGACTATTCTGTAACTACCAATTTGTATTTCTTAATCCCTTCACCTTTTCACCCATCCCCCTAATCCTCTCATCTGGCAACTGCCAAAATGTTCTTTGTATCAGACAGTATGTTTCTTTTTTTTCTTTTTTTAATATATTTTACAGAGAGGAAGGGAGAGAGATAGAGAGCTAAAAATGTCGATGAGAGAGAAACATCAACCAGCTGCCTCTTGCACACCCCCTACCGGGGATGTGCCCGCAACCAATGTACATGCCCTTGACCAGAATCGAACCTGGGACCTTTCAGTCCGCAGACCAACGCTCTACCACTGAGCCAAACCAGTCTCGGCTAGTATGTTTCTTTTCTGCCTGCTTGTTGATTTTGTTTTTTATTCAATTGTTGATAGCTATGTATTTATTGCCATTTTATTGTCCGTATTTTTTATCTTTTTTTATTATGGTTGTTAATCCTCACCTAAGGACAGTTTTTTATTGATTTTTAGAGAGAGTGGAAGAGACGGGTAGAGACAGAGAGAGAAACATGGTTGTGAGAGAAACATTGATTGGTTGCCTTCCACACGAGCCCCTACCAGGATTGGGGAATTGAGCCTGCAATAGAGGTACATGCCCTTTATTGAAGTTGAACCCACAACCCATCAGTCCGCAGGCTGATATTATATCCACTGAGCCAAACTGGGTAGGGCTATCTTTTTTTTTTTTTTCCCTTAAAGACTCATATTTCATAATACTTGTTTGGTGGTGATGAACTCCTTTATCTTTTTCTTGTCTGGGAAGCTCTTTCTCTGACTTTCAATTCTAAATGGTAGCTTTGCTGGGTATAATAATTTTGGTTTTAGGTTCTTGGTTTTCATCATTGTGAATATACCTTGACACTTACTTCTGGCTTATAAAGTTTCTGTTGAGAAATCAGCTGACAGGCATATGGGCCTTTTTGGGTTCATCTTGTTTGGGATTCTGCACTTCCTGGACTTATATATGTCTGTTTCTTTCACCAAGTTAGGAAAGTTTTCTGACATTATTTTCTCAAAAAGTTTTTCAGTTTCTTGTAGCCTTCTCATTCCAGCAACTCCATGATAAAATTGTTGGTATGCTTGAAGTTGTCCCAGAGGTTTCTTACTCTGTCTTCGTTTTTTATTTTTTAATTTCTTTTTCTTTTTGCTGTTCTGATTGGGTGGCTTTTGCTTCCTTATATTCCTCTTCACTACTTTGATTCTTAGCTTCATCTTTTCTATTATTGATTCCTTATAAATTATTCTTCATTTAAGTTAGTGTGTCCTTCATTTCTGTGGGGTTTTTTTTTATTTTATGGTTTCTATGTCCTTTTTCACATTGTTGAAGTTCTCACTAAGTTCCTTGAGCATTCTTATAACCATTCATTTGAACTCCAGTTTGCTTGCCTCTATTTCATTTAGTTCTTTTTCTGGAAATTTTTGCTCTGTTGTTTAAAATTGATTGCCTAGCAAGGGCAGAGGTTCTCAATTCTGGTTTTGCTTCAGAATAATTTTTAAAATATATATCTATAATAATAAAAGCATAATGTGCTAATTAGACTGGATGACCTTTCTGATGAAGCTGGGGCTGCGAGGGAAGCCCGGGTCCCAGGTTCCTGCCAATGGCCAGAGGAAAGGAAGGCTTACTTTTGCATGAATCGTGTGCTTTGGGCTCTAGTATATATATTCCAGACTTTGGGGATTCAGGCATCTATCTTTTTTTTTTAATTTCCCACATTTTAATGTCAACTAGTGTAATACCTGGCCCTACTCCTTCCTTGTTCTGTATTCTTATTTTACCTCCCAGATTTCATTCCATATTTGTTGTCATTAAAATAGATCTCTTGTGTATCTTTTCCATCTCATATAATTTATTCATTTAGAAAACATGGAATTTAAAAATGTGTGTGTGTGTGTGTGTACTTATTTTCATTTGAGAACTTCAGGACTTACCATGTTGGTATAAGAATTCTAAATAATTATAATAAATATTTTTCCTCATTTTCCACAACTTGTTTGTAACATATAAAACCATACTAGGTTTTATTGCAGAACTCATTGTGTTTATTTTTACAGACATCTGCAGTATCCTATTTCCAGAAAAGGACTTCTCAAGCTGATAAGACCGAGGAAGTCAAAGCAGAAAATCCTAAAAATTCATCATCTGAAACCCCAGCTATGAGTCCTCAAAACACTGAAAACCAAAGGTCAGTACATAGAGAAATTAGTATTCTCAAGTTAAAGTCTCCCAATAAAAGGCATACAGAAGCAGCAATACAAAATTATACAGCTGTTACTCTGTATTATAAATCACACATTGACACTGGAGTGGACATTCTGAATACTTACTAACTTTAAGAAAGTCACAAATATTGATTTACGTATATTTACATTGCTTTTTAAATTGGATGTGTTTTAAATTGTAGAAACATTTTATTAGGACACTACTTTATAGTTTATTTTTATTTTTTAATTGATTTTAGAGAGGGAGGGAGAGAGAGAAAAAACCACATTGATTGTTGTTCCACTTATTTATACATTCATTGGTTGATTCTTATATGTTATCTGACTGGGGATCGAAATTACAATCTTGGCATATCAGGATGATGCTCTAACCCATTGAACTACATGGTCGCTGCCTATAATTAGTTCTTTTAAAAAAAAGATTTTTATTGAGAGGAAGGGAGAAGGATAGAGAGTTAGAAACATCAATGAGAGAGAAACATCGATCAGCTGCCTCCTGCACACCCCCCACTGGGGATGTGCCCACAACCAAGGTACAGGCCCTTGACTGGAATCGAACCTGGGACCTTTCAGTCCGCAGGCCAACGCTCTATCCACTAAGCAAAACCTTTTTTAGTCACTTAGCAGCTTTTGCAAGTCATTTCAGATTACTGCACAATGTTTCTTTTACCTTTTTATACATATATCATAATTTACTTAGTTCTCTATTGGTAGAAAAAGGTCTTTTGCTAGTATAATAGTACTGCAATGAACAACTATATGAATGTCATTTCTCACATAGACATATAGTTACAGATTTCTGTATGGTTCAAGTTAATGTGCACTTGTAATTCTCATGGATATTGCCAAATTGTTCTGCATTGATGTTTTATCATTTTACACATCCCAACAATATGGGAGTTCTTGTTTGTTCACATCTTGTTTCTCCACCATTGCAATACATTACCAAATTTCTTAATCTCTGTTATGCTAGAATTATTTAAGATGCATTGATTAAAATGAAGAAATCATTTTATTTTTACTAGTAAGTGTCCCATTTAATCACTATCTTATATAAACTAGTTTAATTCTAAAGGGAAACTATGATTTTTTTTTCTTCCTATTTTGCTCTGAATTCAGCTTAGACATTAAACTGAATATTTTAAGATTCAGGCTTTTTATACTAATAACTGGATAGACAGAAAAAAGTACTGAATGAATATTAAATGTTTGCATTAAACCTTTGTGAACTAAAGGCAATTGTGTGGGATGAAATCTAATAAAACTGACAAGTGTGCTGTGTCCATGTTTTACATGATGATATGAGAAAGGACCCACACTCCCAGATCAGACATGAGGGCCAGGATAAGAAGATGGCTGAGGAGCTTGAGGGAAATCCTAAAGATTGCAAATAGCTGGTTTGGGAAATGAAGAAAGAACCTACCAAGACCACATGGAGTAATTTTGCTGGGCCAGAGAGGCCTAAATGAGATTGGAGACCTTGAGCCTGTCAACATTAAAAAAGGGTTGAAAGTGCAGAATTCATGGTTGCTGCATGAATTACTCAACTTGGAAAGTACAATTACAAGTGCACATTAACTTCTTTTTTTTTTAATCTTAATAAACCTTTATTGTTCAGATTATTACAATTGTTTCTCCTTTTCACCCCCATAGCTCCCCTCCACCTGGTCCCCACCGACCCTTTGCCCTTACCTCCTCCTCCCCACCCCCTTCCGCTGTCCTCATCCATAGGTGTATGCTTTTTGGGCAGTCTCTTCCTGTACCTCCCACACAGACACCCCTTTCCCCCTGAGAATTATCAATCCCCTCCCATTCTATGCCCCTGATTCTATTATATTCACCAGTTTATTCTGTTCCTCAGATTTTTAATTCACTTGACTTTTAGATTCACTTGTTGATAGATATGTATTTGTTGTTCATAATTTTTGTCTTTACTTTTTTCTTCTTTTTCCTCTTTTTAAAGAACACCTTTTAGCATTTCATATACCGTATTTGCCGGCGTATAAGACGACTTTTTGGCCCTGAAAAATATGCCTCCAAGTGGGGGGTAGTCTTATACGGCGAGTATATAACAAACTCTGTATTTTGAGTGGAAATGTTAGGGGGTTGTCTTATACGCCCAATCTCTTATACGCCGGCAAATACTGTATTTTTCAGGGCCAAAAAATCGTCTTATACGCCGGCAAATACGGTAATACTGGTTTGGTGGTGACGTACTCCTTTAGCTTTTTCTGATCTGTGAAACTTTTTATCTGCCCTTCAATTCTGAATGATAACTTTGCTGGATACAGTAATCTTGGTTGTAGGTTCTTGTTATTCATCACTTTGAATATTTCTTGCCACTCCCGTCTGGCCTGCATGGTTTCTGTTGAGAAATCAGCTGATGGTCGTATGGGTGCTCCCTTGTAGGTAACTGTTTTTCTCTTGCTGCTTGTAAGATTCTCTTTTTGTCTTTTGCTCTTGGCATTTTAATTATGATGTGTCTTGGTGTGGTCCTTTTTTGATTCCTTTTGTTTGGGGTTCTGTGCGCTTCTTGGACTTGTAAGTCTATTTCTTTCACCAGGTGGGGGAAGTTTTCTGTCATTATTTCTTCAAATAGGTTTTCATTGTCTTGCTCTCTCTCTTCTTCTGGCACCCTTATAATTCTGATGTTGGTTTGCTTGAAGTTGTTCCAGAGGCTTCTTACACTATCTTCAACTTTTCTGGATTCTCTTCTCTTTTTGCTTCTGCAGAGGAGTGTCCCTTTCCTTTTTGTATTCCAGCTCTTTGACTTGTTTCTTGCATTCTTCTAGTCTGCTGTTGGGTCTCTGTATAATATTTTTTATTTCAGTCAATGTATGTTTACTTTCTAGTTGGTTTAATTTCTTTTTCATATTCTTGAAGGTCTCGTTTAATTTATTGGCTTTTTCTAGGAAATTATTTAAGATGCATTGGTTTTGAACTCTATATCCAGTCTTTCGTTCTCCTTCATTTCTTTTTGTTTGAGATCTCTTTCCTTTTCTCAGCATTTTCGATGTTTCCCTGAGTTGGTAGGGTCGTTTTGTGGGCCTGGGTGTTCTGTATGGTTCAGTGGGTCAGCCTCACAGTTGCCTGATGTGGACACTCTTTGTGCACCCCTTTGTGGACTGTGTGTACAGCCTTGTTGTAGTTAAATCTTGATTGTTGTTGGTGTCACTGAGAGTAATTGACCTCCAGGCCAGTTGACTGTGGGAACCCGCTGTGTCTATAACGGAAGAATTGCTGTGCTGGAGACATGTTTATGGGGGAGGACTTGTTCCCGTAGGGCTGTGGTGCTCACTGAGTCTGCCTCTTGAACGTGTCCCTTCTGAGAGTAGTTGAAATCTGGTATTGTCTCACACCGACGACTAGATACACTAGTTTCCGGCACATTAACTTTCAATGACCTTACAAAGAAATTTTCAGTTCGTTATCCCTGCAGTCTCCAGGCAGTTTTAAGTAATATGTATTAAGAATATTAACAAGTGTAATTGTGTCTCTCTTAACTTTATACAGTGATGTAAAGAGTAGTGTTTGATTACTAACCTGAAAAATCATAAAGCACTTTAAAATGTATCTCAAATATAACATTTTCTTACATGATTATGATCTTGTAGGCCAAAGACTGGGTTCCAGATGTGGCTGGAAGAAAATAGAAGTAATATTTTGTCTGATAACCCTGACTTTTCAGATGAAGCAGACATAATAAAAGAAGGAATGCTTCGATTTAGAGTATTATCAACTGAAGAAAGGAAGGTAATTTTGCTGAGATTGAGATCTTAGTGAATTCACAAGTTTTAAAGATTCCTATAGAAAATATTTTTTTCTGTTTTTGAAAATTGAATATATTTCAACAAACTTTGAATAGAGGAATTTAATAACTAAAATGTCAGCATGGAACTGACATTTGCATATATAGTAGTTATTACTGCTAATGATTAATATGGGGGCAGGTATATTGTTTACATCTGTATAAGTTCCTGCATATTATAAATTAGGGGAATATCTCAAGAAAAAGTGTATTAGTTATCAATTAAAAGCAAATAAAATTAGTAAGTAAAAATGAAATCAATTCACATTTTTAGATTAGTACTTTAGGGCAAGCATGTCAAACTCAAAGACTAACAAAGGTCAAATAAACAAGGTTTAAAGTTTATGTTGGCTGCAAAAACAAAAGTTTCAATTTTCATAGAAATGTAGGTTTATTTCCATAGAGACATATTGAATACAAAGGGCTGAAATGAGTAATTGTTAACATAAACTAATAGAATATTTTAATAAAAATAAATATTTTTGAACATTAACTTACCAGAAACTGAATAACTGCACAAATTTATAAGCGTAACGCAAATAAACCTTTTTTTCTTGTTCTTCAAAAGCGAAATATTTTCTGTTGCGCATACCAAACAAGTCGATCCAAGACTAACGATGTGGCAATCAGCTGTTAAATTTTTGCTGCTAGTATTAGTGGAGAGAAATGGTGCGCCTGCGCGTAAGGCATGTAAGGGAAATGAATGCAACTTGAGTATAGTAATTAGTCATTAGCGAACGTTGTAGTTTGTTATTAATAATTATGTATAACAGGATATTGTAAAAATTAAATTATGAAAGTTTTATTAAAACATTTCTTACATACTGTTATGTTGGCTGGGCCACAAAAATATTCATTGTGAGTCACGTGGGGCCCTTGGGCTGTGAGTTTGACATGCTTGCTTTAGGGTCTGTTTGCAGAATTTTTATAAATGTTGTTTACTTATACTAAGAATACTGCTTTCGGTGTTCTTTTTGAGCCTTTCACATGGAAATTAGAACAGGTTGCTTGTACCTAATTGCTCCTCACATGAATTTCTGCTTCTCAAGGAAGACTGGGAGCAGCTTTCTGTTGCAATGGGAAGGAATGTGTGTGGTGTATCCATTAAATTGTGGGACTGCACTTTCCCAGAGATGGCAGTGTGCAGCATGGGCACCTAGGGACATAGATTCTTGCCTTGCTAACCTTGGTTTTATGAATAAAGGAATTGCAAAATGAGAAAGCTAGAAACTGGTCTGACCAACAGGCCTCATTTAGAATCTTGTCAGCAACTTTGTGTTTCTCATTTTTTAGGCATTTATAAAAGGATAAAAATTCTAAAGAATTAGGTAAAAATGGCTTCTGAAAGCAACTTGGCAAAAGTTGTGATTGTTTTTGAATACTTAGAATTGTAATCAATATTTTCAAGATAAACCTTAAACATTTACATACATCTAGTTTGCTCATGTGAGAAATTCTACAGCTCCAAGGGTCCCTTTTCTATAATAAATAAAAGGGGAAGAATATAACGTAGTAGGAGAAGGAGGAGGAGGAGGAACTATTACAAATTAAGAGAGATTTAAGAGGCAGATGAAATGAGTCAGAGGGATAAAGACCAGAATACTGACTGCCAGGAGGTGGGGCCTTGGTGAGGAGTGGGGCAAACGTGATGGATCCTTGCGGTGACAGAACTGTGCTGTACCTTGAGTGTGGGAGTAAATACATGAACCTACAGTAGAATTAAACACATGCACACATCCAAGGAGAAGTAAAAGGGGGCTGCCCGTGTTCATATCCTGGTTGTGATATAGCACTGCAGTTTTTCAAGATTCTACCATTAGGGGAAACTGGGAAAAGGGTACATGGGATCTTTCTGTATTTATTTCTTATAACAGCATGTGGACAATCTCAAAATGAAAAGTTTCATTTTAAAAAGTATTTTGCAATTAATATGATTAAATACAAGCTGAGTTTAGATTGAAACGTTATGGAGGTAGGATGTAAAATGTTTTAATGTGTTCTGCAATTAAGTGATAAGAAATTTCATAATGAGAATGCTTAACGATTAGCTTAACTATTCAAGTGCTAGTTATGCTACTTTATAAACAGGAATGTTTCTTGGGAAAAATAAAAGTATGTTCTTCCTGTTTCTTTGTTGCTAAGTAAAGATCTTTTCTCCATATTTTTACAAAGGCATGGACTACCAAGGCCAAAGGCGGAGCTGCACGTGATGGAGCTGAAGCCAAGAAGCGGAAACACGGGGCCGGCGAAAGTGAAGAAACTGAGCACCAGAAAGAAAAAGCAAAGGAGAATCTGAATTTGCCTAAAAAGCAAAAACCTTTAGATCTTTCTACGAATCAGAAACTGTCAGCTTTTGCATTTAAGCAGGAATAGAGTAAGAAAGTGGCCTTTGGAAAGTAATGGATTTTTAAAAATTTATCTTTGATGAGTCTGGACTTTAAAAAAGTCTTTAGGAAACACTCTATATTTTTTTTAAAGAGTTTAAAGACAATTGTTTGCCTTTATAAGATAATAGTAACTATACTATTACCTTATCCTGTGGTATTTGTCTTTCTGATTGGCTTATTTCACTATCATTTGGTTTGATGGTGGAGGTAGCAGGGGATGTGTAAAAACTATAATTTCTACAGATTGCTCTGTCCCCCAAATAGAGGGTCATTTAGAAGCTTTGTGATTGTGATCACTGACTTGAGGCCACTAGCATGTCCCAGTGTGTTTATCCTCAGAACCACCAAAGGCGAGGTCTGAAAACCTGAGCATTGAAATACCTTGTAGGGATTTCCTCTTTTGGTTATCAGGGACTGCTCCCTGTCTATACTGGACCTGGGGGGCCATGGTTTTTAATATGGGCCCTAAACATGTAAATACTTTTATAGATGAGATGTTTTGTTTTGGAAATTTCTTCATTTGTGACTTTTAATTATCCTCATAGCCTAGTTTTATTTTTTTTTTAAATAAAACTTTCACATTTTCATATTTAACTTGTTATGGCCTTAACATTGTATTTCCATGGGATAGAAATGTTTTTAAGAAATACATTTTCTATTTATTGCCATCATTTACTCCATTAGCCCCATCCTGCTATACATCATACACACAAGAGCGAAGAATGGAAGGTAGTGCTTTGATAGTCTGCCACCAGCCTGATGTGCTCCCGGTAGGGCACTCTGGTTATGAGCATCAGTGGTATTTTTCTGAGTAAGTCTGAAGCCTTGATAAGAGAGTAGTTAAAAAATTAGAGAAAATGTTTCTTTTATTTTAAGAAACAAGACTTAATTATTTCATAGTTTTGTGTTTTTTGTTATTATTCTAAGCGGAGCTTTATATAAATACAGCCACTTAAGGAAGGCAAGATACAGGGGTGGGGATGGGTGAATAAAATAAAATATTTTATAAGTAGTAAAATAAAATCAGGTAGTTCAAAATTGAGGATAGTTTTATAGGTTGGAAGGAACAAAATATGATGAACAAAAACAGATCCAGACACAGATCCAGAGACAGAGAAGCATCGATCAGACTGTCAGACCTCAGAGGGAAGGTAGGGTAAGGTGTGGGTAAGGGGAGAGATCAACCAAAGGATTTGTATGCATGCATATAAGCCTAACCAATGGACACAGACAGTAGGGGGGTGAGAGCATGAGGGAGGGGGGGGTTGAGCAATGGGGGTATAAGGACACATATGTAATACCTTAATAAATTTTTTTTAAAAAGAAAACTTGATAAATAGGAGCCAAAGGATATTCTTTATCTCATTATGATTGAGGTTTGGAAGGAATACATTTCTGGTTTTTTAATTAGTATCTAGTATTGGGAGACATAGCACCAGGTTTGAAAAACCACTGCAATACCTACCAGCTAAATAACCTTGGGTAAGTTTGCCCTTATCCACTCACCTATAAAATCTCATATATAGTTATTATGCAGAGTGTCCCCTCCGGAGTTCTACCTGGAGACCAGGAGTTCAACTGCTCGCTGTGACGTGTGCTGACCACCAGGGGGCAGTGTGGAACAAAGGAAGGCCCTGACTGGCAGTTGGGGAAGGAAGGTCCTGGCTGGCAGCTGGAAGGCCCCAATTGGCCCTTGTCGCTGGCCAGGCCTAGGGATCCTACCTGTGCACAAATTTCAGGCACTGAGCATCTAGGGGTATAATAATAGTATCTACTTCATAGGATTGTTGTGAGAATTAAATGAGATAAAAGCACTTAGTAATATTGAATATAAATTTCAGCTGTTATCATCATAGTGCCTATTTCATCTTGCTTTGTCATTTGGTTTGATGGTGAGTATGATTTGATTTCAAGATCCTGAAGTAAAGGTTTATAATACTTTGGAAAGCATGTTTCTAGACATATATTTTTTTGTTTTTATTTCCTCAATTTGCTTATTGTGCACAGTGTATAATACTTAAGGATATAATTTTTGAGTATTCTATTTCAGATCCATAGGAACTTGATAATACCAAGGATTTGCAAAAGGTTATTTTCGTCCTCTACTTTTATTTGGCTGAAGGGAGGTTTTTCTCTTGGTTTAGTTTAACTTACAAATCAGAACATTGAAACCAAGAAACATTATCCTGATTCCTTTGCTATATAAAATTAAACCTCTTTAAAAAAAAAAAGTTTCAGGGAATTGGGGCTTAATGTAGAAAATGGAAATAATTTATTACCCACTATCTTGATTTCAATAATTCTGCCTATTCTGAGCTTATTATGTACTGTAGAAATTTGTCATAGCTTAATTTTATTTGCCAGTAGCAAAAGCTTATCAAAGATGAGATCATTTTATAGCTTCACACTCATGAAAAGGGCATTATCTAATTATTCCAGAGAGTACGTGAGTGAGTGCTGGATTACGCCTGCCAGCTCTGGTAATCTACAGCCTCTATCAGTGCAGCAGCCTGTGGTGAGCCACTGCCACGAACATGGAACAGATCCCTTTAGACAAAAGGATGAGACCCATCCATGTAGAAAGCATCTTAATCAGTGGCTGGTTGTCTTGTGGACTTCCCCCTCTCCCCCCAGTTGCTTTATTATAGAATGATTAGGGGTGCATGAGATTCATGCATGGGGGAGGGGGGGTTGGTCCCTCAGCCAGACCTGCACCTTCTCCAATCTGGGAGCCCTCAGGGGATGGCCTACTCGTGGCTTAGGCCTGCTCCCCATGGTTCTCTGCTCTCTGTGGACCTGCCTGCTTGACGCCACTGCAGGCCCAGGTGTCTGCTCTCTGTGGGGATCTGCTTGCCCTTAGCCACCAGGGCCAGGGGCAAGCAGGGCCTGCTTTCTGCTCGCTTGCTTGCTGTGGAGGACGTTCCTTGCGCTGGCTCAGAACACCTGGGTCCTAGGAATGTTCCCACCCCGCCCCAGCTGCTCTGCACCTGCGCACGTAAGCCCAGAGTGGCTAGTGTCCCGGGATGACCCCCCAGCCACTCCTGGCCTATGTGCAGGCCTACAGGCTTAGAGCAGCCTGGCTTCCAAGGATTCCTGTCCCTGGGATGCAGGCTGCTTGGTGCTGGCACACATGTAAGTGGCTGTGGGGTGGGAACATCTACCATGTTGCCATGGCAATGTGGCAGCTGTTCCTTCCCTTCCCCCGAATGCTCCACACCTGCGTGCATAGGCCTGGAGTAGCTGGGAGTTGTTTCAGGACACACACACACACACACACACACACACACACACACACTGCTCTGTGCCTACGTGTGGACCTACAGGCTCAGAGCGGCCTGGCTCCCAAGGACACCTGTCCCTAGGATGCAGGCTCCTTGGTGTTTTTGTGCCAGCAAGTGGCCATCTCACCCTCAGCCACTCTGTGTCCTTATATGCAAATTAACCCACCATCTTTGTTGGGTTAATTTGAATACTCCTGATTGGTTGGTGGACTCCCCAGAGGTATGGTCAATTTGCATATTTCTCTTTTATTACTGTAGCTATAATTCTCCCCTTTTTAAAAATTTTTTAAACTAGTAGCCCAGTGCACAAATTCATGCACATTGAAAATAAATTAATTAGAAAAAATATTTTAATATTGTTATTCACTCTTTCTCTACAATACAAGTGTCAACCAAATTCATGATAAACAATGACAGATGGAAATATGCATGCAATTGGCAACAGTGATATATATCTGCTTAATTAGACCTGCTTTCTGATTTAGCTAAACTTATTCCAGCCCAGTGAGGCATCCCAACTTCTCTTTCAGGTAATTGTCAGTAACATAGCAGTAAATATCAACACAAAGCAGATTATTATTGTAGATCACTCAGAGAACAAAGGGTAAAATATCTAACTGTAGCAGTGTTTGACTATATTCTGTGCAGTGAGAAAATCTGAAGTCATTTTCAAGTTCCATCATTTCTTTTCAGTTGGGTCAAATTCTAAGCTTTCTAAATCCCTGTTTTCTGGCTAATGAAGAGAAAATAGGATTCCATCGAGTCTCCTATTTACCCATTCCAGGACTTCTGAGAGGATCAAATGAGATGAGGCACATGAATACACTTCACAGATATTTGGTTAAAGTGTAAAATGTTTGCACCTGACTATAAAGCAAGTCATGTTCCTGGGCTGAAGACACTCCAAGGATGCTAGTTGCTAGGGAGAGGAGGCCAGGCGTTGCTACCTGCTGTCATTACCCGGCGCCCACAGCTACCGTTTCAGGGCTGGGCTGGGCTGTGGACCACATTTTGCTCCGTGGGGTCTCGGCAGCGTTGGCTGCACTTTGGTGGGATGTTGCTTCAGGGTGATGGTGGGATCTGTGTCCCACTTGGAGGAAGCCTAGTGTTGGTCTGTTGGCACCTGGTCTGCGGTGTCGTTTGTAAATGGCCAGTGCATGTCACAGCAGCTCCTGCGTTGAGCATCTGCTCTCTGATGGTGGTGTGCATCATAGTGACCAGTTGAGTGACCAGAGGGACACTTAGCATTATAAGCCTTTTATATATATAGACTAGTGCCCCAGTGCACGGATTTGTGCACATGGAAAGGAAATTAATTAGAAGGCGGTTGGCAGGGTGGGACTGGGTGAGACAGGCCTGACATGCCCTGGAACCAAACTCCTGTGGCCACTCCCCGGCCAGCCACACTGGGGTAGCACTGCAGCTCGAAAGGCGTCTGTGGAATGAGTAGGATCCCCTGGAAGATGGGGTCCCTTGGCCTGGCCTGTGAGGATCAGGCCTAAACTAGCTCTGTCACCCTCCGAGGGGTCCCGGATTGGGAGAGGGTGGTTCACAGGTGATGAATGCTGGAATAGGGTTCCCTCTCTGGTTCCAGAGTGCATCACCTGAGAACCTCTGCTGCCAAGTCACCACAGCTCGGCAGCTCCTGCGTTGAGCATCTGCCCCCTGGTACTCAGTGTGAGTCATAGATACCGGTTGGACAGTCACTTAACCTTTTATATATAGAGATCTACAGCAAGTTTCAGATAGTGCAATGAGTACAGGTATTCCCTTTTTCTAGATTGACTTATTGTTGATATTTTCCCACGTATGCTTTATAAACAGGGTCTTTCTTGAACCATTTGAAAAATGATCCTTTACCCCTCATGTATCCCCTAGGAACATAGACAGTCTTTTACAGGGATACTACATGTCTGTGTCCAAGAAATTTGACACAATGTTGTTGCCTAACATGTTTCATATTAAAATTTTCCCCAAAATGCTCTTTAGCTCCCCTCTACCCCCAATGTAAAATCAGTGAAGTAGTATGTACTTTTTAGTACAGGAAAGAATGAGGAAAAATATCATCCCCAATTCTAATACACAGAGATAACCACTGTTAACATTTGGTGCATGTCATTAGGTTTTTTTCTGTGCATTCCAACCCCACCCTAATTAGGTGTGAGTCCAAATTTGTACTCCATAGAGATGTTTAAAAATAACAGCTTGCCCTGGCTCGGTTGGGATTTATGCCATGCACCGAGGGGTTGCTGGTTCAATCCCTAGTAGTGAGCATACAGGAGGCAGCCGATGATTGATGTTTCGCTCTCACATTGATGTTTCTATCTCTCTTCCTGCTCTTTAAAAAAAATCAATTTAAAAATCTTAAATAACAGCCAAAACCGGTGTGGCTCAGTGGTAGAGCGTCGGTCTGCGGACTGAAAGGTCCCGGGTTCGATTCCGGTCAAGGGCACGTACATTGGTTGCGGGCACATTCCCGGTGGGGGTTGTGCAGGAGGCAGCTGGTTGATGTTTCTCTCTCATCGACGTTTCTAGCTCTATCTCTCTCTCCCTTCCTCTCTGTAAAAAAAAACACAATAAAATATATATAAAAAAAATAAAAATAAAAATAAAAATCTTAAATAACAGCTGAAACCAGTTTGGCTCAGCGGTAGAGCATCGGTCTGCGGACTAAGAGGTCCCAGGTTCGATTCCAGTCAAGGGCATGTACATTGGTTGCGGGCACATCCCCAGTAGGGGGTGTGCAAGAGGCAGCTGGTCGATGTTTCTCTCTCATCGATGTTTCTAGCTCTCTATCTCTCTCCCTTTTTCTCTGTAAAATATCAATAAAATATATTTTTAAAAATCTTAAATAACAACAAAAACTAACTCAAGCCTAAAGTTTAAAGTGTGGCCTTCTTTTCCTGGAGGTGTGCTCGTGGTTGATGCCAAGTTCTACACTCTGGGACTGAACGGTAAAGGGCAAAAACTGATAGAATAGAAAATAAACATAGCTCTCTCCCAGAACTTTGGAAATGGACTATAGACGCAGAATCAGTTAATCTGAGGAACTGAGTTGTGTAGGCATGTAGAAGTGAGTGCTGTGGCCATAGCAGGGGAAGCAGAGAAATGAATGAGCAAGAAAACCCGTCCAGTTAAAATGGGGAAAATTAAAAACAGAAAAGTTGTCAACATCAGCCACGTTCATGGCTCTGATAACACGACCTCTTCTCAAAGGATGAAGAGCTGGACTCTAATCCTTCAAGAATAGTGTGGAGCAGATTAAAGGCAAATAAACTGCTTTGCAAAAATAAAATGTTTTGCCCAGGCTTGGAGCTGGCCCTCACAGAGTTCCTCTTTGAAGACAGCTGGATGGGAGTTGATATAGATGGTTTTGCTAAAGAGGGAGGAGTATTCATGTGGTTCAATGAGATAGAGACTTTTCATGACATCATTTGACCCTTAAATTAAATGTTATAGCAGCTGATTAAAAATAGCTAGGTATGCCAACTATAATTTTTAAAAAATAGTAACTGGGTATATTTAGAATAAAGAACTCTTAAACTCAGCATTAAACAACAAAACAGATAGTCTAATTAGAAAATGAGCAAAACCCAGACATTTTACTAAAGATATACAGATGGCAAATTAACACGTGAAAAGATGTTCAGTAGTTTCTTTTCCCATTAAAGAAATGCAAATTACACTGCAGTGAGATATCACTATATACCTCTCATAGCAGCTAAAACGAAAAATAGTGATACCACCAAGTGCAGGTGAGGGTGCAGAGAAACCAGATCACTCTTACTGCTGGGAATGTAAGATGGTACAGTCACTCTAAGTTTGGCAGCTTTTTAAAATAAACTATAATGAACTTACCATATATCCAGCAGTTGCTCTCTTAGGCACTTTATCCCAGGTGAATAAAAATTTATTTTCACACAGGAACTTGTACACAACTGTTCATGGCAGCCTTATTCTTAGTAGCTCCAAACTGGAAAACTACCCAAGAGCTAAATGGTTAAATAGACCATTTACACCATAGTGTTCGACTTAGCAATAAAAAGGAACAAACTTGATACTCCCAACAAGTTGGATTAACCTCAAGAAAGTTACCCTGAGTGCCAAAATCCAATCCAAAGGATGTTTTGATTCCATTTCACTGCATGATTCCATTCATGCAATGTTCATGAAATAATACAGAGATGGGGAAAAGATTAGTGGTTACCAGGGTTAAAGATGGGGAGGGGAATCAATATGACTATAAAGGCAAGAAGAGGAAGTCTTATGATAGTACAGTTGAGTATCTTGATTATGGTGGTGGTTTCACAAGGCTTTACAAGGGATAACATTGTATAGAACTATACACAAACACACACACACACACACACACACACACACACACACACACACATATACATACAAGTCTGTCTGTACTAGTAAAATCTGAATAAGTTGTATTGTTTGTTCCAATGTCCATTTCTTGGTTTTGACATTCCTCTATAGTTGGGTAAGATATTAACACCGGGGAAAGCTGGGGGTAAATGGACAACAGACGCAGAATCAGTTAAGGGGATCCTGCAACTGGTAATGAAAAAACTCTAAGGTGGCATTTATAGCTGATGGGAGAAAAGTGGCATTCCTGAATCACAACTGGGTTATAAGCTCTTCAAGAGCAGGCCTGTTTTTTTGTTTGTTTTGTTTTTCTTCCTTTTTTTTTCCCTTGTTGTTTTTATCTTCAGAGCATGGCATAGCGCCTCTCCTAAACAAGATAATCAATATGCTTCTCTTGTTGACACTGATAAAGGATTCTGAGCCCACCGCTGGGTAATTTGAGTGACCTTTGTCAATATATAAAGAGAAATACTCATCACCATTTTGAAATTTATTTCATGATTAATTTCTAAAAGAATACAGGGATAGTAAGAAAAACATTTTATTAGAAATGTTAACAAGAATTTAAACACAACAAACCTCCAAATAAATACTGGTGCACAAACAATAAAAGAAAGACTAAAGAATACCATTATGCTTTTTTTTAAAAAAAAAAAAAACAAGATGGTCCAGGTTCTTGCTAAAAATATTGGGTCATGATGTGCTTCCTATTGAATGAGTAACAGGATAAAAGGTACCACATTTTCTTTTTATCCATAGAAATACATGGACCACTTATTGATTCTTGAGTCTGAGAAAATTCATCTACAGTAGCATCTGAAAACTTACAATCAGGTTTCATTTATATGAGTAATTCCATCCTCCATCCTCATTATTAGAGTCTAGAGTGTTGGTATCTGTCTCTTTGCATTTATCGTCTAATTCATCTCATAATTCTAAAATATCATCCTGTCAGTTTGGATGGATGGAAAATGAAAAATTCTAAATTATTAGCTTGTCCTATGAAACCTTAAAGCAAACTATGAAAATAGTTTCTTGAGTTTTTTATCCCTTCTTGAAAAAGGATGCAATACTTTGGGCGGTGCAATAAGAAAACTGAAGGATAACAAGGTGGTTGGTGTGTGTGTGTGTGTGTGTGTGTGTGTGTGTGTGTGTGTTTACCATTGCATCATCCTTTTAGGTGATTCAATTTTTTATGTTCTCATTATTTAATTATTCCTCTTTAAAATGAAGCTGGGGGAAATGGAAGAATATGATAAGTGATAAAATGGCAATGAAAGCATGAAAGAGGAAAAATATGGTCAGTAAGCTCCCATAATGTATCATAGATTTATAAAAGTGTCAATAGAGCCACATGTTAATCACCAAGATAGAATGATTTTTATCCTACTTTAAAATTAAATTTTCTGCCGAAACCGGTTTGGCTCAGTGGATAGAGCATCAGCCTGCGGACTGAAAGGTCCCAGGTTCGATTCTGGTCAAGGTGCTGTACCTTGGTTACAGGCACATCCCCAGTAAAGAGGCAGCTGATCGATGTTTCTAGTTCTCTATTTCTCTCCCTTCCTCTCTGTAAAAAAATCAATAAAAATTATTTTTAAAAAATTATATTTTCTCTTTGTTCTTAGGAAGACCTCTAAGAAAAAAAATTAAAGTCACAAAATCATACTCCTTACAAATAGTTAGAACTGCTCCAAAAAGAATAAATGTTTTCAGGTCCAGTGGAGCCTGGAGGTATCCCACAAGTTAATGATGAGTTTATTACTAATTTGTTTTGGATAACAAGATTACAGAGACAGGTGCCTTTGGTTGCCCACTGAACAGCCATTCCCCTCTATTTACTCATTCATTCATTCAATATATTTTTATTGATTTTAGAGAGGAAGGGGGAGGGAGAGAGAGATAGAAACATCAAGGATGAAAGAGAATCATTGATTGGCTGCCTCCAATAGGGGACTGAGTCTGCAACCCGGACGTGTACCCTTGATCAAACTCGAACCCGGGATCCCTCAGTCCACAAGCTGATGTTCTAGCCACTGAGCCAAACCAGCTAGGGCTCCTCCTATTATTTAATTTAATGGAACCTTCATTTTGTTTTGTAAAAGCAGCATGCTAATTGTAATTAGCCAGGCTTCTTTGCCAGCAGCTGGTCCATGGGTGGCTGTGTTCTCGCCAATGAAATAAAGGAGACATTTCCAGCGTGAGGTGAGGGTGTGGATTTCTAGAAAGTGTTTTTCACTGACAAAGAGAAGTGAGAGGCGACGGTTTTTATCCCACTTTCCCTGTTGTGTTTAACACTTCATGCTCGGAGCTAAACAGCCATCTGTGTCTGAGAGTGGAGACACTGACATGTTAAGAATAAGGAGAAAGTTGAAGAGCCTGCGTCCTTGATGACATTAGAGTCCCGAGCCATGCCTACAATATCGCCACCCCATCGCCAGCAGACCTCTGGTTGAGTGGAACAGTTAGCATCTGCATTGTGTAAGCTGTGGTTCTCAGCCTCGGCTGCACCTGAGAATCACTCTCAATGCCTAAGCCACATCCCAGACCAATGAAATCAGATCTCACCAGGTGGGGACCAGGTTTCCCACGCAAAGCCAAAGTGCAGGAAACTTTGAGAACCATCGTTCAAGCCACTTTCCGTTGGGTATTCAGTTTCTAGCAGAAAAAACAAACAAACCCCAAAACCCAAACATGTTTTTTCTATGTAGTAGTTTCTGATTGAAAATACTTATTTTCAGCCAGATAAAACTCCTCTCCAAAAGTGGTGACAAGATCAGAACCAGTTTGTTTTCTCATCAGCTTTGATTCACCCATCTGTGAAACATTCATAACACTGCAGTTAATTTCCTCAAATACTTGGGTGACTGGCTGGGACAACTGTGCGGTAGCAGTTGTGATGCTAAAAATAAGAACACACCCGGAATAACAAAGAAACAAGGTTTTGTGCGGCTCTGCTATGCGGTTTCACTCCCCTTGTCTTCATTGTACAGGGAGAGATTCAGCAAGAGCCAACCCAGAATGTACCTCGGTGATTATTTTGAGCTACAGGCTACCGGATCCTTCGGACTCAAGAGAAGCTTAACTGTCTAGAGCAGGGGTGGGCAAACTTTTTGACTCGAGGGCCACAATGGGTTCTTAAACTGGACCGGAGGGCCGGAACAAAAGCAACCTGACCATGCTGGCACTCTCATCTTGGGCTGCTGGTGAAGGAGCGGAGGGGAGAGCAAGAGAACCCTCTGCTCTTTCGGCTCCTCGGGCCGGATAGAACAACCGAACAGGCAGGATCCTGCTCGAGGGCTGTAGTTTGCCCACGGCTGATCTAGAGGAATGTGAGTTAGAGGTCTTGCTCATAATAGGGTATTAATGGATCCCGGGTTCAAGTCTGATAATGATTCCCTCTCAGAGATAATCTATCTACAGGGCAGGGCAAACTACTAATTACTGAACGTGTGCTCTCCTTGCAATGACCTTCTGAAGCCTCCAGGTGCCTTACCTCCTCCCTAGCGGAGAAAGTCACAGCCACCTCATTTCCCCTTTCTGTCTCTGAACTTCTCGTGCATGTGGAGTCTCTGACTCTCTGATGTAAGAGCAGGTTCCCATACATGTGTAGATATTAAATGTGGCTATTTTCTCCTGCTAACCTGTGTCATGTGTGTTTGATTACCAGTCCAGCAAAAAGAACCTTTAGAGTAGGGGAAACTTTCTTCCTCCCCGCGGTTGTCATTTCCAATTTGATTCTTTAATAAAGCTGTTGTTTCTGGCAGAATGGCGGCCGCCAGTCTTACAGGCAGCAGTGTCTCTGCGTTTTCCAGGTGTAAAGTAAGCCACCCCGGGGCACCAGGTGACTCCCACATGAAGAATTATCCCACCGAGACCATAAACATCTGTTATATCCCTCACATCGGTGTGCTTAGTGAGAGGGTAGCTGTAGAACACAAACAAACACAGGGCATGGCGAACATTTTTATTGCTCTACTTGTTCTAAGACTTGTGTCTGAAATTTGTCAAGTTGCTGAATTATTGACCACAAAGTTTTCTCCCTTTGCCTCTAGAGATCCCATTAAGTAAATAAAAAAAGAAATGAAAATAGAAAGCAAATAAATTCACAAAATCGATAATGAAGTGAAAGGGGTGAGGGACATCCATGCATGAGAGGATTATTAAATTTGGGGTTGGGGGAAAGATGCCCAGTGAAGCAAGGCAGGAAAACTGTACTCTAGACCAGTTTGTGTCTTTAAAAAAAAAAAAAAAAAAAAAAAATATATATATATATATATATATATATATATATTATTTGTTTTTCACAGAGAGGAAGGGAGAGGGATAGAGAGTTAGAAATATTGATGAGAGAGAAACATCGACCAGCTGCCTCCTGCACGCACCCCACTGGGGATGTGCCCGCAACCAATGTACATGCCCTTGACCGGAATCGAACTCGGGACCCTGCAGTCTGCAGGCCGACGCTCTATCCACTGAGCCAAACCGGTTTTGGCCAGTTTGTGTCTTAATTGGCCTAGAATCACCAAGAAATCTCATTAAACTGCAGAATATGATTCAGGGGGTTCAGGGTAGGCAAGAGGTTCTGCATCTACAAGCTCCCAGGTGATGCCATGGAGGCTGTTCCGGTCCAGACCACACACTGAGCAAGTAGCAAGGGAGAAAACACAGGAGGGGCTGCAGGCCAGAGGAGGCAGTCTGCCTTGTAGGACCTGATGGAGGCTTCAGGTCAGGGGCGAGAGGTGTGGCTGGAGCCAAGGAAATTTAGTGCAAGTCTCTTTCAGGTGCTGGGAACTCCTTCCCTCGGCGTCCAGACAGGGGAGAGGAAGAGAACTAGAGCTGCGGCTCTACAGCCTGTTCATTGCTGCAGCTTTCCAGCCCGATCTTGTAATGTTTCAGTAGAAGACAAATCTAGAATTTGTATAAAATCTCCTGAATTTGTTTCATTCTTGGTAACTAATTAAAATAGGAGGCTGCACCGAAACCAGTTTGGCTCAGTGGATAGAGCGTTGGTCTGCGGACTGAAAGGTCCCGGGTTTGATTCCGGTCAAGGGCATGTACATTGGTTGTGGGCATGTCCCCAGTGGGGGGTGTGCAAGAGGCAGCTGGTCGATGACTCTCTCATCCTCTCTAAAAAATCAATAAAATATATATATTTTAAAAAATTTAAAAAATAAAATAAAATAAAATAAAATAAAATAAAATAGGAGGCTGCTCTAAAGAAAGGGAGTGGCACGTTTTCTAGGGAGAACCAGAGCAGCACATTGTGAAACTCAAAGGGTTTCTGCATGCTCTCAAGGCTTGAGGAGGACGGAGAAAGCCAGACACAAAACGTGATGCCAGGACAATGGCTGACCAGGAAGTAGCAAGATGCGGGGGAAACATGCAGATTGGTTAAGGGATTTGGTGGAGAGAAAAGATAGAATCCCCATTTATATTTGACACGGGGAAGGCCCTCCACTCAGGGACAGGTGGTCACGATCCTGGCCCTGTGAAGACCCCTAGCACGCTGCTTTCCCTAGCACATCATCATGGAAATTTAGTTCTTACTAGTTTTCCATCACGCAGGATGAACTCATGGACAAATGATGGACATTAGAAGGGTGGTTATAGAACAGAATGAAAATATTATAAATGGGTTGTGTGAAAGTAAGGGAACAGCCTTTAGGTGAGAGGAAGGAATTCGAGTGCTAATCCCCTCTGCTTACAGAGGGGAGATCAATCCACTTTCTATGGAGGCTGGAACAAAAGTTGAGACTTAAGTACGCTGATTGAAGATGCAGAGGGGATCAGTGGAAGAACTACCCGTGTTTTCCCGAAAATAAGACATCCTTCCAAAATAAGACCTACTTCATGGAAACATAATACATTCCCTGAAAATAAGACCTAGCGCATGTTTGGGAGCAAAAATTAATATAAGACACTGTCTTATTTTCAGGGAAACAGGGTAATAGTGATGTCACTATGGCAGAGAGAGCGTACATGGGCTACATTCGTGTCTTTCATAGCAGAAGGTTAAAGCTAAATGCCCCACGTTGGGTGCCAGATATCCTGACCCGCGGGACAATCAATGGGGGCGAGGAGGATCCTGTAAGGGAATGAGAAGGGACAAGAGACGCAGAAGAATGGAGATAAGACAAGAATCTGATCAAGCCTCAAATTTTATTTCAAGGTTTCTGGTATATATACAGCTTCTTGGGGCAGGGCAAGGTCCTTTTTGTTCCTCATTCCAAGCACATGGATAAAGACAAGAAATCAGTACTGATAACAGGATTCTGCCAGTACCCTCGGGCTCAGGCAGCTCTCTACAGTTGATTAGTAAGAAGCAGAAGTAGAAGCAGATCCTGAAGAGATGTGCAGGTTTGAGAAGAACCCAAAGCAACGAAGATAGCTTAAAAGATGTCACCTCTGAAAAGCAGAGCTGAGGGTGGCACTGTGGCTTTCCATCGAAAGAACATCTTTTCTATTTGGTCTTTTGACCGTTTGTGTGTATCACTTTGATGAATTATAAGTGTGTATGTGTGTTTTAAACATATGCTGAGCTGCAAATTGTAGGAAATAAGGACCACAGAGAACATCTTGGTTCACGTGAAGAAAGGGCTTGTAAAGAAAACATGTGAACTCATACACAGTACTGAGTGACTTAAAACAGTGAGAGAGAGAATGACAAAGCAAGCATGGGAAAATGTTAACATTTACAAGATCCCTTAGAAGGGTATATAGGAATTCTTTATGCTATTTTTACAAATTTTTCTTAAATCTAAAATTATTTCACAATATTTTTTTTTTTAAAAAGCACTGAAAAATCTAATAGCTTTTTCACTGTGGCTCAAACCTGAGTCTTAGCTTCTTGCCTTCCTCCCTGAACAACATGAGCTTCAGCACTTGTTCTAGTGTCTCCACAGACTACTGGACCCTGGGATCCTTGCAGTCACCCAGGCACCGGGCCCCTCAGGATAGCAGCAAGGCCAGCATCTGTGCAGGTGCTGGGGGCTCAGGCTTTCGGATCTCCACCAGTGTGCGGGCTGGCTGGGGGTCCAGGAGCCTGGCTGCAGAGATGGCTGGGGGTCTGGCGGGCATAGGGGACATCCAGTGAGAAGGAGACAATGCAATGTCTAAATGACCTCCTACTTGGAGAGGCCAAGGAGCCTGGAGAGCGACATATGGGAACACCTGGAGAAGGGACCCCATGTCACAGGCTGGGAGCATTATTTTAAGATCATTGAGGACTGGAGGGCTCAGGACTTGGTAAGTTCTGTGGGCAATGCCCATATCGTTCTGTACATTGACAGTGCCCGTCTTGCTGCTGATGACTTCAGAGTCAAAAATGACACGGAGATGGCCGTGTGCCAGTCTATGGAGAGTGACTAATGGGCTCTGAAAGGTCATCGATGACACTAGTGTCATTCAGCTGTGGCTGGAGACAGACATCAAGGCTCTCAAGGACGACAGCTCTTCACGCAGAAGAACCACAGGGAGGGAGTAAATAAATGGTCTACAGAACCAGATCACCCATTTTGGGTTGACTGTGGAGTGGGATGCCCCCAAATATCAGGACCTCAGCAAGATCACGACGGACATCTGGGCCCAGTGTGATGAGCTGGTTCAGAAGCACCGAGAAGAGCTAGACAAGTACTGGTCCCAGCAGACTGAGGAGAGCGCGACAGTGGTCACCTCGCAGACCGCTGAGATGACACTCAAGGAGCTGAGATGTACGGACCAGGCCTTGGAGGCTGACCTGGACTGGATGAGGAATCTGAAGGCCAGCGTGGAGAACATCCTGATGGAGGCGGAGATGCGCTATGCCATCAGACGGAACAGCCCACGGGGTCCTGCTGCAGCTGGAGTCAGACTGGCCCAGTCCAGGGCCGAGGGGCAGCGCCAGGCCCAGGAATAGGAGGCCCTGCAGAGCATCAAGGCCAAGCTGGAGGCTGAGAACGACACCAACCTCCTCCTGCTGGAGGTGATGCTCTGGACAACAACAATTGCATGCAATCCATCCAAAAGAACACCACTGCAGGCGTGTGGATGGCAAAGTGGTGTGTGAGGTCAACAACACCAAAGTTCTGAGGTGTTAAGGCAGCAGAGGTGGGGCACCCTTTGGGGAGGTCAATAAGAAATTCAGAGATCATTGAATATTAAAAAAATAAAAAGGAGGTCCAGTAGTTCTTTTTCTCCTTTTTCCCCATACAAGGCATTTAAATATATATATATATATAGTATTGATTTTCCACAGAGAGGAAGGGAGAGGGATAGAAAGCTAGAAACATCGATGAGAGAGAAACATCGACCAGCTGCCTCCTGCACACCCCCCACTGGGGATGTGCCCGCAACCAATGTACATGCCCTTGACTGGAATCGAACCCGGGACTTTTCAGTCCACAGACCGACGCTCTACCACTGAGCCACAAGGCATTTTATAATTGAAAAAAAAAAAAGCTTACAGTTGTTAAAATTCAACCTAGTAAATTTAAATATTTAATTGGTTTTACTTAAGCAATTCGTGAATCTGGCAGCATCCCACAGGGCAACTAGAAGGGCTCCAATGAATTACATAAAATGGAAGGACTTTATAGCCGGACAGAGGGTGGGACCAAGAGATTAAAGAGAGGATTGTTTCAGGCAAGGGCACCTTCCCACAGGGGAAGGCGGAGGGTTTTATCAGGCAGATGCCCTCTGGGTGTAGATCAGGAAATTCCAGGCTGGTTATGTTTCAGGGAGGGGTTGAACTGCAGTTAGATCAGGTATTTAGGTTTGGCTTCTTGGGCTTTCAGCCTGAGTGACACTATTGTGGGCCTGTGGCTTTCTGTTTAATACAGCAAAATCTGTGGAAGCAAAAGGGGTGCTGTAATAAATCATAAAGTCCTAACCGGGCCGGTCATGGTGGGTAGTCACCCCCGGGCCTATAACTTCTTTGGCTAAAGATTTGTAAGCCAGACCCGTCCATTGTTCTTGTGCATCTTGGTGAGCAAACCTTTGAAATCCCAGAAGTAATCCTCTTTCCCAGACCTATCATGCAAGCACATAATTTTATTAACAACCCTCTACCTTACTTTCTCCCACTCTCATGTAATCTTCCTTACTTCTTATTTCCCAGCAAGGGTCATCAGTTTTGGCTCATATAAACTCATAAACAGTCACGGACGTTTCTTTTGTCAACAGTACACAAGAAAACTTTAAAAAAGACATACATACAGTAAATTGATAACAAGGTGGTAAGATTATGGAAGACTTTAATCTCATCAAAAACTATCATTTCTTTAATGAAGAACTATCATTATTACAAATATATGTTTGCTTAGTGATGAATGTTATAGTAAATGACTTGCCTTTAGGGATTCAAATAAGAATTATTATTTTTTTAAATCAGACTTTGAATGGTAAAGGGAATTTAAAGTGAAGAATATTTACCCTTAAAACATAGAAAAATTCATATACTATTTGCTAAATGGTTTGGCAATAACTCCTGACTGTTGATTTGCCTTAAAGATCCTTGCCAGCCTACTCCCAGTGGAAAGAAAAGAAAATGTCAGGGCAAACCCATGTGCAGGAAAAATCAGGTATGTCCTGTGCTTTTCCTGATCCTCAACAATAGTTGTTGAGGACTCATTGAGGAATTACTCCTTTTTTTTCCCCCCAGGTCAGAAAACCCTGGGAATAAATCTTTTCTGCTCTGTTTGCATAGCACAAAAATACCCACCCAGTTGCATTCAAAGAGACTGTGGTGACCTCAGTGGATGGCTCTTTGCTCAGCATTGTAAAATCCCAAGAGAAAAACGATGTATAAACATAACATTTGCTCATTTCCCTTAAGCAAGCATAATCCTAATATTTATGGAAGGTTGCAAGGAGCCACTTGATACAGGAGCCAAGTGACCATAAATGACAGAGGAAATTCACCTGAATTAGTTCAAGATGTGTGTTGCCAGGACACTATGTCCAGGGGCAAACAATCGTATTGATCCCTGGGAAATGGTGACACTAAGTGAACAGACAGGTGCACATAAACACCGTTTAGGCTTTTTTTTTCTTCCCTTAGAAAGATGAAAGGCTTGCTCATATTTTGTATTAAAACTGATAGAAAGGTTTGGAGGAAAAGAAAGAATAGGAATGATTGTTTTCTCTAATCATCATATTTATTATGACACATTGACAAGGGCCTTTGCATATAATCTTTTTAATTCTCATAACAACTTTTCCCTGGTTGCAAATGAGGAAATTGCAGCCCAGAGAGGTTAAGCATTCCCCCAAGGTCACACAGCAGTGTAGAGTTGGGATTGGGAACCCACCTCTGTCTGAATTCAGCAGCCTGGACTCATTTTACCATAGCTGCCAAATGATCATTGTGTATGTGTGTGTGTGTGTGTGTGTGTGTGTGTGGTCAGAGAAAAATATTCAAATAAAATAAATAACAAGAAATGTTTTTGTGGGTGGGTTACAAAGGATGTTGAACATGGCTTTAGATCTATTTTTGTTCAAATACCTCCAAAAGAATTTTAGAAAAATATGTGGCCCTCAACCTTCCTATGCCTCACTCATGCATTGTTAGGTTGGTAACTACAGGTTTTCTAAGATTAAATAGTTTTAAAGATATAAATTGCAGTGATAAAACACTGACTTTAAAACAAGATTGTGACAGCATTCTAATGGAATGTAAATACTATAGTTTTTTGTTTCCTACCACCGTCTACTTATACAAATTATTGAATAAGCTCTTTTTTTCATTTTTTCTTCTTATACTTGTATGTCCATTTCTCTTTCCTCTACAGAACTTTATTCAACATTTGTATTTGGAAGTCTCTTATTGACTGTCCATGCCAAGCCTTTATATATAAGGCTTTTTTTAATATATAAAAAGAATTTATATATAAATTTAAAAAATATTTCCTGTGACTATAAGGCTCTACATGTTTTCCAAGTTATTCTGGACCGAGTTATCTTTCCATCATACAATGTGTCACAACAAAATGAACATGTCACAAAATCAGATAAGCATTAACAGTACAATTTTATTGGAAACCTATTTCTTTTTATTTCTTTTATTTTTTTAAAATATTTTTTATTGCCAAAACCGGTTTGGCTCAGTGGTAGAGCGTCGGCCTGCGGACTGAAAGGTCCCGGGTTCGATTCCGGTCAAGGGCATGTACATTGGTTGCGGGCACATCCCCGGTAGGGGGTGTGCAAGAGGCAGCTGGTTGATGTTTCTCTCTCATCAACGTTTCTAGCTCTCTATCTCTCTCCCTTCCTCTCTGTAAAATATCAATAAAATATATATTTAAAAAAAAAAAAAAAAAAAAAAAAATATTTTTTATTGATTTTACACAGAGAGGAATTGAGAGGGATAGAGTTAGAAACGTCGATGAGAGAGAAACATCGACCAACTGCCTCTTGCACCCCCCCACTGGGGATGTGCCCGCAACCAAGGTACATGCCCTTGACAGGAATCGAACCCGGGACCTTTCAGTCTGCAGGCCGATGCTCTATCCACTGAGCCAAACTGGTTCCAGCTGGAAACCTATTTCTTAATGACAGTACTGGTCCCCCACCTTCCTCACTAGTTCATGTAGCGGTGGATGAATATTATTTACTGCTAGAATGAGACAAGATTCAGAGTTAATTCTTCTCCAATTTTTTATCTATAGATAACAAGCACTAAATAGATGGGTATAGGAAGAAGTTTAACAACAACTCAAGATTGTTTACCTTGCATACAAGTTACACGGTGAAAAACGATCTCTCACGAATTATCTTAAGTGACAACATGATTAGATGCTGCTCCAATTTTGATGAAAGCAAATAATCGGGAGCAACATCACCTGCTTAATGCTCATTCTCTCGACACAGATGCCAGCGTTGTGATTTGCCCCTTTGCAGGATGCCTCGGGCAGTGTAACATTGAAAGGTATTCGCATACCCGAGGCGGATTACTTTCTCATGGTAAAGTCAGAACAGGGCAGCTGTTCTGACTGGAAGGTTCAGTGGGGGAGGAGACCTGCCACACAGATTGCTATGGACAAGAGTGCTGTGGGCACTGACAGTATGGAAATTGGTGTGCATCCTGCTGGAATTTGGCTGCATCCTGGGGTCTTAGGGCCGGGTGACAGGTAGTAGACAAATGGTGTGTGAAGGAAAGTGTCAAGGTAAGCGTCTGGCTCATGGCTGTCATCCTGGGTCTCCGAGAGCCAACCAGAGGTCAGAAGGGAGCGCCTCCATTCTATTTCTCCTGAGGCAGGCGCTACATTTGGAAAAAGAAATTGCTGACAACATGACTGTCCTTTTTCCCCTGGGGGCTTAGAGTGGTGGGTTGGTCCAGCTAGGGCTTCAAGCTGAACAAATTCCTGACATGCTGCAAGTAAAAACTAGTTTCTTCCTCTGTAAAAGGGGAGTAACAATCCTTGTCTCCTGCCGATGGACAAAAAGGGATCCAGGGAGACCTAGAATTCTCTGCCACACTAGCCAGTATAGTAATCAGCAAACGTTCATGCTTTAGTGTTAGAATAATAATTTTAAAAATCCTTACAATTTTTTTAAAAAAGCATCAAGCATAAATTAATCATCCCTATAGAGTGCCTGCCTCCTTGGGACTATGAAGCCTGCATCCAGAATCATCTTCTCACAGATAGGAAGAAGAAGAAATACACAGCAAGACAAAGCAAAACTTAAAAACCCAAACTCATCAAGCAATAGCTGCTATCCAAAGTTTGGAGTGGAGATGATGATGTAGAGTGAAGAAACATACACTAAAGCAACATTGCGGTGTGGCAGTTAAGAGCTTGCAATAATCCTGGCCCAGCCACTCACTAATTCTAATTACTCGATTTTAGACAAAATACCTAGTTATCCATGTTCTCTGCATCTACAAAACTATTATAATAAATTCCCACCTACAGACGGTTACAATAATAATCCTGTTATTAAATAAGTTAATAAAGTTCTTAGAACAGTGCTTGGCACATATAGTGCATTCAAGAGATGTTAGAAAAAGTGCAGAAATTGTTAAGTGTTGGTGGGAAGAAAAGTGTTAGTTACAATGGCTGTCTCACAGTTTTGTCTAGAGCTATCAAAGTCCAACCTAATTATTTAATCAATCTCTAAAATGTTTACTTTCTTGGAACAAGGCATGGTAAATTGGCAGATAAGCAATATAAATTCAACAAAAGCACGGCAATTATCCACACACGTCTGAAGTGAGACAAGAATAGGATAAGATTTTCCCTTTACTAGATATTGTTGGTCAACAAATTCTTATTAAATAGTTTATATATCCTAGCCGCCATGCAAAATAATTAGAATTATTCCACTCATTTATGTGGCTAGGGTAGAATGTTTTTTATAATGTAAAAGATATATAAAGGATCACTTTTTTTCTTACCCCATAAGAAGTCTTGGGAGTGTCACAGCTGTTCTAGAATGACTCAACAATAATATCAACAACCCAGGTTCCATCTCTCTTCTTACTCTGCTATCATAATGATGATCAAGGTACAGCAAGCAAATTATAGCAAAGAACAGTTTGACCAAATGCTGTGCCTTGCCAAAATGGGGCCACTAGCTTTTTGATGTCCAACTAGTGGACTTTTAAAGCTCTCTGTCCAAACACTTACCAGCAGTTTCCTTTTTACTTGCAGCATTCTGTCATCATTGTAAGCAGCTAGCTAATAATCAGCTAGCTAGGAAGAAAGCAAAGGGGATGCCAGACATTACAAGCACGGTCGTCTGGGCAGCTTCTCTAGGAAGCCTCAGCCTCTCGCTCTCCAGGGAATAAGATGCAGTCCCTGCAAATCCCTGGCGGGGTATTGGGGGGAGATCAAACATAGGGGAAGAAGGCTGCATGTGCAGCAAAGTTGGGGGATTGCCTGTCAGTCTAGCCTGGGAACAATGGATTGGCTAAGGGGTGGACCCCATCAGAAGCTTGCTATATCTTGGAAAGTTAAAATCCCCAGAAAGAGACTTCCCTCCTTCCCTGTTCTCTTGCTCTGCTCCTGTTCTCTCTTGCTCTGTGACCTTGAACTTGCCCATGGGCTCACCTATTCTCTCTCCATATCCATGTGCCCTTATGCAGCTGCATGGCCCCAGGCTGTGTGAACCCCACATGCAGGATGCTAGACTGAACTGTACTTATATATGGAGCAGAAATTCTGGGCAGTGGCCTTACTTCTGGCCCTGCTGAAGACAAGATTGGACTTCTTCCATGCAGGATGGATGGAAATGGGACATTGGAGGAGACACCCACCCCCACCCCCTTATTTTATATTATCCATAAAGCTTTCCATAAAACCCTTGGGGGCTCCAGGAAATTCCTTTCCTCACAGCACTCCAAGAGTTCCACTTACAGGTGCCAAATGATCTATCAGTTAGGAATTGTGTTTGGCTGCTAATGACAGGGACTCAAGCACCAACGGCTCAGCAAGTTGCTACATTTTTCTCAAGTCCTGGGAAGCCTGGCAGGAGGTGGTCCAGGGCTGGAAGGGAGGCTTTGCTGAGTCACCTGGGACTCAGGATCTTCATATCTTTCTGTTCAGTCCTCCTGGGCATGGGCTTGTGGTCTCCTGGACACAAGATGGCTAATGCACTTCTAGCATGGCCTCTGCACTCCTGGCAGGAGAAAGAGGAGAAGGCACAAGGCACCTATCAGCTGAGCACCTGTATGCACCCCTTCAGAGGCCTTTCCCAGAAGCACCACCCAGCGACCCATAACTCATTGTGCAGAACCATGTCACATGACCATTGCAGCTGCAGGGAGCTTGGAAAATGTGTTTTTGGCCACGTCCAGGCATATTGACTCCGTGGAGTAAGTTGGAGACCTTTCAGTAAAAACAATAAACAAACAAACAAACAAACAAAAACAGAAAGGGAGAAAGAATAGTAGGCAGGATCTAGAAGTAACTGCTGGAAATGAATGGTCCATCCAGTACAGGGCTGAATCTCACTATATGGCACCTTCTAAAGAAAGGTCATAGCCGAAACCGGTTTGGCTCAGTGGATAGAGCGTCGATCTGCGGACTCAAGGGTCCCAGGTTCGATTCCGGTCAAGGGCATGTACCTTGGTTGCGGGCACATCCCTAGTAGGGGGTGTGCAAGAGGCAGCTGATCGATGATTCTCTCTCATTGATGTTTCTAACTCTCTATCCCTCTCTCTTCCTCTCTGTAAAAAAATCAATAAAAAATATTTTTAAAAAAGAACTTGATAAAAAAATAAAGAGAGGTCACAGCGGGCCTCTGAGGTGTAATCCTGCAAAGGACCAACACTGGTCTTGAAACAGCAGAACATTATAGATTCCCATGCATCTTTTTAGATACATTTTTCTGGAAATAGAGATATTTTCCACTTCTTTAGGATTCTTTCTCCGGCTATTCAACAAGTTAGTGGGATTTTAAAATGTATTAGAAAAATGGTTTCAGATCCGTCACTGTCACGAATGATGTTAGGAAACATTTGCCAGGAGCCAAACATTTGAACAGCTTTAATCATGGCATCAGAAAAACTACTATTACAGTCAGGAAAGAACTGCTTGATGGGTGACATTAAAATGCAGTTCCCCAGGCAACTGAGAGGGAGATACATTCGATGTCAACAGAGCTCCCGTGAATTGCCGAGATCTCACAGAATTCGCAACACCTTTCACTTAGTTTTCATTGACAGCTAAATTGTCGCTTGAAAGCATCTGCTGACTAGAAAACAAATCCCCCACAGACCTCTGGATAAACTCGGCTTCCTCCAGAAATAGCTACAACTCCAGTTGTGGAGGAGATCAGGGAGGAGGCATGAGCAGTGGAAATGTGCGGATGGGATGCACAGCCTTGTCATCACACATGGCTGTGTGGGCGATGGTGCTCTGTGCAGGCTGCTCAGTGTGGGGTAACCTTTGTCTCACTGGGTAGAGTGCTGCCCCCAGGTTGACAACCTCTCTCTCTTTTTAAAAAATAATATTTTATTGATTTTTCACAGAGAGGAAGGGAGAAGGATAGAGAGCTAGAAACATCAATGAGAGAGATACATCGATCAGCTGCCTCCTGCACCCCCCCCCCCCCCCACTGGGGATGTGCCCGCAACCAAGGTACATGCCCTTGACCGAAATCGAACCTGGGACCCTTGAGTCCGCAGATCGACGCTCTATCCACTGAGCCAAACCGGTTTCTGCAACCTCTCTCTCTCTCTCTCTCTCTCTCTCTCTCTCTCTCTCTTTAAGAGGTAGAGTCTTAACAGAAAATCTTGTGCTAATCACACAATAGCTAAGATTTGGAAACAGCCCAAGTGCCCATCAATAGATTAGTGGATAAAAAAGCTGTGGTGCATGTACACAATGGAACACCCGACTCAGGAATTGACTGAAGTCCTAGAGAGAATCAGCTCAGAGTGAAAGCATTTGAATAATTACATGAAACTTTAAATTCTTCCTTCTTGGCTTGGATTCTGAACCTCCAGACACACATCTGATTTTTTTTTTTAAACAGTGCAGACTTTCTTCATTTGAAAGAATTTGCACTGATATTATGAATCATTTCAATTGATTCACACATCAATCGCATGAAGTAGATTACAGTTCTCATTTTACACCAAAAATAGTGAATATGGGAGTTCAGTGATATGCCCCAAATAATGGAGTTTATATTAGATGGAATCTGGATTTGAACCCAGATATTGGATCTGCAAAGCCCATGTGTTTAATCACAAAGCGACGCTGAACCCTTGACAGAGACTATGCCCGCCCCATCCCATAACGGCAGCCCTACTGCACAATGCACTTGCAGATTACAGGTTCATATCTGATCTTAGATCCAGTATCAAACAGGGGACATTGTCTCTAGGAGGTCTTCTCCCTGTGCCTACTGACATGGACAATGCTACCTGGAATGTAGATGGAAGAGACTTGTTGGATTTTTCTTAAATATATTTTATTGATTTTTTACAGAGAGGAAGAGAGAGGGATAGAGAGTTAGAAACATCGATGAGAGAGAATCATTGACCAGCTGCCTCTTGCACACCTCCTTTTGGGGATGTGCCTGGAACCCAGGTACATGCCCTTGACCAGAATCGAACCTGGGACCCTTCAGTCCGCAGGCCAATGCTCTATCCACTGAGCCAAACTGGTTTTGGCAGACTTATTGGATTTTTCAGTGGGTGTGCAGGTGGTTCTGAGCCAGGGCAGCAACTGAGGGAAAGGCTCCCAGGACCGCAGCCTCACTTCCAACCCCCTCACCACGTAGATTGAAGAATGCTTGTTTTCTGGTTCTTCCTATGAGTTCCACATCCTCTGGGTGGAGACAACATTTGCTGCCTGACTCTTTTTAAAGAGCTAACCTGGAAACAGGAACCTGGATTTTGCCGTCTCTAAACGTATTTCCTGTGCTATAATTAACATGATTCACATCCTTCCCAGAGTGGCAGTTACCTGATTGTGATCTCTGGCCATCAGTATTCCACCTTCAGTTGAGGTTCCATGTGGCTTATTCTGTACTTGGAGATTGAATGGGATGTATACCTGAGCTTACCCTACAGAATGAGAACCACATACAGTTTATTGGGGGGGTAGCTATGAAATTCCAGTCTTCACTAAAGGTTGGCTGAAACCCTTTGCCAAATGACATCATAACCAGGAATGCTATTTTTAATAGAAACACAATCACGTGATTTAAATTTAATAGAAAAAAAAAGTCATCTGGAGAAAATCTAAAGGGTCGATTTGGAAAAATCTATATTAGTCAGGGTTCTCCAGAGAAACGGAACCAACAGGTATACAGTTGCCCCTTGAGATCCTCAGGTTCCAGGATGTTCAGGTTGTGTGTGTTTTTTTAAATATATATATGCTTTTATTGATTTCAGAGAGGAAGAGAGAGGGAGAGAGAGATAGAAACATCAGTGATGAGAGAAAATCATTGATCAGCTGCCTCCTGTATGTCCCACACTGGGGATTGAGCCCGCAACCCGGGCATGTGCCCTGGTCAGGAATCGAATAGTGATCTCCTGGTTCATAGGTTGATGTCCAACCACTGAATCATGCCAGCCGGGCCAGATTTTTTTTTTTTAAAGCAGCTGCACTATTTTATACTCCTACCAGTGTGTAAGTACTGATTTTGTCACATTCTCAGAAACATTATCTACTGTTTTAAATATAGCCACCCTAGTGGATATGAGGTAGTATTCACCCACTCCTGATTTAATTTTCCTGATGGCTAATGATGTTGAGCATCTTTTCATATGCTTATTGGCCATGTATCTATTTCTTTGGAGAAATGTCTATTCAAATCTGTTGCCCATTTTTAAATTAGATTATCAGTATATTTGCTAATTATTACTATTACATATTTTTCTTTTTAAAGTAATAAACTGGTGTGCTATTTTAAAAAAACAATACTCATAAAATAAGGAATGCTTAGTCGATTTAATAGCTGTGTCCTTATACAGGAAATTAAATTGGTCTCTAAAAAAACCCTCTGAGAGTCAGTATGTCCTCTGCAAGTAGCTAAATTCATTTCAGATCAGGACATTTTCGATGCTTCAGTTTCATCCCATATTGCAGTATCATAATCCCTCATCATATCAAACTCAAGCCATGGCTGACTCCACTTCTGAGCTTCTTTCATTTGTACTTTCTTCAGTTAAATACAGATCAAATCTGATTCCTTTAATATTGGACTTTGGATACTCCCTGTGTTTGGACCAGGCCTTAGACTTCATTTTTACTTCCGACTGGTTAACAGGAACTTCTTGTCTCCCTTCTTGTACTATTGGATTCATATTAATATCAAAAGTGCTGTGTCCAGGAAGGGCATTGCATAAGCATAGCAAGCTGTCACCCAGTCAGTTTTCTAATTTGACCACTTGGCTCTCCTGCGTTCTAGGATTCTAAAATTCAAAGCCAACCTCGACACTGTCCTTCAGCAGTATTCCTCAGGATGAAAGCAGCGCCACGTGCTTTCCCTGATCTCTGGATGCTAATCCCCAGGAACCGACTGGTTTTCCCACTGGCATATGGGTCGTAGTAACACAAGGATTGCTTCCAACATAGAACTCTGGAATGTGAAGTACTTTTCTCATTCCTTCACATTTCTTTCTGTTTGAAATTTCAGAGGATTTGCTCTTCCTCTTGGAGGAATGAATTCAGGACTCAGGACCTGGCTTCCCGGTGTGGGAGGTGGGTGGCACTTGTCCACAGCGACTGGTTTGGAGGCAGCTGGAACACGCCAGCCTGGGGAGGTCCAGTGCTCTGCTGCCGGCCTGGCCCGCGAGCAGTGGGGGCAACCCAGCCCTGAACCCCTTCTGAGCTCCTGCTGCCACGTCTCACTCCACTTACTGTCAGTGTGTTTGTCATTTAGTTGTGAGCGTCCTTTATTTATTCTAGATCCTAATCCATATCAGGTATATGATTTGCAAATATTTTCTCCCATTATGCGAGAAATTCAATTGCCTAATCCAAGGTCATGAAGATGTATGCCTATGTTTTCTTCTAAAGCTTATAATTTTTGCTCTTACATGTAAGTCTTTGATCTGTTTAATTTTTGTATGTGGTGTGAGATAGAGAATCCAACTTCTTTCTTTTCCATGCAGGTATCCAATTGTCCTAGTCCCATTTCTTGAAAAGAGTTTTCTTTATCCCATTGAATTGTCTTGGCACTCTTGTTGTAAATCAATTACATGTAAATAGAAAGGCTTATTTCTGACAGTTAAATATGCTAATATTATATCTTGACTATGTCTTCTCATTTATTGAGTTCTCTACCTCAGAACCCTAATTATTCTAATGCTAGGTCATCTTTGTCTTCTCTAATAGCTTTCAATTTCCTTTTATTGTACATTCATTCTTGTGTCTTATTGTATAACGGTAATTGAATTTTCAACAGTACCTATTTTGTACATGGCTCTAATTGATTACATAATAATAAGGATCCTCAATTTATTTCCTTAGATCTCTAACTCCTTTTGAAATTCTATTATTTTTTATCTTGTTTTTTTATTTTTCATATTGAGTTCATGTTTTTATTAAGTTGTTCTGTAGCAGAAAGCTACAAAATTTGTGAGGAATTTTCCTCAGTTCCACAAGCTTTAGTTTCTTCTCAGTTGCATTCTTTGTCTTTACATCTTCTACATGTTGTATTATTCTCCTCACCTTGTTTGGTTTATTTTTTATTTTTATTTTTATTTTTGGCTGTTGAATGTTTGCACAGTTGCCAGGCTGTTTCTCTGCCTTCTGTCCATGCCTCATATTCTCGAGGGTCACTTCTCTGTGTTTTCCATTATAGTGGACGTCCATTTGTTTTTCTGACTCTGCTTCACTTGTGGCTTGAGAAGTTTACATCTCTTGTTCTGTGAGGAATTAAGAAGGTTGGGACAGCGTTCAGCTGTGGAAGAGTGTACTCTTCATCAGCCCCTGTCTTATTAGCACCCTCTCCTTCCTCTGAGATGGTATTAAACATCCTCTACCAGTGACATGCGACTATTTGGGGTCCATCTATTCTTCCCTTACGATGTGTCTTTGGAGAGTTTCCTCAACTCAGTGTGAAGCCCTTGAGTCTTCCCTTCCATCTCAGAGAGTAAGCTCAGTGTTCACATTCTTTCATTTCCTCTCTAAAAGTTCTTCCATTCCTCCTCAGTCAGAAGAGAAGGAAAGTAAGGGCCTCCATTCGGTTTGCTACCTTGGGGGGATTTAGTGAGGCATCTAAGGATTCCATCGACTCCACAGTCCTGTTTCTAGAAGGTAGGGGTGGGATAAGGATATTTTTATTGTGTATCTTTCCACCTTGACCCAGAATCTCTTCCTAAGTATGAATTTCAAATATACAACCTCCATCAAGTGCACTGAAAGAAATTTGCCTTCTCCCCCCCCCCAATTACCACTGCCCAGTGCCTAATGTTAGTTTACCTGTGATCCTTGACAAGTGACTCTATATCTCTGCACCTCTGCCATGTTTAATCTTTGATGCTGTGTACCTTACTCACCTATCTTTCTGTTCAGTTACTACCCTAGAAGTGGAAGAATTAAGAAAAAAAAAATCCTTGGCTTTTTGGTAGAAAACAACTCCCAGGTTGGGTCAAAGGTGAAAACGGGTCATGGTACTAGTTTAGAAACAGATGCTGTCACAATTCCTAGCTGCAAATGTTGAACATTTTATGCTAATAGATCCTTCATCTTTTAGTTTATCCCTCCTTTTTCTCTTCTACCTATAGCCACCCAACTACCTACATTTCATTGTCAAACTATTTATTCATGTTGGCAATTTTAAAGCTTCCTTATATTATCTTTGGGCATTTAGCCAGAAGGCATTGCCTCCATTTCCCCCCCAAACTTAACCCAACTTCATTTATTTTTTATTATTTTTATTAAGGCATTATATGTGTAAATATCTTACCATTGCCCCCCCCTTAAATGCCACCCCCCAGAGTTTTGCATCCATTGTTTATGCTTATATGCTTGCATACACGTCCTCTTATCTCCCCCACCTTACCTAACCTTCCTGCTGTAATTTGACAATCTGCTTGATGCTTTTCTGTCTCCGTATCTATATTTTTGTTCAACAATTTATAATGATCTTTGTTATCCATAAATGAGTGAGATCATGTGGTATTTTTCTTTCATTGACTGGCTTATTTCACTTAGCATAATGTTCTACAATTCCATCTAGGTTGCTGCAAATGGTAAGAATTCCTTCTTTTTATGGCAGCATAGTATTCAATTGTGTAGATGTACCATAGTTTTCTGATCCAGTCATCTGCTGATGGGCACCTCGGCTGTTTCCAAATCTTAGTTATTGTAAATTGTGCCGCTATGAACATAGGGGCGCATATATCCTTTCTGAAAGGTGTTTCCAGTTTCTTAGGGTATATTCCTAGGAGTGGGACTACTGGGTCAAATGGGAGTTCCATTTTCAGTTTTTTGAGGAAACTCCATACTGTTCGCCACAGTCTGCATTCCCACCAGCAGTGCACGAGGGTTCCTTTTTCTCCGCAACCTCACCAACACTTGTTGTTTGTTTATTGATGATAGCCATTCTGACAGGTGTGAGGTGGTACCACATTGTTGTTTTGATTTGCATCTCTCGGATAATTAGTGACTTTGAGCATGTTTTCATGTGTCTCTTAGCCTTCCTTCTGTCTTCTTTTGAAAAGATTATGTTTAGGTCCGTTGTATTTTTATATGTAAATATGTTCTAGAACAAATTCAGAGAATTTGTAATGATAATTAGCAACAGATGTGCTGATGGCTCAGTGGCAGTGTTTATAAGAAAATGTTAATTTTTAGGGTAAAAATGCCACTAGAAATAGTCTTTAGGAAATATGATATTAATGTTTACAAATGTTTTTAAAAGAAGGCAAAATGTTGCCACACACACCCTTAATGAAAATATCTCCATCAAATCCCTCAATTTTGTAAGTACCACACTTGGCACCTCTTTTCATTTGTTACATATAAGGGCAGTGGGCAGTACAATTAAAGGGGAAAAATGTTGCAGGACCTTGCCAAAAGGGGGAAAAACTTTACAAATTGGTATTTAATCTAGATAGAAATTTAATAACTATTTTTTAAAAAACCCACTTACATGAATATTATTTTTCTATTTTAGATTAAGGATGCCTAGGAGGCCAGTCAATTTCCATATTTCTTGCTCGAATGTTTAGAACAGAGCAATTCTTGAAGCAGACATCCAATAAATACTAATTATAATGCCTAAGCTACTTTATTAGTATAGAATAATCCCAGAGGCTTCCCTCCTGGTTTGTCTGATCCTGAGTCTTTTAATACTGTTTATATGCCAGAAAACAGCTCATTAGAAATTCTTTGGAGCAAATTTAATACATGTTTTAAAACTTACCTTTGTCATTATGAAAAAACCCCTCCAGTGAGGGAAAAAGTCACTTTCTAAATCTTAAAACAGCTCTAGCTGGTTTGGCTGAGTGGACAGAGCCCGGCCTGCGGACCGAAGGGTCATTTTCTGGTCAGGGGCACATGCCTGTGTTGCGGGCTTGATCCCCAGAATAGGGCATGCAGGAGAGAGCCAATCAACAATTCTCTCTCGTTATTGACGTTTCTCTCTCTCTCTCTCCCCCCACCCCTCTTTTCTTCTCTGAAATCAATAAACACATTTTTAAAAAAATCTTAAAACAGTCCAAATAGATGTCACTGGTTAAGAACCCAACTGATCAATAACGACATTTCACAACTTGTATCAACATCAGGGGAAAGGAGCTTCGCTTCGCTTCAAATCAATCTCTCTCGGGGTCAAAGTTCTCCCGGGTCAAACGCACCGGCCCGGACGTGGAGGGAGGCTCGCGTCAGGACCACTTGGGGTAACGGAGCTCCGAAACCGAGCAGAGGGTGCGCGGCGCGTAAGCTCCCGCGCTCAAGTTTCAAGCCGTACTCCTCTCCTGCCTGCAAGCATACGCGATGGGTTCCTAACTCTCAGTTTAACCCGGTCTCTTCCCCCGCGAGGCCACCTGTTTGCTCCTCTTTCTCAGGGCGAGGGGACCGGAGAGCTCCTCTGATGGGGCCTCCTCTTTACCCTAAAACAGGAGGGCGGACCGGGCCGCCGGACCGCGCCTGCCCCCGTCCTCGCCCCCGCCCGCGCCCGGCGCAGGTTCCAGCCGCAGACACCTGCCTCCTTCAGATCGTGTTCACCCCGCAGCACCTCCGGGAGGGAGGCCGGCCGACCCGCGGGCTTTCAGACGGAGCAGCTCCCGCGCGGGCCCGCAGCCCCGCCCCGCCCCGCCCCGCCCCGCGGCCGCCGGGAGGCGCGCCCCTCCGAGCCCCTGGCCGTGCCGCGGGCGCACTGACCCCTCCCGGGCTCCCGGCCCCGGGCCCCGGGCCGGGGGCGGGGCGAGAGGCGGGGCTAGCGCCGTGACGCAAGGCGGCTCCCACCAATGAGGACGCCCCGCGGCGCCGGCCGGGCCGCCGGCCCGTATATAAAGGAGCCCGGGGCTGCCCCGCTCACATTGCCGCCGGCCGGTCCCCCACCTGCGCCCGCTTCCTCCCGCCGCCCGCGGCCTCCGGCGAAGTTGGGTCGCGGCTCCCGGACGACGTCCCGAGCTCCCTCCGCGCGACCATGGAGAAGGGCCCGGTGCGAGCGCCGGCGGGGAAGCCGCGGGACTCGGGGTGCAGCAATGGGTGCCTGGAGGGGGAGCCCCCGCGGCGCGGGGCGCCCAGCCGGCCGGCCGAGAAGCCGCCGCGTCCGGAGGCCAGGAGCGCCCAGCCGACGGACGGCTGGAAGGGCGACCGGCCCCGCAGCGAGGAGGACAACGAGCTGAACCTCCCCAACCTGGCCGCCGCCTACTCGTCCATCCTGCGCTCGCTGGGCGAAGACCCCCAGCGGCAGGGGCTGCTCAAGACGCCGTGGAGGGCGGCCACGGCCATGCAGTTCTTCACCAAGGGCTACCAGGAGACCATCTCAGGTCGGGGACCCCCGGCCGCGTGGGCGCCGGGGACGGGGTCGCGGGGAGGGCGCGGGCTCCGGGAAGTCTAGGGTTGCCTCACTCTTGGCAGCGGGAGCCCCGTGCTGCCACCGTCCGAACGAACCCCGCCCTCGGTCCCGGCCCGGCTCCCCGCCGAGGCCAGGGCCCTGAGTGGGGCGCATCAGGGCGCGTCTGGGGGGCAGCGGCCGCCCCACCTGCGGAACCGCTGCAGCCGCCCTCGAGGGCGCCCCTCGGTTGGCGAGACCCGAGGGGCCCAGGGCGGGTGCCGGAGGCGCCTGCGGGACCCCGGGACCCCGGGAAGGAGCAGCCGGGCGCCGGTGAGGAAGTGAGGGCTTCCGAGGTCGGCGCTGCCCGGGAGGTCTCATTTTTTGGTAGGTCCCCGGGGGTAGCCTTGACTTCCTCGGGGTGATCCTGCACCCCAAACTACGGGGACCTGCACTCTCACTGGCTTGCCAGGCACCCGGTCTTCGGAAAGTTGTAATTCTCTTTGGTCCACACCGAGTTCACTGTAGCTCAGGACTCCTCCAGAATTTGGTTACAGTTCTGGGCACAGGCTTTCTGGAGATTGAGGTGCGAAGTTCCTGGGGCTTGTTTGCTACTTAAACCGTCTCCCTCTATTTTCCTGGAAAGCAATAAAGTGACTCTTTCGGAGTCAGGGATGTTTGCTGAACTCCGGGACACGGAGTTGAATCCTTATGTCACCTGCTCCCTAACATATTCTCTCTCTCTCTCTCTCTCTCTCTCTCTCTCTCTCTCTCTCTCTCTCTCCCCAAATAAGCCAGGCTGGCCCAGTGCTATCACTCAGGGTCAGGCTTTCACCCGGGAGAAGGAAAATCAGGGAGTGGGTTGGGGTGGAGAGGGAGTGGAAAATGACTGAGGACTTTCCTGCCTATTTGCTGGGTGAGCGGTGTTGGTCTTCAATTGAGAGAGAGAGAGAGAGAGAGAGAGAGAGAGAGCGAGCGCTCCTGACTTACACCTGGGACTAAAGGATGTCTGTAGTTCACATCTCTGGTGCCTCGTGGTGACATTTATTTCGTTGGCCTAAGAAGCCTTCTGCCCTAACAGCTTCCCAGAGTGACAGTGCTGCGTGCCTGCCGCTGCCGTTTCCCTGGTGGAGTCTCTCTCTGGCAGCGGCCTGAATAGGTCCTGGGAAGAAGAAAGTTATTTTTGTCCATTGTTCCACACCCCAAAGGAAGGGTGGCAAATCAGAGGGAGAGAGGGGTGGGGCCCCAAAAGGAAATGATATTATATCCTAAAGCCAAGAATTGTGTCCAAGTTCACATTTTTACCCCTTTGCGGTAAAAGTTTAGAGCTTCAAAAGCAAAACTTCAAAATACAAAGACTGGAGAATATTTGGTGAATATGCTCCACTTGATGAAATTCCACGACATAATAAAAAAGATCTTCATAGGTGAGACTTGCTCTGTCCGCCCCCTGTGGGCACCGAAAGCCTCTCCTCACTGCACTGGCCTGGCGTTGGGAATCTCGCCCTCACTGGATTCACTGGAAGAGGGGCTGCTGACCCCCAAGACAGGTCCCAGAATTTACCTAACGTGGCTCACAAGGTTTTTCCAAGAAATGGTTAGCAGAAATTTGTCTCGTGAGTCATAGAACTAATGACGCCAAGGGACACTTCATTCTACGTTAGGAAACTGCTCTAGGCAAGTGTTACTTTATTATTTAAAACGTCTGTGGACCTAGAGACAGAAAGCAGATTAGGGGTGGCCAGGGCCTGGGGAGGAGGGTGGGAGGGGTATGAGTTTCCTTTTGGAGTGTTAAATGTTCTGGGACTAGAGAGTGGTGACAGGTGCACAACATGCAAACGTGGTGATCGATGCAACACCACTGAATTGCACACTTCAAATGGTTAAAATGATGGATTGTATCTACGTTCTACCACAACGAAAAGTCCACAGACCGTTTAAGAATTACTGAGAGCCATTAAACTGAATACTTTTTATGCTTTACGTTGATAGTCTTGGTTGATG
Source organism: Vespertilio murinus (assembly GCA_963924515.1). Lineage (NCBI taxonomy): Eukaryota > Metazoa > Chordata > Mammalia > Chiroptera > Vespertilionidae > Vespertilio > Vespertilio murinus. The sequence goes on along the minus strand of OZ004704.1, from coordinate 182,501,291 downwards.
CTCAGTTTTGAGTAGCACTGTTCTTTTATACCCATGCCAGGGAAACTGAGGCAGAGAAGGCGACAGCTTCATGGGGGGCTGGTGATTGAACCCAGGCAGCCTAAAGGCAGAACTCTTAGCCACTTTCTCACGTTGCCACTTAGAGAGATCTATCAGTGTGTCTTATCTACTAAGTATTTCAAACTATGAGTTGTGACCTAATAGTTGTGACCTATAGTTGTCACCAGCATTAAGAAAAAAAAAAAAGGGTGGATTAGAATGGAGAAGATCAGTCTATCACACATAGTAGAGGTAGATGTTTTGAGAAACTTTTGTGTAGATTATATAGGTCTGACTTTTTCTGGTGTGTACTGGCCCCGGATGTAAAATGTATTTCTTATTGTGGGTTATGACCAAAAGTTTGAAGGACACTAGAGGGTTACACTTAAGGATTTAATATCAATTTTTAGAGGTACATAGTTAAAAAGAAGATGGAGAGGAGGGGACAATGAGGATGATGCTGAACTTAAAGAGATAAACCTGAAATGGTGGTGGTCGAAGACTTGCACCAACCTGGGTGGGAGAGAGAAGGAAGGATACTTAAATCTGTAAAAATATAGAAGACAGCAACAGAGAAAACAGCCCTGCACAATCCCTAATTTTAATTTCTTTAGAAGAGAGCATATGCCAATGACACATAGATTGTTTTGGATAGAAACAAACTTCTTTTCTATGATTATAAACAAGATACTTTATATCTCTGAATATTCTTGATTAATAATGTTGATATATGTTTTGTAAAATATTTTAAAGTTGGTACATTACATCCTCAAAATTATTACTATTTTTTTCAGTTCCTCCTGGGTAGATCGATACTAACTTCTGGTATTCTGGGCAGTGTGTCAGTTCTCCATGTACTACAGCTTTTCTTCAAAAGTGCCTGGTACACCTTCTCCTTACTTCCCAATGTGTACCTTCTCATGGGTGTGTTCAACTCTCCGGTTCCTGTTCAAGACTGGCTGTAGCTTATAGGCTGGGATGGAGGGAGGGCTGGAAGAGACACTGTCACCTCTCCCCCAAACTGGCTATCCTTTGAATCTACCATCTTGACCTAGTACTAGCCCTTCTTCTTCTTCTTCTTCTTCTTCTTCTTCTTCTTCTTCTTCTTCTTCTTCTTTTTTTTAGAGAATCTTTATGAGCTTATTTGAGTCAAACTGATGGCAATTGCTGGGAAGCAAAGTCTTCAGTGAACTTAAAAAGTGCTCTAGAGGTTGACAGTGTTGCGGCTTATTTTATACGCTAGAGGCCCAGTGCACAAAATCGTGCACTGGTCAGGTCCTTTGGCCTATTGAGGGGCCAGCTGGCTATGGGAAAGGGCTGGCCAGGGGAAGGGGCCACAGGAGGTTGGCCAGAAGGCACCCCCCCCCCCAGTTGGGTCTGTTGGTGAGGCTGGCCAATTGGGTCTGATGGGGAAGGGCTGCAGGAGGTTGGCTGTTTATGGGAGGTTGGCTGTGGGAGTGCACTGACCACCAGGGGCCAGCTCCTACATTGAGCATCTGCCCCCTGGTGGTCAGGTGTGTCGTTGTGACAAGTTGACCTGTCATTTCACTTGTTTGGTCGTAATGGTCACTTAGGCTTTTATTATATAGATAAGAATCAAAGAAAGAGACGTAAAGAGGGTTACGTGAAGTCCAGAAATTTGATACTGCATTAAGTTACTGGAGTTATAGGGAAAGAAATAATCTACCATTGGTGGTAGATTAAGCGGGTAAGAAAAATCAAATCGAGGAAACCTCTGGGATTGGATAGGAAGTAAAATGGAGAGACATATACTTCTTTTACATTGGTGGGTACAATATAGTAAATAATTAACATGGACAGCACATAGAGATGGTATCCTGGAATCAAGATAAAAATGAGGGATTCTCTGGTCTTTTTTTTTTTTTAAATATGGAATATTTTATTGATATTTTACAGAGAGGAAGGGAGAGAGAGCTAGAAATGTCGATGAGAGAGAAACATCGACCAGCTGCCTCTTGCACACCCCCTACCGGGGATGTGCCCGCAACCAATGTACATGCCCTTGACCAGAATCGAACCTGGGACCTTTCAGTTCGCAGGCAGATGCTCTATCCACTGAGCCAAACCGGTTTCGGCTCTCTCGTCTTATTATATGGCATTGTGGGAGAGGCCCGAGGGGTCTGGAAAAGATTACTCTGACACTTCAAGGGTATATTATCTTAGATGCAAAAAGACACCAGACAGACTAGCTTTAAATAAAGGTTGACCTTTGTCAAGGAAGCTACAGGCCTAGGATAACCCACTTTTAGTTAGGTATATTCATGTTCAGACCATCCTATGTGGTTGCTTTCAGTTTGTAAGGCTCACCTTGCAGGCCACCTTTGAGCTTGTCAGATTTAGTCTGTGGCCCCTTTTCATCCACCCCTTTACCTTTGGGTCATACATCAGTCTGAAGGCTGCATTAATGACCAACCCCTCGGTTGGCTAACGTCCCATGGTTAGGAAGGCTCATTCCTAGAAAGTTTTACTGTTATCATCTGTTTTGCTGAAATGGTGGACCTTTGGAGGTGGGGCAAGACTGAAACCTTGGATGGAAGTCAAGGCTGAATTTTTCTCAAAAGGGAAAGGCAGGTAAATGCGAGGCAGTCCTGGACCGGCTCATCTTACTCTGTGGCTGTTCCTTCTCCGCTTAACCAGCCTTTCACCTACTGGTTTTAGTGCCACTGGTGATTGTCTAGATTCAGTCCTGATTAGAAGTTACAAAACAATGACTTTTGGTCCTTTAATTGTTTTTGAATTTATTAATTGGAGTTCTATAAGGAAGGTCTATGGGAACTCTTTAGGCTTTCTTTGCAACTATTTGCTAAGTTTGAAAGTATTTAAAATGAAGCTTAAAATAGATAAGGTTTTTAATTTCTTTAGTGCTAATTCTGCGTTGAAGGTTTACCTGATTTAGATTCAATACAGAAGTCATCCAAGAAAATTATTGTAACTTTCATTATCTAAAAACTAAGAATTTTCACACATCAAATATCAACACCAATGAAGTCAAATAATTGGGAAGTAATATTTCTACTCATATTGTTGACAACAGGATGATAACAAGAGATGCTATAAGGCCAAAAAACACCACTGAAAAATTGACAAGACAGGTAAACAGACAGTTCCTGGGAAAGTAAATACAGATAACGGAAACACACAGAAAGATATTTGGCTTCACCCTCAGGAAGGTGCACACAGGACCCCCTCACCCCAAAGCTGCTTGTTTTTCTTTTCGATTGTCAAAGGTCCAGAAATTTGATACTGCAGTAAGTTATTGGAGTTATAGGGAAACAAAAATTTCTGTTGGGAGTGTAGCTACCCTTCTGGAGGATAATTTGGTAACTTCTATGCAGATGTATATTTCCTACTTGAACATCCTGCCTCTGGGGATTTATCTTGTGTAGATGCTTGCATACGTGAAATGATCTATGCTCAAGGTTAGTTACCGCAGCCTTGAATGGAACCTAAATGTATAGTCTTGGAGTGACTACATGATGCAGAGCTATCCATATTTTTGTAGGAAGAAGATAGTGGTGGTGGGGAGGCGGACCAAAAAATGTTTATATTGGCCTTAAGGACTGTTACATGTTACTAGGGATGTGAACTGGGCAGATGGCAGACAAGCATAGAAGCAAGACTTCTCACTGTATTTTCAGTTTTTGATTTTTGAACTATGTGCATTTATTTTCAAATAGACAAATTAAAAGGATTGTGACAAAGTTGCTTCAAATCTAGGAATAAAAGAAATACAATCTTCCTAATGATGAGTCAGCAAGAAAACTCTTGTTATTTTCCCTTGAAATTAGAGAAAAATAGTTAGATAATATATATTTTTGCAAGGTTGGTCTTCATTGTGGTCTTTATTGCATGTAGAAGGAGCCTGATTTGAGTGTGACCTTGTTACTTAACTATCTGTGTAGTTATTGGCATATCTCTAAACTTAATTGTCTTCTTTCCATTTTTGTAAAGTTGGCAATACCTGCTTTACCTGGGATCTTAAAAGGAATAAGAAGGTATAAAAATAGCACTGATGCTTAATATATTCCTTCCTTTATAGCGAGGAAGAACTGTGGGATTGGATTGATTGGAAGGTGTGTTAAGAATGTGGGACACTTTGGAGCCCTGAGCCACCAGGTAAAAAGTCCAATCACTTTGAGGGTGTCATACTGTGAGGAAGCTCTACCACATGGAGAGGCCACATGTAGGTGTTCTGCTTGCTTGCTGTAGCTGAGGTTCTACCCAACAGCTAGCATCAAACACTAGACATGTGAGTAAAGATTCCTCCAGGTGATTCCAGCCCACAGCTGACTAGTCACCCCACTAAGGTCCCAAACATTGTGGAGTACAGGCTAGGCATATCCTCTATGCCCTGTTCAAATTCCTCACCTACAGAATCCAAGGACATCTACACCAATAAAAGAGAAACATGTAAATTGACTGTACCTCTGTGATGCCCAACAGCCAATCAGGGGGGAATATGCAAATTAGCAGGACAAAGATGGCAGTGGCCCCATCCCCCATTGCTACAGGAGTGGAGTGGCTAGGTGGGGCAGGATGCCTCCTAAGAGGGGGAGGATGGAGGGAGCAGAGGGAGCTACAGGAGCAGTGATCCAGTTGGAGCAAAGCAAAGACTGGCTGGAGTGAAGGCTGAAGGCAGCAGCCAGAGAAAAACCAGTGCCTTGGGAGCCAGAGAAAAACCGGTGCCTACAGCCAGTTGAAGGAAGGCCTTTTGCCTGAATCTTTGTGCAATGGGCCTCTAGTCCTATATAATAAAAGGCTAATATGCAAATTGTCCCCACGGGCAGGAGTTTGACTGACTGGGAGTTAGATGTGTGCTGATCACCAGGGGGCATTGGTGATGCTGTGCTCGAAGCGGGGGGCCTGATGGGCCCTGATGAGAGCAGGACTGCAGTGGGATGGTGGAGCAGGTGAGAGGGTGGTGCCAGGCCAAGGCAGGTGCAAGCGGGGCCCCCAATTGCCCTGCTGGTCGCCCCTCAGTAATAAAATAGTTGTATAGCTGTATACCCCTCATTCTGGGGTGTTTTGTTATGCAATAAAAGCCCCTAGACATGCTTTGAAATAAGGGTGGCCGGAATTTGCCTGTGTGCAGAGGGAAAGGGAGTGACCTAAATAGGCCAAGAGAGGTTTAAGGCTAGAGATTTAAATTTGTGAATTATCAGAAGAGAGCTGACAAGGGAGTTAGGGAGAGTGCCCGAGATCCTCAAATAGGTAGAAAGATGAGATTGGTGGCCTAAACTTTAGGAGATGTCTGCATTCGGAAAGGAAGAGAGAAGACGTGGCAGAGATAGCCCTAATGGGAGGTATTAGACTCAGGCTTTAATGCCTCTGTTAGAATTTCATATGAAGACCCAATTAATATGTGAGAATCATAAGACATAGGAATTCTGTTTTTCTTCCTGAATTCTAGCAAAGAGAAAGCCAAGTAGATTTGGTTTAGAGACATTTCTTCGAACCCTATTTGAAGATATTTCACAAAGTTTTTGATCAATGGAATTCATGAATTATTGCAAAAAATTTAGCTAAATTACATTCAATTGTAAGGTGGATTAATAACTAACAAGCCTCTCCCACACTTACTCTTTTGAAGGAGATGTTTGTAAACCAAAATTTTATATATTTTGTCTAAGCACATTTAGTTATGTTGTCATTTATAGTTTATATAAATGCAAGTCTGTTTTAATGGATTTACTGTTTGGAAATTTTTCAATTCTGTTTTAAATGTGTTTTAGGGCTTGCACTTTAAAAAAAAATTGTGGTTACAAATCCTTAATATTTTATTTCATTTAAAGTAAATTTAGCCTGATCGGAGTCACTCAGTGGTTGAGTGTCCACCCAGGAACCAGGAGGTCACAGTTTGATTTCCGGTCAGGTTGTCAGCTCCATCCCCTGTGGGAGAGGGGAGGGGGGTGGTTGGCAGGAGGCAGCTGATCAATGATTTTCTGTCATCATTGATGCTTTTCTTTCTCTCTCTTTCCCCCTTCCTCTCTGAAATTAATAAAAATATATTTTAAAATAATTTAAAAAATTAATTTTATCTGTAAGTACATTTCAGATATACATTTATTTTAACTCCTTTTGGACAATTAGGCAAACATGATACAACATTATTATGTTCCATCTGGGCTAACATCTGAATTGTGTTCCCTACTATATATTTTGCAACTGCGTCAAAGGGCATAGAGTTGAACGTTGTATATTCTTTTTGTTTGTTTGCTTTGTATTGTGGTAGATGCACATAAGAGAAAACGTGCCATTTTTAAGTATCTGGGTTAGTAGCAGTAAGTATATTCACATTGCTGTGCAACCATCACCACTATCCATCTCCAGAATGGTCATCGTCCCAAACCAAAACTCATTAACCAACTAACTCCTTATTCCCCTCTCCTCCGAGCCCCTGGCCACTATTCTGTTTTCTGTATTCGTTTGACTATTCTGGGTACTTCATCTGAGTGAAAATGTGCCATCTTTGTCCTCCATCACTGCCTTCTTTCACTTAGCGTAATGTCTTCCAGCTGATCATGAACATCATATTGAAGTTAGAAGAGACCCATTTTGTCCTTGTTGAGGCAGAACCTCACCCTGTAGAATGTTGTATATTCTTCCATTTACATCTATTGTATTTTCATTTCCTTATTTTAAGAAATCCTTAGAATTGAAGATGTACTGTGTGTATATTTATCAAATAGCAGCTATATGAATGACCCTGTGCCAATTATTAAAGGGGAAGCAAAACTTTTTGGGCAGATCTTGGCCCTCAAGGAGCCCCTGGTCTGTGTTAGCAGCCAATAGAAGTCTCCAGCAGAGAGACTTGAAGCTACAGATGACTATGGGGAAGGTAGTTTTTAACTGAAGGCAGAAGGAAATTTAAAAAAACAAAACAGAAATAGTCCACGTTGACTTAGAGAAGATTTTTTTCTAGCTGTTCTGGAATAAAAAGAATACACCAGCAGGTGGGGTAGGCCAGACCCCTGCCCGGCAGAGCCCCCATGTGCCCAGGCGTGGGGTCTGGCCACCTCCGCCCCGCAGCTGCCTCCCACCCCCCACGGCCATGCTGCCTTGCACTGGAGCGCTCTAGTCTCAGGAATTCGCTTGTTACATTTACTGTGTAAATAAAGCTTCCTGGTTTAATATTAAAAAAAAGAAGAAGAAGAATACACCAATATTCATAGTTGTCTGTACCATAAAGTTAAAATTAAATGGAGCTTGCTCTGGCTGGTGTGGCTCAGTTGGTTGGGCATTAATGCCCATGCACCTAAAGGTCGCCTGCTTGATTCTGGGTCAGGGCACATACCTGCATTGCAGGTTTGATCCCCAGTCAAGGTGCATACGGGAGGAGGCTGATTGATGTTTCTCTCTCTCCCTCTCCCTCTCCCTTCACTCTCTAGAATCAACAAAAACATATTTAAAAAATTAAATGGCTTATTTTAAACTTTTTAAAGATCCAGCATGGAAGGCATTAGGGCTGGCTCCTTTCTCTGTTGTTTAAAGCCTATTCTGGCCAGTTAGCCTTTCTAATGAACTTTACTCGAACACACATTGCTAGTTGGTCTAACCTTTGTCATTGGTTGTTGTTTTATCTGATAGTCTTTTTTCTTTTAATCCTCTTGGTTCTTCTTGCTCCAAGTCCTACTTCCCGAGTATCTTTAGACTGTCTTATTTTCTCTTGTTTTGACTCCTAACCTCCTCTCACCTGAAGTACGGTAGCTTCTCAGCTGTCTGCAGTGCCTCCTGGCTTATTCTGCTCCAGTCCCTAGGGCCAGTGTGATTTTACTAAAACTGGGTAGGTCTCTTCCTTCTGAAAACACTTGACTGATTTTCCCTTGTCTTTCCTCACCATGGCAGTGAGGTTTTATTATGTTCCACCCTCTTGCCTGCATTTGTTTCCTAATCTTCCATCATCGTCTCCTCACCAGGCCAGTTTAGTATTTTAGTTTAGTGCATAGTGTGTCTTGAAAAACCACTCTGCCTCATCCCCACGCTGGAGCTGAAGATGAAGCTCACGTCCTACACGAGGCTTGTTCTCCTGCAATGCTTAGCCTTTATTATTTACTCTCTTCTTCTATCTTCCTTTTCTATCCTTTTTAGTGTAGGTTGCTAACCTTGAGGGAATCCTCCCTTTCCCCGCAATTTATCAACCGCTATTGCCTACCTAGAGCTCTGTGAATGAGCAGCCAGGGTTAGGTGAGGAGACTGGCCCTTCCTGAGTTCTGGGTTGAACATTTGGAAGCTCTTGCTGTGGTGCATGGTATGTTTTCTGAACAGATATTTGTTTTAATTTGTTCTAAGTAGGGATCAGTGCCCAGTTCAACAGAGGCCATTGCCCAAAGTCCCAAACAAGGCACTTCTGCCTAAAATAGCTTAAAACGCAGTGATACCTGCTGAACAGTTTATGTACTTGTGGTAAGATGTTCACGAGCAGCGATGAAGGCCCCGAGTGCTGGTGTTCCACTGAGGACGTAGAGCTGCTACAGATCGTACATCTCTAATGCTCCTTCACAATAAGGGTGCTCATGTTACCACACAGGTAACCACGGAGGCGTGCCACTCTGAATGCCCACCAGAAGCTACTTGCCTTTCAGGGGCAAGGAGTAGTTAGCTGACAGCCTCCCGCTGTCAGTGCCTTCAGGCTTTGCCTCAGTGGAAGCCATGTTTATCCGTGCTGCTTTTTCTTTCACTTTATTTATCTTTTTAAAGATATATTTTATTGATTTTTTTTTTTTTTTTTTTTTACAGAGAGGAAGGAAGAGGGATAGAGAGTTAAAAACATCAATCAGCTGCCTCTTGCACACCCCCCACTGGGGTTGTGCCCGCAACTAAGATACATGCCCTTAACCGGAATCGTACCTGGGACCTTTCAGTCCACAGGCTGATGCTCTATCCACTGAGCCAAACCGGTTTCGGCTTCTTTCACTTTAATATCCGGCTCTTTCTTTCTATTCCCTCTTCCGCACAATACATGGAGCTTTTTGAGGGTGGAGTCCAAAGATTCATCCTGGCATAATGGGAAGAACAACTAGTCTGGACAAGTCACAACATCCTTACTTACTCACTTACTTTATTTCTTTATTTCTTTATTTGTTTGTTTATTTATGTCTTATTTATACAAGTCACTTCAAGACTTTTATGATCTGGTCTACAGGGAGAGGTGGTTGGACGAGGAGCTGAATTGTCGTGCTGAGGTCTCTGTAGTATGGGTTTGCTGGCCAGTATGGTCCCATTGCTCACACTGTAGACTTTCAGGAGCTGACAGGTGAGGTCCTCCCAAGGACCTCGGACTCTTTTCCTTGTTACAAGTGCCGCTTTCCTTTGAAACAGTCAAGCTACTCAAATAGTTTCTATGGCAACAGGTCTCTTGTTTTTCTTAGGAGGCAGATTTTTGAAAAGGTTCTTCATTTGTATGCCCTCTCCAGCCTGTGGTCTTCTAACCTGTAGCCCTTTTGATTAGACAAAGCCTTTATTTAACGACTTCCTCTCAGGAATACTGTAGACACAGCTACCAGAAGAATAAGCAGCTGCTTGTCCTGCTAGCATGTGAGGTTTCAGTGTATTAATAAGGCCTCCTATCAACTGGAAGGGGACTTGTTGGATTAGTTGGTAGAACAGTCATACCAAGAAAATGAATATTCTTTGTTAGGAAATGACATTTAAGTTCGCTTTTACTTTTTATTATGTAAAGTTTTCAAACACAAAAATAGACAACATTGTATAATGGACAGCTGTATACCTACCACTTAGGTTCAAAATTAACATTTTGCCAATTGGCATATTCTATTCTTTTATTGAGAGTAAACCAGAAATGTGTATTTAGGTGAAATGTCACTCTAGGAAGTTTTTTTTTTTTTTTTTTTGTTAACCACTTACACTATGATTAGTAAAATTAACTATTCATTCATTCAAATCATTTAATACCTAATCTGTATTCAGACTTCCCCAGTTGTCCCGTATGTCTTTTAGTTATGATTTGTTCAAACCAGGACCCACTTGAGACCCACACATTGGCATTTGATTGTTAGGTTTAATCCGGAAGAGGTCCTGGGATCTTCCCCTCCTACCTCCCTACGTGATACGGAGTGTCAGCGACTTGTGCTTTAAGATGATCCACCTGTGGGGTTTGTCTGATTGTTTTCTTCTCGTTCCCATTTAACTTGTTTCTCTCTCCCTCGTATTCCTGGAAACTGGAAATGAGGTCTAAAGACTTAATTAAATTCAGGGGAAACGTTTTTAGCAGGAATGCTGTTTCCTTCATGGGGTATCACAACCAGGAGACAGAAAATGTTAGAATGGGAAGATCTGAAGACTCTAGTTGGTTTGAGAAATGATTCTTGACTGGTTTCCCAGGATAAACTTCTGCAGAGAAGTTCCTTTAAAACACACACACAACCCTTTTATTGGTTTAAAGATTTAATAGGATTCTTTTTTCCTTTGAAACTGTCCCCGTTCTCAAAAAGTAAAGGTCAGGGTGGCATTACATTACTGAAGTTTTCCCCATCTGAACCCAGTAAGCGGTTGATAAAACAGCGCTTTGTGAGGGATGCTCAGTAACTGGGCTCTGGCAGCCGCTGGCATCAGGCTGCTCTTTCCACCTGCTCTCCCGGGCCCTCTCTTCTCTCAACCCCCACGTTGATAACTAATTTTGCTTTGTTTTAACAAATCGGGGTTTTCTCTCCCCGTTTCCTTTGCTGTTATTAACTTTAGGCCTTGACACCTCCTGGCGGACCGTGACCTGCCCCAACTCCAGGTTCCCTCCCTCTGACCCTCCCCTTCCGTCCATGCTTCTGGTAGGCCAGGTTCAGGCTTCTGGCCGCTGCAGTGACCAAGGCTCTGACCTGGAGGTCAGAGGACAGGGGGCAACATTCAGCTCTTGCACTAACTAGTTGGCTCTTCCTCAGCAGAACTTCATGTTTCCAAACAGAGCATCACCTGTGAAGTGGGAATGATAGCTGTTCTAGCTAACGCAGCGTGCGGCAGGGCTTGAGAGAGGTCATGAACTAGAGATAACATTTAATTTGAAAAATGCTGTGAAATAGTTTCCGCCTGATGTTGTTTCCCACCACTGTATTTTATCTTACCGTATTTGCCGGCGTATAAGACGATTTTTTGGCACTGAAAAATACGTATTTGCCGGCGTATAAGACGACTGGGTGTATAAGACGACCCCCTAACATTTCCACTAAAAATACAGAGTTTGTTATATACTCGCCGTATAAGACTACCCCCCTCTTGGAGGCATATTTTTCAGGGCCAAAAAGTCATCTTATATGCCGGCAAATATGGTATATGCTGCCTCTCTTCCTCTCCTCCTAGTCATCCTTGAGGCCTGGGCCAAATCTTTATCTTCAGTGTAGCCACATTGTTTCTCCCAGCCCATAATTTTTCCTTTATATAAATGATTACTGCAAAAAAATAAAAAACAAAAAAACCCCAAAAGACACAAACACTTGCTGCCCCCAGGCCTCTGGTATATACTTATGCCATTGCTCAGTGTGTGGTTCCTCACCTTGGTTGTTCTCAATTACTAGCATAGAAACTGTTGCAAAGAAGGGGCTACAACTTCTTAGGTGAGGTCCTCCCTTCACGTTTCACTGTTCCTTTCTGCTGCCTGCCCCAGGCAAGCTGACTGCAGCTTCTTCCTCCTGTTTCCCCTCTTTTTACCCCTTCCCCCCAGCCTGTCTCTGTTCCCGGCCTTCTTTTTTTCAGTCAGTGTGTAGACATCACAGTATTCCGCAGGAATTGCCACCCTCTGACTGTAGACAGTGTTGACGGTGAGGTATTATATTGCCCACTGTTTGGCCTTGCTGACCAGCCAATTAGGGCCAGTAGGGGTTCATTTTCAACCCCCATTTCCTCTCACTCCTCAAGAACCTATGCTCCCAACCTGACTGGTCATCAGAATCGCTTGTGTTTTTTTGTTTGTTTTTTGTTTTTGTTTAAACAGCCATAGTTCAGGGTTCACCTCACACTTAGAGAATTTCTCAGTGTGGCTCTGGAAGCTGTATTTTCCAAAGTTCCACGATTGGCCATACTTGGGAGCCACTGTTCTAAAATATGATGCCTTCTCCCTTCATCATTGTCACTGGTGATGGTCACTTGCACACCCTGTTGGTACCTATTCGTCAGGTGGAATTACAGATGGTTCCATAACATTAATCTCCGGGACATCTCATGGTGAGAGTGAGGGTGGGATGATAAGGGCTGAGCCCGCTACAGGCTTTTGAAGCAAATGCATAGTCATCAGGTTGGTGTGTCTTCCTTTAGACCTGCCGTGAACCAGACCTTGTTACCACCATCTGTTTGTAAATTCCATTTTCAGTTTAACAGCTGGATTGTGAAAGATACACTGAATTATCCAACTAAAAAACTAAATTTGGCAAGTATACACCTTTTTTTTTTAAACTCTGGATAACTTTGAAAGTTAATAATGTGCATGATTGGCAGCCTTCAGTTTTATCAGTGAATAAATCTGAATAGTTTAGAGCAGGTGCTTTTCCCTACCTTAGTTCAGAAAGCCACTAACCATTACTATGCACATCTCAAAGGCTCACCAGGGGGTAACTGTTGATGTTTGGTATTGATTTCTAACACCTTGAGTTGTGTAAGCCAGGAACCTGGGAGCTCTGTTAAACTCCTTTCCAAAACCACCCAGTTAGTTACCTTGAACACATTCTAGCCCAGGTCACCGTCTGCACAAAGCTCGAATGAGGACTCAGGTCTCTGAACTCACTTAATTTATTGCCATACTTTACCATTCTACTTGAACCATTGTGCTTGTGGTTCCCTAAGAGCCAGTTAAGTAATTGTGTCTGGGGAGAGAGATTATAAGTGCTTTCATTTTTTTTCATTTCGATATTTCATTATTTTATAAGCTACAAAGAACATTACTACTGTAGTCAGGAAAAAAGTCTTATTTAATAAACTAGAGGCCTGGTGCATGAGATTTGTGCAGGGTGGTGTGTGTGTCCCTCAGTCCAGCCTACACCCTCTCCAATCTGGGACCCCTCGAGGGATGTCTGCCCATTTAGGCCCGATCTTACCAGGGACTGTGGACATCCCTTTCACAATCCAGGACTGCTGGCTCCCCACTGCTTGCCTCCCTGCCTTCCTGCCTTCCTGATTGCCTCTAACTGCTTCTGCCTGCCAGCCTGATCACCCCCTAACCCAGGGGTGGGCAAACTTTTTGACTCGAGGGCCACAATAGGTTCTTAAACTGGACCAGAGGGCCGGAACAAAAGCAACCTGACCATGCTGACACTCTCATCTTGGGTTGCTGGTGAAGGAGTGGAGTGGAGAGCAAGAGAACCCTCCGCTCTTTCGGCACCACGGGCCGGATAGAACAGCCGAACGGGCCGGATCCGGCCCACGGGCTCTAGTTTGCCCACGGCTACCCTAACCACTCCCCTGCCAGCCTGATTGATGGCTAACTGCTTCCCTGCCAGCCTGTTTGCCCCTAACTGCCCTCTCCTGCTGGCCTGATCACCATAACTGCCCTCCCTTGCAGGTCTAGTCCCTCCCAACTGCCCTCCCCTGCTGGCCATCTTGTGGTGGCCATCTTGTGTCCACATAGGGGCAGGATCTTTAACCACATGGGGGCAGCCATATTGTGTTGGAGTGATGGTCAATTTGCATATTACTCTTTTATTAGATAGGATATAACTTCATATGCAAAAACTTGTCCCTCACCAATAGATGTCATGTTGATGACAAGGCCAGCTTAGAAGATGGGAGTAGCTCTCCAGTATTATATTTGCTGCATGAAACATACATTTTACTACTATTTTAAAGACATTTGGCACATTTATTTCAATAGTCTGAGCTACATATTTTTTTCCAGCTTTATTGAGATATAATGGACATGTAGCCTTGTTTAAGTTTAAGGTATACAATGTCTTGATTTGATACACTTACATATTGCAAAATGATTACCACCATAGCATTAGCTAACACCTCCATCATATTACATAACTATTTCTTTTTTTGTGGTGAAAACATTTCAGATCTACTCCTCTTTGCGACTTGCAGGTGTGTAATACAGCATTGTTAACTATAATAACAAAGCAGTGCACTAAATCCCCAGAATTTATTCTTCTTCTAACTGGAAGTTTGTATTCTTTGACCAACTTTCCCCCCATCTCCCCCAACCTCCCAGCCCCTGGTAACCACCACTCTATCCTGTTGCTACGAGTTTGGCCTTTGTAGATTCTACATGTAAGTGATATCATACAGTCTTTCTTTATCTGGCTTATTTCACTTCAAGGTTCATCCATGTTGTCTTACCTGCATTTTAATGACTTAAAAGCAACATGGGAATTTATCTGCCAAGGATGACAGGAATGAAATTTTCCAAAATAACCAAATGTTGACCTTCCCTGCCACGCAGTGGACCTTTCCCGTTGGCAGACGTGCCGCTGATGGAGTTCCTGGAGCTGATCAAAGCTGTGTTGTCTGAACTCGTCCTCACTTCTGCCATCTTTACTTCTGCCGTTGGAATGTTGGGTTCGTGCTTATTTTGGCCAGGTTTTAGCAAAGTGAGCGTTGTCTTAAACATGAAAAGCTGCTTGTGTTGGAAGTGGTGACAAGAGGTTAACCCTCACGATGGCAATGAAAGCAGGGACAGCGACTTCCCTCTTTAATTTGTTTTAACGCTGCTGCTGCTCTTACTCGTAGGACAAATTTTTCTAAAAGGGAGGGAGGAAGCAGCAAGTTCTAAGGCCACCCTCAGGGCAGGAGCCGTTGCTGTACTTGCAGACCGCCGCGTAGGGAGGTATCTGCAGGAGTTTGCAGCATTGCATGAAACAGGCTGTGTCTTCCCTGTGACATCTTCTTCCAGCCCCGGTCCTTCCGTGCAAAGGCAATCCATGTTTCTTGCTAATAAAAAAACCTCTCCAAAACACCAGCTTGTGTATGAACACCTCAATTAAAACTTTTTAAATGAGTGAAATGTCTCATATATGCAAGAAAAAGTATAAAGAACTAGTTTAATCAACACATTTAGTTTTAGCATAGATTAATAATTGCTTTTAAAAATACAGATCCTGCCGAAACCGGTTTGGCTCAGTGGTAGAGCGTCAGTCTGCGGACTGAAGGGTCCCGGGTTCGATTCCGGTCAAGGGCATGTACCTTGGTTGCTGGCACATCCCCGGTAGGGGGTGTGCAAGAAGCAGCCGATTGATGTTTCTCTCTCATCAACGTTTCTAGCTCTCTATCTCTCTCCCTTTCTCTTTGTAAAACATCAATAAAATATATTTTAAAAAAATAAATAAAAATACAGATCCTGTTACCCTCCCTCTGCAGAGTTAACCTCTATCTTGAATTTGATCTCTAGCTTTCATGCCTATTTTAATATTTTTTATTTTATGTGTGTGCCCACCAACAACAGATAGTATTGTTTCTACTTCAATTAAATGGACCATAACTTATATGTCTGTTTCTGCTTCTGATACTTGCTCTTTGCGTTGGACATGGCTTCCAGAAATTATAAATGCAGCTCAGATTCACTCGCATGCACTGCTGGTTCATATTTTATTGTCTGACTCTACCCAAACTGTGTAGTCCTTTTCTCCGATGCAGATTTAAAGACCTAATATTTGCTATTATCAATAATACTGCAGTAAGAATTCTTATGTCCCCTTGGCCACATGAGTTTCTTTGGAGTCCCTTCTTTAAGTCTATTTTAAGGAAGTGATCACAGGGTACAGACTGACACATTAATTGGATAAAATAGGGGATCTATGTTTAACTCTGGCCCTGTACATGGCATATAGGGCTCGGTGGAAACTCCCAAAGTCTGAAGTCACAGTTGGGAGATGTGAGCACTAACATCTGCATGCTGGTAGATGCTTCTCTGGTGTTGGGAGGGTTTGGGTCCGGGATTCAGATCATTCTTTAGTAAATCAGGGTGGGGCCATCTTTATTAGCATCTTGAGTTGGTTGAATTCCAGCCAAGATCACAGAGGCTTTTTAGGTCTTGCTTTCTGTCTTGTTCTCTCTCAGTTCTAAAACCTGCAGGCAAACCCGGTGCCTGTTCAATGTTCCCAGTCTTCCCCCAGAGTCTCTTAGCTCTGCCCTCCCAGGAGAAGCATAGGTGTGACATTCTGGCTCCCTTCTCTAACTTTTGGTGCTGATCACCAGACACCCTGGGTAGTGCTGATTCCTATTGCCGCTCATGCAAAAGCAACTCCATTAGATACAGTTTTCCTTTTGGGGGGAATATCCCAGGACTTTCCTCTTCCCTCCCTTCTCCCCAGCAGAGAAACCTGTTTTGTTTGAGGAGGAGCATTTTGAAGGTGTGAAGATTCCACCTAATTGCACAAACCCTGAAATACGTCAAAACAGGGTCTCTCAAAGTGTGTTTCCTAGATCAGGAGCAACTGCACCTTCTGAAAACTTGTTAGGAATGCAGGTTCTTGGGTCCCGGTGCTCTGTGGGCGGGGTCCAGTGATTTGTGTTTTAACACGCCCACTGGGGGAGTCTGAGGATCTTCACTTCGAGGATGCTTAAGAAGGTCCTGGGGTCCTATGGTGGGCCTGTGCTCTCAGGGAGGGACTAAATACTTGAGAGACCGCTGCCCGGCAGGGTTATTTGCTGTCATTAATGATACAAGAAATGTATATGTACTTCTATGGTGTGTGTGTGTGTGTGTGTGTGTGTATGTGTGGTGTTGGTATATATAGACAAACCTTTAACTCTTGGAGGCGACTTTGGTTTCCTTTATCGGTTATAACCTACAGTAGGAAATAAAACGCCATAAATCCTTGTTTCCAGGGTTACCTTCTTGTTGCTGATAACAGGCAGGAAATTAAAACAATCTGTGATAGTGTTTTGTTCTTATTAGCCACAGATGGTAGCTTTCAGATATGTTGAAGCAAAACATAAATATAGCAGGGGGACTTTATTACTGTTGAAGAAAAATGATTTGGCCAGGGCAGGTTTATAGTCTGGGTGCATTTTAATGAAATGGGACGTAGGGAACATTAGTGTTCCGTTACCACACACGCAGTAGGATGTGTAAGGGGACACTAGTTTTGTTCCTTTTGATTTAACTTGCAATATGTAAAACATACATGATTTCAAAGTGAAAAGGATAGCCAGTTATCTTCAAATATGTCTCACTTCCATCCATATCTCTTCTCTGCTGTTAGTCCTTTATGGGTAGTCATTTTCATTTACTTTCTGATTTATTCTTTTAGTGTTTGCTTTTGAAGATAATCATATGTGTGTGTATGTTCCCTCTTTCCACTATCTTTACACAGAAGGTTGCATATTACACTACAATTTTCTTAAAAAAATTATTTTTAAAAGGTAGCTCTATTAAAGTATAACTTAAATTCATTAAAATCCACCAACTTTGTGTGTATGATCTGAGTTTTGACAAATACATGCAGTTGTATAGCCACCAGTGCGGCAAAGGTATACGTAGACTGTTTGCATCACCCAAAGTTGTTTCCTTTTACTCTTTTGTAGCCAATCCTCTGCCCCACCTTTCTGGTCCCTGATAAACCACCTGTCTGCTTGCCAGCGCAGTATCTGCCTTTCCTAGAACCTCAGACGTAGTTCTGTGTGTGTGCATGTGGCTTCTTTCACTTGGTGAAAGATTCAACCCTGTTAGTACAGGTACTGGAAGTTATTTTGAGTAGTGCTCCATTGTTTATACATTCTATTGATAAATACTGCCTTTTAAAAAAGTGTTTATTTTGAAATAATTTTGCTCATTTAATTATTTTGATTGGGGAGTGGTGGTGGTGTGGTAAAGAAGGAAACTTTATTCAGTGCAAAACAGCTCGATTTGAAAGAGCATGGCTGTGAAAACAGCACAGCTGTAGCGTGGCCCTGGGCAGGCCTCTCTCCGGTTGGACAGCTCTGCTCGCTCCTCGAGGGTCTGCTCTGTTCCGCTCCTCCAGGAGATAATTTTAGACTTAGAGCTTAATAACAACAGCAGTACAGAGAGTTTTTGTGTACCCTTCCCCAGCTTCCTGTAATGTTAGCAACACATAAGAAATTAATATTGGTGCAAATACTATTGCCTAAACTATAGAGTTTATTAGGATATTAGATTTTTCATTGCATTTAGATTCCTCTAATCTATGACAGCTTCTCAGTCTTCCCATGTCTTCCCCCGCCCCCCAAGTATCTTTATTGTTGGAAGTATCACAGATGCCCCCTTTTATTTCACCATTGGCCCCCTCCACATCACCTAACTCCTTCCCCCCCATAACTTTAAAACACGCTTGTCTATGTCCATATGTGGTAATATGCATATAAGTTCTTTGATTAAGCTCCCCACTTCCCTACCCCACCTTCCCTCTGACACTCCTCAGTCTGTTCCATGCTTCTGTGTCTCTGGATCTATTTTGTTCATTAGATTCCACATATGAGTGAGTTCATGTGATAATTGTCTCTCTCTGACCGACTTATTTTGCTTAGCACAATACTCTCCGGGCCCCTCCATGCTGCCTCAAGGGGTGAGAGACCCTTCTATTTTATAGCTGCACAGTATTCCAGGGTGGTATTATTTTGAAATAATATTGCTACCAAAGATGTCTGAGATTTTGCTGTCTATGGTTTCTTCTAGGGTTTTTATGGTTTCACGACTTACATTTAGGTCTTTAATCCATTTTGAGTTTATTCTTGTGTATGGTGTAAGTTGGTGGTCTGGTTTCATTATTTTGCATGTACCTGTCCGCTTTTCCCAGCACCATCTATTGAAGGAACTGTCTTGACTCCATCGTATGCTCTTGTCTCCTTTGTCAAATATAAATTGAGTGTAATGGCTTGCGTTGATTTCTGGGTTTTCTAGTGCTAGGACCACTTTCCATGTCTTTTAAAAGAGTATTTATTTAGGTATTTTGTAGAATGTCCCTCTATCTGTCTGGTGATTAGATTTCAGTAACAGATTTTTTGGGAAGCCAAAACCGGTTTGGCTCAGTGGTAGAGCGTTGGTCTGCGGACTGAAAGGTCCCGGGTTCGATTCCGGTCAAGAGCATGTACATTGGTTGCGGGCACATCTCCAGTAGGGGGTGCGCAAGAGGCGGCTGGTTGATGTTTCTCTCTCATCGACGTTTCTAGCTCTCTATCTCTTTCCCTTCCTCTCTGTAAAATATCAATAAAATATATTTTAAAAAAAAGATTTTTTGGGAAGAATACCAGAGAGGCGATGTGCCCTTCTCATATTATATCAGGAGCTGCACAGTATTAAATATGTCTTATTACTGCTTACTTATGATACTCTCTGCCAGATTTCTCCAGAAATAGAACTAATTCTGTAGTTGTCTTTTAGAATCAAAATTATTGCTTTTTAAATTCTGATGTACATCAGTGTGCATGGGACACATAGTTAGGCAACACCCTCAATCTTTACCCTTGATCTTAATTGTAATCATAATAATAACAGCTACCACTTATACACCTGCCTAGTTCTAAACACATGCAGATTACCTAATTTAATCCTTAAGATATCACTGTGAAGGAGCACTTTTTTCATGCCCATTTTATAGTTGAGAAGACTGAGGTACAGAATGTCTTAAGATCTAGTTAGTGATGGAGCTGGTTGCTAACTTAGCCTAACCTGAGGGCTGGCTTTTCACATGGGCCCTCTGGTTGTCAGAGCTTAGAAGGGAGATATTCTCATTCTTTGCCAAGGAAAACAAATGAGTACTTCCTTCGCTTGACAGTTCTCTTTTGTGCTTTCTTTAAGGAATATTTTCATTTGTTGGCTTTTGCTTTCAGGAAGATTCCTTGCGTAAGGAATTTTAGTAAGCTACGACTGGCACTATTACATTAAAATCTTGGAGAAACCCAGGCTACGCCGAGGAGCACTAAGGATCTATTTTTAGACTTCATTCAGAAATATGACTGAAGCAAGGTTAGGTAGGGCAGAGTATTCAGAATAGAAATCTGCTTTTGGAGGAGTGCTTACCCAGAGAAAGGCACTGAGCCCTCTCCTCCTAATGGGGGTCGCGTTTGTGGGTGTGTGTCTAAGCCCCATTTGTTCACTTCTGTTGACCACGCTAATGCCTTTTCTACTACACAGTCAAATGTGTCTCTGAATGGCGGGGCTCCGGGGATGCTAAGTGTGGCTGAATGGTGACTCAGTATCTGTGAGCCTCTGTTGTAGTGGCCGTGGGACCAGGAAGGTCGGGCTGTGTGGGTGGACGTTTGCACATCTTCCTGGTGACTCACTCTGCAGCCCGCCTTTCTGAGGAGAAGTAGCTGTAGGTGGCTACAAAGTTCTACTCAGCTTCTCTCTCCTCTGTGCAGACTGGGCATCCCCCAGCCCTCAAAATCACTCAGCTCAGTGTCTTGAATGTACCTAGTCCCCAAACCTGTCCACAAATCAGTGCAGTTTTTTTTTTTTTTTAAATAGAAGTGTTTTGTTTCTAAATGTCTGTTGTATGTCTGGCCATATGTGCCAGAGTCCACGGGTTAAACAGAACATGGCTCATTACCCAGAGGCAACCTGGGCAAGCATTCTCACAAAAACTGTAGCATTTATTTTCCTGGGAAGGAGGAAGGCAGCTATTTAGAATAAGCCTGATTCTTGCAAACAATAACTGTAAACTTTATGAGTAGAAAATTATTTGAGGGATTAGTAAGAGAGGTGAAGTTTATAGGTGTGTGGATCTGGCCTCAGAAGTCAGAAGACTAAGGATTTTATTTTTCTCAGACATGGTTTTCTACACATCCATTATAGAGAAAATGTGAGGTATGAGAAAATGTAAGGAAGAAAGTGAAAAGATCCTATTTTTATCACCAGAAATAGCCATTCTTTTGTTTTGCATAATTTCTCCTTTCCTTCCCTCTCTCATGCTGCAAATATATTTGTAATCCTGCATTTTTTATGTAATACTATATCATAATCTCACCCCCCCATAATTTTAAAGAAAAAGACTGCTAATTTGATGGGAAAAAAAGTACTAATTTTAATTGGCATTCTCTTAATATTGTAGTTAGGATTAATAGGATTGTTGGTTTATTTATCGCCAGAGATTGTCAGGTTTTCTGCTCTGTATCTTTTCACAAAATTGGAAATGTTACTAAAGCAAGCCTCTGATTTCAGATGTTCTAAACGATGCTATATTTGATGAAGATCATGATGAGATGGTGATTGTGAAGGACATAGATATGTTTTCCATGTGTGAACATCATCTAGTTCCATTTATTGGAAAGGTAAGGTTTTCTCTGTTGTTTTGTAACAATCTAAAAAAGCACAACCCAAGCTTTAAAATTGTCACCGAATCCCAAATATCCCAGATATTTACAATTACATGCAAACTTTTATTCTTCACCAACCTGACTAATCTAATAGCTTGAAGTTAACAAAATATAAACAGTGACAGAAGGCCCTCAGGGAAAGGATTGCATTGCAAATGTCATGTTAATAGGGTTAAAGTAATGAGATTAAAGTCTCTCTCTTTTTTCTAGGTAGTTGCTGCAGGCTCTGAAAACCTTTGTCCTTTATATTGACTAAATAATGTTTGATTCAAGATAGACTTTTAAAAAGTCTTATTTATTGATTTTGAGGTAGAGAGAGACATCGGTTTGTTGTCCCTCTATTTTATGCATTCATTGGTTAATTCTTGTGTGTGTCCTGACCAGGGCTTGAATCCACAACCTTGGTGTATCAGGATGGTGCTCTCACCAACTGAGCTACCTGGCCGGGGCCAAGATAGACTTTTGTATAATATGACACGAGCTGTAATGATGCAGAATTTCTTGCAGCAAAGGTTACCGTTCTAGTGGATTTAATTTGTTTCCAACCCTTTCTATGTTCAGAAAAGTGTGTCTAATGCTAACTAGATAATGTCATTTAGCTTGGAGTTAACATACCTTTGAGAACTTGTGGGTTTAGGACCTAGAATTGTCCATTCTCTTCCTCCATATCATAAATTTATTTTATTTTGACGTTTTATTAATAATTTTGAAACAGAAGATGTATAAGAACTAGTATTGTGGATACCTATATACCCATCACCTACATTTACTATTTTTGTTAAAGTATTTTATATTTTTATTTTCTTATAGAAGTAAAACAGAAAAGTGCACAGAACATATCAAGATCTAGATCCAGAACTAGAACAGATCAAGAACTAGAATGTTAGCATTCCTGGAAGCTCACCTTGTGACCCTTTTCTAATACCTAACCCATCTCTTGTTAGAACAGGTAGATTAGTTTTGCTTGTTTTTTTTTAACTTCAGTCATGTGCTGCATAAGGACTTTTGGGTTAATTAAGGAGCCCAAAAGATTATAATGGACCTGAGAAATTCCTCTTTTAGTGATACCTTATCTCTTATCAATGCAGAAGACAATGACTTAAATCTGCTTAACAACCTTTCCCTTGTTACTGTGCTTTTCCTGGTAAATCCCCATAACTGACTCTGCTACCCCTAATATTTTCTTTTGTCGTCAGCTGAATGTGGTATTTAAGGTGGTGGCTTTGGCTATTTTCCGAGTTCTCCGTTTTCCTGGGTGTCTCTCATGTATACAGAAGATACACATGTTATTAAATTTTCTTTTTCTCCTGTTAATCTGTCTTTTATTACAGGGAAGTCTCAGCCAAGAACCTAGAAGGATAGAGGGAAAGATTTTTTTCTCCCCCACGGAGAAATAGTCTAGGTGTGTGGTGGGCTCTACCATCTAGGTTTGTGAAAGGGCACTGTTGTTCACACAACCTAGATGGCCTAAGGACGCATTTCTTAGTACTTACCTCTGTTAAGTGGCATATGACTATATATATATATATAAATGGAAAGAACCTACAGCATGTGTTCTGTATCTGGCTTCTTTTGCTCCACATTGTAAGTCATTGATGTCATGGCCTATTTCTGTAGTTTGTTTCATTTCCTTGCTATATATTATTCCATCACACACAAATCCCACCTATTCTGTTCATAGGGAGTTAGTGACTTGGCTGAGGCCAGACCCA
Organism: Vespertilio murinus; assembly: GCA_963924515.1. Classification (NCBI taxonomy): domain Eukaryota; kingdom Metazoa; phylum Chordata; class Mammalia; order Chiroptera; family Vespertilionidae; genus Vespertilio; species Vespertilio murinus. Next base: position 182,478,312 of record OZ004704.1, on the reverse strand, counting down.
GGAGCTTGATCCTGTACTCAGTCTCTCACCACTTCTTAAGGGGACTCAGACCTCATTCCAACGTGGCGAGGTTGGGAATAGAAGGGAATTCCCCACACCAATGAATAATTCTAGGAAGCCAGCAGGATATCTAAGTATTCAACTCAGTTCTCATACTGTTTACCCGGAGGTGGATAGCATTAGATACCACAAGTTATGGGCTTAGTATAGAATGCCCAACTCTTCCCCCGCCTTCTCCCTGCCCTGTCCTCAGCCTGGAGGCCCTTCCTGCCAACACATACACTTCAGGAGCCAGCTGAAAGCCCAGGTTCACATCTGTGCTTCTGACCAGCTGGCTACAGATCGGAGGTTCCCAACAGTCCCCTCCTTTGGTTTGATTAATTTGCTAGAATGGCTCACAGGTACTCAAACATGTTACTTACTCAGTGACTGGCTTATTGGGAACAGATATAACTCAGAACAGCCAGTGATGCAGGAGATGCATAAGGCAGGGCACATAGGAAGGGGCACAGGGCTTTCATGCCATTCTCCCCGCATGTCCATGCATTCAGCAACTGGGAAGCTGTCTGAACTCCATCTGCTTGTGTTATTATGGAGTCTTCATTGTATAGTCACAGTTAATTAAATCATTGGCCATCCCCAATAGATCCAGCCTCTGGCCTCTCTCCCCTCAGGGGTGGTATGTGTGGAGGTGGGGTGGGACTGGAAGTTCCAATCTTTTAATCACCTAGTAGGCTCCATTCTTAGGTACTATCCAAGCTACTTCATTAACATAACAAAATATACTCTCCTCTCCCCCTCAATACTTGAGAAATTCCAAGGATTTTGGGAGCTATGAGTCAGGAATGGTGGATGAAGACCAAAGACATACTTTTTACTAATCACAGTATCTCACTGCTATACCCTGTTACCTTCGCTAGGAGCACCTCTGTGTTTGTGTTTTGTTAATTCTGCTTTAAATACAGTATTCAGTGGTGATTTTCTAAAATGGACATTTAAATGACTTAGGATTTTTAGGAAGATGAAAAATAGTACGAACAATGCACAGATTACTCTGCACATTAGTATCAACATTTCAAGTGGCGCAAAATCCTTGATTCTATAGGAAAGTTCTAATTCGCTAATTTTCTTTGAAATACATAACATTTAGGAGCTGCTTTACTTTCTCCTTGTGCTGACCAGGAAGGTGATGGGTGGGTATTTGCAAACTCCCAAAGCATAGTGATAGTAGATGAAAAATCACTAATTATCACTAGATCAATTATTCATGTGTATAGAAAAGTAGGTGGACAGATGCAACAAATGCTGGCTCACCATGATGTCTATAATTTTATATTAGGCTAATTGATGGCCTACAGTGACCATTTACCTTTAGCCTTTATGGAGAATGAATGTTTTCTCCATACCTAATGCATAGCTCAAAGAGAAGTAACATTTATATATTAGATATTAATCAGTGCCTATTAAGATTATAGAAATGGCTTTGCTTTATAGTAGACTAGTAGCCCCTGTGCATGAATCCATGCGCCAGTAGCTCGCTGCCACCCTCCTGTAGCAACCCCCGAGCACCCCCACCCCCATAGCTTGTTACCCTCCTGTAGCAACCCCCGAGCACCCCCACCCCCATAGCTTGTTGCCCTGCTCCCTCCTGTAGCTCTCCACCACCGGCTTGTAGCTCGCTGCCACAACCCTCCTGCTGATCTGTATCTGGTCATTATGCTTTATGGTATAATGACCATTTGCATATTACATCTTTATTATGATATTCTATAAGAACGTAAGTGTTAGGATCCAGGTTCTTGCACAGTCACATTTGCATCTGGGCTCTGCTGGAAAGCTGTTACTCTCCAGCAGCTTAGAAATGAGGCCACCGTGCGTGACAAAGGGCGTGGAACCCCTCCTTTCTGGACAACAGGGTGGGATCATTAAGGCTACAGTGCTGTGTGGAATGCCAATTTTTAAAGTTATAGTTTCAACCATTTCCTGGAGACTTTCATGGCTCCATTAAAAAAATGTTTTTATTGATTTTAGAGAGAGAGGGAGGGTGAGACAGAAGCATCAATGAGAGAGGGACATTGATTGGCTGCCTCCTGCCCTCCCCGCACTGGGGATCCAGCCTGCAAATGGACATGTGCCCTGACCAGGAATTGAACTGGGCACCTGTTGGCTCATGAGTTGATGCTCAACTACTGAGCCACACCGGTGGAGCTCTGCCTACAGTTTACTGTTGCTGCAGGATAATTTTCTTTTTTTAAAATATATTTTATTGATATTTTACAGAGAGGAAAGGAGAGAAATAGAGAGCCAGAAACGTCAATGAGAGAGAAACATCCACCAGCTGCCTCTTGCACACCCCCTACCGGGGATGTGCCCGAAACCAATGTACATGCCCCTGACCGGAATCGAACCCTGGACCTTTCAGTCCACAGACCGACGCTCTACCAGTGAGCCAAACTGCTTTTGACATGGCAGCCTTATTCTTAATAGCAGGATAATTTTCACTTTCTTGATATGTTTTCCCTCAACAGAGGAAAGACTTTAAGGACTGTAAAGAGAATTTAACTTCACCAGGAAATACCATGACTATATTCATAGAATCATTGTTAATAGAATCATTCTTATATATTTTCCTTTTACTGCATTTATGTAAATTTTAAATGTCTACATATGTGCTTTATTTTTTAAATCTTAAGTCTTCTAGATGTTTTAAAGACACATTTTCGAGTTGAATTTCTTAAAAGTATTATGTCTCATTTCCTTATTTTGTCACAAGAAAGCACTGTATTTTCACTAAGCTCATAATTGCTGTCTTTTCTCCAAAGGTCCACATCGGTTACCTTCCCAACAAGCAAGTCCTTGGCCTCAGCAAACTTGCCAGGTAAGCGTGACTACGCGGTGAATAGGAAAGCGGGCTCCTAGGACCGGGGCCCACACAGCGAGGATCTCAGCAGGCTTTCCTTCTTGACCAGTGCGGATCTAATGTTGAGCTCGCATTGCAACTTAAAATTTCTGAAGACTTAGAGGACTTGGACAGGACCTGAAATACAAATGTCCTTGTCCTCGCTCCCCCATTGCCTCCCCGCCGCCCCTGTCTCGTAGTCTTTCATCCACTGGCATATCCTTGAGGTCCTAGCTCACGCCTTTCTCTGTAGAGCCTTCCGACTGGAGAGGACCCAAGCTCCGGACCTTTCAGGGTGGCTTAGCTAACAGTGCGGGGTGGGGGAGGACACCTGGGCTGGGGTGTAACTGCACTACACTGTTTTCAGGCTTTAATCAAACAGCCATCGTTTGGGGTCTCAACCCTGCCTTCGGGCATCTCTCCGGGGTCCAGCAGGGCCGATCAGTTCACTAATAGTTTAGTTGCCTTTGCTGACACAAATCTGTGTCTTCCTCTCAGCTCTGCTCCAAGATAGTGCTTACCCTCCTCTCTCCCACGTCTTTCCTTTCTGCTACCGCTCCTTTTCTATTCCTTATCCTATGTGCTCATTCCCTTAAACATTTTTTCTTAAGCTATCATTTTTATTAGGGTTTTAGGAAAGAGAGTATCATAATCAATTAACTGACAGTCAACTTGAGGGTCCATGTTTATCTATCTTGGATAGATCCATCACCAGTTGGATGTTAATGCCCCTTTTTGTAATTTCTCTGTATAGAAATAGCACTGGGGAAATCCTGGGAGGGGTGTGTGTGTGTGTGTGTGTGTGTGTGTGTGTGTGTGTGTTTTGAGAGAGAGAGTTAAGAACAAAATGAAGAAAAATAGGTAATGAATACACAGTCAAGTGCTTCCCCTCCAAAACATACTTTTTACAATAAACCAAGCTAAGGTTTCATAACTTGATTGAGGGTATAGTGACCATATCAAAATTGGTCATGATCATGTGACTATTCTGTGGCTCTGATGTGTTTCTTCTTCTCCACCTGGACTGAGTTTTGTCACAGTCCTGAAATGGTCCAGATCTTTTTCAATTCCATGTCGATACTGTAAAAACCACCTAGCAGTCTGACAGTTGTCTTCCATGGCTGTTCTTTTTTGCTTTCTTTTCACTCATTTCCTCTAGGGATTAAGGAGAAAGTAAGTAGAAGAGAAAATTTTAACTTTCCTAGTGTCTGACTTTATTCTTGGTCGGTAATCTTGCCACCAGACAGAGCTCCTCGGCCCCATGAAAAGACAATATTGTCTCAGCTGTAATTGCTTCATTGCAATAAGGCTCTTAACACAAATCCAGAAACACCGTCCCCCTTTCAGGGATTTGCACCCAATGTGGTGCCAAGGGGTGACTGAGAAAGGGTACTGGTGGTGAGGGGGTAACGAACCCTACTGTAATTCCTATTGCCACCTCTGCATCTTCCCCATGCGGGTATTCTGGCACTGCTGGTGCCAGTCACAGCCTGTCCCCTGTGAAAGGTGTGTAGTGGAGAGTTTTCATATTCTAAAACAGCTTGGTAGACTACATAGGCCTTGGTCTTAAGGTGAGCACCTTCTCTCAGAGACCACCATATGGAGACAATGGGTAACACTTTATGGAAGTGGGTTCCAGAGTGATCCAATGAGGTCTTGGAATAAATGGCAACTTGAAAATAGAAGGAATACTCTTTGGTTATTTCCTTTCCTAGTGCAAGGAAAAGATCTCAAATAATTAGCCTTTTATGAAACAATACAAAGGAGTTGTTTATTAGCCTGGAGATTTGTCCTTAAATGAACAGGATTAAAATTTAAGAAGGGAGAGGCAGGGAGGAAAGCTAAACAAAAAACCAAGTGTATGTTAGTTTCAGATTTATTATAAAAAAATTGAATAAAGGGTCTATTAAATGGAAAAGAAGGCTAAGTTAAAAAATATATTTTTTTTATTGGTTTCAGAGAGGAAGGGAGAGGGAGAGAGTGATAGAAACATCAATGATGAGAGAGTCATTGATCGGCTACCTCCTGCACACCCCCTACTAGAGATCGAGCCTGAGACCTGGTCATGTACCCATGACTGGAATAGAATCTGGGACCCTTCAGTCCACAGGCAGATGCTCTATCTATTGAGCCAAACCAGCTAGGGCAAGAAGGCTAAGTTTTTATCCAACTTGCTTATTTCTTGTAAGAAGTAGGAATATTCAGGGAATGAAGAGTAATAAAGCAAGCTGAATGTCTTTGCAAAACTTCACTGTTCATTTTACTCTTGTATGTGAAGTTTGTGATATGCTTGCCTTTAAACGAATGACCTTTCTGTGCCACAGAAGTCAAATATCATCAGCCCAACAGTAAAGCCTTAAGTACTAAGAAAATGCCAGAAGTGAGTTGATCTGGTTGAACTTTAGTGGAATTCTAGAGTAAACCCAGCTTGAATAGAAATTCCTTTTGTTGTGCTTGCTTCGGCAGCACAGATACTAACACCGGGACCATACCAGAAGATTAGCACGGCCCCCGCACAAGCACGACACACAAGTTCGTGAAACGTCCCATATTAAAAAAAAAAATTCCTTTTGTTGCTAAAAATCCATTAAACATGTATTAATTTTCTGGCCTTAATAACCAAGTGAACAGCATGAAATCTTTTAAAAAATATATTTTATTGATTTTCCACAGAGAGAAAGGAAGAGGGATAGAGAGCTAGAAACATTGATGAGAGAGAAACATCAACCAGCTGCCTCCTGCACACCCCCTACCGGGGATGTGCCCGCAACCAATGTACATGCCCTTGACCGGAATCGAACCTGGGACCTTTCAGTCCGCAGGCTGATGCTCTATCCACTGAACCAAACCGGTTTCGGCTAGCATTAAATCTTGAATTTTGAGTTGCAGTGCCTCGTGGTAGCCGTGGTTCTTCTACTTATTGAACGCCTTCTGGGGAAGGACACCGTGCCAGAGAGAAGGAGGACATAGCCTCCACCCTCAAGGAGGGGGAGAGTATGAGGCAGCAGGTGCCATGCAGTCACCTGGCTTAGAGTCCCCAGTGTAGAGGAGGCAAAGTCGCTGTGGCCTGGCATGGCCAAAGAGACCCAGAGGTGGAGGTCTGAGCAGAATTCTAAGCGGAAGAGAAATTTCTTAGGTAAAGTTAATGCCTAGGCAAAGGCAGATAAGAGGGTAGGAGCAAGGCATAGTCCAGCGGACAGAGAACACGTCTGATTGTTAGAAATAAGAAATGTGGGCAGGGGTACTGGGGAGATGGTTAAAAAGGCAGGGGAAAATGGAACTCCTATTTGACCCAGTAATCCCACTCCTAGGAATATATCCCAAGAAACTAGGAACACCAATCAGAAAGGATATATGCACCCCTATGTTCATAGCAGCACAATATACAATAGCTAGGATTTGGAAACAGCCTAGGTGCCCATCAGCAGATGATTGGATAAAAAAACCATGGTACATCTACACAATGGAATACTATGCTGCCATAAAAAAGAAGGAATTCTTATCATTTGCAGCAACCTGGATAGAATTGGAGAACATCATGCTGAATGAAATAAGCCAGTCAATGAAAGAGAAACACCACATGACCTCACTCATTTATGGATAATAAAGAACATTATAAACTGATGAACTAAAAGATAGATATAGTGACAGTAAAGCAACAAGCAGATTGTCAAATGACAGCGGGGAGGGGAGGGAGATCTGGGGGAGATAAGAGATCAACCGAAGGACTTGTATACATGCATATAAGTACAACCAATAGACACAAAACTCTGGGGAGGGAGGGTATGTATGGGGGGGTGCAATGGTAATATATGTACACAGATAATAATTTAAAAATAATAAAAAAGAGAGAAAATAAAAAGAAAAAAATAAAAAGGCAGGGCGGCATTAGATTACAAAGAGAACATCTCCCCCCTCCTTTCTCAATTATAAAAATAATATACATACCAGTTAAATCTAAATACAAATGAGTGAGTGAAAGGAAAGTTTTTCTTTCCTATTTTTATTCCCCAGAATAAAAGCTATATATTTCTTTCACTATCCTCTGGAAAATGTCTATGAAAATACAAAAACAAAGCTCTTTAAAATTACCCAAACAAAACAAAGTCAAAAAAAAAGAAAAGAAAAGAAAAGAAAGAAGGGGATCATACTCTACATTTTGTACTACAACTTTTAAAATTCTATTTAAAATACAACAAAATCCCTTGTACATATTTTAGTCCCAAAAGTCCAAGTCCTTTTTAATGGTTACATAGTATTTCATTGACTGATGAGTAGAATTCACTTAACCAGTCTTTGATACCTATAAGTATAGTCTACAGTTTGAGGGTACCGTCAAGAAAGAAAAAAATGCTTTGGTGCACACATTTCATATATGTGCACACTGAATGGTCTTGGGTTTAAAACCCGGTCAAGGGCACGTACCTTGGTTGCAGGTTCCACAGCACCGGAAGGGGCACACCAATTGCTGTGTCTCACCTCAGTGTTTCTGTCTCTCTCTTTTCCCCTCCTCCCTCCCTTCCACTCTAGAAATCAATGGAAAAAAATATCCTCCAGTGAGGATTCAAAATAATTATACTAAATAAACAAAATAAAAAATATATATATTGGAGTTCCTTCAATGTTGTTTGCCTGCTGGGAACACAGAAGAATCAGAGTGGCTCCTGCCTTCAGGTTGAGCGGTGACTAGGGCAACCTACCATTTATTGATTTTATTTGCTGTAACAGGTATAAAGGTGCAAGTTGTCCGTTCTATATGAGGGTCATATTAGAGAGAAGAGCTTTAAAATGCCACATAGACAAGGTGAACCTTGAGTCCAAATTCACGACTAAAAGGCCACATTTTAAGGAAAAGGTCCTCAATGTGAATTATTATTCTAAAATGGGTGATTCATAGCGTTGGCCAGATTGTTCAGTTGGTTAGACCATCATCTTCATTACGCCAAGGTTCCGAGTTTGATGCCCAGTTAGGGCACAAACAAAAAGCAACCAAATGAATGCATAAATAAGTAGGATAACAAAGAGATGTTTCTCTCCCTTCCTTTCTCTAAAAATCAATAATAACAGAGAAAGAAATAAGAGGGGTCATTCATGTGGCCATCTTTACATTTCACAACTAGACTGAAAGCTGTTGAAAGGAGAAAAGTCATCATTTGACAGATTGTGTTCTAAGCTAAGATCAGTCAGCTTTAATTTTGGGAGGAGGTTAATCATATTGATTGCTCATATGGACCTATTATGTAAAGAGATCTCTGTTCAGTTCTAATCTGATTATCCTAATAGTTTTAGTTGGCACAGTAGTTGACAGTGGTCTAGCTATTAATGAACAAATATTTATTTTTAACTCGAACTTTAATCTCTGATTAAACAATATATTTAATTAGAACACTTGAGCCCTAGCTGGTTTGGCTCAGTGGATAGAGTGTCAGCCTGCGGACTGAAGGGTCCTGGGTTCAATTCTGGGCAAGGGCACATGCCTGGGTTTCGAGCAGTAGGGGCTTGTAGGGGGCAGCTGATCAATGATTCTTTCTCATCATTGATATTTCTATCTCTCTCTCCCTCTCCCTTCCTCTCTAAAATCAACAAAATATATATATATATATATATATATATATATATATATATATATATATATTAGAACACTTGAGTCTTGGCTTGGAATTGGTGACTTGAGAGTTTTAAAATTACTCATCTGTAATTGTGTTTTTCGTGAGTGAACTATATACTCTTAATTCTCTCTCTCTTTGGGGCCATAGGGACACACATCTGTCCTAGTTGGTCTCGGTTAGACCTTCCCTCTTCATTGTCCTGTAGTTTTTATACCTTTTTATTCTCCTGTAAGCATCGGTCTCCTGCCCACATCCTATCATTGATTCAATGAAGTCCTTTTATTCTTATGGGGAAGCCTTAGCAATTTCACTTTAAAAATTTTATCATTAAACTAAAACAAATCTTTCTTTTTTAGGATTGTAGAAATCTATAGTAGAAGATTACAAGGTAAATTTTAAAACTTTTTTTACTGAAAAAAATTTCTTATTGTACTTAAGTATAATACACATGACTTAAAAAATTAAAACCTCCTAGGAATATAAAACAGAAAATGTCTGCTTGTATACATTCCTTCACACTTTTATGCATATACAAACATTTTAAAAATAAATTTATTTTATTACATTTCAAAACGGGCTCATATGATACATAATGGGCTTCAGTTGTCTTTTCCCCCCCTTTACATCTTAAACATTTCCCCCCACAGACATGTAAGTATCTCATTTGTTCTGCCCGCTGTTCAGCGTCCCGTTGCACGGCTGTGCTGCGGCTTCATTTAGTCAGCCCTGCTCTGATAGACACGTGGGAAATGTGTCAGCTTCCCAGTGGGTGTAATGCCGCCGTGAATGTATGTATTCGAAGATCCGTTGTGTATTCAGCACAGGAACTGCGTTTTTGAGGTTAAATCACCAGTTTTCAGCATTGCTCTGAGTACAATTCAATAATCGCACTGTCACCCCCTTGTTAATCCTGTTGCCGAGCTATTTTTTTCATTTGCTCTGCTCTCCTCGGTGGCAGTGCCTGTTATCAATATTCTGTTGGTCTTGCTGCACACCCGAGAGACAGTTGGTGCTCTAATCCATCCCCTCCGGGGGTGCTTCCTGAGCTCTCCTCGGCGGTGCTGAGAGCCGGGGATGGGACAGGGGCCTCCTGTGGCCCAGGCAGCAGACCAAGCCAGCTGCTAGAAGCTGCTGTGTCTCGGCGTTTACATCTCTCGGAAGTCTGCAGTTAGAGGTTTTTATATGTTCTAGAGACAGCAAAAAACATTCAGCTGTTTGTGTGAGACACTAACACTGAGCTCCCCGTCACATCCACAGTTCAAGAGCGCCTCACCAAACAGATTGCCGTAGCAATCACGGAAGCCTTGCGGCCTGCTGGCGTCGGGGTCGTGGTTGAAGCAACGTAAGTCCGTGTTTGCTTCTAATAACGTCATGGTGATGCCCGAACGGATATTCATTTCACTCACCGTGTTGCCAATATGGGAATTAGGGTATGGGAGGCTGTTTTGTGTGTGAGTTTGGGGGCTGTGGGGGAGTAGGAAGTCCTAAGCTTAGCTGTAGTGGTTCGTACAGGCAGTAGCGTTGCATATCTTCTCTTCATTTCGTCTTTAGCTCTTTGTTGCTCCAAGCAGAGTTTTTCTAATATTTTGGCACATATTTTTTAAAAAAATAGAGCTAAGAATGGGTACAAAGGGCACCAGAAGACACTTCTTTCAGTTAGAAGGCATTATGAGAATTGCATGCAGCTTGTGGGCAAAGTTCTCATCCCTTCTCCCGGCGTGGCATGGACTCTGCACTGTGCGTGCTCTCCAGCTGCTCACCGCGGTCACCGTCCTGGATTCTGGCTGGTGAGCCCTTGGTCATGAAAACAGAAGAAGCGAGAACTCTGGATTTCTTCTTATCTCGAACTTGTATCTCCATAGACCACTTGTATTATTTTCACCTAGGAAGACTATCCCATTCTTCCCTCTCCTGTTGGATGCCATAAGGATTTGACCACTGAGAAGAATAAACGATATTAAACTAAGAAACTTTAAAATATATATATTTTTAGCCCTACTCGGTTTGGCTCAGTGGATAGAGTGTCAGCCTTCGGACTGAAGGGTCCCAGGTTCGATTCTGGTCAAGGGTACATGCCTGGGTTGCAGGCGCAATCCCTACTAGGAGTTGTGCAGAAGGCAGCCGATCAACGATTCTCTCTCATCATTGATGTTTCTCTCTCTCCCTCTCCCTTCCTCTCTGAAATCAATAAAAATATCTTAAAAAATAAAATAAAATAAAATAAATAAAAAAGAAGGAACTTAAATATATATATATATATATATATATATATAGATAGATAGATAGATAGATAGATAGATAAAATGTATCTAAGTGACAAACATGGTTATTGTGAGCCCAGTTTAATCAGATTTAATATTTTGGCCCGCTTTTTATTTTAAAACAAAACCAGTAACTGTTTATTCTCCCTTTGTTGGCTTGTTTTGCAGACACATGTGTATGGTGATGCGAGGGGTACAGAAGATGAACAGCAAGACTGTGACCAGCACGATGCTGGGTGTGTTCCGGGAAGACCCGAAGACGCGGGAAGAGTTCCTCACCCTCATCCGGAGCTGAACTGGCCGTGTCCGCCGTGTGCTCTGCAGACCACGCCTCTGATAGCATTGCTGTCTGGTCTTACCTGTTTGTACAATTCCCTTCTCAATCGTGAAACGTGCTCCTTGTCACTAATTGTGTTTAGTAATTATTTATTGCAAGTCAAATAAAGTTAATTTTAATGTAGGGGTGGGCCCGCTGCTTTGTTCCTGCCGCTGCTTAGGGCCACATTCACGCACACTGTGTTATGTTCTCACTGCCGTTCGGTAACTGAGGATGCTGGGGAGGAAGAACTCATGTATTTTGTTCCAATAGTCTGGTGATTTGGTTCATAAGCGTAGGAGTGTTGGGAATGGGAGAAAACTATGGCCAATATACTGCTTTTTTCCATTCCCCCCAACCAAAGCGGTGTAGTGCTTAAAATAAGCTATTATACAGCTCTGCAAATTCAAAGTCCACCAGGCTCCTCTTTAATCATGTTTATTAAACCGCCAGTAACACTTTATTTTTTATGTATTTATTTTTGACTGTCTAGTTGTAATGTTAGTCACCCAGGCAAGGTGGTGAATTACCTATGTTTTTTATTTTATTTTACTGTGAGTTAAAAAGGAACATTTCTACCTTCTGTTCTTTTAAAATCCATGTGTCGGGAATTAGTTCCTGGAGTTGTTTACGAGTGTATTCTCCTGTCAACATACAGGGATTTTGACATTGAACTCTCTGTGCCTTGATGAGAATATCACACCCTTTGGAGTGTAGATACCTTTGCCTTTATTTAAAAGCCATTATTTTATGAGACTTAGTACTGACACTACACATTCCTAGTCCTCTACACGCTGCCTTTTTAAGTTTCTTGGGAGCTTACGTTGCGTGTTTCTTGCGGATCCCTCAAAACTTTCTGTTATCTTCTGAATAGCTTTCCCCGTATTCCATGAAGTTTCGAGTGTTCATCACTTTCAGATCCACAGAACCACCGCTTCCGTGAACGTGAAAGAGTGCAGACGGCACCGTGAGCTGCATCCAGTGTCTAATGACCTCTGTGGTGGTGGTGTCTGTGAAAATGCACCACAATCTTCTGGAACCCCTGGAAAGTCCTGGAAGCCCCAATCTGCTTTCCCTTGTGGTCCATGAAGGTCTTGTCTTCAGTGTAACTGTTCAAGTGGTCCAGGTCTGCTAGTCCCGGAAGCTGTTGCCTTATTGATGATTGTCTTAAAGTCTCCTCTTCTGGGGCAGCGTTGGGCCAAATTAAAACAATAAAATCACCCAACTCCCCTGCAAAAACACAAACACGATTCATTATTCTGGAAGAAGCCTCTTATTTGGCTGACGTTGTGCTCCTCAAATATCCCATTACCTTAAGAAGAACCACAGCGATCGCTTTCACTCTGGAAATCCTAGCTCTCCCTCTGTAATGCCCTTTGTTTGGCTTCGGACGAGACAAAAATGGAAGAGATTTTTTTTAAAAAAAATTCTCTACTCGCATTTCCCATAATCTTCTATAGTCGGAGTTTCTAAAGTACAGTGGTGGTTGATGTTTTAGTTCCTTTAAAAAGTGAAGCTAATAAAAACATCATTCTGTTTAATATTTAGATACTTAGAATTAAGTACTCAAATTCATGTTTGGTATTTTAAAGTAAAATCAGGTGTGGCTTGGAGGACCAAAGAAATTGTTAGCTATAAATGTATCTTCCTGAGATCCATTGTATTCCTCTGTAAATGACTCTGCGCTAACGTCCCCTAGAAGTGTTCTCATTAAGGTCTAAGGTAGCCACAGGCTGCCATCTTATTGGTAAATACAAAATAACTGTCTTGTTTTACTCTGGTCTGTAGTGTTTTAAAATTACCTTTTCATATACACGACTTTGAGTCCATTTTGGGGACTTTTAACACTGTTCAATGAAATTGTCTGAATTTTATGTATGTGTGTGTATATTCCTGAAGTTAATTCTATTTAAATTATTAAAGTGTTATAACTTTGTTCTTGTGAAAGTACTTTCTTTTTGAACCACTAGCATAGATCACCAGGCTGTTTCCATTGTAGTCTGTGTACCAAGTGCTTCTTGCAGCCAGGAAGCTGTTAGAAGGTAAATCCCCGTGACGGTACAAATTAACCGGAGGCGCTCTGTTTTCCTTTGGCATTTGGTTTGGGTGTTACCGTCCTCAGCTCCTGCCATCATGGGAAGGGGAGGTCTGGGGTGAGAGAGAGGAATCTGAGTAGGCGCCATGTCCCTGTTGTTTTAAGCTTAGTGTGAGTAACTCCAGCCCCCTGGGAACGCTCTCCTTTCCGCGTGGGGGTAGCTGGGGAAGGAAGGGCTGGGGCCCGGAGCCAGGCAGTGCCAGGAGTGCCAGAAAGTTTTCCTCCTTCTAGAGAAGAGCCCATCTTGGGCAGAACTTCCAAACAGGTGCAAAGGTGTTGCTGCCTCTTTCCTGTCTGTGCCTGGTGACTTCATCAAATCCTCTTTTCTGGAGGTCTGGTCTCCATTCCCTGCCCACCTGGCAGCTCACTGGCTGTCAGCACATCCAGGTGCTGGTGCACGGGAGAGGCTGGTGGCTCCTCAAAGGGCCCAGTAGACTGTTGGGTAGCAAGTGTCATCACCCAAATTAGGCTTATGGAAATAAAACATTCCTAAAACCACAACTCACAGATGCCAATGAAACAATGAGCTTCTCCACTAAGCCCAAGATGCTGCTCCTGAGTTTTTCCCCTAAAGATTGATTGGCTGAGTTCCTTGTTTTGTCACTTAGTGCAGTGTTTCCCAAACTTTTGACATATGTGTACCGCTTCTATAATTTTTGTAACGCTGAGTACCCCTCAAAAAAAAAAAAAAGGATGTATTTTAATAACAATATATTTTTTCTTTTTTTGGTACATACACAAAATAACAATAAATTAAAAATAAAACTATTCATAATAAAATATAAATAAAAGTTTATTATAAATAACATTTATTTGCACACCGGACCATCTCACGCCTCACAAGACTGTCTTGACTTGACTCATGAGAACGTAGAATTAGGCGCAGTGCATATCCCCACCAAACTCTTCCCGTAACCCTGGGGGTACGCGTACCACACTTTGGGAAAGACTGACTTAGTGGAAGAGCAGTGCAGATACCAAAGGATTTAGAGAAGGCTGCCTGGCAACACAGAACAGCTGGGTTCATGATGGCCTGACTCTACTAAGATGCTGAAGGTGAGGAGAGCTATCTTAACAGATGAGTTCAGGGGAAGGGTGTAAATTCCGGACAGCACCACCCTCCCAGAGGCACGTGCTTTGTTTAGTTTTACTCTTTATTATGGGAAATGAAATGTGCAATGACAAACCATGCATGAGTACATGAACTTCCATGTACTCATCACCCGGCCACAATAAGTCTCAGCTCCCAGCCACCTTGATTCCTCCACACTTTCCATTCCCGCTGGACGGTTTCTCTTTCATCCTCACTAGGGACATTTTTTTCCCATTGGTTATTTATTTTTTAGAGAGAGTGGAGGGGAGATAGGAGAGAGACAGAGAAAAACACCAATGTGTGAGAGACACATCAATTGGTTGCCTCCCCAGGTACATGCCCAAGGCTCTAACTGCTGAGCCAAACTATCCAGGGACCCACTGGATTATTTCAAAGCAAATTTCAGACATCATTTAAAATTTTTTAAATTTATTTTTTATTTAGTTTATTTAGCAATTACAGTTGACATTAAGTATATTAGTTTTAGGTGTACGACATAGTGATTGGATATTCATATTCCTTACAAGCGATCACCCTGATAATCCAGGCTACATTTCATCCCCAAGTATTTCTGATTATCTAAACAAAAAGAAATCATGTAAAAAACCCACAAACTATTCATTATACACACAAAATCAATGCTTCTATATTAAACATCTAGTCAGCATTCAATTTTTCCCTACTATTTAATAAGTTCTTTTTTTACAGTTAATATTTAAATCCAGGTACAAATGAATTTCATACATTGCAATTGGTTGATCTGGTTTATTTTGTTGTTAATCTTCAAGCGAGGGTATTTTTCCATTGATTATTAGAGTGGAAGGGAGAGAGAGAGACAGAAACATTGATGTGAGAGAGACACATTGATTGGTTGCCTTCTGCATGTGCCCTGACCAGGGTCAGGGATGAGCCTGCAATTAAGGTATGTGCCCTTGACCAGAATCGAACTTGTGACCTTTCAGTCCACAGACGGACACTTTACCCACTGAGCCAAACCATCCAGGGCTGTTTTATGTGTGTGTGTGTGTGTGTGTGTGTGTGTGTGTGTGTATGTGTGTGTGTGTGTGATGGAAGGCACATAACATAGTTTACCATCTTTGTATAGTACAGTAATGACTATATGCACATTGTTGTGCAACACATTTTTAAAACGCTATACCCATTGAACAACTCCCCTTTGTCGCTTCCTTACAGCCCCTCATAACCACTAACCTACTTTGTTTCTGAGTCTGACTACTTTAGGTACCTCATATATGTAAAATCATGGATATTTGTCTTTTTGTGATTGGCTTTTTTTTTCCACTTAGCATGATGTCCTTAAGATTCATCCATATTTAGCATATAATAACATTTTCTTCTATTTAGGAAGTTTCTAACTCTCTATTCCTCTCCCTTCCTCTCTGTAAAAAAATATATTTAAAAAAAAGAAATATCAATTATGAGAACCATTAATAGATTGCCTCCTGCATGCCCCCTACTTGGGATTGAGGCCGCAACCAGGCATGTGTTCTTGACCAGAATCGAACCCAGGGCTCTTTCTACTGGGGCTGGAACTGTTTTCTTAATTTCTTCCTTGGATAGTTCATTAGTTGCTATGTTGTTTTTTTTAAGTCCTTTAAAGCTATGGAATCAACTTTTATTCTCCCTTCCCTGCCTTTTCATTGCAATTACTTGGGCATTTGTTTTTGGAGAAGCCCTATATTTACCCTAAGAAACGTCAACTGTCCGAATATCTGTGGCTGTCTAAAAGGAGTGGAACTTTGGCTAGCAAAGGAAAAAAGTATTATTTTATGTAGCAACACTTCCCCATGCCCACAAACTCCTACTTCTGAGGTAACCGGGGTTGGCCTGGTTCTGCCCAGCCTTAACCTTGAACACAGCTCTTCTCTGTTTGGTGACTCATGCTCACCTTCCCAAACACATTTTTTTTTTTTTTTTGCAATGGGTGGGTAGGGGTGGGGGAGGCCTGTCCTTTCTGGACAGTCTTTAGTTTTAAAGCATCTGTCACGTGACTTCCTTGGCCGCCATGATGTTAGTTAAGGTGACAGGGTTAGGACTGGAAATAGTGAATCACAAAGACATGGCATCAGCTTGAGAGCCTATCCCTGGGGAATTCCATTGTTTAGTGGAATGGTAGAAGTGTCTGGGAAGCTGACTTCTTCCATTTCCATGGCCCTCTGAGTAAGGATACCACGCTCTGGCTGGTGGGGGTGGGGAGGAAAGTGACACACCAGGTCCTGTATTGAAGCTGCTTCTTCTCTCTTCCTAATGGTGTAGTTAGGACTCGCAAGTCCTGCTGGGAGAACGTCTAGCACATGCATAGCACAACTCTCACACATTCATCCATTTACTTCTGCTTTCTCCTGTTTGGTCTGAGCCGATCCTTTAACCTGTGGGACTGGCTGTGCCGCCCAGGCAGACACGGTTTGGCTCTGTCAGTGCTGAGAAGGCTGTGCCGAGGGAGACCGGTGATGAAATACCGGGCGCCTGTGAAAACATCCTCCAAGGCGGTCCCAGTTATGCCCTGTTGATTTTCTGATCTTAGGGTGAGTTTCTTCTCCTCCCTCCTTTTTCTGCATCTTTTCCTGTTTGAAAAATGTGTTGAACGAATAGACGAAGAAGACATTTTTCTTTCTAATTTGTCTTTTTGTGGGGTTTCCCATTACCTCTGTGTGATGACACTAATTTTTGCAGTCCTGTTCTATCTTGACTGGCAAATTTCTTTATAGAGATCTTTCTCTTTGCAGAGCCATTTCATGTCTAAAACCAAGGGATAAAGGAAGCAGAAAAGCTAATACATAAAAATCAGTTTAAAAATGATGAGTAGGGCCGAAACCGGTTTGGCTCCATGGATAGAGCGTCGTTCTGTGGACTGAAAGGTCCCAGGTTTGATTCTGGTCAAGGGCATGTACCTCGGTTGCAGGCACATCCCCAGTAGGAGGTGTGCAGAAGGCAGCTGATTGATGTTTCTCTCTCATCGATGTTTCTAGCTCTCTATCCCTCCTTCTTCCTCTGTAAAAAAAAAAAAAAAATCAATAAAATATATTAAAAAATAAAATAAAATGATGAGCAGGGCCATAAAGTTAATTCAGATTGGTCATTTGAAAGGTACTTTTAACCAAGGACAGCTAATCCCAGAGCACAATTTCTCACTTCTCATTTGTGGCTGCTTCGGAAAGGTGGTTTGCCTGTGAGCAAGGAACGTGGGAATTTGAAGCCTCTATCAAATCTTACCTGACCTTCTCTTACTCAGCAGCGGTCAGCATCGCCTCTTAATGAAAGGGTGGGAGGAGGATGGCTTCTTATATCAATGCTTTGTTAACAGAATTTCCACATACATTTAAAAATAATTATTAAATCAAAGGTGTCATGTGCACTTGAAGTATAGAGAAGTCAACAATGAGTTCTCATGGCCTTTTTTAACTGGAACACTGTAGAGAAAATTAAAATCAAGGTGACACTTGGAGTCCTGAAAACTGAACATTTATGTTTCCTGAATTTTAGTGTTTTACGGGTAGAAGAGAAATCTTCCAGATTTTTTCTTTTTCTTTTTTGGATGATCCTCACTTGAGGATATTTTTCCATTGATTTTTTTTTTAAGAGGGAGTGGAAGTGAGAGGGAGAGACAGAAAGAGAAAGATACATCGATTGGTTGTGGGATTGAGCCTGCAACCAAGGTACATGCCGTCGATGGGAATCGAACCTGGGACCCTTCGATCCTCAGGCTGATGCTCTATCCACTGAACCAAACTGGCTAGGGCAGAAATCTTCCAGATTTAATGTTGTGTGTGTGTACTCAAAGTTAAATCTGAAAAGTTGTTATAAGGTACTATTTTTTTAAATTAAACTTTGATTCAAACAAACAAACAAACAAACAAACAAACAGATGTGATTATACATAACATATAAATAATTTTCTGTGTATATGAATCTTGTATATGTCTTAAGTATTTTTGGAAGTATATGTAAGAAGGCATAAAAACGGTGGCTTTGGGGAAGGGGACTGGGTGGCTGGGTATATTAAACTTTTCATGGTGCTTTCCACAAGTATTATTTTCTCAGCAGCTCTCTTACATAAAGAACATTTCCATTTTGTCAGTGAGCAGGCTGGGGCTCAGGAGGATTAAATGACTGCATCGCTGCCGCTGGGATAGAGCTGAGGTTCCTGCCTTGGCTCTCCATCTGTTGGTCTTTCTGTTAAGCAATGGGCCCGGCATTAGATCGCCTCTAGCTCACCGCTGCAGCGGCTCATCTGGTCCAGCTGACCTCTGTAACCCCAGGCACCTCCCTGTCTTTTGAATTGGACTCAGAGGTTTTTTTTTTGTTTTTGTTTTTTTTAAACAACCTAAGTGGTTATTTTTAAAAAATATATATATTTTATTGACTTTCCACAGAGAGGAAGAGAAAGGGATGGAGAGCTAGAAACGTTGATGAGAGAGAAACATCAACCAGCTGCCTCCTGCACAACCCCCACTGGGGATGTGCCCGCAACCACGGTACATGCCCTTGACCGGAATCGAACCTGGGACCCTTCAGTCCGCAGACTGACTCTCTTTCTACTGAGCCAAACCAGTTCCGGCTGGACTCAGAGTTTTGAAGATGTTTGCAATCTGCTTTGCCCTTTGAACTCCAACATGTTGCTGGGAGCAACTTGAAGATAGGAGCGTGAATCAGCCACGTGCAGTCCCATCTGATCACACAGTCTTTTTAAAAATTACTCACTCAAAGAGTGAGGCTACTTTCCCCCCTATGGGTCCCCCCGCCCCCCAATAGAAGGACTTTCTCCAGAGGCAGTGGAAGGGAGGGGGGAAGGGGAGAGAGAAGGAAGAGAGAGAAACATCGATGTGGGAGAGGGGTAGGGGTCCAACCTGCAACCCAGGTACGTGCCTTTGACCGGGAATCAAAGTGAAGTCCCTCAGGTGTGCACCCTCAGTTTAATGCCTGAGCCACACCAGACGGGGGCTGATGACACAGTCTTAAAGGCTCACTTTTTTAAAAAAAAAATGTGGCAATACATCTACTTAGCACAAAATTCAAACAGCACAAAAGGATATGGAGCAACAGCTCGCCTTCACCTCTGCCCTCGAGTGAGCCAGGCACCAGCTAAGCATCAGGGATATTCTATGAGATGCTTTACTGTGATTGCAAAAGGAAAACCCTTCTCTCCCACTCCCTGGCTGACTGCCTGTCCTTCTGAACGGTAGGCTGTGCAGCTCTAAAGTGGTGAGTGGTTCCTGTAACTCTGAATGGAAGAGCCATTTGGATTATTATGTCTCCTGTTTTTTCAAAGTCAACATTAGGTACTTTCTCGGAAAATATTTTGGCGAAACTCCTGCCCCAAAACGCGCTCACTTCACAGAACTTGGACCATCCTGCAAAAGAAGTGCTTCCGGCCAGCTGAGTGTCTAAGCAGAGGCTCTTCTCAAATTTGGTTTTCTCTCACGTTCACCTTTTTTGAAAAGGAAATGATTCATCTGCATGCAATGCAGAAAGCATGAAAGGATATAGAATGAAAAGTTTCCCTCTGGCCAAAACCGGTTTGGCTCAGTGGATAGAGCGTCAGTCTGCGGACTGAAAGGTCCCGGGTTTGATTCCGGTCAAGGGCATGTACCTTGGTTGCGGGCACATCCCCAGTAGGGGGTGTGCAAGAGGCAGCTGATCGATGATTCTCTCTCATTGATGTTTCTAACTCTCTATCTCTCTCTCTTCCTCTCTGTAAAAAAATCAAATATATATATATATGTTTCCCTCTGTCCCCAGTCCCCCAGTCCCCTTCCCCACAGTCACTGTTTTTTACTACCTTCTTACATATACTTCCAAAAAACACTTAAGACATACACAGGAACATTCATATACACAGAAAATTACTTATGTGTTATGTATAATTATATCTGTTTGCTTGTTTGAATCAGAGATTCTGGACCGGGTGTGCCCATCAGAATCACCGGGGAAACTTTCAGATAAGGCCTGTGTCTGCACTACACCCTATGAAAACCTGCTCAGGGTTTGTGCTTGCCCTTGGTTGTTCAGTGTGCTTCCTGGTTGAGAAACACGAGCCTGAGACATAACCATTCAGACCCGAGGACCCGTCAGGGAGCCGCGGGGCCCCAGCCCAGGTGGTTTGGGAGAACAGCTGCATGAATCACTCTGTGAGCAATCGGTTCCACTTCCACTGGTCAGGGTGTCTGCAACCACTCAGTTGATAAGTCTAAAGGTAAATTGCCTCTTAGGAAGGACTGTCTGCAGATTAATACAATCAGGGCTGCAATTACCTGTGTATAAATGACTTAGCTCTCTGGTCTGATTTTTCTAAACATATCCTACTTTCCCCCCTGATTTTTTTTTTATAGTTGTTCTTTATAGAACACAGAAAATACACTAAGCCTTAAAGAAAAGGACTAGGTACCCAGAATTACCTAGCTCAGAGATAACTACAGTTAACCTTTTATTTTATTTATTATTATTTTAAATAAATATTTTATTGACTTTTACAGAGAGGAAGGGAAAGGAATAGAGAGCAAGAAACATCGATGAGAGAGAAACATCGACCAGCTGCCTCCAGCACACCCCCTACTGGGGATGTGCCCGCAACCAAGGTACATGCCCTTGACCGGAATCGAACCCGGGACCCTTGAGTCCGCAGGCTGACGCTCTCCACTGAGCCAAACCAGCCAGGGCTACAATTAACCTTTAAATTTTACTTTTTAAATTGTGCATATGTTAAATGTGGCCCTGTAGCTCAGTTGGTTTAGCACATTGACCTCATCTGCCAAGGTTGCAGGTTTGATCCCTGGTGAGGCACATACAGGAATTAACCAATGAATGCATAAATAAGTGGAAAACAAATCGATGTTTCTCCCTCTCTCCCCCCTTCTTTCTCTTGAAAAATCAATTAATTTTTTTAAAAGTGAGTAAAATAAAAGAAATGCTACAGAAGTGTATTTAAAGCAAATCTGTAGTCGTATGGAAAGCAAGTCCATCCAGACATTATATCATTTTGTCTGTATTTACTTGAGTGTGTAACATTAATGGATAAAAGGGTAAGGAAAGACTTACACATCACACACATACGCACACACATTATTATATCCAACAAAAATCTACTGTGATGCCTTAATATCATACCCATTCTCCTTGACCTTTTCTCAATTTTCTTTTACTAACACTTTGACATATACTCTGCAGTCTTTGCCACTTCTCCCCCTGTAACGATCTATAACACTGGATACTGTAAAGTATACATAGCCTCTCTCTTATCTTGGAATGTTATATGGATGGATCTTGTACCTTTGTTTAAATGATAACATGACATTTCATGGTAGAAATGTCATACTGTATTGATCATTTTCATAATAATATACTTTTGGGTTATTTATAGTTTTTTATTATTATAAATAATACTACAGTAAACATCTGTTTCCCAAGGATGGGGTTCTAATTATGGATTTACTGGGACAAAAAGGTACCCCATCTTCCTTTCTTCCCCTCCCCTAAGGAACAGCAATGACTCACTGAGCTATTCACACCTCCCCGACCCCTACAATGTATAGACATCCTCTTATATGTAACTGTCTTATAGCTAAAAATTTTATAGCACACAGATTAATTCCTTCTTTACCTAGGAGTACCTCTGACCCTCATTTATCTTGGCATGTCCTTGTTTTTTAAAAAATAGGAAATTTTGCTGAGTCAATTGTAGTTTTACATGTGAAACCCTAGACAAAGATCCCTTGTATATTTTTCTGGGTTTTCCCCAATGCTGCATTTAGGAAAACTATCATATGATATCGCAACCAGGATATTGCCATTGATATAATTCACTAACCTTCTTCAGATTTCCCCAGTTTTACTTGTACTTGTGTGTTGCGTGTGTGTATTATTTTATACAATTTTATTGCCTGTGCGGGTTGGCATATCCACCACCGCAGTCAAAATATTGAACAGTTTCAACACCACAAGGATCCATTGTATTGCCTTATTATATTCACACACCCGGCTCTTCACATTTTAAAAAGACTCTTGATATTTCAATTTACTTCCTGGCCAGGTATTACCAGAATTGAGTATCATTCTAAAAATGTAAACATTACTAGGTGAACAATATCTTCACTATCCTATCCCTATGTTAAAGTCTTTTTAACACATTTATCATCAAATTGGCTCTCAAAGAGTATTGAAAATACTCTCTTAGAGAATATGGGGCAGGCGTTTCTTGCATTTTTTATGGTTGTACAATACCTCAAACCATTATTTTCAGCATAAATCACATCACCAAAGCTACCAAATGCAATAAGCACACAGACTCCTGTCTTTAACAAAGCTGGCGCTAACTTCATAGAAGCACTGCTCATGGGGTTGAGGCAATAGTATTTTTGCTTAATGGGGATTTCTGGCTAAGGGCAGACTGGAAGGCTTTTGCTAAACTTATTTCTAAAGGAAATTTGTTCTAAATCAGAGGATATTTGCATTTTTTTCTAAGCCCAGTTTGGTGAAAATGTATTTTCTTCATTGGAGGAGGGACTTTCTCTCAGTCTCTCTCGGAGAAATTAGCTTGTTGCTAGTCAGGGTTATCCCAGCCCCTTGGCACACTGGCTCCTTTCGTGGGGTTGGAATTCTTACTGGTTTCCAGTGAATCCGTGGCCATCTACTTTTCCTTATAAGCTATCATTCTGCTAAAGTCAGAGCATTGCTGAACTTGGAATCAATTATAAACACCAATATAGGGGTATTCTTGGAATAGAGGTGATGTAAACAATAGTGTGTGGGGTAAAGTGATGGATGACAGGTAGAATTAGAAGGGGATGTCCTCAGACAAATATAGCATGAGGAGGTTATGGGGCCAGAAATGCAATATATGATAAATCATTCCCCAGTTGGCCTGGAAAAATTAAATACGTACAATGCATAGAGAATGCAATTTTATTTAGCTATGTGGTCATGCACATTTTAGATCTAGAAGTTATTTGTGGAATATTAAGCAAAGAAGATCAGATTCGGAAAGACCCTATATATACTTGCCATTTTAAACAATGATACATGCATATCTCCCTTGCCCCCAAAATTCTACTTTTGAGCATTTATCCTCTACATGTGTTTGCATATGTGTGAAAGGGACAGTTGTGTACAGGTTATTCATTGCAGCATTGTCCGTAATAAGAAAGCTCTTCTTTATAAGTCAGCTCTAAACCCAACATATGTGCATTGACCACATGTGATTTGGGCTGTAATTTTTAGAGCTCTTCCACCCAGAGGTGCCGGGTTTTGAGCCACTGTTCATGTTTATCTCTTGGGCTCACACGGAACAGAGCCCTGAGGTTGGGCAGGGCACTTGGTTAGTTCTTGTTGAGGACACCTCAAGGGCTTAGCTAGTATCTCATTCTAAGAGGATCCTGTGGGCTGGGGTTCATGGAATTCTTGATTCTCTTAAACATTAGCGATTGGGGTAGGGAGGCTTGGGGGAATTTGTTATTGGATAAAGTCTGTAAGCAGATAAAGTGAGGAGTGCAGAACTGCTCTCCTCACCCCTTTCCTCTTATTCTTTTCCCTTAGAATTGAAAACCAAAGGCCCAAACTCTACCTTATACAAAAGCCACATGAGACATTATGACTCAGAAGGGAGGTTCAGGACTGAGTTCCTGTAATTCTGAACAGACTGTTTATTTTTAAAGCATTTCCATAATTTGTTTTTATAAATGTGTAATTGCTCTGATAATCTGCAGTGTTCTGAGTTTGGGGAAGATC
Organism: Vespertilio murinus; assembly: GCA_963924515.1. Lineage (NCBI taxonomy): Eukaryota > Metazoa > Chordata > Mammalia > Chiroptera > Vespertilionidae > Vespertilio > Vespertilio murinus. The sequence goes on along the minus strand of OZ004704.1, from coordinate 182,454,298 downwards.
GTTATTAAAGACCTAGAACTTCTGGTAAGTATTGTAACACAGATTCCCTTAGCTTGTAAGCATATGAAACAAAACAAAATGAAGTATAAGTTTGAAATAAAACCATGGAACACTATTTGTCTCTGACAAATTTTTGTTGTTGTTGTTAATCCTCACTCCAGATATTTTCTCACTGATTCTTAGAAAGAGTGGAAGGGAGGGGGAGAGACACAGAGAAAGATCAATGTGAGAAAGCCACATTGATTGGTTGCCTCCTGTACGTGCCCTGACCAGGGCCCAGGATCTAGTCTGCAATTGAGGTAGTATGTGTCCTTGACCAGAATTGAGCCCAGGGCTGGAATCAAACCCAGGACCCTTCAGTACACAGGCCGGTGCTCTATCCACTGAGTAAAACCAGCAAGGGCCATCTCTGACAAATATTTACACTGTCATCATGTCAGCACTGATTACTGAGTTAACTAAAAATTGTGAGATAACTTTTGTTTTGGGAGGCAGGAGTACGAGTTCAATTCTCACCTGTCATGACAATTTGGATAACAGCTAAATTGATCAATCAAGAAGAGCAAATTTTCCCCATGGGAGTTCTAAATATATAAAAGCCTAATATGCAAATTTCCTCCATGCAGTTTTTAGTTAAGTAACTGCAAGGAGAAATAGCTAAATGATTTTTAAGGAGTTGTCTCCTTAAGTGGGAGGACTCTTGCTTAAATTAAAAGCTTTCTGTCACAATTTGACTTTTGAAAAATTATGTGCCTGCATATACTTTGTTAAAAGTTAAAAATATACCGGTACCTATATTTTTACCTACATATATGGGGCCAGGAAAATAAACGTAAGCATGGTATCTGTAATGATTATTTGAAATATCCTTCAATGTTACAACTAAAGTAATGTTTGGGGGAAACAAAAGGATAAGAATGAAGTACATGAATTCCTGGATGAAATAAAAGAATTGTTGCTCTGACCTAACCTTATTTGGCCTGAATTTTTGCATTTTAGTCATTTGTAATTCAGAGGTCTTCTAAAATATATTTTTATTGATTTCAGAGAGGAAGGAGAGGAAAAGAGAAATAGAAACATCAATGATGAGAGATAATCATTGATTGGCTGCTTTCCTGTATGCCCCATACTGGGGATTGAGTCTGCAACCTGGGCATGTGCCATGACAGGGAATTGAACCATGACTTCCTGGTTCATAGGTTGATGCTCAACCACTGAGCCACGCTGGCTGGGCCAGAGGCCTTCTAGAGTTCTAGATCATGGGTTGGCAAGTGTTTCCTACAAAGGGCTGATGGTAAATATTTTAGGCTAGGCTGGTCACATAGTTGCTGTTGCAACTACAATTGACCCTTGAACAAGCCCAAGCTTAGGGATGCCAACCCTGAGAAGTTGAAAATTTGTGTATAACTTTTAATTCCTCTAAAACTTAACTAGAGTTGTCCCTTGGTATTTATAGGGGATTGGTTCCAGGAACCACTGAATACCAAAATCCAAAGATGCTCAAGTCCCCTATATAAAATGGCTTAGAATCATGCACCTAACAGCATGAGTCTGTGGATTCCCAACCTCAGAGTGAAAACACTGTTTTTCAATTCATAGTTGGTTAAATCAATGAATGGGATACAAAGGGCCAACCATATTTATTTTTTAAAAACCTACATATAAATGGATCCATGCAGTTCAAACCCATGTGTTCAAGAGTCAACTGTACTCAATCTCTGCAATTGTATGTGAATGTCACCATAGACAACATGTAAATGAATGAGTGTGGCTGCAATCCAATGCAGTGCAACTATGGAGATTGAAGTCTGAATCTCATATCATTTTTATGTGTCATAAAGTATTTTTTCAATCATTAAAAAATGTAAATACCATTTTTACCAGATGCAGGGTTGGTCACCCGGCAAATGCCCACTTGGTTTTAGTCGACTGGCAGAGGAGGTGAGGCTGTGGACACTCCAGGATAATATGCTGTCACATCCTCTGAAAGGTAGCTGCGGGTAAAAGGATAGTAATGATGCCTAAAGTGGGACCTTTTCAGCAAACATTCAAGGAAAGCATGGGCGAGAGAGTTCTGAGACAATATGAAAAGGTGTTGAGAGACTCTGGGATACAGAGAAGATAATCAAACGGAGCTGCTACCTGCTGGGTTCCCCAGCAAATGCATGGGTCCGTGCATCTCCCACTCATGACTAGACTGGGCTAAACCACTGCACATGCTCTTCGATTCTCTTCTATCAGCTTCAGAGTCCAAACTGCTAGGTGAAGCTTTTCCCTTCTACGTAGGTGGATGTCTGGTTGGCTTCTTGGCTTACCTTCCTTCTGAAGTAAGCTTCAGCTTTGGGAGGATCATCCTGGCATCCTGGCATCCTGGCATCCTCTTGTTGACCTGGGGTGTTTAGTGGCCAAGGAAGGAAAAATATTCAGGACATCACCTGTGGCAGATCAGGGCCCTGCCCCAGAAGGAGGTGTATCTGGGTTCTGTGGAGGGCCTGCAGGGTTCATGGAGGTCCATGGAGGAAACTTGCGACGAATCACCGCAGCTCTGTCCAGACTTTCTGGAGGATCGGGATGGAGTGGAATCATTCAGCCTATATTTCTCTGACCCTGTCTATGTGAAAGAAATACTCAGGATTACATCATAGATGGCTACCTTCCTGAGATAGATGACCTTTCAACTAAATACAGAAATAAAAATAAGGCCAACAAAGTCTGTAGATAAACGAATAAAGCACTTTTACCCAGTCTTGTAATTTAGGATTAAAATGTTCTACTCTCACACAAAACCTGCCATGTCTCATCAAGACTATAAATTATAATGATAAATTCACCTCCGTCGTGACTAACCTGTTGCTCCTTCTATCCAGGACAAGATGCGCACAGATCACAAGTTCCTATTCCACACAGTAGGTGGGAGAGAGCAGGGACTAGCTCCTCGTCGTTTTCAGCAGGTAATCCACCTGGCATCTTACTGCACTTGTGGCGGAGGCGGTAACAGCTAGTGGGGAGGCCTGCTCTCCTCCATGTGCACACAGAGTGGAGATGAGGCCAAGGGTGGACTATCATAAGGGCCCATTGTGTGGACCATTCATTTCTTCATCTATTCAACAAATATTTAATGAATTTCTGCTCTGAAGAATTTCTGGGATAGAGCCTAGAAGAAAACAAATTCCCTACTTTCATGGCGGGTGCATTCTAGTGGGAAGAGAGAGAACACAAACAAATATAGGGCATGTTGTAGTGATAAGGGCAAGGGGAGGAATAGTGATGGGGAGGTTGCTAATTGGGATAAGTGGTCCAGGAAGGTCTTTCTAATGAGATGGCAATTGAACAGGACAAAGAGACGGGCGAGAGCCAAGAGAACACCTGTGGAGAGAGATACCAAGGCAACATGGGTCGCAGGGCCCGAGGCTGGAGTGCATTTGGTGTGTTGGAGCAACGGCAAGTGTGTCTGCAGTGCAGAGGGAGCAGGAGAGACAGGTGGGACGTGGGGACCTTTAGGGCTCAACTTAGACTGAGTGAGACAGGAGCCAGTGGAGGGTGTAGAGCAGAGAAGTGGCAGGGTCTGACTTAAACCCAGCTGTTCTGGTTGAGAATGGACTAAGAGGGAAGCTGGGTGTAGCAGGTGGCTCATGATATTTAGGTAAGAAATGATGGGGGCTTGGAGCAGGCTGGTCACGGTGAGGGTATGAGAAGTGGAGGAATTGTGGATTTTAAGTAGAGCAGACAGGATCTGTTCACAGATGGCATGTGAGGTGTGAGAGAAGGGAAGGAGCCCAGGGGGACTCTAAGACCATGATTGTTAAACATCTGCAACTAATTCAGCTGTTTAACAAATACTGTAAGAACCAAACCCCAAATATATCTACCAGCCAGATTGGGCCAGGGCCCACCTTGTTAGTAGGCATATTTCCCAATATATGCATTCCAATTTTTTTAAACTTGTGTGCATTCTTTTAAAAATATATATATTTTATTAATTTTTTACAGAGAGGAAGGGAGAAGGATAGAGAGCTAGACACATTGATGAGAGAGAAACATCCACCAGCTGCCTCCTGCACACTCCCTACCGGGGATGTGCCCGCAACCAATGAGGCTCCAGGAAGGATACGGCTGAGGGACGACCCAAGGGCTTAGACACCAATGGCTCCTGGGAGCAAAAGTTAAAAATTGGAGTGTAGCTGAAACCGGTTTGGTTCAATGGATAGAGCATCGATCTGTGGACTGGGGGTCCCAGGTTTGATTCCGGTCAAGGGCATGTACCTTGGTTGTGGGCACATTATTTTACAGAGAAGAAGAGAGAGGGATAGAGAGTTAGAAACATCAATGAGAAAGAATCATCGATCAGCTGCCTCTTGCACACCCCCTATCGGGGATGTGCCCGCAACCAAGGTACATGCCCTTGACCGGAATTGAACCCGGGACCTTTCAGTTCACAGGCCGGCGCTCTATCCACTGAGCCAAACTGCTTTCGGCTAGTTGCAGATGTTTAAAACTCATGGCATTTTATATTAAAAAATCTGATTTCCTGTTCTTTAGGACCGCGTGAGACCCGGCTGGTTGGCCCTGAACGACAGCCTCTTTCGGCCGGGCGTGCCCTGGTCAGTGGGCCATCACGCCTCTTTCTCTCTGTTGTCCTATGGGCTACTACCCTCCCCTGCCCGCCTCCCCATTTGGAAATAGGAACAACAGCAGTGCGTGCCTCCTGCGGCTGCTTTCAGGGCAATTAACAGAGCTAACTCCTGCAAAGCAGCTAGAATGGAGTAAAACACACGTTCGTTGTTATTGCTGCTTCATCGTCATCCTCTGACCACCTGGTCTTGCAGGGCTTGCGTTTGCAGGTCTGCGTTGTGGGTCTCAGAAAGCCGGAGGAAGATGATGCTAAGGAGGGCTGAGAGAGGCGAGCAGAGCTTCCCCGAATCCACGATGGCACCGCCGGACCAGCCAGGCTGGGTGCAGCCGCTCAGCCCCCCGGGCGGTGCCTATCCGTGCACAGATCAGGGCTGGCTTCTGCTCTTCCGCAGAGCGGGGCCTGCAGCACCGGTGACTCACCTAACAGCCCCGCGTGTTTGCCCAGCTTGCGGCCCCACAAATTACATTGGCAGCCTCCTTATCTGGCGAGCTAGGAAATTAAACCTAAACGGCCGCGGTGTTGCTAAGTAATATGGCTGCGCACACAGACACCCGAGGCGGAGACCATCAGAGCCCCATTAAAGCGTCATTTTACTGTGGCTAATAAGGTTTGAAACCTTCAAAGGAAACCCACTGGTTTTTTTTTTTTTTTTAAGGTCAGAAAGCGGAGTTAACTTGGTTATAACAAGGGAGAGAATTTCCCTTCCCAGATACTAGGGGTGCGTGTGCGTGAGTGCGTGTGCATACGCACGGGCCTGTGATGGAAACAGGTCCGCAGGCTCTTGGCCAACAGGGGCAGCCAAGCAGGGAGGGGAGATGGTGCCTTTTTCCTGGACCCTCTGCCTCAGGCCACGGGCGCCCGGTGTTTGTCACCTGGCTGCGGGCTCCACTCTGCCTGGGGATCTGAGGAGCCAGGGCATTTCTGGTGATTTCCCCCCAGGAAAGTTGTTTCTTCAGGGGGATTTTCTCTTTGCATAACAGGGCTGGCTCTAGAGCCGCCAGGGGGCTGGGGCCCTGGGATGCTTGGGTAGCAGAGCTAGACTTGGAAGTGAACTGCCTTTTCCTGTGTCTCCCCGGTCAGACCGTCTGTGTCCATTCCAGGGTTTGGCTCCTCATGGACCTGCCATGCTTAGAGCTCGAGGCACCGCTCCAGAGAGGGAGGCCGTGGTGTAGGCAGGCGGGGACTCGGCATGCGGTCCTCACCCAGCCCAGGCTTCTGTGCCCCCCTGCGGGGTGGGTGGTGAAGCAGGTCAATGTGTTTAGCTCCTGTGGTCAGGGGCTGGGGCATCTGAGGCCCATGTGTCTTCTCTAGCTCCCTTTCCTGAAAGGATTTCCCCATCTTTTCTGATCTGGCCTCATGGGAGTGTGTGTGTGTGTGTGTGTGTGTGTGTGTGTGTGTGTGTGTGAAGGGGTGTATGTGAAATCCCTCACTTTCAGTTAGTATTTTTTTTAAAATACATTTTATTGATATTTTACAGAGAGGAAGGGAGAGAGATAGAGAGCTAGAAACGTCGATGAGAGATACATTGACCAGCTGCCTCTTGCCAACCCCCTACCGGGGATGTGCCCGAAACCAATGTACATGCCCTTGACCGGAATGGAACCTGGGACCTTTCAGTCCGCAGACCGACGCTCTACCACTGAGCCAAACCAGTTTCGGCCAGTTAGTATCTTTTTTTAAAAAAAAAAAAAATATATATATTTCATTGATTTTTTTTTACAGAGGAAGAGAGAGGGATAGAGTTAGAAACATCCATGAGAGAGAGAAACATTGATCAGCTGCCTCCTGCACATTCCCCACTGGGGATGTGCCCACAACCAAGGTACATACCGTTGACTGGGATTGAACATTCAGTCTGCAGGCCGACACTCTATCCACTGAGCCAAACCAGTTAGGGCTAGTTAGTATTTTTAAAGACATCTTTTCCACAATGATGAGGATTATTTCTCAAGCCTCAGGCAGGTAGGTTGGGTCTCAAGAGTGAGGGATCACCTGGAGGGGGATGTCTGGGGCCCGGTGGGTGTGTTTGTCTGTCCAGGAGCCCTGAGCTCCTTCTCTGGTAGCTCAAGAGAATCCGGCTTTCCCAGTCCCATCTTCACTGAACGGAAGAGTGCGGAAGAGAAATCCTTGTCGCTCCTAGTGTGGTGTGAGACATGGCTGTGCCTAGACGGGCCCAGGATTTCAGCCTGGGGATGTCTCCACATCACACGTTCCTTAAGTGCGTTCTTTCCACTTGGCTGAGGCTTAGCCATCTCCCCGGCGAAGAGCTGTGCTCCACCAGAACCCTCTGTGGGCCACCTGGGCTGGTCTGTCTGTGTTTCTCGCCTCCTCATACACCCCTCACATACAGCACCAGGGAACCCTTGACCAAGCAGGGGTCATATTTTAGTCCAGTCTCTTGTTTCAGCAGAGAGTTGAGCTTAGATACTGACATTTAGCCATGAACTAACCCATGTTGTAGTGCTTTGCAAGCCTTGCGTAGCTGTGAGCTGTGCTTTGTTTCATGTGTGTATGCCATGATTCTTGGGTCTTTTTTAATAAATTTATAATATATTTTATTTATTTATTTTTAAAAATATATATATTTTATTGATATTTTACAGAGAGGAAGAGAGAGATAGAGAGCTAGAAACGTCTATGAGAGAGAAACATCGACCAGCTGCCTCTTGCACACCCTCTACTGGGGATGTGCCCGCAACCAATGTACGTACATGCCCTTGACCGGAATTGAACCCGGGACCTTTCAGTCCCCAGGCCAACGCTCTACCACTGAGCCAAACCAGTTTCTGCATATAATATATTTTATTGAGTTTCTACAGATAGGAAGAGAGAGGGATAGAAAGCTAGAAACTTCGATGAGAGAGAAGCATCGATCAGCTGCCTCCTGCACACCCCCAGTGGGGATGTGCCCGCAACCAAGGTACATGCCCTTTGACCGGAATCGAACCCCTTCAGTCCGTAGGCCGACGCTCTATCCACTGAGCCAAACCAGTTTCAGCGATTCTTGGGTCTTCTGGTTCATTTTCATATAACCAAGTCTGCTATTGTATGGAGGCTGACTACCTTAAATCAAGGACTGCACGAGTTCTATCTCCTCTCCCACTATTTTCACAGAAGGAAGTGCTGGCAATAGTTAATCAGTGCCCATTGCATTTCTCCGGAGGGCCATTGCTCGCTTGGTTGAATATGTGCATTTTCTTGGATGGGTTCCTTTATGACTCCTGTCGGTCGGCTGCCGGGAAGACTTCCCAAGCATGAGCTGGCTCAAGCTGCGTGTCTCCGGGGCTTGGCTGACCTTCTTCTGGATGATTGGTGAGTTACTGAGCGCACATATCCGCACGTCCAGATACTTGCCCATTTCCAAGACCGTCAACTTCAGCTGACTTCCTGGGCTGGCGTAAAGACGGGGGGCGGGGAGCGGGAGGCACCCCTCCCACAGGGGACTGTGGCAAGTTAGTGGAGCGGCCTCGTGTCCTTGTGACAGTCCCACCTCACTCAGGTTTGTTTCCATCTCTGTCTCTGTGGAATGTCCTGGCTGAATCCAGGATACCTGCTCTTCCTTTCCATCCTAATGAAGGCTGGTCAGACCCCTAGAGATGGTAGGGCACCTTTAACAGTGATAGTCTTTCCCAACATTCTGATAACAAACCATTGCAGATTCATGGTGGAAAATGCTGAAAATATAGAAACACTCTACAGAAGGTAAAAATAATGCAGAACTCACTGGTAACTCATAGATAACTACTACTAACCTCTTGAAACATCTATTTCAAGATTGTTACACACACATTTATACATGCTTATATGTATAAATTTAAAAAATAAGCCGAGGTCGGTTTGGCTCAGTGGTAGAGCGTCGGTCTGCGGACTGAAAAGTCCCAGGTTCGATTCCGGTCAAGGGCATGTACATTGGTTGCGGGCACATCCCCGGTAGGGGGTGTGCAAGAGGTAGCTGGTCGATGTTTCTCTGTCATCGACATTTCTGGCTCTCTATCTCTCTCCCTTCCTCTCTGTAAAATATCAATAAAATATTTTTTTTTAAATTTAAAAAATAAGATCATACTATTCTGTAAGTTGCTTTTCTCATTTAATGTGGCATTATGAACACGCTCCCGTGTCTTTACATCATTCTACATCATCGTTTGATTGCCTACCGTTCATGAATGGACACATTCTGGTTTATTTAACCAACTCCTTACCATGTGCCCTTTTGGTTGATTTCAATATTTTCATTTTGCCATTATAATCATTGCTGTAGTGAACATCCTTGGGGTTTCCTTTTCATGTCCAAATGTAGCCCATTTTCAAAAAGGCGTGGATTGATACTGTCCAATGATTCTCCTGGAAGTGTGCACACATTTCTGACAAGCCGTGTGTCCATGGATACCACTTATTGCAATTTAAAACATCTCTGTCAATTTGAAAGGTGAAACAGGAGCATCTTATTAATTTCACTGTCTGGGATGACGGGAGGTTAAACATTCTCCTTGTGGTTAATGAGCTGGCAGGGCTGTCTCTTGCGCTCCCCTGCTTCCGGGCAATGGCGTTTCGGTGTCCTTAGTTATAACTTAGGAAGATGAAATTGGGGCGTGCTGCCAGGGAGCCGAGGGCAGTTACAGTAGTTGCTGTCAGGCTTCAGAGCCGAAAGCCCATCTTCGAAGTCAAGCATGTCAAACTCGCCGCCCACGGGCCACATGTGGCCCATCATGAATATTTTTGTGGCCCAGCCAATATAACAGTATGTAAGAAATGTTTTAATAAAAATTTCATAACTTAATTTTTACAATATCCTGTTACACATAGCTAGAGGCCCGGTGCACGAAATTTGTACGTTGGGGGGGAGGGGGGTCCCTCAGCCTGGCCTGTGCCCTCTCACAGTCTGGGACTCCTTGGAGGATGCCCGCCCGCCTGCTGGAAATATAGAAATACACTATACAGAAGGTAAAAAATAACTGAGGGGATCGGGCCTAAACCAGCAGCAGTCAGACATCCCTCTCACAGTCTGAGGCTCTCGCAGTCTGGGACCTCTCACTCCTTACCGCAACTGCAGCAGAGTCAGGAAAGGCTCACAAGTTGTGAGCCCAGCTTCCGGCTGAGCAGCGCCCCCTGTGGGAGTGCACTGACCACCAGGGGGCAGCTCCCGCTCAATGCATCTGCCTCCTGGTGGTCAGTTCACAACCACAATGACCGGTTGTTCCGCTGGTGGTTCTGTTGTTTGGTCGATTTGCCTATTAGGATTTTATTATAAGGATTATTAATAACGAACTACAACATTTGCTAATGACTGATTTTTGTAATTGTGGTGCATTCATTTCCCTCACGCAGCTTATATGCAGGCACAACATTTCTCTCCACTACTACCTTAGTAATACCAGCAGTGAATATTTTAGCAGCTGATTGCCACGTCGTTAGTCTTGGACTGACCTGTTCAGTGTGCGCAACAGGAAATATCTCACTTTCGGAGAACGAGAAAAAAGGTTTATTTGCATTACACTTATTAATTGTACAGCTATTCAGTGTCTGGTGAGCTAATGATCAAGAAAAATATTAATTCTTATTAAAATGATCTATTGTTTTATGTTAACGATTACTCATTCATTTCAGCCTTTTGTACTCAGCGTGTCTCTATCGAAATAAACCTACGTTTCTATGAAAATTGAAGCTTTTGTTTTTTTGTGGCCCACATACACTTAAACCTTGCTTATTTTGGTCCGTGTTAGCCTTTGAGTTTGACGTGCTGGTCCTAAGTGTTTCTTTAAAATCAAGCCCTAGTGCACCTTCTATTCAGAGGGCATCGCCTCCTCCAGGCCTCCTGCAGGGCGAGCTGGGCGGAGCATGACTGGGGCACAGAGGCTGGGGAGGCCCCCTGGCTCACTGGTGGATTGGTTCCCTCCACCTCCCACCTCCCACCCCCCATCTTTCCCCTTTTCCTTCCCCTCCTTCACGCAGATAATCACATATGGAATATCTTTTATCATGCTTTGTGTTGTCTGTTCCCTTAAGTCAGTGTTTCCCAAAGTGCGGTGCGCATACCCCCAGGGGTACGGGAAGAGTTTGGTGGGGATATGCACTGCACCGTGCTTAGCTGCACCTAATTCTACGTTCTCATGAGTCAAGCCAAGACAGTCTTGTGAGGTGTGAGATGGTCCGATGTGCAAATAAATGTTATTTATAATATAACTTTTATTTATATTATGTTATGAATAATTTTATTTTTCATTTATTATTATTTTGTGTATGTACCAAAAAAAATAAAAAATAAATATATTTTGATTGTTATTAAAATACATCCTTTTTTTTTTGACCAGGGTACTCAGCATTATGAAAATTATAAAAGGTGTACACATATGTCAAAAGTTTGGCAAACACTGAATGATGGGGTAACTAGAATGTTTGATGCCAGGGTCAGGGACAGGGACAGGGACAGCGAGAGGTGAGAGAAACATTGATCAGTTGCCTGTGGCATGAGGGCCAACCGGACATTGAAACTGCAACCCAGGTATGTGCCCTGACCGGGAATTGAACCCACGACCTTCTGGTGTACAGGATGACACTCCAATCAACTGACCCCGCCAGGGCTTTAAACTCTCTTGAGGTGATGATCCTGGACACCCCGTAGGTCTCCAAGAGTTTGAGGCTGAGAAAATCAGAGCATCAACAGGGATCTCCATCACTCCTCTTGCTGTGAAGGGACTGGGGTCTCTAGGCGCTGAGAGGCGAGGCGGGGTGGCATAGGGTGGGGTGGAGTGGGGTGAGGCACCCATAGTTGGCGGCCACGGGGGGACTGCCCGTTGGGAGAACCTGGAGACAGGTACGTGGTTGAACCTCGCGGTGAGCCAGCATGTATTCCTCATCACAGCGAAACTGCTTTGTGCTTTTCACGGCGCCGACTTGCTCTTCAGAAGGCAAACGGTTTTCCAGAGGTTATTTGGATTTCAATTTTTCAGTCGATATTTGAGCAATTGCTCGGCCTCCCAGAAGGGGCAGCTTTGTAACAGGCGTGTAGAGGGAGGAAGTGTGTTCCACGGTGGGGCTCAGGAGTCGAAGCCCAGTGGGAGGCCTGATGGCGTCCTCAGCTTCGCACACCCACCCTTGTGACCGTAGTGAGGGCCTGGCTGGCCCTCCGGCTGCCTGAGGAGTAACAAGACGGAAGGGGAAGGCCCAAGGCTTAGCGGACGTGCAGCGGGGAAACAGTGCCGGGGCTCCGCGTTAAATAAAAAACCGCACATTAAGCCAGGACCCTCGCTCTCACCTTCTCCCCGGTTCCAGCTGTGCAGTCTCCCCGGCCACACCCTTCATTCTTCCCCGTATGTCAAAGTTGGTGCCTTTCCAACTTTTTTTTAAAGAAGTAGAACCTTAGAACAGTGTTTCCCAAACTTTTGACATATGTGTACCCCTTCTATAATTTTTGTAACGCTGAGTACCCCTCGTCAAAGAAAAAAAAGGATGTATTTTAATAACAATCAAAATATATTTATTTTTTCTTTTTTGGTACATATACAAAATAATAATAAACAAAAAATAAAATTATTCAGAATAAAATATAAATAAAAGTTATATTATAAATAACATCTTTTTGCACACCGGACCATCTCACGCCTCACAGGACTGTCTTGACTTGACTCATGAGAACATGGAATTAGGCGCAGCTAAGCACGGTGCAGTGCATATCCCCACCAAACTCCGGTGCAACACGTACCCCGACCAAACTCTTCCCGTACCCCTAGGGGTACGCGTACCCCACTTTGGGAAACACTGCCTTAGAACATAAAAATGGTCGTACCCTAGTAAATAGAGCGGGTTGGCGTGTGTGGCGATGCTGCTTCTTGCTGGACCAGCAGGGCCTTTCGGCATCTGGGTGCTCCCCTCCCACCAGGGCGTGCCGGGCAGACGTACCGCATCCTAGACAGACATCAGAGGCTGTGCACCTCCGGGTGCCGGGAACAAAGAAGCAAATTGGGAACATTGGGCGTGAGAGAGATTTTAATAAAGATGGAGCCGGCTCCGCGCGGCGATGCTGCCACTCTTCTTATTGCGATCTTGACGGGGATGCAGGTGGGAAATGAAAGGCCGGGCCTGAGGCGATGCATATCCCCGGCTCTGCCGCCCCGGGCAGCCCCCACGGTGGCCGGTGACAGACGGGGACGCCTTTGCAGGGCTCCAGGGGCGCCTCCGCCCTCCGTGGTTGTGGGTCTCCCACCTCGGACCCCGGGTGCCGATGCAGAGGTTTCTCCGTGTGCATAGAACGTGGATGAACAAGTTTGCAAGAAACTCAAACCAAACATTGTCCTTGGGGTGGTGACCTAGGCCCTCGGTCACCTGGGTCCCAGGGAGACAGACAGCAGTGGGAGGGAGATGTGTTTTTACTGCAAACACCTTTGTAAAACTCGGGTTTTCTACCATTTGTATGTGTTTAAAATAAATGAAGTATATTTAAGTAAAACTGCTGGCATTTTGAGGCTGTGTGACTGGGCAAGCCATGCCTGTGAGACTGGGACCCAGGGTTAAGTCACGGTGCTGCATAGAGGGTGAGAACGGACGGATAAGCAGGCTCTTGCACAGGATGTGGACTCATCGGGGGTTCAGTGAGCGAGTTTCCATGATGGTCTATGATTATGTTTAGGTTGTTACCCTCTTGCTGAAACCGGTTTGGCTCAGTGGTAGAGCGTCGGTCTGCGGACTGAAAGGTCCTGGGTTCGATTCTGGTCAGGGGCATGTACATTGGTTGCGGGCACATCCCTGGTGGGGGGTGTGCAAGAGGCAGCTGGTCGATGCTTCTCTCTCATGGACGTTTCTAGCTCTCTATCTCTCTCCCTTCCTCTCTGTAAAATATCAATAAAATATATATATTTTAAAAAGTTTTTACCCTCTGGACACCAGGGCAGGGGGAATAGTCCCAGGCTAAGGGACAGTGGTTGGGGAGACCTTGAGCGCCAGGATGGTCTCTTTGTCATCTTTGTCCCCTCCAGCCACTCCCATGCCTTTTCCCCACCCCACCCCCTCTCTCTGTCTCTCTCTTACACACACACACACACACACACACTCCCAGGCACAGCAAACTTGTGTTCATTTGAGTTGTGCTGGTCCAGAGCCGCCGCCCTAGAGCAACTGTAGAATGGCTGAGATAACACTGTCCACCAGAGGGCGCCAGCTGCTGCATTGCTTTCCTTCTCATTTCTGGAACCTCTCCTCGGGCTGCCGGAATGTGACAGGAGATTTGCCAGGGAAGATGTTTAAGGTGACCTTTTCCTCCTTGCTGTGGCCACTGAATACATTGTAAATGTAAAGCCTGGGGCATCCCTAGCCACAAAGGGGCTGCAGGAACTGGTGTAATAACCCTGGGAATGGGTGTGTGTGTGTGCGTGCATGGGCTTGCATGGTGACCATGTACATGTGTGCGTGCTCGCAGGACCCCATGTGTGAGTTCCAGGCCAGTTGGTCTGCCTGGACGGTGACTCTGCCCTGAAATGGACGGAGCTGCCCAGGCGTCCCTGCCCCGCGTGGCCAGGGTCCTGTCTGGCCAATGTCCATCCTCACTACCCGAGCACTTCTCATTAGCAGAGTGCTTTACATCCCCAACCCCTCCACCCACCGACCCCTGTCTCTCATGGACCTGTCCCACCGCCACGTCTCATCTCCCTGCGGCTTTCTTAGCAACCTCTCCCCAGAGAGCAGAAGGGAGGAATCCCCCAGGGAATCCCATTTCCCAGGAACAAGCGCTCTTCCCCGCGGGATGGCCTCCCCCAACCCTTCCGGGCACCCCAGGGGCTTTGTCTGTGCCCTCCACCCCCACCTCCGCCCACGCCCACGGCAGACACAGCGGGGCCGGGGCCATTCTCTCAGCAGCCCCTCTGAGGCATCCCCCCGGGAGCTCACGGCTCCTGCCTCTCAGACCCAGCCTCCGGGCTCCGGCAACAGCGTGGATTCTGAGGATGGAGAAACCGTCTGTCTGCAAGCATGCCAAACGTGCACGCCTCCTTTATTGAACCGCCGGGCTCCCTGGCGGTTTCTCTAAGGTGCATCTGAGACCACGGCTGGGCCCCACGGGCTGGCTGTCAGCAGGAGAGGGGAGTAGCCCCCCCCCCCCCCGGGCCTCCCGGGGCTGCAGGGCGGTTAGAGCCGAAGCTTTGAAGCGGCCTCGCTCAGTGGAGGCAGGTGGGAAGCCGCTGCGGGCACTTCTGTTCCTTTTAACTTACTTTTTGAGTCAGTCCCGGTTTGCCGGCTTCCTGCTGGCTCTCCACGGAGCCCAGCCTTTGAACGGAGACTGAGCCAGAGCAGCCTCCACTGCTCCCCGAAGCTGAGAACAATCGCTCATGAAAGCCCTGGCAGAGCAGGCCGCGCCCCGGCTCCGAGGAGGCTCTGAACCCCGAGTGACCCCGCCTGGCAGCCCAGCTGGAAAGGGATGAGAGCGAAATTGGGCTCCTCGCTCAGAGTGCAGACAGGATGGGGCTGGGCCTGGTTCTGAGACCCCTGCGATGCCGCCGCTGGGCGCGAGGGACAGGGGGCCACCCAGCCATCCGGGATGCCACCTCGTCTGATGACACCCTGCAAGCTCCTCCGGGCTTCGGGGGGTCCACAGAGAGGCAGTGGACCCAGATAACGTGACCCGAGTTTGCTTGTAACGGGACCAGGCTCCCCGGCAGTGAGGATGGACACTGGCCAGACAGGACCCCAGAACCTCACCCAGCTGGGCACAGGCAGGGGAGGACTACAATGCCCAGCTCCCTTTGTGGCCGTGCCACTTGCTTGGGCTCCGGACATGTGAGCCACACCCCTCTTTTCCTATAGTTGGCAGCAGCAGTGCCAGCCTGGGTTCCAGGGGCCTGTGTGGAGCAGAGGCCTTAGCTGACCTGGGATGGACATGCAGCACAGTGAGGGATAAGTCTCCGTGGTCTTAAGCCAGTGAACTGTTAATGCAGCACAACCCTAACTCATGCTGACGGATACATGGATTATCAGGTTAATGAACTCTGGCTAATAGATCACTCAGCTAGCCACCCAAAAATATGAGGCACCCCAAAGCAACAAAACTCATTACCTCCTATCAGGGGTGGGCAAACTTTATGACTCGAGGGCCACAATGGGTTCTTAAACTGGACCGGAGGGCCGGAACAAAAGCAACCTGACCATGCTGGCACTCTCATCTTGGGCTGCTGGTGAAGGAGCGGAGGGGAGAGCAAGAGAACCCCCTGGTCTTTCGGCTCCACGGGCTAGAACAGCCGAACGGGCCGGATCCGGTCCGAGGGCCGTAGTTTGCCCACGACTGCGCCCAGCTGAAGTGCACATACTTTCCAAAACGTGTCTTTGTGGTAGGCATTGCAAGCACCTCTGCAAGCCAGCAGGGGGAGACATCTGGGAAGTGGCTGAGCCCCCTGAAACCCCGTTGCTTACTCCACCTGGTTTAGAGGCTCCCGGGAGGGAGGGCACCCAAGGACCGTGATGGGTCAGGTGCTTGTCCTTAGCTCTCTGATGAGTGGATGGAAACAACGAGGCAGAAGCCCATAACATCATCAGCCACTTCAGTAGAAGAGGAGAAGCAAGGCACCTCAGTGTGTGGTCCTCACACTGGGGCGCACGTTAGCATCACCTGGGAGCGTGAACGCCTCAGGCCCAGGCCGTGCCCCGGCCAGTCTGGCCTCTCGGGGTGGGCCAGCCTCAGGCCACAGCGCCGAGGGCTCCTCTTCCTCCACCAGGAACACGTTTTAGCCAATGTCTTGAGATGACCCTTTTTTATAAAATTCTAACTCCTCATGTAACCTTGCATCTCAGCCTGCAACACGCGTTGGGAAGGAAAGGCTTGGAGATTCACCATAGTCTCCTTCGTGCGAGGGCTCCTGTGGGGCTTCTCAGAGCCCAAGACAGCCGGCCATGGTCCCTCTCAGCAGGGTCTGGTGGTATAGACAGACTTGGATTTGAGCCCCTGCCTCGCCCCTCCCTGTGACAGTTCTGTGACCTCGGACAACTCGCTTGATATCCGTGAGCCTCAGTTTCCCCATTTGCAAAGTGGGGGCAATCTTTTTAAAAAAAAATATATTTTCTTGATATTTTACAGAGAGGAAGGGAGAGAGCTAGAGAGCTAGAAACGTCGATGAGAGAGAAACACCGGCCAGCTGCCTCTTGCACACCCCCCACCGGGGATGCGCCCGCAACCAATGTACATGCCCCTGACCAGAATCGAACCCGGGACCCTTCAGTCCGCAGACCAACGCTCCACCACTAAGCCAAACTGGTTTCGGCAAGTGGGGGCAATCTTAATACCAACTCACTCACTGAACGCAGTACTCTCTGCATCGTGGCCATTTATTATATCTCCCAGGTGACTTGTGTTACATGGTGATGCAGGTCAAGGAGCACAACAAGTTCCATCTGCCGCCCCTGCCCCAGCCCACTCCTTTGCTGGGAATAAAACCCCGGCCCCCCAACTGCCTAGGCCAGAACGTGGGGGGTCAGTCTGGATTCTTCAGTCTCTTCTTCAACCCCGCGCTCCGTCCAACGTTACTCATGATGCTGCCCCCCTAATCGCCACCTAGATCCGCCCGCTCCCCATCTCTCCCAGTCATTCTTCAAGTGCGTGCGGGTTGTGTGGGCTGAGGAAGTAACCCCTGCTGGGGTTCCCCAGCCCCCTTTGCCTCTCCTTGAGTCCATTTCACAAAATGAAGACAGAGTCATCTTTCTAAACCTGCCTACCAGGTATTAAAGCACATTTTAAAGGGAACATGTGGCAAAATGACACAAACAATACCTGTGATGGTTAGTTTCTTTTGTCAGCTTGGCAAGACCAAGTCCCCAGGTATTTAGCCAAACTCGTATGGAGGTGTTGCTGTGAAGGTGTTTTGTAGACGCGGTTAATACTTACGATCAGTTGACATTCAGTAAAGAACATCCTTGATGATGTAGGGGGCCTCATCCAATCCGTTAAAGGGCTCAAGAGCAAACACCGGAAGTTTGGGGGGGGAGGGGGATGGGAGGAGAAATTCTGCCCCAAGACTGAGGCATCAACTGCTGCCCGAGTTTCCAGCCTGCTGGCCTGTCCTCCAGATTTCTGACGTGCCAGCCCCCACAATAGAGTAATCCCTTGAAATGTCTCCCTCCCACCGAAACCGGTTTGGCTCAGTGGTAGAGCATCGGTCTGTGGACTGAAAGGTCCCGGGTTCGATTCCGGTCAAGGGCCTGTACCTTGGTTGCGGGCACATCCCCGGTAGGGGATGTGTAAGAGGCAGCTGGTCGATGTTTCTAGCTCTCTATCTCTCTCCTTTCCTCTCTGTAAAATATCAATAAAATATATTTAAAAAAATGTCTCCCTCCCATACACTGGGGTGGGCAAAGGTGGGTTTATAGTTGTGAGTGTGTGAAACACAGAGTATGGCCAGCAGACTATAAGAGGGTGCCGAGAGCCCCAGCTGGCTTGGCTCAGTGGTTGGAGCATCGGTCATCAGATTGAAGGGCCGTGGGTTTGATTCCAGCCAAGGGCATGTACTTTGGTTGCAGGCTCGATACCAGGTTGGAGCGTGGGTAGGATACAACCAATTGATGTATCTCTCTCTCCATCTTCCCCTCTCCCTTCCATTTTCTCTAACAATTAATGGGGGAAAAATATCCTTGGGTAAGGATTAACAACAAAATAAAGACTTTGTAAATAATGAAGACTGGCAATCAGAGCACTTACGAGGTTGTACATAAGTGACATTCTTTTGAGTTAATAAAGCTGTGTGATAATCAAAACCTGCACATGTGCATACAAACAACTGTGAACCTACTTTTGCCCACCCGGGTGTGTCTGCTTAACGGTGTTTCTCTGGAGAACGCTGGCTGACAGAATGCCCTTTCCTCCGGCAACCCCACGTCCCCGCTGTGGGCCCCCTTACACACGTGTGAAACCACCCTCATTTCATCGGGGCCTTGTTTGTAACAGAAAGAATGCAGGCCACCCGAGTGCCCAGCAGTGAGGGGCTGGTTAAGAAATCATGTTAAGCCCTAACCGGTTTGGCTCAGTGGATAGAGCGTCGGCCTGCGGACTGAAGGGTCTCAGGTTCAATTCCGGTCAAGGGCATGTACCTCAGCTGTGGGCACATCCCCAGTGGGGTTGTGCAGGAGGCAGCTGATCGATGTTTCTAACTATCTCTCTCCTGTCCTCTCTGTTAAAAATCAATGAAATATATTTTAAAAAGAAAAGTCATGTTAATCCACAGAGTGGGGCACTGGGTAGCCACTCAAAAATATGAGGCAACAGTGTAGAATAGTTTCCAAAAGTGATATCTCACACACACACACACACACACACACACAGGCACACACACACACAGAATAGCAATGTGCATACTGTGCTCTTTTGTGTGGGAAAAGGGTGAAAATATTAGAGTTTGTAAACGTCTAAGCTATCTCTTGATGGGAACACCAGAGACTGACCCTGAAAATGTCCAGGAGGGGCACCGGGTCACTGGGCCACGGGCCAAGAGGGAGATATTTCACCCTTGGGTGTCACAGACCCAAACGCCTTACACCTGATCCTGTTGCCGGCAGGCCCGGGCAGGGGTGGTCCTAGGATGGCACCCTTTATGACCCTGCGGTTGCCTCCCTCTGTCCCCACCTGACCCACTGCTGCCCACTCTCCGCAGTCTCCACCCAGCCCTGTGTTCACCCACTCCCCCCCCCCCCAGCCCCTCCAAGCTCCGCTCGTCCTCCGTGCTGCTCGCTTCCTCCGAGGGACCAGGCAGGCGGCGTGGCTCTGCCGAGAGGAGCCCGCTGCCCCTGCCTCTCCTGCCCTCCGTGGACACCTGGCCCCGGGGCTCAGC
Organism: Vespertilio murinus; assembly: GCA_963924515.1. NCBI lineage: Eukaryota > Metazoa > Chordata > Mammalia > Chiroptera > Vespertilionidae > Vespertilio > Vespertilio murinus. The sequence continues at coordinate 182,434,873 of OZ004704.1, read as the reverse complement.
TCATTCAGGCCGAGCCTGAGCGGACCCCTCTGCCCGCCCCCTCCCCCCACCCCAGGGTGCCTGGGGCAGCGCAGATGTCTCAGGTGTGTACAGGGCAGGAGACCTCGCTGTGTCTGGACCTCACCTTCCATTTCCAGAGGAGCTGGCCCCGTGTGTGGAAGACGTTCTCTGGCTCAGACGTGGGGCTGGCCAGCCCCTGCCCCTGCCCCCGGGAAGTCCCGTTGGAGGAGGCAGAGCCCGAGCCTGGGGCCTGCCCTTGTCTTTTCTGGGAGGCGATGGATCTGCGCCCGCGAGAAGCACGCTGGGTGGCCGGGGGAGCTGCGGGTGAGCCGTGGCCTCTGCCCGAGGAGAGCAGGGGGGGAAGGAGGGGAAGCAACCCAGACCCCAGGCTCAGAACGAAGAAAGCAGGAGGGTGTGTCTGGTGGTGGACGAGAGAGATGCTGTGTGGAGTAGACATCTTATTCCTCTCACCTGTGACTTGCTGTCGGGGTACAGATCCCATGGGTGAGTGAGGGTGTCCTGGGTCCACGCCAGAGGGACTCGGTGGGGACAGGGAGGGGAAGTGCAGGCTCAGCCTTTTCCCGGGGAACCAGGGAACGGGCCAGGGAGAAGCCCAAGAGGAAGCAAGGTGGTGGGGAGTCACCTGGGCAGGTTTGATGGCGGGGTGGGGGGTGAGGATGGGGGTCCGATTCCCCTGGAGCCTGCTAGAACCTGATGACGGGCGCCGGGAGTATGTCCGGGGGTGGAGGGGGCCCGGTGCACTCGGGGACACCAGCCTGCCCGCGGGCCACGGCGGCGGCACCTGGGACCGACCGCTCAGCCGCCTCCGGGGCCCGCGGCCGCCGGGGCCCCCTCACCAAAGCCCCGACGTTGTTTCTCCTGGACTGGACTTAAACAAGTAAAATGAAGTAAAACCTCAGAAAACCGTGGAACACAACTCTTTAAACACCCTCGCTCTGAGTCAAGCACAAACACAAAGCCGTCTTGTCATAGAGCCCGAGCTTTATAAAGTTGCCAAATGTTTCTCCCGTTGGCTCTCGGAATGGAAGTAGAAACCACTTGAGAGTGAAAAACATATTCCGTGGAGGACATTCTCAGACGCAGAACTCCCAGGTTTACAGCACAGAGGACTCAGTGTCTGGCCCAGGGCTGGGGGCTGAGGGGGGTGGGGTGGATGAGCCCCGGGCCAGGCGCCTCCGGGAGGACACCACGAGCCACCGCCCACTCCTGGGGAGCTCTCCGTAGGAACCCCGAAGGCAAGCTTCTGTTTTGTCAGTTTCCCATTTTCCAGGCACCCCCATTTCCTACTTCACGTGCCTGTATCCCCAAGTGTGTAGAGAGACAGACACACCCCAGAGGACACCCCCTATCCTCTGTCCTCCTGGGCCCGGGGCTGAGAGGTGGGAGCCGGAAGACCGTGGGCTCCGGGTTGCTGGGGACGTTAGGTTGGGGCTCTCACCTCCCAACCCAGTCATCCCCCTGCCTCCTGGACCCTCCTCTTCCTTCCCTCCCAGCATGTTCCCTGCCCCAGCTCTTTCCTTTCCATCTCTTGCTAGAGGCCCGGTGCACAGGTTCGTGCACATGGAGAGGAAGTGAGAAGGTGCCCCGAGGGGTGGGGCTGGGCAAGACAGGCCAGGCGCGCCCTGAGCCGACCTCCTGTGGAGTCTCTCCCCGCCCGGCCACCCCCGGGCCGGCGCCGGGCTCAAAGGGCATCTGCGTGCGGAGTGAGCGGGGCCGCTCGGCAGGGGGGGGGGGGTCCCTTGGACTGGCCTGTGGGGACCAGGGCGAGACTGGCAGTCTGACATTCTCCAAGGGGCCCCGGAGGGTGAGGGGGCGCTCTGCAAAGTTGCTGTCGTGTCAGCAGCTCCTGGGTTGAGTGTTTGCCCCCTGGTGGTTAGTGTGTGCTATAGCTACTGGTCGGGATGTCTGCCCCCTGGTGGTCATTGCATGTCATAGCTACCGGTCGGGCTGCCGGATGGTCGCTGAGGCTTTTATACCTACAGATAAGTGGCAGGGGAACAAAGCACTCGCTGTTGTTGGGCCGAGCAGTGGGCACGGCCACTTCCCCGGGCACTGTGGGCACCGCCTGCCTGGATGAGGGAGATGTAGGCATCAGGGTTTTCACTGTTACCTTTTTATTTTAAAATTTATCTTTATTGTCGGAAGCCTTACAGGTGTCCACTTTGTTTATTTCCCCCCCACTGACCCCCTCCTCCCTGCACCCACCACCCCCAAGCTTTCGCCGCACTTGTCTGTGACGTGTCCACGGGCCACGCACCTATGCATGTAAGTGCCCCGGTGCATCTCCCCCACCTCCCACCCCCTTCCCTCCGAAATCCATCGGTCTGTTCACCATTCTGTTCTCTGGGTCTGTTTTGTTTATTAGATGCCACATAGGAGTGAGATCGTGTGATGCCCGTCTTTCTCTGACTGGCTTGTTTCACGTAACATAATGCTCTGCAGGCCCGTCCACGCTGTCCCAAAGGCCACGGGATCCTTCTGGTTTCCTGCTGCCTCGTATTCCAGGGTGCAAATGTACCGTGGTTGGCATTGGGGTGTTCACCGTCTCATCCGGAGGCAGTCTCCCAGGCGACCCCCCTTCTCCCCTGGGCTCAGGGAGTTAGAATTTGATAGCAACTTGACAGAGCACTTTCGTCCGTTACTGGGGTACAATATTGGGGTCTTATACTTTTTCTTTTCCCTTTATTGTATTTCACAGAAACTTGAAGCTCCCCGGGTGGGCCTCCCAGAGGGTGTGAGAAGCAGAGTGAGCCGGGCATCCACCTCCTGCGGAGGCCCCCGCGGCTCCGGGTCCAGAGGAGGTTGGGTCTCAGGACGGAGCTGGGTGGACGGAGGACGGAAAGCGGGAGTGCCCGCAGAAGCCAGGGGCCGGTACTGGGAGGGGAGGTGGGTGCTGGAGCGAGACGTGACGTGCCAGCACAGCCCGGGGAGAGGGCAAGGGACGGAGTCTGGGCCGCGCTGTGCCTCCGGGTGGGCCAGTCCCACCCCGGCTGCTCCACAGCTTCCTCGGGGACTAGGTTCTGGCCACGGGGGAGATTTCACTGCCCCCAAAGCTGCCCCTCAAACCCCGGGGCGGTGGGTCTCGGGCTAAGGGGGAGCCAAGGCCACCGGGAGATGTCACTCGTGGTGTGGAAGGGACCAAGCCAAGGTGCTCCCCAAGTTCCCACTGCCTGCTCTCTCATTAGGTGGACAGGGAGCACCCACCCTGACTCTTGGCTCAAAGCCGGCACAGCCTCTCCCAGGCCGGCACAGCTTGATGCAGGTGTCCGTCACCCACCTAACAGTGGCATTCCAGCTCTTTGGGGGAGGCAAGGACTGTTAGGGGGACTCCTAGAACTGTTACCATGGTGAGCAGCCTCGTCCCCAGCATTGAAAATCCTGCTGCAAGGCTTGCTGGGAAAGAGCTGCTGCTTTGTGGGTCAAAACTGCTAACCGGGCCCGCTCCGGGCACCACGCTGAGCCCTTCGCGCTCCCTCTCCTCCCCTCTCCCCTCTCCGTTCACCCTCATCCGCTCGTGTCCACAGTGAGGCCGGACGTTGCTCTTGCACGCTCTTCTCCCTCCTCCCTTTAAACACTCCTAAAGTCCGTATTCGGCAAACCGCTGCTCTAGAGCCACATGCGGCTTTTTGGCCCCTTGAGTGCGACTCTTCCACAAAATACCACGGCCTGGGCGAGTCTGTTTTGAAGAAGCGGCATTAAAAGAAGTTTAAAAAAAAAAATTGGCTCTCAAAAGTAATGGCAAGCGTTGCACCGCTGATACTTGGCTCTGCTGGTAATGAGTTTGCCGACCACTGCTCTAAGTCATACACTGAGCTACACAGCTCATTTGGGTTGCGCGACTGTAACTCCAGGAAGAATTTCATTTGTCTCGGGCATTTTGGTGCGTTTCTAGGGAGCGTTCTGGATTTCACGTGCCTCCTGAGAGCTGATGAGCGGGCAGTCTCCCCGCGGTCATTGTCCCCGTGGTTGCCTCAGGAAATCCTGGCCTTCGAGGTTTTGGTGGCAATAACCTCTAAAGCCTGTTTCCTTTTGTCTTTAACATCATCATCATTATTATTATTATTACTGTTTGGATTAGAGACTTACTTATATAAACCTTGAGTAAAAAATAGGCCAAGAACCAAACTCAAGGCTCAGAGAGGTTAAGGGCCTAGCCTAACCCAGCCAGAGAATGCTGGAGCCAAAATTCAAACCCAGGTTAAGTCCTCTCTCGAGCCAGATGCTTAGCCAACATGGTTTAGAATGTATATGGATGTATTTTATTTTATTATTTTATTTTTTAAAATATATATTTTATTGATATTTTACAGAGAGGAAGGGAGAGAGATAGAGAGCTAGAAACGTCGATGAGAGAGGAGCATTGACCAGCTGCCTCCTGCACACCCCCCCTACCGGGCATGTGCCCGCAACCAATGTACATGCCCTTGACCGGAATCGAACCCGGGACCCTTCAGTCCGCAGACCGACGCTCTACCACTGAGCCAAACCGGTTTTGGCTCACTCCTTGTTTCCTAATCGATCATATTGACAGAAAGGAAAAAAAAAAAAACCAGAAACAAAAAACAAAGAAAAACGACACTCACACACACCAGTGTTACAAAACCTTGTATTAATCATTTCCCTTCACTTCCAATATAACGTTGATATGAAATATAGCCATGATTCTTAGTTACATGGGAGGAAATGAGTAATAAATACATTGTAGCAAGTTTAAACCACGAGGGTGTCTCACTGGTAACAACATTTGAAAACTGTACACTTGCAAAGAACAGCATCTCCAAACATTAGTATATCTGTGTTATCAGTAAAGCTTTTACATGTAACAAACATGCTATTTCCATATATATGACAAATTTTTAAAAATATGCATTGCTCGGCAACATGAACTAGGCAAAAATAGTTCTTTGTTCACTAACTTTATACAGGAAAAACAGGACGAAAGGCATGCATGTACAACAGAGATGCCTGCATGGGGCATGCAACAGAAGAAAGCTTTTTTTTTTTTTTAAAAAAAGTCAGCTTACATTAGGCATAAATACATGAGGGTTATATATTAATAAGGGAGGAAGTCTTCTGTTGGACGCTATTAACATTCCTGTTTTCTTCCTATTCCTCCCAGAGGAATACACATTCACCTTTAAGTAAAGATAAAGGAATTACAAAAAAAAAAAAAAAAAACCCAGAACAAAATAATAAAACTCACTTTGCAAACATCTCAGATGACTTGTAAAAAAAAAAAAAAAAGAAAATCAACACTAGTGTTATCACAGCCCCATGTGCAAATGACCGTCTCTGCAGGCCCTTCTTGTAACAGGCACACCCGAGCCGGGCCGGCCTGCTCCTTGGCTCCGGGGCCGGAGGGCCTGCCATCGTGGGCATCTCCAAAGGGGAGCAGAGGGCCCGGGCCCGGCTTCCCCCCCCTCGCTGCCCTCCTGGCGGCACGCCTGTGCGTCCAGCCCAGCGCAGCCTGGGCTCTGCGTGAGCCCCCAACGCCAGCCGGGCGTGCTCGTCCACACACCTCGCCCCGGGACCAGCTACAGGAGGTGCAGAAGACCAGAAGGCCCGGAGAAGCCTCCTCCGTCCCGCAAAAGGCAACCGACGACACCTCAAAAGAAAACCGCGTTTCCCTCAGTGTCTCTTCAAACGAACGGGAGACGGGGCCCCCCCAGCTGTCGCTCCCATCCCGAGAACCCCACCAGGGACCATCGCTACCTGGGACTGGAGAGCGTGCTGCAGACAGCCGCCTCCTACAGGCAGACCCAGCCACGTCTGGCTTGCTTTGCTGGCCCTCGGTTAGCAAGTGAAACTCAAAAAAAAAAAAAAAAAAAAGCGCGGACGTGATCAGCAGCAATGTTTCGTTTCTTGTACACAGTCTCACGTGTGTCTTCCTATGGTTTCCGTGAGGAAACCACTACGAGTGAGAAGCACCAGTAAAACATCAGACGCGGGAACGACACCGTCGGACGCCACTGTCCCTGGGACAGGGTAGAGATGCCACACACACACACACACACACACACACACACACACACACTGCTTAAATCAGAACAAGTGGGGGGTGGGGAGAAACATGGGAAAGAGACTTGGAGATCGTTAATGTTTCCTATGAATATAAAAACAGTCGCATTGGGGGGGGGTCAATGGGTAGGTACAAAAAAAGGCACTGCCGCGTTAGTACTAAATATACGGCTTCACAGCCTTACGCATGCAACTGTTTGAACCTCTGATAAATAAAACTCTTTTGCTTTAGGGTTTTTTTAAATTGAGCTGTACACCCGCAGCCAACACAGGACTCGGAACGAGGTGGGGCTCCTAGAACGGATCAGAACACTCAACTTAAAAAAAAAGATTAAAACACTAAGAGCAAAACACAACTGAGTAGATACACCTATACACACGGTCAATAAAAATAAGCTTTTTTTCTTTTTCTTTTTTAAAAAAGAATATGTTGTTATCAATAACAAGACTTTATCATGGTTACCAGCCATAGCAAGTTAATAAGTAACATATCCAAAATAATGTCTCTAATAATCAGATAGCCGTTGTTTCTATACTCAGTGAAGGAATAAATAGAAATTCAGATTTGCAAATACTCTTAAGGTCTTCCTTTTAAAGGAGTCATGCTAACGTGATTGTATTCACAATCCGGTGTCCGCACCACCGGGGTCTCCGGGGCTGTGCTCGGCACGGACTCGGGCGCGTCCCAAAGTCTCCACGAGGTCCTCCCGCCTGAGCACCCACCCGCCACTTCCGCAAACCCTCTCGTCCTACCTTTGGCCTTCAACCTTTTTGGCCTGTTTTTCCTGCCTTACACGTGATCGTCCATCCCAACACATTCCTCAGGTAACGCTAGGCTTATTTAGAAAAGGGATGTGAAGGATGAATGTTAATGGCACTTGGTTCAAAAAAAAAATCAACTGAAAAATGCCGCCTCTTCCTGCACGTGGATTTTTGTCTTTAGAATGTGCCACCCAAGGACAGCGCTCTCTCTCGCTCTCTCTCTCTCTCTCTCTCTCTCTCTCCCTCCCTCTCTCTCTCTCTCTCTCTCTTGGATGTGATGCATGATTTTGTAGGTTCAAGCCCTCGCTGGCTTGCTAAAGGCTCTCCAGTTAAGATACCCTCACCCCTCTAGACCTTAGAGGGACTTTAAAAACCGTATCCCAACCACCCAGGCCACTCAAGGCCGCGTGGGGTGTACACTTCTCAGTCTTGAAAGAAGGTTGCTTGGATTTCATTAAGGCCTTTTACATCGGTATGTTATTTCATTAACTGTTTTCTTTTCAATCAACCATGAGCACGTGCAGCAGTTTTCTTCATGGCCTGATCTTTTCAATTCTGACCAACTTCACTTAAAAAAAGAAAGAAAGAAAGAAAGGCACCAGATTCACCCATTTACTAAACAGACCTCATGCCCTCTCCCGGTCTCGCCTCCAGCGGAGCGTTCACGCCGTCGCTCTCGCACGGCCCGGCCCGGCCCGGCTCCCCAGCGCACAGCTCAGTCCTCGCCCGCCCCCCCTAGCACCCTCCCCGCCCCGGACTCCGGAACGCAGTCCTCCTTGTCCTCGAGACGTGGAGGAGCCGTTGCTTCGTGGCAGCGGGACCTGTTCCTCCCTCACCACCAGGTCCAGCGTGGCTTTCTCTCCCTTCTGGGTGGAGGGGAAATCCGCCCCCAACACAGCAAATCCCTCGTGAACAGCGTGCGGACAGCAGCCCTGGCTCCATCACGCAGCTCCCTTTCCCACGCCCCCCACCGCCCACCCGGGACGGCGGGGCGGCCGCGCCATTCACCTGCCTCTGCCCTCTGCTACTTGCGGACCGACCGTCTCCACGCCGCTGGCCGGGCCTCCGCCTGCCTCTCAGCAGCCCGCTGAGGAGGCCGCCCAGCCACGGTTCCCGGAGGACCCACTGCCAGCGGCCTTCTGAGCTCATCGTCCTCGGGGTAGTAAGGCCTCTTGCAAGGAAGCCAATGTCCGTCCTTGCCTTTTTTCCCCGGGGCCACGCGTCCCACCGGTGCGTGCAGCCCGGGACGGGGTGAGAGCCCGTGGGGTGGGCAGAGGTCTCGGGTGAGGAGCGAGTCCAGCAGAGAAAGGGCCTCGGGACCTTTCGGAACCCTTGGGTGGCCCTCAAATGCCTCCTCCCTGAGCCTTCTCACCCCCTCCCACCCCACTCCCCACCCCCAGCGAGTGCTGGGCCCCCATCAGCACATCTCATCCTCCCAACCCACCTGCACTAACCCCCGCCCGCCGAGCAGAGCCCCCCGCCATCGGAAAAGACCGGCCCTGCTGCTAGTATAAAAATAGAGGGGAAATGAATCCACAGAACAGATCCTTTACAAAAACCATAGCATGAAGAGAAGCTCCATCCGCCCGCTTTCCACGCCGTGTACCCTTTAGAACTGGTATGTAAACAATACACAAATCAAAGTTTCTCTGAAATTCGGCGGGAGGGAATCTCTCCCCTCTCGCCCCCGTGGCCACGTGGCCCTCTCCGGGGGCTCGATCCCAAGCAGGGGCTTCAGGAAAGTCCAATGAATGGGGTATCGGGGGGGGAGGGGGTGGGAGAGCCGGCACCGTCTTGCTTTGGTCACATGCAGCCGGGCCTCCCTTCTCTCTTTCAAGGCTGTTCTCTCTCCCCCCTCCCTGTGCATCCAGGAAGCCACCTGCATCCCCTCCACCGCCCCCCACCCCCCTCAGTCCCATGTTTCCTTAGAGACCCCCCCCACCCCACCCCCACCCCCGCCACGCCACCCCGGGACACAAACAAATGACAGAGTAACCGATCCCAGGTCTACGGATATGTTTACAAGGATGACCTACGCTCTCACAAAATCAAAGTGGGAGAGGGACCAGGGGAAGGCCGCACAGCGTCCCGGAGGACTCGGTGCGGCCCGACGATGGCTGACACTGGACCCGCAGCAGTCGATTTCACGGCCAGCGCGGTCTCCCTCTTCTTCAGCTTTAGATTGTGGAGGTCCGGTCCACCCCGTCTGCAGAGAGAGCACACAGCGGAGGGCGCCGTGAGCAGAGCGGCTCCGGCCAGCCGCCGCTCCCACCACGCCACGCAGGCCGGGCCTCCCAGTCTCTGAGGACCGTAAGGGCTGCGTTCTTCATTCATTCATTCATGCATTCGGTCATTCAGTCATTCCACACCGCCCCGCCCGCCCGCCCTGCGGGAAGTAGCTGTTTCGCCTGTGACCATACTGAGCGGGCAGCCACGACGGAGAGACCCGAGGGCGTATCAGCGAGCAGAGAGAGGGGCAAGGGCTAGCCATCACAGGGGTGGCAATGGCTGTGCCCAGCGACCACGACCTGAAGGCCACGGGAGTCGGGGGGGGGGACGGGACGGGACGGGGGAGGGTGCAGGGTGCCTGCCTGGCTTTGCTCATATCCAAACATCAGCAGACGTGTCCCAGCCTCAGCCTGGCTATCGCGAACCTGGCCTCCCAGATGGGGCACCTGGATTCCCCGGGCGGGAAGGACTCGGGTGTGGGGGGAGGGCAGGTCCCTCGGGGACGGTGGAGGGCCTACGTGGCGTGGGGGCGTCCTGAGGCCACTGAGGGGCCTCCTGGCCTCCGCGTGGCGGCGTCTGGCCGGCGTCTCACCAGCAGCGACGTGGAGGAGAAAGATTTCTTAATTGAAACTTTGGGTTGTGATCACTGTCCGTTCACATACGGTTGTAAGAAATGGTGCCAGGTTTCCCCAATGATGTTATTTTGCAAAGCTTTAGTATATTATCACCACCACTGATCTGAGGACTAGCCGGCCCCGGGGGAAAGGCCGGTCTCCTTGCCCGTTCAGAGGCGGGGAGAGCTCCTCTGCCCGCCACCCCAGCCGCCGGCAGGTGGGGGAGGGCTGCCCGGGACACCCGCTGTGGACAGAGGGTGGCCTGATGAGTTGGGGTCTATGGGGGTTCCCTTTATGAGAAAAAAAATGGAGACGCAATTCGCATACCACAAATTTCATCCTGCTCGAGGGCGCAGCTCAGCGGTGTTTAGTATATTCACAGAACGGTGCAACCATCTAAGGGCAGCGTGTTTTTGTCGTCCCCAAGGAGAACTCTGCACCCACTCCCCACTCCCTGCAGCCCCTGACCACCACAGATGTGGTCCTTCTGCCCCCCACAGATGTGCCTGCTCTGGACACTGGACAGGCCATCGCTTCACATCATTCTCTTTAAGGCAGAACCGTATGGTCATACGACATTTTGTTCATCTGAGTTTGGGGTTGTTTCCCTTTACGCGTCAGGGGCTACCGGCGTGGGCTGACCCCGTGTCCCCGGCGAGCTGGAGAAGAGGGGTCTCGGCCCCGAGGAAGCAGGGATGGACCGAGGCTGCTGCGCAGCTCCCAGGGTCCGAGCGGCTAAGGGAGAGAGCAGTGGTGCACCCGGAGCTCCGGCACCGGGGAGGCGGCAGGCGGAGCTGGGCCCCGAGAGGCCCTGGGTCCAGCCCACACGTCCTCCGGCTGCAGACAGCCTCCCACACCCTCTCCACGCCGCTCCATGCGGAGCGTTTGCACCCGCCTCGTTTGGTTCCAGAGTAAGGCTGGGTGTGCGAGACTAAACGTGAAAAACCCCTGGGCAGAAGGACAACGCTCTGTGGGAGTAGCCGACGGAGCTCCCCCCCATTTCCCGCCCCTTCCACCGCCACACACACACAAATGTTGGCCCCAGGTGCTGCTGGCCGCCGCGGGGGTGGTGAGTGTGTCCGGACTGAGGCCGTCGGGAAGGGCCCCGGAGGCCTCCCTGGGTCTCCATGACTCAGCCACCCCGGCCGGACGCTGGCAGGAAGGAGCGGACGTCTCTCCGTTGCCTGCCAAACGTCTCGGCCGGGGGACAGGCACCCGCTTAGGACCAGGAGGGCACGGAGACCCCCCGGGCTGCTGTGACAACGCAGGGTTTCTAACGCACCGTGGGAGGACCTGCTGCTTCTGGCACCTCTTCTCCGTCACCGCCCTGCACCCCACGGGCACGTCCAACAAGGTGGGCCCCTCACCCTGCCACGGAGCCCTCGGCCTGCGGGGGCGCCAGGCACCGTGGAAGCCATTTGGATATGAAAACAGGCAGGGATTTCCGTCCCCAAAGTCCTGGTTTCAGAGCAAGTTGGGAAACGCGTGGACCAGGCCGGGGCAACCTAGTGCCGAGGAGGAGAGAGTGCGGTGCTGTGGGCATGTTCCCACGCGGAGCCACGCGCTCCCGGCGTCGGGCTGGGCTGACACCTGTGGTGGGACGCCCATGCGCCCTCGGGGGTGAGCCTCGGGGGCTCCAGGTCCTCCCCAGAAAGGAGGACGAGCGGGCACGGGTGGCTTGCTGACAGTCCAGTAGCCCCTGAGGCCCCTCTCTCCTTTCTCCGGTCCCCTGCCTTCCCCTTCTTGTGCTCTTCCCCCCCCCCCCCCCCCCGAGGGCAGACGGCACATGGGCAGCGGCTCTCCGGGGCAAGGGAAACGCCGGGGGGACACTCACCTCCCAGGGCATGCTCGGTCATGCTGAGGCACAAGGACTCCAGCCTGTTGTTGATGTCAGGTTCGGTCACGGGAAGCTGGAACTCTGCGGGGGGCAAAGGGGGATGCTGGTGACGGGGGTCCCAAGAACGAGGAGAGTGGCCCTCGCTCTAAGAACGAGGAGAAGGGCGCGCACAGTTGGCCCTGGCTCCCCCTGCCAGGGGGAGGGTCTGGGAGGACCCGGGGGCACCGTCAGGGCCAGCCCGGAGGGCACGCCACACCCGGGTTCAGCCAGCCCCCGGGGTCACACTCCCGGAGCCCGCTGGGAAGGTGGGCGGCTGCAGGAAACCGGTGACTAAGAGTAGCCGCTCCGAGTCACAGGCTGTCTGTCCGGCCTCCGCTCAGAGCCAGCCGGCGCCTTCCCCTCGGAGAGGCAGCCCAACCCCTGCCGCTGCCGGCGGGCCCCACCCAGCCTGGCTCCCTGTCAGCGCCTGCCCAGGCGCACTCTCCCTCCTCCCCCGGTCTCCCCCCGGTCCTCCCCTGCCCCAGGGCCTTTGCACGGCTGTCCCCCCTGCCCAGAATGTTGGGCCTGGATGTCTCCACGGTCCTCCCTCCTCCCTGCCACGTGGTCTCCTGCTCGACCGTCTCCTCAGAAAGGACCTTCTGTGTTCGCTGTGTGTGAACAGGCCTTTTCGGGCCCACCCCTTTCTTCAGCCTTCCTTCCCTGCACAGATGTCACCGCACCTGACCTACGCGTGTACCTGCTGCTTCCCCCAGCTGAAAGTTCGCGTCTTGGCTCCGATCCCCGTGCCTGCACCAGGCCCGGCACATTTCTGCTTCCTCCCGAGCAGCAGGGGATGGGAACCGCCGCTCGGGAAGCACCTCTCCCGCCCCTGAGCCCGCACCGGGCGCCAGGTTCCCGGGTGGGGCCCCGTGAGGCCGAGTTATCCATCACGGTTCGCCACTGACAGGGAGGTGGGCCAGGAGCCCACCTGGGTCTGACCCCAGAGCCCGGCTCTCCCTGCCAGCACAGCCTTGGGCTGAGATGTCCACTCTGCGGACCCTCCGTCTCCCCAGGCCCCAGACCCCGGGGCCTTCCTCCTCTGTCCTCCTGTCCCCCCCCCTCCCCCAGACCAGCCTCTCCCTGGCCCCTTGTCCTGTGGAGCTCCTGAACGTCCCCGGCTAGCTTGGAAGTGCCTTGCAGATAGCGATTATGCTTTCACAGTTCTTTGAGTCTCCCGGCATGCCTTTCTGCATACCTGGTACATGCAAGACACAGCAACTCTGTGGAGCAAGACACAGCAGCTCTGACAGCTAAGACCTGACTAAGTTCTAGAGCAGGGAGGCAGGAAAAAAATCAGCTGGGGTGTGTGTGTGTGTGTGTGTGTGTGTGTTCTGTGCCTGGGGAATCTCAGCTCTGCCGCTGCCTCCACATGTGACCCTGGGAAGCTGTTCTCTTCTTGGGGCCTTAGCGCTTCTCCCTGTAAAGGATCCTGCCTGTGTCCCAAACCTAAGGCCATGTCCTTGCTCCTTCACATCTCCACCAGGGGGCGCTCAGGGGCTGGGCCGGGGATCACAGACGCGTTGGTGGTTTGGTGGGATAGGAAGTTGAAACCGAGGGCGAACCCAAAGTATTTGTTTTCCTTGGTTTGCTGTACATTTAACAGTCTGGGTTCCCCGTGACCAGCTCACTCAGAGGCAGACGCCGATTCCGTGACTTAAACGTCACAGGGAGAAGCCTGGCAGAGCGGGCCAATGCGGGAAGCACTGGGGAGCAGAGAGGGAGGGTTCTTTCTGACACAGGTTCCAGCCTCAGTGGGACTTCTGGGCCAGATCCTGAGGCCCAAAGGGGCTTCCAGGGCAACTGAGAGAGAGAATGCAAAGGTTTCCTCCCCACTCCCCTTCGCTGGCTGCTCTCAAAGTGGGGCCAGGGCAATTAGACAATCGGGGGGGGGGGGGGGCGGGGAGAGTTATGTTAGTATTTTCATCCATTCATGTGAAAATCATAGGCATGCAAAAATTAGCAGCCTTCAGGGTGGTGTGAAATTTATAAAAGAGAAACACAGTGTTATATATAGCCAGTTAGCAAATACGAAAAAAAACCCACACCCCCCACCCTCAGCAATTATAACCATCCATATGCTCATTGTAAAATTTAGTTTACTCTCTCGCACTTCCCTTTCCACAAACACTGTGGAGAGATTTGGATAAATAAAGATGCTCGACATTTGGAGAGAAGTGTCTCAGCTGCAGGGTTTCTTGCCAACACGCAGCAAAATGACATTTCCCGAGCCCGGGAGTGCGCGTTCCAACGAGGGGGCTGAGAGGTGCGGGCGCTGCGCTCCACCATCTCCAGGCCTCCGGGCTGCTCTTTTAGGCGGAGCGTGGGCGTTCGTGCTCTGCCTCCCCCGGCGCCCCCCTCCGGCGCTCCGGGGAGTCCCACCCCCTCCCTTCTCAGATCGGCTCTGAAAAGTCCCTAGTCCTGGGAGAGACGCATATGTTCAGATTCCTGAGTTTCCCAATAGTGTGACTTCGGAACTGGGTATCTGACAAAAACGGATCCGTGGCATCTCTTTGTACGTACACGAGGGGTGGGCACGGGCCTCTGCTGTTTCCTCAGCTCAGATGCCACCTCTGGGCACTTAGAAATCCTTCCCTCACCATTGGATCGTTCCAGGATTATTCATCGAGGCTCCCAGCACTAAGATGCCCAGGGTGCCGGCTGACTCAGGATTTTTTACTTGTGCTTGCTTGTTCAGAGGCCCCACAAGTACAGAACCTCAGGTGCAGGCCCCAGGGTCAAGAAGATTCCAGAAGGGAGTGGGGCTGCTCATCCTTCATGAGGTGCTTTTGCAGGGCCCATCCGGGTGGCCCAGGTGGCTTTTCCGGGGCAGCAGGAAGAGGGCGGTCCCGCTGAGTTTCACGCTTGTGGCGCCCAAGGTGCAATTGTGCATCGTCTCTTTCAAGGTCTGGAGGCTGCGGCAGGAGGCAGAGTGCTCCCGGACTTGACAGGAAGAGGCAGGTCGGCATAAATTTTAGGGTGGAAACCTTCAGGGTTGCACTTTGCCGATGGCATCAGAGGCTACTCTGCCGAAAGGCTTTGGAAGTCGGGTGAAGTGAGAAGCTAATGGCTGGAGAGAACTCTGGAAAGGCAGGCTGGTGAGGAAGGGACAGAGGCCAGGACGTGGGACCTGCATCGCTGTGATGGGGGCGGGGGAGGCAGGTAAGGGAGAAAGGGAGCCAAAGCCGGAGCCAAGAAAAGGGCAGGATGGTAACCGGGCACAGAGAGGTCAGGGTGAGCAGGAGACGCAGTCAGCGTGGCCGGCAGGCGGGTGATCGCTGAGAGGTCTTGGTGGGTGAGGGGGGAACATGAGAAACGCATGAGTCGCAGCCCTGAGTCAGCGATGGAGGCGGAGGCTTTTCTCTGGTGGCCCTAAGCCTGCAGAGGAAGTGCTGTGGGAATCCTCTGGCACCCACAGTGCCACCAAAAATTGGTGAGCGGGATATGGTGCACGACAATAACTTTGTACCATCCTGCCATCAGCTGGTCTCCTCGAATGAGACTCTTAAGACGCAGGGGGCACGGGCCCGGCGGGGTTCTTGGCTGCGATAGAACTGGCTCGCTCACCAACCTCCCTGAGCCGGGCCGTGTGCCTGCTTACTAGAAGACAGAGGGCAGATGCTCACTATTGAAGGGGGTCCCTGTTCCGGCCTCTGCCTCTGCATGGCAGCCCCCTCCGTCCCCCCGTGGACCCAGTGCTCTTATGCCCTCTCCCCTTCCGCACTCTCGAAGGGACTGGGAAACTCGCGCGCACGAAGGGGGACAGGAATGGTGACGGCTCTAGGCGTGCAGAGTCTGAAGTGCAGAGGGAGGCTGCTGTGAACAGGTGTGTCCCCAGGACATGCTGCCACGGAAGGCACTCCTTATCCATCGCGCATCTGGTGGGCCAGCTCCCGGGGCCGTTGGCACACGGCTTTGTGCAAGGGAAGCACAGGATCCCAGCGAGGCTGCCAGCCGGCCCCGTGCCACGCTGGTCCTCCGGGCTGGCTGCCGCCGCCCTCTGCCCTGTCTCTCTCAGGCCTCCGGTGTCAGGAGCCTCGGCTTCCCAGCGCTGCTCCAGGGCTGGGTCCCAAGGGTGGCTGAGCCGGGTCCACAGGAACCAGGCTGCTTCCAAGACAGGGCATCGTTCTGCAAGCCGCTCCGAGGCTAGCTTTGCAGGTGAGCAGATGCCCGGCCTCAGGTCCCTCCGGTGAGTCCAGGAGACCCTGTCCCCTCGTGTCGTGTGTCCTGCTCATCCCAAGGCCAATGAGAAGCAACCCTCACCCACGGCTCTCCTGGCTCGTCCCGGGAAGCGTCTTCTAGAAGCTGCGCACACGTGTGGGAATGAGGTGCAAACCACCCGCCATGGCCGCCAGGGGGAGCCTCTTGCAAATCCGAGCGAGGCAACTGGTTGGCGGATGCTCAACCCGTGCCGGTTCCAGCCCCCGGCCTTTACTAGATCCTTGGGAGGTATTTGGTCTTCCATGATTTTAACGAACCATTTTACGTTAACAGAACAAATAAGAGCCCCTTTAGCATGCATCGCAGTCCTCAAGATTCGCCCCGCGGGTTTAAGACGGAAGCTTTGAAGCCTTGGGCGGCCGGGAAGAAAGCGCCGTGTTGCCCTGGGGGGCGGCTCTGTGGGTATTGGATGTGGGCCGGTCACATGTCTCCGTTCCCCTCTGGTTCACCATTACAGCTGCCGTGCCCACACGAAGGCCGCTTTCCGCCTTCCTGACTCCTGCCGCCCCGAGAGAATCCTGATTCTCGAATACCCCGTCCCGCCCCCACCCGAGACGCCTGCCTGGCGAACCCGGAGGGGCCACCCCCCTGCACAGGAGACCCAGCGCGGGGCCCACCTCTGAGGCCCTGTCTCTGGAGGGTGAGTCCTCCTCTGGGCCTGGCAGTGGGTGTTGTTTAAGGTCACAGGCCTCCCGGCGCCCAGGATGCCCGCAGGCCCTGTCCCCGCTCTCTGTGGCCGGGAGCGGGTTATGCACAGGCTGCGTGGTAGCAGAGGCTGGGGCTGGACGACCCCGGGATGACGCTCACAACCCACTAGTATTTCTGCCTGGGAAGAAAAATAGCTACAAGTATCACAACGGAGAAAAGGAGCTTTACAATGAAAGTGCGCAGACACGGAGCACTCTAGAAGCCAAGAAGCAACTGTGAACAGGCATCCGGACCATGTGGACGCCCCTTCCTTTCCTGGCACACCTCACCCCTTGGCAGCTCCACACCACCTCCTCCTCCCCCTCTTCCCCCCCATCCTCCTCTTTATCCTCTTCCTCCTCCCCTTACTTTTTCTCCTTCCCTTCCCCTTTCCTCCTCCCCCTCCTTCTTTCTCCCTCCTCCCCCTCCTCCTTTTCCTCCTCCCCTCTTCTCCTCCTCCCCCTCTTCCTTTTCCCCTACTCTTTCTCCTCCCCATCCCCCTCTTCCTCCCCTCCCTCTCTTCTTCTTCCCAGTCCTCCTCCCCTCCTCTTCCTCTTCCCCCCCCCCCAGCCTGCCTCCCCTGCGCTCTCCACGCACACCCTTGCCTGACCCCCTGCTCAAAACCTTCCATGGATCCCCCACTGAGAGCGGCTGGGCTCCCAGCTCCTTGGCCTTGGCGGGTTTGGAGTCCCCACCACCGGCGCCATCTCTCCAGCTCCCTTGCTCAACCCTCCGCTACGTGAGCCCAGCAATGGCTTCTGGGATGCACCGTGGCCCGCCCTCGGTACCACCGAAGTTTGCTCCCCTTCTGCCCGCGATGCCACCCTCCTCTTTCCGCCTCCTCACCCTCTCTCTGGCCCCTGAAGCTCAGCCCCAATTCCCAGACGCTTCCTCGCCTGCCCAAGGCCACAGCGACCTCTCCCCTCCTAACCTCCCGTAGGACTGAGGCCAGAGCCAGCGCACCCGCCGCCGGGCTGGGCGTTTCCTGCAGGTGCAGGCCTGGCGTGCCCGCCCGGGGGCACCTGGGCAGGCGCCGTGACTGCGTGTGTGGCTTTGCATTCCCTGTGGAGTCTAAGGCCCCTGTCTGCATGGAGAAAGGGTGCACCTATTTGCCGGTTGTACGTAATGCTGGCTGCCTGTTTTAGGGGTAAGGTGAGCGGTGAAATGGACTCGAGTTGCACTGAGATGCTCTGTGACCAAGTGCAGGAAAGATGGCCGGTCCAGCTACATGTTTGCAAGGCACTCCCAATCCAGGGGGCCTGACAGGGGGGTGTCTCTTCGCATCAGCGCTGCCACGCCTTCTCTTTATCTGCCTTACCCTCTCCACCGCCCGCCCCCATGACAACATGGAACCCTCCCCACCCCCCCCCCTCCGAGCCCTCCAGTGGTATCTCTGCTTTAATCAACCCAGAAAGATGACTAGCATCAAAAATATCCCCGTCAGATTGCAACGACCGTGGGGCTCCTCGCGCTGGCTTCCGGCCAGCCCGCCGCTGTTCATGCTGGCGAGGCACAGTTTAAAAAAGGAAAGGCTTCTACAAGCGCGCAAGAATGCGTGGTGACAGTCGAGGCTCAGCGCTTTCCAGCCGGGTTCACCGGGGCGTCTAGTTCGGCGTCCTGGCCCCGGTGTCAGGGGAGGGCAGCGCGGGAGGGCCGGCGTGGGGCCTACCTGGCTGCTGGAACATCAGCATGTTCTGGGGGGAGGTGTGCACGGGCAGCGAGCGGGTCCTCTGCACGGAGCTGTGGGTGCGGCTGGGCATGCTGTTGCTGCCCCCGGGGTTGGCAAACCAGAGGTTCTAGAGAGAAACACAGAAGGGGGACCGTGAGTCCAGACACCCTGGGGTGAGGGGGTGGGGGGCTAGGGAGCAGGGTTCCCCCTCCCATCCCCACAGAGCTCAGGAGACGAATCCTCTGCTGGCTTCTGGCGAAGGGCTTGCAGGCCAGCGTGCCCATCTGCTTCTGCATAGTGAGGGGGTTCCGTGCCCGTTCCTTTTAGCTACCTGCGCCCCTGCTCCCCCACCTCCTGAGCCCCAGGCCCCGCTCCAAACCTCGGTTCAATCTGGCCACCTCTCCCCCCCTCCCCTCTCCCGATCACCCCTTTTGTTGCTTTTGCTTTTCCTGTCATTTTTCTTGGAAATGGGGCAGGGCAGGGGCTTATAGATATTTGTAATGAAGAGCACCACCATTTTAGGAGCTAACTCATCTCATGTGATTTTTTTTTGAGATTCTTACAAGTTACTACAAAGAGGGGAGGTGGGGAGGAAAGAAGCCGTGATGGGCAATGGGCTGGCACCACGGGGCGTGTGTGTGTTACTAGGTGGTGACTTCCTCTGGAACCGCCCGGGCACCGGGCAGGGCGTGGGGCGAGGGGCGAGGGGCCGGGGTCAGCTCTAGGTCACACACTGAGGACCGCGGGCAGCCAGCTTTGTCTGGCTGCGGGGGTTTCAGCCCTCCCTCTGACGGCCTCTCCAGCTCCTTCCTGTGGATTCTCCCCACGGCCCGACCACGACGAAGGAGCTGTTGGCCATGAACAAAAAGGCTAAGCAAGTTCCTTAGAGGCCGCGGTTTCTCTGGAACCCAGTTTGGGAAGTGGCGAGGTCTGCTGGGGCAAGCCCAGGGTCGGGGCGAACAATAAACAGGTGTCACATTTCTTCCTAAAGGCACCCTTGCTCGAGGCCCCCAAGGTTGAGGTGGTCCCAGGGGCCTCCTAACCCCCCACCCCACTCCCCCGTGAGACCAGGCGCAGCCTTGGCCCTGATCTGTCTTCTGGAGGAAGAGCCCAGCCACGCGGGTAACACAGAGGACAGGGACACACTCTCTCAGCTCAGCCCCCTCGGCCTCTCCCCTCCCTCGGGGATATCTGGGGAAACATCCCGAGGCCTCCGGCGCTGAGCCTGGCCCCCCCCCCCCCCCCCATTCCGGCGCAGAACAAACCTGTCTTCCTTGCTTCATGATGGTGGGGTTGGCGGTGGTGTTGCGCTGGGTGGAGCTGACGAACCCGCTGGTGCCCAAGAGGCCCAGGCGGGCGGAAGGGACGTTCCGAGACGGGATCTGGTACTGGCGTGGGTTCCGCCTGCCCATGCCGCCGCCCACAGAGCCGGCCGTCGGGAGGGAGTTGGACTGCCCAAAGCCGCGACTGTGGGAGCGAACAGAGAAGGACCAGGGGCGTGAGTCCCCTCCAGCCCTCTCGCCCCCAGGCTGCCTGCGGGGTGCCTCCTGGGGGAGGGGGTCTGCTCACATGTTGACGGGCATACATGCACTATCAGGGCATGATTACAGCGATTCTTCCCTCCTCACGACAACCCGGTGCAGGAGGCGCTCTACCCACTTTTGTTCCCAGCTGGAGAAGCAAACAGAGCTTCATAGTTTCCCCGAAGGTCACTCCGCCAGCAGGGGGCAGTGCTGGCAGCCCAGAGGTGTAACCAGGGTGCTCCTGGGCCTTCTGCCAAGCTGGCCACAGGGCCCAGAGCACTCACAGGCCTGTCAAGAGGCCACGCAGCGCCCTGACTGGTTTGGCTCAGTGGATAGAGTGTCGGCCTGCGGACTCAAGGGTCCCAGGTTCGATTCCCGTCAAGGGCACGTGCCTTGATTGCGGGCACATCCCCAGAGTGGGGTGCGCAGAAGGCAGCTGGTCGATCAGTCTTCCCTGGTGTGTGTCTGGCTCTGTGGGAGGCTCGGGGGCAGTGGCCTGAGAGCCCCATAGGATGTCAGCTCCCCGAAATAAAGGCCGAAGCCTGTCCTTGTCAAGCCTAACGTGTTCCGTGACCGAATCAGCTCCCAACACGGTAAAGGCATGTTGAATGAATGTAAGAATGGACAAGCCTTTGCCATCAAGATGCCTCTCCCCCCGGCAGGACTGACCCACGGCGGGGAGGGCAGGGGGCGCTGGCTCCAGGGCGTGGAGGAGGGGTCTGAGGACGGAGGTGGTGATGTCTGGCCCCAGCACAGCCACTGCCGCCCCCCGCATGGCCCTCCCTGCGGGAAGACCGGAGGCCGCGTGTCTCCCGGGCCCGCCGGGAAGGCTGCCGGAGACGCAGGCGGCGCCCTCGGAGGCTGGCCTCCCCCCGCTGCTGTGACCTCATCTCCAAAGCACGTGTCCTCTCCAGCACGCCTCAGGTTCTGGGAGGGCACGCGGCCGCCCGCGGGGTTTCAGGAACCAGCACATTCTTTCCAAGAAGAGTCAGCTTTAGTCATTTACTGAGGTTTGGGTGGAAATGCTTTACCTCCAGTGGCCACAAGATGGAACAGACTCGCCTTCCCCACCGAGCAAAGCCGGGGGAGGTTTGTGAGGAGACTCCCGGAGGCAGGGCTGGCGTATTTGACCAGTTGAGGATGCTGGGGTGGGGGTGGGGGTGGGGGGCCCTGCAGATCAGGCATTTCCTGAGAGAGAGCTGTGTGTGCCCAGAGGGAGGGGCCTCCGAGCCATCAGCAAGGCCGATCTTTCTTTCCCCAGCATTCCTGTTTTCCCGGGGAGAGAGGGAGGGCGGGGAGGAGAATTCCGCGGTGAGCCGGCTCAGCTGATTTCTGGGCTATGTCTTTCCGCTTCCAGGCTGTGGTGGCTCCTCTGCGCCCGGTGAGAAGGGGCACTGGGGGTTCTCGGTGGTCCCTTTGTTTATCCCGTCCTTTCTCCCTCTTCTTCTTCCCCTCTTTCTTCTGTCACTAAGGTTTATGACGTCTGGCTTGGAAGAGGAAACTCAAGCCAGAGGTGGGTAGGAGCCCTTCCATGGGATGGCAGAGACCTCCTCTGGGGGAAGGACCATCGGAGTGACTGACAGGTGGAGAAGCCAGCGGGGTGTGTGTGTGTGTGTGTGTGTGTGTGTGGTGTGTGTGTGTGTGTGTGTGTGTGTGCGCGCGCGTGCTAACTATGAAAACGAGGCCTTTGGTTTTTGGAGTCAGAATTCTGGCCACCTGGTAGATGATTCAGTATTCTGCTAAGACTTTTCCTTATTTAGTGCGAATGGTGTTTTTTTTTTTTTTCCTCCTCTCCTCGTTTTCCTTTTCGGTTGGATTTTTTAAAAGTTACTTCATATGCAAAATACAGTAGTCAGTGAATGATGCTAAAGGGATTTGTGCCTCCGGGAAGGCAGAGTGTAATCTTGAGCAATATGATGTGGGCAGAGGGTTCTGGTATGGGCCTCCAGAAGGGAGGACTTGCTGGCTGGATATGGCGGGAAAACCCCGAGTATTTCGGGGGTAGAATGGGCGGGCGGGGAGAATTTGGCTAGGCCATCTTTCTCATGACGGTGGGCTCTACTGTGGCGTCCTTAACAGGCTGTGGCAAAGCCAGGGCTGGTGAGCGGTGCCACTGCCGGCACCCAGAGCGAAGGCCTAGGTTACTGAAGATCACTAGGCTTAATGAGATAACCATTCCTTCTGGGGCGAGACTAAAGCGACAAAAGTAAATTTTCGTTTTTCGTTCTCTTCCTCTGCCCATTTGCGTCTCTCTCTCTCTTTGCCTTCCTAAGTTCTAACCAACCGATTTCATTATCTTGAAGTGCGTGAAAAGACTAAAGAAGAACCAATTAATTTGGGATTTGGGATAATTCAGGCAGGGGGTGGGCTGCTGACACCTTTGTATTATTGGAGAAACGGGTCTTGGAAGCAAATTAATAGCGTAAGAAGATCCCAGAGGTAATATGTAGGAGAATAAATTATTTTCTAGAGCTTTGTCAGCCTCCAACTGAGCATCTACGATTGGTGATTAAATGCATTCTTATCTAACCCACCAAAGAGGCCCACGGGGACTCCAATCTGGCACACGTTGGGCTAGCCCAAAACAAGCTGTAGGTAGTAACGCCCTAGAGAGGTAAGGTTAACCGAGGACAAGGCAGGGCAGACAGAGGCAGGGGATGAAACTCCGAGGTGAGTAGCAAGGGCCTTAAAAGCTCTGTCTTCATGGTCAATTTCTAAATTCCTTCCTCCACTTGGAACTTGGCTCCCCCGGGGCTGGTGTGACAAGAGGGGCTGGCACCTCCTCCTCATACTTGGGAGAAGTGTTGCTATCCATAGAAGAAGAGAGAGAGAGAGAGAGAGAGAGAGAGAGCGAGCGAGCTTGGGACTGGGAAAGGGGCAGCCCCAGGGGAGGAGGCTGAAGTGAGGGCCTTCACTCTGCACCAGCGTGCAGAGCTGATCCAGCCAACCCACCAGGGAGGCACCCCAGAGGGCATGGGCCAGGGAGTGGGAAAGAAAGAGTGTTGCTTGACCAGCCCATCTTTTCTGCACAAAGACCACGAGAGCTGCCTGGCATCTACAGTGGTTAAGAGCACTGACCCCGGTGCTGGCCTGCCTGAACCGGATCCTGGATGCCATCACCTACCGACTCCTCCATAAAACGAGGCTGACAGCAGCTCCTCTACCTTACGTGGTTGTTGCAGGATTCAATGTATTACTTAATATTCTCCACGTGCCGAAACCGGTTTGGCTCAGTGGATAGAGCGTCGGCCTGCGGACTGAAGGGTCCCGGGTTCGATTCCGGTCAAGGGCATGTACCTTGGTTGCGGGCATATCCCCAGTAGGGGGTGTGCAAGAGGCAGCTGATCAATGTTTCTCTCTCATCGATGTTTCTAACTCTATCCCTCTCTCTTTCTCTCTGTAAAAAAAATCAATAAAATATATATTAAAAAAAATATTCTCCACGTGCTTGGATAATTGGCACAGAGTAAGTGTTACATGTTTGTTTAATAAGCAACCGTGTTGTGTATAGGCTGGATAATTCCTATTTTTTTTTTACATTAATCGTTAAGAAAGACTTCACAAATTTCAACAGGCCTTACCTACCTCCCTTAAATAATATCCAACAATGATGTTGTAAGGCACACGTATGCATTGAGCCGAACCGGTCTCGGCGAAGGCACACTTATGCAAATAAATGCACTGAGAAATGAATTCAGAACTTTTCAGGTGCGAGTGAAAACATCACGTGCTCATGTTTAAAGATGCAAAAATAAACGGAACGTGGGTTTTCAGGATGTTCGCCTCGTCACCATTCTCTGGTCTCCCCCAAACCCCCCCTGTCATTGTACGAGGCCTCCTCCACGCCTCCCCTTCCTTCACTGGCACTGTGATTCACCTTTCATAGGCCATTGGGCTCCTCAGTTTAAAGCCAGCTCAAGGGAAGGGGGCTTGTTTTCAAGTACAATAAGGCTTATTTTTAACTGCATCCGAGACGCTGAAGCACTGTGAGAAATCGAGAATGGTACTGCTCCACTCTTAGATTGCAACTCAGACCAAAATAGACTAGCACTGGGCTCTTCACCCTGCCACCAACTATAATTAGCTTGTCTGCAGCTCGGAGAGAGGAAAAAAATTACACTACCACTTAAGGTGCTGAGAGAACAGCCCGGTTTTGTCCTCTCAGAGCCCCCTTTTGGGGATAAACCACCAAGTGTGCTGCGGGCGTTCATTAAATTATGGCCACTCTCCGCACCCGGACGGACGCTGTCACTTGGACAATGTCAATTGAGTTACCAAAGATCAAGTTCAGCTCTTCCTCTGGGAATGCTTCCTCCGACAGCCTTTCCCAGCCCCACCTGCTCAAGGAACGCGATTTGGAACTCGCCACAGGGCACCTTGGAGACCAACGAAGACCCTGCCTCGTCCCCACCCAGGAGCCCAGGTGGGCAACGAGGCACCCAGGGGGGCACCATGCAGTACAAACAATGAAATCCCAACGTACTTTCTTTGCTGTCGATATCCTGATATGTCTAGAAGGGTTTTCCGAGGGAAAGACCGAAAGAGCTTCTGCACCTGCTGTTTCCATGACAACAATCTTTTTTTCTGCGTCTCTGTAAATGCCTGCAAAAACAAACAGGATTTTTTTTTTTTAATGGGTGACGCAGCCTAGCATTAGAAGGAGAAACATGCAATTAATAGGGGGAAAACATTGGCGTCTCTGCGGTTGCCTTTTTTTCACCTGTTTTCAAGCTGGTTCAAACAGCAGTCAGTTTCACAACTGAAAATTCAAGTTATTTGGCATTGGAGGTGTCTGGTAAGGTACATGCATTAAGCATATATATATATATATATATATATATATATATATATTGATTTCAGAGAGGAAGGGAGAGGGAGAGAGAGAGAGACAGAAACATCAATGATGAGAGAGAACCATTGATCAACTAACTGCCTCCTGCATGCCCTACACTGGGGATGGAGCCCAAAGCCTGAGCATGTGCCCTGAGCCAGGAATCAAACTGTGGCCTCCTGGTTCATAGGTTGATGCTAAACCATTGAGCCAAGCCAGCCGGGCAAAGTTTGGATAACCCTTGGTTTCGGTTGCATTTCTGATAGGCCCAAACCCACCGTCTCTTGCCTCTGAGTCCACTCTGGACTCTATTTATTTACCAAGAATAAATCGCCAAATTGATTGCTGAATACTCTAGCTTCTGCAGGCCCCCGGCATGTCCATAATCAATGGGATCGATAAACCACTCCGGAAATCAATCTGCTTGATGGTGTGTGGACAGCCTGAGTGGTCAGCTGGGCTTCAGAACACGGAGGTCAGTCTGTATGTCAGGGCTGGGCTGAGAAGCCTCCAGTCAAAGGATCTGGTGCCCTACCCAAACCCCACTGCACCCGTCCCAACCGAAACGGTCTAAAGTTTAGCAAGATGCGTAGATGTGATGGCTTCTCAAGTCTTTCCTAGGGAAATTGGTGTTGGGGGTGCCGTGCCTACTGCCCTGTGATATGCTGACAGCTACATCACGTGTCCTTTCGTGGGCACCACGGCCCGGGAAGTGCTTTCAGGGTTATTTGTCTCCAGGGCAGAGACTCTCAAATTCATGGTCTCTTAGATTTCCCCAAAGAGACCGTTAAAAATGCAGATTCCTGGGCCTCTCCCCTAAACCCAGAGCCTGGCAGTAGATCTGGAGGGGAGTCGGTGCCCTGGTAATTCTGCTGCAGGCAGCACTTGGACGCGGAGTGTTCGAGATGAGGAGCCCTCCCCCCCCCAATACAGGAATCCTGTCAAGTATCTGGACCGGGGGTCCACACGCCATGGAAATCCATCGGGTCGGACGGATCAGCATTAGCAATGACGGAGATCACACGCCTCGGTAGGTTTTGTCGATAAGGCATGAAATTTAAGAAGCAATAAGCTATTACTTAGAATAACAGACTACATGATTACTTCCCATGAAAGAAACAGATTCCTGAAACGAGGGGGGAAAAAAATAGAAAGACAACTTCATTTTCTTCTGATGACATTTAATCTTTAAGGATCTAAACGCAAGAGAGCGATGTGAGCAAAGGCAAAAAGTTATCAGTCATATCGCAGAAAAGTTACCGACTTGCAAACCGCTTCCCCCGGGTGACCTTAGCCAGACACCGGTAAGGGTTACCAACCACGGGACCCGGTGCCCCATGAGAGAGAGGGGTGCTGACCCCCCCCTCAGGTGAGTGGCAAGACGGTCTCATGGCTGAAAGGTGAGGACCTGGTTCTCCTCTGTGGCCCCTTTCATTTTTGGTGATGCTCAGTGAGTGCCCATACACACACACACACACACACACACACACACACACACACATGAGGACCTCCGAGAACTGCGACAAGGCAAACGCATCCGCTGGACTCATAAAGGGATGGACAGATTCTGCTTTCGACTGGCTCATCCAGCCAGATGGGAAGTGAGGACCCAAGAGGCAGGCACCCTGGTGGAGGCGAGCTGAGGAGGGCCCAGCCAGTGGGTCGGAGGAGAGCTCTGGATGCAGACGGGAGGGCCTGAATCCCCCCCCCCCCACGCCCTTCTGCGAGCTCCTCCACCTGAGACTCTGTTCCTTCCAGAAGCTGAGGGTGGTAATGTCTCCCTCTAATGGACGCTGGCAGGACTGAGGTCACACAGGAAAAGCGCTCCGAATGCTTAAGGACATGCCAGGCTCTCGGTAACGATTCAGCCCACGCCGCTCACGGATACTCTAACCGGCTATTTTCAGTCGCGCGGACCAGCCCTGGGGTTGTGGCAGGTGAGCGTTTGTCACGGTTGGTGTTCGACAGCCACCTTTAGTCCCAGCGAATGACTGCGAGGTCTCAAAACCAGAGTCCTGAGCTGGTCTGGAGCCAGCCTGGAGGACAGGCCTGAACTTCAAGCGACAAAGGAGCTAATGGTTCACTCGAGAGATGTACGTTCAAAGTGTGTCCGGGGACTCCAGTTCACACATGACATCGGCCGCCCTCGGGGGGCAAAGGGCCTCCAGAGAGAGAGGTCAGCTCACTCACTCTGACCCCCTGGGCGTCAGGCTCGGCAAGTGCCAGGCCACAGGCAGGAGGGAGCCCCCAGCAGTGCCAGTGTGTGGGCAGGCGGGTGCTCAGTCCTGGCAGGGGCGCTGGGCCGTGGCTACATGCTGGGGGCCGGTTCCTGTGCTCCGCCATCGGCCAGGACGCCTGGCACGACACCTCAGCCCCCTCCACCCTGGGCGGCAGGGGAAGGAAGGTTCCACGCTGCAGGCTGCCCAGACGCAGCCAGCCAGCCACTGCTCCGTCTTCCGTCCCTGTCAGGCCCAGACCAATCCGTCTGTCTGGAGGAGGATGTGTCCCGCAGCTTTTGTGGCGGGATGAAAAGCCTCATTAAGGGGACACGCGCTGGGATTCCTAGGACCTTGTCGAGGTGGCAAGCAGGCGATCGCCTGGGACTGCAATCCACGAGGAGGTGGTTGGTCCCAGATACAGAATCCAGACCTCTCCTGTCTTCCCTTTTCCTTCTCTAGGGAGCCGCTGGTCCTTCATCCCCGGAGGGAAGGTGCCTTGGAAGTGAGCACTCCTCCCCTTGCAGGGGGCGGAGCGGCTGTGGGGGCGGAGGAAGGCAGGCCTGTCCGGCCCAGGCTGACCGACCTCCAGCCGGGCCGCAGGGAGGGTGCCTTCTCTCACACCCAACCCCGGGGCTGTGGAAAATTATACAGGCCGTTTCCTCTTTCTCAACTGAAATAATAAAAAGGCTTGAACAACATTTTCCCTTCCAGAGCCGAGCCCAGGCCCTCCATCCAGACCTGAACCCAGGCCAGCGGGCTCGGCCTGAGCTCCTACCTGCTGAGACTCCCGGTACGAGAGGCCCCTGGCCCGGGCCTCCTGCCCGCAGAGGAGCCCACAGGGTCATCTTTGCATTGAACCGCTGGGCGGCGGGAGAAAAAGTGGGAAGAAGCAGAAAGAAGAGCCGAGAGGCGCAGGGAGGTTGCGGCAGAGGCAGGCCAGGGATAAGCCTCAGGTCAGGGATAAGCCTCGGGCCACAGCTCCGGGGCTGGTGTGGACCAACTAGGAAGCAGAGGTGGCCAGATCATCTGGCCTCATGGGCTCAGCCGACGGGGTGGAGGCAACCTGTCCTCCGCTGCTCAGCGTGAATGTGGGAGAGGAAGCAGGGATCTGCTTTGCTTCCTCAGAAGTTTAAAGGCTCCCTTCTGGAGTTCCTCCCCAATGGTCTTCCCGAAAGAGACACAGAACCCCCCAAAAGCTGCCCTGTCTGCCTGGAGCACTCTCCTGCCTCCTTCCTCACCGAGCCACGAGACTCTGCCTGCCTTTTGGACCAGCTGAGGGTGGGGGCCCCTCGGAGGAACCCCTGCTTCCGGCTCCTCATCTGGGCTCCGGGGCGTGCGGGAAGGACCCCTCAGAGGCTTTATCTTCACGCACGTGACGACCTGCTTTCCCTGCGTCTCACCCACTCCCCTCGCCGTAAGCTGCCTGGCCAGGGCCAGGGGGACTGCTACATATCTATGGAATGATTGAGTTCGGAGATTCGTCACTGAGCTCTTGTCTTCTGTCTGTGGCTCTTTGCTGGTCAAAACAAGCGCAGGGCCAGGACTGAACATAGGAAAGGTTGAGTGGGGGGGATTTGGGGAGAGGCACATAGAAGAATGGATGCTGCCGTGAGAGAAAATGGCAAAAGTGAGATTTTAGGGGTTGGCGTGGAAACCCAGCAGGAGATTGGACACCTGCACCCGAGGATGGGCGAGTCAGAGCATGGAGATGGGGCCACAGGGAGGGAGGGGGAGGGGGCAGACCTCTGCACTGGCTATTTCCCCAAACTGGGGACCCCTGGGACTCCCAGGGTTCTGGCCACCACCACAGCAAAGGTGAGGAGACTTAGAGGCCTTTACCATTGTATTCTCATGTCAAGACCCCGCAAGAAGACCTCAGTACTCTAGGTTTATCCAGCCCTAAGTTTCCGGAGGCCTCGACCTTGTCTCTGGAACTCTCTGGAGGAGCGTCGCCACCAAAGCAGCCCTCGAGTCTTGGATTTGAGGCACAATGGCCTGTCCCCGCACGTCGCTCAGGGCAGCCACGGCCAGCACCTGCCCCGCCCTGCGGTGGAGACTGTGCCAGCTTTGAGAGCCTGGTAGGCACAGCTCCACCATGCCTCGGTCCTTCTTCAAAAGACACACGGCTAAACACAACTCCCACCGGACCCCCACCTCACACACACGTCGTTCCTGCTGCGCACTCTTTCTCCATCCCTCCCTCAAAGCTCCTAGAGCCCCACGGCAAAACGTTTCAAGGCAAAGCGTTGAAAGACTCGAGAACATCCGGGGCTAGGTGGCGGGACTGTGTGCACACCTCCCAAGGCTCGGTCACTCCGAGATTCTCCCGGAGTCAGACGTTTCTCTCACCGGCACGCACCCTCACATCAGAGCTCAGTCCGGACGCACCTCGGGACAACTAAGCTATACACAAGCTTTGTTCAGGCTTGAGGCTGCCATGCCGAGTTCTGCCCCAGCCATTCGGACATCTCCCCCACGGAAACAAGGGGCTGCTGATTCAAAGGATCCCACCACAGGAACCATTTCTAAGCAGTGAAAGGGGGGAAAAAGAGCTTGGTGAAATCTACCACGACTCACCTCATGAATTAGACACTTGTCTATGAGCTGTAAATAGGAACTTATATTCTCCTCATCGGGTCTGGAGACCAAGAGCTGTGTGCACACTGTGAATTAAAAAGAAAGAAAGAAAAAAAGATGACTTAGAAAAAAATGCACACCCAAATCCTATCCTGGAGATCTGTTTCTGATTTCCTTTCAGGGTCAGTGTTTTTTGAGAGGTCTGTGTGCCTTGTGGCTGTACGCAAGGCTCACCGAAAAGGCCGGGAGGCTCCTCATTCCACTGAAGTCAAAGGCTCGGGCACCACAGGAGCCCTCGCCTTGAGGAGCCCCGTCGATTAATTCCAGGCATACCATTCTATATTAAGCCTTCCGCAACCCAGCCTGACACAGACACGCCGGGGGAGGAGGCACGCGGCAGTGTCCCGAGCTCTGCCTTTGAGAGAGGCTCCTTTGGAGAGGGCGTTCACAGGCAGCACAGGCCGTCGGTGTTATTAGAGAGCAGGCGCCGTGATTTTTATGAATGAACCGCGCACCTCGTTTGGAGGAATCAAGCTGGCACCTCCTTTAGGACGCGAGGTGCGTGGGTGGCACCCACGAGCAGGAAGCCTGCTGCTCAATCACTGGAGGGTTATTTCTCAAAGTGATCCACGCACTTCACACACACACACACACACACACACACACACACACACACACAGGTTCACCTACACACTCAGGTAAGGGCTGAGGCTGACGGAGGCAGAGTGAGTCTGTGGGCAGAGTACACGTGCTGCTGGGTTTCGCGGCCACGTCAGTGGAGCCCATTCTGCTCACTTCTAATTGTTGACAAAAGACATCAATGAGAAGTGAAAAAATGCCTGGCACTCGGTAAATCACACTTGAAACCTGGGCGTTTTGATTCCCCCCCCCTCCTTAATCCTGCCTAGGCATTGTTTGTAACAACAAAAACTTGGAAACCACTTTGATGTCCATTCATTGGGGCCATTAAATAAATTATGGTTTACACATAACGTGGGGTAGCGTGCAAGAATGAGTAGGTGTTACTGTATGGACAGAAATAGTAAAAAAGAGTTGGTGTTACTGTGTTGATAGAACTGTTAAGACTATATAATGTAAAAAAAAAAGCTGCAGAGAAGCATGTAAACAAGACCCGTTTGTGTGCAGAAAGGACACGTGGGTGCTTGTAGTATACAGTTATCCAGGGGATATTCCAAATCTGTTTATAGTGGTTGCCTCTGGGGCTTGGGGTGGGAGGGCGAATTTTCACTGTCTCCCATTTTCTGTAGTTCTGATTTTTTATGTGGACCTTGCAATTATTTTATAACTTATTTAAAAGCATTTAGTAGCCGAACCCAGTTTGGCTCAGTGGATAGAGCGTCGGCCCGAGGACTGAAAGGTCCCAGGGTCGATTCCGGTCAAGGGCATGTACCTTGGTTGCCGGCACATCCCCAGTGTGGGGTGTGCAAGAGGCAGCTGGTCGATGTTTCTCTCTCATCGATGTTTCTATCTCTCTCTCTCCATTCCCCTCTCTAAGAAATCAATAAAAAATATATTTTTTTAAAAAGCATTTACTAGTAAACTTGATAAACAGGCTGGGCCAGAGGAGTACAGGCCTCCTGAGGGCGGACTTCTCGCCTCAGGGGCGGTGGGTGTGGCACCTCACACTCAGGTAACCACCCCTCCACAACATCGCCCTTCACCCATGGGCTCTGGTCATCTGCTCTAAGCACCCACTGGGGCAGTGGTTCTCAACCTTTCTAACGCTGCGACCCTTTAATACAGTTCCTCATATTGTGGTGACCCCCAACCACAAAATTATTTTCGTTGCTACTTCATAACTATAATTTTACTACTGTTAGTGAATCGTAATGTAAATATCTGTATTTTCCGATGGTCTTAGGCTGTACAGCAGCGGTTCTCAACCTGTGGGTCATGAGACACACACACACACACACACACACACACACACACACACACACGGCATGATCTGTGGTAAGGGATGATTTTAGACCAATGATTTTCAACACATATGCCGAGGCACACTGGTGTGCTGCAAGAATTTGTAAAACATGTAATACCTGACTATTTAGTCAGGGGCACTGGCCTTCTTTCCCTTAGATTGCCAAAGAAAGCCAAAACCGGTTTGGCTCAGTGGACAGAGCGTCAGCCTGGGGACTGAGAGGTCCCAGGTTGATTCCGGTCAAGGGCATGGGCACATCTCCAGTAGGGGTGTGCAAGAGGCAGCTGATCGATGTTTCTCTCTCATCGATGTTTCTAACTCTCTATCCCTCTCTCTTCCTCTCTGTAAAAAAAATCAATAAAATATATTTAAAAAAGATTGCTAAAGAACAAAATGACAACAGCCAACACAACAATAGCTGCCCGGTATGAAAGCATAAAAATTATGCCTAATTTTTTTTATCATATTAGCAGAAAATATATATTTTTGGTGTGCTGCAGAAATTCAGTAATTAATGTGTGCCCTTAGATGAAAAGGTTGGAAACTGCTGCTTCAGCCGGAGGGTCCGAGGCCCAGTGACGCTCTGCCGGGAGGGCCCCGCAGCTCTGGTCTGGAGAGCGGGAGAGGACGGCTACCAGGTTAAGGAAGAGACCTTTGGGGGTCAGAGAGATCTGAGTTCAGATCCAAGTTACTCAGCCTCTCAGAGCCACACTTTCCTCATCTGTACAACGGGCTCAGGACATCGACTCTGGCAGGCAGCTTACCCAGCACCCAGGGGAAGCCCCTCGGGGACTGGTAATCTGGTTGGTGGTGTGGAGAGGAGAGAAGGGAGACTGGGAGAATTCAGGCTCTACCTTTCCCCATGACACGCGTGAACTGCCCGGGGAGGTCCCCCTCCGGCAGGGGGGCGACAGCCAACTCCCCGTCACAGCTGCTCAGGTGGTGTGGCTGGAGCCCGCCGCTGGCGCCAGCTGAGGTGGTGGCCGTGGCACCGGGGGCCGTGGCACTGTCTTTGCAGTCGGAGCTCTGGCTCTCGGGGCCCATGAGCGAAGACGGGTGTGGGGCCTGGGGCTCCCGGCGGCGAGCCTCGGGGGTGGCGCTCGGGGAGCTGTAGGCCTTGATAGGAGTCAGGATCATCTGGTGCAGCTCCTGGAGTGGGATGCGAAGGCTGCCCCCCTCGATGATGTCCTAGACAGTCAGAGGAAGAAAACCTCAGTTAGGGTCAGGGAAGGGGTGTCCCACCTCCTCCAATGCTTCCCCTGCCCTGCCCAGAGCTCTTCCCAGACAGGACGCATGGCTGCTGGCCCTTCATCATACATTCATTGAAAAGCAACCATTTCAATTTTATCTAATACTAGAGGCCAAGTGCATGAATTCGTGCACCAGTGGGGGTCCCTCTGCCTGGCCTGCGGGATCAGGCTGAAACCAGCTCTCCGACATCCCCTGAGGGGTCCTGGATTGCGAGAGGGCACTGGCCAGGCTGAGGGACCTCACCGATGCACAACTGGGGCTGAGGAGGGATACGGGAAGTTGGCCAGCTGGGAAGGGACTGAGCGAGGGCTCCAGGGCACGTCTGGCCCTTGTCGCTCAGTCCCAATCAGCTGGACCCCAGCAGCAAGCTAACCTACTGGCTGGAATGACTTCCCCCTAGTGGTCAGTGCATGTCATACCGAGTAGTTGAGTGGACTTAGCATATCATTAGCATATTATGCTTTGATGGGTTGAATGGCTGACTGGTCGACCAGACACTTAGCATATTAGGCTTTGATTATATAGGATTAGCCTAGGTAGAAAACTTGGAATATACAGCTATGTACAGTGAGGAAAATGTCCAATCACCTGAAAAATCTCACTATCTAGAGATGGTCACTGAAATGATTTTGGTCCATTTCCTTTCCTTGCTTCTTCAATTCATTTTGATGGCTTACACTCACATAATTCAGAAGCTGTATAATAAAGCTGGGTCATATGGTGGCTTCCTGTCTTGTGTTATCAGTGGTCTTAAGTAAAGGAACCTTCAATGCACCCCCACGATACAGGAAACACAGGGTGGTGGTTTAAAGCACAGATTCTAGGATGGGTGTGGGGTTTCAAATTCTGACACAGCTGTGTGACCTTGGGCAAATGACTTAACCCTCTGTGCCTGTCCCCCTGTGTATAAAGTGAAGATAACAACACTGCCTGCCTCATCAGGTGGTTGTAATGATACTAATATTTGTAAAGTCGCAGGTCTATTTTTTGCATCACGTGAAGCACAGTGGGTGAGGGGAGGGGGTGGGGAGTGAGATCCGAGGAGCCATGAGGGGCTGAGTGTAATGACCTTGCAGGCTGGGGCAGGGATGCGAGAATTCTCTTCTAAATGAATGGGAAATGAGGGAAGGGTTGTCGCAGGGGCATGGCATGTTTTAGAAGGATCATTTGAGAGAGAAAGACATGTAAGATACATGTATACTATAGTGTATATAATTGCATATAATATATATATTATGACTTGATAAATTAGATCCTTCTGCACACGCAGTTGGACACACTGGGGATTATTTATTAGGAAAAGGCATGGAAGTTGATTCTGACAGACATTTACCCACGTGCCAAGTGCTCCCAGAGGTGCAGAACAGGCTCACACACTCGTGGCTGGAGGTCGGGGCAGGGCTCCCCTGGCGTGGCGGGCGGGCCCAGCCCCTGCCCCAGTGCTGCCCAGCGCTTATGCAGCAAACTTTGCCCTGGGATCCCGGAAGGACACTGACAAAGCAGTGCCCTGATTACTCATGAAGATTTAATCTTCCGAGAGCCCAGAATAGCAAGGACATAATTTTACAAGCACGAGTACCAATCCATTCCTGGGATCCTCTCTTCCCGAGAAAAACTGCTTGATGATGTCAAGGAACACAAGGATATGGAATGTGATCATTTCTGCACCCAGACTTTCTAATCAATCCATTAGTCAGAGGAAACCTGAGGACAGCAGCCTTGGACAGACGTGTTTTCATTCTGGGCAGCAAAACACCAAGAGCCTGCTCTGTCATTGGCGGGAACCCGCTTTGTTCAGGGAGCTGGGAGCGGAGCCTGAATTGTGCCTTCGCCTAGTTGGCACCCGGGGTTCCTGAGGGAAGGGAAATGCTAAGTAGCCACCAGAATCGTCTCAATCCTGGCCAGGACCCTGTCTGGCCTTCTTTAGGAGACAGAATCCATTTTTCTTTCAACACTTGGTGGATACGGCCATGGCGAGACCAGCCGAAGCCTGTGCTGGCAAGTCTGATGTGTGAGTTGGGGGGCTCCTGATCATGCCCAGTTTTCCTGTTGCCCAGACCAGACCAGCCTTTTCCCAGAATCTGATACTGTCACGTGACTGGTTCCCTGACTTTGGGCGTGGTAACCTGGTTCAGGGCAAGGCACATGGAGGGAGCGAGCTGACCCATCTATGTGTCAACTGGACCCCTGCCTCTAGGTCCTCCAGTTCCTGCCAACCACTCAGCCAGCACCTGGGTTCTCACCTTCGCGTCCAGCTCCTGACAGAGGTGGGGAAGGGGAAGGACAGAAAAGTAGTGAGGCTTCCCATGAAAACAGAAGGGCATCGCATGCGTCTTGTCGTGCCATCCCACGTGGCATCTACCACCGAGGCGAGCAGATGCATGCCTGTGACATCGTCAACTGCCACCAGACATTCATCTGCTCTCATCATGTGGCAAGAAGGTCTCTGTAGTGACTCAGTGACGGGGAAGCAGGTATGAGTTATGCTAAGAGCTGAACTCCTTCAAACAGGAAACATACACTTGCCCCACGTTAAAATCTTATCGTATTCTACTGGAAACAACCCACACCAAAAAGGAAACTATAAACATAATGAATAACGTTGGACACTTTCAGGAAATATAATTTACAGGAATCATGAAGAGTTTGGTTTGGTTTCCTCCAACCCCACGGATTTCAAGCCACTGACTCAGAGGTAACGCTTCACCGTCAGCTTCCGTGGTGTGGCACGAAGACCATCAGGCCACATGCTGACTCCTCAAAATGGTTCCAGAACTCAATACGGAGTGCCCCAGGGGAGCAGGAAAGTATGAAACGGCCCCAAATGGGACTCAATCAGTGCCCTTAACTGTTGGAATTAATTCTCCATGTTGACAAAAGCAGGGATTCAACCCAATTCTCTATTGATCCTCATACCACAAAGGAATCCTATATTATACACAGAAAGGCAAAAATGAATCTGCATGTTCACAAATGTGCTGAGCTGAGGAGCTCACGTGAGAACAGGTTGATAGGAAGGCTGGTCCACCATTTCACGGCCACCAGCTGGAAGGTGGACCAGCTGGAAGGAAGCTACTTTCAGACCGTCCCAGCCTTCCTGGCCTGGCTCTTTTAAGTCTTTGGAAGAATGGACGAGCCTTTCCCAGGGCATTTAACATCAATGAGATGCAAATCATATGGGAAAGAGCTTCAACAGCCAGTGTCCGTGGCTCCATCCTTGTCTTTCTGTGAGAAGAACTTGACTTCCACGCCATATACAGGATTCCTGTATCTGCTTAAATCCATCTTCTCTCCTTTTCATTCACCAAACATCAGCTGAGCCCTACCTGGAGCCAGGCACCGTTAGGTATAGGGGATCTAGAAACAAATATGGCAGAATCCTTGACCTAAGAAGCTTACAGTTGCTGGGACCCATACTGTGTAAGTGTACTTCCAGGACAAGGGGGCTCTGGGAAGATGGAAAAGGCATAGGTGTGTGTGTGTGTGTGTGTGTGTGTGTGTGTGTGTGTGTGTCTCCTTTTTCCATGCCAGGGTCCCAGCCTCAGAGTATGTCTGATTGAGCTTCACAGTTTGGGAGTCAGCTGAAAAGGATGGTGAATACACATTTCATTATTAAAGCTAAATGTTGGGAAAAAAATCTGCCTCAATGACCATTCCAATTTTTTCCCTTTTCCACCAAATATCTTGAGAACTCTACATGTCCTTATCCCAGAGCCTCATTACCCACTTACACTCCCCATGGGTTTCCCTTTGGTCTCTCCCCAGCTCCTTGAAACCCTTCTCATCTTGGCTATTGGTGACTTCCTGATAACCAATTACAGGAGGAGAGTTCAAGCCTCATCGTATGTGACACATGCATGGTGCCTGGTTAGACTCCCTCCTTCAGACTCTCTCTCTGACCCTCGGGGCAGGCTCAGCCAGTATCTGGTTCCTCCAAACCTCCTGTGGCTCCTCAGGGCCTGTCCTCAGCTCTCAACACACAACACACTTTTGGGGGTACCAGCTACCATTTACACACACAGATGCCCCACTACTGAGTCTTTCAAACCCTTGTGGACTCCAGACTGTTCTTCTGGTTACAGACCTGCCTTTCTGCCTTGCTATTCCACAGGCATCTCAGACTCGATCCATCAAATTGAGTTCCATTTCCCCACGCTGGGAACCCTCCCATGTTTTTTGTCCCAAAAGGCACAGCATCCAGGTCCAAGCCCCCCTACCAATGCTTGGACTCCTGCTAAGTGGCCTTTCTGACCCTTCACCCTCCTGGGCTCTGCCATGGCTCAAGAGCCCTCTGAGACTGGTTGTAGGCTCCTGTGTCTCCCAGCCAGCACCAGCCCCTCTCAGGTTCCTCTCCTCACCCTGCAGAGTGGTGTGTTCAGTCCAGGAAGACGTCCCCACCCGCCGGAGGGATGATGCGCCCCGAGCACACCAGAGTGTGAGAGCTCTGGCTGTGCATCGAGGCCCCAAGGCCAGGAGCTACGTGCTACTCAGGATTCGCCTCCAGTGGCCGGGGTAAATCTAGTCCAAGGCAGTTGCTGAGTTAAGTGTTCAGTAACTGCGTGGAATGGCTCTGGACACAGAGCTCATCTGCAGTGACTACAGATTGTGAACTAGCCACGGGCGGGGTCCCAGGTTCTCTGTGAGGTAAGAATGCTGTGGGAGGCCATGGGGACAGCATTTCCAACAGCATAATCAACCGAGGACGCCTGAGAGGCCAGAGAAATGGCCGGTTTCTGGGTGTCCCTGGTGGACCAAATGGCGATAAGTTATGGACGATACGGCCCTTCCTTGAAGAGCAGGAGAGACCCAGGTCCCAGGGTAGAGAGAACAGAGCCAGGGGCTGTCCTTGGTGGATGCTGAGTTGGGGTTCACCTCCACCCCCCCAAGGCCACGAGCTCCTGAAGGGGCAGATAAGCAAATAGCTGCACGTGGATGTTCTGAAGCAAGCTCAATGTGATGGTCTGACCCACAAGCTTTCCTCTTCAAAGAAGCCAAACCAGAGACACTGCATTGCTCTCATCCTGCCCAATAGCTGCCCTCAGACTCTGCATCACACGTGTCACCTTTACAACATTCCCATTCCAGTGGAGAGAGTCACCGTGCAGAGTCAATATTATTGTAGGTGTGAAGTCTGGGACGCAGAAAACATCACTGACATGTCAACCGTTAGACGGGAAGTCAGGGGCATATCAGGGCTTCCACACGCTGACTCGGCCCCAGGCCCCAGGGAGCACAGCTCACAGCCATTCCACCTCTCTGCCTGTGTGTGTGCTTCCTCAGGGACGGGACAGGAATGAGTTCCTGAAGGATGCTCCAGAAATAAGGGGGGCAAATCACTCTTTCACAGTAACACTTAGCAATGTAATCCCTACGCAAAATGTCCTCTGTGATTCCTAACAGATAAAGCCAACACTGGCCTTTTCAATGCTTCCCCAAAGAGAACAGTTTCTTGTGTTAAAAATGGCAACAACCTCACTCTGGACAAGCTGCTTAGTGAAGCAGTTAGCATAAAAGTTTGAACAACAGCAATAACCTCAAGGTCAGTTGCACAGGTCACTGTCAACCATGATGAACAGATTGTGAACCGGCCTGGATGTGCATGTAAGTAGTCTCTGTGTATCCATCCAGAGGCTTTAAAAGCAACCGTC
Source organism: Vespertilio murinus (assembly GCA_963924515.1). Lineage (NCBI taxonomy): Eukaryota > Metazoa > Chordata > Mammalia > Chiroptera > Vespertilionidae > Vespertilio > Vespertilio murinus. The sequence continues at coordinate 182,396,788 of OZ004704.1, read as the reverse complement.
CTTAGAAAGCATATGTGCATTCTATAAATACTAGAGACCCAGTGCATGAAAATCCATGCACTGGAGGGGGGGGGTCCCTCAGCCTAGCCTGCCCCCTCTCACAGTCTGGGAGCTCTCAGGGGCAAGAGGTGACCCGCCCCCATCACACCTCTGCTGCTGCCACTGCCGGCAGCACAAGCCTTGGCTGGCCCTGGTGACCTGAGCCTCAGGTGGCCCTGGGCAGCTGGGCAGCTGACATCCAAGGCTTGCCTGCACCTCGGGCCAGCCCTGGGTGGCTGAGAGGTCTGGAGGACTCTGGAGGCAGGCTCGAGGGGTGGGCCCGGCCATGCCACATGCCTGCCATCCCAGCGGCCTTGTGACTGTGGATGCCACCATCTTTGAGGGCCTGACAGTAATTAGCATATTCCCTCCTTATTGGCTGTGGGAGCCACCATCTTTGTGAGGGCGTGATGGTCAATTAGCATATTTCCTCTTTATTAGATAGGATACCTTACCTTCTATTGTATGGGCTATGCATTAACTATAACTATCTATGGCATGTAAAAGTATACACACACTTTGTGAATAAGTTAAGAAAACAGCACCTCCCATTGCATTGAAATGTGTATGTGCTCACAAAACTCACTTTAGCCCTACCTACTTCTACTTTGCTCCCTTCCAAAGGCGCCTGGGAGATAGCTAACGAGGTTACCACTGGAGCTCTGCAGGCAGCAGATAACTACTGAACTTCCCACTCCACCACTTCCCAACAGCAGTGAATGGAATGGCGACTCTGGGGCAAAACCAGGCTGCTCTCCGCTGGCCCTTAGATGAAATCATAAAGTCACCAAGTCCTAAAAATGACATAGTTTCCAGAGTGATGTCTGGATACAAAGATAGGACGAGAATGTGTTTAGACAGCAAACACAGAGGGACAGTAGCAGCTGATAACTGCTTTTAACACTGGAATAAACTCTTTTTCAGCATTTGGCATTTTTGAGATGGTTCCTCTCCGAGTCATGAGGACCTAATCTGTTGCTCAGTGAAAGTGTGAAATTATTCTCTGGAGAGCCAGCGCTGCCGTCTGCCAAGTGACTTTGATTCTTTCTAGTGGAACCTGGGGCACACCTGCTGGTGCTGGCCTCTCTGGGGCAGCTTTCCTCAAACCCAGGTCCTTCCCTGGAGTGGGGCCCGGGGTAGGGAAGAGCAGCCATGAGGCAGAACTGCACACTCCCTGCCCTGTTTTGTCAGGATGCCAGCCTCTGATTGTGGGTTGAACCCTTCTCTAATCTTGCCACATGCACAAAAGGCAGAGGGGGATGGACACAAAGAATTCATTTGACAGCACTTCCTCTGTGCCGGGGACGGCCAGTCACAAGCTGCCTGGACCCCGGGAACAAGTACATTTCGGTAGTCAGGTTACATGGAAGCATGAATAACCAGGAGGCTTCGCTTCAAAACCATGTCATTTCCCCCCTAACTTTGATAAGGAAACAGCGTGACACACTCTATCGGGTCCGCCGGTGACACTTGTCCCGGGTCCATTTCCCCGTGATGAGGGTGGGAACGTTCTCTCGGCCGAGAATAACTTACCCTTTCCAAAGACTTCAGGAGGTTTTGTCTTTCTTTGAGCTTCTGAATACTGATGACAATTTTGTGCCTTGCACCTTTGGTAACATTCTGTAATGGAATTAAAGTTATATATTAAAAAAAACACATTTTTAAGAATTAGCTTAGAGACTGGGAGGCTATTTAGTAATTTACTGTTTGCTTTGTTCCTACAGGTTCGCAGACGAGTAGATCTCTACTTGTCTCTCCCGTTAGCACCTATTGCTAGAAAGCTCTTCCTGCTTAATAGTCTAACTCCATCTGGCTCCACCCGAGCCTGTGTCTTTTGCTGTAACCTTCAGGAGAGGGAGAGGAAGCTGGAAGAGTCAATGACCCCTCTCTGCATGAAATTCCTTCACGATCTTCTTTGTTTGTTTTTAAATATATTTTTATTGATTTTAGAGAGGGAGAGAGAGATTGAAACATCAATGATGAGAGAGAATCATTGATCAGCTACCTCCTGCACGCCCCTAACTGGGGATCCAGCCCACAAGCTGGGCATGTGCCCTTGACAGGAATCAAACCTGGGACCCTTCAGGCTGATGCTCTATCCACTGAGCCAAACCAGCTAGGGTTTGTTTTTAATCCTCATCTGAAGGTATTTATTTCCATTGAATTTTAGGGAGAGTGGAAGGGAGGGGGAGAGATATACAGAGAGAAACATCAATATGAGAGAGACACAAGAATTGTTTGTCTCCCGTGTGTATCCCGACCAAGGCCAGGGATGGAGCCTGCAACTAAGGTACACGCCCGTGACCAGAATTGAACCAAAGACCTTTCAGTCCACAAGCCTATGCTCTACCCACTGAGCCAAACCAGCCAGGCATCTTTATAGATAATTTTTAACACACACACACTCCTCTCTTTTCCAGGCTCCCTCCTAGGTTCCCTGGAGTTCCAACCCCATGGCTTCCTCAAATATTTCCTATGTTTCTCATCTCAAGAAGATGTGAAATCCAATACAGGTCTCACCTGGTGTCACAACACACAGGCAATTTTTATCAGGAAATTTAAACCTTCAATTCAGTCCTCACTTCAGGTAACTGATTAGGATTCACAGGGTGGTGGGTCTTATCTTCTTAATTGTGCGGCAATGACGAGTTGAAGAGTTTAGTTTAACACTTGTTAACTGTACCTACTGCAAATTTCCAAATAGGAGATTCTTTCTGAACTCAGGTCTCTTATACAAACTTCTTATAACTCTTCATAGCACCCCTCTTATAAAAAGGAAAGATGGCAACCTCAGCGACATCTCCTTTACTTAGGAAAATTAACTTGTCAACTGACATCTGCACTCATTCTCAAGATGGAGCACCGGGGCCATATTTCTGTTTAGCCTCGACTCCGGGTTAGAGTGAATGAAATCACTCTGAAAAGTCTGTGCTGGCCTCTGGCATTGCCCTCTGCATCAATTATTTCTTGTTGGTTTTTTTTTCCCTCCCCCTGAAGTCGAACAACTTTGATGACTTAGATTTTTTTTTCTCAACTATGACCCAAAGACAAAAAATGCTCTTCGAGGCAGTTCTCATCAATTCCTGGGATCTCAAGGAGCAACCGAGAGGAAAAAGCAGTGGGAGAAGCCTTAGGAAGTTGAAACGAGTGCCTTTCATTCTCTGAGAATGTGCAGTGACTTTGGGTTTTGTCTTGCATCTCAATACTGGTATTCAGCCAGGCCAGCGGAGGTTAGCTGAGGGGACTGATGTGTACCGTGCAGGGAGCCCAGCGATCTGCCGGGAGGTATGTGTGCAGACCAGCTATGCCCCAAATGGCACAATCTCCTCTTCCTGCAGGGGAAATACTATTAGCCTGTTCAGACCATTAATTCTTTTAAATCACTACTCAAAGGAAACCGAGGTCAATTTAAAACATGCAAATAGCATTTTAAACAAGGGAAACAAAGACATCAGTCAGATCTATTTACTTGAGCACAGCGTGGTAGGAAACATGCTTAGTTTCGGGGGTTCTGTTGACTGGCCCGGCCTTTGGCAACGGCACTTGGGGGAAGATGCCTTAGAAGGAAGGAGGAACTTTGTCCTTTGTGGGTACGCAGAAGGGAAATGAAATCTGAGACCTAGGGAATCCCATCTCAATAACTGTCCTGCGTTATTGAAGGTGGTTAGAGGAGAAAAACATTGTGCAGCTCACGCCAATATCAGCTAAGGCCAGTCAGAACATGCTTTTTTGTGTAAGTGTTGAGGTGTGAGTTGGTACTTCTGCTCAGCAATTACTCGAACTTAGTTGATTTGTAACCAGACTGGACAACAGACAACCAACCATTCCATCATTCCCCAAACACACCCTGGTTGGACAGAGGGAAGGAGGGAAGGAAAGGGTAAGCAGACAAAGGCTCTTTTGAGACCGTGGTCAATTCCTCCACTTCTAGGAGACGCTACCGATTCCTCCCTAGCACCCTGGAACTTGGTGAGCAGATCTAGGTTACACCTTTTTCACGATACTCTGTCTTGCCCTTATGTGCCCTGTGGTTATCCGATTGTCTTCCATTTCCTACTGGACCCTGAAGGCAAGCTCCTAGACTTACTCACCACGCAACCCTGGCCAGAACCTGGCCATTCCGACCGGGAAGGTCTAGGAATGGGTCCAAATAAGCACTGTCTTGGCCTTGAGCTTCAAGTTCCACCCAGGGCACCTTCTCAGGGGACGGTCCCTGGAGCACGTACCTGAGCCTCCAGCTGGCACTCGGTGAGGGCCATCATCTCCTCGTAGGTCATCTGGGAGAACAGCGCAGCATACTTGTGAAGGCGGAGGCTTTTCAGCCAGGCTGGAACATCTGCGGTGCAAGATGCGCAGGAGGTGGGGAGAGACATTGAGAAGGCATGGGAAGAGATGACAAAAGTTGTGGGGATAGAGAAAGAAAAAGAGGGTGATGGTCAGAGGGAAAAAAGAAAAAAAAAACTTTGTTACTAGTTTAATTTTGGCAGCTTAGAAGTCTGGGTCTAGCCCCGCTGACTCACTTATTCCACTTGAGACCAGGGGATTGCTAACTTGGGGTCCATGGGCTTCGGGGCATATAAGAATTCCCTAAAATTATATCCCAATCTGTGAATATATGGGTAGTTTTCTGGCAGAGAAACATCCATTGCTTCTTTAAGATTCCAAAATGGGAATGACCCCAAAACTGGCAACTGCTTTAGCCAGACTACTTCATTACTGATTTGGAAAGAAATGACTTAAAATGTTAAAACTACGTTTGATGAGTCTTCATCCTCAAGATAAATTTCTCTTGAGGTTCAGTGCAGACCTCCGCATGCTGTTTCTTCTGATTCTCCAATGAGAGGAAAACCAAGAAGCTAAGACACCCCATCACCACCAGGGTTGGAATTGTTTTCATTCTTAGCCTGATCACTCTCCTTCTTTCCTATACGCCCTTGGGAAAAGGGCATACTGAACTCCAAACTATTGTGTGTGTGTGTGTGTGTGTGTGTGTGTGTGTGTGTGTGTGTGCGCGCGCGTGTGTGCATACTGCCCATTTCTCCAAGCCATGGGATGCATCTGGATGCCTCTGACATTTCCCTCAAACGTCAACCACTTATATATCAGGATTTGAAAGGTCCCAAGATTGGCTAGATCATAGGATAATGGAAATTCCTAAACACATCCAAATTAAGCCACAACTTTGGAATTCTAGAATTAGGAAAATTAATAATAACTATTGAAAGTCCACAGGAGAATTATTACCTTGCTACAACCAGAACAAATTTGAGAAGTCTCTAGAATAATCTTCTCCCACCCCTGACTCAGACAGGCGGCAAAATGAAGTCATTAATTCTAGATCACAAAGTGGGGTGAAACGGGAAGAGGACCAGGTCTCCTGAGCCCCAGCTTTCCCTACATTGTGTCAACTTCATGTAAAATGAGGACCAAACAGCCTATCAGTGGGAAGGCTGAGCAAACAGTGACTGCAAAGTACTCTAAAATTCTGAAGCACTGGTAGAAGTTATTCATGCTTTCTACAAAGCACTATCCATTCCTAACCATGCTGATTGCAAGACACTGTCTATTGCTAAGTGCTTCATTCTGAGGCACTGACAGACACCACAAACACTCCAAAGTAAGTGGAAACTTCCCGATTTTTCAATGTTTAAAGCAGGTAACTGGGGTTGATTAAAGAGGCCTGGCCTACTCTGAAATCAGGCCCTGCCTCCTAAGCTTAGGAAATGAGGGTATGGGATGACCTCCTGAAACTCAAACATATAGGCGGGGAGGGTAGTCTGGTGAGGTAATCGTTTGTTTTGCAGGAAGGGGAAGGCCAAAGATGGAGAATTTCTGGAGAAATAGAATTGGGTATCCAATGGCATTTTAAGAACAGATTCAGTCACCTCAGGCAAGAAATCACTTGATTCTGTGCTCAGAGACCTTCATTCTACCATCACCAGGGGAGTCCCTCTGGGATCATCATTAACCACGAAGAGACAGGTCTTCCTCAGGCTCATAGTACCAACCCCTTACATCCTCCTCAACTCAAACTGTGACTAGATCAAGAAGAGCTCAGGACATGCCAGCCCAGAAGGTGCTTTTCCTCCTGCAACATCCCAGAGCTATTTTACCAGATTTTATTTTCACCTTGTTTTTGTTGCAGTTAAAACGATGCTCCTAGTTCTGCAAAGTGAGCAGCAAACAACTACAGCACCAGCTTTTAGGCCAATGACATGTTACCGCTTTGTTACAAGGGTTCACGATTGCTACTTACATCATTGAAAAGCCCCAAGTCCCTGCTTAGAAAACTCAATGATCATGACTCAAAGGAGTCTGGGTAACCCTATGCCACATTTGGGCACAATTCACCACAAAAGAATATGGAGCAACTTCATGGGCCAAATTTTCACTTGGTGCCCTATCGCTTAATCATGAAAAATCCACTTATGATTAAACAAACAGAATACTGAGCTACTAAATCATGTTGAAAACTGGGTGCTTTATAAGCCAAGGTGACAATGTAGTGTGTTTTGAGTCCGGGAGATTGGGGCAAGTCTCAGTTCAATCAGAACTAGTCCCTTTCCATAAAAGTATTTGACAGCCAGAATCCCCTTGTTTAGAAGAAAGAAAGAGCCTGCCTCACTCCTAATGTCAAAATGCAGGTCACTGGGAACTCCTTTTCTAGAAAAGGCTCCTACGCAACTTCAGAGCATGGAGACGTAGGCTTTCCTGAAGCCTTATTTCTGGATATGTTTGTGGGAAGCGTTAGCTCTTCTTGGCTCTAGTCTCTGGAGCAGGTACATGTGACTCTGCTTGTGCAGCAAGCACCTCAGTGCCTCGCTCAGTGCTGGGCACTTAAACAGCTCTCCCTTCCTGCGATGTGAACTGATGAACAAAGAAGAGGAAATCCCAGTTCTCAAGAACATAGCCTACTAACCTTCATTCGCTGGTTGGCGGCGAGGCACCTTCCTTTGCCAAGGATGAAAACAAAACACCATTAAAAGGGAAACAAACCAGAGAACGGAGTGCCCTCCCTATTTGATTCTTCCCAAGCCAGGAATTCATTCCAATACTTGGATGCTAGGTTCTGTAAGACGTTGGTCAGAAATGAATTCTAACTAAAAGCTCAGGTCCTTTCTCATGGTCCAGATGCCACATGGTTACATGCAAAGCTGAGAACCACCTAGCATAACCTCAGACCTTCCTTTTTCATTCTGCAAAGCTGGGGCTAGGGTTGGTAGACACAGAGAAGTGGGGAGAAGCAGGAGCTGATGTGTAACTGAAGGCCTGCATGCCTCCTGGCCTCCCATTTCTGGCTGGCACATTGCCATTTAAGCTGCATCTGGGCTGCTTCTGATGGATACTCCAGTGGAGGTCCCAGACTAGAAAGTCACTCTCTTACGCAGTGTGTGAGAGAAATATGTTTTGCTATATACTGGGATGACTTCCTTGCCAGGTGTGGGCATCCTGATATTTGCTCACTTCACATTTATTGAATGACTTCTATGGAGGCCAAGCTCTGTGAAGAAAACAAGTCCTTGCCATCAACGAACTTTTAATCTGGAAAGGAAAAATTATAATAGCTACAGAACAAATGCTAAATCTACTCAAAGTTCTAGGGGGCATGGAACTGGGCTTGGGGAGTGAGGGATAGCTTCACAGTAGCAGTAAAACTAGAATCACTGGGCAGACCGTATTGAGGAAGCCATCACAGGAAGTTGTAACAGCGTATAAACAAAGGGCACATCTAAGAGAGCCTTTGGGGTCAAGTACATGCTTGGGTGAATGATAGAGAATGGCTAGACACAAGGCAGGGCAAATAGCCAGGGGTCAGATGACTGAGATCTGTAATGCTGAAACAGAGAGGGTCGACTTCATCTTGTGGGTGGTGAGAAGCTGCTGAAATAGAGCAGCAGAGGCTTAGTCAGATGAGTATGTGAGAAAGATGACGACTGTCAATGGGGAGGCTGGACTGGAGGATTGTGAGAATGGAGTCCAGGAGATGAGGCCAAGCCCTTGGAGATAGGGGGAGGGCAGTGCAGAGAAGGAAAGGGAGTGAACTGATAGTCCTTGAAGATAAGGGAAGAACAGGGAGTCAGAGAGAGAAAGGAGCCCGATCAGAATGGTTCCTTTGATTCAGGTTTGGAGAGAGAGAAAATACAGAGAAGACAGAGAATTCAGGGGAGCAGCAGGTTTGGGGTGAGACGGGAGAGATGGTGAACTCCACTTTACATCAGACGAGTGCCACTGCCTCTGGTTCAGCAGGTGGAGATGTCAACCGCTCAAGATCTCTGAGGAGAGGTCGGAGTCAGACAACCATTTTCCTTGTCAGTAGCCCATGGCGGTTATGTTCGCTGTGAAAATGGGTGAGGCCACTTAGGGAAAGAGCATCAAGGGAGAACAGGAGGGTGGCGGGGGAGCCCTGGCAGTGCCAGACTTTTAGGGGAAGGCGTGGGAAGAGAAACCCATGAAGAAAACAGAAGACAAGACCAAAGGGTAGGACGAAAGCACCACCATCCATGTGCAGACACTGGGCCCTGTACCACAGTGTCCATCCTTTGTGAAGCTCCTTCTAGATCTTTCTGCAGTCTATCTTCTCATTTTTTGTAATAATGCTACACCCATCTTTTATATGCTCTGTATTTACCTGCTAATCTTTACCAACGGGATGAAGTTTCCAGTTACGCCGACTTCTATTTCCCTTTTAGAGTTTGGATGACTCAGCCACAGAGAGGCTCTGTGGTGGGTACAACGGCTCACCCAGAAGCTGGGTTTCCGTTAGAACTCGGGCTGCTTTTCTCAAATGCCTGCTGTGGGAATGGCTGCAAACACCAGTCAGGTCAACAGGCCTTGTTGCCCCACCAGCAAGGAGGCCCCACAAGAGAGAATGATGGCATCGATATTGCTGAAAGGCCCACTGTGGGAAGCAAGGCATCCCTGGAAGAGAGGAACATGAATAGCCTTGCTTTCCAGATGAGGTCTCACCTGTGGTGGGCCTGGTACCTGAAGATGGAAGAGAAATTCCCATTGGAGAGCCAGGGAAATCTCAGACAACTCTCTTTCAAGATAGGACAGCACCCGTGGTCTCTGAGGGACAGAAGAAGAGAGCCGCCAACGGAGGGGTAACAAGGGCCTAACGCTTCAGCGTTGAGAACATTCCTTTCTAAAACGAAGAGAGGTCTGGCAACACCATCAAGATTACTGAAGACTGTATTTTTGGCCAGAGCAGAACAAGGAGCCCAATTCTGTCCCAGCTTCCGAGCAAAGGAAAGAAGGCGCCTTGATTTCTGGTCCCTGTGGAGCTGTAAGCGTGCTCCTTGACCCTGGAACATGTCCACAGTGGCCTCTGGGAGGGGCTCCGTGCTCATGGGGAGCATGTGTAGGACTTGGAAGGCACAGAGATGGCCTGCTTTGGGGTAAAATACTCACTTATAAGGGTTCGATACAAGCAGGAGGGACCAAATTTCTCCTCGAAGCTTCCATGAACTATGATGTTCATCGGTTCTATACTGAGCCAACTTTGCATCATTAAATAGCAGTTGGGTTCCGTGTAAAAAAAGCTGCCCTCTGCGTGCCTGCATAGTCCTTACAGCACATCACATACTTGGTCAGGAATGCTGCCTGTGAGTCTCAGGACCTTAGAATGTGGGAGAGTCTTGGATTTGCTTTTCAAAGGCATCAGGGCTCTCAGCCTGTCTGAAGGAGGTAGCATAAGACCTATCTGTGCAGGTCATATTTTGGCATTTGAGAATAGAGAAAGTAAAGCAAATTTACTAAATCCTGGCCTCTGAGTTACATGAATTCAAGTGCCTAGAAAGTCAACATTCAGAAAATAGTGACTCGTTTCCATGACAGCCAATGCTGAAAAGCGTCCCAGCCAAACGTGTGGAGCTATAGCACTCCCTCTCCGGCACTCCCCTTTATGACCCTCAGACGTGCTGTGTTCCCAGCCTTCTCACAAAGGCTCCTGATGGTTTCTTTTTTCTTAATAATTCCCAATAATTTTTCTAATTTCATTCTCGGGCAGGCAGAGGTTCAAAAAAACAAACTCAAAACCATGAAGCAGCTATTTCAGAATAGGCGATATATTTCCTTCGCTATGGAGAAAAATATGTTTACAAAATTTTCATCTAAAAAAAACTCCTTAGAAAAGGCAACCTGAGCATATTTCCACAGTCACTGGTCTGCTCCCCTCTTAATTGCTGTTTCTATCAAGGTTACTGGAGCCAAGGCTCCTTTTTGACCTTTAGCATGTCTGAATCCAAACCACATGACAGTTTCAGTTACCTCTATATTTTTGTCCTAATATAATATACCTCAATTTGTAATGGTGAAGCTGAAGCTCATATCAAAAGAAACAGACCTCCAATCTCTATCCTTCTCGCACTGACAACTACAACGAGAATGTCTCACTCTTAGGCCCAAAGCTATGGGCTTCACTAGCCAGAAATCTGGAATGAAGTCCCCCAGTGAAGTTCCATGCAGATAAGCATAATGTCTAAACTGTGCAGGTGAGGAGGGAAGCCGGGGCTCTTTAAAAGGGAGGGCCAGCCAAGGGCATGGTCCACTATGGTCCTGGCTGGCTCGCCTCCTCTGGAATGTTCTACAGGTTCCCACACTCACCCTGCCCCCCCGCGCCCCCAACTCTTTCTTCTCCTATATACCCTTTGCTATAGATGACACCATGGGCTACACAGATGCCCCAGGCAGAAACGTGGGCTTCATCCTAGATTCCTCCCACTCTCGTCAGTCCACATTCCACTAATGTACATTCATTTCACCAAGATCCTGCGAACTCACTCCTTCGCATTCTCACTGCCAATTGCCTTGGTCCATTTTCCTGTTTCTCCTCAATTACTGAAATTCCCGCCAGCTTTCAGTTGGCCTCCAAATTCAGAATCCCCCGTCTCCTCCTCACTTGCATGTATCCTCCACGCTGCTGCGAGGGTCCTATTTCTAGTATGCACATGTAAGCAGGCCACTCTGCTGCTGAAATTCCTTCAACAGCTTCTACCAACTTCAGGACACAAGGCAAAATCCTCGCACCTGGCTCTTCCCTCCACAGACCCCTTTCCCACGTGTCCTTAACACTCACGCTATCAGACCTATCTGACCAAATTGTCTCATGCTCTCCCATTTGCGGTTCCCTCCGCCCTTCCCTCACCTCCTATACTTGGCTGACCCCTAATCATGCTTGGGGACTCAGCTCCAGGCCTCTCCTCCTCCGGGAACTGTCCTTGACTTCTTGGTACCAACCCTGATCCAGAGCAAGTCTCCAAGACAAGATGTTCTCACAGCTGGGCACCTGCACCAGGTATACGTTTGTTCCTCGGGTGGTAGTGAGTCGCTTGAGGCAGGAACAATCTCTTCTGCCTCCGTCTCCCCAACAGCTAGTCCAAAAGCCTCTCTCAACAGGTATTCAAAAAAGCCAGCTGACTTGAATGAGGACAACACAAATCTGTTGATCCATCTTTCTTTCCTTCTCTCTGATCCCATGTCACATGGCCACATCACCCGTCAACAGTCCTGGCCTTTAGCTAGGTCTTCAGTGGTCGAGTCTCTACCTTTCTGAGGTCACGCTGCTAATCTGAGGGTGAATATGCCTATTCTACCACAAATGGACTTCTCTGCCACATTTTCTCTTCTTTCTAGGAAAATATGGAAACGTCTTCTTTTCCCCTCTTGGCCACCACCCACGGGCTTTGCAATGAGAGAAGAGGTTAAGAGAGAAGGTTCCACTCACGTGATGCGGAGGAAAAGGGGGATATTATTGAGTACCGACTCAGAGTCAAGACTTGTTCCCCTGGGAGAAGCCATGGAGACGTTGTTTTGTAAAGAACAAGGGCAACTGAATTTAGAAACCACAACCAGCATATTTAGTCCAAACAAGTAAAAGCAGCAGCCTTCTCCCCAGGGAATGTCAAAGGGGGAAGCTTTCCTATTCCCATTCAGGATCTCACTCACTTCTGCCCATTAATCTCTAGATGAGTGGATGATCCCATTCTTCCCGCGGCCTGAGGCATTCCTCTGAGAGCCCAGTCCCGAGGGCCAGCCAATCGTGCTTTGGAGCTGACTTAAACCCTCAGGATGGCTATTTACTATAAAAGGAAAAACAAATCAAAGCCGGCAGATGATGCTAATCCTCGGAGAGCAGGAGCTGGTCTACTTGGGAGACAATCTAGTGAGAACCCCTGGCAGGGAGAGCTGATGGGGAGACAAAAAAAGGGTGAGATAGATGTTTATGAAAAAATGAAAAGAGCAAGAATGCTGGGCCGTGAGCTTTATTTCACACTGTTGACCCGAGAGGCACATTCCTCAGGGACAATTCATAGCCAAATCTGGCTGCTCCGTCCAGATGAAAAGGGAGAAGCGGATGGACGCAGTGTTTCAGCAAGGTACGCACACAAGCTGTTGGCAAGAACGGTGAATTCACACTAAATTAAACTCAATTACGGTGACTTTTTATTCTTTCCCCAAGGTGCGGGGTGAGGGCTGACATGCGTCCCCTGGAGATTTGGAACTCCTCCAAATTCTACTATAGCTTCCTTGTTGTTCCCGTAAATGGGGCGTTTAAAAATGAGAAAAGCAGCAATTAGCTGATGGCGTCCCGAGGTGGACCAGCGAGCAGCGGGAAAGGGCTGACCCTCCCGCCGAAGGGCCTGGTCACAAGAAAAAAGAGCTGTGAGTCCACAGAAACCGGTTTGGCTCAGTGGATAGAGCATCGGCCTGCGGACTGAAAGGTCCCAGGTTCAATTTCGGTCAAGGGCATGTACGTTGGTTGCGGGCACATCCCTGGTAGGGGGTGTGCAGGAGGCAGCTGGTCGATGTCTCTCATCGATGTTTCTAGCTCTCTCTCTCTCTCCTCTCCCTCCCTCTCTGTAAAAAAAAAAAAAAAATCAATAAAATATATATTTTTTTAAAAAAAGAGTTGTGAATCTGAGAAGAAGTGCTGGCTCTTTTTAAAAGCACTTCATCAGATTTCATATTTCATTTCTCAGAAAGTAGGAATTACGTTTGGAAATTTAAACCAGCATCTGCCCTTGGACCTAGGAATCCAATGACACCCTCCAATGACACGCCGCTTCCCCAGCGCTGTCCCGGGAGGCCACCCCAACGGCGGCCACCCCGGGAGGACCTGTCCCTGCAGGGCTGGGGGAGGGGCCCTGGGGTTTCACAAACACTGGCCCCCAGCTGGGGAAGGCTGCTGCTTTTGGGCATGGACGTTTCTACTGAGGATACACTTTCCCCTCAAATAGAATCCTGCCTTGTCGCTCACGTTCTGCCCTTCAGATGTGTGTTGCCCTTTGGCTTGCTAGGGGCTTTCTACTGTAAACCCCAATCCAACTCTTGGGGGGGAGAGCAGCTCAGTGGGCCAGAAGGTGGTGGGCACCATGGAAGAGAGTGCCCCATCCCCAGTGGCCCCCAGGCCCGTAAAGAAAATCTTGGATGTCAGATCCTGTCCGTGTCATTTTTCTGAGGGACGCGGCTCAGAGGAGACAGTTCTCATCAACTCTAAAGGAAGGCGCTGAAGAGGCGTACGCGGTCTACGGGATAGGCCTTGAACTCTGGAATATTTTGGCTTTTGCTCTAGAGCAGGGATAGGATACTTAAGCAATTTTCCTTTCATTTATGTCTTTTTTTGAAAAAACATGCTTGCTCTCCTCATTTCTTGGCTCAACATGCCAACAGGCCATGAGCAAGCACACCTTTGCCTATGCTGAGAGAATGTCTAAGGTGTGCGGAAGGCTTCCGGAAGAAGAAAAAAGAAAGAAAAAGAAGGGGGAGTAAAGGGACGAAAGGAAGAAAAGCAAACAAACCCCCCATACAGAGCGAGGGGACCAGCATTCCTCTCGGGGAGAGGTCTGTATCCCGGTGGACGGCCTTCCCCCGGGCCCTCCTCGGCCTTCGATACAAAGACAAGGCCTCCTCCCCACAGTCACCAGCTAGGACCACACAAGCGACTGCTTGGAAACAAACCCTCGGGTCACGCCACTTCGCCTGGAGAAGTCTGGTCCAGAGCGCGGCTGCCTCTGCCCGCCCTGGCCCCTCAGGCACGTCGCTGCCCCGGGGACAGCGGCCCTGCCGGCTCACCCAGAGCATGGCCCGGCCTCACCCGCGGCCCGTCCCCGGGGCTCAGCTGCGTGAGCACAAAACCATGGGGCATGAGCTCAGAAATGGGTTTTGCTACGTCTCCAAAATTCTGGCACATGTCACCGAGAACTGTGTGTGTGTGTGAGAGAGGACACATATCCCCTTCAGGCCCAAATGAGCCATCGTAAACACTTTTACGGTGAGCCTGTAAACACGTTTAAAGACCCATTGGTATCCTCACAGGAAAACATCAGGACACGCCCCACGGGCTCTGGACACTCGGCCCAGGGCCCACCGGGGATGGGGCGGGCAGCGCTTCCCTTTCATTCCATTTTCAGTCTGGTGCTCTCTTGCAGCTGGCACCTTTCTGGGTAGTTGTGGGTACCTTTCCGTGCCAGGCTTCTGTACAGAGCCTCCTATGTCAACACTGACCCCTTTCAAGGGAAAGATCAGAAACAGCAAAACCTCAGGACTACCAATGCCAGCAGAGGCCGTGTTCTTAGAGCTCCCCCCCACCCCACCTCCCACCCCCGCTTCCGAGGCCCAGACACACGGCTAGTTACTGGGTCTCCCTCCTCAGTTGTTATTAGCGTGTCTCTGGTGAGCATCTTTCCCTGAGGACTTCCACATCCTCGAATAGCTGGTGTTTAGAAATACGGAACACACGAATCCCCTCTGAACCTATCTTGGGTAATTTGGAGATCTTTATCTCCCGATGAGTCTCTTCCGAAGGAGGGTAGATTTAGAGGGCAGTGTAGGAACATTTGTTTGTGCTGCACAAAAGGTCTGTATCATCTGTATGCAAACCTGTTATCGGGCTCAGAAAACACTGTCAGATTCCCAGTGATATTTTCCTAGCCCTTCAACAGAAGCAGAGAAAAGGGCTGAAGGCTCCTTTGGATATCAAAGGAAAAGGGAGAGAGAAAGGAAGCACGGCTACAGTTCTGCATTGAGAGAGGCTGGGGGGAAAAGACCCCGTGGTTTGTTTTGCTAAATGGTTGAAGGTTCCCTGGCTATGGCAACACACGGCCAAGAAGGTAGGAGGCCGGAGCGGCTCAGCATCTGTACAGAGAGGGCAGGCTGAGCAAGGGGCGTGCAAGCAGGAGATCCGACCAGCGTTGGCTGTGACTCATTTGACTTGTCTGCAAGCCACTGCGTTAAAAATGTTTAATTCATTAAAAAGGGCGCTGACCTCTCTCGCTCTGGTCTTGTTTCCCAGGTTTTGGCAAGACGCCCTGGAAGGGGGATCCGAGCCCTTTCCTCCACGGTCAACCCAGGGCGGGAGCTCTGCCCTAGAGGACCCCACCACATGGGGTTGGGGGGGGGGAGGGCTCCTTCTCTCTTGCTGACTCCCTCTCCTCTCACCCTCTGACTCCAGAGAAAGAGGGGGGGGCGGGGGGGGGCTCTGTTCCCGGTTGTTTCTCATTCCGTCACTCACCTTTCATACCACTACCTTCTTCTTGGAATGTGTTACGAGCAGTGGTCTGATCTTCTAAGTGTTCACTCCCACCACTTCCTGAAGAGGCTACACTGCTTTGTGGAGACAGGGGGGCATGATCGGATGGGAGGCACTGGGGTCCTCTAGCTCGCAAGTCCTCATGAGACATCCATCCATGTCCTAGAGGCTGGTTTGGCACATTCATGGGTGGGGTAAGGGACACAGATCGTTTCAAAGGGCTGTGGTGTGCCTGGCCTGAGAGAACTGGAAAATAAAAATAAAATGAAATAGGTTATTGCCCCCCCTTGAGTCTGGGCCACAGAAGAACCCACAATACCCCTGAGAGAAGCCGCTAGCTGTCTCACAACTCCATCAGCGGCCTGGGCCGGCTCCTTCCCTTGGGGGTGGATATAAGGGTCCCATCTGGACCTCTTGGGGGGGGGGTTGGGTCTCTCCAGGGAGGCTGCACCTACAGTGCCCACATCTGTGACCTTAGCCTCTATGGGCTGGGATCTGGGTTTGGTTCTGACTCTAGAAATCAGGATTCGTAGCCGTCGGGCCATTCCTTAGGGCAGACTCGACAGCTTGGCAAGGCGGCCATCTGCCAAGAGTGGCAAAAACACGTGCGGGAGACTTTTTTAAACACACAAAGCTGGCATCACCCGTGTCGTTAGGGTGGACTTCCCTGCCAGCAGGGACCTCTGCTGGGCTGGACTAGCAGAAGGGGGACTGGTCCTTAACCAGGACCCCGGGGGGGGGGGACTATCCCCTCACAAAGGGGCGCGGGCTTAGCGAGGGCCCCGATGCTAACGCGGATCTCAGGGAGCCGGCAGCCCTGTGTGAAAGGGCCGATTCTTTCCCGCGGCTCCACGGGGTGATGCCAAACTTTATATTGAAAACACTTCCAGGTAACAAGGCTTTCATTCAGAAGCCAGCGGGGCGCTCTGGGGAAGCCGGGCACGGTTTCCACCGGCATGTCCAGCCCTTCCGCACGGTGGGCCACATCTGCGGGGGGGCCCCCCCCGTGTTTAATTTCTTTTCCAGAAAAACCAGGAAAAAGCAACACGTCTCACATAACTAGCCAAATTAAATTGAGGTCATTCGAGGGAGGGAGCTGACCAAAATCAACGCCGAGGGAGCCGACGTTACCCTCGGCTGGTTTTTCTGGGCGTGTGAAGCGACGGCTTCACAAAAGGAGCCTGTTCATGACGCCCTCCCAGCGCCGCTTCCTGACGGGCCCGGCGTGTTTGGACTCCGCGGGGCTGACATGGAACGGAGCCGCACGCGTTTTAAAACACTTTTCGGGGGAGCCATGAAGGCCCATCTCAGGCTCCAGCCCCTCCAGCCCGGTCTTTGCTCTCCCGAGGCCGGACCAGAACGTCTTTGATGGCGTCAACCTTTCTGTGTGTGTTTTTGGGGTTTTTTTTTGTGTTTTGTTTTGTTTTTTTGGGGGGGGGAAGCAGACCCGACATGCCCATGTAGGAAGTCCTGATTTTTTGTGAGATTGCATGTGTGGTGGGGCAGCACCCACAGAAAGACCTGGCCCGCAGACTGCCTTGGTCCCACTTAAAAAGATAAACACCAGAGCCAAAAAGGTTTTCAGAAAGTGTGTTTGGGACAGCAGTGGTGTGGGTTGGCTCTCGTGGCCAGCTGACGTGGAACCAGGGCTCACACCGCTATTGTCCAGGTTTCCAATTGGCTTTGGGCGGCCAGAAGGGCAGCCTGGGTATGAAAGGGGCATCGGCAAAAGGGCTAGAAACTTCTTCAGCAACAATAACAACCCAAAGGGGGGGGGGGGCTGAGTTTAGTATTTTTAATGACAAATTTCTAATTTGGGTAGAGTCTATCAAAGGCAAGGAATTATCATCTAACATAAAAATATACAAAGGGAATATTTTAAAAAAAAGGGTTTTTTGTTTTGTTTTGTTTTGTTTTTTACCCTGACAGGCTGAAACAGCTTGTATTGCCACTAAATAGGCTGCAGAAGACACTATTTAAATGGCTCCCTGGAAAATGCATTGCTACCTGGTTGGATCAGAATTAGCAAGAGAAAAAGGAGGAGAAAAAAAAACAACCACACACACAAAACCTCAGGAAAAGAAAAAAAAATAAATAAAAAGGAAGCAGCAGCAAAAATGAAGAGAAGCCAATAGGAAGAGAAGCCAGACACCCAGAAAATCCATTTCATGCCTGTCTAAGTATTTATATAAAATTGGGTAGACTTGGTTAGGGCTACCCAAGTGCTGGGATGTTTCAGCTTAAACGTTTTGCTTTCTGCTACCGCTGCAGTCATTTCAGAATCTCTGGTGGGTGCTCTGAATGGTGCCAGCCAAGCATGCCCCAAGTGGACATGGTGCTCCTCTTCCCCGCCAGGATGGGAGCGAGCCTGAAACCATAGAAACAGACCTTGCCAAAGAGAGCTAGACAGCTGGTAGCTGATGGAACGGCCTGGTTGACAGCAGTCACTGAATCCATAGCTATGGGTGTAGCACGGCCGAGATCCTTAGATGCTAAGGACAGCACCACACATATGTAGCTGAATTTCATGCTTGGATGGAGCCAATTTGCTTCTTTCCACCTAACGTTCCCTTAAAGTCCAGGTCACCTCCCTACGGATGGGCATCCTTGGGGAAGGTGTGAATGTCCAGGGAATCCACGAGCTACTGGGAGTGGAACTAAATGTTTACCTAACTTAATGGGACTTACAGGGATTTCTTCGTTGAAATCTACACCCGTTTCCTCACACATTCCTGAGCTTGACTGAAGTCACAGGGGATATGGTATGAACTTGGCCTCTAATAAAGCATCAATTATACCTCAGGTGCCCGGGCCTTTCCCCCAATGACTTTCTACTAACGGCCCCTCCTCTCTGAAGACTCCCTCAGCTGGCAGCAAACTCAGAAATGTCTCAGGCAAAATAAGGATCACCCAGCCATAGCAACCAAGCAAACGGCCTCACACTACACTTCTGACCTTCAGAGAGGGGCCATGGAGTAGAGCCAGGCTGGACATACACCTCGATCAAAGCAAAGTCGTGCTGGGCAAAGACCCGGTTTCCTTAAAGAGAAACGAGGTGAAACAGGCTTGTCTACCTCTGGGAAGGAGACCGAAGCAGGTAACCGGCAACCTGCCAATCGTGCCACTTCGGGGTGAAGACAGATCTTCCAGTAGAGGTAACAGTGACCTCAAAGCCGACTTTAATGTTGCTTTGTGTGAGGGAGTACTTTGGCGTGAAGTGGCAAAGGGGATAATAAATGCCATGGCAGGAAGAGTGCAAGAAAGCAGGCCACGTGACGGTGGAATTAAAGAGGTGGCCAGCGGCACAGACTCGACGGCTGGCCCATTGCTCCATTTTATTTGTATTTTTTTTAACCAGAAGAGCTCATCTGAAGTGGTGACAAATAGAGGGAGAATTGATAATCAGGAAGAAATAAACTCCCTTTCCTCCGAGAAGGGAGGAGAGGTGGCGGGGAGACACCTGAGAAGCGTGGCAGCGCTGCGGCAGTGGCCCCGGGGTGACTCCAGCCAGAGGCACACATTTTGAATGTTCTCGCTTGCTGGCCGCTTCATTCCCCTGTGAGCTGCCCCAGAGGCATGTTCCAATGATGCAGAATGAAGTACATCTTGGGGGGGAAAATCTCAGCATAGACTAGTAACTGGCAGGTTCCAGGAGGACTCAGGTCCTAAATTCATATTGCATTTGTGACTTCCTAAAAGTGAGAGCGAGGGGCCAGCGTGTTGCAGGATGGATTCACCTTTTGAAAACCAGACTAAAAATTACCAGGGGAGGCAAAACCATGCCTCTTTTGCTCTGGAAAAATGGAGGCTAGACTTAATCTTATGTACAGTTTAGATTCAAGACTGCTTATATTTAGTAACGTCTACAAGAAAGTTCAGGCATGTACACATGTATGTACCCATGTACATGTATATATGTCAGCAGAATACTGTAATTTGCGGGGCACTCATACATTTAAAAATAGATAATAAACATTGAATAGGTCTAATTTAAATATGAAAAAGCAGCCAAAATAATGTGTGATGCAAGCACAGAGGTTCTTATAATCTGGCAATGAAGTTTGCCGTACCATCAGGGCCAGCCAACTCCTTTGACCTCATCACCCCTCATGATTTCTCTTTCATCTCCAAGCATCTTCACCGTGACTCCTTCCAATGCTTTTTTAGGGGGAAATGCAACACCTGGCTCTGGGTACTGTTCCTTTAAGTATTTTCTTGATAGCCTGGACATCTATTTCCCATTTCCTTTGACCATCTTTGACTTCTGTCTCAATTTGTAATTAGTGAAATAAGATTTAGGGAAAAAATTTCCAGGATATTTAGTGCTCTTTTAAGAAAATGAGGTATAACTACTCCCCCCCCCCCTGCCTTCTAAGATGACAAATAACAGGGCTTGTAGAAAGTGAAAGGCTTGGGAAACTGATCCAACTCTCGCCTTGGTCCACCGTCAGGTTAAGTGTCATGCATCACTGTCAAACAGGGAAGTGATCCCCATAAGCAAACAGTCCAGATTTCTGAAGCTTGATCTTATGCCAAACTCTATCATAATAAACTTCAATGGAGATCTTTTAAAGACATTATACATATTTTTCTGCTCTCTTTAAATTTACACAATGAATGCAACTTATGCTTTAAAAAATTATTGTTATGAGCAGAGTCATAACTGTGTCTTAGAGCTGGAAGCACCCTGAAATACAACATAATTCAGTAATTCCCAAGTTGTAAGCTGTGGGCCCCATGGGTTGTCAAAGACCTAAGAGTCCCTATGTGCACACACAGCTTTAGCAGATGAAATACTGTGCTATCAATGGTTTTCACACATATGTAGAGTTATTGGAATTTATAAAAAAATAAATTTAAATGTTGCTGAATTTATACCTCTTTTTGCCATTTTTTAAGATATTTTTGTTGTTGTTGACTTCAGAAAGGGAGAGGGAGAGACAGAAACATCAATGATGAGAGAGAATCATTGATTGGCTGCCTTCTGCATGTCCCACACTGCATGCTCTAATCACAGAATCAAACCATGACCTCCTGGTTCATAGGTCAATGCTCAGCTACTGAGCCATGCCCTGCTCCCAATTGTTTTCATTGTTAAAAATTGAGTCGTGAACTCAATAAGCAAACTGAGATGACTGCTGCTCTCTGCTCTCTCTACTGAGTGAGGATTCCATAGGCAATACCGATGCCCTCAGGACCTCGTGGGCTTCAAGTCCTCTGTGCGCCTTTCCTAGTTATTCTATCTCCTCAGACCGTTATTTCTTATTGCTAACACGGCATTTTCCCATCTATTTCCAGCATTTGCATTTTGTTCTGGAGTCTAGAATCTAGACTGCTGAAACTGACTTTAGGAAAAAAGGACATTAAATATCCCTATACTTCTAATGTCATCCTCTTTCATCAAACCAAATAACCTGCCTTCTCAACCCAAGCTTGGGTTCTGCACCCTCATCAGGACCGTATGAGTTCAGCTGCATAGACATAATTTGCAATTTTAATCTTTCTTCTTAAGCTAGTCTCCCCATTTCTAACTTGAGCTGTCCTTCTTGCAGAAAAACGTGTGCTTTGTAAAATTTTCAAATTCTAGATACTCACGTGATAGAACTCAATCCAATTGCTATCACAACTCAACTTTTCAAGAAGAACTCATTCTAATTTGGGGATTTTAGAAAGTAGAATGAGGGGACTAAGCACTTGCATATGATTTTAAAATATTACCTTAGGATTTCTTTCTTAAATTAAAAGGTCCTGGCCAATTTTCTACTCTGGTGATGTATGCTGCATGCCCACATAGTAAGAAACAACACAGGGTCCAGTTGATGTGCTTCAGTGCTTGAGCATCGACCTATGAACCTGGAAGTACTGGTTGGCTTTACCGTTAGGGCACATGCCTGGGTTGCAGGCTCGATCCCCAGTAGGGGGTGTGCAGGAGGCAGTCAATCAATGATTCTATCTCTCTCTCCCTCTCCCTTCCTTTCTGAAATCAATAAAAATATTTTAAAAATAAAGAAAAAAACACAAGAAATATTCTAGTTGTATGTTGTTAATGGTGTATTTTAACAGTCTTTTCTAGATCTACTCCCAAAAGACATTCAGAAGTATCGGTAGAACCTTTGGCGAATACACCAGCCTATGAGCTTACAACATAGGATTCTTAAGTTCTGCTGCAGGATACGGTTTGATAATTTTCAAGTTTAAAGGCAAAAAACGTTCAACACATTGCCAGCTGCAATATGTACAGTAGCTGCTATTGTTTCACAGTTATTGGGGGAGTGTTTCTGTCCACGCCCTTGGGTTTGGTCTGCTCATCAAGCATCTTCAGATGCCGTCCCAAGAATTTCTTCTCAGAGCACCGATTTCAGAGCTTTGAAGGAACCGCTCCCAAAGGCTTTCCATGTTCAAAGAACAGAGCTCTGCTAACACCACTTGTATGACTACCCAGGCATTTGCTTAAAAGCAAACAAAAACAACTGACGTTTTAGCAAGGCTCAGTGGCGAAACGACATTAGACCCCGATTCCTCTTCTTTAGTTGGTTTTGTGGTACCACAACCAGTAATCTGGGGCCCTGTGGTGGGAATCTTTGGGGGAGAAAAGATTAATAGGAGTACAAGAATACATTAAAAGCAAACAAACAAAAAAAACCACCATCAAAACAAAACCAGAATATTTGATCAGTGACATCATGCAAAAAAAAAAAAATTCAAAAAAAAAGAAAAGACCAAGTAACACCAGTCGCATTTATGGCCAAGTATATAGATTTGTGTAGGGAGTGGGGGCTAAGAGTATTAATTACTAAGGTTAAAATTAACATGCTCTGCCCTCGTGGCTTCAGGAAACGGATTAAAAGCAAATCTGGAGGGTTATATGCCTCAACTCTGCATGCTTGCTCTTTGTTTCTTGTCCAAAGGTTTGGAAAAAACAGGGCTCACACAACATCTGGACACCAGAAGATGATTTCCCCCACACAGCTTCAGACTCCACCTCATTCTGGGGGAAAGAGCAGGGAACATGCTACCACGCCAACATGTGGTTGGTGGAGGGGGAGTTCCCGACAAGCCCGGGAGGAAGCCACACTCCTCCCGGGAAGACAAAGTGTATGCTTGCCTGTGCAACAAAGCCAAACAAATGGACACCCTGGAGGAGGAGAAAGCCGCAAAGAACATCACAACGGGGTTGACAAATACACACAGCAAAATCTCTTCTCTACACCCCCGCCCCGAAACCTCATCTCCACCCGGCACTGAAGTGAAGACATTCTGGTGCAGGGAGAAGTACCTGAGAGGCTTTCTCGGGAACTGAGTCCTTGTCACCCGTGTCAGCTCTTATTACTCTGAGGACGGCTCAGCCTTTGGGCAGAGCAAAGATGTATGTGTCTGCCTTCACATTATCACTTAAACATTTGGGCTTTTAGGAAGCAAATGAGAATGTTTCTGGCAGACTTTTATAGCTGCATTAATCTTTGGGACATTTCATTTGTGCCCTCTTGTCAGTTTCTATAATGGCAAAACTGGGTGCCATCCCGTAGAAAACCTTTTTTTAGATAACTGCTCTTTGACGTTACATTGTCATTATTTATGAAATAAGTTAGACCAGAAGCCCGTCCGCGTACATTTTATAGAAAATAGCAGGATTTTACTCACAAATTTAACTTCAACTTAAGCAGCCCTAAAAGGAAACTCCTCTCATTCCATTCTATCAAAACCAATGACATCAGCCATGGACATAACTTAACACCCCTGAAGCAGATGTTTAAGCCAATTCAAGGAACTGTGGGATCAACCCAGTCATTTCTAAAGTTCTGTGCTTTGGGTCAACGTCTCCTTTCCTGCGTTATATTTCTTTTCATGTGTATAGTTATAT
The DNA here is from genome assembly GCA_963924515.1 of Vespertilio murinus. Lineage (NCBI taxonomy): Eukaryota > Metazoa > Chordata > Mammalia > Chiroptera > Vespertilionidae > Vespertilio > Vespertilio murinus. The sequence continues at coordinate 182,373,359 of OZ004704.1, read as the reverse complement.
GTATATGCACTTAACCCTGAGATTTGTCCCTGGAATTTCTACTCACATAGAGAGTGAACTCATGTCCAGGAATGAGCTTCGATAAAGCTGCAGATTTTGAATTTTTTTTTATGACACCAAGAAAGTAATTGAGTTAAACAAGTGGCCAGGAGTGGATTGCAGTGGATATTTCCTTTGTTGTTTTCCAATGGATCTGTAAAAAATGCTCTAGTCACACTGTGTTTAAGAAAGAGAGATGGGGAAATTCAGAAAGATTGATGTTTGATGACAAAATCTCCCTCCTACCCCTTTCTAAGAAGATAACTCCACATTGTAACTGGGGACCTCAGCTCACATGCCTATCGAGGGAATACTTCTTAGGCTTACAAAACACAACGTCCATCTGAGTTCCACAACGCCCAGGCTGCTCACAGAGCATGGGTACCAGCAAAGCAATCCGAGTCTGGAACGGCAAGTAGCCAGGGTTTCATGACTGAGCAACCAGGCCCCCCCTGAGAGCAGCGGTCTCAATTCACGGTCAGAGTCACTGAGCAAATCATCAGGGTATCACCCTTTTACATCTTGACACCACTAGCAACACATATCAAAGGGGGAGGTGGGTCAATCACTTGAAAGGGGCTAATAAGGAATATTTGACCATCTTGTCTGCTAACTCTGTCTTGCTAAATTCCAGGCAAAGTCTTCACGGTTGCTGGAGGTTAAAGTTTCCCAGATATGAGGGCAAAGTGGCTTTTAAAAGCAATGGCACTGAATAGTCAAGGGCCGGCGGCATCATTAGCAGATGCATGAAGCTACTGCTATTAGGGTCTCAACTTAGCACCAGCCAAATGCATGACTGGTGCCAGGATTTCTCTGAGCGTGAAACTCTGAACCTTTGCCTCAATCAAGCAACATTCTCCCCGCCCCCCTTTTCTTTCTAGTGTCAGGATAAGGGTTGTAACTAATTGGAAATGTATTACATATTCCTGACTAACTCTTAACTTAGTTCCTTGATAGAAGAATGAGAACTGGAGATTCTCAGCACTGTGGCAAGTAGGGCAATTTGCTGATTAGTGAATTGGTTCTTGTTTTCATTAAAGCGTCCATCTAAATGTCAACTGTAACAATACACATTAATGACCATTCAAAAACCTCCCCAATTTGAGCTTACGTTGCTAATCAGATGATTTTTTGTTGTTGCTGCTGTTAATTAAGAGCAACCGGATGGTTTAGGGTCTCCTGGCTTCTTAATTATATTTGATTGAACCGCCGCGTGATTCAAGACAAGCTCAGGAGACATCACACACCCCAATTCCCGCTTTCGCTTCTAGTTCGGCCTCTTCTTGAATTCGAAACTGTCACAGCCCGACCCCGTGGGTGTTGGAACACGGAGAGATTGGTACCGCGTTTGTAAAATTGATTTACTGTGGTCTGTAATTACACATAACGATTTGAATGTTTGACTTGGCACTGCATTTTTCATTTAAACCATACCGTGCTTCCCTACCCCAGAGAAACAGCGTTTACGTAATTGCTCTCAACTCATCTACTTGGGTATTATAAATCAGCCCCGGAATAAAAGACTTCCAGAGACATTGCAAGCATGAGGTTCCTGGAATAATTCAGCCCCCGACTGGTCTAGTTTAAGAATAGGCTTGACGAGCATGAATTTCTTAGTGGCTGTGACGTGGCAGGGCTATCAGGGGCCTTTGGATCCCAGCAGCAAAGAGAACAGCCGTTGGGACAATCAGGAGGGCTGGCCTGAGCTCCCAAGGCCAGCGCAGGTGCACAGGTCGGCACCCTTTGCTCCTCGTCTCCTCTGGGTCCTCCTTCCCCTGTCAGACAAACCTTAGAGGATGCGTGTCTCTCTGTGACATGTCTTGTATACCCTTGATCCTCATCATTCACAGAGTCTGTATCTGCAAATTCACCTGTTTGCTAAAATGTATTTGTAGCCTCAAAATCAGTACCCGCAGCGTGTTCCCGGTCATTCTTGGACGCACTCAGAGTGGCGAATCCCCGATGCCCACACTCCTCACTGAGGCGGGACAGAGATTGGTCCGCCTTCCTGTTTCAGCTCACACTATCATCAAGTGTCCTCTCTCGGGTCTCTTTAGGGTCCCGTTTGTCTAGTTTTGGTGCTTTTTGTTGGTGAATGTGCTGTTTAAAATGGCATAGTGCTGTGGATGGACCTGGAGAGTATTATACTAAACAAAATAAGCTGGTCGGGGAAAGATAAGTATCACATGATATCACTCATATGTGGGCTCTCATGAATAAAATAAACTGATGAACAAAATAGAACCGGCGACATAGAAGCATGGAACAGACTGACAGATCTCAGAGGGAAGGTGGAGGAGGATGGGTGGGTGGGAAGAGATCAACTAAAGAACTTGTATGCATACATGCATAACCCATGGACACAGACAACAGGATGGTGAAGGCCTGAGTTGGGGAGCAGGGACAGGCTAGGAGATCTCAATTGGCGGAAAAGGGGAGGGACATATGTAATACTTTCAACTATAAAGATTTAAGAATTAATAAAATGAAATAACATGGTATAATGCTGCCCTGGCTGGTATGGCTCAGTTGGTTGTATTATCCCATACACGGAAAGGTTGCAGGTTTGAGTCCCGGTCAGGGCACATGCCTAGGTTATGGTTCGGTCCCTGGCTGCGGTGCATACGAAAGGCAACTAATCAATGTTCCTCTCTCATGTCAATGCTTGTCTCTCTCCCTTCCTTTCTCTAAAACCAATAAACATATCATCAGGTAAGGTTTAAAAAAAATAAGTTACACAGTGCTGAGGTGCTGGCCAGTGCTCCCAAGTGCAAGGAGGCTGTGATGTGCTTTACAGAGAAAATGGACGTGTTAGATTAGCTCCATTCACCCATGAGTTATAGTGGTGTTGGCCATGAGTTCAATGCTAATGAATCCAACAGTATATATGAAATAAAATGTCCTTAAACAGAAACACACGTAAAACAAACTTATGTATTAATCAGTGGATGAAAATGTGAGTCTTGCAGGAACCCACCCTGTATGTCCCCAGGAGGAATGATTCAATATTTGTGAATTTAGTGTTCACAGTGACTTTATAGAACATAACTACTGCAAGTAACGGGCATTGATTGTATGTATATATTAATATAGACTCTTCATTCTGCTTCCATGCCTGTGACCTTTTCTCACATTTGCCATGTTTTTGTCTCAGGCTAGTGGTTCTCAACCTTGACTGCACATTCAACTTCTTTGGAGCCTTTAAAACATCCTGATGCCCAGGCCCATTCTAGACCAAGTAATTGGAAATCCCTGTAGTGGGGTTGAACATCTGTAATTTTAGATGTGCCTGGCTGGTTGTTTTAAAAAAATATATATTTTTATTGATTTCAGAGAGGAAGGGAGAGGGAGGGAGAGATAGAAACATCAGTGATAAGAGAATCCTTGATTGGCTGCCTTCTGCATGCCCCCTACTGGGGATTGAGCCCACAACCCGGCATGTGTCCTTGACTGTAATCAAACCCAAGACCCTTCAGACCACAGGCTGGTGATCTATCCACTGAGCAAAACCAGCTAGGGAGAGCCTGGGTGGTTTTAGTGGCTAGCCGGGGCTGAGAACCGCTGTCTTAGGCTATCTCTTTGCCTCAGTGCTTTCCAAACTCTGTCTCACACCCTAGACATCTCAAACCTCCCCAGGTTGGCTGCTGCTTCTGCCTAATCTTACAAACATGCTCCCAAAGATTAGAGGCATCTTGTTTACTTTCAAGTGGCTTTTAAAATACAACATATAAATCATTGCTTCACTCAGTGATATGTCTTGTTTGCTTTGGGTTCACATGCAGAATTCTGCTCTCATCAGCCCAGGATTTTATCACTCTTGCCCTGCCCTCCAGGTAAAATAAATTATATTCTGGTACCAGAATTCCAACCCAAACAATACCTGGGCAGAGATTTCTAATGACTCCCTAGACAAACGTTTGGACTTTGGGCATGAGTGTCTAACTCTTGCTGTGGCCATTCACGCTAGCTGAGCAGGAAGAGTGAGTCAGGGGTCACCGGTCCTCTGACTGTGAATCGGCTTCAGAAAGCTCCGAGCACATTTCCTCTTAGTCTGGAAACTCGGTTGGTGTGAGGACCCCTGATTCCCAAACAACAAAAACTTGTGCTCTAGATCCATGGACCAGCAGTGCTGGCATCATCTGGGAGCTTGTTAAAAAGGCTGGGCTCTCCGTCCTCACTCACCCCAGATCCACTGGGTCAGGATCTGCATTTTAAGATCCTAGGAAATTGGTGTGCACATTCAAGGTGCACATTCAGCTTGCCGGCTCCACACGTCTTCTCTCTTCAACCACAACACAATCAGCCTACTGAAGTGAGAAGAATTTGGGATTTGGGTTGGAAGCCATATAACCTCTCAGTGCCTCAGTTTCCGTGTTTAATAGATATGTTTCCCCCATTAGTAGATAATGGGGAAATATCAAATTATTTGATGTACATGAAAATGTTTTGCAAACTCTAAAGTGCTATAGAAATATTAGTCATTACTTGTTAGAGTAAGAAGAACCCAATATAAACCAACACTGCTAATGGAAAAATCAACTCAAAGCACTAGCCAATCTAAGGACGTTCAGGGAGCATTTTCAGCATTGCATGTGGTATGAAAAACACCTCTGCTTACTTGATAGTGTTTCACGGATGTACAAGAGATGAATTTTCCACCCTTTTCATACCAAAGAGAGTGCCGTCCATGCCCTTTCAGAATCCTTATCTACAGGGACAGACGTTCCTCCGCCCCAATTAGAATAATCTTCCTTTGATTCAGACTCAACAATCTGGTCTTTCCTCCCCCGCAGTTTAAGTGCTCACATTTCATTTCTATTTTCTGAAGGGTCCGGGTATGCAAATCTCGTTTGTTTCCATTAAATTTTCAGTGTTCAGAACTTCTCATGAGACCTCCTTTTTGTCCTGACATTGGCAAACCACACTGACAGACCGAAGTCCTTACTGAAGGGCTCCATGATAATCAGAAATTTAAGCTAAGAACCTAAGACGTGAGCAGGTGGCACTGGGTTCTGCACATGCAAAGCAAGGAATAGAACAGATGAATTCATTCATTCATTCATTCATTCACTCATTCATCAGACATTTGTTGAGTGCCCATCCTATGCCACACTCTCAGAGCTGAGGGCACAATGTTAAAAGAGCCATTGCAGCCCCGTGGATGATCTCTCAGCCCCTCGCTCAGCAGCTCTTCGGTGATGCTATTTATTAGCATCTTTCTGCAGTGCCATTCTCATTTGGACAGGATATTGTCCCCGCATTATTTATTTCTCCATATTTTTTAGAAGTCTGCCTTGTAACACCAACAGAACAGCCAGCCAGGGTGTCTGGGTAGAGGAGCTGCCAGCTGCTCACCGCAGGCTAGATTCTGGAAAAGGGAAGGCACTAAATTAGATCGTTCCTCCCCCTTCCCGGTGCAGCCCAAGCTCTCATTTCTCCTGCACATTTTAGGCTCTCATGAAAGTATGACTGAATGACCGAATTTCAGACTCCTTATTCTGTTTTCCTTCTTGATCTGCGTGGGCTGGGGATACTATACTGTCAATTTCCCCAGATGCAACCTAAAAGACCCATCCTTAAGGACTGCCTTCCCTCTGAAGAGAAGGCCATATGAGACTGAGCACAACATCCCCGGCTACCATTTGCCAATGCTGAGTAAGTAAGTGTCAGGTGCTCGGCCAAATAGGTATACATATTGCTCCATATAATCCTCATCTAATGCCTCCTAAGGTAGGGTCCATCACTGTTCTCCCTGCCTCCTCCCCTCGCCCCACCCCCACCCAACAAACACACACATTTCACAGATAGGAGGCTGAGGTGCAGAGAGTTAGGGGATGTATCAAAAGATCAGACAGCTAGGAAGGGGCAAGAGATAATCAGGTTCAAAGTTTAAGGTTCTTTAACTTTCAAGCCTGCGTTCGTAAGCCCAATACCACTTGGCTTCTTGTGGTAGAAGGAACTCTGGGCTTAGGTTTTCAGCCCTGACACTGAACTCTCAATATGCAAAACCTGAGCAAGTCTGTTGGCTCAAGGTCTCAGTGTCCTGGAAAACAGCTACGACAATGGCAGCACCTCTTCTACCCCCGCCCCCCACCCCTCATGGTTGCTGTGGGATCAGTTGCTGCCTGCATCATCCATCCATCCAATTTTGCTAAAGCATCTGCCATTTGCTGAACATATGCTGGATCCTAGAAACGATGATGAAGGCCCACTAAGATGATGTATGAAATATACTTTTGAAATGTGCGATGTTACCTTCCTATAGAAAGAGTTTAAGCTAACCTCCTTATTCATTCACTCATTCAACAGTGAGCATCTCTATGCACAAGGCCCCTGTGCTAGTCATTAAGGCTACAGATGCCAAAAAGAGTATAAGACAGAACTGCACAGATGCAAGAAGTATCTTCCATCATTGATTAAGCCATCACTTTGCATCATTTAGAAACACACAGCAGCTAGGAGCTGTAAGGCAGTGTTAATATTCCAAATAACACTCTGTATGAAGGTAAAGAATTGCTGAAGGAAGTAAAAAATTTAGGTGATTTCAATTTCAATTAATTTGTCACAATATCTTAAGGACTCATAAGTGTGTTTTTTTAAAGTATATTTTTATTGATTTCAGAGAGGAAAAAAGAGGGAGAGATATAAATATCAATGATAAGAATCATTGATAGGCTGCTTCCTGCATGTGCCCCCACTGGGGATCAAGCCCACTCCCTGGGAATATGCCCTTGACCAGAATCGAACCTGGGACCCTTCAGTCTGCAGGCCAGTGCTCTACCCACTGAGCCAAACTGGCTAGGGCTCATAAGTGCTTTTGAGGAGGTGGTAATGCACTAGGACAAGATGCCTCAGGGGAAAGATATGAAAGTCAAAAAAAGCTCTCCTCTCTTGCTTCTGTGGTAAATATGTTGTTTCCTTGCAAGCTGGCTATTCCATGCAATAATTTAAAATCCATGGCTCTAAGTAGCATGAAGATTCTCTCTACTCCTGAATCTGAAATCACCTGCGTCTCTTTTCCATTTGGGCTTTCCCCAGATGGCTCACAAAGCTTATGGTTTTGGTCTTGTGTGGGAGTTCTGAGGGCAGAATCAGGCAAGCATCTGCATAAAAAGCCAAACCAGAATATTTTAATCTTAAATTAGAAGCTGGAGGAGCGACAGACTTAAGAGAAACAACCTAGCCACCCCCCCCTTCAAAAATGTAAGATAACCATGCTCTTTCCCCTAAATGACAATCTGTGCTTTACGAATGGTCGCTCCTGAAATGAACACTGACTCACCAGGTGCTCATTGGGGTGGGTGTTGAGCTTTTCATTCCTTAGTCAAGCCCTCAGAAGAATTGGCAGAGAGCAATGCCAATGTTTCATTGAATACATAGATGCTGTTGTTTAAATGTAATGGAATTGGTCCTGATGGAATGTTAATGACGGTGCTACCTTCTTGGGCTCTGCCTCCAAAAATATTATTTTCCGAAGACTGGAATGTGTAACACTGCAATTTGTTTCCCCCATTTATTTACCGCCTAATTATCTCAGAATTTCACAACTTTAAAGCTGGAAGGAACTTTAAAAATATGACTTAGGAATCACCTAATTCTCCCCCTTGCCATTTTATCTCTCTATTGAGACCTAGAGAGATACGATTCCCAAGTTAACTCAACAAAATTGATATTGAAGCTAAGACTAGAACGTTGGTGTTTTTGATCTTCACGATTCATATTATATTAGTGGTCACTAGTTTTCATATCAATGCCATTGATAGAGAGGGGAAGAAAAATAGATCTGTGATATAAACAGACAATCCCTCATTTAACACCAGAGCAATGCATTGCAGGATCTTAGATCTGTACAACAGTGCAAACAGGGTAACTGTCAGGAAAAGTTCCACATTGAAGAGGGAGTTGTAGAGGAGGTAAAGATACTTCAAATACTTTCCATTAAGTTTACACTTGATCTTAACCAAAAGGCTGAGAAGCAATTCCATTAAGTTCAAGAGACAGATTTTCCCCCACTTAAAATCAATGGCTATCAATAGCTTAAAGTTTGGTTTCATTACCTAATCCTCAATGATTAAAATAATTAAGATAGTTATTATCAGGCTATAGACATTGTACAGGGAGATCTACATTACATGTCATTCATTCGTTTATTCATTCAACAAGTATGTATTCAACATCTAACAATATGCTAGGCAGTATTTTGGGCAACGGGAAGCCTGCAGTGAACAAAATCACATCCTTGATCTCTTGGAATTTATATTCAAGTGGGGAGTTAGATAATAAACAAGTAAATTAAACTAGACTTTCAATTTATGCAGCTGTTACTTTGTTCCTTCAGCAAATTCACTAAAATGACAGCAAAGACATAAACCCACCAGGAAACAGATGCAGGAGAGAGATGACTGGAGATGAAAGTGGGTATCAGCGGACCACTGAAGTCAACATAATTTTGGAAATTGGAAAACAGAAGGACATGGTATAAGTAAGTAGACTAAAGAAAGGTAGCATGTGTGCCCATAACATGGGGAATCCTGCATTTCACACGGCAGCACTCTCAAGAAGTTCAGGACTCGGAGAGCAGGTACCTCTGAAGGCAGAGGTGCAGAGAGGGGCCGAAAACAGGCGGCTTCGGAGAAAGGATGCTGAAGGTACAGAGAGACCCTTAGGTTCTCTTTCCCTCTCCACAAAAACCAGGTGAGTTTCCTCTTAGCATCTTTCTTCTAACAGCCTCTAGAACAGGCCTGGGCAAACTACGGCCCACGGGCCGGATCTGGCCCGTTTGGCTGTTCTATCCGGCCCATGGAACCGAAAGAGTGGAGGGTTCTCTTGCTCTCCCCTCCACTCCTTCACTAGCAGCCCAAGATGAGAGTGCCAGCATGGTCAGGTTGCTTTTGTTCCGACCCTCCGGTCCAGTGTAAAAACCCATTGTGGCCCTCGAGTCAAAAAGTTTGCCCACCCCTGCCCTAGAACCAGGAAATAAGGCCTCTATCTTTAAGGAGGAGACAAGGGTTCCTCTAGGGGAAATGGACACTCTATGAAAAAAGAGAATCATAGCTGGTGATATGTGTGAGTCCCCAACAAATAGCCAGGCCAGGTCCCTCATCTCTCTGTGATGAAATTCACACGCACAAGGTTCTAGTGCCTTCCTCTTTAATGAAAGAACTCTTGGTTGAGAGACAGGGACCAAAACAAACTCCAAATATGGGGGCAGAAAAAGACTTCAAAAATCTAAGACATTGTAATGTCTTCAGAGATATTAGAAAAAGTTTTCACCCGTGAAACAAGAACAGAATGCAAGACAAAAAAGATAATTCAAAGAATAAAAAAGAACCCTTTCCATTTGAAAATATCATAGCAAAAACTTAAAAATAATATATAGTTAAGTATGGAAGATAACTTTATAGAAATCACCTAGAAAGTAGAACAAAAAGACTAAAAGTAGGGGAGAAAGGTTAGGGAAATTAGAGGATTGATAGAGAAGAGTTATTTACATACTTAAAAGGACTACCTAGAAGAGAAACCTTAGGAGGTGGATCCAAGTTGGGGCAATTTTGGAAAATCAGACTTATCTTCATTCGAATTGCAGGACTTGAGGGAAGCAAACATCTCTAGCACCAAAGACCCCAACTCCACTCTGTGATGGGCTTCGAGACAGGACTCCCACTGGAATCCTCAAGACTGTCATGGACTTGTTTGAGGTAGAAATTTCACTAATTTCTGGATAGACTTGGCATTGGGATTCTATAGAGTCTTTAAGTTAAAGATAAATCTAGGTGTCAAGCAGGTTTCCTCTAGCGTTCCAACAGCTCAGCCAAAGCTCTATTCAGATCTTTGCCAGTCTGGAGGGTTCCCAGGGGCAGAGTCTAAGCTAACTGATTGAAAAGAGTGAGAGGCAGAGCGGAAAGATGTTTCTCTGCCCTTTTCTTCCCCAAAGCCTGGATTATTCTTCTTCTTTTTTTTAATAATATATTTTATTGATTTTTCACAGAGAGGAAGGGAGAGGGATAGAAATCTAGAAACACCTATGAGAGAGAAACATTGACCAGCTGCCTCCTGCACACTCCCTACCAAGGATGTGCCTGCAACCAAGGTACATGCCCTTGATTGGAATTGAACCCGGGACCCTTGAGTCCACAGACCGATGCTCTATCCACTGAGCCAAACCGGTTTCAGCAAAAGCCTGGATTCTTAAGTGAACCTCCCTAGCAAATGCTTCCTTTCTCCCAGTCCATACCACTGAGGGTGGCACGGTGGTTTCACAGGGTCAACTTCTCCAAAAGTAAACCATTTACCCAATATGAGCAAGTGCCAGCCAAAGCAATCTCCTGGGTCAAGGAATTTCAGCAGCCTTTTCTGCTTGAATCCCACCAGACTGAGAGTTTGACCCCTGAGTGTGTATAAAGCCTCTTGCTCCTACGCCATCAGAGGGGCAGCCAAAAATGACAAACCTTCGTTAAGGATAGGAACTTATCTTTTTTCCTGGCCTCTCAGTGGCTATTTTCAGTGTGAAGACCCAAGAAGTAAACCTGAAACCCTTCGCCGGCTCTGTCCTTTAAGAAAACGTGCTTATTTCTTGTATTGACATTTCTACAAAGTTTGTTCATGCGACTGCCGAAGGATGGAAGGCAGCTTGCATGCAGGCGCGTAGACATGAGTGAGGAGATGGTCACGAGGGTGACCCCGGCGTTGAGCTATCCCAGCCGAGTCCTTAAAGAGCTTTTCTCTGAGCAACTGCTACTCCAGCACCCCATAATTAGCCTGCTCTCTGGACTGCATGCAGATGGCCTGGCTGGGGAAGGGAAGCAAGAGAACTACTCTAGAAGCAAATACCAATTAGGCAGCTGTCTAGCCAGAGAGAGATCACCAACGAAGACTAGGAAAAGAACTGGGACCGTACGAAGCTTTAAATCCTTTTGCACAGACCTCACAGGCTTGAAAAAGAAAGCCTCAAGCAACACATCTACCTTCTCTGAGTACTGACAATACTCATTCCTGAACAGCAGGGAGCTATGCAATTACCGTGTTTTCCCCGAAAATAAGACATCCTCCAAAAATAAGATCTACTTTATGGAAACATAATACATCCCCTGAAAATAAGGCCTAGCGCATCTTTGGGAGCAAAAATTAATATAAGAGACACTGTCTTATTTTTGGGGAAACAGGGTAGCTGGCCTTGAATTTAGGATCTGAAGCTCAGGTACAGATTTAGGGATGTGGCTGGTCTCAACCACATTGTTAGCCTTAAACCAAAGCAGAGACCCTCTTGGGAGTCAAAAACTATCCTACTTTGAAGCGAAGCCCACAATGCTTTGAGATTCCAGGTGAATTTGGGGCTACACTGTCAAACAAACACGCAAATGTAGTCATTTTTACCCAAAGATGCCATTACTGTACTTGTCGTAAGCTCTGGCTTTTAAAATAACAAATGTTAAGTTGGGATATTAGAAGTACCCTGCTAAACCTAGTAGAGTTAATAACAATGTCACAGGCACAGAATAATTAGAATAATTCCTCGGATAACTATGAGCATATATAAAGAATTCCCTTTCTCACTACTTATCTCCTTGGGGCCAGATGACTAGTTCAAAATTCTCCCAACTTTCCAAGTGTGCTGCAGTCTTGAGCCTTTTCCCACCGCATCCAGTGGATGCAGACCCAGGCACCATTCTAGCCAAGCCCTTACGTCAATCTCTCTTCAACAAGCTCTATCTCCAGCCCCTGAGTATTCCGGAAGACTTTACTCTGCATTTACAAACTCAGCCTGAGGTGGGAATGAGTGGCACTTCCCACCAGGTCCATCCAAAGACATAAAAATGGGACTTATTAAAAACAGCAAACCAAAACCAAGAAAGTCACCTAAAGCCGTGGTCAGCAAACTGCGGCTCATGAGCCACATGTGGCTCTGTGGCCCCTTGAGTGTGGCTCTTCCACAAAATACCATGGCCTGGGCGAGTCTATTTTGAAGAAGTGGTGTTAGAAGAAGTTTACGTTTAAAAAATTTGGCTCTCAAAAGCAATGTCAATCGTTCTACTGTTGATATTTGGCTCTGTTGATTAATGAGTTTGCCGACCACTGACCTAAAGAATTCCAATGTAATAATCAGAGAACTATAATCCCTATCACAAAATAAAAGCACCTGATGAAATCCTTTCAACATTTGTTAGTTTAAAATACTTTATAGATGAACTTTGATAGAAAATCTCAGGAGCAGAGGCCCTATCCTGATTTTAAGAGTTCCTGTCAATGAAGGTTATTTAAAAGCCACTCCAGTTTATACCCCAAGTCATAGAAAAATTATATTCAAAATAAGGTTATTTCCGGTAATGTTTTTAGAATACAATGTTTCTAGCACTGTTTAAAGGAGACTTGTGTATATAGTATGTGTCCTCTTCCAAGGAGACTTGTATATAGTATGTGTCTTCGTCCAGAAGCTTCACACTTGGAGACTAGTGATAGATCAGGAGAGTGTGCTCAGTTTCTTAACACCCGTCACCATCACCCCTTGTTCCCCAAGAAGGCCTTGTACATTAGCTATCCATTGATGCTACTCATGGGCTGCCTCTGGGGAAGCTGGCACTAAGAGATGACTTGATTTTTAACTTGGATATAGCAAAAGTTGTGTGTGTTTTTAATCCAAGATGGGTAAAAGCTTTTAGGACAGAGCCCCAAAGCTGCAAGTCCCTGCTGCCACTGTGGACATGTTTGACATGGTGGTATGGGAACAAGACCAGTAATCTGCCGGATGTCTATCAGATCTCTTAAAACAGAACCTTCAAACGGTCCTCTTCCAACAGACTCCCATCACAAGAGTGGCTTTCTAGGGGTCTGTGATCTAGGCGCCAGGCAACTGAACCTGGTAATTGCTCTTAAAAACAACAACAACAACAACAACAACAACAACAACAACAATTTTCTCTCTTTAAGCTCAGAAAGGACAGAAAATCCACATTTAGATTCCACATGCTCTGGAATCTCATCGTCACCAAGATCTTTACCTGGAATCCTTGCCGGTGTTCTATTCTCTCTACATGACCAAGGGTCTCATGGGAGTACGCTTCCCATTAATACTGCTCCAGGCTCTATTACCCTGTCTTTTTTTTTTAAACGAATATCTTCTTTCTCCCCTTTATTTTTAATAGGTAATATATGGCATTAACAAGGCACTCACTTCAAAAGACAGAGGGAAAAGTAATTCCCCCAAGCCCTGACTGCCAGACTTCCCAGATCCACATTCTAGGTATTGGTTACTGGTATTCGCATTCTTTTAAAAATGTGGGGGACCAAAACCATATAATGTTCTTACTGAGTGTGTGGTTAATTCGGAGAATGGCCTCCTGGCCTTGGCAAGTGGCAATTCTTAAACCAGCCCAGCACATTGCTTGGCATTTCATTCTCCATCCACTCAGCCCAGGATAACAGCACAGAATAGTCGCCACCAGTGCACAAGGAGTTGGGGACTTTTCTATCTTGGAAGCATAGAATGCAAGGCCAGAGAGGGTCTCTAGGGGCCAGCCAACATCATGCCTTCCTAAGGAAGTAGCAGTCCTCGGGAGGGGGAGATCACACGCTGAGGTGGGTGCAGCGACTTTCCTGACCCACTGCTCTGTTCCCCTTGGCACTAGCTGGTGGCACCCTCACCCTGGCCACACTTCCCTGGCCCGTATCTATGTGTCATTTATCTGCAGTCAATCCTATTCTGTTACTTAAGGATCATTTTTATAAAGTAAAATAATATCCTCACACTTAATACTAATTTTTTAAAAAATTGTTCGTGTTGGGGGGGGGGCAATGGTAAGCCATGTACACATATAATACCTTAATAAAAAAATAATAATTATAAAAAAATTAAAAAATAAAATTAAATTTAAAGAAATTGTTCGTGTTAGCAATGGATCCCATAGAAGCAACATTAACAAATTTTTACCTTCTTCTTTACTCTTTTTTTTTTTTTTTTTTTTTTTAATTCTGGCCCATTTTGAGGTATTTAGTGAGATGCATCACTGGAACAGTGTCCCCTTAAAGGGACCCTGATGTTTGTGGAAGGCTGGCTCTTCACTTCTCCAAAGAGCAGAGTAGAGTATCTTGACTTCATGTTAGCATATTGGAAGAGGGAACCCATCGCACCCTAGTTTCCTGCAGAGCCTGGCCAGTGGAAGAGGCACCCCTTATGCACCAGCACTAACTCCCAGCGAGAATAACAGTGAGGGCTATCACTTGTGGAGCATCTCCCTGATGGCAAGAGCTTTACCCACATTTCTCATTAATCCTCACAATAACCCTGAGAACTAGCTCTTCTTTACTCATCTTCATTTAAACAACTTGCTGGACCAACCCAGCATTCTCCAATCCCTTTAGGCTACTTACTGATGCCCGTGGCTCATTGACTCCTTAAGGGCTGTAATTTACTTGTGTTTCTGCTCCCACTGGCTGATTTGTGGGTGTACCAAGAGTGAGTTGAATTTGTCCAAAAACCTGTTTATGCCAGTGCACTTATTATGGTAAATAGGGTAAATTAAAAAGTAGAACAGCAGTGATGACATAGGAATTATAAAAAAGTTAATAACACAAAAACTTTGCTACATGTTTTAGAAATAGTCATTGTTTTAATAGTCATTGTTTTACTTAAAAATCTACTGTTGAATTCAGTGTGAGAGAACTATAAGCTAAATTTTTAAAAGAAAAAAAACCAATTTAGAAATATTCTATACTCTGATTATCTTTGCAAATGTCCTAAATTTCCTGCTCCATTTTAAAGAAACCACAGACAATAACGCATCAAGGATGTGATTAAAGCAGTAAAGACCAAGACCTGACAGCCCAAAGCACGGTTCATGCCTCTCCACAAAAGACCACACATTAATGTATGTACTTATCCTTTAAGTTAAAATCATATAGGGTCTTTTCCTTTTAAAACAACATCCTGCTTTAAATGGCTCTTGCAATAACCACATCAACTAACCACCCTGATCAAGTTAATTAAGAGGTTTCTGCTGCAATCAATTCTAATTTTATAGATAAGGAAAGGAAGTTTAGAGGCCAAGTCATGTGTCCATTGTCACACACCGAGTTATTGTTGGAATTTAAAGCCATGTTCTTGTTCTTGACCAAGGCTGCCGCATCATTTGCACCTCAAACTTGAATATCTAAAATGCCACAGTTAGCCTTAGAATTCCCTTTGCATTGCAGTGTCTAACTGTGCAAAGGAGAGAACGAAAGTGTAAAGTAATCTGATAGAAACATTTAGCGCCATATGGGTTTTGCTGGGCTCTTCATACACGATGCCCCTCAGCCAGGTCGGCTGTGAAACGAATCTCTAATGCGAGCGCTGTGCTCTCACGGCTCTGCTCTCTAATTCCAGTCATGGAATTTGTCTGTGGAAATGATCCAAATTTTGGTGAAGAACAAGTACTCCAGAGTATGTTGGGAATTTTAGCTTTCCACAAAAATCCTTCCTAGCATTCTCAAGATTTTGGAACCCCCTGCCTACCTCGATTCCCTATCTCCATACCCTTCTCTTACTTGACTTATATCTGAGATTTACTAGTGCCGTATTTTACCTAATAGAATGTTGAGGACTAGGGCAGGGGTAAGGGAATGGTAAGAATGATATTTACAGTGTTTAAGAGAAAGTATATCCTCAATTGACAATAATCGCTGCCACTAAGATTTACCCTTATCTGAAACCATGAAATTTAGGGTTCAATTTGCTTGCTATTAAAGATACCAAAAATATCTTTACACACACACACACACACACACACACACACACACACACACACACACGTTACATTCATAATACAACTTTCCTCACCGTAACATGAGTTTGTCCCTGAAAATCTTAAAAGTGAGACAAGTGCCAACCACTGGCTCAGTGGATAGAGCCTCGGCCTTCAAACTCAAGGGTCCCATGTTCGATTCCCATCAAGGGCATGCACCTTGGTTGCGGGCACATACCCAGTAGGGAGTGTGCAGGAGGCTGCTGATTGATGTTTCTCTCTCATTGATGTCTCTAACTCTCTATCCCTCTCCCTTCATCTCTGTAAAAAAATCAATAAAAAACATTTTATTTTAAAAAAGTGAGTCAAGTATAAAATAAGTAAATGCAATTACTTGTGATTAGATCATTCCTTGTTGAGTTGTTTGTGGAGCAGGCACTGTTAGGCTCTGATACTAAATTGTGTGAAATAACAGAAATCCTGACTACAGGGCTCAGAGTCTTAAAGAAGCCTCCCTGTCCATCTCCGCCTTGTTCCTCTCCTCTTCCAGGCTAGTCCACTTTAAGCCATTTATTCCAGCCAGAATCTATTCAATTTTTGAAGTACAGCGGAGAATTGGAAACACTACTGCCTTCCTCTGTAGCTCATCTAGTATTTAATAGCCCTCACTGTCATTAGTCTAAAAAAATCCTCCTGGATGGGGCGCGGATGGCACAGCCTCATGACCCCAAATGCATGTAGCCCAACCAGGCCTTTGACTTTTCCCAAGCACTGGGATCTCCGACTCACAATCAGCTAGCAGACTTCTTGCTTACTACAGTGTTTTTTTCTAACCGCTCCTCCCCATGCCCCAGAAAACAATCACTGGGCATGGCGAGGAAAAGCATAGTCCTGCAAAACCATGGGACTCTGGAAACGGGAGAAGGATTAGGCAGGGGCAGTGTTGGGTCCTCCAGGACACCACTGAGATATCTTCACAATGTAGTGTCAGGAAGGCCAGTGGCATACTTAAAAAAAGTTCCCCCAAAGGGGAAGGAAGCTGAGATAAAAATATCTCATGCCAGCTGTTATAAATGCTTTTCAAAGGAAGCAAAGCAACTAGAGTTACCTCTTTGAAGAGCAAATGAGGGGTTAAGGCAATAATGGAATTTTTCAGTTGCATGCCAGGTTGGCTAGATTTGGGGAAGGAAGAAATTTTCCACCGAGAAAGTCTGCTGGTAAAAGACAAACTAAATCCATGAAGATTGGGACTCCAAATGATGCCAGGGGCTCCAAAAGCTTGGGATGGGGGTGACCTGAAGCCGGCAAGACAGAATGAGTCCGCTTTTCAGTTTCCAAGGGGCCACTCACAAATATGTCTTTCTGCCCTAACTGGTTTGGCTCAGTGGATAGATAGAGCGTCGGCCTTCAGACTCAAGGATCTCAGGTTCGATTCCGGTCAAGGACATGTACCTTAGTTGCAGGCACATCCCTAGCGGGGAGCGTGCAGGAGGCAGCTGATCAATGTTTCTCTCTCATCTATATTTCTAACTATCCCTCTCCCTTCCTCTCTGTAAAAAAATCAAATATATATGACGTCTTTCTTTCTCGAGCCTAGAGCTGTGTGGTCTCTCCCCTTCCCTTGACTTCGTGTTCTGATGACTCTTTGCAGTCTGACTAGAATGAGTCTCAGTGGCTGGTGGCCTTGAAAGACAATGTGAAGGCAGAGAAAAAGGAAAGGACTTCTTGAGCCAAACAGGTTTCTCTGAAAGAGCTGGCCCTGGCGCCTGAGGGCTGATCCATGAACATGGAGGGTTTCTCCAGTTGCAAATCAGGGGCTCCCAAAGGAGCCCCTTCCCCTGAGGTCCACGTGGCCCCACACCTCACCTCGCCTGCTGAAGTAGTGCAGTTTCAGGTGTGGGCCCCATGGGGCTGAGCCGCCATCCTTTCCATAAGTGGACAGAAACATCCACCTTCCAGAAAGGCCACGAAACAAGAACCAAAGCTCGAGAAACATCCAGGCTCTGGATGCCCCTGTTTTCCTTTTGTCAGTATGTTTTTTACCTTTTAAGTGTGAAATAATTATAGGTTTATAATGAATTACAAAATTACTACACAGAGAGGGCTCATGTACCCATCCCCCTGCTTCCTCCAAGGTGACATTTTGCATGACTAGTGTATTATCAACACCAGGAAACTGACCTTAGCACAATAGGATTAAACAAGATGCTAGACCTTACTCAGATCTCTGCAGTTTTGTACACATTGCCTTTTTTTTTGTTTGAATTCATGTATTACGCTACGGGTGTTTTTTAATCACATATACACATTCATATACCTACCTCCACAATCAAGATCACTGTTAGTATTGAGGCCGAATTGGTAAAATAAGTCACACAAAAAGCAAGAGTAACAATAAACGTCTCTAGGAGGATTATGACAGAAGACTAAATGACCAATATTTCGTGAATTGTCAAAGATATTTTTCTCGTTTTTTTTTGTTGTTTTGTTTTGTTTTTTTTTAGGAAATTCATTAACTTCATGCACATCTGCCTAGTGAGCCCGGGATTTATTAAGTCCCTGCCTTTCAGCAAACATTTATGGCAGGGTGGGCAGACAGGCTGAGCTCACACGCCATCTCTTATTGAATTACAGTGGCTGCCTCCAGGGGCACATTGAGGAGGATTTGGAGGCCACATCTGGGCTTTGCAAGAGACAGATATTATCTAACAGAGACTCTCGGCCTCGGGAGAGTGGCATCTGAATGCATGCCAAGAATTTGCCATCTCCAAACTTTCTGTGTTCTAGGCGCTAGGCAAGAAGGATAAAGACACAACCCCTGCCCAGCCAGTGTGGCACAGTGGTTGAGCATCCATCTATGGATCAGAGGTCACGGTTCAATTTCTGGTCACGGCACATGCCGGGATTGCAGGCTCCATCCCCAGTAGGGGGCATGCAAGTGGCAGCCGATCAATGATTCTTATCATTGATGTTTCTCTCTCTCTCTCTCTCCTTCTCCCTTCTTTTCTGATCAACAAAAATATATTTTTTAAAAAGATACAACCCCGGCCCCAAGGAGTTTGTAATCAGGAGGGGAGGCAAACAAGTCAACCAAAAGCTGAGGCACAGAACAAGAAGGCCTGACATTGAGGTACAACGGGCCAGTGCGAAGCAAGCGCTGGAACTGCTCTTCTTTTTCAGGGAGTCACAGCAGTTGCGCAGGTCTTAGGTCTGTGTGCTGTGGAGAACACCGATGCAATGGGGTGGCTGGTCTATGTGGGACAAACTTAGAGTCGGAGAAAAACAAGGTTCTACTAGCTACTAATTCAGTCAATCTCTGAGGATGGGATTAGGAGGCAGAAGCAGTCCCCTTGAATTCAGAGCCAGACTCTGGAGCCTGACTGCCTGGGTTCAAACCCCAGCTCATCCACTTTGTGAACCTACCAAGGTACTTCGCAGTTTTGTGCCTCAGTTTGATCATCAGTCGAATGGGGCTAACAGTAATACTCATAGCAGGGGGTTATGAGGATTATTAGAAACATTAGTTAATATTTATGTAAAAGGTTTTGAACAGCAACCAGAATGTAATAAACACTATGTTGTTGTATGCTATCGAAGTTAATTTACCTTTTATGAATTACGGCACTGATTTTTTAAATATATAATTTTTATCATCAGAAAAATCTATTGAGATTAATAAAGAAATTATAAGGTTCCAAACTGTACCATTAAATTGTAGAAGGGTGCAGTTCAAATGGAGCACTTTGGAATACTTTTTGCTATCCAAAGTTTCTGAGTTTTTGCCTCATTCAGGGCTAGCAAAGGTCAGCATATTTTCAAATCCAAATGTAAAGAATGCCAACAAGAAAATCAAGTATTGCAACGATTTGAATAGAAAAAAAATTTCTTTCCAGATCCTGGTCTGCTCGTGAAGAGTGGAAAATGGTTAGAAAGGCAGAATGGGGCCAGGAGGGCAGCACTGACCTTCAAAAAGGGAATGCTGTGGGCCCTGAAGAAAACCAGGAGAGGCTCAAACTCCTGAATGGTTTACGTTCTCAGTAGCAGACCAGACAGGAAGCAAATCTAGAGATGCGAAGCAAATCTATGCACCTCGTGTTTGAATTACTTGTGATGGCTGAGATAAAGTTCACCAAAACTTGTGTAGTTTGTGACGGCCAGTGCTTTGGCCCTTTCTGGTCCTACAGGTGTATGAGGAACAATCTACACATTCTCCCTCTCAGCCATCAGACTCCAGCGTAGTAAGGCATGGAAAATACAGTCTTTCCTCTCTTCTGGTGCTATTGTATAGACTTCTCAATCTGCCCCACCCATTCTTCTCTGATCTCATAGAAGAAAAGCCCAGCTCTGATAAATCTGACGTGATTTAATATCTAAATGGATGAAAATAGGCTGATCCTTGTTATATTAGGACTTAGTTTTTGCCCCTTCCTCTCAATCTTACCCTAAGCCCTTCCTTCAAAAACTCTGTGGCTCCATCATCTATTTTCACTACCTTCTAAACATCATTTTCCTCCACGTCACTGTTCCTGCACCTTCTCAGTGTCAATATATATTCTGAATCAAGCTTGTAGCTAGTTTTTCTCTCTTTCTTCCCTAACTTTTTGGAATCACGACTGTCTTCATCCCTTAAATGCCTGTCATCTGTGTAACACTCCCAATTTGCATCTACTGTCCGTCCTTCATTAATTCTTGGTCCTCGTCTTATTTGACCAATCAGTAGAATTTTATTCAGTTGATCACTCTTTCCTCCATGGAACATTTTCTTCATTTGCCTTGGAAGACACACACACTTTTGACGTTTCCCCAACTTCAGTAGTTTCTCCTTAGTGTCTTTTTGCTGCTCCCTCCTCTGTTTCCAGCCTTCCTGTTGAAGTGCCCAGGGTTGGTCCTTTGTCTTCCTCTCTATGTACATCACTATGTTGGTAATCTCAATTAGTTTCATAGCTTTAAATACCACCCAATGTGCCAGACACTCCCGAATGTCTATCTCGGATCAATCTTCTCTCCCAAACCAGACACTCATAAATCCGACACTCTAGCAGGCATGCAGGCTCATCATCGTACAGGACTTTGAACTCCTAATCTTACCCCGAAGTGTATTCTATAAATAGGGACTCCCCCCATCTCAACTAATGTCAAGGCCATCCTTCTAGTTGTATGAGCAAGAACCCTGGAGTCATTCTTGAATTCTCTCCCACACACTCCTCTTTTCTTCTGTCAGGAAAACTTGTTGGCTGTGCCTCCAAAGTATATCTAGTCTGACCCTGACTCCCCCTGCCCCACTCTACGGTGGCTATCTTGGTCTGAGTCATCAGATTACTGCAATAGCCTCTTACCTGTTCTTTGTGTTTTTATCCTTGCCCTAGTATAATCTACTAGCAGCCAAAGTGATTCCTTTAAAATGTGAGTCAGATCACGTCACACATCCACCAAAAATCCTCCAACAACTTCCTGGTTTATTGAGAGTAAAAGCCAAAATCCTGGCAATGACCTACATGTCCTGTAGGATCTGTCCCTCCCATTACCTCCGTAACCCCGACCACTGGGTATCTCACTCACTCACTCCCTTTCAGCCACCGGCCTTCTTGCTTTTCCCCAAATAGGCTGGCACTCTCTGTTTTGGGATGTTTGCTCTAGCTTCTCCTCTGACTGGGCTACTCCTCCCTCAGACACCACTTGCTTAAACACCTTGCCTTCAAGTCGTTGCTCGCACATCACCTCCTTGATGAGGTCTACCCTGATCACCCTATTTAACACTATACCACCTCACCAAGTAGGTCTGATCCTCCTAAACCTACTTTTTCTTATTTCCATGTCGCTTAATCTCTAGCACACTATAATTTAATACATTAGTCTGCAAGCTCCATGAGGAAGGACAGCTTTGTCTTGTCCACTAACATAGCCCGAATGTTGGCGTATACTGGCGCTCAATGAACACTCTTTAAGTGAATGAACAAACAAATAAGTGAATCAGTGATGCGTGTCCAAGTCAATACTAAGTCCTAAGCATTCCACCTAGGAACACTCCTCTGCTCCACAGCTAATGCTACTTTTATTACCTCACCACCGAGGCTTTGAAACTCACTGACTATGTGCTTATCACTTGCTATCTGGTCTGTCCACAGACCAGTATCCCTTACAATGTTGCTCATGTCATCCCCATGCTCATGTTGTCATGCCTGGTCACTTTAGGGCTCTCAGGATCCTTCCCTTGGTCTACTTTTATTGTCTTTACTCCCCGCCATTTCCTGCATGAACCTCTTGCTTCCTCCTCACACTATAACCTGTCTGCACACTATTACCTACACTGCTCTGCCACAACCCATATTCCTAAGCTAAGTGCCCACCTCTCCCCTCTTCTTTAGATGTCCATCCCAGTCCAGTGCACTTCCTATTTCCTCTGCAAGGCTTTCCTGACCCCCAAGTTCACAAAGATTTCTCTCCTCCCTACATTCACAGTCTTTACAGTATGGATTCTCCCCACTAGACCCCCCTCAACTGAAACAGCCCTATACTGCCTTGTGGCAGCTCTTAGAGGTTTTTGTAAACTACATTTTTATATAACTCATGAATTGTTATATAAAATTTCTGTGGATAAAAGTCTGGGGAAATGGGAACATTAATTTTTAATTGTGAGGCTGATTGATATGTCTTCTTTCTCCGTTTATAATATAGGCTCCCTGGAGGGGGAAATACTTCCCTTAAACTTCCTTATATCCGATGGCCTCACACACAGCACTGAGCATCTGTGGATGAAACAAGTGTTTGCAGGGTAGTTGAATTCAGAATTCACAGAGAGGGGAGGCCACAAATGATAAGGCATTTTTGCTGGAGCATAATGATCAAAAGAATAAAATATTAGTGCAGTAAACCAGGGTTAAAAGACTGTGTAAAGAGGTGGTTAGTTTCTTTGCATTAACCATCATTATTGTGGCTGGTAATTTGAGAATATGAAGCACTAACTGATTTCAGTTCTTATAATCAGGTTGTTTTGTGCAGATATTTTTTTCCCACTTGAAAGAGGGGGAAAATGAAACTCTTCAGTGCAGCAGAAGGGACCCCGAAGCTTGAAATCTGAGCCTTTTTCTATTGAAAGGTGGTTTTGTCAGTTGGCCATCAGAAGATGCAAATGAGGACACAGTTTCGGGTATCAGTGTTTGCACTTTGCTCCTCACTGTCTTTTTTTTTTTTTTTTCCAGAGAGGAAGGAAAGGGAGAGAGATAGAAACATCATTGATGAGGATCAATGACTGACTGCCTCCTGCACACCCCATACTGGGGATAGAGCACAAAACCCAGCATGTGCCCCAACCAGGACTCAAACTGTGACCTCCTGGTTCATAGGTCGACGCTCAACCACTGAGCCACGCCGGCTGGACTGCTCCTCGTGTCTTTCCTATCTCCCTTTTATTCACTTAGTGGACACTTACTGAGTACTTACTGTTTGTAAGTACTGGTCAGGGCTGGGCATCTACATGTATAATCTCATTCACCCTCACTACAGCCCTCAAAGGTAAATATCCTACTTTACAGTGGGGGACTTCGCTCAGAGAGGTTAAGCAACTTGGCCAGGTTGTAGTGAAGAAATTGTAGGTCTGAGATTTGAACCCAGGAGGGCGTTGACACCAAAATCCTTGTTCTTTCCACTTTGTCAAGCCGCCTCCCAGGTGCTCAGGATAGATTTGATAGAGGCATGAATGAATGAATGACCCAAAGGTTTACAGTTTTGACAAACACAGTTTAACCTCTGTGGACAATGCGGAGGGGGAAAAAAGCAATGGCATTAATGTTTTGTTAAAGAGATATCACTAAAATACATGTGTCGACATGGCCTACGTGTTTGAATGAAACTTTATGGAGGAGAGATGTGAGCTCTTATCTTCTTTGCTCGGGAACTGGGCTCCAACCCCTTTCTTCTTCCTGCGATAGGTAATCTAGTTATCTTGTTAAACTTTCAAGTCCTTTTCTGCTCAAGTACTGCACAGGGACCTAAAGATCGGGGAGGCCATGATAGCCATCTCTGCACTTCCTCCTCTCGGTGAGGCTGGGTGGCCACAGTGAAAAATAGAAGTACCCGTTAACTTCAATTTGATACCATCTCAAAGGCACTACTCTTGTCAAGACCCAACCTTGAATGTTTAAATCAGTGGAGCAGAAATGCAGTGGCCCAAGACTAAGGTCAAGACAAATGATGTCAATTCAACCCCTTACAACACAAAAGACCAACTTTTGAGAGGGCAAGTGGCTGTCCCATTATCAAGGAGTTTTTAATGACTTATAGGTTCTGTCCAGACCCAGGAAGTTCTGTCACCCCAGCCTGCGTTGTCTGCTCTAACAGTCCAGCATCACTCTTGTCACCGGAGGGTAGCAAAACCGTTCCTCCGATTACTAGTCTGTGAGAAAGACTGTCAACAGAACCTCTGACATAATAAATTAATGATGCAATAATCACCTAATTCTCCAAATTGCAAGTTATTGGTAACTCAATGCAAATCTAGAAAGAAGAATTTAAAATCTCATGTTGTAGCACCATCAATGCAGTCTCTTAATTATTTCCTTGGTTACCTCACTAAGGTACTGTTTCAATTGATGTAGTTATAAATCAGCAGCCCTCCGTATGTGAGAAAGCCATTTTAAAAAGCCTATTCGCCGAAAGATCCAAGTGGAGATAGAGGCCAAGAAGCCATCAATGCCAATTCTTAATACCCTCCTATCTTTTAGGTGGGGGTTCCCACATGTTCATAGGCATTGAAGCTCTATCGGCAGAAGCGTTGCCCTGGGGGAGTCATCTCAGCACTGAGACTGTATTCGCAGCCTCATGCAAACTAGCATCAAGGAGTTCCGTCTGATGACCGCCCACTCTCCCAAGCTTCTACTCTATACAAGCACCAATGGCATTTTGAGAAGACTCCAGCCCTCGTCCCAGCTGTGGGCAGGGCACTTCGCTTTCATGGTCAAAAGAGTAGGAGGCTGTCCTTTGCTGCCCCTCCGCCCCTGCAAGGCAGGTCCTGACCCACATCTCCTAAGGGGTTAGACTGAGCGAGAGAGACCACAGCATTCACACCAGGCCACAGCACAGAGCAGCATTCTCAGTTAGCAAACCTGCTCCCCAGGCCAGGAGGAAACGTGCCCCCCACAACCGGGGAGAACTCCAGGAGATGCAAGGGATGGAACATTCCGGGGGGAAATTTAAAAAAAAAAGAAAAAAGAAAGAAAAAGGGAAAATGCACAAAGCCCATGAGGCTGTCTGGTTAACCAGGAGTTAGAATGAGGTTTGGAAAATCACACGTAACAGCATCTTGGCAAATCCAAAGACCCCGGGGTGAAAGACACGTGGGTGAAAGCATTTCTATTTCTGGAAACTGGGAGTTTCCTTCTTTCACCACTTATTCAAAAAATTTTTTTTTTACAAATCTATTTTGTAACCCAAATTTGGACCATCAGTCATTTTTACCGGCCCAGCATTGCATCCTTCCAGAGTCAAAAGAGAAACAAAGATGGGGTCCGAAGATCCCTTCCCACAGCCAATTCCAATCAGCCCTTCTCTCCCGGGTTACCTGTAGAGCAGGTACCAGAGCAGGCATTCCCAGCAGGCATGCCACACACAGCAAGTCGCCAAACCAGACTGCGCTCACAGGCTCAGAGGAGACTTACTTGTACTTGTGCTGGTTCCGATCGTATTGATTGTGGTGGGGACGGATGAGGAGGAGTAGAGGGGCACATGGCCGTTCTCGCACCCCAGACTTTTGTCCTGCCAGTTGGAGGCGTTGATGCAAATCCCAGAATCCCGAGAGTTCTGCCACCCATTGAGCTTGTCGTCGGAGTTCTGTCTTTGGTGATAGTAGTGTGTCTGCCCATAATCCACAGAGTCCGAGCGGCCTCGGCTCTGGCCACCGAAGCTGGTGGACGTGCGGTCCTCCAGGTGATTCAGCCACATGGCTAAAGCACTGCGGTCTTCCAACGAGGTGGCCGGATGTATCAACGCGTAGGACAGCAGCTGCCTGCTCTCCTCGATGTGCTGGTTGTGTTCAATTGAGTGCGCCAGGATCTTGGGCAGCAGTTTCATATACTCTACTTTTGCGTCGAGGTTTCCTGGCTTCAGCAAAGGCAGGTGAGTTAACAGGAGGGAAATCACTTTATCCTTGGATTCCTGTTGCCATTGGTTAATGATTCCTGGAAAGGAAAAGAGACAGGGCACGTAAGTAAACACGGCCACCAGGACACAGAATGCCAAACTGCAAAAAAAGAATGCCTGTGGGTGGGCGTCCCAATCCAGGTGCCCTGACTACGTTTCCTCAGAACAGCCCGTGCATCAGATTGGATAACGGACCTCAGATTGTCAGGGGGCAGGGCCTTCAGTAAAACGTGGAACAAACGTTTGTAGATGTTTTTGGTCCTTCATCTGCTTTTCATTTAGGTATCCAAAGAGGTTACACCTGGTTTGGTACAACCAAACCAGAATCACAGCCCTGGCTTTTGTTATTGTTATTGTTTTTCTTTTTCTTAGACACTGTCTGATAGATGGCGGAGGAGATACAGAATACAAAAATCTCTATTAAAGAAAAGCAAGTTTAAATTAGGCGTCCATATACTGGAGTCCTTGAGGATAAGGCTGCTTCCCACCCCTCTCCCACCTCCAGATGTCTGTGGAAAAGTGGTTTACATCCTGGTAAAGGCATTTGCATAAAGTTGGTAAGACTTTTGAGATGGAGAAATATGTCAAGGGGAAAAAGAGGACTCCCCTCAACCTCGTGAAGTAAGCCTGCACCTTGCTCATAAGAAGCTGACTTAGAAAACGACTCTCAAAGGAGCAATGAACTCAGGCTCCATCGCCGATCATGTATGGAAGCTAGCTTTCTCCATGTATACAAGGTCTGTCTGGTTGTCTCTATTGCGGTAAAATATATGTAACATATTTATCATTTAAACCATTTTTAAAAATACATTTTTATTGATTTCAGAGAGATAGAAACATCAATGAGAGAGAATCATTGATTGGCTGCCTCTTGCACACCCCACACTGGGGATCGAACCCACAACCTGGGCTGGGAATCAAACCATGTCCTCCTGGTTTATAAGTCGATTGCTCAACCACTGAGCCACACTGGCTGGGCTAAACCATTTACAATGTAGAGTAACCATCACCACCATCTATATCCAGAACTTTCCCATCTTCCCAAACTGAAAGTCCATATTCATTAAACAGTAACACCCCATCCCCTCTGCACCCTTATCCCCCTGGCAACCACCATTCTTTCTGTCTCTGTGACTTAGACTACTCTGGGGACCTCAGATAAGTGCGTTCACACAGTATTTGTCCTTTTATGACTGGTTTACTAAGTGTACCAGTTAATAATGTGGATTTTTTCAATAGATGGAGTTACACATATGTTTATATACATGGGATTTGATATGTATGCTGTTTTGTTGTATTGAAGGCAAGCTTCAAAACTCATGTCAAATTTGCTGAAGGTGTTAACATCATAGATATTTTCATGCTTAAAAATGTCAAATTTCGTGCCAAAAAGGAGCATTTGCAAGAAGTTTTAATTCATTACTTTATTTTGAAGAAAAGTTATCATATCCTTTGGGTAGCTTATGGTGAACATGCTTCATCTCAAGATACTTGTGAACGCTGGTTTAAATGCTTTTAAAGTGATGGTTTCAATGTGAAAGACAAAGGCCATCCAGGTCAACCAAAAAAGTTTGAAGACCAACAATTACAAGCATTATTAGATGAAGATGCAAAACAACTTGCAGAAAGATTAAACGTTGCTCAGTAAACTATTTCCAATTGTTTATAAGCAATGGGAAAGATATTAAAAGAAGGAAAATGTGTACCACATCAACTGAATGAAAGACAAATGGAAAACTGAAAAGTCATCAGTAAAATGTTGCTTCAATGGAACAAAAGAAAGTCTTTTTTTGCATCAAATTGTGATTGATGATGACAATCCAAAATGCACAAAATCATGTCAACCATCAACATTGCCTGCAAGGCCAAATCACTTCGGGAGGAAGACATGCTCTGCATTTGGTGGGATCAGGAAGGTGTGGTGTATTATGAGCTTCTAAAACCAGGTGAAACCATTAATACTGATCACTACGGTCAACAAATAATCAATTTGAACTACGCTTTGACCATGGAATGATCAAAATGTTCCAGAAGACATAGCAAAGTAATTTTGCTTCATGATGACGCACCACCACACACTTCAAAACCAGTTAAAGACACATTAAAAGATCTTGCCTGGGAAGTATTAACCCACCCGCTATATTCACCAGACCGTGTTCCTTCAGATTACCACTTATTCAATGGCACATGCACTTTCTGAGCAGCACTTCAAAATGTACGAAGAAGTGGAAAATTGGGTCTCTAAATGGTTTGCCTCAAAACAAGAAAAGTTCTATTGGGACTGTATCCACAAATTACCTGAAAGATGGGTAAAATGTGTAGCTACCAATGGACATTACTTTGAATAAACCACTTTTGATATTTCTCTTCAAATTATCATGTTTCCTTTGATTACAAAATCCGCCATTGTTAACAGGTACACCCAATATTTTACTTTGCATAATGTCTTCAAGGTTCATCCATATGAAGATCTGTTTCTAACACACTCAAAAGGATCTCTTCTGATCAAAACAAACCTGCTGCCTTTAGGTAAACATGGGTAAACAATATACTTCGCCTTGGTTGGCCTTTGAGAAGTAGCTTGTCCTGGGGACAGAGGGCTATTCACAGGACCCGGGGCCACAGGGAAGAAAGCTCTCTTCTAGAAAAGGCATTCCCGATATCTGGAAAACTCAACTCGCTGACCCTACCACGACAGGCAGTCCCCACTGGCTTTCACGCAGTACCTGCAGGGTTGAAAAGGGGTTTCTGGAATTGAGCATAAGGGCTTCACAATTCTAGCAAGGCAGAAACATTTCAGAATAAGCTCCAGAGGCATCATTGACCATAAGTTGCAAATGCATCAGCCACATACTCTGAAGGCCTCTCAGGACCACAGGGGTGTATTAGGAGAAAAGTATCTATCGCAAGGTATGCAATGAAAAAGTGTGGGTTTTGGAGTCAGGCAAACCTGGGCACGAGTCCCAGATCTGCCACTTAATTTGCAGTGGAGTCTTGGTCAACTAATTACTAAACA
Source organism: Vespertilio murinus (assembly GCA_963924515.1). Lineage (NCBI taxonomy): Eukaryota > Metazoa > Chordata > Mammalia > Chiroptera > Vespertilionidae > Vespertilio > Vespertilio murinus. The sequence goes on along the minus strand of OZ004704.1, from coordinate 182,344,454 downwards.
TCTCTGAGCCTCAACTCTCTCATCAGTCAAGTGTGTTACCAAGAGTATCTGCTCTCCTTGTGTTGTAGGATTAAATGAGGTAATGTATCAACATAACCATTCAAGTACTTGATGGTGGAAATAATTCCTTCTACTTGTCTCTATACTAGTCAGACCCACAGTAGAGTGATATTGGGTGGTTTTGGATACCAAGTTGTTTTTTTAAAAAATATATTTTTATTGATTTCAGGGAGGAAGAGAGAGGGAGAGAGAGAAACATCAATGATGAGAGAGAATCATTGGTTGGCTGCCTCCAGCACACCCCCTACCGGGGATCAAGCTTGCAATCTGGGCATGTGCCCTTGACCGAAATCAAACCCAGGATCTTTAGTCCGCAGCCTGACACTCTATCCACTGAGCCAATCCAGCTAGATACCAAGTTTTAAAAATAATTTACCAAAGACGACCTAGCAAAGGTCACAAAACCTCATCAGAATTGGAGAAGGTGGATAAAGTAAAAAGGTTAAAGAAAGAAAAAGGAGTTATTGAGCTTACACTTGAACAATATGAAAAGATGCTTGACTGCTCTCCAGGAGCGATCTCTAAGGAGACGAACAGTCATTTGGAAATGGAAGTCTTCAAATTGAGGCAGGAGAGATTAAGATGGGATGTGGAGAAGAACCAAGTGCCAGAATGACAAAAGACCCAGAGGAGTCTCCAAAAAAGGCTCTACAGTCTGTCCTGGGGGCACGAAGAATAGAACTAGATGGTCCACGGAAGCAGATAGACATATAATACAGACTATGGAATTCCACATAAGGAATTTTAAATTTTCTAGTATTCAAAGCTAAAAAAAAGAGATGAAATTAATTTTCATGATAAATGTTATTTAACCCAATATGTCAAAATATTATTATTCCAACTTGTAATTAATCTTAAGTTATGGATGAAACAGTTTCCATTCTTTGCTTTGTATGAAGTCTTTGAAATGCAGGGTGTATTTTACACCAACAGCACAACTCAGTGGAGACTAGCCACAGCTGGAAGGCTCAGGAGCCGTGTGTGGCTGTGGCTACTGCACTGGCTTGCACAGTACTGGAGCCATCCAGATGGGGAGGCGGGTGGGAGGATAGGGATGACCTCGGCGGGTCCCTCCTAGCTCCCTGACTATATTTAGCTAACGGCCACCTGACACAAGACAACCGTTATGCATCCCACTAGGTATAGCCTCCCTTTTAAAGTCGCTCCGGGAGATGGAAAAAAGCACCAATTCTTTCTCATCAATACATTTTCAGCAAACACCTGGCTTGTTATGCATCATGAATATGCTTGGGATAAAGACAAAATCTCTTCATTAAGCCCGAGTTGCTAGACAGAAGTAAGAAGTAAAAGGGCCAGAGAGGAAGATGAACCCACGTCCGACGCAAACGCGGATCAGATGTGGCCAGTCTACGCCCTGGAAATATGTGTTTAAAAATACAATTTGGGAACAACCTTGGATTGAAATGCACGAGGCTTAAGGAACTCCCTCGCTTTCTGCTGGGTCACTTCCCTGTTTGGATACTGTACCCTTCCGCAAAAGGTCAGTCTAAAAAAAAAAAAAAATCAGGAACAAAAACAAACCGTAAATAGGATTCAGAGTACAAACTAAACATGAACCTCCCTGCCAGGTATTAGCCTGGGTTCCAGAGGATCAACAAGCACCGCAAAGAGGAAAGGGACGCGAGAGGCCGCGGCCCGGTCCCATCCAGGCCTGAATCGGTTCTTTCTCTGTCCCTGGGACAGAATTGGGTTGGGGAGGGGCTGTGACGTGGCCAGGAAGACAACTATGACTTTGTTTACCTGTCGCTGGGAACATGGACCTAGGACTGCCTTCGGAGGGCCAGCTACACCTACTGGATCAAACTGTTTCTGCCACTGCCACAGCGGCCAGGCTGCCAGCGGCCAGGACTGACTGTTGTCCACACGCCATGCACTCTTCTAAGTGCTGTCATGTAATTACTCACTGAATCCTCACCAGAATCTTGGGAGGTCGGTCCTGCAGCCTTCTCTAGGACACACAGAGGCACCGAGGGGGTCAAGGACCTTGTCCCCAGGCCCCCTCGCTGGTGGGATGGCAGAATGGGAGCATGCAAAGTAGCATAAAGATGCATAAGGGTTAGGATGCTAGAAGAGTTTGAACATGTTAAATGCATTAATATTTATATTCTATATAATTACATAACACATAAAATATACACTGAGTGGCCAGATTATTATGATCTCTGAACACATAATAATTTGGCCACTCAGTGTATATCCTATATAATAAAAGGCTAATATGAAAATTGTCCCCTCGACCAGGAGTTCGACCAGCAGGCAGTCCGGCCAACAGCTCACGTCTCCTCCCCCTGGCCAGGCTGGCCGGACCCCACCCATGCACAAATTCATGCATCGGGCCTCTAACACACACACACACACACACACACACACACACACACACACACACACTCTGAGTGGCCAGATTATTATGCTTTTCAGAGATCATAATAATCTGGCCAATCAGTGTATAATTATACACATATAACATATGATTACATATACAATCAGTGTATGTGTATTATATTTGTAAAAATAATACAAATATATTTATAGAGTAGATAGGTCAGAAGAGTAGGTCAGCTATGGAAACAGAGAAAAAAAGGAGTTACAGAGACAATGTAGGTGATACCTATTGTGGTTTTAAAACATACGCACAATTTCCTTGACAATGGTCTCCAAAAGATGGAGTCTACTTAATTCCCTTCCCTTTGAATGGAGGCGGGATCTAGTGAGTCACTTTCAGCAACTAGAAAGTAGCATGACAGCATGTGGCGACATCACGAGTTAGGTAACCAAAGGCACTGCAGCTTTGGCCTTGCTCTCTCGGGTCACATACTCTGGGGGAGGCCAGCTGCCATGCTGTGTGGACACTCTAGCAGCTCAATAGGGAGGGAGCTCTTGCTGGTGAAGAGCGAGGACCTCCGGCCACCCTCAGCGCCAGCCGGCAGCCATGGGAAAGGACCGTCTTGGAAGCAGAATGCCCAGCACTGGTTCAGTCTGCAGGTGACTGCACTCCAGGAACCTGAGCCAGCACATGCCTATTCCTGATCCATGGACTGGGTGTGATAACATGCTTATCATTGTTTTAAGCTGCTATGCTTTGGGTGCTTTGTTATGTGGCCAGAGATAATACACCCTCCGAGTGCCCCCCCTAGGAAAAAGGAAGTTTAGGCATTTGGCTCTAAGTAGTTCAGTCCTTCGGGCAAAATCATTTCCACCACGAGATGGACTCATGGAGCTAACCTGTTGCCGCTTAGCCTCACTTAGCCTCCCTCATCCTGATTATCCATTCACCAAACCACCCTTGTCCATGATTTAGCTTCCCAAGCACCTTCAGGGAGAGAATGAACTGATCACACACAGACTTGATGTATTTCTAGATTCTGTGACAATGATTTTTCAGGGCAGCTTAATAAATGGTTTCTGATTATGATTTGGCTTCCTGTGGTGGCCCTGCTGTGCTGATTATATGGACTTTGAGTACATCTGGTCCCTCTGATGATGGCTCCTCCTGGAAAATTAATAAGCCAGCATTGCAGGCTCTACTTCCTTGCTTTCTAAGTTAGCACAGAATCAGTCTAGTTAGCACAGAATCAGTCTAGTTAGCACAGAATCAGTCTAGTTAGCACAGAATCAGTCTCTCAGAGCATCCCCTGGGCACTGATGAGAGGGATCATCTCCACCTGCAAACAGAAGCCAGGTCCCACATGTGGGGACTTGGGATATAATGGCTTACTCCTGCCAGCTGCCCGCTGGCCTTCTCTGTGTCATCCACACCATCTTCCAGAGGGAAAAGAGCTTTTACTGAGATGTGCATTCAGTGGATTCTCCTCACTGGAGAAGACCCAGGAACCCTCAACATTGTCAATTAACTGATCACTTCTGCAAGGCAGTGTCTATTATTATCCATCCCAACACCGTTCTGTTCAGCAGACAATCCAAAAAAAACTAGAGTCCAAGAACAGCAAGGTTTAGTGATGCCAACTCACTTCTATTACTTTCTCTGAATACTTTATTATTTCTCTGGATAAAGACCAGAGATGTAAGAGCTTGCTGGCTGTTCTATGAAGGTAAAAGTTAATGATTTATAATTTATAGGCCAGTGACACAGGAATACTAAAAAAAAAAAATCTTAGAAGAGCTATAATTAAAGGCCATTAGAATTAGGAAACTGTCCCAATGATTCCTAGAGTGACAAAGTGTGTGTTTAAATACCAAGTGTGGTATTATTACTATACAATGGCACTACACAGCGCTATGTCCGTGTTTAAGGGCTCCAGTTGTTAGTAAATTACCCTTAAATTGCTATTTTATTATACCCTTGTTTTTGGTTTAATAACATTTGGCATCTCACAAGTGTGTTCAGGCAATTTGCTCATGTAAGAAATGTCTGGAAATTAAGTACACACATCAAGTATATCTATATTAAATAAATGTGCTAAAGGAGGGAATACTCATGGGTCTCAAATGGTCAAATGGTCCTTGGAAGAATGTGTATTACAATCCTAGACATATCATGTGATAAAGGCTTGTAAACAGTGCAACTCCACACAATTCAAGGACAGACGGGCCGCCAAAACCGGTTTGGCTCAGTGGTAGAGCGTCGGTCTGCGGACTGAAAGGTCCCGGGTTCGATTCCAGTCAAGGGCATGTACCTTGGTTGTGGGCACATCCCCTGTAGGGGGTGTGCAAGAGGCAGCTGGTTGATGTTTCTCTCTCATCGACGTTTCTAGCTCTCTATCTCTCTCCCTTCCTCTCTGTAAAATATCAATAAAATATATTAAAAAAAAAAAAAAAAGAACAGACGGGCCAGTGGTAACACCTCACACCATGTATTTGGAGTTGACAGGACACCTGAAAAAAAAAATCAGGGGGAACATGGCAAATGCCCATGGCAAACAGTGGGATTCTTGTGTTGGCACCTTTACTTGCCTATTGTCTCCTAAGGTACTCTCTTGAGCTAGAGGTGACTAAAGAAACAGCCCCATAATTTAGTGGATCCCTGCAAGAGATGTGGATTAGAGGTGTGATGACGGGGGACCCAGATGCTATGGAGTGACAGAGCTCCTGTACTTGCATATGGTGCTTAGACAGGTACAAAGGATTAAGAAGATAGGAACCTTTTCCCTATTTTCAAGGAGGCCGATTGCTGACTTCTGAGACAGGCCCCTGGTTGTCACACCCTGCGTACTCTCTTCTCCTGTGTAATCTGAGCAGGTCCAGGTGATCAGTAGAGTGTGGCCGAGGTGTTCTGAAATAGGTCATAAAAGGCCCTGCAGATTCTATCTCGCTTTGTTGGTTCACTTGCTCAGGGGAAAGCTAGCCACACCAGGAATCCTGGGAGAGGCCCAAGGGGAGGAACTCAGGCTTACTAATAGAGCCAATACCAACTCCAGCCATGTGAGTGAGCCACCCAGAAGGAGAGTCTCCAGCTTTAGTCATTCTCTTGTCTACAACTTTGTGGAAGACCTTAAGCCAGAACTACCCAGCTAGACTGTCCCAAATTTCTGGCCCTCAGAAAACTAAGATAAATGGTATTACGCAAAGCCATTAAGTTTTGGGATAATTTGTTACACACAAAAAATAGTTAACTTGGTGAACAAACAAACACTCAAAATGCTACTCCCTTTGAATTCATTAGAAAAGGCAGGGATCTAGGTAGTGGATTCCATGGCCCATTACAACCACTGGAGCTTTCTCTGAGAACATGAAGGTCATTAGGTGCTGGTCATTCATAGACACCTGACTATCCTCAAAGGGCAAGAACCAGGCAACTTTGGTCCCAACAGACACCTACAGTGACCTACTTACTGCCCCAGAGGGATCTGGTCATCTCTTTAACAAGGATTTTCCATCTTAGTCACCTTTCTCCTGGGTATTATTGGCATGGCTGAGTGATCAAGGGGGCTCTCTTGCTCCTGAAGGAATCTAGGCCAACAGTGAACTAGTCCTGAGGTCTCATCTAAGGGCTCAAATTAGCATGGGGATTCACCTTCAGGCTTCTAACCTTCTGGCTACGACCAACTCTTTTAGGTCTGAGGCTGCCCATTTCCAGCAGGCACATAAAATGGGCCAGCTCCCTAACCCACTTGCCTCAGTTCTGACCTCTGGCTTTGCCTCCCACATTTGTGCCTGCAGCCCAGGTCTCATTCTGAGCTTCAGACTCATATATCCTGACTGCACTCTCCACATCTCGACTCAGATGATCTCAAAATTAACATACCCAAAACGGAACTCTTGCTCTAATTCACTAGATATGCTCCTTTGTTCTTCTTCCCTAGCTCAGCACATGATTTTTCCATCTCTTTAGTAGCTCAGGTTGAAATCTTGGGGTATCCTTGACCATCGTCCATCGTTTCTGTTACATCCTATATTTAATCTGTCAGTAAATCCTGTCTGCCTGATCTCCAAAACAGATCCAGAATCTGTCTACTTCTCACCAAGCTTCTGCCTTCCACCCAACTCAAACAGTCTATTATCAATTTAACAGCAAGATGATCTTTTTATACTAGAATATAAGCCATGCCATTTCTCTGATCAAACATTCCAGTGGTTTCCCATCCTATACAGAGTAAGAGCCATACAATGGTCTATCAGCCCCTCTATGATCTAGACCCCATCCTGTCTATGTTCCTCATTCATTTCAGTCCACCCTGGCTTCCCTGAGGTTCATTTAACATTCTAGACACATTCCTACCTCCCAATCTTTGCCTTTGGTGTTTTCTCTGGCTGGACTGCTCTTTTATTTCTCCCCAGTCTGTCTTCTTGGTGAGGCCTCCTCCGTCCACACATCACCCTCTCACCCTACACTCCCTCATCCCCCTAGCCCTGCTTTATTTTTCTCTATAGTACTGATCATGTGACCTGCTGAGGATCATTTATTTTCTGTTTTTCTCTACTAGACCATAAGCTCTATGAAGGTAGTAGAATTGTCTCTATTTTTCCATGTATTAACATTTCCTGATTAATCTCATTTTCAGTGGCCCTATAAAATCATGCCAGGCATTTTGTATAATAGCGATTTATTACACTTTAGGATTTCTTATTCTAAATTTCTGGCACTTCCTAGAAATTTCCTTTAAGTGAAGACCAATGGACTGGGTGACCTGTTAATAAAGGGTACCAACTGTCGCTTAAAACTGTTCAGTCACCTTTCTCATTTAACTCTGGAGAACTCTGGTTACTTTTAGAAGTCAGGTAAAAACAAAGAACATACAAAGGAGGAAAATAAAATGATTAGCTCAATTTTTAAAATCTTTTACCACACCCCCCTTCTCAATATTCTGTTTAGGATGGAAAATTTCCCTGTGGCCTAGAAAACAAAGGCATAATGGGTACTTTTCTTGATTGTAACTGACACCAATTAAAGTAATCTACATGACAAAGATTTGAGAGGCTGAGACAGCAGAATTAAATGTATTTAATACACTCTTTTGCAAACATCTGTTGAAGAAAGAAAGCCAATGCCAACAGATTGTGTTAAGACAGTTGAGTGTCCTAATGTTTCTAGCCATAAGTGATTATGCTCTAAGTAGAGGCCTGGTGCATGAGATTTGTCCACTTGAGGGGGGTGGTCCCTCAATCTGGTCTGCACCTGCTTGCAGTCCAGAAGCCCTTGGGGGATGTCCAACTGCTTGCTTAGGCCTGCTCCTGGGGAGCGGGTCTAAGCCAGCAGTCAGACATCCTTAGTGCTGCCTGCCGTGGAGGCAGAAGAGGCTCCCGCCACCACCACTGCACTTGCCAAACATGAGCCTGGTTTCTGGCTGAGCGGTGCTCCCTTATGGGAGCACACTGACCACCAGAGGGCAGCTCCTGCACTGAGTGTCTGCCCCCTGATGGTCAGTGCACATCATAGCAACTGGTCGTTCCGCCATTTGGACAATTTGCATATTAGCCTTTTATTATATAGGATCAAACCTCATAGGAACGGGTCTCCATAAGGGTCAGATAAATTAGAGATGAAGAGCAGGTTACCCTACACTTGACAAATGCTAGATAAATCCTTGCAAACCACATTTGGCTAGTTTTTTTATACCAAAACCCCTCAGAGGAGAGTCTATAAATGTTGTAAAAGCAGGACGCTTTCCCACTCCCTAATCTTCATTGCCGCTCTCATGCCCAGACCAACGCCAACAAAACCCCACAGACCACAAAATGACTCTCCAACAGCATTTCAAAGTGATGAATTCGCAATACTCTTGCCGCCCTCTCAAAGGAGAAAAGCACTACAGTCAGTCCTCGTTTAACATCCGTGATAGGTTCTTGGAAACTGCAACTTTAATCAAAATGACATATAATGAAACCAACTGTACCATAAGCTAATTGATATAAACAAGAGTTAAGTTCCGATGGTAAATTTCTGTTCCCAAATATATCACTAACTTCTAAATTAAGACCCCAAATGCTTGTCATATTAAGTACTGAAATAAATGCAAGCTATCCACACACTGAGAGACATTAATAAAAATAAGCAAAATCGGGTGTTATTTTTTTTTCTTTCTCCAATCTGCTTGTTCCAGTTCAGGGTCACGGGTGACTGGAGCCTATCCCAGGAGCTCAGGGTGTAAGGCAGGTAGTGACACTGGACAGGATGTCCATCCACTATATGGTCACTCCCACTCACCTACCCTCACTCATGTTGGGATAATTCACACACCAGTTCACCTCACCTGTACATCTTTGGGATGTGGGGGATACCCAGAGTAAATCCACACAGACATGGGGAAAATGTGCAGATTCCACACAGATGATGACCCCGGCCAGGAATTGATGTTTTTCCTCATTAACATTATAACAAAAGAATGTTGAGCAAAATGATTTTATTGGAGGACCTGCTGTGTACTTAGATGTGGGCCTTGTTCCATGAGAAGCACTGGAAATGAGAGGCCTTAAAAGGGGCACACCATGGTCCATGTAGCCTAATCGCAATAATATTTGTTAAAGAACTCCAAGACCCAAATCCTTGGCAATGTCCAGACAGAGTCAACAAAGGAGTGTCTTGGGAGGAATATAAACAGGTCAAAGCACAAAAGAGTAGTTCGTGCTCAATCTAACAGGCCAAAGTGAACACAGCCACTTCACACCACAGTTTTATAAACCTCACAAAGTTGGGAAAGGGTCAGGGTGAGCAAGTTTCACCTCTGACAACAGGGAGCCATTCTATGTCTTTAAGTGAGTCTGGACTATTAAATCACCAGGTCCCACACTTTCTAAAATAATGAGGATGTTGCTCAACAACTTATAGAAAAGATTTCCCATCTTGAGGGATAAGAATCTACAGTATAGCCCTATCCGGTTTGGCTCAGTGGATAGAGAGTCAGCCTGTGGACTGAAAGGTCCCAGGTTTGATTCTGGTCTAGGGCATGTACCTTGGTTGTGAGCACATCCCCAGTGGGGGGTGTGCAGGAGGCAGCTGATCAATGTTTCTCTCTCATCGATGTTTCTAGCTCTCTATCCCTCTCCCTTCCTCTCTGTAAAAAATCAACAAAATGTAAGGGGGGGGGGGAAAGAATCTACAGTATAAGTGTGAATAAGGGCCTTGTAATATGTAACTATGTAAGTATTATCACCAAGGAATTATATATATATATGGAGAGATAGATATAGATATAGATATAGATAAATATATATTTTATACATGTTAGAATAGTTCATAGTAAAATTAATGTATCACTCATTTAGATATGAAGTCTGAAATACATGTACAAATTATTCTACAGAGGAGAGAATGAACAGTGTTATGGAGACATGATATTCAAATCCATGGTCACAAATTAACTGTTACTGTATTTGAAAAAAGGGCCTAGTCAACCGCACAAGGACAGAGTTGGGTGATCTGCCCCAGTATACAGCCAGTCCTCTCTCGACCTCATTAGGACAGCCCTGCAGAGGGAGTTAGAGACACACCTCCCCTCTGGTTCTCTTGAGCCATCAGCCAATTCCAGAAACTTATGCAAAGGTAAGCAGAAAAGCAGCTTATTATCTATCACCTGTTACTTGTGCACCCAACTCATTTTCAGGTTAGTAGGTCTGTGGACGCAATCAGAGTAGGATTGCTCTGATTTTTTGAGAGGGGAGCTACTTTATTATTATTATTATTATTATTATTATTATTAAAAGTATTACATACTTCCCCTCTTTCCCCTCATTGACCCCTTCTAGCCCACTCTCCCCCACCCATCCCTATCCCAGGCCTTTACCACTCTATTGTCCGTGTCCATGGGTTATGCATAAAAAGGTCTTTGGTTGATTACCTCCCATTCGTCCACCCTCCTCTGCCTTCCCTCTGAGATCCTGCAGCCCGTTCTATGCTTCTGTGTCTCTGGATCTATTCTGTTCATCCATTTATTTTGTTAATTAAATTCCACATATGAAAGAGATCATGTGATAGTTAGCTTTTTCTGACGGGCTTATTTCGCTTAGCATAATACTCTCCAGGTCCCTCCATGGGGAGCTACTTTTTTTTAGTATCTGAAGTTCTCTGGGGAAGTGGGGTAAGAAGGAGAAAAGTTAGAAAGGATGACGGTAAAGAATAAAGTTCTATAATCTGAAATGAGAATGGCCAAGCTCATCTCCCTCCGTCTAGGCTCCCGTGGTGAAATTCAACAGCCCCTGGGGTCAGTGGCTGGATCAGAATCAGGACTAACCAGATCAGGACCCGTAGCTTTAGCAGACTTTGTGGGAAGGTAGCAGGGGAGACCAGAGCTCAGAGCTATGATGCCTCTCACTCCTCCTTCCTGAATCTCAAACATACCAGTTAGAAATTCTAAACCAAAGGAAGACACAAAAAATAGCAAGAGAACTCGGGCCACACTGGTCCAAAGCTGGGAGGGATGGCAGTGACCTGTTTAGCTTTAACCCGGCTTTACACCACCACCCTTTGGAGGTGGCTATATTTATTTATTCATCAATTAAATACTTATCAATGGCCTTATCAATGTCTATGGCTACGATAAGCCTTTTAGATGGGGTGTGCGGGGTCAGAAACAGCCATGGGAACAGTTTTGCACCCCCACAGAAATGTCTGCAATACAAAGAATTTGGAGCGAATCAAACCAGAGGGGTAGAGAAATAATTTAAGAAGGTCTCTATTTATAGAACTAACCGGCAGCTCTGTAAGGAGTAAACGCATTCTCTAAAGTAACCCCAGAGCCTACAGCAGACCTCCAGCCAGCAGCCAACACATGAGGCACCAGAAAAACATGAAGAGATTCACTGATGATCACTGTACAAATGGAATCTTAACCTTTAGCTGTTTATATCTTAAAAAGAGATCATTACTTATCATTCAACATTCTCTGCTGTAGCTACACCCCTAGACATCCAAACCCTCCCTCTCCTGCCCCACACCATCACCCATGACATCGTCTAAGAATCTACTTCCCTCCATGGACCCTACTGATCTAGTCTGGCTCTCACCGCCTTCTCTCCACCCGTCTAGCTCGATGACATACATGCCTGGGCGACACTGTCACCCCAAGCAGACCCCACTGTAAGGGCAGGGACAGTGTCTGCACGCGTGTCCCCTACTCACTTGCCCGATCAGGCAGGCTTACGGGACCAGACTGGACAAAGGTTACACGCACTTTTCCATCATGGCTGATGACACAGCTTCTTCTGCCTCTGGTTAGGGTGCTAGTGTCAGCAGCAGAGCCGTGGCTCTGGTCCAAGGCAGAACGGGGAGGGACACGGGCGGAAAGTGAGCCCCGGCCTCTCTCTCTTCACAGGGGGGTGTTCCCCAAGATCTTCACATCAACCCCTCCCTTAGCCCTCCCAAGGTCATGGCCCTCCAAAAGCCCCCATCATCTGCACGCACACCTGGAGATTTGGACCCCAAAGTGCAGGTGACAAGTACCTCGACTGTCTTGGGGCTCCTTTCTGAGGTACTCACTTCCAAGAACTGTAGGGATATCACTTGCTTTAAGTGGCTTGAGGGGAAGGAAAAGAAAGGTAACACAGCCTCTAGTGATTGAGAGCACATATTCTAGCTGTATCTTCTGGGTTTGAACCCAGTCTGCCATTTAGTTAGTATCGTGTCCTCGGGCCATTCACTTAACCACTCTGCACCTTCGGTTTCCTCTCTAGAAAGTGGGATGCATCGTAGGACGATTGTGCTATTTGAATTATTTGATCTGTCTGAAGCATGGGGGTCACTGCATGGCCATGGTGAATACTATATGATTAGTCCTGACAGTTGCTATCACGGGATCAGGATGATTCGCTAAGGAGGGGAGGGGAAGAACAGGAGAGCCAGAAAGGCCTGAAGCATTGGTTCTCAAAGTAACCCCAGGAGGTACACATCTTGGAACCTGCTTAGAAAAGCAAATTCTGGGACCCCACCGTAGATTTTCTGAATCAGAAAATGTGTTCAAAACCCCTCAGGTGCGCCCTGACCAGTTTGGCTCAGTGGATAGAGCATTGGCCTGCGGACTGAAAGGTCCCAGGTTTGATTCCGGTCAAGGGCATGTACCTTGGTTGTGGGCACATCCCCAGTAGGAGGTGTGCAGGAGGCAGGTGATCGATGTTTCTCTCTCATCGATGTTTCTAACTATCTATCTCTCTCCCTTCCTCTCTGTAAAAAAAAATAAATAAATAAAAATAAAATAAAATATATTTTAAGAAGCAAAACAAAACAAAACAAAAACCCCTCAGGTGATTCGGATCCAGACTTAAATGTGAGAACCACTGATCCAAGGAACAAAGAGAAAATCACGGTCTCCCATTTCCAGCTTTGGGAAGCTCAGCAGGTTGAGGCTGATGTGAAAAGCAGGTGGGGAAAATAATTTTCTACCAGGAGAATGGTACAGAGAAATCAATTCAAAGAGTGGCAGGAACTTATTTTTAAGAGGAAGCTGTTGGATTAAAAAGAAAGAATAAGCACGCCAAATATCATACTATCTCTAGGGCAGGGCTGGTCTTTCAAGCTTCCCAATGACAGCAATGTCAAAGGAGTGATAACATCTACTAAGGCTAGACCGGGGAGCTACGGTTTGGCCTGCAACCAAGTCTGCCCAAGCCTGAGGTAGCTGGGGAATAAAATAAAGGGGAGAGTGTCCGTCTGAAATCATCTTTGCCACAGAATCACACCCCCACACACCACCCCGCATGGCCTCTGGGGCGTGAGCTGCTTCAGGAAGAGCCGGACCCCCGAGCCACAGCATTTACCTCTAAACGGTTGCTCCGGAGAGCTGTTGTGGATGAAGTATCAACTCACGGGTCCGACGATGAACCACGAGACATGCAAAATTCTCTCGATTAGAGGACCATAATATTTCGCTGCGTTTTGGGGGGAGGTCACAGAGGCTGTGCAGGTTGTATGGAGCTGAACACATTACAGTTGAACCAGATGTTAGGTGAAAAAGTTGTGAGTTGATGGAATTATCACACAGGGGATTGCGCCATCTCCTCCCTCTCCACTTTGTCCTCCTTTCCTTCCCTGCTCTGGTGTCCACTGGGCACAGCTGGTCATTATTGAGTGTCCAGCTGGGCATTGTGATGTCAGAGGCATCACCCCACCCAGGCAGGGGATGATGCCTGAGGAGAGAGAGGCTGGCAGCCCAGCCCTGTGGGGAGACACGTGTCCCTAATTTGAGTTCCTGTGATACCACCTCCATCCATGTACCTGACGCCATCTCACATGGCATCCATCTCTGGAAGCCCTTATCCTCCCCTCCCCAAAGCAACAGGATGCTTTCGGGAAACGGAGGTCCAGAGACGCTCACCTGAGGTCATACAGCAATGCCTTGTAAGGGCCGTGAACAGTGCCCGAGCATCCTGACCACTTGTCCACCCCGGTCCCGGGGACCCGGCTGCCTTTTATAGAAAGTTTCCACACGCCTTCTATTCCTAACCCCGATCACAAGCATCGCCCATCCACATGCTTCGGGCACCAGCAGGATCTCCGTGTCACAGGCTTAGTAACGTGCCCCATTTAGGCCATGAGCACAACCTGTCTGTACTGAACGCTGAATTCTAGATCTTCTTCTTAGCCTGTTTTGCTTTTATTTCAGACACAGCTAACGAATCAGGGCTTTAGACATCAACAAAGCCGACTTTGATTCCCCAAGAGAAATCGGCAGCTTACCACACACAAACCCTTCCTGGTCCTCCCCAAGACACCAAGAATGTCCAGCCTGCAGTTTGGGGGTAAGAAGAAGACATTGTTTCTAATGCCCGTGGTGGGGCAGGACCCATTTTTTGTGTTTGTTTGTTCATTTTGCAAGCTGACAGTAACAGGGCTGAGGACATGAAAAATTACCGAATAAATTATCATCACTTTTTAATATGTACTTAACTGTGTAATAAATCTCTATTTTGAAAAGTGATCCAAATGTCTTGACCTTGCGAACTAAAATGGGTAGAGCCTTTTTAAAAAAAAAGGGGGGGGGTGTGGAGAAGCAGCTCCTCAGAATAAGATTTGGAGGTGAAGGTGAAGAACAGATATATAACCATCAGCACATGGCTTGTTCCACTAATCACGGAACAGATTCCAGGACCTAAATAAAGCCCCGGAAAACACACACATCCCAGGAATTGGCTGGTTTATGAAACAATCGACGGGCGAAGCCAGGGAGCGCTCACCAGCCCACAAGGTGACTTGGTTTCCCAACACGACAGACGCGCTTGTCTACGGTGCAGGGAATAAGATAAAACTTCATTGTAAAAGTGTCCAGACCGTCCCCCATGTGATCCGCCTTTGCTGCTTCCTCATGTGACTGGCCTCCCAATTTAGAGCGTAACCAACTCCCAATGACCTGTAATAACACCATTCCCAAATTAGAGCTCTCAATTTGACTTGGCCTCGGTCCCTCCCTCAAAGCAAAATAAAGCATCCGTTTTCTTTTTCTTTTTTTTTTTTCCTTCACATTCATAATACTCTCCTTTTTGAGTTGCCAACTCAAACCCTGCTCCAGTCAGATTGAGCCCTTCCTCTATTTTTTTTTTCCTTCTTCTTTCTGGTTAGCCAAAGAGCCCGATGGAAAAACACCAAGAGACAAAAACAAAAACAAAATCAGGCGAAAATTCCAAGTAAGTGACATTCAGCTGGAAAAGCTATGATTCACATGCAAATAAAAATCTCCCTGAATTTGCTGTTACATGACGCAAGCCCCTGGCTTCCACATAAAAAGGGCAGAATGAAATCACCCACAATTAAACTCACTCTGGAATACTGGAATTCTCTGGCGAGGCCTCCCCGGCTAATGATAAGAAAACCCCCCAACTGTAACAGAACGAAGCTAATTGTGTTGGATCCCGGGGTATCCCCTCCCCTACCCTACCCCCTCAGATGGTGTTCACTCCTGCACACACCCCAATCCAGCCTTCGCCTCCTTCCCTCACCCCCCACCTGGACTCAGCATAACCCACCCTGAGATGGGGGCTCAGACCGTCTCCAGGGGTCAGCCCTCCCTTCTGGGCAGACGAGAGGGGATCGTGCTGAGGACCCTGGACCTCACCTCCATCCCAGGAGGCCAGCATGCAAGAAGGTTTCCTAAGGAACTCTGGGAAGAGTCCCCCCCCAAGACTGGACAGAGCCTTTGTATGAGTTTAACAGCATCATCAACCTCTGATCGCAAGTCCAGGCCGGAGAGAGTTTCACAAGTCACCTCTCCTGACTCGCAAATAATCAGTCTACCACTTCCCCTTTTCCTCCTCAGGGGAAAGTTGAGCGGACACCACTTTCTCCTTTTCCAGATGGTTCCTGTGGGAGGCACAGCCCACCCGCCTGGAGCGCACTGACTTCGGCTTATGGAAGGGCCCTCTGAGATTCTCTGGCCCTTCCTCATAGTGGGGAGGGATCCCACCACACGATTCCTCCTTGATGGTCACTGGGCGGAGCTACTCCCTGGCCACAGAGAGCCCACTTCCACCGTCAAAGAGAATTACGATTCCCGAAGCCACAACTGGCCTCTCTGAGACTTCTTCCCATTCAACGGAGGTCAGCTCCTCCGAAACCACAAAGAGTAAACCTACAGATGCTTGCACGCCCATGCGCACAGCAACATCACCCACAGTAACCAAAAGCGACCCAAACGTCCAGCAACAGATGAATGGAGTAACGACATGTGCTAAACACATACAATGGGATATCATTCGGCCTTTAAAAGGACTGACATTCTGAGACATGCCACGGCACGGATGAGCCTTGAAAACACGATGCTGGGTGGAGGAAGCCAGACCCAGAAGGGCAAATATTGTACGATCGCACGTATATAAGGAACCTAGAAGAGGCAAATTCAGAGACAGAAAATAGATCAGACGTTACCAGGGCCTGGGGGGGATGGGGTGCGGATGGGGTAAGTTGTTTAATGTGTACAGAGTGTCCATTTGGGGTGATGAAAAGTTCTGGTAATGGATACCAGCGGTGGCAGCACAACATGGAGAATACAGTTCATGTGGAAGAACCATACACTTGAAAATGATTAGAACGGCAAGTTTCGCGTCCATTTTACTACAGTTAAAAAATCACCAAAACATCTACCCCTCCCTTGCATAGGATAGCCATCCCCCTAATGTTTTAAGGCTGAAAAATCTCCAGTTCCTTCTACTAATATTTAGACAGGATGATTTCTAGACCCCCGCAGCGTCCTCGCCACCCTCCTCTGGCTCCACTCAATGCCTCTTTGAAAACCTGGTGCCCAGACCTGAAGGGCAGGCTGTGCTCAGCCTCCTCCTCCTGAGCGGCTCCCTCCGAGGCCCCCCGCTGAGCCCGGTCCAGGCTGCACGGAGTGGCCCGCTGAGCCTGTCCTGGCTGCTAGGGCAAAAGGGGCCAGATTCAAAAAACATGCCCTGTTCTACTCCCACCCCCCGCTGCTGCTTCCCTGGGCCCAGATCCATTTCCCAGACAGCTGTAGGCAGCTGCAGCAGAGAAGTGAAACCAGCAGAGGCAACTGGGGGGCCGGGGGGGGGGGGCGGGGGAGGGAGGACGTAAGGGAGTAGCATCTCAGCTGAGCACACTGGCCTTTGCACAGATTTCCCTGGTTTCTCGTGGGGGGTTGGCACATGCAAACAGAGCAGGCATGGAAGGCGTCTCTCTACAGGTACAGGGGGTGCCCCTCCCCCCATGGCCACCCGCCACCGGCCTGTGTCCACCATCACCATCACGGCGCCGATCCGGCCTTGCTGGGCTCCGCCCCCCCGTTCGCCAGTCTCGGTCCATCTGGAAAAGGTTTGAAAGTTTGAGGCAGGAAAGCTCCCTTTTGCATTTTAAAGTATGTTGAAACCGAGCAGCCTGGGTGTGTTGGTCCGATTCCACAAGTGTGTAATCCATTTCCTGAGAGTAAACCGCTCACCCTCTGGAAGCAGACCAGCACTTTTCGGGGTATCCTTTGAAGTGTCAGGAACGGAGTAAATATTTACTGGCACACCATGGAGCTTTTCTAGGAATGTCAGTTGATTTGCAAAAGCAGTGACCCTTAGGGGGGTACCCTTAAAAACAATCCACTTGCGGCCTGGGATGGGGTTTGGGGGTGGGGGTGCTTCTCTAATTACAATAACCACATATACATTAAAACCAAGAATGGCCTTAAAATCTCTACCTGCTCACTTTTCCTGACTCCCCGTTTTCTATTAATATCTGAGCCCAATGGCAGGCTGACTTTGGAAAACTCCAATGGTTATGCCAATATTTTACCTGGACTTGGAAGTGACAGGATTTGAAAATCCTTTCTCTGGGAGCCCCAGCGAGTCCATACAGATCTCATCCACCTGCCACTCACCAAGAGGCTGTGCCCACCTGGATATGCCTGGACACATGTCCCCCCCCCCCCCGCCCCGGGAGGCCCCCATTCTCCGTGTGGAACAATTTAGACTCCAATCAGCTGGCTTGAAAAAGCCTTTTGTTTTGAAGAAGAAAAAAGGTGATTTCTTTTCGGCTCAAACCATCGCTGAAACAGTCCTTTCCAAAGGACGGGGTGCCATCTCCCCCTCCTCCTCCTCCGTGAAACAGGCCTTCCTCGGGAAGCCACCTAAAGTTTCTGGTTAAAAAGGCGCGGGCAGGGAGTGTTTTGGGAGCTGTGCTGGGAGGAGGGGGGCGGGGTGCGCCGTGGGCTCTGGTGCAGGAATAAACCAAGCTGAGGAGGGACTGTCTGTGGGAGAACCCTAGCAGTTGGTGAGTCTGGTAGAGAAAGGGCCCTTCTGGATCCCCCGTCTCCAGCTCAGCCTCCCCCCAGCACTTCTCGGCCTTTCTAGGAATGAGGACTCGGGTGAAGTTCACTTAGAACCAAGGGAGTGCGCTGGGCTCCGGCGTCACCGCCACCCTCGTGGGTCTCCCCGGACAGAAATGGGCGTCTCCCTGACTTTCCTGGCCCTGGCACCACTCTGTCCCTGCCCACAGCCACGGGGGCCGGGAATCGGGTGGAATTAGATGGATCTAGTCCAGGGGTGGGCAAACTTTTTGACTCGAGGGCCACCATGGGTTCTTACACTGGACCGGAGGGCCGGAACAAAAGCAACCTGACCATGCTGGCACTCTCATCTTGGGCTGCTGGTGAAGGAGCGGAGGGGAGAGCAAGAGAACCCTCCGCTCTTTCGGCTCTGCGGGCCGGATAGAACAGCCGAACGGGCCGGATCTGGCCCGCGGGCCGTAGTTTGCCCACAGCTGATCTAGTCCATCTTTCCCAGGGGTGTCCCAGAGGAAGCTGACACTGCGACTCCGAGAGATGACAGCCCTCCCGCACGGTCCTAGAGCCCCAGCTGTAAAGGCCGGAGCAGCGGCACACACTTCCGTCCCTGGGGGACCGGGCAGGTGCTCCCCGGGTCCTCGGCGTTTCTGGGGAGGGCCCACCTTCAACAGCCCCGAGCAGCGGCAAACAACAGAGGAAAGCGATATCCTGGCTGCCGAGAGCACAGGGCTGCTCACCCAGGTAGCCAGCAACCTTGAACGCAGTATTTTCCCTTCTTCACTCATTTCCTTCCTTCCGAGCAGGCCTAGCTGCAAGGCAGCACTGCTTAAACAGAAGCCACTGAATGCCTGGAAAACAGGGCTGGCCTCTGTCGTTAGTAGAGTGGATGTTTGGTCTTAGCAGGTTTCTTTTTTGTGCTTCAATTGGCATGTGCTTAGTCCCCATCGCACTATCTTTTCTATTTGTCATTCGAAGAGTTCAGCCACAGAGTGTAAACCTAGAGCAAAGCACCTTGGGAAGCCAGTTATGTGCTGAGAAACTCTCACCTTAAATACTTTTTGGAGTAAGAGTAAATGCTTAAAATGGGTGGGGAACGTCCGGCCTGGGGGCCGAAGAAGGCCCTTGAAATCTTGTGCTCTGGCCCTGCCAAGGCATTAGGGGGGAGTTAATTAGATGTTTGACCAAATATAGGAGGCTACTTTTTAAAGTTTATAATACTTTATGGCCTGCAAATGATGTTAGACATATCCAAATGGCCCTTGGCAGGAAAAGGGTTCCCCACCCCTGGCTTCAAACATCACCAATGATCAGCGAGTGTTAATATCAGGAACTGAGAAATGCCAGAAAGATGCACACAATGAGTCTTCAGTGGGGTGTGCTGGGAGGGGCACGGGTGAGAGGTAGGGACCTAGCTATGGTGTATCTTTGTCGTTTGGCCACCCCTGGCATTGCCCCTGGGAAGCCACCTTATTGTACTTTCCTGTGATTCCACCTGTACAGCCTGGGAGGCGGAGAGGCCGCAGCGGAGAGCAAATGGGATGGAACAGAGGACACAGGGCCCTGAGCAAACCCCAGTTACTTCCGCTGCTTTCTGAGTCCTGAGAATAAGTACACCTTACGGACATTTCTCCTACTCACTCACACCTCGAGTCTGTCATGTCATGAATCTAAACCTGGAAGGACATTAGAAACTGAATAATAGTTAAGGAGCAAATCCCAGCATGTCTCTAAAGCAATAGAGAGTCAGACTCGGAAAGCAAATAAGACGCTGCTTTCTTCTTCTTTCTCTGGCTCCGCTGGCCGGGCGTGAGGGAACTGGGTGTGTCGGGTGAGGGGAGAAGGGCCTCCAGAACATACCATTATGATTATCTAACAACAACAACACTCTTACTGGCAATGTCAACGGACAAGATTAAAAGCAGGACGTTTGTTTTAGTCTTCATGGTAACAAGCTTCTAAAAAGTTTTGTGTGTGTGTGTGTGTGTGTGTGTGTGTGTGTGTGTGTGTGTGATTTTTTAAAGAATATAAACTGCTTCATTAGGTCTCAGGGATGTTGGCTTCTTGGATTAAGTTTTCTTTAAACCTTAACATTATAAACTGGAGAATGTGCTGAAATGGAGGTTTCTGGATCTTGTTTTAACTAAGTCATCTTTCAGTTTTCCAGAGATGAAGACTTAACAAATGTGGCTAAGTTTGGGTAACTTAAGTTTAGTTAATCTTCCTTTCAAATAACCATATCAAAAAGTAATCATACGCAAAAAGAGCCTCAATACTCACACTACAATCCGAAACATTATCTCTGCTCACAGTCCAGAGACATTCACAATCCTAGCCTCTCCGAGACCTGAAAATTACACCCCTTAACAGGACGCATTAAAAAAATGAGTGGCAATTATTTAATACCCAATTCGCCATGCATTGCCTTATTTTTATTTCCTGAAAAGTACTTTATAAAGAAAAATTTTGCTGTTAATCCTCACCCGAGGATATGTTTTCCATTGATGCTTAGAGAGAGTGGAAAAGGGGAAGTGGGGTTGGGGCGGGGAAAGAGAGAGAGAGAGAGAGAGAGAGAGAGAGAGAGAGAGAGAGAGAGAAAGACATCCATGTGAGAGACACACATTGATTGGTTGCCTCCCACACGTGTTCATGACAAGGGCCAGAGATAGAACCTGCAACCCAGGCACATGCCCTTACTGGGAATCAAACCCCGAGACCCTTCAGGACATGGACTGACGCTCTAACCACTGAACAATGACTGCCAGGGCAAAGTGAATTTTTTTCAAACAGAAATTCTGGCAGTTGTCTTAAGACCAATACTTTAGTTTCATCGGCATAGTTCTTACTCTACAACTACATGAAGCCGAAAAAAGGATTTCTGTATAAGGACACACACGTGACCTCAGACGTGCTTGTGAGATTTCCTAGCAGACACAAAGGGGAAGGAATGATGGCAGAAGATAAAGGAGTGTGGCCTCAGGGGGGACTGGGAACACAGACTCCATCTTTGGAAACGCGCGCGCACACACACCTGTCCCACCATCACTTTGCCTCCATATCGTCCAGATCACTACCTCCTCCTGTCCTCTCTGTCCCAGGTCCCAGGCAAGATCATCGAGTCAAACCTTGAAGGCTCTCAAACAGAAGTATTTCCCTCCGCGCATTCTGAGAGGTGAGCCAGGAGGGACAAGCATGGGGAACAGTTGCCATGCGGAAAACAGCAACACAACGTTGCGATGGCATAGGGCAGAGCTGTCTCCCCACGGCAGATGGGACCTCAGGAACACTAGGCTCTAAGTCTGGGAATGTCATCTCCTGTGCCGCAGTCTCTTCGTGAGGAAAAAATAAAGACAAGGCCTTTTCTTCCCCAAAGAAGGATGTGGGAAACAATGGTGTGTGAACCTACAGACGCACTTTGAAAGCCCCTGTCCAAAGATCTCTGCTCCGATCGCTCAAACCCTACCCGGGCCCAGGCCTCAGGGCGTCTTCTGAAACCCACTCTTTGCCTGGAATCTTGCATCATCTGGAAAGGGAAGAAAGTTTAAACATTCTTGGTTGCAGATTGGTATTTTTAGAACAAATTAGACTGTTTTCCACGTAATTCATTTCTCATGATATTAGCACTTGTGTTTCAAGAGCGCATAGCAGGGAGCTATTGTTAGAGAAGAGTGGATCAGAATAAAGCGGCTGAGTGATAGGATATATTGCTCATTCTCTGCTTTTGCTAAAAATAATCTTCTAAATTGTCTACTTTCCAATGAGCGGTTCCAAAATATCGCTGGTTCAATGTTCTATAGAATCAGAATCACCAAAGACCAACTTCAAATACTTGACCTTCCATCCCAATCTCCAAGAACGATGGGAAACTGGCTCATCGGAGTTTGCGCAAAATCCTACCAGCCTGTTGGTCACGAAATTCAGACCCACGTCAATGAAAAATAAGCTTTGAAATACGTCTTCTTTGTTTTCCCCACTTCTTCCTTCTATCTATTTCCTGGTTGTTTTTACCACTTTTAAATCTTACATAGTACAAAGAAAGGGGAATGACACTTGAAAGAATTTGGGGACAAAGGTGGGTCAAGCAGAAGGCAAAATAAAAGGTTGGGATTATCCAGTATATACACACACTCTGTATGCACATGCACAGAATTACAGACAGACAGGTAGGTAAGTAGGTAGGGAGATAGAATGAACGAATGAATGAATGAATGAGAATTGCCTGCATCTCATCAGGAACTATTTAAAAAGCCAGTAGATACTTGCATAAACCCAGGAGACAAATTCAGTAGTCAAAAATGCCTTTTAATCAACCAACATAGGTGAGAATTTCCTCCTTTCACCGAAGCCAAATATCTCACTGTGCTTTAAAAGACTAATTAGAACAGTATTGTGGTATTCAAGCATGCGTGGGTTATGACTTCATAAGCAGACACGGGAATCTATGACGAGAGTTATGCGGGAGCTGTGGAGACTGCACTGGGTTTCATTAACATTCACAGATCCACTTGGTAGGGACTGTCGCTTGGAACGATGATTTCCATCACAAAGCCCCTGAAATGCCAGGAATGAGTCATGGCATTGTGCCTGGGCACCGCGCTGGTTTTCTCCATTAACTAGGCACCCATACTGACAACTTCCAGGAGAAAAGCTGAATGAGTCAGTTTCAGGAATAAACCACATTAGAATACTATGTGTGTGGAGGAGGCAGGGTGATCGGGACCGGGGTTTCTCCTGTGATTGTTTTGTTCTCTTTAAATAGAAACATTCATAAAATTCATTTCTCCAAAGACAGCAAAAGGCATAAATCCGTCCAGTTATAAGGATTCTAGCACCGTGACCAAATGTTACCCAAACACTCCGACGTGTTGTAAAACCGCTGGGGTCGATGCTGGTTTTTCAGGGGTAATTCCACAGTCCCTTTAGCCTCTGCACCACTTCCAAACACCTTTCCTTGTCCTGACTTTTCTTCAGGTGTCCTCCACCAGCTGGCTTTCTCGGAGAAAGGGGAAGCCACCAGTAGCTAACAAAATGAGGTACACAAATGCGCGGCCAGAATCCAGGCAGAGCACCAGCGGAGTTTCAGGAGCACAACCAACTCTGCACCAATGGGCCTCTGGCTTCAGCAGGGCTGAGGACACTGGGCAGGGACACTGGGCGGTCATGCATCCTGTCATGGCCCCTTGCCATTCGCGTTATGGAAACTGGAGTCCAAACCTCCTTAGCCTTCTTCTTTCTCGAGAATTTCTCCCTGTGTTAAGAGATGAAGGCCTAGAACAGGGGTCGGCAAACTGTGGCTCGCGAGCCACATGCGGCTCTCTGGGCCCTTGAGTGTGGCTCTTCCACAAAATACCACATGTGGGCGCGCACGTACAGTGCGATTGAAACTTCATGGCAGAAGTCAGTTTTCAGCTCTCAAAAGAAATTTCAGTCATTGTACTATTGATATTTGGCTCTTGTTGACTAATGAGTTTGCCTACCACTGGCCTAGGTAAACATCCTGGCCATCAGGTAAAGATTTTTTTTTAGATATATTTCATGGATTTTTTTAGAGAGAGGAAGAGAAAGGGATAGAGAGTTAGAAACTTAGAAACATCAATCAACTGCCTCCTGCACACCCCCTACCGAGGATGTGCCTGCAATCAAGGTACATGCCCTTGACCAGAATCAAACCTGGGACCTTTCAGTCTGCAGACCAATGCTCTATCCACTGAGCCAAACCGGTTTCGGCAGGTAAAGATTTTTTTACTGGAGCATGCTTTGGGGGGAACGCTGGCGAAGTGGAAATATTGAAAAGTACTAAAAAAAACATCAACAGTGACATCTTTCCAAGCGCCTGGCCTCATCGGAAGTTTGAAACCTAGACCGTAAGATTGGAAGCTGATTAGGAATCGCGATGAATGGCAAAGACACTTGTAAAGCCAAAATACGATGCTAATTAACGAGACCGACGAGGCGGCGCCAGCAGCTCTGCTTTCCGGGCCTGCGGCGGGGTGAGTGGCTCCCTGGCCCAGGATGCTACTCAGTTGTTCCACATCTTTCCTCGGATTGAGTCACAGACCTGCTTTTCTCTTTTTTTGGGTTTGGCCTCCAATATCGAGGCACGAGTCAGCTCACACAGATGAACAGATTAAATGAGCTCATTTAAGGGAGCCGCACCATGGAAGGGCTCTTTTTTTAGCTCTCCATATTCGGGGTAAGGTCTGCGCTCCTGCAAAACACCGACTGAAGAACTGAGTTTTTTAAAACCTTGCAAGGAAGGAATTTCTGCCGTGAGATCTCCCTCCGAACAGGCTACTCGCTCGCTCGCTGGGGCTCTGACGTCCCCGTAGTGGCAGAGCATTAACTAGGCCAATTAAGGTGACCTCATTTACATTACCGGGAGGCTCCAGCCTCACGTGCATGAAGGCAGGGAGCACACATTACGTCGGGAACCAGGCTGGTGAACGTCCCTCTCAGACAAAAATCTGATCAAGCTTAATGTGATACGACAAGTCCATTGGATCGCTACCAGAAGCAACCGCTTTGTTAAAATCACAGAGCTCCGAAAACTTACACGTAGCAACAAACTTCACCGCTTGCTGAAACATAAGGTTCTCATGCCCTTCCGCTGTTGCTTAATCAGACCTAACCGTGGCTACAGAACAAGTTCGGCGTTTTAGCCCTCAAGCCAGCATTTCGGAAAGATTCTGCGGCTTCCCCCGCTATAAAATAAGCAGCTCTCCATGGTAGGGGACCCTCTGCTGTCTTTCGAAACCTCTCCCCGTCTCACCGAGGTGAGTGTCATCCGGGGCATGGCCGCACTGCCACAGTGACAACGGGGTCCGCGGACTTTCTTTTCATGTGTTTGACATTTAGAGGCATCTGCAGAAAGGAAGCCTCCCTCTGTGTCCTTCTGCGGGCAGAGGCTAACCCCCTGTACAGCTGAACACAAGCCCGGGTCCATTCAGAGTCAGGATGGGTCTTCGGAGAAAAGAATCAATTACCCATCGCATTCTCTGTCGCTCCCCCGATCCGGGGGCACGCCGAAGAAGTCAAGCTGCTGTTTTCTTCTCGCTTTGGAGGAGCTCACGCAGGAATTTATACCCAGAAAGCAGCGCCAAGGAGCAGCCACACGCCTGCCCTTCTGTCCCTAAAACTGGGGTAAATTTGCTTGGCTACATCTTTGCTGCCTCGGAATATGTTTACTTCTTTAAATATGTATTTTTTTATTGATATTTTACAGAGAGGAAGGGAGAGAGATAGAGAGCTAGAAACGTCGATGAGAGAGAAACATCGACCAGCTGCCTCCTGCACACCCCTCACCGGGGATGTGCCCGCAACCAATGTACATGCCCTTGACCAGAATCGAATCTGGGACCTTTCAGTCCACAGACCGACGCTCTATCCACTGAGCCAAACCGGTTTTGGCATGTTTACTTCTTAAAGGGGACGAGCCTTCAGACGGAATTCTCGACCCCTCTGCAGGGACCCAGGCTTCTTCCTTCACATGACCTCTTCTTCCCATCGAGAGGCGTGAGCACGCCATGCTTTAATATTTTGGCATTTCTTTTTAAAAATATATATATTGCCGAAACAGGTTTGGCTCAATGGATAGAGCATTGGCCTGTGGACTGAAAGGTCCCAGGTTCGATTCCGGTCAAGGGCATGTACGTTGGCTGCGGGCACATCCCCGGTAGGGGGTGTGCAGGAGGCAGCTGATCGATGATTCTCTCTCATCGATGTTTCTCTATCCCTCTCTCTTCCTCTCTGTAAAAAAATCAATAAAATATATATATATTGATGTCAGAGAAGAAGGGAGAGGGATAGAGAAAGAAACATCAGTGATGAGAGAGAATCACTGACAGGCTGCCTCCTGCACACCCCACACTGTGGATCGGGCCCACAACTTGGGCACGTGCCCTTGACCAGGAATCGAACTGTAACCTCCTGGGCAACCCTGGCTGAGCTGGCACTTCTTGTTTGATGCCAGTGGGAGACTAAAATAGATGTAGGTCCCAAGAGGAGAAGTCAATGGATTTTCTTCACTCCCCACCTCCCTTCACTGCGTGTGCCTCGACGCATGTCTTTTTAAGGCTCAGAGAGCAGGGGCCGCAGGCTCGGATGGAGCACCAGAGGTTTCTGAAAGCGGAGAGGAGTGGCCCCCAGAGCTGAGGTCTGGGGAAGGAACCCATCCAAGGATGAGGCCTGAAGTTTTAGACTAATGGCTGTGACTGTTTACACACACCGAAGACAGTTATTTAAGGGTGAAATTTGATCTACCTTTTTTGCTCGGCCAAAATGATGATCCGAGAGGAGTGTTATGCTATTTCTTCTGGGACTTCCACTGCCAAAGGGCCCTGCAGAGTGCTGGGGCTACCCTCCCCCTCGCACCCCTCCTTCTCCCCTTCTCCTACTCTCCCTCCCCGCCCCCATCCCTTTCCCCTCCCCCCACTCCCACCCCAGGGCCCGGTGTAGACTTCCCACCAAGGATGCCCAGCATCCTGATAGCAGGTGGGGGATGCGATCAGAGGGCTTCCAAACTGACCCTTCTACGCAGGCTGAGAGGGTGAGAGACACCAGGCCCCACGTCAGGCGCTGCACGCAGCAGCAGCCTGCCCTGCCGACACCACCGTCACGGAACCCACGGGGGGAACAAGGGAGCCGTTATTGCTTCACGGGTCCCGAGAGAGAGCATCTGTTGCCGGCATTGTTTTCTAACTTTGGAAGCACCAAATAAGGACGACTTTGGGTTCAAGGTAGGAGGCATGACTGTTTATATGACCTCACTCTTTCTTACATAATATATTAAACAGGCCCTGCAGGCCTACGTTTGAAGGAGCCAAATTCTGCCTCGGGACAAACATGTGCTGCTCCCATTGAGGCTGGTGTGACTGGATGGGGACCGATGGGGACCGCATCCCTCCTCGGTCAGGATGTGACGGGTCAGGACGGGTTCCGAGTCCGGCATAGGATGCTCCGGTGCAGGGCCACTGGAGGAGCCGGGGACAGCGCCTTTCCAGCTGAAGTCAGCAAAGACTTCCCCTTGTTTATGTGGTTGTTTATCCTCACCCGGGGATATGTTTCCATTGATTTTTTTTAAGGGAGAGTGGAGGAGACAGGGAAAGACCGAGAGAAACATCCATGTGAGAGAAACGCATCGATTGGTTGCCTCCCGCACACACCCCGACCTGTGCCCAGGCCAGGGAGGAGTCTAACATCAAGGTACGTGCCCTTGACCAGAATCAAACTGGGACCCTTTGGTCCGCAGGCCAAGGCTCTACCCATGAGCCAAACTGGCTAGGGTGAAAACTCCCCATTCTTCACAAAGATGCTGTCTACCTTCAGAGATGGCAAGGTGACATCTTTGAGAAAGGGCCCCGGGCACCGGTCTGGAGATCCTCCGGGCACCATCCACTGCTGGCAGACGCGGCCGGGCCAGAAGGTGGCTATTCCAGCTGCCAATGAGGTGCTGTTTCCCTCCCAGTCGCTCCAGGGGAAGGTGCAGAAAGAGCTCCGGAGCAACAAATGGCTCCACCGCTGCACTCAATCCTTTCTCTGGTCCCACCTTAGACATTTTATGGTCATCGGTCTTGACCTGGTTCAGATACAGATACGTTCTATACGACCTTGTTCCAAAAAGAATTTGTAATGACTAACGTGAGATCTTAGAAACTTCCCCCACCTCCCATAACACTTAAAAAGCAGGATTATGCCAAAACCGGTTTGGCTCAGTGGGTAGAGCATTGGTCTGCGGACTGAAAGGTCCCGGGTTCGATTCCGGTCAAGGGCATGTACATTGGTTGCGGGCACATCCCCAGCAGGGGGTGTGCAAGAGGCAGCTGGTCGATGTTTCTAGCTCTCTATCTCTCTCCCTTCCTCTCTGTAAAATATCAATAAAATATATTTTTTTTTAAAAAAGCAGGATTATGCTCCCAGACATAACTTGGATGATCTTGTTTAAATCGAAGGCAGCCTTTTACACAGCCAACGTTATAAGCATGTCAAGCCTCAGGCATTCCAACCCTCCAGGTTTTCCTTTAGAAACGAATCCCAGACGACAGGGCATCTTCCCCGGGCCCTCGGCGCCGTGGGCAGCCCGTCCTGAGGTCCCGCTGAGTCCGGCGGGACGGGTGCAGCAGAGGGCGGCGAGCCGGAGTCCCCATCCCGACCCACCGCCTCTGCCCGTGGTGACTGAAAGCACAGCCTCCTGTGCGGGCTTTATCCTCCCCCTCCCGCCACCCGAGCACAGACAGATGACTGCAGGCACCGCCAGGCCCACAGACATCAACCCACACCCGACAGCTGGCTATGCCCTAAGGAAAAACGTCTGTAACCTGCAAAGGAAGCAGTGGGAGGGGGGAACGGTGTGATGCTTCCTCCCCAATCCCCAAGCACAGCTCCCCCAGTTTAGCTTCCTCTGAGGGCCCCGCTGCACGTCTCCCCAGAGCCGTCGCCCCGCAGGCCTAGGTGTGGAGCCCCGATAATCCCAGCTTCGATCCTGTGCCTGCTGGCGTCGGGTTCACAGCCATGCTCACTGGGACTGAGATGTGGAGACCTGTCCGAGACAGGTTCCCGTTCCGGCGTCACACGTGGGCTGAGGAATTCTGGAAGACTGAGTTCCGTTCGCCTTTTCAGGGAAGTCTGAGCTTCCTGGCCTGACACCACACTCCTGTCCCTCGCTGCCTCCCCCCCCCCCCTTCACCTGCCCCGGCCCTGCGTCTCCCTGCAGGCTCCGCCTTGGCTTATGGACCCTCCATCTCTACCCTCCGGGGAGAGGACACTGCCCACCGGCTCGACAGGTAAGTCCATGCCTGCACTTTGGCAAATTCATTTAGCACACACCAACACGGCACTGTCTGCGTGCCAGGCGCTGCTCGAAGCCATTACATATCTCACTTACTTTTGACAGCAACCCTGAGAG
This sequence comes from Vespertilio murinus, assembly GCA_963924515.1. NCBI lineage: Eukaryota > Metazoa > Chordata > Mammalia > Chiroptera > Vespertilionidae > Vespertilio > Vespertilio murinus. The sequence continues at coordinate 182,315,375 of OZ004704.1, read as the reverse complement.
GTAATATCCCCATGTTATGTATTTATTTCTTTTTCAAATGTCTTTTTTAGTGATTTCATAGAGGAAGGGAGAGGAACAGAGAAATAGAAACATCAATGATGAGAGAGAATTATTGATCAGCTGCCTCCTGCATACCCTCTACTGTGGATCAGGCCTGCAACCGGGCATGCGCCCTGACCAGGAATCGAACCATGCGTGACCTCCTGGTTCATAGGTCTACATTCAACCACTGAGCCACGCCAGCTGGGCATTATCCTCGCTTTAAAGACGAGGGAGCAGAGACACAGAGATGGGGCCTAGCTTGCTTAAAGAGCCTCGGCATGTAGACAGCAAGGCTACGGCTCACACCTGGTGCTCCGACCCCAGAATCTTGTTCTTGATGATGCAAGGCCGCCTGCTCCATAAGACCTGCACGCTCCATTCCAGCTAAAATTCCTCCTAAGTGCATAGCCCTTCAGTAGGTAGGAAATGGTAGGACCACATAGATAGCCCTTCAGTGGTATCTATGTGGTCCTACCATTTCCTACCTACCTTTCGAGATGTTTGCAGACATTTCCTCTTTCCTGGTAGATGGTAAGTCCTTGAGGACAGAACCCATATCTGACTCAACTTTGGCCCCTGTGGCTCACCCCCGAACCTGCGTTCGCGCAGGGGGTGCCTGGCAATATTTATAGGCGGAGGGAAACAAACAAGACAGGAAGAGGGAACCCACTCAACTGGCGGACCCACTGCTGGAGTGAGGGAACTTCATCCTTTGTTTTCATCCCCGAGTGGCTGCCATGTGTATGTTTACTTTTCTTGTTTTAGGAGCAATTACAGCCGCTACAGTGAGAAAGGCAGGGAGCTTTAGAGATTAAAGCTCTGTCCAATGGGTATGGGAGGCCGATGGCAGTCAAGTTCCCCTTCGTTCTTCCCGTACCCAAGAACGTCTAGTGGTGATGACAGTGACAGCAATAGCAGCAACAACACAAACCACTCGCTCCCTGCACACTCAGTGGTAGGCACTTTATACCGTGTTTGCAGCCCTCGCAATGGCCTTATCATCCTATTTCACAGATGGGAACTGAGAATCAGAAGGCAAGTCCATCTGGCCAAAGTCACGAGCTGGTAAAACATGGCACAGAGATGAAATCCCAGCGGGGCTTTGCTCAGGGTCTGTCTGGGCTCCGTCCCCTGCACAGCGGTGCCTACAGTCCCGCGGAGCTAAGACAAGCAAGTCACCTGGGCCATTCATTCTCTGCTTCCTGGACACTCTCTCTGTGGTTTAGTCTTTCAGGTGAAAAGCCACCCTCATGCACAGTTCTTCCAAGAAACCAGATGAAGAGTAACCCACGTTCACGCTGCTCAGACAGTCCTTAACTACCAGGAAGAGGCAAGGGCAGCGGGACAAAAATGTACCATGAGATCTACGTGAGGGTGGTGCATGTGGGGAGAGGGTGGGGGGCAGGGCTGGGGCCAGGCAGATCTGCTTGGACTCAAAGTGGCAGAGACAGAACTAAATGTTCTGTGTCTTGGGAAGAATAAATCACTTTTCATTAGTCTGCTAAGTTGTGCTAGTCGAGCCACAATAAAGACTCAATGCATCCATGACATCACCACAAAGACATGCCAGTGGTCTGGATGTCCTCAACGGCTTTTCCTCGCACGGGGAAAGCGGTGCTTCTCACCCCGCAGGGGCTGGGGGGGCAGAGGGAATCCCTCAGAATGCAGCACACGCTTACATATGATTCAGCTCTGATTCACCGAGTCTGGAGTCGGGTTCTATTTACTCTCGGATTCTTGGTGCAAAGCGTTCCCTGAAACTCATGCTGGCACAGCCGTCTTTCCCTGCTCTTAAAGGAGAGACCACTTCCTCTTACACGCGCTCAGCCTCACGATACGCTTAGGGTAGACGGCCCTGTGTGGGAGAGAAACGTGGTGCTGACATAAGCAGAAATGCCAGTGGCTACCGGGGGGTCCCCGGTTAAAAACCAGCCACGTGAACAATGGGCTAAATAAAGTTTTGCTTCAGAAGAGAAATACCATTAAAGATTCCCTATCAGCTTGGTTCAGCCACACCTGACACATCTGCTTCTGCATTTTGGCCACGGGGAGGCCACGTCCATGACTCCCTCCTGTGAGGGAGCGGCCCGTGGACAGCCACGTGCTCGGGAGGGAGCGTCCGAGAGAAAGCGGCAACCCTCCCTTCCCTGAGTGACTCCGAGTGGGGGGCATGAGGACTTCGCAGCCGGCCCCTGTGATGAACGGAATTAAGGAAGGAAACCACGTGGGCACGGTATGCAGGGAAGTTCACGTGACCTATTTCTAACAGCGGTCCAGGCAGTGGCCACACTCAGCGGCCTGGCCACGGCTCTGGCTGACCAGCGGTACTTCCTTCTCAGTTTAAGTGAAAGGAAGACCGAGCATGGCTGCCTAAGCCAATTTTCTCTGCTCCCTCGTCTTGGGCACTGGTGCGAGGGGTTCATCCTCTTTCTGAGTCTTTCCCTGTCTGTCAATCCTTCCTGGCCCTGCAGCACGACAGGGAAGAGAGGGAGAGCAGACTCAGGAGCCAGACGCCCTGGGTTCAGGTCCTGAATGGCACTTGCCGGCTCCGTGACCTTGGGCAAGTTACTTAATTGCTCTTGCCTCAGCCTCCTCACCTGTAAAATGGGGCTGGAAAATAATAGTGCCTATCGCATAGGGATGTCAGAGGAAGCAAGCTGGCAAAGGGGGTTCAGTGGTTATTAATATTACTTATTCTTTTCTATCTTCTTTGCTTTGCTTTCTTTCAGCAAATATGTACTGAATATCCACTAGACCCAAAACTCTACCGTGGATGCTATATGAACCTCAAATATAGACAAGATAATCCTGGCTGGGTGGCTTAGCTGATTGGAGTGTCATCCCCTACACAAAAAGGTTGTGGGTTCAATTCCTGATCAGGTCATCCTCTCTCTCTCTCTCTCTCTCTCTCTCTCTCTCTCTCTCTCTCTCGAAAATCAATAAACATTTCTTCGGGTGAGAATAAAAAAGCAATTATAAATATACAGACAGGATGTAGTCCTTGCTTTCCAAGGAAGGACAGATACAAAAAGCAATATTCGATGTGGAATCATTACATTGTGTATCTGAAACGAATATAATGTTACATCAATTATTCCTCACTTAAAAATGTTTTAGAAGAGAAAAGAGTATCAGATGGCGGTACGGAGAGGGACATCTGGTGGCGGCCTGCAGGAGGGACGGGGTCGGGGGGGGGGAACAGTTGGGAGACAACTGCACAAGGAAGGCATGAAGACACAGAGCGGGAGGGGGAGGGGAGGCGGGCCCTCGCCAGAACAGCTGTGGGTCCGGGAGCTCCCAACCTCTCCTATCCACAGTGCTTTCAAGTCAGCAGGAGGAGAACTCAGCAAAGGGTGAGCAGTGCCTGACACAGGGTAGGATTCGGTAAGCATGATCTGGAAAATAAAGTCATGGATGTGAGCGACGCTGTGAAGGAAGAATTACTATTCACCTGGAGTCCGTTACTGGTGAAACAAACAGCAGGCGGCAGTAAGAGAGGGGGGCGTGGAGCCTTCCCCCACGGCACTGGCCGCTGGGGCGGTTTGGAAGATGATAAAGAGAGGGAGTCTGGGAGAATTGCCTCTCAGGGCACGGGTCCAAATTTGGAGCAGGTGGCAGAAGAGATGGATGATCACAGAGATTTCCCGGTGAAATTGGTTAGATTTCCTCAATCCTCATTAATTCCTGGTTGACCATCATCCATCTATGAAACTTCCTGAACGTGGAGGAATGGCCTGCACCTCCTCAGCTCTTCCATCACAATGACCTGGGGTAGCCGGACAGGGCAGTTGCTGGCTTCAACAAAGGTATATATATATAGACCAGGGAGAAAATACAGCCGGTGCCATCCCTACACACATGTCCCCGGGAAAGACAGGAGCGGTCATACCCTCAGCCTCCCAAGCCCAAAGATGCCAGTGGTGCTGGCCACAGACACCGCTGCACCCCACAGAAAAGACAGTCAGCATGATCGTTTCCATTTTTAAGGTGAGGAAACTGGGCTGAGGTCACTTGGCGAGCTGGAAACAGCTGAGCCCCGAGCCGAGGACTTTGTCTCGGGCTTGCAAACCTGTTCCTCTCCCAGCTGTCTCTCAGGGCTGTTTTCACAAACGGATCTAAAACTGCACTACAAAATACAAGAGCGTGAAATTGGAAAGAAACTCGGTGCTTCTACACCTATTTTAATCCCATTTCTTTAAAAGCGGTTAAGCTTTGCATGAACGCTGAGAATTTGGCTTAAATCTTGATTTATCGTCTCTTGGTTGACTTAGTGAAAGATTGCCAAGTGCAGGAAAGGGCTATCCAAAATGGCACACTCATTTAGCTTTTCTTTAAACCAATGGACACCTCCTAGACACGTTCTCACCTGTGATGTACCAGTGTTCGGCTTCACTGGAATGCTCCATTTCTCCAACATGTGGCACAGGTGTGTCTGAGACCATGGGCAAGAAACGTTAAGGCAATATGCCTACTCTACATAGACGTAGATGAGACTATCAGGCCAGGGATCAGCAAAGCACACGGGCATTGTTTTAAAGAAATGCAAAAAGCATTGTTTTTCCTCCTTCCATTAATGTTGGGGGTCTCCTCTTCACCTCAGTGGCCCCAGTGATGCCTTCTGCATTTCCCACAATCCTCTGCTTCTTCTTATGCCCTAAATGTAAGTCTTACTAAGTCACGGGAGGTTTCAAGTTCCACCATCAGACTTAATCTAAAAACCAAAGCCTCTCTTTTGCTAGGTTTTACTTGAACAACAGCGGAAGCAATTTGTCTCTTAAACTCACCCCTTGAGCTTTGGACTTCACACCCCTGCCCAGTTGTGTCTCCTCATTGCTAAGAAACAAAATCCATTATTACTCAACGTACAGGAAAGATTTACGGTTGAGACGCCTTCTTTCTTCCATAAGTCTGGGATGTCACCCGAGTAGCTCTTTCAATCTATTCAGAGGTCAGTCAGAGCGTTTTGGTTATCCTAGACTCAGAAAATCTTCAGAAATCATAGTTCATCAGGTTAGGGTCAGAGATGGAGATGGATGATGGTCAACCAGGAATTAATGAGGAATGAGGAAATCTAACCAATTTCACCAGGAGATCTCCGTGGTCATCCATCTTTTCTGCCACCAACTCCAAATTTGGAACTATGCCCTGAGAGGCAAAAGACAAAGCCATCCATCTTAAATGTCCACTCAGGTGAAATGCCACTAAATCGTGTTACTGTCCAGAACTGTAGAGAAAAACATTTTTTTTCCTAGTTAATCTGGCAGCCATCAGATGTTCCTTATTAACCCGAGAGAAGCATCTGGTTTATGCTCTAGAATAAAATCCCTCACAATCTATCAAAAATAAAACCCCTAAGAATTGTTACTGAAACAAAGAACTGTTTCTTATTTGTTGGAGGTGGGTGGATTCATGCTTTCCCATGAAGTTCGTGTTCTGGCCTTCTAATCTTTGGGGTCTGCATTCTCTTGGTGAACTGGAACTCAATAGTCAGACTCTGTTTTATGATTTCAAACATTCCACATTATCACAAGTTAAAGCACATTCCTATGGCTTTCATTATTAAAGACAACCGCCACCTCACTGTGTAGTAAAATACTAGTCTTCCTGAAGGTTCTCAACTGTGTCTATGAACACGTCCCAGTGTCTAGACACAGCACGGAGAGAAGGGAAGGCCTTCCCAAAGTGTTTTTAGATCAGAGAGAATAGAAAGATGGCCTAACACACACTGGATTTTAAGCCACTTCAAATAAGTTTTCTTTCACTATATCTTGATCTCACATCATGAGAAATAGGTATGTTCCTATATTACCCAATGTAAGTCACATTTTAATAAATCAAAGCTCATTATTTAAGGGAATCCTCTCTCTCTCTCTCTCTTGGGTTTGCATAAATATATTTCAAACCTTTTAAAGCCAAAGATCATATCTTTCTTGGAACAAGTAATTTGAAATATACTGTTGTTCAATTCCAAAATGGTTTCTCCCTTATTGATTTCAGAATTCTTTGAATAAACTACATTGCTCAGGGAGCGGGAAAGAGGAAGAGGTGGACAGAACAAGAGAAGTGGGGAGGGGAAGAAGGGAAGAGGAAGAGGAAGAGAGCGGTGGGAGAGAGACAAGCTGGCGCACATGATTCTGCCCACAAGTTCTCTCAACTAGCAGGTGTTCTTCCTTGATGGCAGGTTATGTGTCTGCTCGCTCCTCAGCCTGGCTCAGTTCTCTTGTACCTTCATAGTATAAGCATCAGGACATGCTCAGCAGACATGTATATTTTATACAATATGCCATCCCCACACAAAAAACAAACAAAAAAAAAACTTCTCTAATCTAAGACAATTAGACTGATAGTGAGTAAGAAAAAAAACTGGTTAAAGCATGAAATCATAAAAATAATACTCTCATTAAGTATATCCTATATGATAAAAAGCCAGTGTGCAAATCGACCAAACTGCAGAATGACTAGTCGTTATGATGCGCAATGACCACCAGGGGGTAGGCACTCAATGCAGGAGCTGCCCGTGGTTGTCAGTGCGCTCCCACAGGGGGAGTGCTGCTCAGCCACAAGCTGGGCTCACAGCTGGCGAGCACAAGCAACAGTGGCGGGAGCCTCTCCTGCCTCCACGGCAGCGCTAAGGAGCCCTGGTGGACATCCCCCAAGGGGTCCCAGACTGTGAGAGGGAGCAAGCTGGGCTGAAGGACCACCTCCCCCTTCCTGTGCACAAATGTAGTGCACTGGACCTCTGGTAAATATGTATAATTAGTTGATGTTTGATATATGTATATTTGATATTTGATATAATTAAATATATGCATGCACACTTATTCACAAGCTTTGTGTAGGAGTCACACCTTGTCTTTAAAGACAGTCCCATTGCCAAAACCGGTTTGGCTCAGTGGATAGAGCGTTGGTCTGTGGACTGAAAGGTCCCAGGTTAGATTCCGGGTTGCGGGCACATCCCCGGCAGGGGGTGTTCAGGAGGCAACTGGTCGATGTTTCTCTCTCATCGATGTTTCTGGCTCTCTATCCCTCTTCCTTCCTCTCTGTGGAAAATCAATACAAATATATTTTAAAAAAATAAATAAAGATGGTCTCATTGTCTGAAATTCCCAATTGTCTTTCTTATATAAATCAGAAATCTATGATTTTCAGGTTCAGTTACTTTAAATATTTTCTAAAATATTTTTTATTGATTTTTAGAGAGACAGGAAAAGAGAGGGAGAGATAGAAACACTGATTCGAGAGAAATATCAACATTGAGCAGCTGCCTCCTGCACAGCCCCTGCTGGGGATTGACCAGGCCACCTGGGCATGTGCCCTGACCGGGAATCAAACCAGTGACCTCCTGCTGCATAGGTCAATGCTCAACCACTGAGCAATACTGGCAGGGCAGGATCAGTTTATTTAAAGAAGAGGGGGGAAAAACTAAAGACAGCTGAAAACCCATTGGACTATGGAATCTGCCTATATTTTTATGACTTTCCCCAATCTTAACAGAGTTATCTTGTTTATATATATATTTTAAAAATATATTTTATTGATTTTTTTACAGAGGGAAAGGGAGAGGGATAGAGAGCTAGAAACATCGAAGAGAGAGAAACATCGACCAGCTGCCTCCTGCACACCCCCTACCGGGGATGTGCCCACAACCAAAGTACATGCCCCTGACCGGAATCGAACCTGGGACCCTTCAGTTCGCAGACCAACGCTCTATCCACTGAGCCAAACCGGTTTCGGCTCTTGTTTATATTTAATTTAGCCATAGTTTTTGCTTTTTAAGCAAAGTCATCATTGCTGAACTACATAAGACAACAATGTAGTTTTCATAGAAACACCTCTCCTTTTCGCATTCATATCAATTGTTTACATAACATTCAGTTACATGTCTTCAATGGAAAAAGTACAAGAGGCATAAATAGGTTTGGGAACAAACGGCTCACAACTGGCTCCCAAATGAACTGACTGAGGAGGCGGGAGGGCCCACTGGAGAGCAGTGTGCCACCCATATGCCATCTGGTACCCTTAAGGGGGGAACCGGGCACAGCTGGAGTGCTGAGCGGGTCCAGTGAGCACCTCTGCACCTCACCTCAGACTCAGCCAAAGAAACCTATTCCAACGCCGGAGGGGGGCAATGACCAGGCTGGACCAGGGAGGGGACTGTAGTTGGTCTCTAAGCTGGTGCCTTTCTAAAGCTTTGACGGATAATGTTGTCTGCTCACTTTTTTATCGTACGGACTATTGGATAAACCCCCTAGAGGTCGTATCACTGCTGTCAACAGGATAGAGAGAAAAAGTAACCATGCTAAACAGAATGAAAAACAAAAAGGCAGAATATAAGGATAGATGATAAAAGTATATAAATATGTACTATGTATTACCCTAAATAATAAAAGGCTAATATGCAAATAGACCAAACAGCGGAACAACGAAACTGAACAACTGAACAAATCGGTAGGGTGAGCCTCTGGTGGTTACTGAAAATTCTTTGCTCCAGAGCACGTGGTCCCACCTGTCACTCACACCTGCTGCTGGTGCCAAGTGCTGGTCCCGAATGCTCAGAGCTGAGGGTGTAAGCAGCGGCTGCCAGCCCCAATTGCCCCTCAGGGCGTATCCACCTCCCCCTGCTCTTGAGGGGCGATCGGGGCAACAGCCACGGATGTACCCGCTGATGGCGCTGGCACCGCTTGCACCTGCTGCTGGTACTGGCCCCAATCACTCAGCACTGCCAGCAGGTGCGAGCAGGGTCAGCGCTGTCAGGCATGGGAGCAGTGGCAGGGGAGTGGGACTGCCGGCAGACATGGGACCTGCCCCTGTGCCCACCTCAGCCTCCCGGGCCAGAGTTCCTTTCAAGGTGCATGAATTTGTGCACTGGGCCCCTAGTAAAAGTATATAAGTATATTATAAGAGTATATAAGTATATATATACTTCTATACATAATATATATTCTTCCTTTTAGTTATGTATGTGTGTGTATATACGCATATATATAGCTGTATGTACATATGCCTATGGTATACATGTGTGTGTATGTATACTTATCTGGTGGTGCTTCATGAGGTAAGGAGGTTCACATTGTAGTTTGACTAAAAGCTTTAATCCCTAAACTTCCAGTGGGATTGAAAAATCGGCTTAGTCGCCTTGCTTCAGCACTTTAGACCTCAGTCCATCATTTTACGTATCATTGCTAACCTATAGGATTTGCATAAAAATACTCTGGGTAAAAAGTATCTGAAGCTGAATCCAGTCTTAGTGTCAAGGAGGGAGCACCCGTAAGCATACACACTGGCTGATTCCACTCCGCAACACTCGCAGCTGTGAGGGATGGTATATTTAAAAGGCCTTTATTTATATTTAGCTCTTGAGTTTTATTTATTTATGATGTATTATTTACATCCTGCCGACTTCCATGACGGATTGAGGCAGCTTAGCTCTTCGGTTAAGCCCATTTTAAATCGTTTTCCGTCACTCCTCCCTCTTCCTGCTACATCGGACTTCAATGAAGTCGTTTTCCCAGTGCGATCAATTAGCTGGGACTCCTGTGGTCCCGGCATTCCTGAGCCGCGGAGGCGGTGCGTTTGCAGAGACTGTGACCTTTGGTTCGCTGCCCGGCAGCGCAGGAAATCCTGGCAGCACTTCCCAGGGCATCCCCTTTGGTGTCCAAGTCCTCTCCCGGGGATGGCGCGGGTGTTTGGGGCCCACCAGGTCAGCAGCAGCTCCACACCCTGTGCGGAGGGAGCTGAGCCCTGAGCGCTCTGGAGGTCCCTCCCTAGTGGGGATGTGGAGCATCAGTAAGTGTCCCATCCAGTAGGGGTCTCCACCAATATGTTCAATCATCACATGCTCGCCCTTGTGAATGAGACAAGAAAAAGGGCAACGCTGATGGAGCAGGAGAGCATTATGCTAAGTGAAATAAGTCCGTCAGAGAAAGATAAATATCACGTGATCTCACTCATTTGTGGATGATAATGAACAACATACACCGACGAACAAAAACAGATCCAGAGACAGAGAAACATCATCAGATGCTCAAACCTCAGAGGGAAGGTAGGGGAAGGTGGGGGTAAGGAGGAGAGATCAACCAAGAGACTTGTATGCATGCATATAAGCCTAACCAATGGATGCAGGCAACAGAGGGTGAGAGTGAGGGCAGGATTGGGGGGTGGGGGCAATGGGGGGATAACCACACATTTGTAATACCTTAATCAATAAAAATTAAAATTTAAAAAAGGGCAAAGCGGTGACCTCAGCGCCTGTAGCTCTCTACACCTGACAAGCCTCCAACTAATTGGGGCAAAGTATCCACAGGGGTGATTTCAACCTGCCCTGACCTCTCTGGGCTGAACAGGTCACCGAACTTTACCAAACCTTACTAAGCATTGGTACCAGCCCTTTTCATCCCGTGGCACACATAAGCTAATGACTGAAATTCTGCAGCACATCAAATATGTATATATATATATATATATATATATATATATATATATATATATATATATATAGTATATAATTTGCCAATCTGACAGGGGGAAACAGTTATAATTTTGATTCATTCATACTGGGCTGCTATTGTTGTGTTGGCTGATGTCATTTTTTAAATTTTTATTATTATTATTTTTTTACAATCAAAGGGAAAAGAGTACCCCTGACCAAATAGTCAGGTATTGCATGTTTTAAATACTCGCCGATCTATGCCACAGCGATGAGAACACAGGTCAGAGGTGTGTAAGGAACCTCAAGGTGAGGCCCGCCCCATGTGGTGGCAGTCGAGTCCCTGAGGACCTCGTGCCCGAGAGTCGCTCCTAATCTGACCACCTTCTGTGTGCTCCCAGCCCCTCGCCCCCGGCTTTTCCTGGTGGGAATGCTGGCTGCCTGCATCCAGGCCTTATAGAATTAGAACTTTCTCTTCTTCTTTGCAAACAGAAGGCACTTAGGGCAAAACTTACACCGGGGGAAACTTAGTAGGAGAGAAGCGAATGATCAAGTGACAACTCCCGGGCCCGTGTCCCTGACCCATCACTTCTTGGAACAACTTACCAGCTTCTCAGAAGATTCCTTCCTGTCCATTAAAATAGGATTGGGGGGGGGGGGGAGAGACAAAAATAATGTCTACTTCCTATTTCCCGGGAAGATGAAAGGAAACAAGGTGATTTGAGAACAACACGCACCGTGCAAAGAAGAGTTTAGATATCAGTGAATTCTGGGAAGTCAGATTCGCCAAGACCCTGGAACAAGGGGCGTGAGACTGACAGAGGACCTCTTGAGTGGGCTTGGCTCCCTTCTCCACTCCTTCCTCCCCGCCCCAAGCACGCCCCGTGAGGACCCGTGGCCGCCTACACTGTCCCAGTGTGTTCTGTTGACAGGGCTCTGAGAGGGTCCAAAGTGGAGTCCCAGGCAATGATGTGGCACAGGTAGTTTCCAAAGGAAATTTCCAGAGTCCGGAGTCGGCCAGCACGCTAACAGCCGGCTCCCTGACTGTTTGTCCTTAGGTGTCATGTTCTACCTCGTGACCACTCGATCCAGAGGGTAAAGGGTGGGGATGTCCATCCATCTTTGTTTCCCCAGAGCACCACGCAGAGCATTTCCAAGAGATGTTTGCGGAAGAATGAGAACAATAATTACTCATGGTCGAGATAAAGGGGGGGGGCTACAAAAGAGCCAAGACCCCCCTCCCCACAAAACCAGCACACCAAAATTATTTTTAAATAGGCCTGGAAAGAATGGCCACCGCCAGGGAAGATGACAGGTCTCCTGTGAACTGTAAGACTGAGTCCCCACCCACCCACGACACATCTCGAAAGCCTCACAGGCTTGTGGAGAGATTGACCCCCTCAGCCCTTGAGTAGCTGAGAAGGAGCCAGGGTAGCTGGGTGACCCCAGTGTGCTAAACAGATGCTAGAACTTCCTCCGCGGGCCCAGGGTGTAAGGGACAGAGAAAGAGCCGCAGACAAGTGGAACTGTGATCCCAAACCTCTCCTCTCCCTCTTCCAGAGCCAGAGGAAAATGGATATTTGGATGCCAAGTGTCATTTCTTTTAAAAATATATATATTTTATTGATATTTTACAGAGAGGAAGGGAGAGAGATAGAGAGCTAGAAATGTCAATGAGAAACACACCCCCTCCCGGGGATGTGCCCGCAACCAATGTACATGCCCTTGACCGAAATCGAAGCCGGGACCTTACAGTCCGCAGACCGACGCTCTGCCACTGAGCCAAACCGGTTTCGGCCAAGTGTCATTTCTCTCCTTGCCTGATTCCTCATGTATGACATCAGCTTCCCAAGCACCCTGTGAGTGAGGCATTCCCAACAGACAGGTAAGCAGACTGAACAGACAATACAACACAACTAGGACAGCAGGTTGCAACACGCTCAGCAGAAAACTTGAGTACAACGCTGGAAATAGGACTTCCACCCAACCTCTGCTCTTCTCTTCCGAATATCTAGCATCTCTCTGATTTCCCAAATGGCAGTGAATAAGCGAGACAAACAGCCCAATCAGCAGCCTAGCCTCCTTGGAGAGTGAAATCCCTGCACTTAAAGGAACAGGAATGCAACAGAGCAGTGAGAAAAAAGTCTTTAACGTATGAATTGATAGTGTTACTTCCAGAGCAAAGTACTGTATTAGCTGATGATCAGCTTCAGTTTCTCCACTACAGATAGATGGTGGATGGATTAATTTGCTTCGGTAGCCAACGTACCTGGAATGTTTTATAGCAAAATAGTATAATGGCCAATAGTAACTGCAATTTATCACTGTGAATTTAGTGAGTAATGAAAAATGATCACACTACAGGTGTTAGACACGTCTATAGATTAGATGAAATGCATTCCTAGAAAAGGCATCTTGGACACCAATTTGGCACTGGCTTCTTCTGGAAAATAGCTGTTAAGCTTCTCTAGGGAATAGAGGAATGGGGAAAAATCAGGTTATTTGCCACCTTGCCCTCCGGACGTGGCAAAATAGGAGAAAGCACATGAAAAGCTAGTCGAAGACCCAGCTTCCCTGTTATTTTGAAGGACACCTGTGTAAGTACCTCAGCATCTTAATAGGCAGGTTCATGCTTGGTATTTCCAAATAAGTCAAGTCCAAGGTCAAAGGGGAAAGTCCAGGAATAGGTGACCCAAGGAAGAGACCCTGAAAACATCCGCCACGGGAAGAATAGAAGCCCCTCCAAAGACACACCCAGGGGAGGCAGTCTTCAACAGCATCAGAGCCACGTATCTCTTCATACATCAGCAGAACAGTCACCCAAAAAAGTAATCAGTGAAAAGCAATCTAGATAGAGAGGCATGAGCCTATATAATAAAGATGTAATATGCAAATGGTCATTACACCTTTAAGCGTACCAGATCATGGATCAGCAGGAGGGTGGGGCAGTGCGCTACAAGCGGGCAGCGGAGAGCTACAGGAGGGGGCAGGGCAGCAAGCTATGAGGGGTTGGGGGCTACAGGTGGTAGGGGCAGCGGGCGGAGAGCTACAGGAGGGCAGCAGTGAGCTACTGGCTGCAAGTGAGAGCTATAGGAAGGAGGGAGCAGGGCAGCAAGCTATGAGGTGAGAATGGGAGGGAAGGGGACAGGGAGAACTACTGGAGGGCAGCAGCGAGCTACTGGCGAGCTACTGGTGCACGGATTCCTGTGTAGGGCTACTAGTAAGAAAATAATAGCAAAATGGTGAGGAGTAAAATCAGAAACCAATGTTTATTGAAAAGCAGAATTCTACAGAAAGTTTAAAAGTCTAACCAGTTCTTCCCATCTGATTTTTATTCATGTTTCCATGTCCACCACAAAACTAGCTTCCTCTACAACGTTTTTAATTTTATGTGTCAATCACAGTTGACATTCAATGTCATTTTATATCAGTGTCAGATATATCTCCATGATGTTAATAATAAATATTTGTTGACCATTTATTATATGCCAAACTCCCACAAGCACTTCACATGTATCAACTCCTTTTCTTATCAAAACAAACCTCTGTGGAAAATTCTGCTATTCCCTTCATTTACAGATGACAACAGTGAAGGAGGGGGCAAATAAGTCACACGCCTCTGCTCTTAACCACTGTGCTTTACTGTCTGTCCTCAATAAGAAGGAACATCCAAAAGAAAGAGAGAGAACACAATCCTAGGGACATAAAATGGGCTCCACCTTCAGTTTGCTGGAATAAATTCCGCTAAGCAATTCCTAGTGCTTCCATTCTGTGTTCCCCAAGGAAAGTGAACATCATGATTGCCACCCCCGCCTCCCTCCCACCTCTCCCCCACTGCAGAGAGGATATGGGATTTGAACAGATCGACTCATTGATATGGTCTCTGAAAAAATGTATCTTCTCTCTGCAAAATTATGAGCTGCGGGAGCATTATCCCAACCCATTGAGATACTGCTTCCCGGCAATTGTCGACAGTTTGGCTCAAATAAACTCACAAAATTATTTTTTTTAATGAATAAGAAATCCTAAAAAAAAAACACCCAAAACCAACCAAACAAAAAAAACACCAAAAAAAAAAAACATGAGCTATATTTCTTTTTCTTTTTTTAAATATATTTTATTGATTTTTTTACAGAGAGGAAGAGAGAGGGATAGAGAGTTAGAAACATTGATGAGAGAATCATCGATCAGCTGCCTCTTGCACACCCCCTACTGGAGATGTGCCTGCAACCAAGGTACATGCCCTTGACCGGAATCGAACCTGGGACCTTTCAGTCGGCAAGCCGACGCTCTATCCACTGAGCCAAACCGGTTTCGGCTATATTTCTTTTTTAAAAAAATATATATTTTATTGATTTTTTTTTAACAGAGAGGAAGAGAGAGGGATAGAGAGTTAGAAACAACAATGAGAGAGAAACATCGATTTCTCCTGCACACCACCCACTGGGGATGTGCCCGCAACCAAGGTACTTGCCCTTGACCGGAATCAAACCTGGGACCTTTCAGTCCACAGACAGACGCTCTATCCACTGAGCCAGACCAGTTTCGGCCATGAGCTATATTTCTGCTTATGGATTAGCCTCCTGCAAGCTTATAAGTGTAAATCTTTCCAGATCAAGCTTCAGATCTGCAAAGCTGAAGGTGAGATCCTAGTCTACAATGAAAAAGAAAGAAAAAAAAAAGCCAAAGTAGAACAGTGTCCTTTGAAGTGCAACCAGGAACAGTCTTCTAGCCTGTTGACATTTCCAAGAGAGAGTAAAAATGAAGATCATTTTCTGAACACTTACTACTCATGTGCCAGAACAGTGGTGAGCTGCTCTGTGAGCCATCTCTTCCCCATGCTCTCCCGAGAGGGGCGGGGCACACCAGCCATGGAGCGATGGCTGGTGGTTCCCACGTATCACAGGTCAACACTGCTTCTAGGACAAAACTTATGTTGGCCTGTGGCTAAATAAGGAAAGTCTGAGACAAAACTTATGTTGGGCCTCCTCAAAAACAACAACAAAAAAAAGTTGTTAAGTCATAAAATCCCAAAGGGTAGAGTCACTGACATCAACCACAAAGAGAATGTAGGAAACAAAGAGACAACCCCATTGGCTGGAATATACCCTGTGCTGCTGATGTCTTCCTGGCTGAGCTCCTATCTGACCTCCAGTTACTCCCTCAGTCCCCAGCGGCTGCTACCAGTAGGAATTCCCTCTCCTTCCTGGCCAAGCTGACATGCCGGGCAGAGTTCAGCACGCAGCTTTAAATGTGATTTCCTGACTAGCCGAGAGACTCCAGTTAGGCAGGAAGGAGTTTAAGCTTGCATACTATATGTCATAGTCATCTCCCGGTTGTTAGGAATGAATACATCAACAGAAATGACCTCGGGCAAACTACCATTCCTGAGAAAATCCCCAACAACCCAGCGAGAGACTCTTACCTCCGCGTGACATCTTTTGTGCTTTCTGCTGACAAGAAAGGGATGCACTTAAGACTCGGTTACTCTACTTATACACTGAGTGGCCAGATTATTATGATCTCTGAACGCATAATAATCTGGTCACTCAGTGTATATCCTATATAATAAAAGGCTAATATGTAAATTGTCCCCTCAACCAGGAGTTTGACCAGCAAGAAGGCTGGCCAACCGCCCATGTCCCCTCCCGTTGGCCAGGCTGGCTGGACCCCACCCATGCACGAATTCATGTACAGGGCCTCTAACACACACACACACACACACACACACACACACACACACACTGAGTGGCAAGATTATTATGCGTTCAGAGATCATAATGATCCGGCCACTCGGTGTCCATTTGAACCGAACAATAAATATCGGAGAAGGCTAATGGCGACTGGGAGAAAGGAGCACTGAGAGGGACCAGGCACATCTCTCTGACATCCTGGCTAAGACAGAGGGTGATGAGAAGAGGACCCCCAAACAGACGTCAGAAGCTGGGGCAGCTGACTTGGTTCTGAGGCAATACTGCCCGCAAAATAAGACCGCTGGTCTCTCTAAATCCGAACATTCTCTGATTCTGCTCATTGCCTGAAGAAAAGGGCGAGTGTCTTTATGTCAAGAACAGTGAGAAGCAATACTGAAAGGAAACCATGAGGGAAGAGTGGCCAGCTCCTGGGGAGTCCGGGGGGAGGGGGTGTCTCCGTGCCCTGATTCAAACTTGATGAAGGGCGAGCTGACGGAGACACACACCCTCCCACCGTCTCCAGGGGCTCCTTCCCAGCAGTTGCTTCCAGCCTGAGTGGAGAAATGAAGAAGAGGGCCGTCATGCTGAGAGCGAGAAAGAGAAAGTAAGGAAGAGAACGGGAAGAGGCCAGGAGGCAGAAAGCAGAGGAAAGGCAAAGGCCTCCGAGAAGTGGGACTGTAAAGAGTATCCAAAAGAATGAGCATAAGATGTACAAGTGTACGGCAGAGGGGCGAGGCGGACCCAAGAGAAAGCCGGGAAGAGGAACAGGCTGAAGAACAGAGAAGGAAGAGGGGAAAAAAGAGAATCAAGAATTTTAAAATATATATTTAAATAGAAGTAGAATTTCTTCATTCTCCCACCATCCATTCACCAAAAAAAAAAAAAGTCCCAGATGTGAGGCTCCGTGGCATTCTGCCAACTTAAACACAGAGAGAAGCCGCCACTCTTAAAGAGAACAATACAGTATCGTTTTCTAGAAGGGCGAACACGGAGGCAGCCCATCTGTACGCAGACAGGGCAGGAAAGAAACACTCCTCAAAGGGTGCCTAACCTTTAAGGGGGAAGGAGGCGGGGGGGAAAAAAAAAGTATTCTGGGCTAAGCTCTCCAGAAATAGAACATTTTGATTACAAAATAAAAACTAGGTCAATAAGATAATGGACATGATTTAAATGAAAATCACAGTATTTGTAATGGGCTAAAAATGGTATCAATAGTACTGCAGAGAAGGAATATAATTAAATGTATTTTTAAACAGCGGCTCCCCACCCCGGCCCTACAAATCCCAGCCCGGCCACCGGCCTTCCTCCACCTCATCGCAGAGGAATGTGCTGGCGGGCCGCAGGCCGGCCTGAAGAATGCAGAGTTTCCGTACTCCTTCAGAAGATCCCAAATGACACTGGTTAGCTGCATTCTTTCACGGGTAGATCACTGCTGTTCATTTAGAAAGCGGAGAGATGGAAAGGTTAGGGAGCGGAACCTTTCATTCCTTCACCATTTTTCACTCTATGGCCAGGCAGGCGGCGTGCACACGGAGGTACAACTGCCACCGTGCTGCCTCCGGGAAGGAGGAGCGTGTGGCCCTCAGACGAGGTGGATACAGCCCTGAAGAGGTCCGGCACAGGCCACGGATGAAGACAGAGGGCAGAGGGGGCCACTTTCTGGCTCTCTTTTCTTACCATTTGTGGCGTGACCTTGGGGAGCCCCTCTGACCCCGGAGTGTCCTGTATCCGCTAAGCCCTCCCAGGGAAAAGAGAGGCGGAGAGGAAGGAGATGAGCCAGACGTAAGGAATAAGGGTGGGGATGGTGAGTGCGATGGCCGCCGTGAGCACACCAAGGTTACGGAGGCATTTCCTTGGCTGTCTGTGAAAAGCCAGGCTTAAGAGTCTGTTTATGAGGAAATAGCAATGGCCCTTCCAAACTTGGGATGCCTTCAGGGGTCAAAGAAAGATTAAGCTGAGCTACTCTAGCGTAAATATATTTAGCACGTTAGAACACACACACACACACACCACCACCACCACCACCACCACCACCACCACCACCATCTACTATTCCTTATGAAAGGAGCTGGTATCCATATTTATATCATGGAAAACTCAGAATAAGATATATCTGCATGACTACATATACATACTAAGGCTACAGAAGAGACTTATTCTCAAGATCTTATTGTAGGCAGTGCATATTTACAGTAAGTTTCCTTAAGAACAATTCACTCTTTAATATGCCTAAATTCCAACATACCAACCGTTTAGTTGCAAGGCTTTCATTCATCCTTAAAAACCAGAAGCTCTGCCGAAACCGGTTTGGCTCGGTGGATAGAGCGTCAGCCTGCGGACTGAAAGGTCCCGGGTTCGATTCCGGTCAAGGGCATATACCTTGGGTTGTGGGCACATCCCCAGTAGGGGGTGTGCAGGAGGCAGCTGATCAATGTTTCTCTCTCATCGATGTTTCTAACTCTCTATCCCTCTCTCTTCCTCTCTGTAAGAAATCAATAAAATATATTAAAAAGGAAAAAAAAACAGAAGCTCACCTCCCATGGAAGAAAATCTGTTAAATGACAACGGAACTTGTCAAACGGAAAGAGCAGTGGACAACAACTTAGCCACGTTAGGCTGCCACTCACGAATTCCCCAAGTGGCCGTCGTGTTTGTAAAATGCCATTAAATTAGTACCCACTTCACTCCTCTTTACTCCGAGCACAGGAATAAAAGGAATTTCAATATCAGACGCCGTGAGCCGTGATCCACGAGTCCTTTCCAGAAGTGATTTCAGGAGCTCCAGACCCCCGGCATTCTGAGTCAAGTGAACTAAGCCACTGTCACAGGTCTTGGGGAATTCTAAACCCAGAGAAAGGCCAAAAGTTAAGGATCATCTGAGCTCATCCTCTCGCTCTCGGGGTTGTTCTTATTTATAGTTCCTTCCTATCACCAGGGCCTCTAAACCTTGAAATGAAAACAGAGAAGCAAAAGTGTGGCAAGGGTCAGTGCCACCGGGGAAAACTTCTGGGAATATCCGGAAAGCGTGGTGTTCGGGTGTCTGCTGGAAAGCATTCAGTCAATATAATTTTTTAAATGCTGACCTTCCGTGACCCCAGTTGGGGGGATCGGGATAAAAGAAAAGGACTAAAGGGTGAAGCGAGGGGAAAACGCTGAAAGAATGCGCAGGGCAGGCGCATGACACGGGCACGCCTCTGTTCGGCGAGTCTGGTGGGGGGAAATGGATTATTTATAGGAGAAGGGAAGCAAGATGACAAAATAAGCTGTTGACAAAGAGGATAAAAGCTTATGTTGGGAAGAGCTTGGAGGGGGGAAAAGGCAACGCGGTCCTTGGCGCTGTTACAGGACGCACTTGGTCTCGCAGTGACTTGGGCATATGTTGGCATCTCAGCGGGAGGAACCAGCTGGGGGCTGGGGAAACTGGTGTTTGTGGAGAAAGAGAAACAGCTGTGTGAGCACGAGTGTCGGAAGGAAGTTCTCTTCCCCGCGGCCAGCCCACAAGGCAGGGCTGTAGCCCGGTCCTAGGAGCTGCTACAATGAGACTAAGGGGGACGAGACTGAGTCCCGGGCCAGTTAATGCCCCGGGATCTTTTGACAATGGGATTATCCCAGCAAATGCAAGAAGGGAACAAGCACTAGCCAAGGACATGGGGGGTCCTGGTCCACAAGCAGGACTCATGGAAGGAATTCTAATGTTATCTGCGTAAGCAACGGTTAATTACTTACACAGGGTCAGGAACAGGGTGGAGTGCTGACTCAATAAATGATGCCACGGCTACCTATAAACATTACGTAGACCCTCAATGCCAAGTCTTCTCTCTGATAAAAGTTCTGAGTCTGATTGAGGTAATTTATTCTCAGTTCCCTTCTCTTCTGCCAATTTGTCAGCTGAGCGTAAGTGGAAAGACGAGAGACTTCTCTCTGGAATAACCATTCCCCAAGTAAGAATTCTCAATAACCTCTTCCATTGTCGCATTGGTACATTATAAGTATAGGTAACTATAATAGAAAATCTTGCGGGGCTTTTTAAAAAAATAATAAACATTCTAATGGTCGGAAGCTTAAATACACGAGAAACAAATACTGACTATATCAAGACTAGCCATTTTAATGAGAAAAAATATAAAACACATTTTCATGTAAATGGCAATCCTACATTTGTAGAAGCAAGCAAGAGGGTTCTGTGTGACAGATACTCATAGGCAAATGAGAAAAAAAGAAAAAAAGGTTCCCCCTTCTAAAATTATTTTTTTTCTCAGCATACAATTCTCCTAAATTCTGAGACGCATGCTTGCTTAAAAACCCAATTTTAGTCAACACTTCCCACTCTGTTATCCAGCCCTGAGGCATAAATGTTTGATAAGCTTGCCTAAAAGTTCTTTAATGCACAAGCATCGCGCAACAACTGACATGTCATGCTGTAGTTTGACTTCTACCCAGTGGCTGTGTAGGGCTCCCCACTACCCCTCCACGCCTCCCTCCCTCCCGTCCCTCCCTCCCCTCTCCTCTCTCTGAGAACTACACCAGCGGCTTTCCCCAGGGATCACCACCACATCATGTTAGTCTTTTCAAAAACCACCTTTTCTGTCTCAACAACACCATAACCAGAATGGCATGCTCCTCCCCTGGGCCGATGCCTCCATTCCACCCTGTGAGTTCCCACCTCCGCAGATGTCTGTCCCACTCCAATACGCTTCTCCCTCAGCTTCTCTTTCTCTTCTGGCCCCACCTTTCCCTGAAAACCGTAAGAAACCACAACTCACCGAAGCAGGAGACAATGCCAGGATCACATGTCCAGCTGCCCGTTTGACAGCCCGTAGGACATTGGGGAGGGACCTCTTGCTTAATCTGCCCCAAACGGAATTCTTGATTTGGCTGTCCACCTGGTTCTCCTTCAGGGTTCCCGGTGTCAAAGCACAATACCACTCAATTGTTTAGGGCAAAATGTTGGAATTACCCCCAACTCCTATCTATCTTATCTATCTATCTATCTCTCGCTCCCATATCACACATCTCAGCCAACAACAAATTCCGTGGGCTCTCCTTGAAAAGAGGCCTCCGGGACCCCACCACTTGTCTCCAGGTCCACCGCTGCTATTGCTATTGCTGGCCCAAGCCATCACCTCCCGCCTGGAATATAAATAACCGACCAGCTTCCAGCTTCCACTCTCACTCTCTCACTCAAGTCTCTTCTCTGTACCGCACTCAGAGTGGTTGTTCACAAGGAAGCTCCAATCTCTTCCGACTTCCCAAAGGCCTCCCGTGACACTTAGACTGTAACCCAACGTGTTCCAGGGACTGCACAGCTCCTGGGGGTCCCCCAGCCCGCAAGACTACCTCTCCTACCACACGGTGCCTTGCTCAGCCCCTCCTGTCATAAACTTTCCTGCTATTTTTTTTAAGCACACAACAACTCTGAGTATTATCTGTACACATGGACGGACTATTATGTCTATGCCAATGTTAAATCTCTTCACCCACCTACCAGCCTGCACCTCTGGCACGGCCTCGGGATACATGCTCTATCTCTAAGGCATCTCCAGTCAGATGTCCCTGTGCCAACACACATCAGACTGCAAAAGAGAGCTGTTTTCCCATCATCAGGCTGGATGCCTTGAAGGTGCTGCCAACCTCCTCTGCACCCTTAAGATACTTCACCCCACAACCAGTGAGCTGCCCGCTCCGGCCCCGGCCCCCAGCGCAGAAGTCTCAGTTTGCCCTTTCCTCTTCTCCCCTCTCTTCAGAGTCTTGTGTCTGCCCTGCCCACTGCGCGTCTGAAACCCCACACCTGCTCAAGTTGTCCCCTCGCTTCCTCACATTGCTGTAGCAAGTGTCCTTCCAGAGGCCGGACAAGGACTTCTTTCTATACCCACGTTCAGGTCCACGCATGTCAGCCTCCATTCCTGCCTCCTGCGACTGAATCCTTCCACTGCCTTCCTCCGTCCCGTACGATAGCCCCTGGTCAGATGCAGCTATTTCAACGTCAATTAATTAAAAATCAATGAAACTAAACATTCAGTTCCTCAGCGGCAAGAGCCACATCTCAAGGGCTCAATGGCCACGTGATTGGGGGCACCCCACCGAGCAGCACAACTGTGGACCGCTCCACCATTGCAGAGTTCTCCTGGGCAGGGCCCGGACCCATCCTCCCTGGAAAACAACGCCTCAACTCCCACAACCAGATCTTCTGTGAGAATAAATCCCATCCCCAACAAGCCCTTTCAACCCAATGTGTACCAACACCTCACATTTCAATGTGGGGGAGCGCCTGAAACGTTCTTCCCTGAAATCCACGCTAAGTTTAAGGGAAAAACAAATTATGCACTCTGGCCCTCCCCCACATAAACATGTCTTTCCTTTCATAAAATTTGTTTTCTGTGCAGAGTAAATATTTACATACTAATATTCAATTTATGTCTTTGTCAATGCTTGCTCAGCCGTTAGGCCTTTGCTATCTTGCTCAATAAGGTAAGCTACTTTAGACTGAATGCTCTTGGGGGCGGGGCCAATATTGAATGACGACAAGCATAGATAGCTCTTTAATAAGTACGTTTTAATAAGGGTGACAGCATAGTGGGAAAGCATTAGGCTTTGAAATCACCCTACATCTGAGTTTGCTATTCTGCCACTTTCTAGCCAAATCTTAAGCATGTTATTTAATCCCTCATCAGTCTCGTTTAAGCATCTCCAAGACGGAGGAAATGATAACTGTCTTCCTCATAGGGTCATTGTGATAATTAAATGTAAAGCTCTTAGCAATGATGGATACATAATGGCCACTCATTAGTGTCAGCTGATGACCATATAGATTATTTTAAACAGTTGTAACCAAAATAAATTCAAATAATACTTGAGGAGGTTAAATGCAGGGTGAGAAAGAAATCCGGAATGCAACTCCTTGTCTTCTAGAGTCAAATGAATGTCTTCAGATATGTGACGGGTGTTACTTAAATATCAAACTGTGGAAAATATGTATCAGAATAACATAGATGTGAACATTTCCATTCTGTTTCTTGTATCAAAGCTGCATAGAGTTTCCAGTCCTTTGGAAACTTTATTTCAGGAACGGTGGAACCTTGCTTGGCAAGTTGAACAACTTTCCATTAAATGCAAGAAGGATGATTTCATTTGAAAAGTGCAATGTGGAAAATGGTTAAATGGGTAGGGTATAACTAACCATACGAGTCTTTTTAAAAATCTGAAGAACAAAACAATAAGAGAGGGAAGAAAGACATATAATCCAAAGCACATGTGGACATTAGTGTGCATTGAATGCTCAAAGGTCCATCCGAGTGAACAAACAAGGTGGGCACACACATCCCACACTTGCATAGCATGAGCTATCTCTCCCGGCCTCCAGTGGCTGAAATTCAGAGGTAGCTGTGTGCATTCCATAACCAAAGCCAGTACATTCATTCTGCCAAACCAGGTCTTGTCTTGCTTTGGCTTCTGACATCGCTAGGCCAGTGATTGTCACAGTGTGCCTCCTGGCCCAATAGCCGTAGCATCTCCTGGGAATGTGCAAATTCCTGGGCCCCACCCTGGACCTCGTGCATTGGAAACTCTAGGTTTTGGGCCCGCCCAGGTGTGTCTGAACAAGCTCTCCAGATGTTTGTAGGTGCGGAGCCTGGGAAGCACATCTGGGCTGCCCCTGGGCCCTCTATTTGGGGCAGCTCCAGCCGAGAAGCCTTGAGGCCTCCTCTTAGACAGGTGGCATCAAAAATATCCTTAACTGGCTCCCACCTGCATGGAAATGTGATGTGGATCCCACCTCCCTCGCTAAGACTTGGCTCCCTGATAGGAAAAGTAATGAATCATTAATAATTGCCGAAGCAGAGCCGGGGAGAGGCTGGGTCCTGTGGAGCAAGCTAAACCTGGAGCCACACATTTTGTCTTTCCCCGTAGAATAGAATCAAAAACCACACAGAGTTCTTTACTGGGCCTCTGTGGGAGGAGTCCCTGGTCTGCGATGAGACCCGCACTATCAATACAGAGGACGGAATGTGGCAGCTAATCTAGGAAATCCCCTAGCATTTCTTGTTTAAATTCATTTTGGAAAACAAAAGAATCACAGAATTATGTAATATATGAAAAAACAAATAAAAGGAAAGACACAGGAAACCCTCCCCAGAGGTATTCAAAACATAGCGCTTCTTAAGAGTCAAAACGCATTTAGAGGAAAATGGAGACGTATTCTGGATCTCGAAGCTTGAATCATCATGTGAAAGAGCTTAGAAGCAAGAATGCCTTAAATGACTTTTGTTGCCATCTTTTTTAAAAAGATCTAAAAACAAAAAAATGAAAGCTTGTTTTAATGCTTTGATGCTTCCATAATGTTGACAGTTATGTTTTCACAATTCAAATACATTCTCCAGCAGAGCACCCTGTTCAGTTTCCAGTGGAAAGAAAGAAAATATGCATAAATTTAAAGTCTTGTGCTTCCTTCTTTTTTTGTTTTTTTCCTAATTCTTACCTGAGGATCTTTTTTCCATTGCCTTTTAGAAAAAGTGGAAGAAGTGAGAGGGGGAAGGAGAGGGGAGGGGTAGAGAGGGAGGAAGGGAGAGAGGGAGGGAGAGTGAGAGGGAGAGAGAGAGTGGGAGAAAGAGAGGGAGAGAGAAAGAGAGGGAGAAAGAGAGGGAGAGAGGGAGAAACACTGATGTGAGAGAAACACATCAATTGGTTGCCTCCTGCACACGCCCCAACTGGGGTCGGGGATCAAACCCAAGACCCTTCAGTGCGTGGGCCAACAACATAAGCAACATCGGCCAGGGCCGTCTCGTGCTTTTTTTAAAAACAGACTTCATTTGAAGATTTTTTTGAAACAAGATGTACAGAGTCACATATTGTTTTTGCCATTCAGATCATTAAGAGAAACTAGCCTTCTTTCCAGAAGATATATTGCATAGTTGTATATGTACAGCCAATTGCTGAAAAGGGAAAACCTACCAGTAGTTATGTGTGGGCAGTGGGGCGGGAAGAGAGACAGGAAAACGAAACTTCTACTTTTTCACTGTAAAGCCTTGAGTCCTATTTATTTTTGTATACATTTTGTATAATCCTCTTAACTGTACTAGAGATAAAATAGTTAACTTAAAAATAATAAGGCCATATTATTGGACCGTGAACCTTTGGTATCCACTGCACTGCATGTCACTTCCTAACTTGGGTACAGTTTCTGCTGCCTTTCCCCACCTTTGAGCAGCTCTCCCTCCTGACAGTGGGGCCCAGAGGGGCTAAGAATGTGCCCGTGTCACCGGACTCACTGACCCTGGAGGCCAGGCTCACCTCAGCTCCTGGGCTGCTTGGTTTACGCTGGGTTTTTTGAACAACAATCCTCTCATGTTGCCCATCACATGTTCTACAACACCACTCCTGTGTTAACCTGAGATCCGAATCACAGTCAGGACGTTACGACAGTGTTACAAAAACGTGACTCCATCAGAAGGAATGAAACCCTGCACTTCACGCCAGTGCTTGCCGAGGACCCACCTGTATGAAGGCAGAGTGGAGGGAGGGCCTGCCACCAGGGACTCGGCAGTTTTCCTCCTGAATTTGAGTCCTCCACTTTCTCACTGTGTGGCTAATTGCATGTAACCTCTTTTTACCTTCTTTTTCTCATCTGCAATACTGCAATGAAAAGCGATACTTAGCAGAACTGTGAGGGCTGAATGAAGTAATATATGCCAAGTACATAGCCAAATGACTGGTACATAGTAAGTGGTTAATAAAAGTTAGCTAGTACCAATCAAAATTTAAATTAAATTAAATAAAACTAGATACAATTCCGATCTTCCCTCATGAATTCCCCGCTGTTGATTTTAATCTATGACAATCATCGTGTCCTCCCCCAAATTTGATTATAAGTGCTCATCTTTGAGAAGCTCTGCATTTACCACACGCGTTAGTAACCTTAGGAAACACACGCCTCCTCGCCTCGTTCTCCCCAGCAGGAAGGGCCAGAATGCTGATCACATACATGTATGTGAGAACACTGTGGAATGGCCAAGTTTCCTAAACAAATGATATGCTTTGCTGGTAGCTTACACCCTGAATTGCAGCTGATTGTCATTTGTTCTCAAATCTCCCATCACCCAAATGATCTTTGACTCTTTGCCCACCTAGCTGCCCTGCGTAATGAGGACTTGTTCTAATGGGTCCCTCCTGGCCCGCCCCCCCCCCCAGGCCTGCCTCTCCCTTAGACCCCCTCTTTTCTCCTTTCCACTGGTGGAGAGGCCTCTCTTCTCTAAGCCAAAAAGGGGGGTGGGGAGGGTTGTAGGAAACACACACACAAAAAACACTCCTTGTGCTAATGTATTTTCAAATCTGGAGAAGGTAGTTTTCCACTATTCTCTTCAGTACAGAGGAAAGAAGTCAAATCCCCGTGACCTCCTTAACAAAAACATTCTTTGAAGGCACGACAGAATAAGCAATAACTGACAATTTAAACATACCTGGGATACTTCCCAACACATATTTCTGGAGTGTCTTATAACACCACAAAACTTCAAGCAGCATACCAACCCCTGCCTACCAGCTTAAATGGAAATTAAATGATCTTAGCCCATTGTCGAGGCATTTCGAGGATATTTTCAAACGCTTACTGGGAATGATAACAACCATCTATTGAAAGCACACGCTGTGAATCTTTGGACCTAGGAGACTTCCTAGCTCGAGGAAGATCATACTGGTACTTCTATAAAAGGGCAGACATTTGCCAATGTCTGGTTTAGTGACAAAGTCAAAAGAACAGCTTTGGATTTTTTAAACCAAACAATTAAGAGTGTGAGGCCTGCACTCGCTGTTACCAACAGCGGGATTGAGAAGGTTCACAGTCCATTCATTTGCGTGGAGTCAGACCAACAATGAGCTTACTCAGTGAGTTTCACAATTAGGGCAAACAATTCTAAACGGCATTTTCCTTTCTTTGCCCTTTCCTCTCGTTCTTCTTATTCAAAATCAGATCTGCTGAGGGGGAGCAGAAGAAATATGAGCAGAACAGAGGATATAAATTCAATTAGTTTTAGGTGTGCAACATAATGACTTGATATAAGTATGTACTGTGATGTGATCACCACAATAAATTTAATCAACATCCAAATACTTAGAATTTATTTTCTTGTTTTGATAACTTTTAGGATCTATTCCCTTAACATCTTTTTAAATATACAATATTATTAACTAAGTCACTGTGC
The DNA here is from genome assembly GCA_963924515.1 of Vespertilio murinus. Taxonomy (NCBI): domain Eukaryota; kingdom Metazoa; phylum Chordata; class Mammalia; order Chiroptera; family Vespertilionidae; genus Vespertilio; species Vespertilio murinus. Next base: position 182,288,022 of record OZ004704.1, on the reverse strand, counting down.
TGTACATTACACTAAATCTATAATAAAAACTTATTTACCTTATAATGAAGTTTATACCTTTTGATCTCACCTTCATCTATTTCACCCATTCCTCCCAACCCTCAATCTGGCCACCACCAATCTGTCCTGTGTAGCTATGTGTTCAGCTGTGTGTGTTTTGTTTTGTTTTTTAGGTTCCACAAATAAGTGAGATCACTCAGAATTAGTTTCTCTCTGTCTGACTTATTTCACTTAACATAATGCCCTCCAATTCCATCCATACTGTAGCAAATGGCAGGATTTCCTGACTTAGGGCTGAAACACGTTTATATCTACCACATCTTCTTTAAGGGATGGAGTTCTGGGAGCAGGATCCTACCTCCCCTGCCTGTTGTCTTAATAATTTTTACCAAGTCCCTTGCTGACTCAATGCTTTATTCTTACTAAATACTTGCCTTCCTGTCCAGATGTTAAAGGAATTAAAGATGCAATTCAACCAGTTAATCTCCTTGAGACCGTGGAAGAAAGGGAGTTATTTTCCTTCATAGTCCAGGGCTTTCCAACCACATGTGGGGCTCACTGCGGGGTTCTCCATCATTCGGGGGCTCTGTGGGCCAGAGACACTGCGTGATGCATCTCCTAATACTCACTAATGCTCACAGGCTTATGACATCATGTTAAAAAATGCAGGGGTGGTGGGTTTGGCTAGAGCAGATTTGCTCCCCTTTGATTAAGAATGCTTTTCTCGGCCCCAGCTGGTCTGGATAGAGCATCAGCTTACGGACTGAAGGGTCCTGGGTTCAATTCCAGTCAGGGGCACATGCTTGGGTTGTGGGCTCGATCCCCAGTGAGGGGTGTTCAGGAGGCAGCCGATCAATGATTCTCTCTCATCATTGATGCTCCTATCTCTCCCTCTTCCTTCCTCTCTGAAAGCAATAAAAATATATTTTTTTTTAAAAGAATGCTTTTTCTCTTCATGTGACTTTCTATCTGTTCCCCATTTCTTTCCCTCCTCCCTACCTCCTAGGAACCAGGAAGCTGGACTATCCACAGCACACGGCATTTCATCCCTGTTACTTCAGTGCCTAATACAGCACCAGTCACACAGCTGCTACTGAGTATTGGATGGATGGATGGATGGATGGATGGATGGATGGACCTGATGCCCACTGTTACTCTACCCAAGTAGTAGAGCAAAGATTTGCCTGGGATTGGGGCCAGACACAGGGCCAGATGGATCCAAACAGGATTCTTCTACAGACATCCAATGCCATACGCAGCGGTGTCTGCCTCTACTTGCCCAGGGATACCTGTGCCCTCCTCGTGGGACAGAGTGCCCTTGTGTTGTACTCCTCTGGGACCACTGTTCCAGCCTCCACAAAGCCGTGTCCATGATCCTGTCCTTAGTCCTCTGCCCTCCGTGAACACCGGGAAAGAAGATCAAGCCCTGGTGCTGGGAGAAGATGAGATGGATGCCTCGTAGCGAGAGACTTGGCTACCGTCCACGTTAAAATGTACTGACTTCTTGGTAAACTCCAGATAGAGAATTAAAAGTCATTGCTCCTCCACACACACACAAAAATGGCGCCACAGGGAAACTACACTGGACTTGGAGTCAGAAGACGCGAGTGTAAGTCTCGGGTCTGCTTCCTATTGGCTGGTTATCTTAAGCCAAACAAGTACATACTTCTCTGATCTGAAATGATATCCTCTGTAAAACAGAGAGCACAGTGCTGTCGCAGGGACTAAATGCAATGCCACTTATAATCCTGCTTTGCCGATGCTCATGCAGTCCTAGTACATGAAGGAGTGTAGTGAAATAGGCAGAAAGGAAGGGACAAGAAGACTATTCCTTGAAGACACAGAATGGAGGATAGAAAAGGCAACTGGTACCACATGAAATGAGTTTAGAAGAGACGTGAGTTGTGAGCTGCAGGACCTAACATGTAATCATGGTATCAAGAGTACAGGTGGGTCCCTGCTGGTACACCCAGCACGTTCCTAGGGTGTCGGGGATGCAGGAGATGGTGATGCCGCCTGCACTGAGTGATGGCCATACCCCTGGCACCTTTCTTGAGCACACTTGGCATGCTTTTCTTCTTCAACCTGACAATGACCCTCTGGGTAAGGAACACTCATACCCCCATTTCACAGATCAGAAAACAGAGGAAGGCCCAGAGAGTTTAATTCATCATTAGACGCGTACCTTTCTTTTCAATAGACTATTGATGGAGAGGGTAAGAGCACCAGGAAGTAAAAGCCAACCCTTTATGCAGCAGGACTGAAAGGGTGAAGCCACGGGCAGGGGTGGAATGAAGTCATAGACCCTGAGAAGAAACCTGCAAGAGTCCTAGCGGGAAAGAGCAAAAGGACAATCTTTAGCATGGAAGACAAAAACCAGGTCTGCGTGGAAGGGGAAGGCCAGCAGGGAGCCAGGAGGATGTAATTTTGGGGAAATCAAGAGAGATCATACTGTGGCCTTTTCCTCACAGCCTGCCCAATGCACCAGACGCACTCATCAGCAGTGTTCTCCCCTTCTCAGAGGCACGACCTGCCGCTGTGACAATTGAGGGCCGGGGCAAGGGCATGCTATGTAGCCGCTGCCATCCCCGAAGCCTGTGCCACCTCGGAGCACGCAGCACCATCCCTGTGAGCAACGACAGGAGGAAGCAGCTAAAGCGAGCTGTCACCACTGGACTGCTAATGAAAACCAGGGCGTCTGCAAGCAAAGACTGCCAGCGTCTTCACCACCCAATGACCACCCAGGAGAGTATGAATTCGAAAATGTATACTGTTCCCCTGGGACCGGGCTTCCTCAGCGGCGAGTCCCCACAGAGTCTCTTGTTTTAGAGACGATCAACCAAAATGAGACGCAGAAAGCCTGACAACGTCTCTGCCGTTCTGTATTTTTCTTCTTCTAAATCAATAAGCAATTGATTCTGTGCCAGTGGGAGCCTCTTGATAGGAGATTTCAGAGATTAGCTACAGATCTTTACGATCATAAAACAAATGTACAAAAGCAAAGGAAAACAGAAATCTCACGGCACAAAACCTGCCAGGGACTGTTGTGAGAAAGAGAGAGAAAGACACACAAGAGGGGACAAGAGAGGAAGAGAGAGAGGAAGGGAGAAAAAGGGAGAGGGGAAGAGAAAGCATGTCCAGGGAGAAAGGAAAGGCCATGGTTATATTATGTTTGTTGTGTTTAATCGGGGAAAGGCCAACAGCAGTCACCCTCTCTTCCTTGACTTGCTTGGGGTGACAGGTTTGCATATGGTAATTTGAAGGCATATGTAAAACAAAATACCTAAGTTGTTTGTTTGTTTTTATGGAATACAATTATTTTACTTTAATCGACCAATTCATGACTTTTTGGCCAAACAGGTCCTATTGAAAATAAAAGGAATCGCAAGGATTTGGCATTTGAAAGAGAGTAGTCGGTCATTAGCAGAACGTTAGACCTCTTTATACCCTCATCTGTGAGCCACGTGTGTTAGACTTGGTAACTGGTAGCATGGAAGGGGGTGTGTGTGTGTGTGTGTGTGTGTGTGTGTGTGTGTGATTCTCCACCCACTTGACAGTCAAAACATCTAATCAAGTAGCACCAGGGCAAATGGAAGGGGTGGGATGTGATGGCCTATGTGAAACCCCAACACAAAGAAGGAACAACCTCATATCCCCTTGGACGGGGGTGTGGTGGGGGGAGTGGGGGTGGGAGCAGGTCTGCACAGAAGTGCTGAGAGAGTGAGCAGGACAAGAGGCCTGAAGGAGAGGGGACCCCGGATCCCTCCTAGCAGGCCCCCCTGCTTCCTGTGGCCTAATCGGTGGTGGCTGTGAGGGGTAGCCCTCCTCCACTCCCTCACCCCAACCCTGGTGCCTCAGCTGAAACAGAAGGCAGGGTGAGGTGAGGGCAAGATGTTTCAGACAGGGGTGCAGCAACACCAGTGAGAGCAAAGATGCTGCGACAGCTCACCAAGGCTCGGCCACCATGTTTCTTTCTTCCGTCTTCAAGAACTGCCAGCCGGAGGAGACCACGGCAGCAGTAACAACAAAAACAAGAGCTGCCACTTATTCCGCACCCCCACGCATCCTTGTACTAAGAACCTTACATACAATACGTTATGTGATTGTCACAATAACTCCATGATGCAACTTATTTCCCCAAAACAGCCATGAAGAGACAGAGGCTTGGAAAGATTAATTCACTGAGGTAAGTACCAAGTGGCGTGGTCCACAGACCTGCTAAGCCATGTCCCCTCCCTCTAGCTCACCAACAGAGCTCAAGCATCCAGGAAGACAAATGGCACTTGGTGTCCTAAGGTTAATAAGCCTAAACTTGGTCTGATTTTTTTTTTTAAATAATGAATGCAAAAAAAAAAAAAACCCTGTTTAATTTAGGGAGGGGTGTTTTTTCAACAAAAGCATTTAAAATAGACCTACCATATATCCATTCCCCTGGAACACGGGGGGGGGGGGGGGGGACACACACAAGGTCTAGATAATAAAACTAACTTTTCAATTTCTAACCTTGCTAGAAATTATTATAAATACTTTCCATGACAACAGAAATTAAACTCAGGATCCTGTTGGAACTCAGAGTATAATCTGTCCTGAAACAATACAATAACTGACTGTCTTAATCTCCTAGAGGAGCCTCTCTTGTTGCTCAATGGTTTTCCTTAGAGATGAATCTGCTTTTAACAGGGACTTAAAGATGAATAGGCTTTTACATCAGGGAATTTAACAATTCGCTGGTAACTTCTTATAGCTCCCCTTTTTTATTTCATGTTTATTCTGGTCAAGACAGAGAATATCTATAATACTAAAAGTTTATCATATCCCTCACTAAATATTCACCCTCAAAATGCCAATATTTTAGAATTCTATTTCCTTTGGTTCAAGGTAAAATATTAATGTGCACAGAGATTTGTAGAGGATTATCAGTACCAACTCAGCTTGACAAATGGGGCAAATTCCACACACAATGTCCTGGGGAGAAACATCAGGTTAGTAGGCTCCTGGGACCAGCTGCAGCTCCTGGTACACTCCCCATGAATCACAGCCATTCACAGTTGCCCTAAGCCTGAGGCATTCACCAAGTGGCTTGCTCAAGCAAAGACAGGGCTTTTCTTCTGCTCCTGGGCAGTACAAATTCCATATGTTATGCCATAATCTCCTCGTAGCAAAATTAGCCTTGGGGGTTTATATCACTTCCTGGAAGGAAAGATGTACACATGGTGACAATTTGGCAAAAAGCTACCAAGGTTGGGTCTTGGTGCATTAACTGACCAATTTTGATGCCTGAGACTTTCCTTAAACATAAAATTCATGAGTCATGTGTTACCAGAGAGGTTATGGAGTCTGGGCACTATTTGTAGGTGCATGAGAAATTCTTAATAAAAATTTCAAGAATTCAGGAGATCCTGAGTGATCTATACTAATAATAGTAGAATATATAAAGTGACTATCCCTCCACAATGCCCACAGCCAATCAGGAGTGAGTATGCAAATTAACCCGACAAAGATGGCAGGCCTATGGGCAGCGTGCATGTGCAGGTGCCAAGTGGCTGGGGGTAGGGTGGGACACCCACCCACACGCCTGCCATGTTGCCAGAGCGACGTGGTGGGCATCCCTGGAACCCCACCTGCTCTGAACCTGTAGCCAGTGCGTGTGCATGCCAGCACCAAGTGGCCGGGGTCCTGAGGAAGCCATTGGAGTGTCCAGTCCTGTCAACCTGGCCTGGGGGTGGCTGGAGTTCCAAGTCCTTTTGGTTTCTGCAGCCCTTGGACCAAAAGTGGAAACCAAGAGCTCAAGGAGCACCAGAAATGCTGGTAATCGTAGTTCTGGTGGCAGACACATTGCGGGATCTCCTAGACCAGTGGTCAGCAAACTCATTAGTCAACAGAGCCAAATATCAACAGTACAACGATTGACATTTCTTTTGAAAGCCAAATTTTTAAAACTTAAACTTCTTCTAACGCCATTTCTTCAAAATAGACTCATCCAGGCTGTGGTATTTGGTGGAAGCGACACACTCAAGGGGCCAAAGAACTGCATGTGGCTCACAAGCCACAGTTTGCTGACCATGGTTGTAGAGCAAAGTGAGCCCTGAAGCAAGTTACTGTTGTGGGTGGGGGGTGGAGGGAAAGCAAAGGTGAGAGGCATAAGTAAAGTCAGAGTGTCAAGGAAAAATTAAAAGGAAGATATCCTGTAACTTCTAGGAAATCTCCACCCATGGAGCAAAGAAAAGAAAAAAAGGCCTCTATTATTCTGTGAGCACCAAACCAAACTGGGTTGGGGTCTCAGACAATTCACTTATATGATTGCAAAGACAGACACAAACTCCTGAATTGGAGAGGGTGCAGATCGGGCTGAGGAATCTATCCCCCCACACACACGAATTTCGCGCACCAGGCCCCTAGTATGTCAAATAAAAGGGAAAGACAGTTCATCTGCTGGGGATCCTAATAGGCCATCTGAACCAATTAAACATAAACCAGTGTCCAAAAAGGGTGAAGAAGTGCATCACTGTGTCACATTCAAAGCTACCTTCTGCCCCTACTCCTTTCTCTCCTTCTGGAGAAGCCAGAACTGATGGAGGAAGATGCTTTTCCTCTGAGGATGCTGCTGGCAGCTCTGCGTCCCCTGCTCCTCTGTGCGGACACCCAGGGCGGAGTGCGACCTCTCTTCTCCACGTGGAAGGAAGAAGACTCTTACTTGGCCTTTCAACAGCTTTGGACACTGTTCATCGTTTTCTCCTCCTTGACGCTCCTTGAGTCCCGAGTCCTCTTCACTTGGCTTCAAAGGCTCCACACTCTTCTGGCTTCCAGCCAACCTCACTGGTGGCTCCTACTCAGCTGCTTTTGCTAGTGCCTATGCTTCTTCTGGACTCTGGCTGCTGAAATGGCTCTCAGTTCTTAGTCCCTGTCTCCTCTCTATCTGCCCCCACTACCTGCATCTATAGAACATGATCTATAGATGGCATTTAAAGCAAACTCCCAAATGTATAATATTTCCACCTTTGATCACTCTCTTGAATTCGAGATTTGTATTTCTAACTGCTTATTCAACATATCCATTATCCTTGAGTCCTCTCTCTCCATGTCTTCCCTCCTCCTCCCACCCAGCCATCAAGTTCCACCTCCTCGATTTCTACTCCAGTCTCTCTCTCTTCCCTCCCCCCCCCCAAGGGTCAGTGCAGTAGCTCCTCACTAATCTCTCTTCTTCCTTTTACTTGCCCCTGACTCTCTACTCTCTACCCTACCACCAAAGTGATCTTATAAAACCAGCCTTTAGAACCCTCTAATCATTTCCATTGCTTAGAACACACTCCTAAGTACAGTCTATAGGACTGCCTTTCTGTCCAACTCAGAGCCAGGCACCCTCCTTCTCACTCACCTGGTTTGCTTTCAGGGCCCGGAACATACCAGGGACAATTCTGCCTTGTAGCTTAGCCCCAGCTGTTGTGACCCCAGATCTTTCTGGCTGGCTCTGTCTCATCATCTGTGGTTAAATTTCAATTACATGTCCATAGAGTGACCTTCCTAGACCACCCAATCTGAAGTAGCCACTGCCTCTACCCCACATACCCAATCTTACACACTCTAGCTGGGACTGTAGATTAGTACAACTTCTTCGGGCAGCCAGCTGGCAACAGCCATCAACATATGTAGCCATTTGACCCAGCAATTCTACTTCTAAGAATTCATTCCAAATATAAACTTGCACAAATGTGAAATGATACCTATTACAGGATTATTATTGCTATGTTGCTTCTGATAGCAAAATGCTGACAACAACCTAAATGTCACCAGGAGGAACTCCTTAAATAAATTATAGTACAAAGTAATAGATAAAATGCATTGGTACCTAACTACAATCTTATGAGCTAAACACTGTTACAGGCATACCTCAGAGGGACTATGGATTTTGTTCCAGACCACCACAATAAAGCAAATATCGCAGTAAAGTGGATCATGTGAATGTTTTGGTTTCCCAGTGCATATAAAAGTTACATTTACACTATACTATAGTTTGTGAAGTGTTCAATGACCTTAAAAAAACATGCACATAGCTTAATTTTAAAGTACTCTATTGCTTAAAAATGTTGACCATCATCAGAGCCTTCAGTAAATCATCTTCTTTTTACTGGTAGAGGCTCCTGCCTTGATTTTGATGAAAAATATCTACAATGTACAATTAAGCAAAGCATAGTAAAGTGAGGTATACCTTTATAAGCCCTATATTTAGGGAGAAATCTAAGGCGTAGAGAGTTTAGTTAACTAATCCAAGATGCATAGCTAATAAGTGGTAAAGTAGGGATTCTTCGTCTCTATACTATAATGCTTCCCCACACACATTCCCATGATGAAATGCTATGCAGCTATCAAAAGGAACAAGACTTTTTAAAGAATGCAATTATATCTGTTTGCATATATCTATACAAAGACTAATAAGAAGCCATGGAAAAATATGTAAGAAATAACAGCTACTCTGGAGATAGGAACTAGGTGGCTTACATTTCACTGCATACTCTTTCTTGCCTTTTTATTTTTGTTGGATATGCACAAACATATGCACATTGCCCATTCAAAGAACTAAATAATTAAAAACAGACTGTTAGGTTGGTGTGTTTCCAAATGAAAAATATAGCACACCTAAGTCACTCTTTATAGTATCACCTGTTATATTTTTTATGTATCTACTATTAAATGGTTTATTTATTAATACAAGATTATCTTATGACCTAAGATTATTTGGTTCTTCCTTGCAGTGCAATAGGGGGTACAGTGCATGTTTATTGTACTAGGTATAAAAGCTCACTAGAACCCATTCGAATGTAAGCTCCATGAAGGCAGGAACTATGCATGTACAGTTCTATGCCAGAGCCACAACATGTAGCATACTATCTCATATATATATATATATATATATATATATATATATATATATTCTAAATGAATGAATGAACAAGTGAATGACAATTGGTGCCCAAGAGACTCGGGCTTAAGTAATTAAAGTCAAATAGTAAGAACCTCCTTTACCAAAAATGCACAGAAGTTGTGTGTGTGTGTGTGTGTGTGTGTGTGTGTGTTTAAAATATTTCTTTTTTATTTTGAGAGAGAGGGAGGGAGGGAGGGAGGGAGGGAGGGAGGAAGGGAGAGAGGGAGAGAAAGAGAGAGAGAGAGAGAGAGAGAGAGAGAGAGAGAGAGAAACATCAATGTGATAAAAAAAAATCAATCTGCTGCCTCTTGCTTGCCCCTTACTGGAGATCAAGGCCACAACCCCGGGCATGTACCCTAATCGGGAATTGAACCAGCAACCTTTTGGTGCACAAGACCATGCCCAACCAACTGAGCCATACTGGCCTGGGTTGCACAGAAGTTTTGGGTAGGGAATGTCCAGCTCTCGAGCCATGTAAGGCCTTCAAAATCATTTGGTCAGGCTCTTCCACAGCATTCAATGTCTGACTAAATATGGCAGGCTAATTTTCAAATTGATAATTTTCTATGGCCCAGGAATGATGTTATAAATATCCAAATAGCCCATGGCAGAAAAAAGGTTCCCCACCCCTGCCTAGATCAACAAGTAAGTCTCTTAGTATGAATATTAACATCTTCAAAAAGCCTACTATACTATTAACACTCATCATAGAGGTCCTAAATAAACAATACTCATAAAGATAAGCCCTAGTTCTCATGGGATTTCACTGGTGCTACTACAGGGTGAGAAAACGCTGATAATGAGCAAGTGATGAGGTTATAAAAGAAAAAGAAAACAGCTCAAACCTTAAAAAACAGGAATAATTTAGAAAAGTCATACAACTACAAAGCTTCAGTCATTATGTAAGCAATTTTAAGTCATAAGATTTGTTGACTCCGTAAAGGGAAAACTCCCCCTAAGAGTTTTAGAAGCTGCACAATGCTGCGGAGAACAGCTGCCCTGGAAACAGCCAGCCTCCAGGAGCCCTTTGGAGATGGCCTGTCTGGTGATGGCTTCATATGTGAAGGAACAAGCTCACTAACAGACCCAAACCACAAACCCTACAGGAAACTTATGATCTCGAGGCTCTTCTTCGTTGTCAAACTAATTAACAAGGCAGAGGAGGAGAGGATCGTTTATTAATGCTGTGAGATGTTGAATTTTATGGGTCAATTTGACTGGACCATATGGTACCCAGATATTTGGTCAAATGTTATTCTGAGTGGCCTGTGGGGGTGTGTCCTGATGAGATTAACATTTAAATCAGTAGGCTGACGAGAGCAGATTGCTCTCCTTGATGTCGGCGGGCCTCTTCCAATCAGTTCAAGAACTGACTCAATCAAAAGGCTGACCTGTCCCTAACCAAGGGAGAGTTCCTCCTGCCTGACTGCTTTGGAGCCAGGTTGTCAGCTTTTTTCTGTTTCTGGGCTCAAGTTAAAACATAAGCTCTTCTGGTTCTCAGGCCTTTGGCCTTGGAACTACACAGAGTGGCCAGATTATTATGATCTCTGAACGCATAATAATATGAACACATAATAAACACACACACACACACACACACACACATATATGGTCTGGCCAGCCTGGCCAGGAGGAAGGGACATGGGTGGTTGCCTGGCCTGCCTGCTGTTCGAACTCCTGGTTGAGGGGACAATTTGCATATTAGCCTTTTATTATATAGGATATACACCGAGTGGCCAGATTATTATGTGTTCAGATCATATAACCTGGCCACTCAGTGTATATCATAAGGGCTCTCTTGGATCTCAAGCCGTCTACTCACCTGCAGGTCTTGGGACTTGTCAACCTCCATAATTATGTGAACCAATTCTTTACAATAAATACATTATAATATGGTGTGTGTGTGTGTGTGTGTGTGTGTGTGTGTGTATGTGTTCTGTTTCTGGATAAACTCAAGTAATATATATTGCTTCCTATGTTTGGGAACTTGCAGAGTGAAATAACTTTGCTTGGTACTACCATCACTAGAAGCCTGAGATGGGAATGCAATGTTTCCCCCCAAACACCCCGTTCATGATAATATATAAAGAACAACTACAATTCAACAACAAAAGAACAAACAACTCAATTACAAAAATGGGCAAAGAATTTGAACAGACATTTCTCCAAATACATACAAATGGCTAATAAGCACATGAAAATATGTTCATCTTCATTAATCACTAGGAAAATACAAATCAAAACCACCATGAGATATCATCTCATACCCATTAAGATGGCAAGGATGTGGAGATATTGGCATCCTTGTAGGTGGCTGGTGGGAAATGTAAAATGATGCAGCTGCTATGGAAAACAGTATGGCAAGTCCTCAAAAAATTAAAAATAGAATTACCATATGATATAAGAATTCCACTTCTGGGTATCTATCCAAAAGAACTGAAAGCAGGACCTTGAAGAGATATTTGTACACCCATGTTTATAGCATCATTACTTATAATAGCCAAAAGTTAGAAGCAACTCAAGCATGCATCAATAGATGAATAAACAAAACGTAATATATACATGGGAGGGGATATTATGTGGCCTTTAAAAGGAAGGAAATTCTGATATATGCTACAACACAGACAAACCTTGAGGACATGTTAAGTGAAATAAGTCAGACACAAAATCACCAATGCTGTATGACTCCACATATATGAAGTTAGAGTAGTAGATAGTGACAAAAATAAAAATGGTAATTCCATAGCTAGGGAAGGGGAAGATGGGGAGTAAGGGAATTTTGTTTAATAAATATGAAATTTCAGTTTTATAAGATAAAAAGAGTTTTGCAGATAGATAGTGGTTATGGTTACACCACAACATGAATGTACTTAATACCACTGAACTGTAAACTCAAAAATGGTTAAGATGGTAAATTTCATGCTACATGTATTTTACTATATATATATATATATATATATATATATATATATATATATGATTTTATATATATATTATATATATATGATTTTATATATATTATATATATATATATATGATTTTATATATATATTTGATTTTTTACAGAGGGGAAGAGAAAGGGATAGAAGAGAAATGGAAAGAGAGTTAGAAACTTTGATCAGCTGCTTCCTACATACCTCCTACTGAGGACGTGCCTGCAATCAAGGTACATGCCCTTGACCAGAATTGAACCTGGGACCTTTCAGTATGCAGGCCAATGCTCTATCCACTGAGCCAAACCAGTTAGGGCTGTATTTTACTATTTAAAAACAAAGTTAAAGGCTTAGAGATCTCCAAGATACATGAGTACATTTTTTTTTTAAGTTGCAACAAAATGCAAGTAGTATAGGCTCATTATGTAAAAAGTGATGTAAATATAGATGCATAGAAAGGAGTCAAATTGTCACTAGCAGTTACCAATATAATGGGAAGGGGAGATAAAACAGAATAGGCACATTCACATATCATGCCAGGTGCCTCTGTATTGAGTGAACCTGGTACAAGAAGAACATTTTTTAAAATATATATTTCATTAATTTTTTACAGAGAGGAAGGGAGAGGGATAGAAAGTTAGAAACATCGATCAGCTGCCTCCTGCACACCCCCAACTGGGAATGTGCCCGAAACCAAGGTACACGCCCTTGACCGGAATTAAACCCAGGGCCCTTCAGTCCACAGGCTGATGCTCTATCCACTGAGCCAAACCAGTTTTGGCAAGAAGAACACATTTGTATTTGCTTTTAAAGACGCTGTAACAAAAATGGCAGCAGAGTAAGTAGATGCTGCACAGACAGGCTCCCAGGTCCAAACTAGAATTACCAACTAAAATATAGAAAAATTTACTGAATAATCAATGGAAGACTCGCTGGAGAGAACCCTGATACCTGAGGATCAAAGTGAAGACCCCATAGAGACTGGTTAGGAGGGAGGAGGTGCAAGGGTTGGCCAGGCATCAACAGAGCACAACTGAAGTCCCAGAGAGATATCTCAGCTGTGGGGGGGTTGCCACTGAGAACTCTGGGATCTAATTCCCAAGCTGGGCGCCCCCCAGCAGAGAGCACCAAAACTGGGGAGGGCACCCACATAACATCTGGCTGTGAAAAGCAGCAGGGTGCTTTTTGTGGGAGGTGGAAGGGAAAGATGGCTAGAAATTCATACACCCTCTTAAAGGGCCAAGGCCTAAAATTCCCCGTGGAGCCACCCACCTGTGCTCCGGCAGAGGAACAGCAGAGTGGCCTGGAGCTGGGTGAGCAGAAGCCAGTATCAAGGGCTCTGGGGTGAGAGCTCAGAAGGCCGACACGGAGGTTTCTGGTGTTGAGCCATTCCCTCACACCGCAGAGGTCATCTTTCTCAGTGGGTAATTGCTATAGAGGCAGCTCTGCCTGGAGGGAAGACAACTGACCCACCCTATTGGAAAACTCCTTGACTCTTACAAAGACCGAGAGTAACGATTGGTGTACAGGCAGAAGCAATTACCCCACCCTATTGGGAAAAACAAAACAAAAATACAACTCTTGCCACACCTGTGGACAATTGCCTGAGGGCAGATCAAGAGGAAGTCTAAAAGGTGTTGCAATAAAGTACCAATGACTGAGTGGCTTTAAAAATAGGGATTTATTCTCTCCCAGTTCTGGAGGCTAGAGGTCTGAAATCAAGGGGACATCAGGGCCACATACCCCTGAGGCCGAGTAGAATCCCCCTTCTGGTGGTGGCCAGCAATCCTAGCTTGGCTCACAGCTGCATCACTCCAGCCTCTGCCTCTGTCATCACATGTTTCCTCCCTGTGCGTCTCACTTCACTTGGCATTTTCTTCTTTTTTATAAGGATGCCAGGCATATTAGATTAGGGCCCACCTCAATGACCTCGTCGTAACTTGGTTCCAGTACAAAGATCCTATTTGCAAATAAAATCACATCGAATAGCCTCTAGGGGTTAGGACTTCAACATGTTTGAGGGGACACAATTCAACCTAGAGAGATATTTGTATTTTTTTTATTACAATTAAGGTTCCTTGAACACCCCACTCATGCACCCTTATGAGAAGAAAATAAATATGCTTTAGAGGCAATCTGTGAGAATTAGGAGACTGGATTTAAGAGCCACACTGCAAAGGTTCAAATCCCAGTCAGCCACATACAAACCACGTAACCTTGGGGCAGTCCCTTCTCTGCTCCTTGCCTCAGTTTCCTTATTTTTAAAATAACCGCACCTAGCTCAAAGGAGGAGGATTACATTGTTATTATGAGTTACAAAGTGCTTTGAATGTACTACGCGCTCACTTAACATGAGCGATTGTGTTCTGACGATCACTCTTTGCAGGATCCCAAAGACTCCCCCCCCCCCCCAAGAAAGAGCATTCTTGGGGACAAAGAGCCTTTATTTTTGCAGCGCCTACTCAATGCCTTTCTCTCTAGTCCTTGCCCAACAGTCTCAAGCTTGACTCTCAGAATACCAGCAATTTCATCCGGTGAGGTTTACCCTGCTGCACTAAATAGTCTTCATCCGTGCAGTGATCCACCCACCTCCTGGGGGCAGTCCCATCTGCGGTGTGGCGTCAGCCTCTTCAGGCTGACCGGCTCTCAGAGCGGGGCCACCAAAACCGTCAGGGCGGAAGGCCCATTGCTTCGCATGCAGCCCCGGGAGGGACGCAGAGCAGTCCTCTGCCCAGACCTCCCGCTTTCTGTGATCAGCGCCCTAAATTTGGATTTCAGTCTTGGCCTCCCTTGCTGCTATATCTGTATCCAGTTAATCTTTCAGGGTTGTGGTGGAGGAGTCATGCTGCTATGGCAACCTAACAACTCTGGGCCGGAGGACAGAAGAAATGGAATGTCAGGATCGAGACCACCAGAGGACTCAGAAACACCCATTTCTGCCTCGTTTCACAGAAACGGATCTTGCGGTGCTACAATAAACAGGCCCCCTCTTCTCTTTTTTTTAAAACAAGTTTCCAGCCACTGGCAAAAATAAAGGCCTGCTTATACAAGTATTCTATTCACATGTCATTTCCTAGCAGAATAGAAACTAAAACTCACACTTCATTCAGCAAGTCAGGAAGTCAGCTGATTTCCTTTAAAGCTCTCGCTCTCTCCCTGCATGAAACGAGCAATTGTCCAGTCTGGATTTTTATACATAATATTACTTTTTGACCTGCAGTTTACAAATAAACTAACTGAGGGGACACAAACAGAACTTGGGCCCTCTCATCTCCCAGGGGCTTGGAGGAGCCGGAGGAGGGGAGAGAAGATGAAAGAGCGGCCTCGCTAACCCAGAGGCCTCATCTTTGCCAGAGGCTGCCGCCCACACCGCCGGGGAGCCGCTCACACACAGCACAGCAGTCTCCGCGCCTTTGTCTTCCCGTCCACGTTCTGGAGGGCATTCTAAGGGACAGTAAATTATCTAGAAGGCAAATCACAGTCAAAGCTACACGGGAACACAAACCGCGGATTTAGATGGTGCACCCGGTGTGCAGGCATGAACTAATCTCAAGTGAACCAAAGAAAATTCTGGTAGGTCCGCTACCCCAGGATAGGACCAGCCAGGAGGCATTAAGTGTCACCGACTGGCTTCATCTTCGAAAAACTACTCTAGGTTATGCTGAGACCTGACATCTTAGGGCAAAAATTGAAAAAAAATAAAAAATTTTTAAGGAAAAACAAAGTCAGAAGTACCCTCTGCCTAATCCTCTTTACTTGCTGGCGTTTCAATCTCTTTTTCCAAAGGCAGTTTTCCTGAGCTTGAGCGAGGACAGAGTAGGGCTGGGAGGTAAAAAGGTGATGAGTTCGTTGGGTTATGATTGTGAAATTTTTCTGAATTTTTAAGGGAATAGCAATTGCTCAGAATCACACAGTAAGAATATAAACTGGATCTGGGTAAACAGGTCGGAGAAGTGGGATGTCACCAGGGAAAAACAACTCCGGAGCAAGAGTCAGAGGTTCGAGTCCTTGGCTTGGCTCCATCACTTCCCCTGCCGCATGATTGCAGACAACTTGTTGAAACTCCTTCAACTGTGGTTGTTTCAACTATAAAATGGGTATCACCATACCTGCCTTGCCCTCCATGACTGTGTATACACATGAAACCACATACATGAAAGCCTTGTATAGACTGTTAAGTACTGCTCTGTGAATGTGTTGCTAATTCCACTAAAATCTAGATTTGTTGGATGTAGGGAATGGATGTTCTCCTGCTTTTTATATGCTTCAGCTTCCACAGGAGTTCTTTATATCTAGTAGGGAAAAAGTGCAATTGAAACAAAAAATGTGCTAACCAAATATGCATATAGGTTTTTAGACTAACTCCCCGAAAGCAGGTGTAAGGAAGAGCTGTCCAACTTGGAAAATCAAGGAAATCAGCCATCGCCAACAAGCTGTGATGCACCCACAGGTACCGAACACCCCGGGGCAAAGCAGCTCCTCTCCCTGAATGGCACCGCCACACTGCAATCACTCACTGTTGCCCAAGAGATAAAAAGTTTTAGTTCATAAAATTTAAGTTGGTAGCATGCCATGTCAATTAGCTTCTTACTCTATGTTCAGAGCATTAGCACTAAATTAGAGCTAATTACCCTCTCAATCGACAATTACAAGCTGTTAAAATATACATTAGCATGAAAGAAATACGGTATCCTTGGGAAGTGAAATTCTGATGGGAAGGAGATCAACTCTAACATCTAACATTTAGTGCACTAGTGATCCTCTATCAGCTGCTAACTACCTTTCCTGACCTACACACACACACACACACACACACACACACACACACAACTAGCAGTAGAGCTGCTATCCAGTATAACACACCGTCATTACCAAATCTTGGTCAGGCATGAAACACAGACTTCGCTTAGCATGAAGTCAAAGATACATCAAATTTTAGTGGGATCATTTAAAGGTGCATTGTATGGAACAATGAAGAGGGAAGAAAATAGAAAAAGTAAGGCAAAGGAGATCATTAATCATGAGTTGAACATGCCCATTAAACAAAGCTGAATTGGGTGATTTGGAGAATTTCTTTTTCCATTGTGAGCCTTGGCCAGGTAGTTCAGTTGGTTAGAACTTGGTCCCCGATACTCCAAGGTTGCGCATTCAATCCCCAGTCAGGGCACATGTAAGAATCAACCAATGAGTGCCTAAATAGATGAAACAAAAAATCAATGTTTCTCTCCCTTCCTCCCTCTCTCTCTCTCTCTAAAATTAGTCAATAAATAACAAATTTTAATTATTGTGTTTCAGAATTCTATTCCTTTAGGTACTTCTTGCAACCACTTAACTATGGGACCCTTTCTCCAAGAAGACTTGCAATGATGAGAACAGACTTTTAAAGAGGTGTGAAGGGATTTAACATCTCCTCGTGTCAACATCACCTGCTGATCAGAAGAACAGTTTGTCAATAAACAAGCCCCACCTGGATCCACAAACAAATCAAAACAGGCGCTGCCAGGTCTGGAAGGGAACATTTTCTGGCTATTTTCACTGCTGAACTTTGGGGCAGCCAATTTCAGAAAGGCAATGTTTACCTCGCATCCCCTCCAACCTCACACCTAGGGCAGGGGAGACTAATGACAGTGTGGCGAACAGACCGTGGGAGTAGCTGCTGAGCCAGTGGGAGCACTGGCAGTCTGTATGTATGCAACAGCAGGAAAGCCCATTACTCCAATTGCTGAAATTATGTCTCAGTGGAGTCAAGTTTACAGAGATATTTATAGAATTAACAAAACACTATCACTGGCAGTTTCTTTGGGTTGCCCAATATCCTGAAAGCCTTTTAAGCCTTTGTTGGGGGGGGAGGAGGGAGGCGGGAGGAGGTAGGAAGGAGGAACAAGGGAAGCCAGCCACCAAAAAAATAAAAATAAAAAAATGCTAAGAGCAAAAGAGAAATGACTGGGCTTTTTGCTGTAGTAGTGCAATGCTTAGAGAAAGCATGGGAAACCAAAGCCGTGTCATAACTCATCTGAAAGAAGAAGCAGACTGTCTACTGCTGTCAACTTCAGACATGTGACCCAAGAACTTCCATTAGCCATCAAAATCCTTACATTGGAAGGCACCTGGGAAAGTTATATTTATTTTTCCGACACCTTTTAAAATGTCCTCAATGTTTTAGGACATTTAGGGTCATTTTCCAACCTCTTTTCCCAGGTTGTCCTTTGTATTACAAAGTTCCTGTGGTGCCCATCAGTTGATCTTATTAACTGTGTTGTCATATGAATAACACTATTTGCTTTCTTGGGAATTCTGTCAGCTCTCAGGCGACTGAAAAATGTCCAGTGACTCCGAGGAAGAGGACATTTACTTTCTAGGTCTCAACCGTGGGCTTTTTACCAAACCTTGGTGATCACATCATTTGCACTCAGTTAAATTGATTGTTTCTGAAATGTCCCGCTAGCACTGAAATCGATGTCCAGGCAGGTGGTATCCAAAAGCTCTGAGATCGGTAATGCTTGGGCTCCCCGGCCCAGCGAGAGTCTGGGTAATGAGTCCATGGAAGCGGTTCCAGAAGACAAGCACAGTACATTCAGCAATGCTTGATGTCCTCTCCCTTCCCACATCGCACACCGGCGTGTAAGTCAGCACGTCCTTGGAGAGGATGCCACGGAACTAAAGAGGAGTGGATGAAACCAAACCAGCTCCTCTCAGTACCACCCAGCGGATGGTCTCCTCACACCCAGTTCTTAGGAAAACCTGGTGATTATGAAATAGCCTTCTCTTTTTATTCCTGGTGGTGAAGCTAGAGAAGAAGGCCCCCTGGGCAGCCATAGACAAGTCCTTCCAACGTTTCAGGGATTGTGGAAAAAAACAAGAACATTCCAAGTCAAGAGGTGCTAGAGGAGGTTTAGCTGCAATAACAAGGACTTCTCATGCTGTTACCCCCAACTGTGCTCATCACATTTCTACATTGGTACCCATACCTCACCTTAAATTCAGCAAGTCCAAATCAATCTCCAACCTCCCCCACAAACGGAGGCCCACCTTGGTTTCTCTATTTCTCCAATGGAATGATCCATCATTTTGCTAATGATCAAGGATCAATCCTTAGGAATCATCATTTACATGTATCCTCCTTTTCACCAACGCTCAGACTATTTCTTAACAGAGCTGTCATCCTAGTTAGTAGTTATCATCCTAGTTAGCAGTTATCCTCCTAGTTAGCAGTTATCATCCTAGTTAGCAGTTATCCTCCTAGTTAGCAGTTATCATCCTAGTTAGCAGTTATATCAACGGATTGGGCCCCCTCCCGTGCTCCAAAATTCACGGATATAGATGCTCTCCCACCTACTCAGGTTCTTTAAAAAGTGGAAGTGGTCTTTACGATACTAAACACAATTTGGAAACTATGCAAGGACTACACAGAAGCTCAGCCAAGAGTCTGGGAACAGGGGAAGTCAGAGGTTTCCTGGGAGAGAAAACACGGGAGCGATACCTGGGACAGATGCGCAGAACAGCACCACTCGGACTGTGACTAAAGAGCAACGGGCCATCAGGACCTCAAAAGAAGAGGGGTTGGCCCGCCGAGGGGACCAGAGCAAGAGAAGTCCCTGGGGAAGAACTGGAGGAGAAGTGCAAGTGGAAGAAGAGCAGCGAAGAGGTTTCTGCCCGCACCCCAACCGAGAGTATAACCCTTCCCATTCGCCCAGCTCCCCTTGTTCTGATCCCATACCCATCGGGGGCTGTCTGGTGATGACTCCCCTGGCACCTAGGTCTGCCTGCAGGGAAAGAAGCGCTGCCCCGTGGCAGCCGAGCCCCTCATTGTAAGTCCCACGTGGCCGTGTCCACGCGTGGAGCACTTGTTGGGATCAGCACTCTGGCTCTGGTGCTGGCGTGGGCCTGAGATTATGGTCAGTCACAAACTCCCCGGTGAAGCAGGTGCTGCTGACCCTCGGAGCACACTATGGGGAGCAAGAATGCTAGACCGGAGAGCTCATGTGAAGACCAACGAAATCCAAGTCTCGAGGACTGAGATCAGCTCCAGGCTGATCCCATGGGCAGCCACGGCTGAGACCCACTCAATGTTTTCCAGGCCCAAGAGCCTTCCTTCAGCCTGACTCACCGCTCTTTGCTCTCAAATGCTGTGTGCAGAGGCCGGGCTACTTCCGTGCTCCTCCCTGCCGGGACGGAACGCCCCACACTGTGGCAGGTTGTAAGTGTCTATGTTTATGAAGACGGTGCCTCTAACAGCTTTACCTATGAGCTCATTTGAAGAAAATATCGCAAGTGTACATGTGAGCCCATCAGGATCCCACAGCCCACCTCCCTTGAAGGGCCCTGAACAGTCTCCACTGGGTGCCCGGTTCTTTGAAAAAGTTTTCCTCTGAGGACTAGATAACGAGAAAGCAAGATGGAAGAGAGACATTACAACTTGCTTTCTCGGTAAAACATCAAAATTGATGTAACAAACTAAACCCTCAACAATTTCTAATTTAAACAAAAACAATAAAGAAAGGCCTAGCTAGTTTGGCTCAGTGGATAGAGCATCGGCCTACGGACTGAAGGGTCCAAGGCTTGATCCGGGTCAAGGGGACATGCCTGGGTTGTGGGCTCTATCCCCAGTGTGTGTGTGTGGGGGGGGGGGGCGCGTGCAGGAGGCAGCTGATCAAGATTCTCTCTCATCACTGACATTTCTGTCTCTATCCCTCTCCCTTCCTCTCTGAAATCAATAAAAATATATTTTAAAAGAAACAATAAAGAAAAAATGCTTTTCTTCCCTGTTAACAAGTCATACATATCATGTTACTACCACAAAACTATTCCCATTCCAGAAAATTGGTTTTTTAAGGGGAAAAAAAATCAAGATTGTGCATAGGTGGCACATTTTTATACATTTTTTAAATCGATGAAATATTTCCCTTCCTCCAGAGAAAAATTCTTAGAAATAGTCATTATTCTATTCCTGAATTTCATATAAGTAAAACACACACACACACACACACACACACACACGGGGGGGGGGGGGGGGAGCCAAGTGAATAAAAATCATTTTTTAAAGATTAATTCCTTCTTCCCCCAAAACTCTTCTCCTCTGCCCAACTGGCGTATCAGAAGTGCATCTAGCTGTACTTGGTTGGATACTTTCAAAATCAGGAGATTGCCTTTTTTTTTTTTTCCTTTTAGACAATGCATTTGGCAGCCTGGATGTCCTGTGAGTTTTAGGGGATAGATCTGTTTTCTTTGGGTAGAGGAGACTAGAAAGAATCTGGTGTAGAGCCTAAGAATGCTATGTACTTCAGAAAGGCATTCAGAAAATAAACACCGACTGCACAGGTTTTTGACCACACGGGTTTGCTTCATTCACCGTGGCCTTCTTGGGCCGGCTGTGGCGAGGGCAGGCCATTCTGTGATTGTGCCGCTTGCGTTCAAGACCCGCTATTTTAAACTTTCAAACAGGGAACCTGGGAGTTGAAATGCACCAAACCTTCGGCGAGAGGTCAGGCCTTCCAGTGAGCTCTCAGATGTCAGCTTTCTTTCCTCTTTTGTCACCTGACCTGATATGAAACTTCAGTGGCACATAAGGAAAAAGAAGTGGAACAATGATTTTTCCCCCCAGGGTTCCGTTTTAAAATTACACCTGAGTTTGCTCAGCAAACACCATCGCGTTGGCACATACTCGTACATATTCCTCAAGACATCATCCCTAGCTGGTTGAATTCCAGTTTCAAGAAAAAGATTCCAGACCTAAAAACAATCAAAATAACTCCACCCAAGAGAAGCCGTTTCTGAACTGGGAAGGTAGGGTCAGCGCCATAGACATCTGCACCATTTATCGTCAACTGCCTCATCGGGGAATCCTCAGGGCAGACCATAGTCGCTTGAAGAGGAGGGAATGTGTCTTCTGTTCACCTGGCATTTTAGCCAGGGCTGTTTGCACTGATGTGGGGATCGGATTAGTTTTGATGACGATGTGGTGGTAGCCAACCCTTACTCAGTGCCTGTTTTTGTTTTAGTCACTGTTCTAGTCAGTTTCCATTTGCTGATTCTTTTAATCCTCAGAACAATGCTGCGGAATGGGTTAGGTCCCTTTGCAAATGAATTTAGGCCCTGCAGACGCTAACGGTGAGACTGAGGGCAAGTCAGTCAACCTTCCGAACCCTTCATTTTGACATCTGAAACATAAGGATTATGATGATGCCAACCTCGTGAGATGATATAGCAAGGCTCTCCACACAGCCTGGCACCTGTGTAGTGCCCACCAGAGGGAAGCCGGCAGTATTAGTTGACTGCCTGGTGCAAAGGCGTGCTCACACCCCTCTCTCAACAGCTAAGTATCACCTCACATCACAGCTGAGGCCGAATTAGGGAGATGCTGGGAGTGATTAGTGAGGCTAAACTTAAGATCATTCAGGTGACAGAAATTCTCTGCGGATGAACCAAAAAAAGTAAAAACATCTCCCAAGTCCAAAGGAGAACAATATTTGTAAAAATTAACTGACTTGCTTGATTTGTTTTTGTCTTCCAGCTAGAACAAAAAAAGGTTATCCCTAGTCACAAACATGATCCCCTCCCCTCTATTTCTTAACATGTTCTGTATAAAACCTGTTCTCGTCATTTCTCCAAGTATATGTTACGTTGGGGAAGCACACCTGTTGTGTAAAATGCAATGAGTGCTAAGATGCATCTTAAAGACACAGGGGAAAAACACCTGCTATGTAATTCACCAAGGGCTAAGATGCAGAGACACAGCCAGAAAAGAAAAAAAGGAATGAGAAAGTAAGGGCTCAAGATTCCCCCTCCTGCCCCCTGAGAGAGAAAATCATTTTTAATGCAGTTCAGGATATTGTGAGAAGAAAGCTATCATTTTCAAAATCTTGATTACAACTATATCTGAATACCAGAAGCTGATCTTGGCTAATTAGCATTTTGACTAGAAATAATTACCTATTAATTACACCAATACGTGGATTATCATTCTTAGCAATTTTTTCCATCTATAATTCATTCTATTTTAAATCTTGTTAAGCACTTGTTTGATGGCTTATTCATGTAAATGATTCTGCAAAGCTACTTTCCAAACGTATTTAAAGAGATATATTGATCCATAGAGGGGGTCTTTCTTATCTTTCTATATAAAAACTACATATTTTTTTCAAAGACGTGACCTTTTTATAAGATTCTAGCCCTATGGTATAGTTAGCCTTGGGGAAAAGTACCTTGCTTTATAGAGATCCAACAGCATAAATAGTGAGGTAACACACTTTCCAATATATCTTTTAGTAATTTTCCAAAGGACAAGTGTCAGCTTAAAAACAAAACAAACAGAAGGGTGGAGGAAGGGAAGAAAGGCATCTTATCAGTGGTTGGTCAACGTCTCTGAATACCAGGCAAGACTAGCATCCCTGAGGAAATATACTTTAGTAACTGTAGCTGGCTCTCTCCAAACTGGAAAAAGACCTGCCCCAAAAAGGCTCTATTACGCCAAAGAGACTTTTAAAGATATATTGGAAGACATGTTTATCTATTCTAACCTAAGCTTAAATTCTCTGACTCATTCTCAGGTGTGAAGGGAGGTAAGCGTGGTAAGTGCTTGAATGGAGATAGTTTGGCTAACCCTGTGATTTCTATGGCAAAAGCCTTATTTGATATTTCTTTTTTGATGGAACCTTGGTAGATACTGTTTCCGATCTAAAAAAATACCTGGCGGGTGTGGCTCAGTTGGTTGGATTGCCCTTCCATATACCAAATAATGGAGGGTTCCACTCTGTCAGGGCACGTGCCCAGGTGTGGGTTTGATCCCCAGTGTGGGGAGGCATTCAGGAGGCAACCGATCCATGTCTCTCTCTCTCTCTCTCCCATTTCTTCTCTCTAAAATCAGTCAAGTTCTTTTTTTCTTTTCTTTTCTTTCTTTTTTGAAGAAGAAAAAGGAGGAGGAGGAGGAGGAAGAAAAGGAGAAGAAGGAGGAGGAGGAGGAGGAGGAGGAGACTACTTCAGCCTTAGCCTGTTTGGCTCAGTGGATGACTGAAGGGTCCCATGTTTGATTCCAGTCAAGGGCATGTTCTGAGGTTGCAGGCACGATCCAGCACCGTGTGGGAGGCAACCAATGAATGTGTCTCTCTCACAACGATGTTTCTTTCCCCCATCTCTCCCCCTCCCTTCCACTCTCTCTAAAAATCAATGGAAAAATATCTTTGGGTGAGGATTAACAACAAAAAGACTTCAAAAAAATGCAGCATTTATCAGATAGTCCTAGGACTTTAAGTACAGTATGGGAATACAGTCAATAATATTACAGTACTTATGTATGGTGCCAGGTGTGTACTAGACTCATAAGGGGATCACTTTGTAAGTTATAAAAATACAATTATGCTGAAACTAATATAATATTTAATGTTAACTGTAATTGAAAAAATTTTTAAAATTAAAAATAAGATATCAAACTGTAAATTTTGTAATTCTTAGTTTTGAAGCAGCAATGTGTTGATACATGTATTAACAATTCAGTGAGCAGATGATGTGTGGAGGGGAGGGTTAATAGCATGTGCCTATTTCCTTGGTATAAATACATCCAACATGGCTGATTTCAGGCTATCACGGTGACATCATTGAAAGTGTAGCTGGAAAGAGCTGTGCCCTATTGGAGCTGGTATAAGCTGGCTTTAGCACATCCCTGGAAATAATTACTATATCAGCAATACCATACACAGCTCTAGGCCAGTTTTAATTTGAGTTACACTAGAAACCACCTCATCCAACTTGAAAAATTTTAATTTCTTATTCTTATAATGTCTGTCAGCAAAAGACTGATAATGTTTGGGCACAATCAATTGCATACACCTTGAAGAAAAAACAGGGTAAGGAATGGAATGGCTCCTTAAAGAACAAATCCTATCATACTAATCTCCAATAACTCAGGGCCAGGCCTGGAAGGTACCACCATCCATCGTGATGTCAGAAAGGCTTTGGGTCTTTCCCACACAGTGCGGTCATTAATAAACTTGTGAAAAACATCGTTTACCTGGTGATTAAAACAAGGTACCCAATTTTCAAGAAATGTATGAGCTAGGCATCGTTATGAGCTGCAGAAAAAAAGAATTGTCCTCAGTACACTGGTTGAATGGTGATCCTGGTCATTGAAAGCCATCATTTGTAGGGCCTGACTATTAATTCTGTAGATAATGTGGAAGCAGCAGTAGTCAGCGCTCCGACAGAAAGAAAGGTTGGATGACTTCTTAAAGTTAATCATGAAATCTAATGACTCATTAGAATGACTGCATGCAGTTACAGTACATGGAATACCAGACGCTTGTTCATTTTCTCAGCTTTAAAGGAGACAAAATGTGAAGCCACCAGGGCACCAGCCAAACCTAAACTATCTTCCTGTACCACTTTCCTCCGAATTGTCAGCTTCTCCCTCACATAATTTTAGCAAACCACTTGCGTGAAGAATATGGTTTAGTGCTTTCAAGGAAATGACGGACATGCTAATTCATGTTTGCATGTTCTTATACTACACCTTATCGATTGCTTCTGTACAACAGTGCAGTTGTATTTATTTTTTGTTGTTGTTGAAAGAGCCCATTGTGTTGGAGGGGGGCACAATCTTTTCATGTACACCTGAGAAAGAAATGTGCTATACCCGTGGTCGGCAAACTGCTGCTTGCGAGTCACAAGCGGCTCTTTGGCCCCTTGAGTGTGGCTCTTCCACAAAACACCATGGCCTGGGCGAGTCTATTTTGAAGAAGTGGCATTAGAAGAAGCTTGAAAAATTTGGCTCGCAAAAGAAATGTCAATCGTTGTACTGTTGATATTTGTCTCTGTTGACTAATGAGTTTGCCGACCACTGCCCTGTACATGCTAGAGAACATATTATCTCAAAAAATGAATGACCCTTTCATCTCCCCTCCCTTATTCTCATAGAATTGCAAAGAGTAGTAACATATCTAAACATCTCCACTTTTATCAAGTATTTAATATCAGTATCTTTAAAAATCCTTTGGTTTGTAAATGTATTTATGCTATTCTTCAGGGTTTTTAATAAATTGTTTGACACCTAAAGAAAACAAGGAAAAAATTTATGCAAAGGTGAATTGGCTGAAAACAAATGCTAGTTCTGGCTCCAGCTTTCACTCGCTCACATTCAAAAGTTTTTTGTTTTGTTTTTTGCAATTAAAGAACATCATTTCTCTGTTGTTACCTTATAAGGTAACAACATTTAATAAAACTCTACATTTTTTAAATCCATAATTCTTGGAATATGTATTGTTACTTCAGAAAACAAACAATGGCAAGTTTGGGTACAAGATAGGCATTTAAAGGCTCTGAATTTGTCAAAACAAAATAATTACATCAATTTAGCGATACTACACTGATGATAAGTTTAATTCTGTAAAAGCTTAACCAAAGGAATTAACAACAATCAAGTTGCATATCTTAAAACCTGGAACGAGCTAATAAAAGAGATTATGTTGACTATATCTGGTTATCTAAAGACAGAGCGATTTGTTTTGGATGACTTAGGGTATCACCTTGCCAGGAGCTTGGGGCCTCACCCCAGAGGGAGCCTTCCCAGGCTCAGATCTCATGCTTTAAAGAGTATTGACTCAACCACTAAGACGTACGCAACGTCACACAATGACACAAAGCAACAATGAGCAGAAAAAGCTTCTAATGTAATAAGAAAAGCAAATAAAAGTGATACATTAGTACGTGATCTTTTTTTGTGGATGTGCCTGTTGATAAAGATTTATGAAGCTCTAAAGAATCAAAAACAGAACCTAGGCATTGTCCCATAATTTAATAGAGAATTATGAAAATATTTTCCCAGAATTTAAGAAAGCATGGAGTAACTGAAGAGTTTTCAAGAGAATAATAAAGACATATATGAAATGTGCATGAGCAGAGGGATCAAGGGAGTTTACAATCTTCCCTGTGGAAAGGTTTATATTTTCATTCTCTATTTAGGATACACTTAAACAGAGGGAGCCATTTGACTGTAGTTATCTTCTCTAGAAATTGTGTGTGGTTGTATACAGTCATGTGAAATATACCACAAATTACATAGCTACTTATCAGTACAAGTAAATTTCAGCTCTAGCTTGTTTGGCTCAGTGGACAGAGCATCAGCCTTCGGATTGAAGAATCCCAGGTTCAATTCCAGTCAAGGGCACGTACCTTGATGCAGGTTCCCGGGCCCTGGTCGGAGTACATGCAGGAGACAACCAATCAATCTGTTTCCCTCACCAATCAATGTTTCTCTCTGTCTCTCCCTCTCTCTTCTACTTTCTCTAAAAACCAATGGAAAAATATCCTTGGATGAAGATTTTAAAAAATAATAATAATAAATAAGTAAATAAAAGTAAATTTCATTTAAAAGAGAATGGATTACAACAAAATTTTATCTTTACATAAGAAATTTCTGATAAGAGAAATTTTGCCCTCTCTTATATAATTAAATCTGCCTTTCATGGAGCAGAGGAGGCTTCCTCTAAGTAATAAAATAATGAAGTAAAGCTTTTTAAAATATCATACTTTTAAAACTATCACCTTCTTTATCTAAAACTATAGATAAAATATTCTCATTTATTAGCAATACATTAATAATTACTTCAAATAAGTCACAAAATAAAAATGATAAACATTAAAATAGAGTACAGACAATACCCAACTGTAGAATGCTTTGTGTTTTAATAGCTCACTTATGAATGAGTTGTATGGACCTTGGAACACCTTTTTCAAAAAACAATGTTATCAGAGGTGATTAGGAGTGTCTGTCAACCCAGAGATATCCATTTAGCCCACAATGTCCCTAAAACATAGTACGTACAGTATTCAGGCCTGAAGAACCTTGGCAGAGATTGTGTATTGTTAGGAATAGAATTGTCATCACTCACTAATCACATAATCTCAGGTATATTTCCTCAACTGCAAAAGAGAAGCAGGACACCTGCCCTAGTTACTTCAGATGTTTTTGCTCTGAGCATTAAATACAGTACACAGATAGAGTATAAATAAATCACATTATAAACTACAAATAAAGGTGCCTCGCCCCTCTCCCGGTGGGTAAGTCTTCATTGGACAGATGACCCAGAAGCAACGGGCAAGTTTGGTGATTTGTCCAAGGTTGCAATGTGAGCTCGAGAAGCCAGAGCATTGGACTTCTGGTCTACCTCCCTCTGCACCAGATGTGACATCTAACACACTCTTAGGTAGTTAATCTTTATCGAACACACACTGGGCAGAGTTCCCAAAAAAAGGTGACAGTAATAATGGTACAATTTTAGATGACAAAGCTGAACTCAAGAGAACAAGGTCCCAGCCTGACCTCACCTCTGACTCTAGGGCTTTTATTAGACAATCACAGAGTCACTTTCCATTTCACAGGCTCTATCTCTCTTTCAATTGGGAGAAATACTGTGGCTTCTCCAGTCCTCTTCTGTTCTTTGGGTTTTGTGTTATCGAATAAATAACGGAAAAATCAATGAAAATTGCTGTAAAGCTCCGTGTCCCTTAGGCAAAAAGGGCAAAACTGCTTGCTTTTATTAAAGTATTATTGGCAACTTGAAGTATTTTATGAAAAGAGAATAAATAGTAACTAAATGTTTCCCACACATTCATATGAGGTTTACATTACGTTTATGGGCTTTTGACTGGTATGTTAGGGGAGGAGAGAAGAGAAATTACACTGGAGACAGGACAGACCCTGACCAAGGGCTCTCTAGCAGTCCCTGTTGTCACCAGTACCTGACATTATGGTATACACTCATGTCATTAAACATCTGAATTTCTGCATTATCCAATGAATGCTTACTCTAAAGCTATGGCTCTCGGCTCCTTAGTCTGAAGGTCCAGTCCACTTTTAAAAATTACTGAGAACCCCAAAGAACTTTTATACAGAGCGTTATTTATCGAGATTAACTGTATTACAAATTAAAGAGACTTTGAAAATATTTATTCATTAAGTTAGATTTAAATAACTAACCCATTCTATGTTAACACAAATAATATATTTTTATGGAAAGTAACTTTTCCAGAAGAAAAAAAAAAGCTTTAGTGAGAAGAGCCACAGGTTTCATATTTTCACAAATCTCTTTCGTGTCTGTCTTTGTGGAGGCCAGCCAAATTCTCAGACCTCAGTCTAGGGTGATACATTCTTTCTTCATATAAAGTACATGAAGAAAACCTAACCTCACAGAAATGAAACTGAAAAAGAAAGGAGTATATTAATAGCCTTTGCAGAACATTGCAATATTCTTCGAGATACACGAAAACTCGACAACTACTTGTTTCTTGAAAGGTTACCTGCAGCAACATGGAATCTGAATCCTTGTTGACAAACTAGTACTCTGTAAATTGGTGAGATAATCCTATCTAATAAAAGGGTAATATGCAAATTAACCATCACTCTGTCACAAAGATGGCAACGCCCACAGCCACAAGATGGCGGCACCCAGTCCTCTCAGCCCCGCCAGAGCCCCCCAGTCCCAGGAGGGGGGCAACTGCTGAGAGCAGGCAGTGTGAGCGGCCTAGCGGAATGCTTGCTTCATCGCCGAGGTGATGAGACAAGGGTTCCACCCCTGCCGCAGAGAGCCTCGGGGCAGTGGGCACGGAGTGGCCGGTGGGGTGGAGGGTAGGGGGAACACTTGCATCATCACCCCAGCGATAAGGTAAGCATTCTGCACCCAGCTGCAGATGGGCCTCTGGGCTTCAGGGAGTCTCTGGGCAGTGGGCACGGAGTGGCCAGGCTCCTCAGAGAGCTACTGGTGCATGGATAAGTATGCAGGGCTACTCGTGTGAACAGAAAAGGCAAATAACCTCCTAGTATTATTGTGAACATACATTTCACCTTGCATATCCTCTGAAAGGGTCTTGGGACCTTTGGGTTGCCCGGATCACACTTTGCCAACCTCTGCTAGAAAGATCCAAATCATCCTCTGATGTACAATTGGTGGCATGAGGGAGATACTAGGTGAAATTAGGACACAAGATGAAGTCACCTCACAAAGGAGTGGAAGGAAGATCAATGGCAAACACGCCATTCACTCCATGGTCCATCTTCATCTGGACATGGGGGCAGGAAGCCAGGCACTGTGAGGCAGGAGCACCGAGAAATGGCCCCAGCTGGACCCTTGCAATCGTAGCAGCACCATAACGAGCCAAATATTTCAGACAGGGCGACTTTTTCAGCAATATGTGCAAACCCTTGGGTGCATTGTAAAGACATTTTTTATTGCATCTTGACTGGTAACAACCGGCCCTCGCTCTTTAAACCAGCCGCGCGCATGCACACACATCGCACCTACCTACCAGCGGAGGCGATCAGGATCACCCAGTCTGGGTCCTGGCAATGCCTGCTGCCTGCTTCACCCCAGCCCAGTCTGCTCCCATCTCCTCGGATCTCCACCCAGCACCTGACCCAGGCCTTCTGCTCCCGTATGCATCCCTGCTCTTGTTGTTAGAGTTGGCAAGTATATTTGCTTCCCTTGGCTTTCACTCTTTATGAGGATTGTTTCTCTTTCTGTTCCTGCCTGCCTTAGGGATACCCCCCCCCCCCGCCCCCCGGCCCAGCACACTCCACCCTCTGTGCCAGTTTGAGCCCCTGACATCCAGGTAGATGGGGGGGGGGGGCAGCTCCTTTGAATGAGGGAGCTAGAGAAAAATGGGTGCATTTCATTTTTCTTGTACAAATTTTTCTTTTTGTCTGTTTTGTAGCACAGCACGACAGAGAACATGGAAATAAGTCATTTTCAGGCTATTAGCACATTGAGGAAACAGGCTCCCACAGTAATTAAACTAATGAAGATGCCCCTAGACTGAAGAAACAGCAATTAGAGTTGACTACCGAATAAGCAATAGGGGAAATAAAGACATTCACATTCAGAGAAAGATACCAATTTTAAATAAGAGGTGAAAAAAATTAATAGCAGCCCAAACTCCACTGAGCAGGAAAGGGCTTCTGGTGACTCCAAGAAGACTCGGAGACATGCAGAGTAAGTCCACCATGTTGAAGTGAACACCACAACGGCATCCGATCATGAAAATTACGGACAATAAGTGATAGGCTCAAGGAAGTGGAAACATTAGCACTGGCTAGCTATATGCAAGTGAAGCCCATAAAACAGTTTTTCCCCCCCCCCCAGGTACATTTTAGCTGTTATTTTCCAAACATAAATAACCAACTTTTGAAGTAATGATTTAATTTAAATCCTGTGTTACTCAGAAATGTTAATTTGGAAACCAATCAAAACCCTGCTCCATTGGTCAAGGTGCCTGCTACCACCCGCCCAGCTCACCTCAGCGGAGGGGCCTACACTTTAGGGTAAGGTGACCAGGCGTCCCGCTTTTGGTGGGACAGTCCCGCCAAAAGCGGGACGTCTGGTCACCTTACTTTAGGGTCAGCCAGGGAAGGTGCTGCTCCAGGGTTCCTATCCACAGGTGGAATGGATCTGTCCATGTTACCTATGACAACAGTTATTGCTGGTTTATTTCCCATCAACCTGTCTCTTCTTAACCACAAAGGAACCCAGAGGTCAAAACCAGAGGGAAGAGGTTGGCATAAGGAAGAATCTTCAAATGCCTCCTCTAAAGCTGCAGTTTCCATGTAAAGGTTGGCCAAGTGGTTTGCTGGGCGGGAGCTACCCAGGGAATGTTTGCCAGTCTGCTGGGCAACTGGTATTCTGCGCGCCACCCAGCACGGAGAGCCGCTTGTAGGGTAAAGAAGGAATGTGTGCTCATTATTGCTGATGCTGTTACTATTAATAAATGGGGCTTTATGGATAAAAAAGGAAGTGAGCTGCGACTATTAGCTCATTCATAATTCCTCTTCGAATTTTTTAGTTTCTTTTTCTTTAAGACCCATATGCCTAGCACCTAGATTCAAAGGCTTCCTTTTATAAACTAAAGTACACTATTTTCCTTTGACATTATTATATATAGCCTTGAGTAATCACAATTATAATAAGATTCTTTTTTATAATATTCTAAATGCACAAGTGAAATGTGCTATAAATTCTAGCTATCACCATGCTGACTTTTATTCATTATTATTAGGTGAAACATTAGAAAAAATGGAACCGCCCTGGCTGGTTTGGCTCAGTGGATAGAAGCATCAGCCTGCGGACTGAAGGGTCTTGCAGGGATTCCGGTGAAGAGCACATGCCCAGGTTGCAGGCTTGATCACCAGTAGGGGGCGTGCAGGAGGCAGTTGATCAATGATTCTCGTCATTGCTGTTTCTATCTCTCTCTCTCCCTTTCCCTTCCTCTCTGAAATCAATAATAAAAAATTTTTTTTAATTAAACCTATCAGGAACCTGAACAGATTCTTATTTTATTTTTTAAAATATATTTTTATTGATTTTCACAGAAAGAAAGGGAGAGGGATTGAGAGCTAGAAACATCGATGAGAGAGAAACACTGATCAGCTGCCTCCTGCACACACCCCACTGGGGATGTGCCTGCAACCAAGGTACATGCCCTTGATTGGAATCAAACCTGGGACCCCTCAGTTGGCAGGCCAATGCTCTATCCACTGAGCCAAACCAGTCAGTGCAGATTCTTATTTTAATTCTACAGTTTGGGGCATATCTGCTGTTGAGAGGATGAGGGGGGGGGGGATAGAGAGAGAGAGAGAGAGAGAGAGAGAGAGAGAGAGACGAAACTGTCTCTTTTCCTATCTTTTCATAAGTGCTTTTCATAGCTTATTTTTTCCACACTCACTCCTAAAAAATGCACTTGAGCTGAGCTATTGTAAGATTGTGTCAGAGTCAAACTATTATATCACTGACTATCAGCTATTTCACAGGAGAACTGAATTGACTTTTTTAAAAAAAAAATCAGAATGGACTTTTATAGTTGTAAGGCGTTATCAACAGTGGCTGAGCGTTCCATACAACTTGGCTCAAAATAAAATCGAAAGCTTCGGAAATTAACCTTAGCACGGAAAACATTTAGCTGTGAGCACTATCCAGCTGTAGAAGCACAGAACCAAAAATCAGGAGAATATGCTCAAAAAGAAACACTTTTCAGACGGCGGAGAGAGAAGAGTAAGGACCGGTGTCAGCCAGCCGCAGTGCCAGGCCGGGCTGGCTGGTAAGTTCTCCGGTAAAGAAAACGCTTTTCTGGACCCACTATAATGGGTTCTCTGTGAGCTCCGGGGCCAGGCCTTGCTTTTCTATAGATGACTTTGTTCCTTCTTTACATTGTAAAGCTCAGTTTACATTTTTGTTGAAATACATTGTTGTCATTCCCAATGAAGATGCGGATTCCGCCCCATTTCCACTTTGTGCTCCTAGCTTGTTTGGAAGAGAAAATGAGACTCAGGGCTCTGGTTTCCTTTTGAAATTCTTATTTCATATTCAGAACGAAATGAAAGTGATCTAGCTCTGGAAGGGACGGGTCATGCTTATAGTTAACAACAGAAACCAGGTTGCAGAAAGATCAAAAGACAAGAGGAATTCACGAATGAGTTGAAAGTTAGAAACACACACACAAACACACACACACACACACACCCGTGGAGTCACCACTGGAGATGCTGCAACGTAACCTCAGCAGTCCCAGCAAAGGGGGGACCTTGCAAAGGTCCTCAGGGGCCCCTAAATTCCTTCCTGGGAAAAGAAAACCACAAAGAGGTGGCGATTTTACTTTTTTATTTCAAAGACAAAATAATGCCTTAGATTCTGCAAGCAAATTTAACACTCCGACAAGCCGAAACCGGTTTGGCTCAGTGGTAGAGCGTCGGTCTCCGGACTAAAAAGGTCCCGGGGTTCGATTCCGGTCAAGGGCATGTACATTGGTTGCAGGCACATCCCCGGTAGGGGGTGTGCAAGAAGCAGCTGGTCGATGTTTCTCTCTCTTCGACGTTTCTAGCTCTCTATCTCTCTCCCTTTCACTCTGTAAAATATCAATAAAATATATTTTTTTTAAATAAAAATAAATAAACACTCCGACAAGATATTCTGAGTGATTCTACTAAGGCCTGCTGTCACTCTGACTCGGGAAGGGCTTAACTAACTTCGCTTTCTTTGACAATTTTCACTTAAACTAATCATGGCGCATGGAGTGGAAGTACAGTATGGCAGAAGGAACCTTTTGTAATAACGTGCTAGTCAAGTACAGCTACTTCTTTCAAACCTGTGTCCTTTTAAAGGCACCTCCCTCTCCAGAGGCATAAATCATCCCCCCCCCCAAAAAAAAAAAAAGCAGTGGCCTCCCAGAGAGCACAGGAGCTGGGCGATTGTAAGATTGTCCCAGAGCCAAACTATTATATCACTGACTATCCGCTCTTGGAGGTTTGCCAAGGGGCGGACAGAGCCTGCCTTTGGTGACCACATCGGGACTGTATTAGTTTCCTGTAGGCTGCTGTAACAAATTATCATGAACTCAGTGGTCTGAACAACACACATTTATGATTTTATAGCCCTGGACATCAGTCCAAAATGGGCTTCGCTGGGCTGCAGGGCTGCGTTCCTTCTCCTGCTAGAGGGGAGAGTCTCCTTGCATGCCCTTTCCACCTCGCAGAGGCTGCCCACGTTCCTTGTGGAATCGCCTCTGGCAGGGACACCCGGTCCCTGCAGCCACCTCTGCCCCCTCCCCCGGCAGGAAGAACTGCACAGCCCTGAGAGGAATTTCCTTCTAACGTGGACTCGGGTCCTCTGTGGTCGTGGATGGCACCAAAGACAGTGTTGGCAGATAAGTGAAGTTGGGCCGACGCCCCGTACACCTGCCACAGCCTTCCCACAGGGAAGAAAACAGCCACGCCACAGATTCCCTGCAGCCACCAAACGCCAACGGCTACACGAGGGAGGTGGTGAGCATCAAAACCACGGAGCCGAGAACCATGCAGCTCCCTGAATGAAGGCTAAATCTCCCCCGACTTTGGAAACTAAACCTTTAACAGACATTCGGACAAGACATTTCGCAGAAAACCCCCTCCAAAAAAATGTGCTGAGTGAATGCTAACAGCTTTGTGATCTCTGGAACACGGAGCCCAAGCAGGGCCTGTGCCCTTCATCTCCTGAGGTCGCTGTGCCTGCCCAGAGAAGCAGCCTCCCGCCCGGCCTGACTGTGCAGGGCACACGCCCGCCCCTGGCTCAGCTCTGCCTCCCACAAAGGGATGAGCTGGAAGCAGGCACATGCCGCAGATTAAGCAGCACCAAGCAACATTTTGCAAACAGCTTGTAAACACGAATGCCGTACGGATCTGTGACGGCCAACCAGGATGGCAGGGTGCTCTCCGATCTTGAACTCTCACCATTGGAAACCGCAGGAGGTGAGAGCCCGTGGCGTGGAAGCAGCAAAAGCGTTCATAAGCACACGCGCGCACGCACACACACGCACCGGCACAGGGAGGTCTGGCTCTTTTCCTTGCAGCGGGAAGGACACGCTTCGTATTTCCTAAAAAGGTGGGGCTGATCCTTAAGCTTCTGTTTACAGTTTCCTCACCCTCCTAGTGCTCAGAACAGTCCTAAGGTAAACACGGGCACCTAATAAATACCTACTGAAATGAGCTCCATACTGCTTTATTCGAAGTGAAGCTCTAGAGTCTTTCTCCACCAGAGGAATGATTCGCTTTAAACTGCTTAACAAAATTGTTGTAAAGACATGGATTCCTTTAAAAGTTAGTCACTGAGGAAAGTGATGATTCCATAAAATAGGTTTTTTTTTAAAAGTTCTATATACATATGTGTGTGTGCTCAAGGCCCCAATCTATTTTAAGAAAATACAGTTAATTCTCAAAGATATTTATGAAAACATTAATTTTAACAGTCGAATATCAAGCAAGGAAGCGATATAGAAATTATTAGAGCCATTAAAATGATATTTATGAAGACAATACAATAAGGCTCAGATAAACTTTACATTATCATTTTAAGTGTAAAAGGATGCAAAGTTGTTTATAATAAGTATTAGAGGTCTGGTGCACAAAATTCATACATTAGGGGATCCCTCAGCCCAGCCTGCACCCTCTCCAATCTGGGACCCCTCGGGGGGTGTCCGACTGCAGGGGGATCAGGCCTAAACTGGCAGTCAGTCATCTCTCTCACAATCCAGAACTGCTGGCTCCTAACCGCTCACCTGCCTGCCTGCCTGATCACCCCTAACCGCCTCTACCGGGGCCCCCACCACTGTAGCTTTGTCCGGAAGGAGAACCGTACATCTTCCAGTCCACCAGTTCTAATTAGCATATTACCCTTTTATTAGTATAGAATCTATACTATAGATGATTATGATTACAATGATATTAAAAATAGCACAGAAGAAAATGAAACTTAAATTAATAAAAATTCTTTTTGGAGAATGGGGTAAAGTTTTTACCTGTTTCATTTTTATTCACTTTCCAACTGCTTTATAACAAAAAGTATTGCTTGTATAACAAGTGAATTACGTCTACAATATTAACATGTTTAAGTAGTCCTAGACTTAGAGAGAAATGCTCAACACTGGCTCTCCTTTTCCTGCCAATCAGCTAGACTTTCCTAAGCTTTTACTATGTGCCAGGCACTGGACCAAGTATTTTACGGTCGTTACTTCTTAATCCTAAGCACCTTCCTAAATGGAGGGCAAGACTATTATCCCTGTTTCACGGATGAGGAAACAGGCACACGAAGGTTAAGTAAACCTGCCCAAGATCACAGAGCTCATTAAGTAGCTGAGTGTAACGTGAACCCAAATGGTCCGCCCCACAGCTCATCCTCTTAACCACTGTGAAACCCTCCCTACAGGACTCTCTGCAGAAATGCTGATTAAAGTAATGCAGTGCTGGCAGGCGCCAGCGTGTGTGGGCCTCAGTTTCCTATGGTACTACTCACTTGGTGGCGTTACTGTGCGGTGATACATGTGGACAAAGTGCTTAACACAATGCCTGACACGGGGTAAGCCCTCGGCGTCAGATCGGGCCATTTCTAAAAGAGAACCAGGACCTCTGGCCGTGAGCCCAAACTCTCAGCGGGACGGGCATTCCGTGGGGCCTCCTGAGAACTGTCATGTCAGGCATCTGCATCACTGCTCATGAGGTTCCCGCCCACTTTTAAAGGATGCAATTTGGTGGCTACTCAATGTCCTTCACTCTTCTCCAAAACTCTGATTTTCACCAAAGCACTGATTTTTTAAATGTATCCATCTAATCTTGGTTCTTGGAAATTGAAGAAGGCAACCAAAAAAAAATTATATTTTTAAATCCACATCAGAAATGCCTCTATCAGGCACCTAGGGAATAATGCCACCTTGTCTGGACTTAATGTTGACGACTTAAAAGATAGTTTCCCATAGTTATGCTCCCTGGTCTTTCACGTCCTCCAAGGTCTAGGTAAAAAAATTTAAAAAAAAAAAAATATATATATATATATATATATATTATTGATTTTTTACAGAGAGAAAGAGAGAGGGATAGAGAGTTAGAAACATTGATGAGAGAGAATCATCGATCAGTTGCCTCTTGCACACCCCTACTGGGGAAGTACCCGCAACCAAGGTACATGCCCTTGCCCGGAATCGAACCTGGGACCCTTCAGTCCGCAGGCCGACGCTCTATCCACTAAGCCAAACCGGTTTCGGCATAGGTAAACTTTCAAAGTACAGACACCTGGCCTTCTCCACAGCGGAAGCTCACACTGACGTATGCTCATCCTGTGCTCAGGGAAGCTCCCACTGCCGTCATCGTCATGTGAACAGGAAAACCAAGGTCATGAGCAAGGCTATTATTTTTTAAGCGGGATAATTAGCTTGCTGAGGATGAGTTTCTAAGTGGAAAGTTTACCTGTTCTTCAGTCCAATATCAGAGAGACTGGCAATCTAAAAAGAGTTTGGAGATAAAAGTGGCTGAGCCACTCTCACCTGACACTGATGTTAGTGCTTACACACAGAACACCCGTGCACCCATCTAATACTTTAAAGCAGCCCAGATAGGCACATTAACAGACAGCTTCCAAGCCACTCGGAATGTTCTAGGTCTTAGGCTGGGTGGCAGGCACAGGAGTGTTCAACGTCGTCTTAATCTTTAACGGTACATAAAACGGGATATACTCTTTTGAATGTGTGATAGATTTCGTTGCTTAAAAACAAGATCAGAAGTACAATGGGAACTCAGCCTTTATAGGCGCATATTAGCTAGAAACTAAGCTTAAACCAGGGGACCCTTTTTCCCTTTATTTAGGGTTTATAAACAATGTTGATGGGAGTTCATAAAATGTCAGGCTACAAAAGATTGAAGACCATCTAATCTAATGGGTTTCCAGTGAGGTCCCTGAAATAAAATTCCATCTTGCACAGAGGCCACTGACTTCTTATTCAGAACGGGGAGTTTTCTTACGCCGGGAGCTCACTCTGAATGCCATTAAGAATGACCCTAAGTCTCTTTGCAATTGACGTCACCCCTGGTGCTTCCTTTCCTTCTTGATTTGAGAGTCTCTTTTCCAAACCTGAATTGCTTCAATAAAGATACAGATTTAATCGTGTGTCTTCAATAAATTCAGAGAGAAATGTACAATGTGTCTTAAAGAGAAAAAATTCAGTTTAAAAGGCAGGTGCTAGCTGAAGAAATCGAAAACACCGATTTGAAAAGATATATACGCCCCCAAGGTTCATTGCAGCATCATTTACAACTAGAGGCCCAGCTGCATGAAAATTCATGCACTGGAGAAGTGTCCCTCAGCCCAGCCTGCCCCCTCTCACAGTCTGGGAGCCCTCAGGGGTGGGAAGCGACCCGGCAATTGGGGGAAGGTGATGCCCAAATCACACCTCTGCTGCAGCCACTGCCAGCAGCGCAAGCCTCAAGCAGCCCTGGTTACCTGAGCCTTGGGCAGCCCTGGGCAGCTGGGCAGCTGCCATCTGAGGCTTGCCTGCACCTTAGGCCTGCCCTGGGCAACTGGGGGGCTGAGGGTACTAAACACTGGGATTTTGTGGCTGTGGATGCC
This sequence comes from Vespertilio murinus, assembly GCA_963924515.1. NCBI lineage: Eukaryota > Metazoa > Chordata > Mammalia > Chiroptera > Vespertilionidae > Vespertilio > Vespertilio murinus. The sequence goes on along the minus strand of OZ004704.1, from coordinate 182,249,272 downwards.
ACCATTTTGTGAGGATGTGTAGGTCAATTAGCATATTCCCTCTTTATTAGATAGGCTAGCCAAGTTATGGAGACAACCTTGGTGTCCATCAACAGATGAATGGGTTAAAAATATATGGCATACACATAAGCACACACACATAATGGAATATTACTCAGCAATAAAAAAGTAAGAGGTCTTGCCATTTGTGACAAGGACCTAGAGAATATTATGCTAAATGAAATAAAGCCGAGAAAGACAAACAATACCCTGTGATTTCACTTACACATGGAAACCAATAAATAAATAAATAAATAAAACAAATGACCAAACCAAACAAAACAAAAACAGATTCATAGAAACAGAGAACAAACTGATGATTGCCAGAGGGACGGGAGTGGATGGATGGGCAAAAAGGTGAAGGGGAATAAGAGATATAACTTCCATTTATAAGATAGAAAGCCAAGGAGATGTAGCGTAGAGCACAGGGAATAAAGTCAGTAATGCGGTAATTGCTTGGCATAACAGATGGTTATTATACTCAGTGTGGAGATCACCTCGTAATTATATAAATGTCAAATTGCCATGTTGTACACCTGAAACTAATATACTATTGTATGCCAACTCTACTTTCATTAATAAATCGAATATACCCGGACAGTGTGGCTCAGTGGTTGAGCATCGACCTATGAACCAGGAGGTCACAATTCCATTCCTGGCCAGGGCACATTCCCCGGGGTGCGGGCTCAATCCCTAATGTAGGAGGCAGCCAATCAATGATTCTCACCATTGTGCGTCTATCTCTCGTTCCCTTTCTCTTCCTCACTGATACAAATAAAAATATATTACACTTTTTAAAAATTAAGTAAATAAAAAGCATTGTGGAAATCCACCATTCTTGCTGGCTCAGTTACTACGCAGGAATAAATCAGCACCTGAAATACCAAAAACTAGGACAGCCGAGCAAAGAGCAAACGAGCAAACAGCTAACCACACTTTAAACAACTATGCTTACCAAGGGCCAGCTCAGGAATGAAATATTCAAATAAAATAATAGTGTGTGTGTGTGTGTGTGTGTAGCGGGTAGGTGGGTAGGAATATATGGGAAATATTTGTACCTTCCCCTCAATTTTCCTGTGAATCTCAAACTGCTCTAAAAATGGTCAAAATAAAAAATAAAAATGAAGTTTTTAAAAATAGAACAAGGAATTTTTTTAAATAAAATAATTAAAGTAGAAAATCCCCCCCTCCCCCTTGTTTTTACATGCCTTCTAGGATGTGGAACGGAACAAGTTGTAAAAGAACTGTAAGTGTCCCCGGGAATGACTAGCCCAGGCACACCGGTCCTTGAATGGTCTCCCTGCTTACTCACAGGGCAGGATGGAAAACAGAGCTCCCTGACGCAATCGCGCCGTTGGCTACAAGCCAAATGCCTGTACAACCATTAAAAACAAATCAATTTCACAGGCTGATGGGCATGATGGGGGCCAGCGCTGTGCACACTAGACTCCAGACAGAGTCGGGCACTGCGGGCTTTGTAAAGGCGGGTGCTGATCAGTTTCTGCTTCAAGCAAGAGGTAGCTATTGTTAAATCACCAGAGAGCTCATTTATCTCAGCGTTAAAAACTCATATTCATACAATCGCCTACACTGTACATACTCCTCGGTATTTTCAGGTTTAATTATCTCTGGGCTAATGGAAAGTAAAGACACAAATAAAACAACGACATTTAAGATAGCAGATGCACTTGGGGTAAACGCCCAGAAGTGGGTTTGGTGGGTCATCTGATAGTTCTATTTTTAATTTTCTGAGGAGCCTCCATACTGTTTTCCACAGTGGCTGCACCATTTGCAGCCCTACCAACAGTACACAAGGCTCCCTTTCTGCACCTCCTCCCTAACACTTGTTTGTTGACTTACTGAAGACAGCCTCTCTGACAGGTGTGACGTCTTATCTCATTGTGGTTTTAATGTGTGCATCTCTCTGATTAGCGACATCGAGCCTCTTTTCATGTCTATTGGCCACCTGTAATTCCTCTTTGGAGAAATGTCTATTTGGGCCCTCTGCCCATTTTTTTTATTGGATTACTTTTGTGTGTGTGTGTGTTGTGTGTGTTTTTTTTTTTTTTTTTTTTGGTGCTAAGTTGTATGACTTCTTTATAAAGTTTGGATATTAACCCCATTCAGATGTATCATTGGTGAATATTTTCTCCCATTCAGTAGGTTTTCTTTTCATTTTGTTCGTTTCCTTCACTGTACAAAAGCTTTTTGAAAATGTATGCCCATTCCTATATTCACTGCACTATTTACAATAACCAAGAGATTGAACTTGTGTTCACTGACAGAAGAGTGGATAAAATAGATATGGTACATTTAGACAGTGGAATATTACTCAGTCATTTAAAAATAAAAGAATGGAATCTTACCCTTTTCAACAACTCGGATGAAGCTGGAGGGTATTATGCTAAGTGAAATAAGTCAGACAGAAAAAGACCAAGATCATATGATTTCACTTATTTGTGGAATCTAAAACACACACACACACACACACACACACACACACACACACACTAAACAGGCAAAACAGAAACAGACTCATAGGTACAGAGAACAAACTGACGGTTGCCAGATGGAAGGGGTTGGGAGGCTGGGTGAAAAAGGTGAAGAGATTAAGAAGTACTAACTGACAGTTACAAAGTAATCGTGGGGACGTAAAGTACAACATAGGGAATAGAATCAACAATATTCCAATAACTACAGCTAACAGTGCCAGGTAGGACTAGACTTACCGAGTGCATCACTTTGTAAGTTATATAGATGTCTAACCACTATGCTGTACACCTGAAGCTAATAACATATCGAATGCCAACTATAAATAAGAAATGTTAAAAGAAATTTAAGATGGCATAATGGGAAGAAAAGTCAATGGCACTACAACCAGCTTCGTTCATTTTAGGGGTCTGTCTCCTAGCAATAAGCAATAAGCAAATGCATTATTCTAGGTTTCAAATAAAACAGCAGCAAATAGATGTGCTTCCCCCTTTGAACAGTAATTTTCCACTTAACCCACTAGCCCTATCCGGGTCCAGCTGAGACTCAGTGAGAGAAGAAGAGAGGAAGTCTCTGGTACCACCTGCTTCCTGGCATCCTGCAGTCTCTGTCTGTTTCTATGTCGTTTTCCTTGATGGTCTCTCCACCATTATTTCCAAATGCCGTCGAAGTTTTCTTTCTACTCCCATGACCCAGAATCACCACCTGATCCTACAGTCTTCGGAGTCACGCCAGCCAGACTGTGGCTTTACAACCCCAGTATCCTTATCGGTTCTTATGGACACTGACATGAGAGTGTCTGAGAAGTGAGCGTGTTTTCTACAAGTCATCAGCCTACTTTCTGCCTCAAACAGCAATGCCTCACCCAGAGAGTCAACTAAAATGTACTTTATAAATCCTAACACGGACATTCCGATATTTAACCTCGACCAAGTTCACTAACCAATTACTCTCTTTCGTATATACTGTGTTTAAGACACGCGATATCTTTTTGATTTATAAGAGAATGAAAATATTTGTACCAGGAGGCTCTATCACTTTATACTTTAAAACTATAAAAATGTTGCTAGGTTTCTGTTAGGATCATATTCCTCTTTTGCTCATATTCCTGTTTTTCATTCCCAGTCAGATATGGATGAATCCAAAAGGGTAAAGGAGAAGTTCGGAGGGAAGCAGGAGACTAACACCAAAGACAAATCAATAATGCGACTGGGATAATAACACAAGCAATGCCATTTTATTTATAATCTGAACCCTACCTACTTCCATGAGGGATTTAAAATTGCTTAAAATAAACACGTGTGCAGGATCCTTGAAATAAAGAGAGGAGCTAATCCGCAGGGAAGAAAGGGGAGATAAGGACCAGGAAATAGAGATGAAAGTTATTGTAACGAAGCACTAATTTTGGCCCTGAGCTTAGGAAACCAAAGCTAAAAAGGAAACATGAGAGGTTACAAATTCTCAATTTCATAAACGCGGAAGCAGATGGATTTGTCAGAAGAGACCATCCATTTTCTACTGCTGAGCTCCAAGAGGAATTTATGGCACAGTCCCTCCACAAAATAAGCTGAGAAAATAAGAAATGGAGATTTCGGCTGAAGCCAGGTGGCCATTTCTTCCTTCAACTGTTGCTAGCAGGCAAAGCCCAGATGCTGACATGCAGCTCAGAAAAGGCGGTCTGCGCACAGCTGAGTGAACGTAGTCTGAGCAAGCCGTTCCCTGGCGCTGCTGGGATAGAATGGTGGCTTCTAGAGAACCGGAGGAACTTGTGACTCACCTGCCCTGCAAACTGTCTTCCTCGAGGAAGAATTAAGGTTGCTGGTGGGCAAATGCAGCACTGCCTGTGGATACTGTTGGCTGATGTTCTGTTAGCAAAACAAAGGACCTTGCCTTGAACTCCTGCCTCGAAAGGGGCTCTAGAGCCGAAACCGGTTTGGCTCAGTGGATAGAGCGTCGGTCTGCGGACTGAGAAAGGTCCCGGGTTGCGGGCACATCCCCGGTAGGGGGTGTGCAAGAGGCAGCTGGTCGGGGTTTCTCTCTCATCGACGTTTCTAGCTCTCTAGCTCTCTTCCTCTATGTAAAATATCAATAAAATATATTTTTTTAAAAAAAAAGAAAGGGGCTCTACGATGACTCCTATAGGCAAAACCCCTATAATTTTTCAGTAGCAAGCTTTTTTAAAAAAATTTAAATTCTTTATTGTTTAAAGTATTACATATGTATCCTCCCCACCCCCACCCCATTGATCTCTCCCTGGCCACTCCCACCCCCCAACACATGCCTTCATCCCCCTACTGACTATGTCCATTGGTTTTGCTCATATGCATGTAGATAAGTCCTTTGGTTGATCTCTTACCGTCCCCCCCCACCCCCAACACACCACCAGCACTACCCTCTCCTGCCTTCCCTCTGAAGTTGACAGTCTGTTCCATGCTTCTGTGTCTCTGGATCTATTTTTGTTCATTACGGTATTCCACAAAATGAGTGAGATCATGTGATATTTATCTTTCTCCGACTGGCTTATTTCGCTTAGCATAATGTTCTCCAGGTCCATCTATGCTATTAAGTATAAAGCTCTTTTAAAAATATATATATATGTTTTTTATTGATTTGAAAGAGGAAGGAAGAAGGAGAGGGATATAGAAACATCAATGATGAGTAAGAATCATTAATTGGCTGCCTCCTGCACACCCCTCACTGGGGATCCAGCCTGCAACCCAGGCATGTGTCCTGATCAGGAATCAAACTGTGACCTCCTGGTTCATAGGTCGAGGCTCAACCACTGAGCACTCTGGCTGGGCCAGTCACAAGCTTTTAATAAGCTTTACGTGCTAAACTATTACTCAAGAAATACCAACCCAAAGTTCTGGACAACAGAGACAAACCATGTTAGTCTCTAGAAAGTTAAGGGCAGAGGTTATCTGGTGGTTGACTCTATCACAAAAACACTGCTGCACGGTTTCAGCAGAATAACAAATTCTGGGAGAAATTATATCCTGTTGACAGTTCACCTGATTGGGTCAATGGAAGCGGCTGGGTCAATGGAAGTACTGGGTAAACATTAATGAAGATCTTTTAGGAACAAAACATAAAAGAAAAACAAAACCAGTAACAACCATAAAACCCTGGGAAATGCCTTCCCAGGATCCTGTTTTCAGGTGTGGGCCATTTAACGCTGAAATGCCGTTTCCTAAGGAGCCGCCTCACCAGACTGCCCGGGTTTGTGACAGCGACGTGCACAAATGAGGGGCCTGGCTTCCCTTTGCCCTGGCGGACACCAGGCTTTTAGCTTTCCTAAAAACAGAAAAGAGATTTCTAGCTGCGATTTTAAAAGAAGAAACGGCCAGGACAGAGCTCTGCTTCCTGGATTTTAACACTGAAATTTGATCTGCCAAAAGGTGATTAGTCACCCCCGTCTGGCATTAGGAATGATGTGGTACGAGGTTTTGGAGTAGAATTAAAAGTGGGACAAATACTCTGGGAGTCTGCAGAAATATGGCTCTTCTCGCCAAGACCCAAGACTACAAGTCCATAAATCCTCCCGAGTGTCAATGGAGAACTCCTAGTGTTTAAAGAAGAGAGAGGGGACTCTTCCCCCTCCCGACATGGGAGTCAGTTCTGTGGGACTCTTTCCCCTCCCTCCGTGGGAGTTTGTCCTTATTCTTCAATAAATCTCCACCTTTGCTAGAAAGAGGAGGAGGAGGAGGAGGAGGGAGGCACAGAGTTTTAAGGAGATGCCACCTGAGTAACTGATCTGTAATCTGAGGAGTGATCAGAAGAAGCTATACCTGAAAATTGTAGGAAAAGGATTACTACTGTCTCTAATGACAACACATTTGTATATTGCTTTGTCTTTAATAAGCACTCTACATGTTCACCTATGTTATTATCACATTTAACTTCTTTTTATTCATTTATTGAGGTAACATTGGTTAATAACATATCAATTTCAGGTATACAACATCATAATTCAACATCTGTATTGGGTGCTCACCACCAAAGTCTAATTTCTTTCCATTACCACTTATTTGTCCCCTTTACCCAACTCACCCTTTCCCATCTCCCATTCCCTGTGGTAATCACCATTCCATTGTTTGTATCCATAAGTCTGTTTGTTGCTTTTCGTTTTACATATCCCCATATGAATGGAATCATATGGTTTTTTGTCCTTTTCCATCGGACTTTTTTTCACTTGATATAATACCCTTAAGATTCGTCCATGTTGTCACAATGGCAGTATTTCATCTTTTTATGGCTAAGTAGTATTCCACTGTGTCTTCACATTCTTTTCAATCCATTCATCCACTGATGGACGCTTAGGTTGTTTCTATATCTCAATTACTGTACATAATGCTGCATGAACACAGGGATATATATATATCTTGATATATATATATCTTGTTGAATTAGTGTTTTTGTATTCTTCGGATAAATGCCCAGAAAAAAAAGAATTGCTGGATCATATGGTGGTGGGTCTATTCTTAATTTTATAAGGTACCTCCATACTGTTTTTCCATCATGATTGTACCAATTTATAATCCCACCAAAAGTGCATAAGGGTTCTTTTCCCTACATCCTCTCCAATACTTACTTCTTCCTGTGTTTTATATAATAGCCATTCTCATAGGTGTGAGGTTATCTCAAATTCTTACAATAATACTGAGTCTTTTAAAAAAAAAAATACTGTGAATGCCCCACTGAATAGATGAGATTATTAAAACAAGACAAGTAACCTGTCCAATATCATATAGACAAAGAAACAAGGGGATAGAATTGGAACTCAGTGCTACTAGCACTTAAATCTTTTTATCATAGAAATTAGAGCCCATTTGTCTTGACACAATCCAAGAAGTCAAGCTTTTTTTTACATTTAATTTTATCATAGAAAAATTTTTTTCATGCAAAACTTGTGGGCTGTAACTATCTTACTTATAGTTTAACTAGAGTCCCAGTGCATGAAATTCCTGCACTGGGAGGGGGGCGGTCCCCTCAGCCTGGCCTGTGCCCTCTCACAGTCATGGAGCCCTCTGGGCATGTTCAACTGACAGTCGGGATATCCTTAGCACTGCGGCTCACCAGCTGTCACCTTCTGGCTAATCGATACTCCCCCTGTGGGAGCGCACTGACCACCAGGGGTAGCTCCTGCATTGAGTATCTGCCCCCTGGTGGTCAGTGTGTGTCACAGCAACTAGTCATCCTGTAGTAGGGTGGATTTGCATATTAGCCTTTTATTATATAGGATAAAACAAGTTAAGGTGCTTAGATTATATTCAATAAAAATGTAATCTCTTTCTGTCATAAACATCTAACAGGTTGCCTTTACGTTGTTTTAAAAAAATGTCCTGATTTCAGTCCTCACTCCTTCAAACAATGGCTATTACTCCAAATATGCAGGGCAATTTGATAACAGGAATTAAAGGTTTAAAAAGCAGGCATACTATTTGGAAATGTCTATCAAAGATGTTAATGTGCATTATCCCAGCAACTCCTCTTCTAGTAGTTTATGTTAAAGGAATCAGGACCACTGCCCAAAAATGTAAGTAACCGGATGTTCCTCACAGTGCTGTTTATATTAATAAGTCACAGGTCATCTACTTTCTTCTCTTCTTTGTCTTTGGTGTGACATAAGCCAGTATGTCTTTTATAAATCAGAAAAACAAAGTCGTTTTTAATAAAGGGAATGAGAGGAAAAATAAATTTTGACACAGCAAATCAATTTTTTTCCCTAAAGAAAAGATCCAGATGAGTGTTCTCAGAAATGTGTATAAAAGAGGTATAGCGTAGTATTTTATAATAGTGAAAAACTGGGCAAAACTAAATATTTTTCTATCATCACAATATTAACATTTATATCATCACAAAATTGACCACTACAGTTATTTAAACTGTTGATACTTGCTTCTATTACTGAATAAAGGAAGCAAATTATAAAATACGATGTATACATACATACAGTTATATCTGTATTTGCAGAGGAACAAGCGTTAGAAGGCTATGGCTATACTGGGATTAGCCTCAGTGAACAGGACAAGGTAACAGTCATGCTAGGCAAGGACTCTGAAACTAGACTGCCTGAGTGCAAGCCCAGACTGCAGCACTCTCTACATGTTCAGTGCTATCAATTTCCATTTGTTAAAAGAAGTACGAAACTCAGATTTTTTAAATGAATCTCCCCAAAGACAATACAGGAGTATTTATGTTGTTGTTGGTTGTTTAGTTGGTTTGTTTACAAAAGTGCTGTGTGAGCCGAACAAAAACACTTCTGCATGGGCTCCCTTTCAGGATATCTGGTTTACAAGTCGATCCTAACGAATGAGGTAACCACTTAACCCCTCAATGGACACAGGACACTCTGAACAGGAAGGCTACTTTTCATAACCTGGAGAGTGTCCTTTCTGGCGGGGTCTTTCCCATTGCTCCTCAGATCTACTCTCCCCCTCCTCACCCTGCTCTGGGCCCCAGAAGGCCAGCTCCTCTGACTATATCTCTTGGTATTCTGCTCTCTGGGGTTCATTGGAGTCATTCAATGGGATGACCTACAGGAAACAAAGGAGAAGGAGGAGAGGAAGGTTGGGGTGGTTAGCCCCTTGGCTCCTGCCCTGCCAGGTGACTGCATTCTTCTCCCAAAGGCCTCAGCTCCCATCAGGTGGCCCTCTCCTGCAGCTAAACCCTTTACAAGGTTCCAGGAGACTTTCCCTTTCCTTGTCCCCTTAGGGCGAAGGAGCGGTATTGGCTTTCTGTTGTTAGCTCTGCCAAGTCTTGTTGATTTCTCTGGCCCCTATCCTCAGCTTTGTTAGCAGTTCTTTTTCTTTTCCCCCATTACCCCTCTCTCTCCAGCCAGGACCGAATTGATACATCTTCCCACATCACATACCATGATCTAATCCTGATACTAAACAGGCAAGATCATGATCCCGCCCTTCTAGACCTGGGAGCCTAAATCCACTAGGAAAGAGATCTGCTAGGTGAGGCTACCGTGACCCTAATTTTTTTCTAGGTTGAAAAGATACTATTTCTCTAACCTTACATGAACTCTAATTTCTAAATCACAGTTCTGAAGGACTAAAATCCTTAGCTTAGCAGTCCCACACTGGAACAGTTAACATGGAAGGCAAAAAACAAAAAAACAAACAAACAAACAAAAAAAAACCCAGTATCTTCCCAATAAAAATACAATTTGGAAAACATGTGTGCTCCATGAGGCAAAGACCTTTATCTTATAGTTTCCTGAAATGGCCTCATAAGACAGTTAACAAATTTTTAATAATTTTGAATGAGATGGGCCATTAAGATGTTATATTAAAACTTTTCCTCCCTTTTAACCCCATTAAACACTTTTTAGATGCCCTGCTTAATCCAAATACCTAAATATCCAATTATCAGACACTAACAGTCAACATGAAGAGGGTCATTACACTGCCCCTGTGCACCTCTTAAGGCTGTTCTTGACTCCTTGTATTGTAGTTAGAAATGTAAAGATTTTAATCATCATTACTAAACGATTAGTTCATGTAATCACTTACTCAGCAAATGCATATCTACATATCTATACCTCTCTAGATGTTTAGCACCAACCAGGTACCCATTTTTACTCTGTGGCTATGACAATATGAGGACCCTGACCTCGAGCAACTCAACATCAATGCTATTGTGTACTTGGAAGGCAATGAGATGACACTTTAGTGAAGCTAGTTCAAATGCCAGAAGCACATCAATGAGGGATCTGCTAAGCCAGTCCACAGAGGATGAGAGGTGTGGGAAGAGAAGGAGGTATTCCAGATGGATGGGAAAGCATATGCCAAACACCAGAGAGGGACAGCAGCAATTTTACAAGTTTGTGCCTCTGATACCGAGTATAGCTCATGCCCTAGAGTAGGCGTTTCAATGAACAAAGTGGGATTTCACATGGAAAAATCCTACTGTCTTCATTATTTAAGTACCTGTGACTGTAAGCGACACAAGTGATCATTCATGGTTACTGGAAATCGTAGACCTTATAAAAGGCATTATTTGTAGTGTTCCCAAAATGAAAAGAAAAACGTCCTAACATGAGCAACGCACACTCCTGTCACTTAAATGCCAAAGCAAAAATTAGGCTCCAACAAGCTGCTGGTATGTTAGGAGGGCTGAGACTAGTTAAATATTTTAAATTCATTCATGACTTAGTCATCTTGTCATAATGACTATTTTAACGTGTTCTTCAGGGAAAAAGTACAACCACCAATTAAATCTGATTCAGTGATAAAAATCTAACCTCTGGATAATAAAAATTGGGGATCTTACTCCTTCCTTTCCTTCAGCTGTTCCTCCTGCTGCCGTTCCCCATACAGGCCAGTTCTGTCCCGTTGCCTGTACTTATCGTTTTACCTTTAACCAGGAGAAACTGTAAGTGGCAACTGATTACACTGGCACTTGGAAAAACAGCATTTTTGTTCTGTATGTTATGCAGCGAACATATGCTAATATGGGCACAGAGAAAACCAAGATGGGCATATACACAGCACAGCAACAGCAGTCGCCTAATGGGGAGGGGTGTGCATTACGGGAGACTTTTGCTTTCTATGTTATGAGTTTCTATTATAAATATCTGAAAATCTATGGCAACCATATTTTACTTTGTAAGAGAAGAAACAAAGACATATTCTTGGAGTAGGTAGCACATGAGTCAGCTTCCGGTACAGGATCTGGTCTAGAAATCTCAGCAGATCCTGCAGAAGAAACCCCAGCAGAACAAGAGGGCACAGTAATCCTTGCAGAGACCACGTAAAGCCACTGCCCATCTGAGTCTCCCCCTCGTTCCTCCTCCCATGGCTCACAGGGCCAGGAGGAAGCAAACCATCTCTCTCTACTGCCCGAGATGCCTCTTTCAAAGGGAAGATGCACACAGGACCTCTTCACTTAAAGATGCTAGGTTTTGTTTTTAAATAGCAAATGTGTTTGCTAAAACATAAACTTTATTCAGCTGGAGAAAAACAGGTACATGTTGATGGTTCAAGTGCCCCTTGCTTTAGATGGTCTCTTTCAGCCTTTAAGAAGAGGCCATTTTCAATCAAAATTAAGCATTTGTGAAACAGTTTCCATTGGGCAAAGATTATAATTTGCCAGATATTGTTTCTCCTGAAACCATTTTCTCTTTCCTTCTTGTGATTGCCCCTTCAGTTATCTAGAGAACAAACACCATCCTCTTATATTGCCAGTTTTTCAGGGGTTGGTTATTGTCTCAAAAAAAAATGAATATAAAAGCATGACTTGCTACTGTAATTCATTTGAGACTCATTCTGGCTAATACAAGAAATACTTGATGGATGAAGAAAACAAAAATGACAATGAAGCCAGCCACAGCTATGAACTACAGCAAAACTCCTAGAATATAAAAGTAATAATCAGAATTACTTAATCATGAAGAAATTAATTGGGTTCTCCGGGAAGCAAGAATAGTAATTATGACCAGAAGGATAAAAACATAAGCATATTTCATTATAGAAAACTAAGCATCATCTAAATTTTCAATAACAGAAAAATGGTTAAATAAGTTTTATATACAAGGGACAGAATAGTATGCATCCATTATAAACCACATATTCAGAATGGCAGAATACTGATGATTACTGGAGCTAAAGAAATGCTGGGTATCTAGGAGTTTATTATATTATTCTAATTTTTGTATGTCTAAAATTTTCCATAAAACATGTTTCACATAAATATGTTTTGTAAAATTAGTAACACAGGGAAATGCTCATCATAAACATTAAGTGAAATGGGAGTGAGGGACAAAGTACAAACTATACAATAAGGACATGATTCTGATTTTGTTAACCACACACACGTACACAGAGAAGCCAGCCTGGGAGGAAATGCTCTAAAATGATAAGCAATGGCCTCGCCAATGTGGCTCAGTGGTTGAGGATTGACCTATGAACCAGGAGGTCACGGTTCGATTCCCGGTCAGGGCACATGCCCCCATTGCGGGCTCCATCCCCAGTGTGGGGCGTGCAGGAGGCAGCCAGTCAATGATTCTCTCTCATCGTTGATGTTTCTATCTCTCCCTCTCCTTTCATCTTTGAAATCAATAAAAATGTATTTTGAAAAAATTAAAAATAAATAAAATGATAAGCCACATGTGGCTCTGGGTGACAGATCAATGATGATGAGTCTTTTCTTCTTTTACTTTTCCATATTTAAAAATGTCTTAACAATGACTATGTTTTACCTTCGTAATTAGCAACATGACAGACAGGAAAGGATTCCTGTTTGAGAAAGGAAGAAGACAAGAACATCTAGCCCAGGAGAGAGAGCTGGCTATATATATTTATATTCCTAGACACTGCTGGGGGGGGGGGGGGGGGACACAGCTAAATCAAATTAATCATCTAAAAGGAGCTTACAAACTATTCCAGGAGACAGATACCTTTGATCAAAAAAGATATCTAATGCTACCAGGCTGTAAACAAGAGTTGAAGGAGTTCTTACAAGTGCTATAGTAGTTCAAAAATAAAGAAAGGAAAGGGAGGGAAGGAGAGAAGGGAGTCACAGAACTGAAGCAGTGGAGGAATGATGACCTCACACACAGGGCTGCCAGGAAAATGGGGGTCCAAAGGTGGGATTTGGAGAGGTAGAGATGGAAGGAACTTGGGAGACCAGGGGCGGTTTGAGTTGAAGGCATGCCTGGATGAAAAGGAAATGTGAGATACAAAACAAATCACTTTGGCTGAAACAGAGTTCATGTAGAAAATTGATGAGGAATATGTCTGTCAAGTTAGGTTAGAGTGTCAAGTTAGGAAGGTTTTCAACTTCGTCAGACTCCATGCCTCTTTAGAATCCTGTCATGAAAATCACAGATTATATAACCTAATCCTACCTAATAAAAGAGTAATATGCAAATTAACCATCACTCTGCTATACCCACCAGCCATACTCACCAGCCACACCCACCAGTCATGCCCACCAACCAATCAGAGCGAGTATGCAAATAAATCCAATCAAGATGGCTACAGCCACAGAGAGCAGGAGGGAGGCTTGGGTTTCCCTGGCAACGGAGGAAGCCAAGCTTTCCGTCTGCCCTTGCCAGCCTAAGCCTCCACTCAAGGCTACAAAGTTTCAATTATAGAAGGTAAACAAATCCAAACAGAAATGGCAGCAGCCACAGAGCTGGAAAGAGCAGGAGGATAGGGTTGCCCCTGGCTATGGAAGAAGCAAAGCTTTCCACATACCCTGGCTGGCCCAGGCCTCCACTCCAGGCTATAAAGTTTCACTTATAGAATGTAAATAAATTTCAGATACCTGGGCCTCCCCTTGGGTCGCTGGGGGACATGGCTGACCTGCAAACCACCACAGGCCCCTCGCTCAGGTCACCCCACTCCCCAAGGGAACCCTCACCCTGATCTGGGACACCCTTCAGGGCAAACCAGCTGGCCCCCACCCGTGCAGCAGGCCTCTAGCCAATCTAATAAAAGAGTAATATGCAGATTGACCATCACTCCAACATGCAAGATCAAGATAACTGCCCCCATGTGGTCAAAGATCCTGCCCCCATGTGGACACAAGATGGCCACCACAAGATGGCCAGCAGAGGAGGGCAGTTGGGAGGCACCAGGCCTGCAAGAGAGGGCAGTTGGAGGCAACCAACCCTGCAGGGGAGGGCAGTTAGGGGTGACCAGGCCGGCAGAGGAGGGAAGTTGGGGGCATACAGGCTAGCAGGGGAGCAGTTAGACATCAATCAGGCTGGCATAGGAGTGGCAATGGGGCGATCAGGAAGGCAGGAAGGCAGGCAGGTGAGCAGTTGGGAGCCAGCAGTCCTGGATTGTGAGAGGGATGTCTGAGTGCCCTAAGCAGATATCCCTCAAGGGGTCCCAGATTGGAAAGGGTGCAGGCCGGGCTGAGGGACACTCCCCTGCCCCTATGCACGAATTTCATGCACCAGGCCTCTAGTCTATATATAATTGTTCTAAATCAAAGTTGTGAACAAGCTTCGGGATAAAGGAGAAGTAAAAGGGAAATCATTTACAGTGGTATAATATGCATTACAATATGTACATTTTCAGACACGAGATCTGTAGAAGACATAACGAAGGGGTCAGATCCTTGCCCCTATACTACAGTCACTACGAAGTCAACAGCTATGCAAAGAGACTGGTTTGCCAGTTACAAACCACAAGCAATGGTGCCAATGTGGGCAGAGACTCCTGGTAAAGTCCAGAAGAAAACAAAATACTGACCCCTATTCATTTAAATTGTATAGGAAACACCTCAGTTGGTTGGAGGGTATCAATAGGGTTTTTCATTTTTGTCGCCTGGTAGACATTGAAAGTTGTGTGGGATGTGGGGCAATTCTCCTTGCCCCTTTCCAGCATCCTTGGCCCCGCCCACTAACTGCCAGCAGCAAAGCACACCTTAACGTTGTGGAAACTGACACCATCCCACAAGTTTCTAAAGTACCCCCCAGGGGCCGTGAGGCTGGGGTAGAAACAGTCTGGGAGCACCACTGGCATTCGGGCAGGGCCATCCACCTTGGACACAGCGAATCCCATCAGCCGGTGCTCAAACCCAGGCATGGTGATAACCAAAAACAGCCCCTCGTCTATCCTGTTCAGGAGCCACCACTCCCCCTTTGAGAGACACTGACCAAGATCTTGGAAGGTTTGAATGTCAAGCCACAGAGGCCACGGAGGGAAAAGGGGGTCTGACCTAAAGAACTCTAATTTTAGGAAAATTTTTTCATCTTTCGATGAGGCATCTCTCAAAGAATTTAAGCCCAAGCCCAAAATCATGTGAAAGCACCCTTGAACTTTCACGGACCTTTGATTATCTCTCGAGCCCTCAGGCAGCCTTTGGCTACCACTGGAAGGAGCGAGCCACTCCGAGGCACGTTACCTGGGAGTCCGGGAAATACAAAGCTCGAGAGGTGACCACATCTGGGCTTTCATGTCGCTCAAGCGGGAAGGTCCCATGGGGTAAGGCATGAAGAGAATGCACTGTCACTCCCTAGAAAGTCCCAGCACCGCTGACAGAGTAGCTATGACGTGGCTAGAAGAGAGAGGACAGGGAAGGACTCCAAGACACTCAGGAGAGAGAAAAGGGGATAGGCTGCCTAATCAGTGTCTTCCCACCTTCGGCAACCCAAGCCCTTTGAAGATGGACATGTTTAAGAACGCTCTGTCTCCTTAATCTGCTCTATTTCTCTTCACAGCACTTATCAACACCTACAAGGCCAGCCACATCGTAGGCGTGCCAGTGCTCAATGAATTAACAAATACGTATTGCAAAACCGGCATCACCCTTTCTTCATGGACCTTACATTCTAGTGAGAGGGTTCAGAAGACAAATAGATGTGTAAAATAACATGCTCCACAGTGATGAACGCTATGAATAAAATAAATCGGGGCAAGGGGTTCAGAGAGGGTGGCTGGGAAGGCTTCTCTGGGGAGACATGTGAGCTGAGTGAGACCTGAATGAAGGAGGTGAAGAAGTGAGCCACACATACCCTGAGGAAAAGAGCAATCAGAGGGAACTCCCGCCTTGTATGAAAATTAAAGTTATCATGATGAAAACAAGGTAAAGCAATGGACTTCGCTTTCATATTAAGGAAGGGGTTATGTCTTGTATACAACTATATCTTCAATTTCCAACATTGTTGGTGTTCCTTAAAAAACAAAACCAAAAAAAAAAAAAAAACCACCATTCTCTTGCTCTGGCCGGTTTGGTTCACTGGATAGAGGGGCGGCCTGGGGAACTAAAGGATCCCAGGTTTGATTCCGGTCAAGGGCATGTACATTGGTTGCGGGCACATCCCCAGTAGGGGGTGTGCAGGAGGCATCCGATCAATGCTTCTCTCTCATTGATGTTTCTAACTCTCTATCTCTCTCTCTTCCTCTCTAAAAATTCAATAAAATATATATTTTTAAAAACACAGTTCTGAATAAGCACAAAATAAAAATTTGTGAATGAATGAATGATAAGAGCCATCTTATTACTTCCAGGAAAGATATACATCCTCCCCCATATTGAGAATCACTGGCTCTAACCGATGTTAACATTGCTTGGCTTCTTAAATTGCTTTGCTATTTAAGTTGAATCTTGCTACTTATATTGGTAACATATATTTAATGCAGCATGTACCAGAAAAATATCAACACGGAAAATCCAAATGAAGTCTCCATACCACATATGGCTAAAATATTTCAACACGCTGGAGTGAAAACATGAGGCTCTTTGACCCGGTAGGTGTCTGTGAATCAGAAAACCATCAGCCTTCCTAGACCTATGGCCGTCATTGTTTCCATCCCCACCTCTGGGCATTCCTCATAGATGAGGATGCAAATGACTCCACCTTCAAAAAATTTCACACATAATGAATCATTTCTCCATTTTAACTCTCGTCTCACCTCTAATGTGTTTTAGTTAGTGTGTAAAATAGACCAAGCTCCAAAATGAAAACTCTCTAGGATAAGGTACTAATTTGAGCTCTTTGACATACTGTTCAAACAGCTAATGCAAATACGGAAATGTCTTTCTTGATTCTTAATACGTTGTGTAAGCTTTAATAACGTAAAACTCTTCTGAGATGATTAAATAAAAACTGAGCAGCAACCTCTTCCTTCCTGCTGAACACTAACTGTCCCACATAGGGGAGAGAAAGTTAAGCTTTTGACAGAAATACACTCGCTCTCCAAAAACCCTTTTCCTGACAATAGAATCAAAATTTACAACTTCCAGGCATCAAATCACAGTATGCAAAAATGGAAATTAAAAATATGTATGTATGTGTATACACACATACACACACTCACATGTATGAAAAATGTGTGCTCGGGAATTAGTAAAAACAAATGCCCTAATGGAAAAGGAAACAGAAAGAAAGGATAAAAACTACAGCAGGACTATAAGTATAGGAAAGAGTACCACCAAAGAAATGCACCTGAAAATAATAAGAACCTATCAAATGAAGGTTTCTTATGTGTGCTTGTTTTTAAATATATTTTTATTGATTTCAGAGAGGAAAGAAGAGAGGGAGAGAGAGGAGCATCAATGATGAGAGAGACTCATTGATCGGCTGCCTCCTGCATGCCCCCCACACTGGGGATCGAGCTCGCAACCTGGGCATGTGCCCTGACGGGGTATCAAACCATGACCTCCTGGCTTATACGTTGATGCTCAATCACTGAGCCACGCCAGCCGGGCTCTTCTGTTCGTTATTAATATCCAATGTGGAGAAGAGTGTACAAAAAGTAACATTTATGTGCACAGGGGCACTCATTGGCCCGACCTTTCAGGACAATATGGTTAACATATTTTCCACAGAACTTTAAAAATGTGTGACCCAGAAATTGCACTTGCAGGCACAGATCCCAAAGCAATAACCGTGCTTTAAGGGCTGTTTACCGCAGCATTGTGAGAAACTGGAAATAATCTACGTGACCAAGTGTAAGGGTTTGATTTAAGCAATGATAGCATAATATAAATGTAACACAGCCACTAAACACACTGTTAAAGCCCAGCCGGTGAGGATCAGTGATTAAGCATCGGCCCATGAGCCAGGAGGTCATGGTTCAATTCCTGGTCAGGGCACAGGCCTGGGTTGTGGGTTCTATCCCCAGTGTGGGGCTTGCAAGAGACGGCCAATAGATGTTTCTCTCTCATGAATGTTTCTCTCTATCCCTCTCCCTTTCTCACTCTAAAATCAATAAAAATGTTTTGAAAAATACAGTTATAAAAATAATTAGTGGTGATGCACTAAAATATGAATGACTAAATTAAGTTTACTAAGGCAGTTTAAGTGTATTTTTCACAAAACAACATATAAATACATGTGTACAGCATGTTCATATGGTTTTAATTCTGTGTATTTGTGTAAAATAATGTTTGTGTATTTATGTTAGGAAAGAAGACTCTAAATATATTCAGTAAAAATGAGAAATAGGATTATAGGAATCACTTATGTGATTTTTCTTTGTTTTTCAATTTTTCTACAATAGAAATCCATTTCTTCTTATAAAAATGCTGTCTTTCAAAAAAAACTCTTTTACCCAATTTGCTAGGACCTAATTTACACAATTTGATAAATCCTTTCAGACACAGGAGAAAGTATGTTTAATAAAATAGACTTCTCAGAAATAGCTTTTGTGTCAAATTCTATTTCAGCCATTTAATGCTCCCGAATCTTTCTATTAGAATCTTATCGAGTGTAAACTTAAGATGGGGACATTTATTTTAATCAGAAAACATGTTAATCGTCGTGTTGCCAAGCAGTTGGGTAAAGGACGGTGACTAAAAGATCTTCTATTTCAAGTAATTAAATCCTATTAAAAGTGAAATGATAATCCAAACATAATTACCAAGTTCATTCTACTGAACACACTTTACTCTGCATGCCCACGCTGTACTAAGCACTGGGCTGATAATTAATTTGCCAGGGTCCTCTTCCGTGCTTTGGACCTGAGATGAAAGGAAAAATTCAAGTCTGAAGAGTTCATCTGAACAGTTGCCCCCCCTAAACCTCAAGCCCAGTGGAACAACAAACAGATCCTCTGGTAAAAATTCCTCTGCCGCATAGAGATGACCCTGGGCGTTTTATCCCTCAGCTGCTGTCTCCTCTGTAAGCTCTCCAACTCATGTACATGCAGCAGACCCCACCTAAACCCAACCCTCACCGCGGAAACGCGATTCCAAAAACGAAGTCAATCATAATTCCAATGACCCAATAATGCAATGCTTTCTTTGCATCCGTTTCCGGGAAAGCAGGCCAGCCAAAGCCACCTGTTCCTTGCACAGACCCCTCTTTTAGCAGCTCAACGACGAAATAGTATAAATATTCATTCTTTGCGAAATTGCTCAAAGGTCACTTCTGAAGGGAAGGTTATCAATGGGGCTGCTGGCGTCGACGAGCTGAATTCAGACTCTACACCTGCATTCTACAAGGCACTGGCAATTGACAACTTGGTAATGTACTATTATCACTACATTGGTGGGGAAATATTACTAAGTGTATACACTTAATCCCCAAGAGCATTTTTATTTGATAATTTCACTGTGAACACCATAATCATTTAAATTCTATAAAAATACTCTTTGATGGAACAGCGCGCACATCTTTTCAAAAGGTTCACTGAATAATACCAGCGTTACAAATAACCTCTTTAACCTGCTGTCGCAACAGTGGATATTTTCAACAGCTGTCAAAATAGATTCCAGTATCCACTCTACCCAACCGTGCTAGAAGAAGATCTTAAAACGGTCAGGATGCAGGTAGCTTAGTATAAAATGTAACCCAGCTGACTCCACCAGCTATGAAATGAAGAAATGAGAAATGAAGAAAGCCGGACTCAGCTCAGAGAGAAAAGATAGCTAAAGGGAGAAAGACGAGGAGGAGGGCAGGGCCAAGAACAGGTAAGCCCCAGCTCTGAGCTCAGACACAATGGGTTTTTTCTAACAAGAGCTACAGAGCAGACTTCTGGAAAGCCACGTCGTTCATTCCCATTGCAGGGGGACACCTCACAGGTGTCACTCGCTCTGCTGGGACAGGGACACTCCTGTCGTGGTTCAGGGCAGGGTTGCCAGATCAGAGAATAAAAGTACAGACCCCCCCCACCCCCACCCCCCGTTAACTCTGATTGCAGAAACACACAAATAGCTCTTTTAGTGATACTAGTGATACTTGTGTGCCCCCGTATTCATAGTGCATCTCCACTTTGCAGTTAACAGTGCATCCTGTATTTTGTCTGGCAACCTACCTACTCAAGGCCCTTCCCTCCTGGGGCTAACGTTCCAGCACAGGATATCGATGTTAAAAAATAAACATTTGAACTTTTTTATTTTAAAAGAATGTACTCTCGTATACATTTCACCAAAATGTACCAATTCTTAATCTTTGCCACCTTACATTTATAATAAGTGGCAGACATCATGTCCCTTCACCCCAAAAAAGACTTCAGTACACATCTCTTAATAATAAGGAAATTTTCTGACGTGTACCAATAGACACTGAGTAGCCAGATTATTATGATCTCTGAACGCATCATAATCTGCCCACTCACAGTGTGTGTGTGTGTGTGTGTGTGTGTGTGTGTGCGCGCGCGCGCGCATGGGTGGGGTCCAGCCAGCCTGGCCAAGGGGAGGGGACATTGGCGGTTGGCCGGCCTGCCTGCTGGTCGAACTCCTGGTCGAGGGGACCATTTGCATATTAGCCTTTTATTATACAGGATGTACACTGAGTATCCAGATTATTATGTGTTCAGAGATCATAATAATCTGGCCACTCAGTGTATAATGATAATATTAAGGAAATTTAAAATGCTATAGTATTATCCCTTATAATGGATATAGTCCACATTTATATTTCACCAGCTGTCCCAATGCTGGCAATGATTTTTCCCAATCCAGGATCCGGTCCGAAACACCAGGCTCCATGAGGCTGTCACCTCTGTAATTGCCTTTTCTCTGCTAACACGGCGATTACAACCCAGTGGTAAATGCTGAGCTGGTGGGGTGCAGAGGGGTGTGGGCGAGGACCTCCTTCTGTGTCTTCTGCCCGTTGCCTGAACAACAGCTGGTGACCACCACTCACCGTCTTAAAACCATCGAGGTGTTCACCAAAATACCCAAGTACTTCCTGGTGTGGTTTTTGTTTGTTAATCCTCACCCATTGACTTTTCCCTTCTTTTTTTTCCCTTTTAATATATTTGCATCTATTTCAGAGAGGAAGAGAGAGAGAAAGATAGAAACATCAATGATGAGAAAGAATCATTGATTGGCTGCCTCCTGCACGTCCCTAGCCCGCAACCCGGGCATGTGCCCTGACAGAGAAACAAACCGCGACCTCCCGGTTCATAGGTCGATGCTCAACCACTGGGCCACACCAGCCAGGCTGACTTTTTCTCTTTTTAGAGAAAGTGAAAGGAAGGGAGAGAGAAAGAGAAAACCTTCGATGTGAGAGAGACAAACCAATCGGTTGCCTCCTGCTCGTGCTGGACTGGGCCTGCAACTGGGCCTGCAGCTGAGGTACCTGCCATGTCTTTGACCACAATCTAACCTGCGACCCTTCAGTCCACCCAACGCTCTAACCACTGACGCAAACGGGCGAGGCAAGCATTTCCTGTCTTAGCTCTGGGAGTGTTTCCCTCTCTCAGTGAGAAGGGAGGAAGGTCTTAAAGAAAACCAGCCACAGCGGTTCTGTCCTAATTATTCCTCTCTGAAATACTGCAAACTAAACAGATACACGCCGCAATTACTTCCATGTCACCCACCCGCAGCTTAATATCAGAATCACACACGAGGTTCAAGTCTGACCTTACAGCTCACACGTTCAATATTTTAACTGTGCTCAGATCATCTGCAAATGCCACCATAATCTGGAAAATCTGCCCATTCTTCCACAAAAAGGAAATGTGAAAATAGGGAGGTTTTGTTAAAAAACAAACAAGCAAAGCAAGAACAATGGCAAAAAACCATTCTCCTTTTCCAACTTGTTCAATGAGAGGTAAAGGTGGAAGTAATGTTAAAGAATAAAAAGCAAAGCATGATTATTTCCTTGTTTAGCTGCGGCATGCAAAAATATTCAAAGGTTTCCCACCAAATGGTCTTAAGCTGGAAAATAACGTTTATGAAGTTACCTCTTTAATAATAAAAGTTTAAAAACTTAATTATCACACTTTTTTTTTAAAGAATCCAGGCCCGCCCGTTTATGTGGGGAACCCCTTTGGCAGGGGTGGGCAAACTTTTTGACTCGAGGGCCACCATGGGTTCTTAAACTGGACCGGAGGGCCGGAACAAAGCAACCTGACCATGCTGGCACTCTCATCTTGGGCTGCTGGTGAAGGAGCGGAGGGGAGAGCAAGAGAGCCCTCCGCTCTTTCGGCTCCGCGGGCCGGATAGAACAGCCGAACGGGCCGGATCCGGCCCTCGGGCCGTAGTTTGCCCACGGCTGCCCTATGGCATGCTTTCCCTGGCTCCGTGAACACTCCCACTGGAGTATTTGCAGGCAGGGGGGTACAGTGGTCACAACACAGAATTTTGTGTCACTTGCCCCAAAGGAATTCTTTAGCACTGACATCTGCGTCCTTCATACTCAAAGAAAGTGCACTCGGTGATCTAATCAATTAAAAGGATGAAAGTGGACACAAAATGAACTTTGACAAATGACAGCGAGGCCTGCCTATGGGGACTCTCCACCCACAGCTGCAAGTCCCGGCTGACTCATCAGATCCAGGCCGAGGTCCAGGCCCAGAGAACTGTGTGAATGGGCAAAAGCTCTGAAAAAGAAAGCCATGGTTATCTTTTCCTGGACCTTTTACACACCCACATCTCGAATGTTTTCCCCGCACTGGTTCAGTTGTTCGTTCGAGAATAATGTCACCCTGCATTTACACAATGCGATGCATCTTACAGAGTACCTTACGCATAGAGAACCCGGCTGCCTCCTGGTAACCGCTCTGGGACTGCCGCAGGGGTGACTCCATTTCACAGACGGGGAAACGGAGAGTTTAAATAATTTTTACAGGGTGACACACTTCTAAGTGAGGATGCCAAAACCCCAATCCTGCTCTTCCATACGGCACTGAAAAGTAACAGAATCTGTTTCTCACATCTGGCCTTTATCACGTACCTCTTGGTAACAGCACTGGGATGATCATCTTATCCTGTTCTACTATGAAATCTTTCTGCATTGAGGTGTGTGTTTTGTTTTTTTTCCTCACAACCAAGATGTAAACCCCTTGTGGATTTGGGAGATGAGTTAAATTTCTCTGTACTCATTCATCCATTCTTTCAAAGAAAGCATACTGAGATCACCTCTGAGCTAGGAATGGTAGCAAGTTCTGGAGGACCAAAGTGATGAAGACATAGACTAGTCTGGAAGGCAAAGGATGACGATGCCTCGCACTGTGACCCTGCCTGCAGGGCGCCACCGAGCCTGAGGGGTCAGGGCACCCTCTGGAGCAGCTGCCGCTGGCCCACCACACCAGGCATATGAACACCTAGGAGAACCGTGTCAACAGCCGGAGAGTGAGGTCCCTCCCACCAGCCCGGGCAGTCATGAATGACTCCTAGTTCTCCGCTGGGATTCAGGGTAACTCCAGAGTGGCTGAGTCAGATTCCGCATAAATCAAGAGGCCGTTACTGGAACTGTGATTAAAACCTGCCAAAATAAAGTCAAGCCTCCCTACATTAAACGACAATTTCAAAAGATAAGTGGTAATCATCTTCCAATAAAAACAAATCTGCCCTTTAGTGTGAGTGAAGAATCACACAGAAAGGAGGGGGTGGTCTGGAAAACCCTCTGAGGAGATCTTCCTGATGAATCCTGCCTCTGACATTCAGGAAAGTAGAGCTTCATGCCCAGCAGAAATAGGCATTCAATATGGTGACCGTGTTGGCCAAGTCAACCATGGAAGCGTTAGCACATCTATGTCACAGATGGTTGGGAAGCGACTGAAGGTATAACACCAGCCCTTTTCCTACTAGCAGGTACCCTAGCTGACCCCAGTCTTCTCACATCTTCAACAGAGGGGCTGGAGTAGGTAAGGTCTCCTCCACCTCCTTAATTTCATGCTGCTAGAAAATGAAATTAGAATTCACTCTTACACCAGCTACAATTAATCTTCATAAATCACGCCCTCTCCATTTACAAACAATGGTGAAGCTTGTTTTCATCTCCAGCCCTCAAGTTGGGGCTTTGCCTAATTCTAGATCCTGACTCTGACATCAACTGCTAGTGTGTCCACGTCAAGGATATCAGGAGCTATTGGGTAACACATTCATCCCTCATTCTTTCTTCTCTATACGTTGTAAAGCCTGTTTCCTTCCCCAAGTCCTGTCTGATCATGCAGAGGAGGCAGAAGCCTCTGTTCCTTGAGCCTCCCTCACAGGAAGGGAAATGTTTGAATCAATGCCTTCACTTAATTAAAAGAAGAAGAAGAAGAAGAAGAAGAAGAAGAAGCAGCAGCCAGTATAAAAAAAAGAAGCCAAGCCATATTGAGCTTCATAGGATTAAAATCTGATAAATAAGACGCACATTAAAATGGACAAGCTGCAAAGAGTTCTTCCAAGATCAAATTTATAAAATGTTAAGAGTGAAACGTATTAAAACTGCCATTAAGTATCCTTAAGGACTTTTCCTTTAAATGCCAACATTTTCATTTACCTAAGAGCTGGAAGCGATCTGCAGCAATCATATTGTGGTAAGGGTTCAACACAGACACACCCTGGTGAGCCTAGCACATTTCCAACCACTCTCAATCTAAGTCTAATAATCTGTAAAATGGAGATAATATCTACTTTGTGGGATTTATATAATTTAGAAACCAGTTATGAAGCATTTACTATGTGTAAAAGTCTGAGTAGTAATAAACACATTATCTAATTACTAGAGGCCCAGTGCATGAAATTCATGCACTTGAGAGGGAAGGGTCCCTCAGCCTGACCTGTACCCTCTCACAGTCTGGGAACCTTTCGGGGGATGTCCAACTGATGGCGTAGACCCCGTCCCCAGAGAGCGGGCCTAAGCCGTCAGTCGGACTTCCTTAGCACTGCAGCAGAGGTGGAAAGGCTCCTTCCACCACTGCTGCACTTGCCAGCCTTGAGCCTGGCTTCTAGCTGAGTGGTTGGTGCTCCACCTGTGGGAGCACACTGACCACCAGGGAGCAGCTCCTATGTTGAGCGTCTGCCTCCTGGTGGTCATTGCGCATCATAACAACCAGGTGTTCTGCTGTTTGGTCGATTTGCAGATTGGCCTTTTATTATATAGGATTGTATTTAATATTCACAACCATTCATTCTGCTTCTTTGTATCATTCACCTATTTAACAACGGTTGTGTGTATGTGTAGGTATCAGCACAGTGACTGGCACTCATAACGTGCTAAAGAAAGAAAGAAAAGGCAGCTACTACCATACAAAGAATAGCCTATGGTCACTTTTAGAACTACATGGAGGGAACAAAAGGATTCAGATACATACTGCAATTCTGAGTTACCTTTGCTAATACATAGCTGATACTTAGGGCTTATCACTGCTGTTGGATGATCAAAAGAAGTAAGATTCAATTTACATACTTTCTTTAATGTGTGTGTGTTTATATATGTACACATATATGTTTTTGTTTGTTTTTTATGTCAAAGAGAAAGGGAGAGGAGAAAGAGAAATAGAAACATCAATGATGGGAGAGAATCATTGATGGGATACCTCCTGCATGCCCCCTACTGGGGATCCAGCCCACCATCTGGACCTGTGCCCTTGACTGGAATTGAACCCAGGACCCTTCGGTCCACAGGCTAACGCTCTATCCACCGAGCCAAACCAGCTAGGACTACATTTTTTCTTAAACATGTTGGCTCTACTCATCATAATGACTTAGCCTTACCTCACTGTCTCCTTCAAAAAAATGACAGAAAATCACTCTAAAATATATTTCTTAAAACATGTGCCCAAACAGGCCATGAAGTATAAGAGGAATACACTGGAAATAATTTGAAGAACACTTTCAAGACCACCCTTATCCATTCGCTCATACTGTCTCTCTTCTTCTTCTCTGCTCCCAAAAGTTCTGTTTTATTATCTTTATTCCTGTTTCAAAGAAGTCATAGAATCTTAAAATCTTAAGGTCAGGAGGTACTTTGGAAGTCATCCAAGAGGTCACAGCTTCTTTCCTGAAGGAGCTCACACTGGATTCCTCCAGCGGCGTGGCTCTGAGATGAGAAGACTTGCTTCCTCCCTAGCCACCTCATCACAGGGCGGTTGGGGTGAATAAACGGGACGATGTATGCAAAGCATTCACGAAGCCGCCTGGCACGAAGCAGGAGCTCAGTGGACAGGAGCCAGGCTTGTTCCGAAGTAGCCGTCTGCGCCCTGCCCGGGGCTAAATGCTTGTCCACCGCTGGGAACCCCAGGCCCCTGCCTTCAAAACCGCCTATGCCGCTGTTTGGGAACTCTACTCACGAGAGTTCTTCTTTACTTCCAGCTAGTACTGCAGCTTCCACACGCTGCCCTCTACTCCGACACAGAACTGAGCCCCTCAGCTCCAAGCCAACCTTCCAAAGGACCAATGACAGTTGTCCTGTTCTCCATTCACCTTTTTCTCCCGCCAAAATGTTCCCAAGTGGAACACCATGCTCTTTCCTCTGGCCACATCCTGGCTTGTCCATCTTCCTCAAAGCGTGTACCCAGACTCAAAGGCCGGAGCCTGTGTTGTATTATTATTTGGAACAGAAGACCTGTTCTGAATATAATATTATCATATAGTGTATAACCTGCCTGATGTATGGTTAAAGGCTTTGGGGGCGACCACATTGTGACATCATTCATGCTCAGCTCTGAGTCTACCAAAAGCCAGAAGTCCTGACCATGCATGCTCCTACTGAACCGTGTCTCCTCTAAGTGAGGTCCAGGGGATGCAATCGTGGTTTAATAGTCATCTTGCATATTAAGAATACTGCTTTGGACCATAACTCTGTCATCAGCCCTCAGCTACACCTTCTCAGCCCAGCTCACCCGGCAGCCCTCGCTGTGGCCGCGGCTCCCGGCAGGTGTAACCTGACAGCATCCTGCCTCGGTTGGTCCATGTCTCTCCTGCCTCCCACAGCGCAGGACACCGGGGAAAGGTGCGGCCTCACAGACTTGCAAGTGCAGGGGCTGAGCCCAGGAACCCTTGGCCAAGGGGAGAAGGAGCCCATGGGTAAGTGCCCACCTCACCTGTCCCTCGCCACAGGCCACAGGCTCCTCCCTCCCGTTCCTCTCCGCCCTGGCCCCTTCCCATTCCCCAGGGTCAGTGCCCACAGTCAACTACCTGCATGTCAGGCCTTGCCTCCGATTCTGGTTTCTTGGAGACTCCAGGCTCAGTCACACATCAGTATGAACGATGATGTCAAACATGTGAGCCCTGAGCACAGCACCAAAGACCTTCCTCGGGGCTAACAGTCGCCAAAGCCGGGCCCGTCATGGAAGTAGGCTCTCCTCCAGCCCCCACGTCTCCGTTTTACTCATCAGGAAATGAGGGGATACCTCTCTCAATTACCGTGGTCTTCCCGCGAGACAGAAGCTCTGTGCACACTGTCTCCCTTTCTTCCCATGGCCCCATCAGCACAGACATGACATTAGTTCTCCATGACCCATCCTTCCTAGTCTTAGGAAAACCAAGCTTCTTCCTATTTCCTCACCCAAATCCTAGCAAACCCTGTTTTAAAGACTCTTCTGGTATCTAACCTCCCGGATCCCTACTGGGTATAGAACCTAAGTTCGCCCTCCTTTTTTCGTTTTTTTCAGACGGAGACAATGTTCTCTCCGGAGGCTTCAGGGGGCACCCATACTCCTTTCTGGCTCTTCAGAAATTCCAAAGTGGCTCAGCACTGCCCTTCTAGTCCCACATTTCAGTCACATCGGCGGTGCCTGCGCTCACACAGATCAGCGTGTACCGGGAAAAGCCAGCGCTCTCTGTGTGTCTGAGCTGCACACCCAAGCACTGGCATTCCACTGAGAGATGGCTACGCCGCTTCAGAAATTCCGATGATTGTGCTGATGGGAGTGTGCTGGGGAAGTAGGAAGAGATCTCTCCCATCCGGCCTCTGGAATGAACATTCCTGCTCTTTCCAGCTCAACTTTACAGTCCATCGCATCAGCAAAAAAAATGTAAAATAAAATAAAAATAAATTTTCCTGGAGCCTGATTTTCCGTGGGGTGCTGACCGTTAGAATGCCTGGAAATTCCAGCGGGGACACGTCCAAAAAGCCTGGGGAAATGCTGCACCAGGAGCCAGCTCTGCCTTCCTCCAGCCCAGCCTCCGCTCAGGCCGGGAGAAGCTGTGAGGGCCGGTTTGAATGTCTCTGAGCCCGAGGACACCACAGGCTAGGCCAGAGATTTTCAAACTGCTCTCCCTGGAGTTGGGGTTGGGAGGTGGAAATGGGGTGGGGGTGAGGGGCGGCTACCATCCACTTCCTATAAGCTTGCATCTTTAAGTTTCCATTTGCAAACAAAACTCTCCCGATACGCATCCATAAAACTGGAAAGATGGTGCACCGATGACCTCCACGTTACCTTCCTCCCTAGTAGTCTATGATCTTTCTACTTAGAGTGTGGTCCACAGATGGCACAGCGCCACCTGGGAGTTCATTACCAATGCAGGGACCCGGGCCTCTCCCACCCGGACCTCCTCCATACGAGTTCTAGGTGAAGCAAGATCCCCAAGTGATTCCATATGCAGTAAATGTTGGGAGCTGGTCTGAAACCCTTTTCCCCTGTGTTTTAGATGCTCCTGGTTAATACTAGTTCTAACACAAAAGCATTTGACTGTGAGGAGTCAAGAGAACTATTACTAATCTCCTAGTTTTGTGGATACTTAAGAGGACTCAAAATATTGGGTAAGCGAAAATGTTTGCGTTCCTACCTTTACATATTGGCAATCAGAGGAGTGTTTAAATTTTTCCTTCTTCCATTCAAGAAATGATTATGGAAAATATGCATTATGCTCCCCTCACTCCAACATACTCATCCCCATCCTTCAGAGGTCCGGGAAACCTGCCCTAACACGGTCCATGCCCCAAGCCCCCCCTATAAGTATGGTTTCCTTAGCAAAACTCAGTTTGAAAGTACTAAAAAGGCAAGAACTTGCAAGTCATAAAGCACCATTTCAAATGACAACACTCAAGTTTCCTTCTCCCATTCATTACTTCTTGGACTACCCAACCCATCCTGTTCTCTCCCTTCCCCTCACTCCAGTATTGTCCTCTCACCAGAACCATAGCATTTAGCAACTACTTATAGTCAAATCTCTCTCTCTCTCTCTCTCTCTCTCTCTCTCTCTCTCTCTCTCTCTGACACACACACACACACACACACACACACACACACACACACACACGGCAGGGGTAGGGGCCATTTGTTTTACCTCCACAGCTTGAGTGCCAGCTCCTTGAAAAGAATTAGTTGCACCAGCTTCAGCTTTTGACACTGCACCCAGCTTTCTGCTGGTGTACTTGGTGAATACAATTTCTTACTTGGTCCCACAATTTCTTACTACATACTCTTTGCCAGGTACAATTTAATGCTAGGTATTATCCACTGTGTACAAGAAACCACTGAGTCATTTGACTGATTTTCCCCTAGTCAACCAAGACAAGGAGCAGTGTATTAAAATATTGATACACAGACTGGGAACAAAACCCTAGAACTAGCTTACGAGTCCCAAGGGGTGACATGTTCTATGCCAGGCTAGTTCCTCAGAACTCCAAGCTGGCTCTTGGGCTTCAACCTTCAGGGAAAAGCCCGAGTCTAACTGAGAGAGAAAGCTTGACTCCTGTTCTGAAAATTCTGCTTTATTTGGGAGACTCCTGCCTCGGGCAGCTTCCTTGGAAGCAAAAAATAGCTCAGAGGAGACATCTAATTCTACATCTTAATCTTCAAAATTGGATGAACTCAGGAAGGCCTTGGAATGATTACAAGGGATAGAAAGAAAGGAATGGGTGAAAAACTTAAAGTAGTAATTATATTTTTAAGAGGAAAAACGATTTATATGAGCACCACACCTTTCCTAGAAAATGAGTTATACAAGGCACTTGGCTCATGGATGAAGACCTCCCAATTTCTCCAGGTCACGAAAGAGAAATAGTTTCTCTTCTCTTGTGTTGCCAATTCCCTTTAGAGTTCCACTTCTACAGGATATGCTGGGGAGTTTTCGGTTATTTCTCAGTCCTTCAGACTCTCGTCTTATCCTCATTTATTTATTTAAACACAAATAAACTAATCTGCTGTTAAGTTTGTCTGCCTTTTACCTGCTTTGATGGGACCTATTTATAACACACTCAGTTGTGGAAGCCCTTGAACGCCCAAGCTAAACCATCTAATCCAAGTTATTCACAACGAAGAGTATGGATGTGTTTGACCAGCCCAAAGAAAACTACCTCGCCCTAAGTAAAAAGTGTTTCAGGTACAAAGTCCCAATATATTTCATTCAACAAAATGATTTCTTCTTTTCACTTTCACCAACTAAAGTGGGGGGAGGGATGTTAACAGGTAATTTGGGAAAACTGGGTCAGTGCTACATTTTTTTAGAACCTGACATGATAGAGAACGACACAGCCGCAAGCAGAAGGTGGAGCAAAATGGGTTCATACCTTTCCAGGGCTCCAAGTACCCCTCCCTCCCAATCGCACCCCATCTCTCTTTGGTAATCCTTTAAGAAAAAGATTTCCTACTACTTAAGCAAACATTTTAATATAAACTCTATATTCATCGGAGGCAATGTTAAACCTAGGGAATAGACTAGATCATCATTGGATGATTAATAAGTAATTTCTGGACAATAACACGGCTTGTTTAGCTCCATTTCGCAGATGACAAAATGGAGGCTCAGAGATTAACTCCTGTATATGTAAATAAATGGCCCTCTGGACAACACTTTCTCTTCCTCTCCAGCTCAATCCTTTCTTCTTCCCCCACACATGGATGCTGACAGTAACAAAGCTACCCTGAGCTCACGATGCCACCAGGTGGCCAGTGGAACCTGTCTGAGCCAAACTGCCTGCCGTGCTTCTTCCATTTCTGCTTCTGAGAAGATCATGCAACCACAGGAATTCTCTTTCCCCAAAGTGTACACACACACACACACACACACACACACACACACACACTTCATCTTTTAACTCCTTTCCAAAAATTCTTGGGTTTTCTATCATCTCTGCAGGGTTAAGTCCAAATACCTTAGCTGACAGAGTCCTGCATACCCACAGCATCTGTTTTAACTTCTGCCTCTGCGAGCTCATTCTACACTCTTCTAGATACCCTAAACTCACCGTTTCCTGCACGCAACTGGGCCTTTTCATAAAGCAGCACTTTCATAAATATGATCTTTCTGCTTATAATACACCTTCATGGTTGTTCTCTACGATCCTTTGTACATATTGAACCAACTCCTATTCACCCTTCAAAACTCAACTCAAACTTCTCTCTGCTTCAGTGAAGTCTTCCTTGACTCTGCCAAGCAATTAGCTTCTAGGCTCACAGTGGGTGTAGAACCACTGCCCCCCGCCCACATCTATGCTTGAGCCCCCATCATATGGTGCACCAGACGCTGGACTATATAGTAAGTTGCCTTTGTATTCCCACTTCATAACACAGGGCCAGGGAAATAATTATAAAATGCATGTGGAATGAGTAAGTCAAAGAAAGCACTACATACAAGATCTTATCCAACATCATTAGGAAAATCTCTATTCTTCCACTTTCCTTTTATTCCATTTGCGATTTAAAAATGCATCTCAGGATATGGCATACTTACACTATGAAAATTAAAAGCCATAAAAATTATAGAGCCAACATCTTCACCCTCTAATGAGAGTAAATATACCCACAAGTCCTTTATGATTTTCATGTACCACCATTTCAGATAATATTTTCTCCTGTATTTACTTGTAAGGAAAGCGCCCATCCTTTTGCCACTTACTTCCTGCAAACATATGCAGTAGCTCCACAAAACATACACTGTTTTTGGGAGTTAGTAACTCGCTGTGGATTCACTAGCGAATCTCCTCTTATTATACTATTTCCATTGGAAAATATATCTCTAGTCCAAATGACAAAAGTCAGAAATAAACAATGCCACACAACCTATTTTTTTCTTAGGGAAACTGCAGGTAAAGTCAGTGAGTTCCATTTTTGCCATTTTTGGGTATTGAATGAAATATCAGCTCCAGAAGCAATCACCTACAAACTGAGACTGGCTAGCAGTCTCAAAGTTAACCTGGGCTGGTGGCTGAAGGATACTTCACTAAGGGTATGAGGCTTCTGCAAACAAATCTGATGATGATTGTGACCCTCATAAATCCATAGAACAGACTCAACCTTTTTTTTTTTTTAATCTCAGATGGCCGTGAATCTGAGGCAAAGCCTGAGCCAGCAAAGCACTAGATTCTCAATAAATGCTAAATTTAAGAAAAATGAAAAGTTAATATCAAAATACATCTCACAGATTTCAAATAAACCAGATTTAATGCGAAAGGCTCTATTTAAAGCCAGTCCTGGGGAAAACAGAGCCAAGTTCACACAAGTTACTTCCCTATTACTAATTTTCTTAATTATACTGAGATCAAGCCCCAGATCTGAATTTGATCCCCCATTCATCAAATTTTAAAGTCTCTCATTACCGGAAGAAATGTGTGCACTTGTTGAACTGAGGGTTGCTAAAGAAAGCAATACATGATGATTTGGGTATAGGACACCTCAGCCGGCCAATGAATGAGTCATTTATCCACAAGCCTCGTTTTCTGAATGGGGAAGAGCTTTTCAGAATGAAACTGCTTGGGAGGTCAATTATCTGGAGTGTCAATATTTCCAAAGTTTATGACCTATTTCCCTCCCTCCTCAAAGAGTGCATTTAAAAATGTATCCCTTTGGTAGGTCACTCTCCTTCACGGCAAACAGCAGTTACTGACCTATATGATCACAGAGGAATGCCCGCAGGGTCCTACTCTAACATTCCCAAAACTTTCAGGGCTTTTGGGCTGAAGACATTCGTCTCTTCCCCGGTTGTCAAGCTCTCAGGGGTCACTTTTCACTCCTGGTTACAGCGGCTGCTCAGCTTGTCCTACACGTGCTCACCATACTATGCAATGGTTACTCAAAAAATGTTTAATGTTAGGACTGTTGTCTAAAATAAGAGTAAATTATGGCCGAAACCGGTTTGGCTCAGTGGATAGAGCATCGGCCTGTGGACTGAAAGGTCCCGGGTTTGATTCCGGTCAAGGGCGTGTACCTTGGTTGCGGGCACAATCCTAGTGGGGGGAGTGTGCAAGAGGCAGCTGATCAATGATTCTCTCTCATCGATGTTCCTAACTCTCTATCCCTCTCTCTCTCTTTCTCTCTGTGAAAAATCAATAAAATATATATTTAAAATAAGAGTAATTATGCTCCCAGAGAGGGTCTGAACTATCTTCCCAGACATGATGCCATCTATTCTGGTTGCTGACTGAGCGTTTTTGCCCCTTCCCTCGTTCTTGGCTAGCAGTGTCGGTCAGAGAACGGCACTCCACCCTCAGGTGTGTATGACACATCTCGATGCTCTTTGTGGTCCCCTCGCTGCAGAAGCAAAGCAAACCATCACAGGACATCCCTCGTGATGTATGTCCTGGCCGCGCAACGTATCGAGTGCAAAGGTTTCCAAGGCAGCAAACTGCCCAGGTTGAAAGGTGAATCCAGAAACTGGAAAACGGTCCCTGTCTTACATAACCGTTCCAGAGGCTGTAGGACGATAGCACTCAACAGTGTGAACAGGTAGGTATCTTACCCAAGGAAGCATGGGGAAATTTTTTTTGGAGGGAGGAAAATCATTAAATGACAGGACTAATTCACAGGTCAATATTTTCTTGGCTTATTCAATTCCAAGACTGTTAAAGTAAGCAACTTCTTTTTAATACCGTATGTTTTAAATACCTCCCCTTTCTAACCCGCTGCTCTACTGGGAAAAGTCTTCTCTACTCAGAAGGACAAAAACGTAGCTCTAACACTTGAGTAGCCTAAAGATTAATTATCACTTTTAAACAGTCCCTACAAGCACCAGAGCCGAGCATCCAGCATAAATGACTGTCCATCAATCCTGTGCATTCCACAAGACGCCGAAGTTTATGTAACCTTGTTTGTCAACCTGAGAAAGCAAACTCAGGCAGGTGAACCAGGCGACCCTGTCACATTAAGGATGGGAAGAAAGAGAGTGGACATCACTGAACCTAGTTATGCTCTCACACCCGTGGGAAGGAGGCTGGCCTGAGCAAAGGGACCACCACCACCACCCTGTGCCGAACGGGGGGGGGGGGGGGCTGTTGGACTCCAGCGAATCCCAGGAGGCCTGTGGGATCCCCCTCAGGGTGTCCCTCCCGCCCCCCAGTCCTTGGCAACAGGAGATCCTCGGGGTGCAGTCCTGTCTGCTCAGGAAAGGGACTGTAAGGTTTTCCAGTGGTCACTTCCAGCCTGGGATTCTATATATGGAAACATCCCATCCTGGTGTTTGCAGCATCATGAGCACCACACCAGGGAGGAGAAGTGAGGTGGGGGCCAGCCTCCCCTCTGCTGCCCTGACACACTCATGTTCGTGTCCCCCAGGCCTGCTGTCCTGGACTGGACCTT
Organism: Vespertilio murinus; assembly: GCA_963924515.1. NCBI lineage: Eukaryota > Metazoa > Chordata > Mammalia > Chiroptera > Vespertilionidae > Vespertilio > Vespertilio murinus. Next base: position 182,214,650 of record OZ004704.1, on the reverse strand, counting down.
GTGGTCAAATGGCAGCCCAGACCTCCGCTGAGGCAGGCAGGCAGGCAGGCAGGCAGGCAGGCAGGCAGGCAGGCAGGCAGGCAGGCGAGCGGCCCTAACATGGAACAGCTGGAAGAGGACCCTGCATTCTTTTCTCTGCATAAACACTGGGGGCTCTGTTCGCCCTCCTGCTGCAGCAGGAACTGAAGAATTTCCCCTATCCAAAATTATAAGCAACAGACCTTCCCCCCATCCCCCATCCTCACCACCACCACCCCACCACCACCCCCACACACACACCCCAGGATATCATTTCATCCTGTCACCACCCACGCTAGCAAACAGCACACCGCGGGACCCTTCGTGTACATTCACTTTCCATACTAGCCGAGGTGTCTGTAAAATACTAGCAGGGTGATCCGAAGCAATTCTGTCCTATTCAATAAAGTTTCCTAAGAAAAAAGCAGCAAGAACTCTGATTCATGCCTGCTGTCAGGCGTCCACAAGATGCATATCCATATGAAATACCATCCGCGTGGAGGAGCAGACCCGAATAGTCTATGAACTGCAAGTATTATTTTAATAGTCATAGCATCACCTACGTATTATTCAGAAGACGGAGCTCTAAAACTGTACTACCCATGTGGGGGGGGGGGATTAATAATAACATTAGATTTTCATGTATTGCTCACACAGCCTAATCAAAGCTTGGCTTCCGAAGGGCAGTCCCAGGCTGCCTCGTGTGTTGCCGAAACCCAAAGAGCCACGTTGTCCAAACGAAGAAGAAGGGGGAAGAAAAAAGCCCAGAAAATCCAGACTCTACGTGACTTGACTTACTTATTTCCCAGGAAACTGCATGAGAGAAAAATCAATCATTCATGCTACCGTAGCTACCACACGGAATGGCCCGGAGGAGCCGGCCGCACACCCCCCGGGGCGGCCGGCGGAGGTGAGCGGGCGGCAGGGGCGGGACGCGGCAGAGGCGGAGAGGCCGCGGCCCGGGGGCGGCCGGTGCGTGTCCCCGGCGGACCGCGGGCGGCCGGGGGCGGGGCCGGGCCGAGGCCGGGCATGGGGCATGGGACATGGGGCGGGGGTGAGGGGGGGGGGGGGACACGGGCGGGACGGGGGCGGCCGCGCACTTACCCGGGCTGTTGGCCTCGCCCTCCAGGACGTGCAGCTCGGCGCAGTCGGCCAGCGAGTGCTCCAGGCAGAGCTGGAGGAAGCGGGCCTGGGTCTGGCTCACGCGCTTGAGCAGCGACAGCAGCGCAACAGTCTGCTCGCACTCGTTCCAGCCCTTAAACCACCCCGCCAGCACCCCGACCTGGTCGCGAAACATCATGGTGAGGGGGCGGCCCTCCGTCTACGAAGCCCCGGCCCGGCCCGCCCGCCCCAAAGTTTGGCGGCGCCGCAGCCCCGCGGCGGCGGCCGGAGGCGCGTTCCGGGTCCGAGGCGGCCCCGGCGCGCGGGCGGGCGCTGCAGGTACCGCCTCGGCGGCGGCGGCGGCGGCGGCTGCCTTTCTCAGTCTGGCTTCAGTTACGTTCCGGTGGCTCTGGCTGATTTCCCCAGAGATGATGACAGGCAGTAGCGCGGAAATGTTTTTCTTTTTTTTTAAAAAAAAAAAAATAATGATAACGATTTTTTTAAAAAAAAAATCCCCACAAGGCACACAAACTGAATGGAGAATGCTCTCTTTCGCCCCCCCTTCTCACGGCTTCGGGATGGTGGTTTCCGGCGTCCCGGGGTCGCTTTCCCCGCTGGGCGGCAGCTCGGACCCTTTACACCCGCATTCCCGAGCGGCGATCACCACTGAAAGGAGAAAGGGCTGCAGTGAGACCTCGGCCGGCGAGCGGGCACGCCGGGGAAGCGAGCGCATCAGGGGGTGGGGACGGGGGGCGCCCCGCCAGGGCTTCGGTCTCCCCCTCTTCCCTCCCCCCCGCCAAACCCGGCCGCCCCCTCCGCACCCGGATGCGGGAGACGCGCTATTCCCGTTCTGGGAGAGGCCAGACCCCTCCTTCCCCGATGCGGGAGGAGACCCCACGGCTTCCTGTTGCTGCCGCCGCCGCCGCCGCGGCGAACGGCCGGTGCTCCCCGCACACCCCGCCCGGGGCGGCCTCGGGGCTGAGCCTGCGAACGCCGGCGCCAGCAACAGATTCTCCTCGCGCAGAAAACTTGCAATGCGGCTGCGAGGGGCGCGGGGGTGGGTGGGGGCTAATGCAAAGCAGAGGCGGAGGCAGCAGCAGCCCGAGTTCCTTCCTCCTCCTCCTCCTCCTCCTCCTCCTCCTCCTCCTCCTCCACCACCACCACCACCTCCTCCTCCTCCTCCTCCCGGAGAAGCAGCCGAGCGGCTGCAGCTCCATCTACAGCAACAGCCAGCATCTCCACCGCCAGGCGCCCCTCTGGATTTAGGCCGCGAGCAGCCAAGGCGGCAGCAGCAGCTCGAGACAAAAATAAACTCTCCCCACCCAAAGCTCCGCGCCCGGCGGGCGGAGGCGCAGCCCGAGCCCGGCTCCCCCGCGCCTCGCCGCTCCGGCCCCCAGAGAGGTCTCCGGGGCCTGCTGTGCCCAGAGCGATCAGATAGACGTGTGTGTGTGTGTGTGTGTGTGTGTGTGTGTGTGTGTGTGTAAGTGTGTGTACGCGCGCGTGTGCTTCGGGCATGCTGCCTCCGCCGCCTCCTTGCCCGGGTGGGTCTGTCCGGCCCGCGCGTCCCGGGCGCCGCGGCCCCGGGCGCACGCCGAGCCCGGACCCCGCGCGGGGCCACCGCACTCCCACCCGGCGGGCAGGGCGGCTCCGCGGGGGCTGCGGCTCGGGGCCCCCGGCACACGCCCCCGATCCCCGCCCCACCCCCACCCCCACCCCCGACGGACCTCAAAGAAAGTTCGGCGTCTGGGGCTCCCCGGTCCGGGCGGCCGCCGCCGCCGGCCAAGAGGAGCGCCCGGCGGCTCGGCCCTCCCTCGGCTCGGCGCCTCCCGCCCGGCACCCCGCCGCCCGGGCCCCAGAACTTGCGGAGCCGAGAGGGCAGTCCCCCCGGGGAAAGCGGGCCCGGGGGCCGGCGGGTCCCCCTCGCACGCCCGGCAGGAGAGGGGCGCTCACCTCGACGCGGCTCATGCCGGCGGCTCGGGGCCCCGCGCGCGGGTGCGGGCCCGCGGCGGCGGTCAGCGGGGCTGGGGGCGCCCGGAGCCCGGGCTGCGGGCCATGCCGTCCGGGCGCGCGGCGCGGGGAGAGAGCGGCGCTGCGAGTCCCGGCCGCCGCCGCCGCCGCCGCCGCCGTCTCCCGGGCCGGCTCGCGGAGGACTGAGCCGCCGGGCCGGAGCTCTCCACATGCTACTGATTAACATACACCATTACATCATGGGCTTGGCAGGAGCGCCCGCGCGGGGGGAGAGGAGCCCGGGCGGCGGCCGCGGCGGGCCGGCCGGGGGGGCCGGGGGGAGGATCCCGGACCCGGCCCGGGGAGGGGGAGCGGATTCCTGAGTGGGGGCCGGGGAGGGCCGGGGAGGGGAGGGGAGCGGGTGGGAGGAGCCGGACGGCGCGGAGGGGTCGAGCTGGGAGAAGCGCGGCGCGGACGGGAGAAGTTTGGGGAAGGGGAGGGGGGGCGGGTAACGGGTGAATTCCTCCCCGCGGCCGCCTGCGGGGTCTGGGTTCGGGGTTCTGGGGGGAGGAAGAAAGGGGGGGTAACTGGGGCGCTTAGGGTGGCCTGAGCGCGGGCAGGGGCGGTGCTGCCACCGGTTGCTCGTCCTGGGGAAGGCGGTTCGCCGGCCCTCGGGAGCCCTGGGCCGGCCTGGGGCCCCGGGGGCCGAGCGGCTGGGTCCGCCGGCGGTGGAGACGGAGGCCGCCGCCGCCGCCGGGAGCGCGGACGGGTTCGGGGGTCGCAGGCGCGAAGGGCGGAGGGGGGGGGCACCAGGGGGCGGGACGCAGAGCTGGACGCGCCGGGCGCCGGGCTCCGTGCGCCCCTGGCCGGAGGAGCGCGAGGAATGCCCGGCCCGATCCCCCGCTCGCCGTGTCGGGCTCTGGGTGACCTTTGCTCCCGTCGGCGGCCCCGGGTCGGGCCCCGCGTCCCCCTCGGGCCTCACTCTCCCCGGGGGAAGCCGCCGACGCCTGCGGCCAGCCCGGGAGCTCTGCCTGGGGCGGAGGCCGGCGGCGCCCCGAGCGGCCGGAGGGGGGCGACGCCACCTGTCCGCGCGTCCGAGCGGCCGGCCGGGCGGCCCTACCTGGACCCGGCGGGGCTGCAGAGGTCCCTGGCGGCGTGGAAGAGGGCAGGAGAGTGCGTGTCGGGGCCGAGCAGCCCTCGATGGCTCCTCTGGGCAGTAGAGAATTGTTTAAAAATACCCTAAAACCTACCTTCTGGCATTAGCTGAATATTCACAGGTGGGGTGCATGAGAAAACTCGGACCATCTCCTGATTTCCAGGGAAAACAGGGAGCTCTTGGAGATAGCAACTTGGTTGGTGGGCAAGCACTTCTGAGGAACCAGTGGGACGAACGCTTCAGACGCAGCCTTCCCTTGTCTTTCACACACAGTGTTTTTGGAAGATGAAGTGTCTGAGATATTATTTCAGTAATTAACACATCCGTCTTTTAATTCCAACATATTGCCGTGGACTTTCAATCCTTTTTTCTTTCTTTCTTTCTTTTTTTCTTTCTTTCTTTCTTCTTCAAACCTAGTTTTGACGTTCAATTAATGGCAGACGTGTGACAGCACCTAACCCATCTGTTGAGGTACTGAGAGGTCATGTACAGTTGCAAAAATTTAGGCGTTACCATTAAAATAGGGTGTGAGAATAATTGTTTAAGGTTCATTGTCAGCCACCCAGGAAAGACATCTTTATAGTTCAATGAATATTTTGCCCTACAAACAAGAATTCTAGAGTCTATGTGTTATTTTATCATTATAGAGGCAGAAAAGCTTGACATGTTTTCTCCAAGACATTACATCAATTGGCCAGTCTTTAGAAGTCACTTCTATCAGGAAATGGGGAGGAGGGTTACCACACTGGCTACCTCTTCATACAGCTTGATATTGAATGTAGCCAACGTATAAATTTCCCCACATGGGGCATTTGGAAACCTCCAAGAGTGATTTTTTTAAGAAAATGAATGAAGCATAAGTTTTATTAATTTATTTATTGTCACTTGCAATATTGTCACTAAGCAAATAGTAAAACAGAACAAAAATTCAACAAACCTTGAGGCAAATTTAAGCATTCTTATGCTGAAGAAAGAAAATACTGCCACCTACTGGGGAAATATAGTCTTTACCGAAGCCTTTGACCCAGGAAAAGATCTTTAGCTACATGTTTAAGCTATTTAAAAAAAAAAAAGAAAGAAAGAAAGAAAGAAAAAGATTATATATATCAGAGAGGAAGGGAGAGGAAGAGAGATAGAAAGATCAATGATGAGAGAGAATCGTTGATTGGCTGCCTCCGCCCGCAATTGGGAATGGAGCCGGAAATCCAGGCATGTGCCCTGACCAAGAATAGAACTGTGACCTCCTGGCTCATATGTTGATGCTCAACCACTGAACCACACCAGCCAAGCTTTTAGCTATTTTTGAGAAATATAAATATGAGGCTGACATGAGCTACCAGTCCTCTTTGTTTGTGGGTTCCTAATGCTGGTGAAGTCTCTTGCCTCTTGACTTTGTCCCTGGTGGGGAGGGAGTGGAGGTAAAATCCAGTGACGCTGCCTCTCTGTTTCTCACAGAAAGTGAAGTCAGGATTCTGAAGGAAGGAAAATCAGCTACATATATGTTTTTGTATTAAATGTGGATTTTTCCTATGTGAATTTGTACCCCATTTTTATGAATAATTAAGAAGTAGCTAACAAGTGCTGAATATTCACACCACTTGGAAAAGGAATGGAAAGAAGGGGTAAAGGAGATTATTAATATGTCTGTGTTCACTATATTCCTAATTTCTCATTTTTTTTAATGCCTGTTGTTCACCTGTGTTGTGCCAGGCACTGGGTTAGACAGTGAGCAGTACACTGGGGACAGTACTGAGTCCACGGTGGCCTACCAGCCAATAGATCAGATTATCAAACAAATTAACATTCTCGATATCTTTGTGCTTTTCTCCTTTCTAGAATCTGGGAAGGAGAGAAATTGGTGTTTGCTCAGTGAATAACACTTTTGGTCAAATAACTCAAATGTTCAAATATTTCAAAGATGACTCATTTCAGATATATCAGTGTTTTGTTTATAACCACTGCTTAAGAAGATGTCTAAGTGTTGCTTGCATCAAAAAGGGCACCTCTGCCGAAACCGGTTTGGCTCAGTGGATAGAGTGTCGACCTTCGGACTGGAAGGTCCCGGGTTCGATTCCGGTCAAGGGCATGTACCTTGGTTACAGGCATATCCCCAGTGGGGGGTGTGCAGGAGGCAGCTGATAGATGTTTCTCTCTCATTGATGTTTCTAACTCTCTATCCCTCTCTCTTCCACTCTGTGAAAAATCAATAAAATATTTTTTAAAGACACCTCAAGCAGCCCCTGTCTATATATTTTACCATGTTGAGATAGGTGTTTTTTATTTAACATAAAAGCCTATACACTACTAGTATATGTATATACTTTTGATATAATACCTAAGTATAATATATTTAACTTATAAGGAAATTTTAATCTTAAATTTAATATTTATTTTCATGAAATTTAATATATAAAATAAAATTATAAATAAAATTTCATATAAGCATTATATGTTAAAATATATATGTAACTTATTGTATGTTTATGCACAGGCAAAGGTATGTAAAGACTTATGCCAAAATGGTAACTCCTGGTGCTTTTCCATGTATGGTAGAATTATTGAGGATTATTACCCCTTTTCTTTATATTTTCTTACATTTCTGCCAAAAATAAAAAAGTTAACAAAACAAAACACTGCATGTGCTCAGGACCACAAATTAAATTTAGAAATTATCATAAAGAAACTGCACTATAAAACTTAGGTCTTTGACCTAACTGGTTTGGTTCAATGAATAGAGTGTCAGCCTGTGGACTTAGGGTCCCAGGTTCGATTCCAGTCAAGGGCATGTACCTTGGTTGTGGGCACATCCTGAGTAGGGGGTGTGCAGGAGGCAGCTGATCGATGTTTTTCTCTCATCGATGCTTCTAACTGTCTATCCTTCTCCCCTCCTCTCTGTAAAAAAAAAATCAATAAAAATATATTTTTAAATCAGCCTTGGGTCTTTGACTCCCAATAATTGCTTTTTAGTCTGTTTTGCTCTCTACCTGGGTCTTGTCCTCACCTCCTACTGGGTCTCTGCCTCAGCTCCAGTCTAACCACTCACTCCCCAGCTCCGACCTTTCTGTGATTTCTGACTCAACATTAAATACACTCCAAGCTCTTTGGCCTGAAATACAAGCAATCCATCATTTGGCCACTATCTGCTGCTCTCAACTTCCCTGTCACATATTTTTATTTACTAATCCATTCAATAAGAAGTATTTATTCAATATAAATCACTATGCTAGGCAAATAGGAGATACAAAAGTAGAAGAAGAGGCATGGTCTCTGCAACCTCTGTTACAGAGTGCAAAGTATGCTTTTCTCTCTCTCTCTCTCTCTCTCTCTCTCTCTCTCTCTCTCACACACACACACACACACACTCATACACACACACTTACACATACACACACATATACACACACACACATACTTCTCTAAAAAATACATAAGCAACAGGTCTAGGGGAAGGCCACACACAATGTCAAGAAAAACCAGAGAAAACAAAAGTTCTGCCAGAAAATCCAGAAAGATATAATACATTTTGAATGGGCACTCACTGGATGAAAAGTTTCAACAGATGCACAAAATTTTAAACCCAGCATCCAGGAGGCCGGGCTGTAGACATGCATACATATTTGTCTTAATCAAGCAACCTGAGAACTCCATGTTTATATTTTTCAGTTCATGTTTCTTCCAGCAGTAGTAAGATAAATCAGGAGAAGAAACACAGGCCTTCCCAGATTTTCCTGGTGGCAATATACTAGTGAAAAGAGATCCAACACTATCCACTAAATTAGGCCTATCTTTTAAGCTGGTAGTTCCATTTTTTAGGAATCTATCCTACTGAAGTAGATAAAGAAAAGGTTACTAAAGTATGAGAATAAATATGAGAATGTTACTGCCTGTGATAGCAAAACACAAGAATACTTACCTGTAGAGGAATGCATGAATAAATCATGAAACCTCCTTTCTATAAATCCTATACACTTATTTTAAAAAATGAGTTGTACTTGGAAAAATGCATCAGAATATGATAGACTGAGGGGTGGATACATAGATTAACATATGATCACATAAGTACAGCAAAATGTTAACATAGGATCTACATGATGAGTAGGTATTCACCGTTCAGTTCTTCCAAATTCTGTATGCTAGTGTTTATAATAAGTTGTTGGAAATGAAAAGGATGAGTCCAATTTATATATGCATACTGGCCTAGAAATAGTTTTGTTTTAAAACGTGGAATAGTGTCTATGCTCTGAGTCCGTTATGATGGATAAGAAAGCCAGCTCCTGCCGAAACCAGTTTGGCTCAGTGGATAGAGCATCGGCCTGAGGACTGAGGGGTCCCAGGTTTGATTCCGGTCAAGGGCATGTACCTTGGTTTCGGCCACATCCCCGTAGTGGGTGTGCGGGGGTGGGGGGTCAGCTGGTCGATGATTCTCTCTCATCGATGTTTCTAACTCTCTCTCTTCCTCTCTGTGAAAAATCAATAAAATATATATTTGGAAAAAAAAGAAAAAGAAAGAAAGCCAGCTCCTGGATCCTGGAACCCAGACCCATCCTTTACTGGCCTTGGACCTTTTACAAGGACTTCTCACTCTGTACCTCTGTTTCATTGGTAACAAACATACCTCACTGTTGTTTTAAAGAATAAATAAGTTAATACATTTACATTTCTTAAAACAATGCCAGGCATATAATGTGTTCAATAAATGTTATGATTAACTAAGACTGTTTGAGAGGGGAAAGGGTTATGTGGATGGGAAAGAGCGAACAAGCCTGTGTCTCTCTCTATAAATATATACATTTAATACATTTAGCCCTGCCAGTGTGGCTACGTGGTTGAACATCGACCTATGAACCAGGAGGTCAGGGTTGGATTCCTGGTTAGGGTACATGCCTGGGTTACGGGCTTGATTCCCAGTGGGGAGGGTGCATGAGGCAGCCAGTCAGTGATATCCTCTCATCGTTGATGTTTCTATCTCTCTCGCTCCCTTCCTCTCTGAAATCAATAAAAATATTATATATACATATATATATATATATATATATATATATATATATGTGTGTGTGTGTGTGTGTGTGTGTGTGTGTGTAAATGTTTGTTTGTTTGTTTGAATATTTAGTATAACCCCATCAGGAAACAATCAGACAACTCCAGAAAGAGGGAGATTCTCCAAGACAACTGGCTTGGAAAAAATGATGGGAAGACTTCTAGATTAAAAGAGGCAAAAAGGCACGTAACAACCATATGCAATGTGTTATTCTTGATTGCATCCAGGTTTGAAAATAATAGCTATAAAGGACATTTGGGGACATTTTGAAAATAGACTGGGAACGAGCTGACATTAGGCAATATTAGATAGCACATAACTAACAGAAGGAGGGTGCCCAGGCAATGTCCATGCAAGCTCTCTCTAGAGGAGAGACAGCACCTCTCTCTTCTTCTGTCTCTGAGCGCCCTAGTCCGGAGGATCTGGTCAGAAGCTGCCTTCTCACATGGAGCACCTTACAGAGGAAAATGTGCCGGCGTGGTGTGCAGGGTTTCGGTGCCCTGGGTGCTAGAGTTCTCACTGCCAATTAATATTCTGTCATGCTGGATGTCTGCAAACATCTCACAAGTTTGCTGAGGATGTGTCAACCCCTGAAAGATGGACCAATTCTTTTATCTTTCTTTTCTTTTTTGTCTGCAGAAAAAGAGAGTCCTGGTGAATTTGCTAGGGAGAGTATGTCCCTTCGTATGTTTTGGAGGGAGTAACCAGACATCCTCTGCAGACAAAGAGAATTATCTGTCACTGGAGTAAGGTTGTCGTAGCGGAACAGTGGCCTCTCAGCCAGGCAGCGGAAGCGCGCCTTGCCTGACCTCGGGCGGTGCCTCCTGCCTCATTAAGCAAGCGGCTGCCCCCTGGCCTGCGCTCGGCTTCTCCAATGTGCCAAATTCATTCCCTTCTCGCAGCCTTCACACTTGCTATTCCGGGAAAATTACGTCTTCCCAGCTCCTCATCCAGCACTCCAAAAGGCTGACTCCTCCCCCAGGTCTTAGCTCAAATGTCACCTTCTTAGAAATGCCTGTTTTGACCGCACTACATCCAGGGGCCCTTTCCATGTGGGAGCACAGACAGAAATGGTGTTGCTTGTGCATCCATGTGTCTCTTTGTTGTCTCTCTCCCTTCCCCAGATGTTAAGCTCCACCAGAGCGGGCATTGGACCTTTGTCATTCGCTCTTAAGACCCTCACACACAGGCATGCGCAGTAACTATCTGCGAGGAGAATGAATGAATCTCAAGATCGGAAGGTACCTCACGAGACCCCAGATCCAACGTCTCATCCTGTACTTAAATACCCTTGTACAATGTTTAGACCCAATCCACCTAAAGAGCAGCAAATAAGAGATATGTGTAACACTATCAGCAATAAAATATATTTTATTTATTTATTAAATATATTTATTAAATATATTTAAAAATATATTTTTATTTTAAAAAAATAAAGTGCAGCAAAACAAGACTAGCATGAACAATGCTTTTTCATTGTTCTGAATTTATTCAACTTCACTCAGAGACTATGCTTTTCCTGTTTGGGAATAGTAAAGTGTCTATATTAAATTACAGTGATATAAGTGGCATTTGGCTATTAATATCCTTATTTAGAAAAGTAAAAAGTAAAAATTGGCAACTTTAGTTGGTTTCCTGTTTTTTCCAGCCCATTAGATTCAGGAGTCTGGAGGTCACAGGTCACAGCCTTCCCTCTAAGAGGCTGTGTAGATGGTGCTGGAGTGGCCATTGCTTCCCTGGTTGGCACTGATGGTTAAAACGTGCTTTTTTCAAAAAGCCTCTGGTCTGTCTCTCTGTAGCTTCCGCTCATGGCAGCCGTGGAAGTATATGGAGCCGCTCTCCTTCAAGGTTCTGCTCCAGTGTGGTGTTGCCAGCTCCAGCTACCGCCTCTGTGCTCCAAACTGTGTCGTAGCCAAAACCGGTTTGGCTCAGTGGATAGAGCATCGGCCTGCGGACTGAAGGGTCCCAGGTTCGGTTCCGGTCAAGGGCATGTACTTTGGTTGCGGGCACATCACCAGTGGGGGAGGCAGCTGATCCATGTTTCTCTCTCATTGATATTTCTAACTCTCTATCCCTCTCCTTTCCTCTCTGTAAAAAAAATCAATAAAAAATATTTTTAAAAGAATCATGTACTGTCACTGATATATTTAAAAACAAACAAGCAAATAAACAAACTGTGTCGTGGTCCTAGGCTCTTCCTACCCAATTCTCCCCTCTCTCCTCTCGCAGGTCCCAGTCTAAAGGTTCTCCCTGCCTAGTTCTGCTCCCTCCCCATTTAACCTTCACAGGGATTTCCCTAATAAATGGCTTGCACATCTACTCTTGCCTTGGTATCCATTCTTGGAGTACCTTCTTGAGCAGACATGCTACCCACTGGCTTAACGTGACCCTAGGAACTGGGCAAGGCATTCCAAATGTGATCAAAGCAGCTCTGCCACCATGGACAGGTTATGTAATCTATTCCACCATCTGTAAGATGGAGATGCTCCTACCGGTTGTGTGAGCCTTGAGGGAAGAACTTATGACGTGCCTTACAGGGCCTGACATTCAATAAATGGTAATAATCTATCTCCCACCATCGCCACTGTGAGAAAGCTGAAGTGTCTGTTCCAAAGCTGTTCTGTCCGTCTGCAGTGGCTCACGGGTTGAGCGTGGACCTAGGAAGCAGGGGGTCATGGTTAGATTCCCAGCCGGGGCACATGCCAGGGTGGCGGGCTCCCCAGTGTGGGGAACTGCAGGAGGCAGCCCATCAAGGATTCTCTCTCATCCTTGATGTTTCTCTCTCTCCTTTCCTCACTGAAATCAATACAAACGTATTTTTTTTAAAAGAAAATAACACAAAAGCTGTTATCATTTATTTAAAAAATATTTAATATGTTCAAGGGGAAAGTGAATAAAAGCATAGATTTTTTTTTGAAAGTTGCATAACTTAAAGGGCCTGAAGGCTGCCAAAACCGGTTTGGCTCAGTGGTAGAGCATTGGTCTGTGGACTGAAAAGTCCCGGGTTCGATTCCCGTCAAGGGCATGTACATTGGTTGTGGGCACATCCCCGGTAGGGGGTGTGCAAGAGGCAGCTGGTTGATGTTTCTCTCTCATCGACATTTCTAGCTCTCTATCTCTCTCCCTTCCTCTCTGTAAAATATCAATAAAATATATATTTTTTTAAAAAAGGGCCTGAAGGCCTCCTAGAGTTATCGATGTGTAATATCAGACGAGCTCATGTAAAGTAGCTTGAGTGTAAATTTTTACTTCCAAAGAGCAGATGATCAGGCAGTAAGCTGGGAAAAGTGATTGAGGTGAGCCACCACGATGGCTGGCAGGCGGGGCACGCTTCCTGGCTGAAGGACACCCCCAGATAGCTCTGCCCTGTCCTCAGGAAAGGTGTGGAGCCACGGGTGTGCATCCAGGCTTTCAGGTCAAGTTGTAGAGAAGGACCCGACTACTGAAAGACGAGACTCGAGTGGCTGCACCAAGGTGCCCAGGACGGAGGGAATGTGAAGACTGGCTTCAGGGGGCCAAGCTGGCATGTGCAGCAGCGAGAACTCTATATTTGCCGCTCGGATCTAGTGTGCTTCCTGAAGAGTAGGCACGGCAGAGGCACAGTAGCCTCTGGATTAAAAATATTATTTAAAAATAATTGTAATGTTGGCTCTCGTATGCTTGTTAGGCACTTACTTGACACATAGGAGGAACTTGATAACAATTAATTTTCCTTCTTTTTTATGCACAGGTTAGAGTGCGTCCACTTGGCTAACTTACATCTTGGGTACATCTCACATTAGAAACATGCTTTATTCACTCTTCAAAGACATGCTTTCTCAAAAGCCTTGTAATACGGTCTAGGGCAGGATTGCCAGGGCTTGAGTCAGGATTCGAGGGGATGAAGAGAGCGATGTGGAGGAAGGAACTGAAGAACTGATGACAGATGGAATGTGGGAAGGCTAAATCAGGAGTCGGGTCTGTTAAGATAGCAACCGTGAAAGGCAAGCTGGGTAAGGCCCCGGAGCGGCGGCTGACGGAGACTAAACTTGAGTTCAGATCTCATTAGAAGCAGCTCAGAAATATCTGTGTTGGCAGGGGCACACATTCAGATAGCGAGCCGGCGTCTGCTCGCCAGGGCAGCGCGGTGACCGCCGGGCCAACTCCCTCCACCCCTCGCGCATTTTTTCACGGATGGAATCAGGGCCGAGGCTGAGCCAGAAGCTGGTGCCCGGAGAACCTGCCATGGGAGCGTCAGGTGGAACCCGAGGACTCCTGAGGACTCTGCTCTCACTTTGCACCAAAGCTCTGGCCACACTCAGGATAGTTTTCAAATGTTCTTCAGCTCCTCAGTTCAGAGAATTCTTCCAGAAAAAAAAAAATAAATAAAAAGACTTCTGAACCTCAGTTTTAGGTACATAACACTACCCAGATGCCATGAGCAGTTAGGATTATTTGTCCACAGTCAAACTGGAATGCCAATTGGACGAGGGTGCTGAGTCCCTGAAGAAAAAGCTTTGTTTTGTTTTTTAATTGGAATAAGACATACATAATTGACATGAAATTTACCCTTTATCCATTTTTTAAAAATATATATTTTATTGATATTTTACAGAGAGAAAGGGAGAGAGCTAGAGAGCTAGAAATATCGATGAGAGAGAAACATCGACCAGCTGCCTCTTGCACACCCCCTACCGGGGAATGTGCCCGCAACCAATGTACATGCCTTTGATGGGAATCGAACCTGGGACCTTTCAGTCCGCGGACCGACGCTATACCACTGAGCCAAACCGGTTTCGGCATACCCTTTATCCATTTTTAAGTCTGAGACTCAGTAGCATTAAGTATCACGTTGTGCGACCATGAACACTAACCATGTCCAGAACTTTTTCATCATCCCAATCTGAAATTCTGTGTCCATTCACAATAACTCCTCATTTCCCCATCCCCTCAGCCTCTACTTCCCCCTATTCTACTCTCAGTCTCTAGGAATTTGCCTGAATCCTCAGTACCTTACATACATGAATCATATAATACTGCCCATTTCTGTCTGCCTTCTTTCAATTAGCATAATGTTTTCACAGTTCATCCATGTTGTGGTATGTGCTGACATTCCAAATCTTCCTTTTTGAGGATGAGTATTCCATGAAGAAAACTTCCGGGACAGCTTTTTCCAGAATGGAGTTAGATAAGAAGGGTTAACTCTAGTTTTTAGAACACCTAAGTCGGGTACACTGTATATTTATCTGATTTCTAAACAGTATAACCCAAACCAATTAATTGGTACAGTTATTTAAACATACTCTAAACTCAAGCTAATGATTCACAATTTCAAACACAAGTGCAGATGGGTTCACGCTTCTTAAAAAGAAACAAATATGTTAGGTATTAATTATAGTTTTTTACAGTAAAACGTCTTATAAAGTGTCATAGATAAGATTTCAAATAAATTCAACAAAGGCTAAATGTATGCATTGCAAAACTACTTCGTTACAGGACTTATGTGGGTAAGGATTACTAGTACCTTAAGCCTTTGGAGAGATAACTTGACCCAGGTTGGCATGAGAGAAACAAAGTAAAACTTATTTGTTCTAGAAATCATCAAATCTCTATTCTGATCTTGGTTATTGATTCAAGAACTACCAATTATCTTTTTCAACTGAAAGTTGAAAAACAAAACTTTTTCTTCAGGGTTTCAGCACCCTTGTCCAATGTGTTCACAGGTTTACAAGTCTAAGACCATATTTTAGTAAACTAAAAAAAGATCAGAACCGCCTTCCCAAATATTGTTTAGAGCAGGGGTGGGCAAACTCTGACTCGAGGGCCACAATGGGTTCTTAAAACTGGACCAGAGGGCCGGAACAAAAGCAACCTGACCATGCTGGCACTCTCATCTTGGGCTGCTGGTGAAGGAGCAGAGGGGAGAGCAAGAGAACCCTCCGCTCTTTCGGCTCCGCGGGCCGGATAGAACAGCTGAACGGGCTGGATCCGGCCCGCAGGCCGTAGTTTGCCCATGGCTGGTTTAGAGCCACCTCGGTATGTGCCCACAATTGCTGGCACTGACATCGGTATCCTAAGCAGGCATGACTGTTGCACAGGATACATTAGGTTAGATTTTGATTAATCCCATATTTTGCACATCCTTGGAATGTTCCTAGTCAAAAAAAATTCACGAGAAGCTGCAAAATCTCTCAGAGCCTTTTGTATGCTAATGTTCACTGTGGCTTTTCTGGTGAATGTAGTGTGACAGGTTCCAGTCAGGTCTTGGAGTATATGCTGCTGTCTGGGGTATGTGTTGGGAAATGCTGGGTCTGATAACAGGCTGGAGAGAAGCAATACGAATGATGAAAGAATTTTAAAATTGTACCTACAGTTCGATGCTGAAAACTATGTGTTTTTCTGTAGGAAGGTGACTAGTGATGAAGAACACAAGCTTCAGGCAAAACGAAGCAAAGCAAAATCGGATTCAAATCCCAACTCGGCCGCCTCGTAGCTGTACAATAAGGGCTATCTAACCAAAATTGGTCTCAGTTTTCTGTCTACCTTAGCACAGTGAGCCAGGATTACAGGAGATAACATCCAATTGGATCAATTTAGGGTGCTCAGGAGACTGAAGAGGCGATGATTATTTTATCCGAGATATTAATATAGAGTTGTTTACTGAAGAGTGGAGAGAGGAACACGAGGATACCTCAGAGGCAGCAATGCAGGAAGCCACTACCATCCACAGGGCTGGGGAGACAAAGGGAAGAAGTTGCGGTTATAAACATTTAGAAGTGTGAGAAGGGGCCCCCGAGTTGAAAAACTCGGACCTCTGAGGATGGGCTGCTGCTGGTGTCCTGAGGAGCGTGGGGGTGAGGAAGCAGGTTCCACTCTGGATTTAATCAACCGCCACTGCCAAAATAAAGCCAGGTTGGGGTGATGTTCACAGGAACAGAAAAGCCACAGGATACAGGAAGGAGTGGATCTCTTCTTCCTCCCATCTTCCTCTCTCCTATGGCTCTGATTTGGCCTCTAGGGAAGGGGCTGGCAGAGCGCAAGTGTGGTTTGCAGAGTCAACCCCAGCATTGCAAAGCCGAGTAGGGAAGGGTGGGTTTGGAGCTGGGAGACAACAGCTTAATCGCTGGCACAAATACAAAGAGTTTAGAGTGCAAAAGGTGTATGGTAGCTAGTCCTCCTCCTAACCTGACTGACCCAGTCCTGTGCTTGGTTTATGTTTGCAGAATTTCTTTTTTTAAAATATATATTTTATTGATATTTTACAGAGAGAAAGGGAGAGAGATAGAGAGCTAGAAACGTCAATGAGAAGCTGCCTCTTGCACACCCCCTACCAGGGATGTGCCTGCAACCAATGTACATGCCCTTGACCGGAATCAAACCTGGGACCTTTCAGTCCGCAGACCGACGCTCTACCACTGAGCCAAACCGGTTTCGGCTGTTTGCAGAATTTCTGTAGACACGGCTATGAAAAACACAGAAGGGAATTAAATGCCTGGAGGGTCAACTAATTAAATAAGACAAACAAGGCAAGCTTAACATCACATCTCAAACTTGAGATGTCTAAAACTGAACTCTTGCAACCAAGAGTTCACAGCAGCCTTATTCCTAATAACCAAAAAGCAGACAAATCCAAAAGTCCATCAGTGGTAAACACAATGTGGTATTGGTATGTCTTATACAATGGAATATTTGGGGGGCAATAAAAAGGAGGGGGAAAAAACCTGATTCATGCTATAACATGGATGAACCTTAAAAATATTGTGCCAAGTCATGTTTGTGGCAAGATACAAAAGGCCACACTATGTGATCCCATTTGTGATCCTACATGACTTCATTCCATGGAATGTCCAGAGCAGGCAAGTCTATAGAGACAGAAAGTAGATTGGTGGTTGCCTGGGGTTGGGGAACATGGTGGGGGTGGAGGTAACTGCTAATGTGCACAAGTTCTTTCTAAGAGTAATTAAAACATTCTGAAGTTGACTGTGTTGGTGGTTGGAAGACCCTGAGTAACTAAAACTATTGAGTGGTACATTTTGAATGGGAAATTGTATGGTATGTAAACTGCATCTCCTTTAAGCTGGAAAAAAAAAGTCCATGTAGTTCTTGCCTTGTTCCCTAAAACACTTGCTCTTGGGATCCTGAGCTCCCACTTACTAGTAAGAAATTGACCAACCTGAGACCATCAGGCTGTGACAAAGACCAAGCCACATGGAGTGGCCACATGTTGTCCTAGCTCAGCCCGGCTTTTGAGTCTCCACGGCCCACTCATCAAATACATGAGTGAACAAGCCTTTGGCCCCCTAAGTCAATCTGTCATTGGGATCGCAGGTAGGCCCAACCCCGCTACATCCGATCCCAATATCAGCACAGATTCTGTGAGCATAATAAAAGTGGTTGTTTTATACCAATCCGTTTTGGGATGGTTTGTAAAGACCACTCTTCTGGTTTTCTTCCTACCTGTCTTCTCAATCTACTCGTTTCTCCCAGTCTCCATGACTGTTGGTCTTCGCCCAGTCTGTGCTCACTCCCTTGGCAAGCTCTTGCAGACTTACGACTTTAAATACCACATGACGACCCCCAAATGTATAACTTTAGCCAGACCTCTCCCCTGAACTTAGATTACTATGTTCACCTGTTTGGCATTCCTACTTGTATTTTCAGAAAGTAGCAACTAATCGATATAGACCAACTATTTTATCTCAAAATACATTCAAATGCAATGCTTTTGTTGACATTCTTGCACAATGTCACACTATTCATTGTTATTGGAAAATTTTGGCATAAGCCTCTAAGAGTCAGTTTGCTTGTTTTCACTTGACTACCTACCAAATCCCTCAGATTTCTGAGGGCAGGAGAGATAATTCTTTCAACTGCAGCAAGAGAAGCTAAGGGCAAGTCATCTTTAAGAGCTACAGGGTTATGAAAAATGATGGGTGAATGAACAAAATGTGCTCTATTTACACAATAAGATCATATTCAGCCTTAAAAAGGAAATCCTGATACACACTACAGCATACACCTTGAAAATATTATACTCAGTGAAATAAGCCAGAGAGAAAAGGACAAATATTCTATGAATTCCATGTAAATGAAGCACCTAGAACAGTCAGGTTCATAAATTCACAAGAATACTGATGGTTACCAGGGGAAGAGGGAGGGGTAATGAGGAGTTATTATTTGGTGGGAACAGAGTTTCAGTTTGGGCTGACAAAAAAAATTCTGAAGATGGATAATGGTGATGGTTGTGCACCAATACGAATGTAGTTAATACCACTGAATTGTACACTTCAGCAAGGTTAAAATGGTAAACTGTATGCTATACTTTTCTACAATAAAACGTTATGAAAAATGGAGTAAGAGTACAGGTGGACAGGTTAGGTACACACGGGTCTGAAAAGGAAAGCAGGATGGCTGGGATGGAGAAGAGATCTCTGAACAGTCCCCAGTTTACACCAGAAAGTGAGTTTCTCAGATGAACAGTTATACTGGCCGCTAACCACAGAGGGGCCGTGGCTCCTGGCCGCTTTGCCTCCAGTGGCGGGGCTGGAACAGGCCTCGGGAATTTCTGAGGTGGGATGTGCTTCTAATAAGCTACCAATGCTCCTTTTTAGGCACAAATACTTTAAGGCCAGGAGCTTTCCTGATTCCGTGTAGCCCGGACTCCTCAGAGGTGTCTGGCCCCACGAAGGTATTTATTACATAGCTGTTGAATGCAAGATAAAAGTCTGATTTGGTTAATAGAAGGGAGATTAGGTAATGTCTTTTTTGAGAGCGCTGTATTTGATTAGAATGAAATATTATGTAAAAAACGCTAACACAACGATAAGGCATTTTTCTTAATACGAGCGAGATGAAAAAGGCTTAAAAATTCTCCCTGAATGTCACAGTTTATTTGCTATGATCTGATTTCTCGGTGAGTTGAAGGCAATTTCTGCTGAAGACACAGGAAACTCTGATTTACCTTTGTCTTCTCGGTCATCTTAGAACGAGTGGGGGGTGGGCCATTTTGCCCATCGGGTTCCTTAACTCTTCCAAGAATAAAACAAAGAATAAGCAAAGTAACTTACCATTCACAAGGGTGTGGGGTTTATCTATATATAAAACCCTAATATGTCAATAAACCCAATGGCAGGACAACAGAACCAGCTGCTACCATGTGCGCTGACCACAATGGGGGCATGTGTGGAATACGGTGGGCCTCTATAGCAGGCGGAAGAGCACGGAACACAGCAAGCGAAAGTCGAGGTGGGATGGTGGAGCAGGTGAGCAGGGGTGCCAGACCAAGGCGGGGCACCAGTTGCTGTCATGGGGGCGAGCCTCTGGTGGTTACTAAAAATTCTTTGCTCCCGCGCACCACCGCCCTGCTTGCACCCACTGCCAGCGTCCAGTGTCAGCCCCGATTGCTCGGGGCTGTCAGTGGGTGAGAGCAGTGGCTGCCAGCCCCAATGGCCCCTCAGGGCTTCTCCATTTCCCCTGCTCCTAAGGGGCAATCGGGGCCAGCAGCCACCTCCCACCTCTTGCACCCATTGCTGGCAACGGCCCTGCTCACACCCACTGCCAGAGCCAGCCCCACTCGCACCCTTAGCTTGAGCCACCACTCACACCCACTGCCAGCACCCGGTGGCCGATCCTGATCGCTCAGGGCTGCTGGCCCTGATTGCCCCTGAGGGCTTCTGCACCTCTCCCTGCTCCTGAGAGGCAATTGGGGCAGCAGCAGCCGCTCCAACCCACTGCTGGCGATGGCCCCAATTGCTCTGTGCCATCAGCAGGTGTGAGCAGGGCTGGCACCATCAGCACGTGTGAGCAGCAGCAGCAGGAGTGGCAGCAGCGGCAGATGGGGGATTGGGGGCTGCAGTGGGAGGGGCCAGGCAGGGGCACGGAGGATGCACAGACCCAACCCTGTGTCCACAGCAGCCTTGTGGCCCACGGTTCCTTTCAAGGTGCACTGGGCTCCCAGTTTGTAATAAAAAACATGCTGAAACCAGTTTGGCTCAGTGGATAGAGTGTTGGCCTGTGGACTGAAAGATCCTAGGTTCGATTCCGGTCAAGGGCATGTACCTTGGTTGCAGGCACATCCCCAGTGGGGGGTGTGCAGGAGGCAGCTGATTGATGTTTCTCTCTCATCGATGTTTCTAACTCTCCATCCCTCTCTCTTCCTCTCTGTAAAAAAATCAATACAATATATTTATTAAAAAAAAAAAAGCATGCACTAGAAAAAAAATAAGTCATGTGTTTCTATTAGTGATTTTTCTTGCTCTAAATCCGTTTTGGACGGATTTGCTGTACAGGAGGAAACTAAGGTAAGGCATTATGATTCTCACAGATCTTCCCCGGTAGGCCACAGCCTGCTAATCTAATCCTATTTGGCAGCAAATTTAATTATCCGAGAAATGTTATTATTCTTGTTTTATGTATCTGCTTCCTATAAAAGAGCATCATTTCAATCTATGACACAATGGGAACAGTCAGGAATTATATCTTGCATTTATAATTTAAGAAGCTATATTTAAAAATTAAGACTGTGTTTATGTGGCTATAAGAAAAATTGGAAACCAAACAGATGGATATTTATAAAAATTGCTATTTCAGGAAAGGACTTAAAGTTAGAAGCCGTTGTTAATTCCTCTGTAAACCGGGGAACATACAATTACTCTAAGAAGAATTCAACTTTCCCCCAATTGCACCCTAAATTATGGCCAAGGAAAAACATTCAGAAAACTTAAGACTTTTACTTCCTCAAATTTTAAATGGACTGCTTTTTGGAAATGTTCTAATTAATATTACATGAAATCCCCTAGCTGATAAAAGGCCAGGCATTTACTTTCTTCTCAGTAGCTGAATGCATTTTTTTATATATAACACAGATGGTACTCCAGCATTTACCATATGGAACAGGAAGGAATAATTAAGTTTCATCATCCAGGTACCGTACAAATACGAAGTTAAAATAGAATTGTCATTGACAGTCGACACCGTACATTCCATGTTACGATTAGTTCCAAGAGCACAAATTTCTGCATCTTGAGTGGTAGTTGTACTTTTCAGTTGTAACATCATCCTCAAAGGGCTTTCAGTTTGTCTTTGTCTTGCTCCTTTTGACTGCGAAGCGCAAACGATTCCTGCACGAACTGCCGGCACATGGGGCACCGCTGGAAGAACCGCACGCAGCCATCGCACAGGCACGTGTGCCTGCACGGCAGGAGCACCCAGTTCACGGCGCCGTTCTGGCACACCACGCAGTCCTTGCTGCTCTCCTCCGGGGGCTCCGCCTCACTTTCCGAGAGTCCGGCCCTTTCCAACAAGCTTCGGTCTCCGCCTTCACCTTCTGGGGAGGAGTTGCTCGAAGGAGTGGCATTATTATTTGCAGACATGTAAAGTTGCTGAAAAATCAAAGAAACAAGTTTAAAGATAATTACAAATGTCAACTACTCTTCGGGGGGGTCATAAGGGATGCTCAAAATTTATGAGCTAGCAAATAATAGCTAGCTTCTATGGGAACTAACTGAAAAACATTACCCCTTGATAAATGGTCATTCTTTGAAACTGCAAATGAGAGACAAAGATAAGACTACAGGGTACAGCTTACCTTAAGATCATGAAATTGCCCTTGAGTCGGGAGTAAATATTGACATAATATTCTACAGGACAGCTTATAAGTTTTATCAGGAATATGAATTGCTGACACCATGGAAATCTAAAATAAAAATTGAACACCGGTCAGTACTTAACCTCTGTATTATTTCACAGACATGTGAAAATATGTATCAAACAAAAATAAGCTGATAAATTATAAAACTTAGAATAATTTATTCAAATCAGTCACTAGAGAGAAAGCAGTTATTGACATATATTTTTACCAGAGTTTGAAAAATTATACTAGTTTACAAATTTAATGTGATCCCAACAAAATAGCTGAGTTGACTCTAAAATTCTCAATGTGGGAAAATAACACGTAAGAACAGCTAGGAAAAGAATGAAAAGAAAGCTATGGGGGGAGGGGATATTAAGCACAGTCAGATATTAAAACATACTACCAAGCCTCTAGAGTTAAAACAGTGTAGTACTAGCAAATGGATAGACAGATGTCTGAAAAAGAATTAACTGTCCAGAAAGAGACCCAATTCTATGTACAAATATGATAAAGGTGGCATTTCAAATCACTGGCAAAGCAAGTCTTTTTAATAAAAAGTATTAGGACAACTGTATAGCTACTTGGAAAAACAAAAATTAGATTTATTCCTCATACCATACACAAGAATAAACTCCAAAAGCATAAGAAATCTAATTGTAAAAAATAAAACTATACAAATACTAGTAGAAAACATGTGCATTTCTTTCTAGTCTCAACCTAAGGAAAGACTTTCTAACTATAACTCAAACCTAGAGGCAGATCAATTTGACACATTTGACTATATAAAAATTAAAAACCTGCATGACGATAAAGCACCATTAGCAAAGTTAAAAGACAGATGGCAAGCTGGAATAAAATATTCACAATGTATATCACAGACTCAGGGCTAATATACCTAACTTATGAACAACTTTAAAAACTGAAGAGAAAGTAGCCAAATATCCCATAGAAAAATGGGCAAAAGACATGAATAGACAATTCGAAAAAGATATAAGCATGGTCCTTAGCCATATCAAAAGATGTTCAATTTTACTCACAACATGATAAATGCAAATCAAAAATTTACTGAGATATTTCTCATACATCAGATTAACAAAAACTGAAAAGCTTGTCAATATACTCTATGGAGTAATAATCACACTCATATATGGTGGAAATGTTAAAAAAAAAAAAAAAAAAGAAAGAAAAGGTTCAGCCCTGGCTGGTGTGGCTCAGTTGGTTGGGTGTCATCCTGTGACCTAAGGGTTGCCAGTTTGATTCCTGGTCAGGGCACATACCTGGGTCAGGGGTGGGCAGAAGGCAGCTGATCAATATTATGCTCTCACATTGATGTTTTTCTCCCTCTCTTTCTTTCTCTCTCCTTCTCCTCCCTTCCTCTCTTTTTAAAAATCAGTAACAATGGGGGGGGGGGGCAATGGTAAGCTATGTACACATATAATACCTTAATAAAATTTTTAAAATAATAAAAATAAATAAAAATCAGTAACAACAACAAAATCTTTTTTTTTTTTTTAAATGGTTCAGCTCCAAAGGCACAACCCCAATAAAGGGAATTTGGCAAAATGTAACAAATAACATGGGTTTACCCTTGAATCATTCAACTTCAACTATATTAAAACACACACACACAATTTATTCAGTGCAAGATTGTTAGTGCAGAATACTGGAAACTACCTGAATATCCAACCCCAGGAAATTAAATAAATGGTACAGGTTCACCCTACATACAATGGAGTGCTATGAAGCTGTAAAAAACACAAAACTAATGTGAGGAAGATCTCTATGAACTGATCTAGACTGATTTCCAGAAGATACTGTGAAGTGAACAAAGCAAGAACATATCCTATATAATAATCCTATGTAATAAAAGGGTAATATGCAAATTGACCCTAATGGCAGAACTATCAGTCGTTATGATGAGCACTGACCACTGGGGGCAGACGCTCAACACAGGAGCTGCCCCTTGGTGGTCAGTGCGTTCCCACAAGGGGATCTCCACTCAGCAACAAGCCCAGCTGACGGCTGTGAGCGCAGCACCAGTGGCGGGAGTCTCTCCCGCCTCCTCGGCAGAGTGAGGATGTCCAACTGCAGCTTAGGCCGGCTCCCCCATGGACAACCCTGAGGGGTCCCGGACTGCAAGAGGGTGCAGGCTGGGCTAAGGCTCTCTCCCTTCCCTCCCCCCCCCCCCTGCATTGCATGAATGTTTGTGGACTAGGCCTCTAGTATAGTACATACAGTTTGCTACCTTCAGTGTAGGAAAGAAGGGAAAATAAGAAATATACACGCATACATCATCGTTACAATATGAAACACAGGAAAGATAAAAATGAAAAAAACGGACTTGGGTATCTACAGGATTGGGGAGGGTTGAGAATGGGAGGAGGGCACGTGGAAAACAGCAACACCTGAGTATACTACTTAATATAGTTTTTTCCCTTTTGAGAGAACTAACCCAAGTAATTTATGAACACAGTATTTGACTATAAACCTTCAATCTTTGGCAGGAAGTATGAAGATGACAGTTTGAGTAGAAAACAAAATTAAATTCGGCAATTAGGCCACTGGGAAATAGATGAACAAAAATATATGTTAGGTCTCTCGCTTATAGAATACTGAGGGCTGACTGGAGGGTGCAAGTTTGAAAATAATCATTCTGTAACTAGCATGGTAAAAATAAAATCTGGTAAGAATCTCTATGAATATTCAATCCAGGGGGAAATGTTGATAGTGAGTGGATATTTGCATGGTCCTACAGTGCTTCCCTACAGACTACTTATAATCTGCAAAGGAAGGGAAAAAAGGAACAGTGGAGAAATCAGGTAACATCTTGACTGGTAGATCAAAATTAACATCACCAATGACAGAAAAGAAGCTCACATGCCTATGAAGGTGAGGCCCTGGACATATATATTATCTATCACCTGTGCAGTATACTGACTGAAAATGCTAACTCCAATGTAATCATGGTGAAACATCAGAAAAACAAAGTGATAATTACTCTGTTTTACGTGTGTGTGACTCTATTCTTAAAAAAAAAAAAAAAAAGAAGAAGAAGAAGAAGAAGAAGAAGAAGAAGAAGTTAATGTCATAAAAGACAAAGACAAGCTATGGAAATATTCCAGATGAAAGGAGGCTAATAACACATGACAAATACAATATCTCACTCTAGACTAGAATCTGCACCAGAGGGGAAATGTGTTGTAAAGAATAATGTTAGCTCTGACTGGTTTGGCTCAGTGGATAGAGTGTTGGCCAGTGGACTGAAAGGTCCTAGGTTCAATTCCAGTCAAGAGCATGCACCTTGGTTGCGGGCACATCTCCAGTAGGGGGTTTGCAGGAGGCAGATTATCAATATTTCTAACTCTCTATCCCTCTCCCTTCCTCTCTGTAAAAATCAGTAAAATATATATTTTTTAAAAAGAATACTGTTAGATCAACTAACAAATTGGAATGTAAGAGACTAGATAAAATATTAGATCTATATAAGACATAAAGATAATAACTACATTGTGATTATATAAGAGAACATCCCTATTTTTAAGAAATATACATTGAAGTACTTAGGAGTAAAAATCATCATGCATATAATGTACTCTCAAGCGATTGATTTTAAAATATATATATACCTACATATAAAGTAAATAATACTGCAAATGTGCAATGTTAACAGTAGATTTGGGAAAAGGATTTTTTATTTTTGCAAGTTTTTGAAATTACATCCAAATAAGTTTAAAATAAACATACTACTATCGTTATTAACATACAATATTCTTTACAGTTTTATAAGGATTTAATAATTTGGCAATGACTTCAAAGGCTTTTAATACTAAATCAAATTTCTACTAACAATTTTGTCATTTGATGTAATATTAAATGACTCTGAAACTACTACAATGCTAGTTATAAATACATTTGTAGTTGTAGATATATATTTCATATGAAAAAGATATTAATAATATAATGCTAAGTAAAAATAGTGTGTACAAGTGGATCCCATTTTTTTTAACTATATATATAGCCCTGGTCGGGTGCTCAGTGGTTAGAGCATTGGCCCACAGACAGAAAAGTCGAGGGTTTTATTCAGGTCAGGGGCACATACCTTGGTTGCAGGCTTGATCCCCAGACCTGGACAGGTATGTGCAAGAGGCAACCAATCGATGTGTCCCTCTTACATTGATGTTTCTCTCTCTCTCTCTTCCACTCTAAAAATCAATGGAAAAAATATCCTCGGATGAAGATTAATAACAACAAAAAATTACATATATAAAGATCTGAAAAGATACAAATATTCACAGTAGTTATATTTGGATGATAGAATAAAAGTGATTATACTTTTTTTCTTTTGGCTTATCTAGATTTTCTAAGGTTATTTCCTGCCATAAGCATATATTATATAAATAATACAAAAAAACAAACTGATACAATTTTGTAAAAATGAAAAAGTTTTAAAGCCAAAATCTTGCAATAACAATCTCTACTCTCCTTTATCTACTTATAATAACAAACTAGTGGCTAGCTATATTATCTAAATGTAATTTTTACAGTTACAATAGGAATAGGAGAATTTAATTTTCTTTTTTTTAGATTTAGAATCTCTGATTCCCAGATAAAATACTGAAAAACCATTTATGAAAAAGGATTATGAAATGCTCAGTTTGCTTTTAAAATTAAGAACACAGAACATGCCCTGGCTGGTGTTGCTCAGTAGTTAGAGTGTCAGTCTGCAACCAAAGGGTAGGGAGTTTGATTCCAGGTCAAGGGCACGTACCTGGGTTGTGGGTTTGCTCCCTGCCCCCAGACAGGGCAATGAGGGAGGCTACCAGTCGATGTGTCTCTCTCACATCAATGTTTCTCTCCCTCTCCCTTTCTCCCTCTTTATCTCTATCTCATATTCTCTCACTCCCTTCTACTCTCTCAAAAAGCAAGAGAAAAAATATCCTCAGGTGAGGAGTAACAAGAAAAACAAACAAATGAAAAAGAACAGAGAACATTATTATAAAATATACTAACAATTATACTTTAGTTCTACCAGTAGGCCCAATCTGAGAGGTAAGAGATGGAGAAATAAGATTTAACATGAAACGAAGAGGAGAGCCTGCTCATAAAATACACAAAGAAGGACCAAGGCAGGGAGACGTGGGCAAAGAAAAGAAGTGTTAACGCTCAGGGCCGGCCCAGGCTCCCCTGTGGGAACAAGCCGCCTACAGCTACAGCGGGGCCCGGGAGGCTTCCTTCCAGCTGGGTCAGAGACCAGATAAGCAAATCTGTCCCTATTTATGATGCCATTGAATTGTACACTGGCAAGTGGTTAAAACAGCATAAATATATATATGTGTGTGTTAGCATGCACACACCAAGACATTCTCTACTTAGATGGAGGAAGAAAAGTTAGAAAACAAAGACTATCAATACCTCACGTAGACAGAAAGCACCAAGCCAGTGAGAAGGAAAGGAACCAAAGAGGAAGCTGGGAGGAAGGTGACTAAGAACTGACCCTTTTTTGCAATAAAAGGAAAGAACTAGGGGAGCTTAGACAAGATTAGGAAGGCAGGGGTATGAAACACCAACCTAATAGGTCTTATTTATCTTCAGTTGAAAAGGGGGTGGGGAGACCAGGAGATCTCTCATATACACTTCCTTATGCATGTGCAACTAAAGAGTTCTGCTCTTTGAAGCTCACTAACACTGCTTGGTATGACTTTTTTCCACACCGATTAAATGTATTGAGTACCTACTGTGTTTAGGGCATGGTGCCAGATTCTGAAAATACACTGCTGTTGGTATGTCTTTTATTTGGAAAAAACCAAGCTGATTTCAGCTCAATGAAACTTCAATTTGATAAAATTAAAACCCCAAAACCTAGATTAGCTTAACTGCATAGGAACAGGTTTAGATTTCCCAATAAGGAAGGGTCTAACACCTTCTAAAGCTC
Organism: Vespertilio murinus; assembly: GCA_963924515.1. Taxonomy (NCBI): domain Eukaryota; kingdom Metazoa; phylum Chordata; class Mammalia; order Chiroptera; family Vespertilionidae; genus Vespertilio; species Vespertilio murinus. The sequence goes on along the minus strand of OZ004704.1, from coordinate 182,186,848 downwards.
AATGTACACTTATTTCAAGAAGATATTTATGCCCTAGCTGGTTTGGCTCAATGGATAGAGCATCAGCCTGCAAACTGAAGGGTCCCAGGCTCCATTCCTGCCAGGGGCACATGCCTGGGTTGCAGGCTTAATCCCCAGTAGGGGGTGTGCAGGAGGCAGCCAATCAATGATCCTCTCTCATCATTGATGTTTCTATCTCTCTCTCCCTCTCCTTTCCTCTCTAAATATATTTTTAAAAAGAAGATAATTCCTGTAAAAAAGAAAGGAAAAGGGGGTTCCTGGTAAAGAACTACACAGGTTCAGGGTCAAGCCCATCTCTTATTTCCTGAATGATAGGGATTTTTCTAACAACTGTTTCAGTCCTTTTAAGAAGGATATTTGCCTAACACAATATTGTTAGAAGGAATAAATAGGTCAATGAATGCACTTTGTATGTTACAAAATGCCATAAAGATGCTACCATTTCTTTATTAAAGAACATTTCTATATCATGCACTTCAGAAAAGTAGTAAATTGTGTATAAAGGCATTCTCATCATGATACTATTTCACCAACTTTATTTCATGTATAAACTTCTACCATATTTAGAGGATTGTCAAGGCTCAGGTCTTTTTAGCTCCCTAAGATGCTTTTATCTTCCCAACAGGGATAAACTACCAGACTAAAGAAATAATTAGTATATGAGAAAGGTAATTATTGCTATAGTTACTGAAAATATAGGGACCAAACATATATAAGACGTAGATACAGCAGACACTATGATGAAAACAAGATGACTGCAAACATGCAAAGAAAAGAGTGGATATTATCTAAAAATTGAGCATTTTGTTTCACTACTACAATGCTAAATTTCAGTGCTAAAAATGTTAAAAATAAATGTGTCTCCCAACAGACTTTTCTATGCAGCAAACATGACAGAATGATGAAATTAACTTAATTAAAATATAATATAGCTTTTATTTTCTATATATAACCATATTCTAGTAACCCATATGGGGGGAAAAACGTCATACTTTAAAGGAGCTGTTATACGTATGAAAGTCATACATATTTCCTCTGTATTCATTTTTTTTGGGGGGAAAAAATGTGACCAGGCCAAATGTATACCCTCAGAAATTAAAATAATAATTTGTTCTACATCAGCAAATAATTAAGACCTATTATCCAAATCACTTAAAAGTAATACTTCCAAAACCTTATAATTACTTACAATATCATACATTTCTCGGTCATCCTCCTCAGCGAGGGTCAACAATGCTACCAATGGATAGCGAGATCTGGGCACTGTCCCAAAGTCTTCAATGTTAGTATCTTTTGGTAACTGGCAATATATTTCTTCTTTGCTGTCCTTTTTAATACTTTTTAAAATGTAAAGGTAAATTGTCACTATAAGCAAAAATACAATGAAATACCAAAGGGAATCGTAACGTAGCAACACTTTAATCCATAAGAAGCCTAATGTCTAAAATCCTCACGTCCTGACAGGTGTGAGAGAAAGGATACAAATACTGCTCTCGGTGGAGATATTCGCTATACAGAGCATCTTCCAGTGTTTGGGGAGTGCCTATTCGGAAGCAATAAACGTGCTTCTGCAGAGCCTCGTACAGCTTCTGGACGCTGCACCCCCAGTAGCAGGTGAGGAGGCTGTCTTCAAGGCAATCTGTTGTCAAAGTTATGCCGGCTGTGGAAGACAAATAAGGCAGAGGAGAAAATCACCTGACGTAATTCTGAGTACAATTATACACAGCGAGGAATAAAAGCTTCTTTTTGGATGCTGGCCAGGCTGCTGGCAGTTCAAGGAACTCATTAAAGGGTATGTGCCTATAAACGAAGGAACTGGTCTCTGAAACAGGACATATAAAAAACCTCAAGGTCTACACAATTTTGAAGCACTACCAGTAAGCCTAATCAGGTTTAGTTATTTATACATTTATGCTTGGAAGTGATCAATGTTTTTTGGTGACTTCAAGACTTTTCCCACAAAGACTTTACAAACTGAAATACAGTTCACTAATTGTTGGCCTACCTCCCTAGTAGTGTCTACAACCCTAAAGTAGACCCGCACAACCTTGTAACTACAAGCAGAGCAGAGCTCTCTCTGACAGTGGATGCACACCACCCCCGGCTCCACAAGATGATCACTGGAGTAGGACAAATATGAAAAAGAAATTGAGCTTTACTAATATCAATATACACACTGACAACATTAATATACATTCTCGTCACAAAGTTAATGTCCCATGTAATATGCAAAATATCCCGAGGAAAGAGTGGAGATTCCAAAACATGGAAGTTTAATAGTGATGTCCTCTTTCATTTGTTTGCTCTTCAGCATAATAAAAGATAGTATGGTTTGAGCAAAGCCAATTAAGGAGGCATAAAAATTATAAGTGGACAAATTATAATACTAGTTTTATCTGCTTGCTTATGGATTTACTATATATGCCACCTATGTGATTTTTCCCCCTCCTTTGGAGCACTAAGTTCAAAGGCAGCCACATCCGGGGCCTCACATTTCGGGCAGTGCAAGCTGCAACATCTAGTGGTGAGTGGCAGTGGTGTGCTTGCTAAGCCAAAAGGAAACGTTTTTGTTCACTGTGAGGCAGGTCAGTAAGAAGCTGGGAAAATTCCTTGACAAGTGAAATGGACAAGATACCGTGTTTCCCCCAAAATAAGACCTACTTACAGGTTTCCTTCTGAGTGAAATATAAGGCATCCCCCGAAAATAAGGACCCCAGGATTCACAGTTTGTCTGGTTTGTGTTGACAACTACCGTACTACCGTACCATAAACAGGTAATAAATTTCCTTTATTTTCATTTAACAATAAATGTGTACCGTATTCTTCTTCATGGAAAAATAAGACATCCCCTGAAAATAAGACCTAGAACATCTTTGGGAGCAAAAATTAATATAAGACACTGTCTTATTTTGGGGGAAACAGGGTAGTTAAACAAGGCTGAGCAATTAACAGCCTGCTAGTTAATCACAAGATCTTATCTTCCCTAACCAAGGACACTTAGGAGCAGTTGGTTTGTATCTCTCCTCCCCAACCAGTGTTGGGAAATAACCAGAGAGAAAATAGCTTAAATCACCCAAATTCCAGAATGGATGAAGAAAGGGAAATAAATAACAACAACAAAAATTAGAGTCAGACAAATCCAAGATACAAGTAAAGCAGTGAAACTGACCATAGAATGATCCCAAACTCCCCTACAGGCTCATTTTGATACATGAGCATATTAAAGGACACACCTGGAAAGCTGCTGAACGTTCTATTGAGACCCTCCCTTTAGACCTCCCCTAAAATCCCCCTTTAGAAAACAAATAAAATCCCTTAGGACAAAAGACCCCGTACTTGCTTGAGCACTCAGGTACCAACCAGTTCTTCAGACAGGTACTTTTACTTTCTCTCCCTCCCGAGCTCTAAAGGTTTCCAGGAGACTTGCAATCAGGTGAGCAGTGGGCAGTAGCAACTGGTCCAGGGCTAACCCTCCTTTTGCCTCTTTCCTGAGTCCACTCAGCCCAGCCTGGCTCACTTGTTACTATAACTTGTTTCCGGAATCCACGTGGCCCCACATGACTCAGTTTTGTTCTGTGACCTCCTTTCCGGTACCCAAACAGCCCAGAGTGGCTCAATTCTGTTCCCGCGGCTTCCTCTCCTGAGTCCAGGCAGCCCGGGGTAGGCCCCCTCCTGTTGCCGTGATCTTGGCTCTTCTATCTTAAGCCTATCCTTTGTTTCACTGCTCCCGACTTTAAGAAGCGTACTCTCAAAATCATCTGGGCGCATGTTGTGCAGTTTTTCCTGCACAAAGTCAAGAGCCCACACATTCCAGATCGCGCCAGAGCAGGTCTGCTTTGGTCACTTTTTGTGACAATTGTTCCTGAGTGAACAACCTCGGCCTCTGATTCTGGCTCTCCAAACCTACTGGCAGGTCTGTATGCTATTCAAAATCCTCCCCCTCCCATTTTATTTATTTATTGCTGACAGTATTAGAGATATCCCCATTCTGCTGCTCTCAATATGCTTTTATTGGAGTCATTCTGTTGCTTGCTAATAAGGAATTCTGATTAATATATTACCTACTTTTAAAGGTGATTAAGAGAATGTGTTGGAAGGAGCTACACAAATCCAACCAGATCATTCACAGGATGCCAAATATTGTACCAAGTACAAAGTGTCAGATTCTGAGTATGTATAGCAGCAGTGACATAGAGCAATTTCTAATCACAGTTAAGCAAAAATTTTAATTGACAGGAGCTTTACATATGTAATTGATACCAGATTGGATTTCACATTTTTATGATTCTATCAGGTATTAATTCAATTAGCTTTATTTTTTCAATTAGCTGTTAAATAGCTGAAGAAAATCACTCCATTAATACAAATTTAAAGCATATGTATTAAAAATCATACATAATTTTCTCTGTCACTTTAGAACCACACAAAGTGAGGCAAGAAAAAAAATACTGAAAGTAGATGGGAAAGGGGGAAAAATTTAAAGCCTACAAAAAAAGTGTGTGTGTGCGGGGGGAAGGACCCAGAAAAGTATTACTGCCAAAAATGTAAAACGGTGTATAAATAGGCTATTCATTATAGCACTAGTTATATCAAAATGCTGTACTCCACCTAAATGTTCATCAATAGGGGATTAAATTAATAAAATATGGAATACTCTCCAAGAAGTACTATGAAGCTCTTTAAAAAAATTTGAGGCATACCGAAATATCTGTGTGTGGTACTACTGTGGAATGAGCTTTAGAATATACCATTAAATGAAAGAAGAAAGGTGTAGAAAAGATTACAGGGTGGGGCAAAAGTTGGTTTACAGTTATGAGTACGCAAAATAGAGTTTATTCTTGTATTATTATTTTTTGTATTATTTTCCAGATGAACAACTGTAAACCCATTTTTCCCCCACTCTGTATATTGTATGCTACTGTTTATCTCACAGGAGAGGATATCCAAATATATGTGTTTGTTTATACTAAAGAAAGCACAAAGGAAGGATAAGCCTTAAAAAACAAACGCCACTTTACAGAACATGCATAATATCAGTCTAACTGCTTTGTAAAAAGAATCAGAGTTCCAGAGATTCAGAGATAAAAACTTGTTTATAGACTTTGTATACTTGACTAAAATGGGGCACATCACAGACTACTGATAACGATATTAATCAGATTTTAATGTGTCTCTGATATTAATATTACAAGCAAATGAAAAAGAATTACAGACTCTATAAAATTCTGCCCTTCACAATCTTTCATAAACTTGTCTTTTACACAGACTGAGGAGAATATATTGACTTACACTAAGGGTTCAAATACCCTTAGACAAAACTATTCTCCCTTTAGTTTTTATCACTTCTTCTGCAAAGACCCTTATATCCAACTCCCATTCTTATATTTTTTTAGTCTTCTAAAATTCAGTGTGCAGCCGAAACCGGTTTGGCTCAGTGGTAGAGCGTCGGTCTGCGGACTGAAAGGTCCCAGGTTCGATTCCGGTCAAGGGCATGTACCTTGGTTGTGGCCACATGCCCGGTAGGGGGTGTGCAAGAGGAGCTGGTCGATGTTTCTCTCTCATCGATGTTTCTAGCTCTCTATCTCTCTCCCTTCCTCTCTGTAAAATATCAATAAAATATATATATTTTTTTAAAAAAACAATAAAATTCAGTGTGCATATAATAACAACTTAGATCAACAGCATCAACAGAATTGGAAGACAGACATAACCCAGAAAATTGAGAACCCAAATGAAGTGAAGCAACCTAGGTAGGATTTCTCTCAACCTGCCCACTGGCAACAACCAAATAAAGAGACAGCGTAAAAGGTGGTCTTGCAAGAAACTAAAAAAAAGAAAAAAAGAAAAAAGTGGGGCTGTAGTCAACTGAGTTGAGACATTAATAAAAGGAGAAACAAGGGGGCAGTAAAGACACACACCTTCCTACAGAAAAGTCTCTGTGAGAGAAGAACTAGTATTCAAGGAGCCCCTGCACGAGGATGATGAAACCAAAATACTGGGAGATGAAATATTCGGTCGTAAGGAATAGAAGCTCATAAATTCCCCCCAAAATGCTGTGTTTCATTTTGCTTAACCCTTTTGCTTATATTGGTTCTTCCCAGGGTAAATAAGTCAAAACACCAGAAAGCTATTTACAAAAGAACAGAATTCCTGAATTGAATTAATACAGCACAACTAATATGTCCCGAGTACCTATTTTCAATTTCATTAAAACCTCTACATGGAAACATCATAAATCCAAATACAGTATCATTATAGAACAACAACAACAAATCCCCAAAACCCACCTCTCGTAAAAAGAACTAAATGACTAAGATTAAAATTGATTATCCAGTCCTAGCTGGTTTGGCTCAGTGGATAGAGTGTAGGCCTGCGGACTGAAGGGTTAGATTCCGGTCACGGGGACATGTCTGGGTCGCAGGCTCGATCCCAAGTAGGGGGCATGCAGGAGGCATCCTATTAATGATTCTCTCTCATCATTGATGTTTCTATGTCTCTCTCTCTCCCTCTCACTTTCTCTCTGAAATCAATAAAAATATATTTAAAAACAAAACTGATTTTCCGGTTCATTTTCAAGTAAATCAGTTCCCTATATGTTCTCTGTCCCTCCCCTATGTGCCAAGCACCTTGGGTATAGTGATTTAATAAACAAAACAAACAAAGCCCTGGATTTTTAAACTATTTACACACCAAAAGAAATAACTTTTTAAAACATCACAATTATTGCTCAGAATATTATGTCATTACTAGAAGCCCGGTGCACGAAGATTCATGCTAGAATGGGCTTTCCTTTCCCTGGCTGCCAGCACCACCTTTCCACTCTGGCCCAGCCCCTTTCCGCTCTGGCTCCTCCTTCTCACCCTGCCAGAGGCCCTGAGAGACCGGGGATTGGACAGAACGCCTGCGTCCCACCCCATCACTCAGTGGCTGAGTATGCAAATTAACTGCCATCTTTGTTAGGTTAATTTGCATATCACTCCTGATTGGCTGGTGGCATAGCGGAGGCACAGCCAATTTACATGTTTGTCTATTATTAGGTAATATCCTGGTTAGACATCTTTAATGACACCCATCAGTCCACTGTTTAAGCAAATGGATTTTATTCTGCCAAATAAAGAATTCCCACCAAAATTCTTCTCCTTATTTCCCCATAGAAGACAGATAATGAGTAATATGCATTGGTATTTAAAAATTAAAATACTTCAATAAGCACACTATAAGTACACAGATTTAAAATCTTCTTTGTGTACTTCAATAATGCTACTATTGGTTAGCATATAGTGGGTTGGGCACAGCTGAGAGATTTCCAGCTTCCAACATTTACAGGGCAGGTGCTACTTAAGACTATTTCTACCTTAATAATGGCAGACTGATGGATTTCCTGACACTTCCTAGTTCACAAGTGTCCTGTGTTTGTTTGCTCACGATGTATCCATTCTTACTTTCTCAGTGTCTTCAGGCTTTGGACCTATGTTTCAGGAAGAACCACTTTGTACTAGAATTTTTTACTGGCAGATGTGACATTACAACAGGTCCAACTGCATGGTCTCAAAGGTCAGAGATCACCAAGCCACCGCTATTCTGTACATTTTATTCAGGCATGTTTCCTAAATAAGCTAGTAAATTTATGACTGCCAAGCGTAGAGGGCAGCAGTGCTAGTTAGTGATTTTTGGGAAAGCCATATCAATAGAGGGATACAGGTAAAAACAGATTACACTGCTCTAAGGAGTAGAAGGGAAGAAGGGGAGAAGGCAAATGCATATCACTTTTAAGAAGCCAGGCTGTGGCCTCACTGTTGTGGCTCAGTGGTTGAGCATTGACCTATGAACCAGGAGCTCACGGTTCAATTCCTGGTCAGGGCATATGCCCAGGTTGTGGGCTTGGTCCCCAATATGGTTTATGCAGGAGGCAGCTGATCAATGATTCTCTCTCAGAAACATCAATGATGAAAGAGAATATATATATATAAAAGCCTGTGTAGGAAGGGAAAAAGAGAAATAGGACAATAGCTAGAATAAGATGAACAGCCGAGAAAGTTTAGGGTTGTTTTTAAGATACCAGAAATGTGAGCAAGCGTAAAAGGTGATAGGGTGTCAGCCCAGAGACCTGGTAGAGCTACCGACCTGCCCCTAGAACTGCATGCTCTGTATCTCTGCTTAGCTGTCATAAAAGCATTTACAGGTCCAGAAGTTCAAAACTGAATTCATTTCCTTTCTCCCCAAACCTGCTTCCGCCTGTATTTCTCATCTCTGTACAAAGACCCATCTATGGAGGACCCAAGCAAAGAATGTGAGTCTTCCCTGACTCTGTCTTGTCTGTGCCCAGCATTCCCGCTCTTTCACTCCACTGGTTCCTGGATAGGCTCGCAGACCATTTGTTTTCCAGGTACAGAAACAACTACCATCTATTATTACCAGCTAGCAAAATAATTTTAGATCAAAATATCGTAATTTCTAACGACTAACAAAACTGTTCTTCAGAAGGTAAGCAACCTTATATTAACTGAACTTACACTATATCATTCTTACCTTTCCTCACTGCACTGAAGACCAATGAAAATGGCACCCTGTCCTAACAGACTTCTCTTATTAACACCTGTGATACTTCATCTTAGTGTAAATAAACACATATATTTGGATGCCCTCTCCTGTGAGATAAACAGTAGCATACTATATCAAGGTGGGGCAAAAATGGGTTTACAGTTGTTCATATGGGAAAGAATACAATTAATAAATAATAATACAATAAATTTAACGGGCTAAAACAGGGGCAGAGAAAGCGAGAAGAATCTTTGTAAAATAGCTACCAACTTGAAATCGAAGCTGAAGATGGATTAGCGATTTCTAAGCCAAAAGGATTCTTGACTTGTCTCATTTGCTTTTTGAAAACTCTTGTTTTGAACTGGGTCTCTTCAGAATTTCTCAGAATTACTGGAACATCCCAACCAAACCTGAAGGTGAAAAGAAAATAATACATTATTTTCACAAATGTTGAAACTTTGTTGTATTAATAGCCCTGCGCATGAATCCATGCGCCAATAGGTCTCTTCGGCCCTCCTGTAGATTCCCCCATTACTCCCATAGCTTGCTGCCCTGCCCGCTCCTGTAGCTCTCTGCTGCTTGAAGTTCACTGCCCACCCTGCTGCAGATCCTTGATCCGGTCGTTACGCCTCACGACTTAACGGATAATTAACATATTCCTCTCTTATTATATAGGATGTAGACTATGCTATGCTTCATTAGTTAATCCTCTTAACATATCAGGAAAAAGAAATAAGTTAATCAATTTACGTTATATTTGAGACTTAATCTAGAAATAACAGAGATTATCAGTCCCTAGAATTGCAATATATTGTTAAACTGGCTGAACCGACATCCTCTTGAAAACAGAATTTTATTGTTAATAATGAAGAAGTATACTGATTATAAATTGTATCTAATGTAAGAGCAAAAGCATGATAGAATTATTAAATTCTTAAATGACATTATAGACAAATACATATATTTTTATTTATTTCAAGTGATGAAAGAGAATCATTGATTGGCTACCTCCTGCACACGACCTATTGGGAATCGAGCCTGCAACCTGGGCATGTGCCCTTGACCAGAATTGAATCTGCAGGCTGACGCTCTATCCACTGAGCCAAACTGGCGAGGGTGACAAATACATATTTAATATGCAGGCTATTTGATATTATTTATGGGATAAGAGAACTTTTAAACACCAAATATTCATTTATATAGCATATTTTCTCATTTTAAAGTTCATGCAAAAATGTGATAATGCATATTGAACAGGCTTAGAAGGAAATTGAAAAGGACTAAATTCAATTCTTTATAAACCTAGAAAGCGGCTAAGTTTACTCAATTTAAGTAAAATAACTGAAAATGACACACATTAGTTTAACCAAGAGACTTTAGATTAAGCACACAGTTAGGTTCATACTGCGATGCACTCTCTTCTCTCCAAACACTTAGTAGTGATAGATAAAAATAAAAATAAAAAAGACCCTGCTGAAATGAGCAAACTGTTTAAACCGAGGAACAGAAGAACATAGAAATGAAAAGGAATTATTGCTACGACCATATGCATAAATCTCAAAAACAACATACTGCGCAAAAGAAATCATGCTATGATTCCATAAAGTGAAATTCTAGAGTCTGTAAAAGTAATTGAGTAGAAATAAAAAACAAAACAATGGTTGCTTCTGGGGTGTAGGAGAACGGGCTGACTGGGAAAGTGCATAAGGAAACTTTTTCTGGTGATGGTAACATTCTATTATCTTGACAAAGGGTTAAGTTGTATAGATGATGTGCTTGATAATACTTAAGATATAAACATTTAATTGTATATAAATATTACTTCAAAGGTAAAGTACAAGTGGGTGAAGAGTACAAGTTACTCTGAAGTGATCAACAAATTAAATGGTCTGATGGGTAGATGGAAGGATGGATGGATCAGGATAGACATGTAATAAAGTCATTATAGCAAAAGGTTGATTTGGAACTGAAGTGATGGGCATATGCATGTGTACTGTATGATTCTTTCATTGCATGCATGTTTGAAAATTTTGATAAGAAAATGTTGGAAAGAAGGGACAATGATGGGTTCAAAGACATCTTTATAAATTTGAAAAGGGCAAAAAATATAAAGTGATGAGTAAGGCTTATGCCATGGTTTGATGATCTCTGAGTCCAGCAGTAGGCAGTGGAAACTAAGCCATCATTTACAAGTTGTCCAGTCAAGACAAGAACCAGAACCAGGTTCACAACTTGAATCCAGGCATTGGGTTAGGTCATTTTAAGACCTGGTCCTTTACTAAAGGAGGGGACTGTCTATAAATCGGGGTGTAGACAACTGTAAAATGGTTTAAAAAGGTCCCCAGTTCCTTTCCAGGTCAGGATACATGCCTGTATGGGCTCAAATCCTGGTAGGGGGCGTGCAGGAGGCAGCCAATTGATGTTACTCTCTCACATTGTTTCTCTCCCTCCCTCTGTCTGTAAAAAACAATAAAAAAATCTTTAATAATGATAATTTAAAAAAGGAAACAAACATCCAGCATCAGGTAAGGTAAAATTCACAATATTTAGTGTTCAGTTTAAAATTACCAGGCATGCAAAGAAGCAGGAAAATATGACCTACAATGAAGAGGAACTGATCAGCAGAAATAAACCAAAAAAATGACACAATACGGATACCAGAATAAGTAGACAAGGACATCAAAATACTTGTTGTAACTATACTTTTTAAAGAAGATAAGTAAAGATTGAGCATTTTATACAGAGATATGGATTATAAGACCCAAATACATTGCTGAAGATAAAAAAACACATTGAATGGGATTAATAGCAAATTAGATATTACAGAACAAAATATTAGTAAACTTGGTGATCTAGCAACAAAGTATATAATATGAAACACAGAGGGGGAAAAAACAAAACAAAATATCAGTGATGTAAGGGACAATTTCAAGCAGTCTAATATACATGCAGAGGGGCAGAGACCATATAAGAAAACTACAGACTAATATCAAAGATGCAAAAAGTCTTAGCAAATTAAATCCAACAATATATAAAAAGACTAATACATCATGACCAAGTGAGGTTTATCTCAGGAATGCAAGGCTGGCTTGGCATAACATTACAATTTTATATGTAATTCACCGTATTAAAAACAGAGTAAAAAACCATATATGATTAGCTCAATATGTGCAGAAAAAGCACTAGCTAAAATCCAATGTCCATTCCGGATAAAAAACCATCAGCAAATTAGGAATGTAAAGGATCTTAACCTGATAAAAGGCAGCAATAAAAAATGTTCAGTTAACCTCATACTTGAAAAACTGCTTTCTTCCTAAATTCAGAAATAAGACACATAATGTGTCCTTAAGCAATCACTCCACCTCTGGGTAACTGTTACCCCATCTGTAAAAGTTTATACCAGGGTTTGGCACAACAGAAGTGCTAACAATGATAATGTTGATGACGGAGTAGACTTAGGAGTTGGCAGAAGGGCTAGAGAGAAAAAAAAAAAAAATCCAGTAACTTCTCCTTGATCCTCAGAGGCAATTATACCATAGGTTCTGCCTCCACTGCTCACCATTGCCCTGGTGCCTTTTAGAGATGGTCAGGAATGTGGAGCGGTAGGACACAAGACATAACCTTTCTATAGCAGCCACAGGATAACACCTTCCCCTTCTTTCCTTCATCCCTTGGATTGGGGAAAAAAAATGAAGAAAAAGTACTCTAGCCTGGCCAGCGTGGCTCCGTGGTTGAGTGCCAACCTATGAACCAGGTCATGTTTTGATTCCCTGTCAGGTCATATGCCTGGTTGCAGGCTCTATCCCCAGTGTGTTGCAGGAGGCAGCTAACCAATGATTCTCTCATCATTGATGGTTCTCTCTCTCTCTCTCCCTCTCCCTTCCTCTCTGAAATAAATAAAAATACATTTTGTAAAAAATACATTATTAATCTCTTTCTGCCTTACCCTCTTCCCCTTTCCCTCCGAGAGTCATCAGACTGTTCCATGTTTCCATACCCATGCATTGAGCGTCTGCCCCCTGGTGGTCAGAGTGTGTCATTAGCTATCAGTCAAAGGGTCAAAAGGTCGCTTAGGCTTTTATATATGTAAATTTTATAACATTTTGTTTGAAGACTCATCCATGTAGCTGTATTTAGTGTATTTTTGTGGCTGTATATTCTTTTGTATAAACATGTCATAATTTGCATATTCATTCTAATCATAATGGACATTTATGTTATCATATTTTGGCCATAATGAATAATGTGTATGTAAACATTTTCATAAAGGCTCTCCATGCACATACATGCATTTGCCAGGTAGACCCTGGAGGTGGAATTTATCAGCCATAACATCTGTGCTTCTTCAACTCTAGTGGATAATGCTTACAACTGTTCTATGTGATGGTATCAATTTCCACTCCCACCAGCAATGCATGAGTGTTCCCCTTGCTCCATATCCTTGCCAAAACATCATTGGCCATCCTGGTAGATGTATGGTGGCATTGCAGTATGGTTTTAATTTCTACTTCTCTAATGACTAGTGAGGTTGTGCACTTTTTCTTATGTTTATTATTACTTGAATATGCTCCTTTGTGAAGTTCTTTCCCTGTTTTTCTACTGGTCTGTCTTTATTTTTCTTATTGACAGATTTTTTTTTAATTTAATAAATGTTTATTATTCAGATTATTACAAATGTTCCTCCCCCTCCCCCCAATAACTTCCCTCCACCCAGTTCCCACCTCATCCTCTGCTCTCACACCCCACCACTGTCCTCATCCATAGGTGTATTTTTGTCCAGTCTCTTCCCGCACCCCCCACAACTCTTTCCCCCCGAGAATTGTCAGTCCACTCCCTTTCTATGCCCGATTCTATTATATTCACCAATATATTCTATTCATCAGATTTTTTTATTCACTTGATTTTTAGATTCACTTGTTGAGAGATATGTATTTGTTGTTCATAATTTTTATCTTTACCTTTTTCTTCTTCTTCCTCTTCTTAAATATCTTTCAGCATTTCATATAATACTGGTTTGGTGGTGATGAACTACTTTAGCTTTTTCTTATCTGTGAAGCTCTTTATCTGCCCTTCAATTCTGAATGATAGCTTTGCTTTCCTACATTTCTTTAGTTTGTGATCTGTTTCTTTGTCTCCACATTTTCACTGCTTCCCTGAGTTGATAAGAGTGGCTTTGTGTGCTAGGTGTCCTAAGGGCCCAGTGGCTCAGCCTCCCCAGGTACCTGAGGTGGACACTCTTGGTACACCCCTTTGTGGGCTGTGTTCAGTCTTGTAGTTAAGCCTTCATTGTTGTTGGTATCACTGGGAGGAATTGACCTCCAGGTCAATTGGCTGTGAGGATCAGCTGTGTCTATGCTGGGAGAACTTCTGTGTTGGAGACACGCTTATGAGACAAGACTTGCAAAAGCCTCTATGCTCACCAAAACCAGCTTGGCTCAGTGGACAGAGTGTTGGCTTGTGGACTGAAAGGTCCCAGGTTCGATTCTGGTCAAGGGCATGTACCTTGGTTGCGGGCACATCCCCAGTAGGGGGTGTGCAAGAGGCAGCTGATCAATGATTCTCACTGATGTTTCTAACTCTCTATCCCTCTCTCTTCCTCTCAGTAAAAAAATCAATAAAATATATATATTTTTAAAAAGCCTCTGTAGCCAAAACCGGTTTGGCTCAGTGGATAGAGCGTCGGTCTGCGGACTGGAAGGTCCCGGGTTCGATTCCGGTCAAAGGCATGTACACTGGCTGCAGGCACATCCCCAATGGGGGGTGTGCAGGAGGCGGCTGGTCGATGTTGGTCTCTCATCGACGTTTCTAGCTCTCTATCTCTCTCCCTTCCTCTCTGTAAAATATCAATAAAATATATTTTAAAAAATAAAAAATAAAAAGCCTCTGTGCTCAGCTTGGATAGGGCAGAGTCTCAGAGCGAAACAGACAGCATTGGTTTCCCTTCAGCCCTAAGAGGCCCCTGTGTCTCAGTGTCCCTTGGTAATCGCTGCAAGCACCTCTGAGAGAAAGCCACCCTCAAGTTCCGCCCCCTGCCAGACAGTCCAGTTTCTCCCCGAATGAGTCTGGGTCCCCAGAGTCTGGCCTGGAACTGGAGTTCAGTGCAGTCGGGAGCTTTTGTCTCCCTCATGCTTGAGAAAGCCAGCTGCGTACTCAGTTGCCCACCCTCTCCACATGCGCCTTGGTACCTCCGCCTTCTGCAATTCCTCTCTTTCCTGACAGTCCAATTTCATCCCATATGAGTTTTAGTCCCCAGAGTCTCAACCGGAACTGGAGTTCAGCGCAGTCAGGAACTTTTGTCCCCCTTCTGCTTGAGAAAGCCAGCCACGCACTCAGTTGCCAGTCCTCTCTGCATGCCTCTCTGTACCTCTGCCTCCTGCAGCTCCTGTGAGTCCTCAGTGCGCTTTTTTCTTTCTTTCTAGCTGTAGAATTTCCACTCAGCCAGCCTTCCTTTGATTCTGGATGATGTCCGTTTTGTTTTTTAGTTGTAGTTTTGAAATTGTTGTGCAAGGCAGCACTTTAAATGTTTACCTATGCTGCCATCTTGGTTTTCTTGACAGAAATTCTTTTTATGTTCTGAACATGAGCCCTTTGTTGGATTTATCTTCACCACTTCTACATCTTGCCTTTTCAAGTTCATAATGGAATATTTTGATGAACAGAGTCCTAATTTTAACACAAGTTATTAACCTTTTTCTTTAAGGTTAATTGTTTTGCTCTTTGGCTTTTCATTCCTGCCCTATCTGAATTATGTCCTAACACTGCTACATTTCTCAATTACTATCTCAGATGTTTTTATATTACTCTCCTAGGGTTAGAGAAATAAAGGAAAGAGTGTGAGTTATTACAAATTAGAAACTTAGAGAACAGATCCCCCCAAAGCTAGGACCCAGACCTTTTTGGTAGAAGTTCTGGCCAGCTGGTGCTGATATCTCTGAAGGAGTGCCATAAGACTGGTTCTAGATATGAGAAAAAATGATGAGCTAAAAACAAACAAACAAACAAAACAAAACAATCCTGCTGCAACTTGGGCCAATTGTCACTGCTAGAGTAAAGGTCAATGTTGCAAAAATGAGGTCCAGGAAAGGGGAGAAAAATTTTAAGAAAAAGACTGGAAGGCTGGAGAAGAGAAACTTGAAGAGGAAGAAGAAAGAAGATATGGAACTAGCACAAGAGAAATGTGGTTTGCAAAATCTCAGCCCCGGTATCATAAAGCAAAGCAGAGAAGAGCATATTGCTGAAAGACAATAGCCTTTGAGAAAGGTTGACTTACAGTATATCTTTGTGGCAGCACTACAGGACATAGGGTCCTTCCCCAAGGGGACCTGACCTCCCCTTCAATCAGAAGCCCCCAGTCTATTGATTGGTTTAGACCCAGAAACTGGGTGAAAGTTCATACTCTCCATTGTTGTGACCCAAGTCAGATCTCTGGCTCCAGACCTGGAGTTCTTCCTTTTATGCAGCTCATGTAGCATTTAGTAAGCCACCATCTATTTCATTCTCAGGGACATTGTAGTCCATTACATATGCCAAAGATCCCTGCAGGCCAACGCATTTTCTGCTCTGTCTTCCCTTACCCATTATGGAGCATGTCCACCTTGACTTCTGTGGTTATGTGTTGCCACTAGACTAGACGTTAAGTCAGGAAGTCTGCCCTAAGGGCAGCATCTCCCACAATCATAAACAGCCTAGAGAAGGCAGGTGCCAGAGATTTCCAAGATAAGTCTCCCCAGTGTTTCATGCAAAGCAACTGCCCTAGGCGAGATTATAAAATCTTTAAACACAGGAAGGCTAGTTTTCTCAAAGAGAGCAGGCTACTTCCAACAAGGAAGGCTCAGAGCGACTTGGGGTTTCCAGATGCTCAAGTCTATTTCGATGTTCCCATTCCAAGTTTCAGGGCTCCACTTCTTTCATATATAATTCTTTTATTGATTTTTTATAGAGAGGAAGAGAGAGGGATAGAGAGTTAGAAACATCGATGAGAGAGAATCATCATAGCTGCCTCTTGCACACCCCCTACTAGGGATATGCCCGAAACCAAGGTACATGCCCTTGACCAGAATCGAACCTGGGACCTTTCAGTCCGCAGGCTGACGCTCTATCCACTGAGCCAAACTGGTTTCAGCAGGGCTCCACTTCTTTCTAATCGGTGTCCTAAATGAGATATCTACAGGGCTGTGCAATGCTATTAGCAGCATAATTAAAGCTGTGTTCAATTTTTGGCTCAGGGGCTACCTGATAAAGTGCTTTAGAACCACAGAAACTCTCTCATTCTCTAAGACTTGATCTGAGAGTTAAAAGACCTGAGTTTGTCTCTTTTTTCCCCCACCTGTAAGTGCTCTAGTGATCTCAGAAGTAACCATCCCACCCATCCCTCAGTCCTTATAGTCACCATTACTGCCACAATGGTCAAGTGTGTTAGCCACTTGGTACCCCAAGGCAGCGGTGGCTAACCTTCTGGACCTCATGAACCACCAGTTGGCGACCTCTGCACTTGCTTCAGAAATCATTGTATCACAATCACCCAGAAGTAGTGAGTGATTTTATTAACTGTGATGCCAGTGTATGCCATGAATTGGCAAGGAGCTGAAGAAATGACCATACCAATCTCCAACCCCATCTCTGAGGCCCCCCTCCCTCCCGAATCCCATTCTTAGTAATAATTTATCGACATTTTTATCAGTCCAGTCAGGAGACCAAAATCACACCAGTAATTTAGTAATTTTAATAGAGATAACATATAACATATATATAATTATATATAGAAGCCTAAGCAACCAGCTGACCATTCGACCATCTTACCGGTAATTATGACACACACTGGCCACCAGATGGCAGACGTTCAATGCAAGAGCTGCCGAGCTGCCGTGACTTGGCAGATGTGGTTCTCGGGTGTCACACGATAACCAGAGAGGAGGGAGCCCAATTCCAGGGTGTGTCACCCAAGAACTGCCCTCTAGCAATCCGGGACCGCTTGGAGGATGTCGGAGAGCTGGTTTTGGCCTAATCCCTGCAGGCCAGGTTGAGGGACCCCACTGGTGCTCAAATCCATGCACCCAGCATCTAGTTTAACATAAAAAACTAGGAGCCCAGCGCGCAATTCAAAATTGCATGGCACTGCCCACCCTTGAGTTGCCAATCCAGCCCTGCCTCACATTCTGGCCCTTAAAGCAGCCACGGCCACTGCTGATCAGGCCCTCCCCAGCACAGGCATGCGGGAGCCCCTGACACCCTGCCCCCCGATGGTGCGCAGGTAACCTCCTCCTGTCTGGTCAACCCCTTATGGTGTTCTGGTTAATTAGCATGTTTCACACACACACACACACACACACACACACACACACATATCTGTTAACCAGATTTTAAAGAACTAAAAAGGCAAAAAAGGGACTGCATATAAAAATAGTAGGAAGCAACAATCACTCTTAGGATAAGGAATAGAAGAAAAAGAGTTACTAGAGCCTAGAAATTTGGAGGAAGGAGCCCCATAGAGCTGGGACTCAGATCGGAGGAAAGGGTATTGATATCTTTGAAGGGTTGCAATGAGGCTGGTTCTAAGAAAGTGGAAAACAATGAACTGGAAAAACTGGGAATGACTGTTAGTGCCAGAGTGAGGCACTACTGCTGTGGTGAGACAAACAAGAATCAAACAGGAAGCAGCAAGTCCTCTTGTCCTCTGGCCTTCCACTCTCCCTCCCCTATTGGCAGAGCCTCATGGGCAGCCAGCTAGCAAAGAAGAAATGAGGTTTAGAGGTTCTGCCTCAGATTCACAAAGCAGAGTACAATAATGCTGATATCAAGCCAAGAGATAATCTTATATAATAAAGGCTAATATGCAAATTGTCCCCTCGGCAGTTCAACTGACCAAGAGTTCGACCACTAGCTATGACGTGTGCTGACCACTGGGGGGTGGTGCAGAATGAAGGAAGCCTCCAGCAGCTGGCAGCCAGGGGAAGGAAGGCCCCAATTGACCCTGATTGCCAACCAGGCCTAGGGACCTTACTGTGCATGAATTTTGTGCACTGGGCCTCTAGTAGCTTAATAACCCATAGTCAAGAAGCAGGGAGTAACTATAGAGCTAGGCTCTCTGATTATTTGAAACTGTTAAAACTGGTTTTATTTTTCTTCACAGTGCATGGCAAATAGCAGGAGTTTAATAAATGTGAGCTACTAGGGTTCACAGAAACCACCACATAGTTACATAGAAACACCATGCTTCTAATTGCATGATTCTTTACTATTGCTATTGACATTCCAATAATCAGAAGTTCCTGTTCTTTTTCCACTCCCACACAGTGCAGCTAGACAAAGAAGCAATGGGAAAGAAACTCAGAGCTGCACTGAGGTAAAAACCATGAGAGAGAAGACAGATGACCACTAGGGACATATTATGAGAAGTTAAAAAGAATGACAAGTGTGAAGAGAGTAGTGGATTAATAAGTTTACCTTCTGCCTGAGGTACTATTAGAAAGTTGTTTACATGAGATCTAGATAGTTTTCATTGTTTCTACTCAATGTATCTGTGACCTTGGCTTAGGTTAGCAAATAAATGCTAGTAAAAAATTTATCTAGATCAGTGTTTCCCAAACTTTTGACATACGTGTACCCTTTCTATAATTTTCATAACGCTGAGTACCCCTCGTCAAAAAAAGAAAATGGATGTATTTTAATAATAATCAAAATATACTTATTTTTTAATTTTTTGGTACATACACAAAATAATAATAAACGAAAAATAAAATTATTCATAATAAAATATAAATAAAAGTTATATTATAAATAGCATTTATTTGGATCAATAAGAAGGATGAAATTGACTTGACTCATGAGAACGTAGAAATAGGTGCAGCTAAGCACGGTGCAGTGCATATCCCCACCAAACTCTTCCCGTACCCCTGGGGGTACACGTACCACACTTTGGGAAACACTGACCTAGATGAACAAAGCTAACCCAGAAAGAATAGTTGGGTTAGTCTCAAGATCAGTGACTAGTTTGACCCAAATCAGGATGAAAATGACTAGCACAAAGATGGTCTCTGGCCTTAGCAGTCCTGCACCGAAAATTCCAAAAGTTCTACAGTTATCTTAGCTTCAACCCTTTGAAAAACTGTACCTAGAGTATCATTAAGTTTTCAAACCAAGTCTTAAACTTGGCTGAACCAGGATTTGAACTAAGTCTAATACCAAAGTCTGTCTCTCAACCACTACAAGCATGCGGCTCCTGGCTACCCTTCACACACAGATGCTGCCATCATTACCAATAGGATCTTCACTCATTTTCCTCTTCCCAATACTACTAAAGACAGATATCTAAAATATCTCACTAGTTGGCCATTGAAAATAAAAATGTAAGGATATACTGCAATTATCGACTAGTCACCTGTTTTCTTTATTGGAGAAAAATTACATTTCTTTAAGAGAATATCACTAACATTGTACTTATTTTAAAATCCTGTGTTAACACTGCTTTTCTCAACGGGGCAACAGCTCCCTAATCCCAATTACAAACTTTCTTGAAGAATAATAGCGATAAAATCTACTGGGCCAAGAATAACAAATTGTGTAAAATTGGTCTTAATCTTCCCCCAACACACACGAGGAGTTTTATGCTCGACTGCCTACAATGCGGGGAGCAGTGTGAAGGCGTTAAAATTGCTTAGATCCTAAAGATGACAAGGGCTCCTGTCCTTTCTTTAAAGTAAGCACATATATTGTGATCAAAGGTTGTTTTATTTTTTTGTTAATCCTCACTCATTTTACACATGTCTCCTGTGACCCTCTGCCCGAGTTGTGTTCTCTGGAATGCCTTCTATTCTCTACCATCCATATTTTACTCCACTTGCTTTTCAAAACACCCATTCTCCAAAATCTAGCTCATCTCTCTCTCTCATCAATGGATACAGCAAAAGGGTTTCAACGAGCTGTTAACACCTACGAGGCTTCTCTAAACATGATACCATGGAGTTCTGTTACACGTTCCGCCGAGGCCAAGAGCTCAATTCAGAAGTACAACCAGCAACCTTGTTTACCGTCCGTGCCTGTGCCCCGCACCGCAGGGGACTGGACACTGGGCACACAGTAGGCCCCAATCTGGGACAGAAGCTGGCGGACAAGTATCCTATCCAAAGCCAGGCCCCTTCCGGACGCTGTATCACTCAGAAACAAAGCTGGGGGAAACGCTTCAATCCCGCACCACCCCCCCCTAAGCCCGCAGCGGCGGGGACCGGGCGGCAATGCGGGGCAGCAACGCAGGTGCAGTGTCCACCTCGCCGTTCTCGCGGAGCCATCTGGAGCCCTCGGCGCCGGCTCCCCGGCAGCCCCAGGCGCTCCAGCGCCGCCGCCCCCCGGCTTCCACGCCCCCAGTAGCTCGCCGAGACCCGGCTCCCCGGCTGCCCGCCCCTCCTTCCCTCGCCCTTAGCTCAGGGGCACTTACCATCCCAATACCAGGCCGGTGGTCACGATGAAGCAGGTAAAGACCACGGCGATGTAGAACAGCGGCGAGTACTCATAGAGCGTTACCAGAAACACCCCAGCCATCGGGGTCTCCAAGGCTCAACTGGGATCCAGAGCCCAGCCCAGCTCAGCCGGCTTCTAACCCAGGTTAAAGCCGCTACGGTGCCCCGCAGCGGACAAACTTCCTACTTCCGCACCCGCCTGGGGGGGGGCGGTCTCGCGGGCTGCGGAAGCCGGCGTACCAATCACGACGTCGCCTGCAGGGCTCGCCCCGCCCCTCCCGCTCCCGTCCAGAGCTATTGGCTTCCAGGAGGGGCGGGGCCATGACTCGCTCCACCCCGGCTCCTGGGATTGGTGCCCAGGGAGCGTTGTCCCCGCCCGTCTGTCCCAGCGGTCCCCGCTTTTCTGCGGCAAATTCTGAACAGGTGTTGGTACCAGCGCTGTCCTGAACTCAGGCAAGGTGCTCTGATGCCATAGAGAGAAGGCGCACAACGAAATCCACGTAACAGAGCCTGAATTCTGAAACCCCACATGCTAGGTCCGAGGCAAGTTTGGGAAGGGAAGGGCCGGCATCTTGGGTTCTACAAAGAGAAACTGAAAAACGCAACACCCCTGAGCTGTTCAAAGAATAAACATCTTTTTAAGAAGGCTGTCTGTCTTATCTCAACTTCCAAGGTCCCCCGTTAATGATGGGAACATAGCTCTTAAAACCGCTCAAGGCAATAGCCCCAATTAGTGCTCTGAGAGTTATAGCCCCTGAACAGTGCTCTGATAGATAAGATTACCAGGTGGGACTGTTGACTAAGTGTAGACCCTCTCATGAAACAAGTAATTAACGAGCCCAGCTCTCCTTTTTGAAATTCCTTTGTTCCCTTCTTCCCCCTCCATGTGTAACCCCTCCTATACGTGACTTTTGCCTATATATGGTTGTAATATTTTCTGTTCGGCTGGTGGACTCCTCTGCGAGTCAAGCCCCAGCGCGCTGGAATAAAGCCTCTTGCTGTTTGCATCAAGTGACGCCTCCTGCGGTTGATTGGGTCGCCGTCGATCCTTGGGACAGAGTAAGGGTCTCCTTCTGGGGGTCTTACAAAACCACCCCAAAACCTGCTCTTGTTTTATCTGGAAAACGTAGGCGCTGCACAGAACACCAGCAGGAGTTTCACAAGCAGTTTATTCGAGCTTTGTCAGCCTTTTCGAGTTGGATTTAATGGTAGGAAGAGATGAGCGTTGCATATCAAGTTGCTCATAGAAATAAATCAACTGCCCCTCTTTTTCCTCTCCCCTTACGCCCCCAAATTAGAATTAGATATTTGAACTTTTAAAATTAATTTTCACTTTAATAAGAATTTTAAATGTGTACTATGTGTGTGTATGTGTGTGTATACATATATATATATATTTTTTTTAATTTATTTATTTTTTTAACTGAGCAGAGGTTTTTAAGCACACCCTTTTTCTTCATTTGGGCTCAGTCGACTCCATCAGGTTAGCCTCTCTGGAAGTCTCTCACAACACTTCCACTAACATTTTATTAATTTGCTTTTAGTCCTAAGGCCACACGTAGCTACCACAGAGATGGGGAAATGTGGTCTTTTATTCTGAGCAGCAATATCCCTGGTACAATTCCAGATGGGGGTTCGGGGTAGGGTTACCAAGGAAGAAAAGAACAAAGGGCCTTGGGATGAAATTTAGTGATCACTCCACACTCCCAAATCACCAATAAAACTAGTGCTGGACGGAAATGAAGTAAACTTTATCTGTGGTTTCACATATCCCTTGGCAAATGACCACATATTGGGTATTCTCTGGAGTAACACTGGGTGAAAAGCTTGGTTCAACAACATAATTTTTTATTTTTGGTGGTTTTATTTTTTATTTATTTATTTTATTTTTTAACTTGTTTTTTTTAATTAAATTATTATCTGTGTACATATCTTACCATTCCCCCCCCCCCCTACACATGCCCTCCTTCCCCAGAGTTTTGTGTCCATTGGTTGTGCTTATAAGCATGCATACCAGTCCTTTGGTTGATCTCTTATCTCCCCCAGATCTCCCTCCCCTCCCTGCTGTCATTTGACAGTCTGCTTGTTGCTTTACTGTCTCTATATCTATCTTTTGGTTCATCAGTTTATAATGTTCTTTATTATCCATAAATGAGTGAGGTCATGTGGTGTTTCTCTTTCATTGACTGGCTTATTTCACTCAGCATGATACTCTCCAATTCCATGCAGGTTGCTGCAAATGATGAGAATTCCTTCTTTTTATGGCAGCATAGTATTTCATTGTGTAGATATACCATAGTTTTCTGATCCAATCATCTGCTGACGGACACCTAGGCTGTTTCTAACTCCTAGCTATTGTAAATTGTGCTGCTATGAACATAGGGGGGCATATATCCTTTTGATTGGTGTTCCTAGTTTCTTGGGATATATATTCCTAGGAGTGTGATTACTGGGTCAAATGGGAGTTCCATTTTCAGTTTTTTGAGGAAGCTCCATATTGATCTCCACAGTGGTTGCACCAACCTGCATTCCCACCAACAGTGCATGAGGGTTCCTTTTTCTCAGCAACCTTGCCAACACTTGTCGTTTGTTGATTTGTTGATGTTGACCATTCTGACAAGTGTGAGATGGTACTGCATTGTTGTTTTGATTTGCATCTCTCGGATAATTAGTGACTTTGAGCATGTTTTCATATGCCTCTTGGCCTTCCTTCTGTCTTCTTTTGAGAAGACTCTATTTAGGTCCATTGCCCATTTTTTAATTGGCTCATTTATCTTCCTTTTCTTAAGTTGTATAAGCTGTCTGTAGATGTTGGAGATAAAACCTTTATCAGTGATAACATTTGCAAATATGTTCTCCCATACAATGGGCTTTCTTGTTGTTTTGTTGATGGTTTCTTTTACTGTAAAAAAGCTTTTTATTTTTATGTAGTCCCATTTGTTTATTTTCTCTTTAGCTTCCATTGCCCTAGGGGCAGTATCAGTGAAGAAGTTCTTTTGGCATATGTCTGAGATTTTGCTGCCTGTGGATGCCTCTAGTATTTTTATGGTTTTCTGTCTTATGTTTAAGTCCTGTATCCATTTTGAGTTTATTTTTGTGTATGGTGTAAGTTGGTGATCTAGTTTCATTCTTTTACATGTATCTGTCCAATTTTCCCAACACCATTTATTGAAGAGACTGTCTTGACTCCATTGTATATTTGTGCCTTCTTTGTCAAATATTAATTGAGCATAGTGATTTGGGTTGATATCTGGATTCTCTATTCTATTCCATTGATCTACATGCCTGTTTGTGTGCCAGTACCAGGCTGTTTTGGGAACAGTGGCTTTGTAATACAGCTTGAAATCTGGTATTGAGATCCCTCCTACTTTACTCTTCTTTCTCAGGATTACTGTGGCTATTCAGGGTCTTTTATTGTTCCAAATGAATTTTTGGAGAGTTCTTTCTAGGTCAGTGAAATATGCCATTGGTATTTTAATGGGGAGTGCATTGAACCTATAAATTGCTCTGGGAAGTATGGACATTTTGGTGATGTTGATTCTACCAATCCATGAACATGGTATGTTCTTCCATCTGTTTACATCTTCCTCTATTTCTTTTTTCAGTGTCGTGTAGTTTTCCGCATATCGGTCTTTTACCTCCTTAGTTAAGTTTATTCCTAGGTATCTTAATTTTTTTGGTGCGATGGTAAATGGGATTGCTTTTTTTGTCTCTGTTTCTGTAAGTTCACTATTGGTGTATAGAAATGCCAAAGAAAGGTTTACCAAGCAAAGAGACATGAGGGGAGAAAGAGCATATAGGACAGAAGCTACAGCATGTGCAAAGGCCCCAAGGTGGGAGAAATCATAGTACAGCTGAGAAAATGGAAGGCCAGTGTGATTAAATCACGGAGAGTGACATGAAAGTGGAGAGATAAGTAAGGCCCAGACCATACAGAAGTCTTGCCATTTTAACTACTCAACTTTAACAGTAATGAGAAGCCATGGATCTGATTGAAGAAGGGGAGTGTTGTGGACTGAATTGTGTCCCTCAAAATTCATATGTTGATGCTCTAAACCCTAATGTAGCTGCATTTGGAAGTGGGGCTTTAAGTGACGTTATATGGGTGGGTTCCTACTCCAGTAAGACTGGTATCCTCATTTAAAAATTAAAAACGAAGCCGAAATCAGGTTGGCTCAGTGGATAGAGCGTCGGCCTGCGGACTGGAAGGTCCCAGGTTCGATTCCGGTCAAGGGCATGTACCTTGGTTGTGGGCACATTCCCAGTAGGGGGTGTGCAAGAGGCAACTGATCGATGCTTCTCTCTCATCAATGTTTCTAACTCTCTATCCCTCTCTCTTCCTCTCTGTAAAAAAAATCAATAAAATATATTTCAAAAAATAAATAAAAATTAAAAAGAAAGAGACACTGCTCTCTATGCATGTGCATACGGAGCGATGCAGAGGTAGCTTATGCAGGACTGATATAGCACTTCACAGTGCAAGGAAATCAAATCATGTGAAGACACAGTGACAGGGCAGCTATCTGCAAATCATGAAAGCATGCTGGAACCTTGATCTTGGACTTTTATCCTCCAAAACTGTGATAAAACTTTTGTTTTAGCCACCCAGTCTGTGATATTCTATTATGGCAGCTTAGGTAGACTAATACAGGGAATGCCATTCAGTTTGCATTTTGAATCAGTCCCTTAGGCCAATGGTTGGCAAATTCATTGGTCAACAGAACCAATATCAACAGTTCAATGATTGAAATTTCTTTTGAGAGCCAAATTTTTAAACCTCTTCTAATGTAACTTCTTCAAAATAGACTTGCCCAGGCTGTGGTATTTTGTGGAAGAGCCACACTCAAGGGGCCAAAGAGCCACATGTATCTCGAGAGCCACAGTTTGCTGACCACGGCCTTAGGCTGTTGTATAGAAAACTCATTGGTAGGAGGTTGTAATAGATAGGAGTAAATATGGGGATATCAATTCATAGGTTATTTTATTTTTTTAAATATATTTTATTCTTTTTTAAAATACATTTTATTGATTTTTTTATACAGAGAGGAAGAGAGAGGGATAGATAGTTAGAAACATCAATGAGAGAGAATCATTGATCAGCTGCCTCTTGCACACCCCCTTCTGGGGATGTGCCCGCAACTAAGGTATATGCCCTTAACCGGAATCGAACCTGGGACCCTTCAGTCTGCAGGCCGATGCTCTATCCACTGAGACAAACCAGTTTCGGCAATTCATAGGTTATTTTAAAATTAAGGGCAAGCCCTAGCCAGTGTGGCTCTGTTGGGCATCATTCCATGCACCAAAAGGTTGCCAGTTCGATTCCAGTCAGGGCATATGCCTGGGTTGCAGCTCAATCCCTGCTAGGGGGTGTGCAGGAGACAGCTGATCAATATTCTGTTCTCACATCAAAATTCTACTTCTCCCTCTTCCTTTCCCTCTCCCTCCAAAAATTTATAGCAATATTAAAAAAATAAAATCCAGGCAAGAAACATTGGTAACTCTGATTATATAGTGATGAGGACTTGCAGTGAAATGGAGTATTAGTACAAAATTATTTTAACTGAGTGATGAAAATAATAATAACGGTATATTGCTTGAGATTGTTAATTTATCTTTTAAGTGAAAGTCCAGAGGTGGGCCATGCAGGATTGATACAGTGCTTCACAGTGCAAGGAAAACAGGCTTCTGTTTTGCTTTATGCAGTTCCATTTCCTAAAGTCACCTCATGGTCCAAAATGCCTGCTGCAGCTCTAGCCATCATGTCTATGTTCCTGTGAGCAGGAGGAGGAAAAAGAGGGGGAGAATTAGATTCCACTTCAATTTAAGGAAACCCCAAGGGTACAAGCACACACTCCATTGCCAAAACTAAGCCTCGTGTCCACATTTAACTGAAAGGGACGCTGGAAAATTGTTTTTGTTTAGAGTATTGAGCTAAAACTAGAGGGTTCTATTACTCATAGAAGAAGAAAATGGAGTTTGAAAGAGGACCAGAATTCTCTATCATAGGAGAAATATGCAAGACCTAATGATGGATTGAATTGGGCAAGAGAGAGGGACGAGAGTGGAAGTTTCTGGCTTCTTCCACCAGATGAGTGGATGTAGCTGTCATTCGCTGAATTTAGATCCTACGTTTCCAATCTTTCACCACCCATTCCTGATATTCTTCCCTCATTCCCTATAAATATTAATCATCAACCTACTGAATTACTGATCTTCTAAAAATATATTGGCTACATTAGAGATGGATGCGGGTTTATAGGGCCTGAAGCTCATTTTGGGGACCCTCTCTAAAAGACTGAATACAGAATTACAAATACAAATTAAATATAAGGCCCTGGAAGGGTACAGTGCAAATGAGGGACCCCAAAACGTGAACTGCATTCACGTTAGGATGCTTAAGCTTCACCTTTATCACCAATAACAAAATTGTAAGATGTCATGGGTTGTTAGTTGTACCCTGATTTCAGAGAAATTAAATGTTGAGAGAAATGAATCTTAAAATCAGTGAAATAAGCTATTTTCAGATCTCAGAATTAGCCATTCATTATATTAGTCAAGGATCTCCAGAAGAAGGAGTAGGGAGAAAGGTAGGTAAGTAGATAGATACAGATATTGGGAGAGAGGTGGATTGATTTATTAGGAGGCACTGATTCTCATGATTATGGGACTGAGAAGTCCCATGGACTGCTATCTACAAGCTGGAGATCCAAGTAGTGGTAAAATTCCAATCCTAGTCTAAAGGCCTAAGATCCAGAGAAGTCATTGGTATAAATTCCAGTCCAAAGGCAGGAGAAGACCGACGTTCCAGCTCAAGCAAGCATGCAGGAAGAAAAAAACTGGGGGAAACAGATTCCTTCTTCCTCTGCCTTCTGTTCTCTTCAGGCTTTCATTGGATTGGACGATGCTCACCCACATTGGGGCAAGCAATCTCCTTTGCCAAGTGCACCGATTCAATGTTAATCTCATCCAGAAACACTCTGAATTCATGTTTAATCTGAACACCCCATGCAGAAGTCATGTTGACACATAAAATTAATCATCAGAGCTATGTGTATATCCTTTTTCCTTTGCCTGAAAGCTCTCTTTCCTCCTCCTCCTTCTAGTTATCCTTAAGACTCAACTCTGAATCTCCCTTCTTTGGGGAGCTTCCTGAACACTTCTCAACCCCTGGGGAATGCCCTCTCCAATAGCGCCCAGTGTGGATCTATATGGAGCCCCCTGACCCTGGTGGGAGCATATGCTCACTTAGTCTATATAGCCTACTGGGTCCCCAGCTCCCTGAGTGTAGGAATTACACCTAATTGATGTGTGTGCCAACAGTGCTAAACATATGTATTGTAGAGGCTCAACAGGTGTTTACCAAAGGAAGGAAAGAAGGGAGGGAGGGAGGGAGGGAGGGAGGGAGGGAGGGAGGGAGGGAGGGAGGAGGAGGAAAGGAGGGACATTCTTCTCCATGAGATCATTTGGCAGCCCAAAGTATCTGTATTAGCCTATAAAATGTATAACTCAGATGAACACACAGAATGGCTCTTCTTTATTATCTATAACTGATTTAGTTTTGCTTGTGAATCCTTACCCCTCTGAGTAGTAGAAGGAAGGAAAAAGGGGAGATGATAATGAGCTTAAATTTATCAATTACAGATATCCTAGTATCCTCAAGTTTAACTGCCCCTTTAGGTAGCTGGTCTCTTTCAGCAAAATTCTTAGTCTCTCCTCTCACTTCTCCCTCTTGCTTCGTGGGTATTCACACGATCTCATGGTAGGGTTGGAAAAAAGGGGTCTGAGCTCTGCACAACACTTGTGAGTCCTCACTAAGGCAAAGCAGCTTTCACCTGGCCTTTTGTGGCTCCGGCTGGCAACCACGCCTGAGACCAAAAGTTCCAGCCATTTACCTCTGGTTGTAAAGCCTTACTGTACTGTGACATCTTAGCTCCACTGCTCACCAGACTGTTCGCCATCTCCAATTTTACTTCCCGAGGGAGTGTGTGACTATGTAGATTCTCCCATGTGGCACCTGCAGGCCACTGAAAACCAGCAGTTATTTCAGGATACCAAACAAGGCCAACCCTGCCATTGTTCCTGCGTCATGCTCAGGGGTGCAGAGCTAAAGGCTGGGCTTTTCCTTCTTCCTTAGTGGAGCAGACCACCAATTCTCTCCAGGTTCTCTAATACCACATATAGTTGGGTGCTTTACTACTATCTCTCACCCTGTTCCGCACCCCCGACCCCGCCTTCTGAGACTACAGCCAGAACAGGTTAGGAATGCCTGCCTGCTGCTCTTATTCAAGCTGTCTCCATCCACCCTCCACCAGGCCAGAATGGAAAGGCTTGCCCTTCTCCCCACCCAGCAGGTACTTTCCTTATGTCGTAGCCTCCGTTTTCTCTACCATATGGCAGATACTAAATGACACTTTTAATTTTGCCAAGGTTTAGATTTTGAAGTTAATGGAGCTTTAAATCTTTTTAAAAACCGTTCTTTCTTAGTAATGTCTGTTTTTGTTTTTGTTTTTCAAGACTACTGTGTTTCTTGGGACTCAAAAGTCTTATTTTGGTAGTCAGAAGTTGTTTTTCTTTCGCGTTCCAAGCATCACAGTTATGTTTCTCCTTGGAGGCTGATAGATGCTCCTGGACAACCAAGGAGGAGGTTTCACAGGAGAATTGCAAAATTTATGAACATGTTTTCAAGTTTTATTATTTTCATTATGCCTTTTTCTTGCAGCTGCCAACCCATTCCTTCATTTAGATGGCCCTTTTAATGTCCCACGTTATTTCCTAGAGGGCACATTTATCTCTCTTTTGGAGACACCAGTAGGAATATAATAAGTGTCATAACTGAGTTTCACATGCTGAGGCAGTCACAGCACAACAGGATGGAATGAATACGTAATTTGAGTCTGAGCCCAGAGATGACAGGGCTTGTGAAAAATCGTTTGGTACCTAAGCAGAGCCTGACCCTTTGAACCCATTGAACTTCCAGATCCCTCTAGTAAAAAAAAAACCCCCATGGGCTTAGATGTTGGGCTTCTGTCATCTATATACTCTAAGTGGCAGGAGGCTACCTGAAGCCTGCTCCAAATGAGCTCGTGTAGGAGATTAACATGGAACCTCAGTGGCCCAAGGCTCAGGACATCCATTTATGACAGTGATTCCCAACGGGGGTGATTTCCCACCCCTGCTTCCTGGCAGCATTTGGCAATGTCTGGTCACATTCTTGGTTGTCACAACTGGGGAGGCGCTGCTGGCGTCTAGTGGGGAGAGGCCAGGGGCGCTGCTAAACACCCCACAGTGTCCAGGACGACACACCACCCGCAGTGAAGAATTATTGGGCTCTACTGTCAACATGCTTAAGTGGAGAAACTCTGATACAGAAAATGCTATTGAATTTAATCCAGTCATATCGACCTTGAATGTTAAAAAGAGTGCCTTTTGGCCCGGGGTTGCCCAATCACACGGTCCGGCAGGAGCTCGTCGGCGACCGCGTCCGGCTAATTTTGAGCCGCGCCTCCCGCCGTCCGCGGTCACGTGCCGGCCCTCGGGGCCGCGTCGGCCGGTGGGGGCGGCTCCGCCGGGCGGGCGTCGGGGCAGGAAGGGAGGCGGCCGCGGTGCCATTCTTAAAGGGGCCCGAGGGAAGGCGACTGCCGGAAGGAAAATGGTGAGCTGCCACCCGCGAGGGTGGGGGGCCGAGGGCCGGGCCAGCCCGCCGGGCTTTCCTGTTCGCCGCTCCCGGCGGGCGGGCAGCGCCCAGGGTGGGTCGGCGGCCGCTTCCGCCCGGCTGCCGGCCGGCGTCCAGCCCGGAGGTCGGCGTCCCCGGCCGCCGGGCTGCCGCCCCGCCTCAGGCAGGGCAGTCCCCGCGGCGGCCCGGGGCTGGGGTGCGGCCGGTGTGGTGGGCCATCCTCGCGGGTCCTGGGGGGCGGGTGCCAGCTCCGGAGCGGAAGTGTTGGGGGTCCAGGGGTCTGGCCCGGCGGAGGGCTCCCCCGAACCCGGGGCCAGCCGGCGCGAGCACCTTCCCCCCGCCCGCCCTGCCCGGAGGGCTCGCTCCGATTCGGAGGGGGGTCTCCCGGCCTCCCGCGGCTTCTCGTGCCCTCCCCCCGCCTGCCTCTGAGGGTTTCCCCGTATCCTGCCTCCCCTGAGTTGCAGCTGTGGGAAACCTTTTGACCCAAGGCTTTGGCGCTGGCATTGCAGTGGCTGTAAAGATCTTTAGCTTTGCTGGGGCTCTGGCTTCCTTCGGCCCCTGCACTCAGAGATTAGCGGAGACTTGCCCTGGCCGCTGTGCCTCGGCTGGTGGGAGCGTCCTCCCTCCTCCCGTGCACCGGAAGGTCGCGGGTTCGAATGTGAGCTGGGCACCTAACCTAGGTGGCGGCTTAGACCCCCTCTGGTGCTTACGGGGAGGCAGCCCATCAGCGTGTCTCACATCCATCCTTCTCTCCCTCCCTCTCTAAAAATATAAAATTTATAACCTTTAAAAAAACAAAACACCTTAAATGTTTTTTTAAAAAGGTGGATAATTAAGTTGCTCAAAAAGGATATGGATCTTTCCTATCAGGTTTTAAAATACGCTCCTCTCTTTAATTAAAAAAAAAAAAAGCAAAACACAAAAATCCCATTGACCTATCTCTGACCTCCTACTCATTTCTCAGCCAGCCTCCATGAATGGATCTTGTTTTGGTTTCTAAATCCAAGGGACTCTGCAGTTCTTATTTTTCCTGACCTCTCAGCTGCAGTCCAGGGGTGTCGGCCACTCTCTCCTCTCTGAAGCATTCTCTTCCCTCCTGGCTTCCGGGATGCGGAATCCCTGTTTTGTGTTGTTTTCCCTGCTTCTGTTGGTCCCTCTGTGCCCCATGCAATCTGTTCTCTTTCTCTGGACATAACATGTGGGAGCCCTAAGCTCTCTCCGGATGCTTCGTTTTTCTATTCTGTATTCTTCATCCTTTCTTACCTACATTCACAGCGGCAATTGCCACATATATGCATATATGGCTTGTGGAGTTGTATCTCAGACCTTGCTTCTGAGATCCGGTCCAGATCTATGTGTCCCCTTATCCTCTGAGAGGCTTTTTTTCCCACGGGGGTTCATCAAAGCCACCTCCCTTTTCCAAAATAGAATTTATGTTCTTTCCCCTCAAACCTGGTCTTCCTCGGTGCTCTTTAATTTAGTGAAAGGTAGCACTGTTTAGTCTGTTACACAGGAAGAAGCTTAGGAATCCTCTTGTGACCCTTTCCTAACTCACTCCTCCCAATATCCGGCCTGGCACCAGCTCCTTTGTAGTGGTTAGGAGCGTGAGTGGGCTAGAAGTTAGGCTGCCCGGATTGAATCCTGGCTCCACTATTTATGTCATTTGGGGGGGCAATAATTAACTTCTCTAACCGTAGTTTCTTGCAAAATGGGGATAATAATACCCATCTCATGGGATTGTTTTGAGCATAAAGAGAGATCCATGTAAAGGGCATACGATAATGTTTTTTCTCTTAGTGTTTAACACATGCTAACTATTAGAGATATTCACCTATTTTTCTTTTTTATGTATTTTTATAGAGAAGAAGGGAGAGAGAGATAGAAATATCAATGATGAGAGAGAATCATTGATGGCTGTCTCTTGCATGTCCTCCTCCCACTCCCCCCCACCCCTCAATGGGGATCGAGTCCACAACCCAGGAACAACCCAGGCATGTGTCCTTGGCTGGAATTGAACCTGGGGCCCGTCAGTCCACAGGCCGATGCTCTACCGTCTGAGCCAAATCCGCTAGGGCTCACCTACTTTTCTCTATCCTCCTCAGCCTGTTTAAGCGGCTTTTCATCTCTCACCTGACCTAGCCTCGTCAGTCAGTTAACTAGTCTTGTTCTATTCATCCTGGCTCTCTGCCTATTTCCTGCATGCACACCTCATCATGTTTTCTGCTACCACCCTGCTTAGAACACCTTAGTGCAAGCATGTCAAACTCAAAGGTTAACTTGGGCCAAATAAACAAGGTTTAAGTTTATGTGGGCCGCAAAAAAACACCCAAAAGCTTCGGCTTTCATAAAAACAGGTTTATTTCGATAGAGACATGCTGAATACAAAGAGCTGAAATGAATGAGTAATCATTAACATAAAATAATAGAACAATTTAATAAAAATTAATATTTTTTCTTGAACATTAACTTACCAGACACTGAATAACTGCACAAGTTAATAAAGCAAATAAACCTATTTTTCTTGTTCTCCAAAAGCGAAATATTTCCTGTTGCGCACACCAAACAAGTCAGTCCAAGACTAATGACGGGGCCATCGACTGCTAAAATATTCACTGCTGGTATTAGTGGAGAGAAATGGTGCACCTGCGCGTAAAGCATGTAAGGGAAATGAATGCAATACGACTGTAGTAATCAGTCATTAGTGAACCTTGTAACTATTAATAATTATGTAAAACAGGATATTATAAAAATTAAGTTATGAAATTTTTATTAAAAGATTTCTTACGTACCATTATTTTGGCTGGGCTGCAGAAAATATTCGTTGTTTGACATGGGCCTCGAGTTTGACATGCTTGCTTTAGTGGCTTCCCTTTGCTCATAGATAGAGACCAAAATACTTAATGTGACCCCCTGGGCTTTCTGTGGTCCAGCTCCTACCAACCTCCTTTTGTACCATGTTTTTGTTCCTTCTCTGTGCTTGAGTCACACTGCCTTTTATTATCATGGATGTGCCATGCTCACTTTATTTATTTTTAAAAATATATACTTTATTGATTTTTTACAGAGAGGAAGAGAGAGGGATAGAGAGCTAGAAACATTGATGAGAGAGAATAATTGATCAGCTGCCTCCTGCACCTCCCCCACTGGGGATATGCCTGTAACCAAGGTACATGCCCTTGACCGGAATCGAACCCTGGACCTTTCAGTCCGTAGGCTGACGCTCTATCCATTAAGCCAAACCGGTTTCAGCGCCATGCTCACTTTAATCAGGGATCTTTGCATGGATAGTTTTGGTTCTCAGATGCTTTTTTTCAGGCAAGCAAGCGTCCTGTGACCTTGATGTTCTCATGGGTCGTAAGTTCTCATAGCATCCTGTGTCTCCTTCCTACTCTATCACAGGTACAAACAAATGTACATATTTTTGGCCTGATTCTTTGGATACAGGTCTGTACTCCACTAGATTGTACTATAAGCTCCTTGAGGGTAGGCTTATATTTTTTACTTAGTCATATGTCACTTAATAATGGGGATACATTCTGAGAAATGTGTTGTTGGTGATTTCGTCACTGTGTGAACATCACAGTGTGCACCTACACAAACCTAGATGTACAGCTACAAACTTGTACAGCATGTTATTACTGTACTGAATACTGCAGACAGTAGTTTCACAATGGTAAGTATTTGTGTATCTAAACATAGAAAAGATACAGTAAAAATAAGGTATAAAAAATAAAGTGGGTTCTTCCCATTAGCGGCCAGACGTGACCTATGAAAATGGTTCACTATTCACTTGACCCAGAAAACCCCACGCCATCAGGGGTATGCATATCTGCAAAGCTGCTGAGTATCTGAAGAATGTCACTTTACAGAAGCTATGTGTCCCGTT
This sequence comes from Vespertilio murinus, assembly GCA_963924515.1. Taxonomy (NCBI): domain Eukaryota; kingdom Metazoa; phylum Chordata; class Mammalia; order Chiroptera; family Vespertilionidae; genus Vespertilio; species Vespertilio murinus. The sequence goes on along the minus strand of OZ004704.1, from coordinate 182,152,275 downwards.
CCGTAGTTAAAATGTAGGTGAGCCCAGGCCAACATCAGGGCCGCACCCAGGGTCAGTGGCCCAAAAAGAGTGCTGAATTTTTACTGCACGTGCTTAAAAGTGCGGAGAGCAATGCTGAGCTTGAGGGTTCAGAGGAAGATTCTCTGGTCATTGAGCACATCCAGGTGAACAAAGCTCCAAGACGCGGCACAGAGCTCACAGAGCTCACGGGAGGTTAACCCATACGAACTCTCCCTGCCACATTGAGATGATCCTTAATGAAAAAGAGCAGAGTGTTCCCAAAACAGAAGAAACTGAAGAAAAAAAATAGTGGGGCCTGGGAATATATTCAGAATAAAATAAATACGAATAAAAGTTAGGGGGGGAAAAAAGATAAAATGTTGTATCTGAATAGGGCACTTATGAATGGAGCAAGCAAGCCTGGAAGATGCTCTGGGCGAGTCAGTGAGTGGACGGCGAGTGAATGTGAAGGCGTAGGATACACTACTATGCACTTCATAAACACTGTACACTTAGGGTGAACTAAATTTCTAAGACAACATGAAATTAAATCAAGCTCAAGAGAATGGTGCAATCAAGAGATGCTGTAAATGATAGGTATGAGGCTGCTGCCAGTGTAAAATGACACACTGTTTTACAGGAAACTTTGTAAGTACAAGGAGTACACTCTAAAATAATAGTAAAAAGTATATATTTTTTAAAATATATTTTATTGATATTTTACAGAGAGGAAGGGAGAGAGATAGAGAGCCAGAAACATCGATGAGAGAGAAACATCGACCAGCTGCCTCCTGCACACCCCCCACCGGGGATGTGCCCGCAACCAATGTACATGCCCTTGACCGGAATCGAACCCGGGACCTTTCAGTCCGCAGACCAACGCTCTACCACTGAGCCAAATCGGCCTCGGCTATAGTATATATATAAACATAGTCTTTTATTATCATTGTCAAATATTATGTACCACATATAACTGAATGCTATACTTTTATATGAATGGGAGTACAGGTTTTTTATACCAGTGTCACCACAGATACACATTACAGCTAAGATGGCACCAGGTGATAGGAGTTTTTCAGCTCCATTATGCTCTTACAGGATTAGCATTTTATATGAGGTATGTTGTTGACTAAAATATCGTTATGCGGTGTATAATGGCATATCCTTAAATTCTTCTATTAACTATAAGCAATTAGAATTGGTCTTTTTACTTGTAGGAAGAAATTATATATATGGTCTTCTGTTATTGGGAGAGGTGCAAATGCAAAAACCAAAAAACACTATTTAAAAAAAACAAACAAAAAAACTAGCCCTAACCAGTTTGGCTCAGTGGATAGAATGTCGGCCTGCAGTCTGAAAGATCCAGGTTCGATTCCGGTCAAGGGCATGTATCTTGGTTGCAGGCACATCCCCAGTAGTAGGTCTGCAAGAGGCAGCTGATTGATGTTTCTCTCTCATAGATGTTTCTAACTCTCTATCCCTTTCCTTTCCACTCTGTAAAAAAATCAATAAAATACATATTAAAAATAACTATATAAATTAAAATCACAACATGACAAAATGCCCCCCCATACGCACACGCACACTTGGTTTCTGATCCTTTGAATGTCAGGATTGCACAAGCTGCTCTTGGTATCAGAGCTGGAAAATAAATGAGTCTTATAAATTGTTCCTTGCCTAAACAAAAATCTAAAATATTTATTAATTTCAGTAGTGGGTTCTACCTTTGGTTGAGAAGAGAATGGAAATTGTTGTTTTCTGACTTTTGTACCTTTCTTGGAAGGTAGAAAAAAAGGTAAGATTAGGGTTGAATACTACCTCCAAAGGATTTAGCATCTCTTTCTCTAAAGATAACTAAAAGGGTGGACACATGACTCCTAAGGAACCTGATTGGATAGTACCTGTGGCTGGGATGTACTTTCTAATTGTATAATAGCATATCCTATGGTATGTCACACCTTACGTTTTACCAGTGTTCAGAATTTAAAGGACAATTTTTAAATGGATAGCTATTTCCTGCTTTAACCTACGCTTTTAATTTACCCAACACAGGGTCAAAAAACAGGCTTTTATTAGATTTTTATTGTAACTTAAAATTGGAAGCCCTATACTTTTGGGTTATAATGACACATATGTATTTAGTATTGGTCTCAGCACTGTTTTGATTTTCTTAAAGAAGACAAGGGGAACCTATACATGAAAAGAGACCAAAATATGTGGGTTTCTTTTTAAACCAACATAAGAAACAAACACCTTAAAATAGAGAAATATGAACTCTTTCTGAATATTTAAGACTAGAATTACTCTTAGTTTTTTTTAGATGAGATAATGTTATTACCTTTATATTTTAACTAGAGGCCCAGTGCACGAAATTCATGCAGGGGGAAGGGTGCGTCCCTCAGCCCAGCCTATACCCTCTCCAATCTAGGATCCCTCAGGGGATGTCTGACTGCTGGTTTAGGGGCATTAACTCCAGCCATTAGGAAAATCACACAGAATGCCCTTGACATACAAACAGTGTGTTTTATGAATTGTTTTGATAATAATGGCCATTCCTTTAAATAATATCTGCTTACATACAATACAGCTGGTACTATGTGAATTCAGAATGTTAATATCATAAAAACATAGAAGGTTGTAGTGGAAATAACTTTGAATTTTCTAGTCCAAACTTTTATAAATATTGGAATTCTCTTTTCAAAGATTTTTTTTTTTTTTTTTTTTAAATATATTTTATTGATATTTTTACAGAAAGGAAGGGAGAGAGATAGAGAGCTAGAAATGTCGATGAGAGAGAAACATCGACCGGCTGCCTCTTGCACACCCCCTACCGGGGCTGTGCCCGCAACCAATGTACATGCTCTTCACCGGAATCGAACCTGGGACCTTTCAGTCCGCAGACCGACGCTCTACCACTGAGCCAAACCGGTTTCGGCTCAAAGATTTTTAATGCTTTTTGTCCAAAGAGGCGTAACCAACTTTTGAAGCAACCTGTTTTCTGTGAAAGGACTGGGGTACTCCAGTGGCAGGTGCACGGTGGGTCCGGCTGCACCATGCACCTGCTGCCCCCGGCTCTGCTGAAAGGACTGGAGGTGGAGGACTGTGGCGGGGCTGAGGGGACTGGGCGCCGCCATCTTTGTGATGGTGTGATGGTCAATTTTCGTATTCCCTCTTTATTAGATAGATGACACTGTCATTTTAATAATGCATACTGAAAAACAGTTGAAATGATTTCTGGCCTTTGCTGTGTGATAGGCCATGGGACAGTGAGGGTGCTGCATGAAATAAGATTGGCTATGTGTTGATAATGGTTGAAGCTGAGTTATAGTGCATAGGGTTCCACTATTCTAGTGTCTACCTTTATGTGTTCAAAGTTTTAAACATTAAAAAAAGAAAGGAAAGATTTCCGTCCTCGTGATTGCAATCATTGATACATTTGCATCACTAAAAGAAGAGTGCTTTTGATCATTTCCTTGCCAGTTTTCTGAGGAAGAGTCTCTAATAATTTTTCAAAATTGTTTAAATCTGGTTTTGCTTTCCTAATTCTTAATACATTTTTTAAGGTCCCGTAGTCACATAATTAAGATATAAATATTATTGGCCTTTATTCTTAGTGTTTGTTTTTCATATTTTTGTTTATTTATATATTTTTCATAGTTGTGAGACACAAAAGTAAATCCAGGTCTTATTAATTATAAGCACAAAAGATGATTATCCTCTTCTTTCTGTACTTTCCCCACATCCTTTCCTTCCTCTATAGTTCTGATAAAATTACACATTAATATATGTCTAGTTCTTTGAGATATTTATTACCTAAAGAGAAAGTTAAAGTATACATATAAAATGAACATATGTGGCCGAAGCCGGTTTGGCTCAGTGGGTAGAGCGTCGGTCTGCGGACTGAAAGGTCCCGGGTTTGATTCCGGTCAAGGGCATGTACATTGGTTGCGGGCACATCTCCGGTAGGGGGTGTGCAAGAGGCAGCTGGTCGATGTTTCTCTCTCACCGACATTTCTAGCTCTCTATCCCTCTCCCTTTCTCTCTGTAAAATATCAATAAAATATATTTTTAAAAAATGAACATATGTGTGTAATTAATGTAGATACAAAGGTTGGTAGATTCAGAAGCTCTTTAAGTGTTCATGTGTTTCATGTTAATGCTTTCACATAATTGTGACATTTGTAGATGTCAATATACCTTTTTAATGTACAGATATTATAACTTTTTAACACATACATATATTGAAATGGCATTTTATATGTGCTTTTTTTTTCTTTCTTTTGTAGAGTGAGTCTTTGGTGGTTTGCGATGTTGCTGAAGATTTAGTGGAAAAACTGAGAAAGTTTCGTTTTCGCAAAGAAACAAACAATGCTGCCATTATAAGTAAGCTAAAAGCGATTGCTTCAGTTACATGGTATAGTTTGTTTTTATGTTATAGCTACATTGAATAAGCAGAACTTTTAGAACGTAATTTAACTCCTCCTGTTTTAACCTCTTCCCCTTTTAGATCAGTTTGAAAAATAAGTAACAGCCCTAGCTGGTTTGGCTCAGTGGGATAGAGTGTCGGCCTGCGGACTGAAAGGTCTCAGGTTTGATTCTGGTCAAGGTCACATGCCCTGGTTTGCCGGCTCAGTCCCCTGTATGCGGCATGCAGGAGGCAGCCGATCAATGATTCTCTCTCATCATTGAGGTTTTTCTCTCTCTTCCTCCCTCTCCCTTCCTCTCTGAAATCAATAAAAATATATTTCAAAAAAAGTAACAGCTAATATCATAAAACAGAGGTGAGTATTCTGCTTCCTCCTCTGCTACCTACACTGTTGGAGATTATCTTCTTGGTCATTTGGTCATTTTTAGTGTCCCATTCATCTCTAGCTTTTAACTTCTCAAGGGACTAAAAATAGCCTGGCCATTCACCCTTAAACAGAAACAGAAATCTTTGCCTACATCTAAAATGGTAAATAAAGTTCAGCATTGTGTTCAAAGTGATTTACACCCTTATTTCCATTTTATATGCAAGCTCTAGTTTCATGCATTTGAGTTGAAGCTTTACTGAATTTGGACAATGGAAAGAATAATATGAATATTTTCTCTCCCACTGTGTTCTGTATCTGATGTTATTTCGATTTCTTTTATATTCTTAGATAATATTTAGTCTGAGTAATAATTTAAAAAGATGAAGGAAGGGTGGATAAAATGTAAAAGTGTATAGACTATGTTTAACAGAAATGCTTCTGGCAGATGTGAATTAATGAGGTGGTGACAATTTGTTTTATTACAAATAAACACTACAACATAAAAATGCAGACCTTAACACAGTGCCATCTTGCCACAGAAAGGTAAAGCTACTTGAGATCATATTGTATCTCACAGCATTTACTGTGAAATTAATGCAAAACCAAAAATGGCCAGCTTTTCAGAGTGGTAGGAAAAAACAGGTATAAATGATCTAAACACATTTTAATTTGGCCTTGTATTATGTCACATACAATTGAATATAGATGTCACTGTTATTTGTAAGTCACTTTCTTAGAATCCTGTACTCATATTGCACCGTGAAACCCTGACTCTGGAGAAGCTGGGAATCTGACGGTTGTTCTGTCCTCACTTTTGGCTCACTTTCTCCTTATAGTTCTAACCGTGGTACATAGACCAGTCTCAGTCACAGTCATCCTTTCAGACCTTCCCTTATTATATAGGAAGTTGCATTTGAGTTACAAAGTTCTCTAAATACATAATAAATGTAAGAAGTTGACAAAGTTCTAAATAAGCAAAGTATGTGTGGGGGATTATGGGTAAAAACGTCTAAATACTGACTTCTTGAAAAGCTAAGTAGCTAATTGACCATGAACTAAAAACTCAGAATGACTTTTCTTATGCTTGTGTTTCTGGATGTTTTCATTTTAGATTCCAAAAAAGGGGCTGAGACTCTGGGGTGGGTAGATTAAGGTCACATTAGAATCACTGTTTACTCATATTATATTTTTATTTTAGTGAAGATTGATAAGGATAAACGCCTGGTGGTACTGGATGAAGAGCTTGAGGTTTGTTTGATCAGCTAAATACAGTTTTATAGTTAAGCAATTATTGCCCAAAAAATGTTATATTAGTTATGTGTACTTCTAAAATGAGTTTTGAACCTTTAAATACATGTTTATTATGTATGAAAAACATATGCTCATTATTCTGTAGTGCTTTGTTTTGCTAATTTAGTCACCTTCTTTAAAACAATAATGAATCAGTCTAACAAGTGGTAGAAATTAGGGCTATATATCCAGTAATTACTGAGTCAACTTTATAACTTGCTTCTAAATTGCTTGGCCAATAAATAAAAACTAAAACCATACAACCCAAATATTTAGTTTGTCAAATTAAGTAATTTAGAGTGAAAAGAAATTAATTTTGGCCCTGGCCAGGAAGCTCAGTTGATTAGAGCATTGTCCCCATAAACCAAGGTTTCGGGTCTGATTCCGTCAGAGCACATACAAGAAACAACCAATGAATACATAAATAAGTGGGACAACAAAATCAAGCAGTCTCTCTCTCCTCCTGTCTCTCCCTTTCTCTCTCAAATCAATAAAAAAGAAAGAAAGAAATTGACTCTTCCCTATCTCCTAATTCAGATATGTAGTTTCTCCTGAAAGGTTGGCTTATCTCACTATTTTCCGACAGTTGGAACATGACCATAGACTACTGTGCCTCTAAGCCCAATGTTTAGTGATTAACAACTAAACTGAGTGGGCTTCTTTAGATTGAGGGTTCAAGAACCTCTGTTTGTGTGCAACTTAAAAAAATAAGATTTTATGTTGTGATGTATGGTTAGGTATTTATACCTATTGGTAGAATGGGTGCTTGGTATGTGTCTTAAGGATATAGGTTAAAAATTGTTTAAAAGTTGTTTTTTTCTATTATGCCAGGGCATTTCACCAGATGAACTTAAAGATGAACTACCTGAACGACAACCTCGATATCCTTTTCTGAGATATTTTTAAAAAGCTGTTTTTTTAGTGGCCAGAATTTTATTTATGATGTTTAATTGTTCAACTTTTAGAAGTCATATTTTACAAAATTTTCTTCTATACCATGATCACAATCAAAATATGTATGCACATATTGGACCAAGAAAAGTGAAAAGTTGAATGAAACAAGATGGCGGCCTAGGTAAGCACCTAAGCTGCTGCCTCGCAGAGCAATTTCAAGACAACAACTAAAATCAGAACGGACATCACCCAAAAACACGTGGAAGCTGGCAGAGTGGGAAATCTACAACCAGAAAGAAGGAGAGAGGCTCCCAAATTGGATTGGGAGCCGCAAAGCGCTGAGATAGGGTGACGGACGCACATGAAGAGAGGAAGTGCGGCCAAATGCCTGGCTGGTGGGAGGGGAAAGGTCGTTCCCAACTGCACTGAATCCAACCCTGGCCGAAACCCTGTGGACCCAGGCTCATATGGGTGGAGTCCAGACTGTAGAGAAAGGCACCCAGAGACTTGGAGACTGGGGGAGCCAGGAGCCACAGCGGACAGATTCTATAGTCGCACACGAATGCGCACAGAGGTCTGACCTCGGAGGTTGCCGCAGCTTCCCCGTAGCGGAAGGAGTCAGAAGCTTCAGATTACAGAGCTCTAACCCAATTCTGAGCGAGCCCCTGGGGCACCCACGCTCTTGCATGGGGAATTAGAACTGTCAGGGGGAAAATCAGGGGAGCCACGGAAGGCAGAGATCAGGCAGAAACTCAGGCGAGCGCACAAGGGCAGGGCTGACGGGAAGCCAAGACTGTCAGCTCAGCCCTGAGACTCTGCCCCATCCAAGCTGAGCACAGAGGCTTTTGCAGTTTTGCAAGTCTGATCCTATAAGACTGTCTCCAATACAGAAGGTATCCCGGAATAGACACAGCTGATACATCCAATTGGCCTGAAGGTCAATTCCTCCCAGGGATACCTACAACAATCAAGACTTAACTACAACAAGGCTGTACACACAGTCCACAAAGGGGAGCACCAAGAGTTTCTACCTCAGGTAACTGGGGAGGCTGACCCATTGGGCCATATAGGACACTAAACACATAAAGCCATCCTACCAACTCTGGGAAGCAGTGAAAATACTGAGACAAGGAAATAGATCTCAAATGAAAGAGATGAAGGAGAACAAAAGACTGGGTATAGAGTTCAAAACCACAGTTATAAGGTTTTTCAAGAATTTCCTAGAAAAAGCCGATAAAATAAACAAGACCTTTGAGGATATGAAAAGGAATCAACTAGAAATAAAGAATACATTGTCTGAAATTAAAAAAAAAAGTTATAGAGTCTTAAAAACAGAATGGAAGATCGCAAGAATCAAGTCAAAGATTTGGAACACAAAGAGCCAGAGGACACTCCTCCACAGAAGCAAGAAGAGAAGAGAATCCAGAAAGTTGAAGATAGTGTAAGAAACCTCTGGGACAACTTTAAGCGAACCAACATCAGAATTATGGGGGTCCCAAAAGAAGGGAGAGAGCAAGATATCAAAAGCCTATTGGAAGAAATAGTGACAGAAAACTTCTACCTGGTGAAAGGAATAGACTTACAAGTCCAGGAAGCGCACAGAACCCCAAATGAGGAATCCAAAGAGGACCACACCAAGACACATCATAATTAAGATTCCAAGAGCAAAAGACAGAGAATATTAAAAGCAAGAGAAAAGCAGGTAGTTACCTATAAAGGAGCACCCATACGATTGTCAGCTGATTTCTCAACAGAAATCATGCAGGCCAGATGGGAATGGCAAGAAATATTCAAGGTGATGAATAGCAAGAACCTACAGCCAAAAATACTCTACCCAGCAAAGCTATCATTCAGAATCAAAGGCCAGATAAAGAGCTTCAGAAATTAAAAAAAAAAAAAAAAAAGCTAAAGGAGTTCATCACCGCCAAACCAGAATTATATGAATTGCTGAAGGGGGTTCTTTAGGAAGAGGAAGAAAATAAAGATAAAAATTATGATTAACAAATACATAACTATCAAGTGAATCTAAAAACCAAGGGAATTAAAAATCTGATGAGCAATATTAACTGGTGAATATAATAGAATCAGAGGTATGGAAGGGGAGTGGACTGATGATTCTCGGGGAAAGGAGGAGTGTGGGGTGTGGGAAGAGACTGAACAAAAATTGTGCATCTATGGATGAGGAGAATGGCGGGTGGAGAAAGGGCAGAGGGTGGAATGGGAACCTGGTGGAGGGGAACAATGGAGGGGGGGGAAAGAGGATCATTTGTAATCTGAACAATAAAGATTTATTTAAAAAAATAAAAATTAAAAAAACTGAATAATATTAAAAAAAGAAAAGTTGGTATATTAGTGGGATGAATTATGTTTTTATTCCATTTATTATGTATTTATAATAAAAATGAGAAAGATAAATCCATATGAAATTCATACTTTTAATACATTTATTTTTGAGAGATTATATGATTTTATAACATCATGGGGCCTATTTATAAATTTGTGGAAAGATAATAAATAGTGACCTAAATGGGTATGTTAGAAATTTATCACTCACTGGCTCCCCAGGTATGTATTTCAAAACTTTGTTGTTATGTACTTGTTTCATAAAGCAGTAATTTTAGTTTCTTAACTTGAGAAAAACCTTCATTGTCTATAGTTACAAATATCAACATGATGATGGAAGAGTTTCATATCCTCTGTGTTTTATTTTCTCAAGTCCTGTAGGTAAGTGAATTTTTTTAATAGTGCATATTTGTTTCTGATCTAATATAAAACATGTTTTATATTGGACATGTTTTATATTTTATAACATGTTTTATATTTTATGTGCTTGTTTTAAAGAGGAAAAGTGTCATAAAACCTAAATTGAGTTGTGTGTGTGCTCACGTGCACATGTAAATGTGTCCTTAGAAATAAGTTACTATAAAACATCATGTGTTAGAACTTGCTTATTTTCCTTGGATAAAATCCTAGAAATGTAATTGTTAGGTGAGATCATACACACATTTTAAGGAATTTGAAATGTAATAACATTTTAAAGTACCAAAAGTATATTTTCTCCTATATTTTAAATATTTGTATAAGTAAGTGAATTTTGTGTGTAATAATGATATACTGTATATTTATGTTTATCTTTAAAATAGTAGTTGTCCATAATATGTCTATAATCTTGATAATAGTCCCAGAATAGCTTACCTTGGACAGTAAAATGGCTTATTGGTATTTAAAGTATCTATCACCAGAAGTCTCACAAGTACCACCGTTCAAGTCTGCAGTAAAATCTCTACTTGAACTCTTTTCTAAATTTTACTATTTGAATCATTTACTTAGCACTGGAGTATATTTTTAACTTAATATGTAATCAAACTGTAAGTTTTTTTTAGGGCAGATCTCTCCCACTGACCCATCACCATCTCAAAACCTTACCTGTGTTAGACATCAATAAAATTGAACTGGATATTTAAAGTCAAAAGTAAGAAAGTGGTAACAACTTTTTAAGTATTTGCAAGGATTCAAAAGTAAAGATCTGCAGAGGTCTGGCCTTGTTTATTTTTGCTGTCCTAAAGCTCATTTATTTGTAATTTAGCTATGTCTCTCTGTACGGTATGCAAGTCTCAATCACATTTAGAGTGAAGTTTTTATAAAATTTGAAAGCATAGGAAACCCTAAATGTATCATTTATTAAAAAGCAAATAATGAAAACCCATTGCTTTGTCAAAATCTAAGTCTCATTTCTACACAAATCTCTTTTCCAGGATGTAAGCCTGAACAACAAATGATGTATGCTGGGAGTAAGAATAAGCTAGTCCAAACAGCTGAACTAACCAAGGTGGGATTTATATTTACCTGCTGTTGAGACAGTGTTTTCACTTAGAATACAGTAGTTCTCCTCCCTTCACCACAGTTTCAGTTATCTACGGTCAACCATAGTTCAAAAATTCCAGAATTAAACAATTTGTAAGTTTTAAATTGTACATGATTCTGAGTAGCATGATGAAATCTTTGTCCTGCCCGGGACATGAGACATGAGTCATCCCTTTGTCTAATGAGCACAGTGTGTGTGTGTGTGTGTGTGTGTGTGTGTGTGTGTGTGTGCGCGCGCGCGCAGTGTATACTTACCTGTTAGTATGTGTCTCAGTTATGAGGTCACTGCCCAGGTATCACAGTGCTTGTGTTCACATAACCCTTATTTTACTTACTGATGGCCCCAAAGCACAAGGAAAGTGATGCTAGAAAATCAGCTATGCCAGAGAAGCCATAAAGTGCTTTCTTTAAGTGAAAAGGTATATATATAGAAAAAACATATATACTATCAAATAAAAGAGTAATATGCAAATTGACTGTCACTCCAAGACACAAGATGGCCAGCAGGGGAGGGCAGTTAGGGGTGACCAGGATGGCAGGGAAGGGCAGTTTGGGTAATCGGGCTGGCTGGGGAGCAGTTAGGCATCGATCAGGCTGGCAGGGGAGTGGTTAGGCTGGCAGGGGAGTGGCAGTTAGGCATTGATGAGGCTGGCAGGCAGAAATGGTTAGGGGCAATCAAGCAGAGGAAGGCAAGCGGTTGGGAACCAGCAGTCCTGGATTGTGAGAGGGATGTCCCAGATTGGATAGGGTGCAGACTGGGCTGAGGGACACCCCTCCCACCCCAGTGAATTTCATGCACTGGGCCCTAGTGTGTGTGTGTGTGTGTGTGTGTGTGTGTGTGTGTGTGTGTGTGTCTGTCTCCAGGGTATCTGCAGTTTCAGGCAATCCCCATTCAAAAACACACATCTATTCAAGATGTCTATCATTCTATTTTCAGCTAATAAAAAGCTTTGACTAATTCACTGCTCTGTTTTAATGTTCAATTTCATAAAAATACTCCACCCTTTGGATTATTTTATGGCTCGGTATAGTAGTTCCCTCCTCCCACCCCCTTATCCTCAGGTTATCCCTGACTCCCAATGGATTGCCTGTAGATGGGAAAACTGAGGTTCAGAGGATGAATGGCTTGTCCAGGGTTGCATAGTAATAAATGACAACACTAGGACTCAAACCCACATCTGGCCTCAAATCCCCTTCTTTCTGCTATATGTACATTTTCTCTCTGTAGCTGTTACACTTTCTGGGACTTTGTGTATGCAGGTGATTGCTGGAGATTTGTGGCCAGTCCGTCTTTATCAGTGCAATCTACAGACAGCTATTTCCTCCATTTATGGAGTCCAGCATATATTCATTTATTTAGCTCCTAACCAGATGGATTTATTTGGGTTGTCTCTTTTAGTGGGTAGGATTTACAGAATTGCTCACTTGTAAGAGTTTTGGTTTTATGCTATCTTAATTTCTAAACTTTGGTAACTGAGTATTTAGTATTTTAAAAAAGTAAAGCACCTCCCAAATGAAATATCTAATTTACACAGGTTAAGTCATGATCAATATCAAGAAAGGAGAACCTGGTATTTAATGTGTTTGTTTTTGTTTTTTTGAGAGTATCAGAATATAACCTAAGTTGTGTTTTTTTCTTGTGTGTGTGTGTCTATGTGTGTGTTTTTAAGGTATTTGAAATAAGAAATACTGAAGACCTAACTGAAGAATGGTTACGTGAGAAACTTGGATTTTTCCATTAATGTGAAGTTCTATGTTGCTAAAGTATTTATGTATTAACCTGACCATACTGGAACCAGACATAAATACTTATTTATGCCTAAAATGCACTGTTACTTACAGTTTGTTTCCTGCAGTAAAGAAAAAAAATCTTCATTTGTTCAAAGTTTGAGCAAAGAGGAAATCATCTTCATAGTAATGGAACTTTGTAAAACGTTTCCCTATATTTGTAATTGCTAGGTGGACTATTCTCCAGGGCCTTTTGCACTCTTGTGACCAATTTCTATAACTTACGGTTCAGAATTTGTTACTATTTGCAGACACCAATGGAAATTGGGTATTGTGATAGACAACAGTTGCCTCCTTTTGACAAATACTGGATATTAGCAGTTTGTAAATGAAAACAGCATATTATCTCTTGTCAAAAATTTGAAATTAATTTGGGGTAAGAGACTTGAGTGACCCAATTTTGAGCCATGAGTAATAATTTACTATAGTGTAACTTGCATTACAACCACATTTTTCATCAATTCCTTCTTTGGATTTCTTTATCTTTTTTAATCAAGTCCAGAAACTTTGTTCATCAGTTGCTCATTCTTAAGGTCTAGGAGTTAGATTTTATAATAATTTTGACTATTCTTATGGAAAATAACATCTTAGGAATTGATGGGTTGTAACTAATCAAGGGCTTCATTCCTGGTTGTGTCATTTCCAGTGAGTTTGAATCTAGATTAATAACATCTTATTTACAAAGCACCTCTTAATGTTGTCCTGTGAAAACTGGTTATTTTAAATTTGTTAATACTGTGCCTTTGATTTGTTAGCTTTAAAGTTAGTTTAAGACTTTTACACTGCCAGTATTCTGCATTTGGTGAAATTAATACTTTTGTAAAGGGTCCAAGTAAAACAATTTTCTAATGTGTGTATCTGAAATTTGTAATAAGGTTAACTTCATACTTTTAAAATTTCAACTGTCCATTTGCATTGGTGAATATATGGCAGTTGAGGGTTATAAATTTGGGCATATTTGTGATTAGTTTTGTGCCATTGAAAAAACTTACTTGTCTTAAAACCTTGGCCATAACCTTAACACATTAATAGAAATTGCATTTTATATCCTAAATTTCAGAAAATATTCTAAATTGGACACCTGTCTTGCTAAACTTTGGTAACTGAATACTTAGTTAGATGATGACATCCTTGGCATAGAGCAAGAATTCTAATATATAGTATACTTTAAAAATGTAAAGCAAACAAGTAATTGTTTAACATTAATTTGACAAAAGGTTTTGTTTGAGACTAAAGACTAAACAAATTTAGTGAGTGAATTCTTATATTAAGAATACTTTAGTCATTTTAAAACTAGCAAAGGCATTTTTTTTATGTTGGCATGTTTTCCATTCATATGTTTTTTGCATTTTTTGTTTTGAGGTTTCTGTGCCAACTTTAACAAAGAGGCAAAGATAGTTGGAATTTTCATAATATTGAATAGAGCATCTTCTGTTCCCAACATTGTTTAGCTTCACTAATCTAGAAACAGGAAGCAATAGGAAGTGAGTTGGAAATGAGGAAGTACTAGAGTGGGTATTTGTTTTTGTTAATGAATGGGAAGGATTTTTTTATTCCAATTTCCAGGGAGAGAACATTACCCAGAAATGTTAAGAATTCTTTAAACAGCTATTTTGATATTGGAGAATAATGCTTATAATTCTGCAGAAATGCAAATGTAATCCAAGTGAATTTAATGTAATCCAAGAGTGTTTTTAATATTTTGAATGAAAGAAATTAGATTTGTTTCATCTGCTTCTCAGCAATAAGAAACTAGTGCTGCAAGAATGTATTTTTCAAAGCAGTTCGTTATTTTGTTGTGCTCATTTTAGTTTTGAAAGTCCTCATAATGTCAGATAATATTGACCTCCATATGCAGAACTCTTAGTTCCCTTGTTTTCTAAAAGGGGCAAAGAACTGTGATAAACCATGTTATTTTAAGATTGTCTGCTTCTTATTAATAACATGTATTTGCAAGACAATAGATCAAGGTTAGGGGATCAGTAGACCATTTTTTACTCCCTCTGTCTTGTAGGGAGATTGACAAATCCTATGCTTAAAAGTCTGAGAACACTCTGGAGTCTAGAGTGTTCTTAGACTTTTATATACATTTCTCTTCCATCTAACCAAATTTTGCATTGTTCTTTACAAGTACATTTCTTATTTGATCTCTTTTTCTGCCTTCTCTCAAATAGTAACTCCACATCTCATAAGTCCAGTTTTTACATTCCATAACTTTCTGGTACAGCCATTCCCATTCAGCCTAAATCTTAATCTTTCCTTTTTGGTAGTGGATTTTTTTTCCCCCTGGGAACCTCCTGCATGGTCTTCTAAATTAGCATCAGTTTGAAGTTGTCGGCCTTGCATATGTCCTGCTTAGTATCTAATGTTGTCAACATAGAACCAGCTAGTAATCACAGCATATTTTTAGTATGGCTTTGGTGGCAACAGAGCTGACATGAAGAAAACTGTTCTCAGGTTACTGTGCTGGAATTCAAAATATCAGAGTTTTGAATAGTAGTTTGTTCTGGTACTGAAAAGGTTATTTTAGGGAAAAAAGTTGGTTGACTGTGTTTGTTTAATTGACTTCTAAAATAAGTGTTCAAATTGTCTATTTCTAAAAAAGTTTACTAAATATCTAGTGCAATTAAACATACTCTTGTTTAAGAGGGTATTGCTAAATTTTTTTATCTTCATTACTAAATAATCTTTGTAGCATAATGTCTGTCAGCACTTTTCTCTCCCTTTTTACCTCCTATTTTCAGAAGTCAAACGTAGCCATAAATTGTATCCTGGTCTGACACTTTAACTAAAAATTTCCTGTTAGAGGAATTTATTGCCAAATTAAATTTGGCTGTCTTTATACCCTACATGTATAGCTAGTAATGAAGGTATTCTTAAAAAAATGTTTGGACTACTTTAAAACCTGAGCAGTCATTAATCCATAATGTGGACTAGTGGTGAATAGATATTTTCATAAGAGTTTAAATGCTGATATTTCTTGGAAGCAAAGAGTAACTCATATTTTATCAATTCAAATATTCATAGTATGGTTGCTTTCCCCGTTTGTTCAATAGACTGATAATACTGGAATCTACAGAATTTGAGCCTTTCATACTTATGTGAAGACATGTCTCACACATTTCTGGACAAATCTTATTTTGTATTTCTGGAAGAATGTAAACCTTATAGATCACTTAAAACCAGTGGTCCCAAGTTGAATATTATTGAGAAATTTGTTTCCTCTTATGCCATTTGACATTTCAAATCACTAATCATGTTCCTGTAATATTTAAAACAACTACATTGTTATTATGATGGAAACTGTGTTTTCTTGCTTTTTTGGAATATAGTTCGTATACATATAATTACTTGAATATTGTTTGCGATCACTAACATGCCAGGGCGGTTCCCGCTGACTTTGATGGTCCAATATAAATCTCATTCAGGAGGCTTGAAACAGTAACGGTTTAGTCTTGTGAATCTTAACAGTTCCCTGTCATCGTTTAACAAAATCAACAACTGGCACAATTTCTTAAGCTGTGGTTTCAGTCTCTGCTAGTTCATATTGCATGTTTATTTTGGACAGTCTTCTGTTAAGCATGGTGCTTGTACTGGTTTAAATAAAATGTTAACATGAAAGGACTTCTAGCGTTTCATTTTTTACTCGCCTCCTCTTCCCTTTGCACTTACTGTCACCTGCCTGGCGCGGTTATGGTGTTTGTGAGCTCCACAGATACAGCAGTTTATCCCGAAAACCCGAGAGGGGAAAACAAATGGGAATAATCACTTGGCAATGTAGGATTGGGAGAGGGAAAATGGAATGAGATTATAAACTTTTCTAAAACTTGGTCTGGTGCTAAAATTATTTATTTGTAGCAGCTAAAAACTTTATTTCAAATGATGAACGGTTGCTTTCAAAGGGAAAATTAAATGGTTGAGGCACTGTGTACATCCTAAGAAACGAAATAAAGTTTCTTTTATTGAGTATAGTTTATCACTATTTATTAACCATGCATTGAAAACCCATCCTGCCTTTATATTATCCTTCCTGGCATGTGTTTCATAGGAATCTATGTAATGAATAAAACTCACCAGTACTTACATGGTTTTGCCATATACACCCTTTGATTGAACATGTGGTAGTATTCACAGTATATTTATTTACGGTTGTGAAAGGAGTGGTTTATGCCTTTCCATCTTTAAGAGTCTCACTAGGAGATTTGGCCACAGGGAAACATGTCTTCCTTATTTCTCAAGTTGGGCTACTTGGCCAGCCCCTAAAATTTTTCACCTTCCTTGTCTTTTTGTTTTTTTCACTTTCCGGCAGCAAAACACATTTATGACCACTAACCTCATAGCATGGGCCCACCCTCATTTGCATGAGGGCATGCCCTGAGTGGAAATGGTGTCCTTGTACGGTATATTTTTAGTTATGTTGGGGAGCCAATTAGATTAAGATCTTATTGCTGAGCATCCGGGAGGTTTCACACAGTTCTCTTAATCTTTACTCCACATCTGCTCCTGGGCTACATGAAAGCTCCCTACTGAGGTAACCCTCTTTTCTAATTATAGGAGAGAAAGGCTGAATGCCTAGGCTGCATCCAAAAGCCACCCTGTAGTGCCCAGGGCAAGGCTGTATGAGAGAGAGAGAGAGAGAGAGAGAGGTGTGTGTGTGTGTGTGTGTGTGTGTGTGTGTGTGTGTGTGTGTGTGATTTCTAGACTGTTACCTACACAGTTAAGTATAGATTCTCTTCCCTGGAATATTAGGTCCTCCATATTTTGACCGATTCCTTACCTGTAATGCAGAAGCCAAGCCCTAACAGGCCACAGCCCTTTGTCAGGTAGAGATGCCCCAGCCACTGCTGGCTGAAGGGGCAGGTCTTTAGGCAGCTGTTATTTGTCCCAAATGGATGTACTTTCCTGTCCCCCACCCTCTCCCAACTCTTAATACACACATGATCGCTCACTTCCAGCTCTGCCTGCTAAACCCGAGGGCAGCCTGCCTGTGAGCTGTTGCCTGACTGGTGCCAGAGATGAGCTGGGCTAATCTGTAACTGTACAGTCCCTCCAATGCCTGGCCCTGGGAGATGATCTCATTCTGAATGAGGCGGTGAGCAGGGGGAGCTGAACTTGGGAGAATGCCACGAGATGGAGATGAGGCCACGTGCAGCCTCCGGAGCAGAGGGGGAGATGCTGCCAGCTGGGCACTATAGCGCGGAGCAGGCAAGCAGAGGCAGCTGAACTGAGCCCGAACGGAAGAGACACTCCTGCCTGTTAGGTTCCTAGTGTCTGCTTGGACCCACTCTTCAGAGTCCCATCTTCCTGAGGCCTGGAGGGTCAGTTCTTTCTGGGTGACTGCCTGTCTCTCGTTACCGTAACCCTAAGTTGATGCCTCCATAGGGTTTGTTAACAGGCATACAAAAGTTCCTAAGTAGTGCTACCTTTGGGTTCAACTGCCACTATTCCTACATTTGCACTAACTCCAGCTTAACTGAATCACCTTTTGCACAAACATGCGCCGGGCTCATTCCCGTGCTGCTGCACTGCCAGAACCGAGCTCCAAAAATCATCTCCAATGCCATTGGAACCAGGAAGTCTGTTAAACTAAGTATAGCACTTCCTTTGAAAACCTGCAAACTTTCATTAAACAATTCCTATTAGAGAAGAATTAGGAAATATAAATAAGCAAAGGGAAGAAATTTGCTGAGATATTTTTGGTTATCTCCATGTGTCTGGAGGAATTCTTGGGCCCCATCATTTTTCTGATCTCTCTTAAGAATTATGGAATCATGCCGAAACCGGTTTGGCTCAGTGGATAGAGCATCGGCCTGCGGACTGAAGGGTCCCGGGTTCGATTCATGTCAAGGGCATGTACCTTGGTTGCGGGCACATCCCCAGTGGGGAGTGTGCAAGAGGCAGCTGGTCGATGTTTCTCTCTCATCGACGTTTCTAACTATCCCTCTCAATTCCTCTCTGTAATATCAATAAAATATATTTTTTAAGAAAAAAAATTATGGAATCATGTTCATTTTTCAGGTAATAAGAATTCCAATCTAGTTGGATGTCAAAAACTTTAGCATCTTATTTTCTTTAAAGCTCCCTCCCTCCACCTCCCCCCCCACACACACACACCCACAAACACACACACTTCACCTCCAAGTATGCTGTAAGCCGGGGAAACCCACTATGGGGAGAGGTGTTTCTGCCTTGCTCCAGTAGGGAGGCCAAAGGAGGTACAATGTAAGGGAGCAGAAAAAGACTGACTAACCTGGAGTGGAGTGGGTGCCCTCAGGGGTATGGCCAGTGTTAAATGCCAACTCTTGCCCCCTTGGAGAACTTTGGTGAGTTCCTTGCCCAGACCCCCCCCCCCCCCCCCCCAGGAACTTGGCCACAGATCCCTTTACTTGGGCTATTCCTCCTCTGGCTAACGGCGTTACAACTGCCCCTCCCAGCTCTTGGCTTCTAGTAGTCAGCTCTATGTCACAGTCCCCTTGCCTCTCCAGGCTGGCGTCCTGAGCAGGGTCCATGTCTGGCCCATAAGAAACATGTGTTTCTGCCTTGCTGCCATTGGGGAGGGTGCACGTCGCCTCTGCCATCAGGGCCAGCTCTCACACCTCTCTGATCTCATTTTGCCGTATTCTCTTAGCCCCGGACGCCTGAGCCAGGCTGGACTTATTTTTGTTCCTCGGTCACACACGCTCAGGCCTCTCACTCACTGTAGCTTCCTCCCGGGAGGATTACCCACTTTCCTCTCTCCCCATATTCCGGCTGGATCCATTCTGAATGGTAAAGGTTGCCTGTCACAGAGGCTTTCTCTAATCACCCATCCCAAGGTAACAGCATATTCACCATCATGTCACCTCGGGGTTAATTCTCTGCACAGTACTTACCACCATCTGATATATTTCTAATTTATGTAACTGGTCTGACGAAGGACACTCAAATGGAATAGTCTAACTTTTTTTTTTTATTTTTTTTAAATAAATCTTTATTGTTCATATTACAAATGTTCCTCATTCCCCCCCTCCATTGCTCCCCTCCACCAAGTTTCCATTCAACTCTCTGCCCTTTCCCCATCCCCCATTGTCCTCATCCATAGGTGCAGTTTATATTCAGTCTCTTCCCGCCCCGCCCCACTCCCCATTTCCCCGAGAATCATCAGTCCACTCCCCTTCCATACCTCTGATTCTATTATATTCACCAGTTAATATTGTTCATCAGGATTTTTACTTCCCTTGGTTTTTAGACTCACTTGTTGATAGTTATGTGTTTGTTCATAATTTTTATCTTTATTTTCTTCCTCTTCCTAAAGAACCCCTTTTAGTAATTCATAAAGTTCTGGCTTGGCAGTGATGAACTCCTTTAGCTTAAATTTATTTGTGAAGCTCTTTATCTGGCCTTCGATTCTGAGTGATAGCTTTGCTGGGTAGAGTATTTTTGGTTGTAGGTTCTTATTATTCATCACCTTGAATATTTCTTGCCATTCCCGTCTGGCCTGCATGGTTTCTGTTGAGAAATCAGCTGACAGTCTTATGGGTGCCCCTTTATAGGTAACTACCTGCTTTTGTCTTGCTGCTTTTAATATTCTCTCTTTGTCTTTAGCTCTTGGAATTTTAATTATGATGTGTCTTGGTGTGGTTCTTTTTGGATTCCTTTTGTTTGGGGTTCTGTGTGCTTCCTGGACGTGTAAGTCTATTTCTTTCACCAGGTGGGGGAAGTTTTCTGTCACTATTTCTTTCAATATGTTTTCGGTATCTTGCTCTCTGTCATCTTCTGGGATGCCCATAATTCTGATGTTGGTTCGCTTGAAGTTGTCCCAGAGGTTTCTTACATTATCTTCAACTTTCTGGATTCTCTTGTCTTCTTGCTTCTGTGGAGGAGTGACCTCTGGCTCTTTGTGTTCCAAATCTTGGACTTGATTCTTGCAATCTTCCAATCTGTTTTTAGGACTCTGCATAATATTTTTTATTTCAGAGAATGTATTCTTCATTTCTTGTTGATCCTTTATCATTTCTTGTTGAACCTTTATTATTTCTTGTTGATCCCTTTTCATATCCTCATAGGTCTCATTTATTTTATCGGCTTTTTCTAAGAGATTGTTGAACATTCTTATAAGCGTGGTTTTGAACTCTATATCCAGTCGCTTTTTGTCCTCCATTTCTTTCGTTTGTGATCTGTTTCCTCGTTTCGACATTTTCGCTGCTTCCCTGGGTTGGTAGGTTGGGAGGATCAGCTGTGTCTATGCCAGGAGACAACCTTATTCCACTAGACTCGGAAACCTGCAAAAGCCTCTCTGAGTTCAGCTTGGATGGGGCAGAGTTTCAGGGTGGAGCCTGCAGCCTTGGCTTCCGGTTAGCCCCGCCCTCTGAGGTTCCTGAGTCTCAGTGTTCCTCAGTGTCCTCTGGTACTCGCTGCAAGCACCTCTGAGAGAAAGGCGCCCTAGAGCTTCGCCCGCTACCAGACAGTGTAGTCTCTCCCCCAACAAGCCCACAGCTGGGGTTCAGTGCAGTTGGAAGTGGGGTTAAGAACAGTCCGGAGCTTATGTCTCCTTCCCGCTAGGGCGATCTCTCGGCCCAAACAACAGTCTGTCCTCTGTGCGCGCAATGTGCGCGACTCGGGGGCTCTGCTTTTTGCTGCTCTCCCTGAGCTTCTGCCTTACAGCCCAAATTCCCCCTGTAAGAGGCTGGGGCTCGAGGGTCTTGCCCAGGACTGGGGTTCAGTGCAGTCAGAACTGGGGCTCAGCACAGTCCTGAGCTTTTGAGTCCTTCCCGCTGGGGCAATTCAGCAGCTCAGCGAACAGTCCCTCCTCTGCGCGCAATGTGCGCGACTCCGGAGCTCTGCCTTTAGCCGCTGAGCTTCCGCCTTACAGCCCAGATCCCTCTGTATGAGCCTGGACCTCAGGGTCTCGCCCAGAACTGGGGTTCAGTGCAGTCGGAGTTGGGGTTCAGCACAGTCCGGAGCTTTTATCTCCTTCCCGCTAGGAAACGCCAGCCAGGCACTCCGCTGCCCCTCCTCTCCGGCTCCGTCCTCTCCCCGCGCGCGAACCGCGCCTCCGTACCTTAGGCTTTTACAGCTCCTCTGGTTTTCCTTCTGGTTTTCTCTTTCCTTCTGGTTGTAGAATTTCCAGTCAGTCAACTTTCCTGTAGTTCTGGATAGTGTCCACTTTATATTTTAGTTGTATTTTTTGAAATTGTTGAGTGCGGCTGCAGCTAGGCGTTTACCTCTGCCGCCATCTTGTTGCAATCACTTTTTTTTTTTTTTAAACTACCTCTCTTTTTCCCTCTGGTTAGAAAGCTTTTAAAATTTTTTTTTAATTTAATTTAATTTTATTTTATTTTTTAATTTATTAAGGTATTATATGTGTACATAGCTTACCATTGCCCCTCCCCACCTCCCATTCATGCCCTCCCCACCAGAGTTCTGTGTTCGTTGGTTGTACTTACATTTATGCATACCAGTCCTTCGGTTGTTCTCTTATCTCCCTCCAGGTCTCCTTCCCCTCCCCGCTGTCATTTGACAATCTGCTTGTTTTATGGTGACTATCTCAGGACCACATGAATAGAGTCCACTCCTCCTCTGGTTCACACCGCCCCTCCCCCCAGGTCCCACTGCTTCCCCGGGGCTCACGGCTCACCCGGGGCACACGGCCCCCTGGGACACACGGCTCACCCGGGACACCCAGAGAAAGCTTCTTTGATATTATACTATTTTCATAATATTTCATTTGCATGGCTGTTAAAAGTGCCTTTTCTGTTCATTAAAAAAAATTCAATCTCATATTTGCTTCCAGCTTCTTCTCCCCCTCAGTACACGCTAGACTTACAGCTCAAGGGAAGCAGGGTGTGGGATGGGTGTCTCCCTGTCTTGCACTGCCACCCTCCCCCACCCCCTGCCGCGTGGTGTTGGGAAGGAAAGGAAGGAGACAGAAAAGATGTTAGCCTGAATGACTGCCCACAGAAAGTTGACTACTGGTATATTGTCCTTGACTGATTACCTTTGCACACTTGCACGTGCTCCTGGTAAGTAGGTTGCTATTCTTTCGCATGTTATTGCTTCTCTGTTTAACACTGGCTCTGAGTATCAAGAGTAGGGCAGGTATTCGAATGGTTCTTTCCCAAAGGCCGTCTTTTGGATCTTTGGATGGCTTTTTGAGGTATCTTCAAGATGACTCTACAACTTCTGTTTTGCTTGATGATTTCCTCCCATTTTCTTAGTTTTCAATGTATTCATTGCTATTTTTCCCCACATATCCTAACACATTAGTCAAATGCCCAGAAATTTTTAAAAAATATGTTTTTATTGATTTTTAGAGAGAGAGGGGGGGATACTTTTAAATTTTAAAGTGCACATATCATTTGACTAATCAATTCTGTTAAGAAAAATTCTATGGCCAAAACCGGTTTGGCTCAGTGGTAGAGCGTCGGTCTGCGGACTGAAAGGTCCCAGGTTCGATTCCGGTCAAGGGCATGTACATTGGTTTCGGGCACATCCCCAGTAGGGGGTGCGCAGGAGGGAGCTGGTCGATGTTTCTCTCTCATCGATGTTTCTAGCTCTCTATCTCTCTCCCTTCCTCTCTGTAAAATATCAATAATATATATATATATATATATATATATATATATATATATTTTTTTTTTTTTTTTTAAATTCTTATGGAATAAGTGTCCCAGTGTGTGAGGATAATTTGTTGTTAGTTATTGCATAATTGGTGTGTTGATTGGGTGGTGTGTGTGTGTGTGTGTGTGTGTGATGTAACTCACTGATTTTTAGTTTAGAAAGTATACCCACACCCTGAGATTTGACCGCTCTACATGTTCTCTTATGATTTTATGGCTGTCCTTGGATTTACCTAATTTTGTGACATAAGGTATTTAAATTATTTATATACCTCAACAAAGATTTTAACATCAACAAAAGTATTTTCCCCAACAATCTGGAATGCCTCCTTTAAAAGGTATCCAATTCTTATATGGAATTCTAGGATCAGTATCCTAATACATTGATATGTTTGTCAATTTTTGTGCCTCAATCATAGTGATAATTTTTGCAGCACTATAAAATGTTTTTAAAACTCATAAGGCTAATTTCTTTTTACCTTTATTTTTTTCAAATATTGACTTATTATTTTCATGCATTTATTTTTTAAGGTGAACTTTACAATAATTTTGTTCCAAATCTCATTGGGACTTAGGTTATAATTGTGGTAATATAAATTAATTTGGGAGAAAATGACATCTTTAAAACCTTCAATCAAGAAAAATATTTTTATTTTATTTTTTTCAGTAAGTGGTATAATTTATTTTCATATTGGTAGCACACACTCTTTGTTGAAGTTTCTGGATATTTGTGTTAATCTGGCTCTAGTCATTGGATTAATTATGAAATAACTCATAATAATGGATTGACTGACCCAGAGATGGCCGTACTGTTGAACCTCATTGAGACTGGAATATGGCTTAGGACTTGGAAGCACCCAGCTCTCGTTCTATAGACAGTTTTCTAATTTTCATATCAAAAGCAGAAGTTGGCTGATCTTTTGCTACTAGGATATTAAAGTATCTCCCTGCTAGTTCCATGTTCCTGCGGTTGAACCACCTAGCCATTTACTTGTTACTCTTTTTCTCATTCTCACCGCGTTGGCTTACTCAAAACCAATTTGACTTCCCTTCACCCGTGGCCCATCCTGGCCCTTCGTGCCTCCCAGCCACTCTCACATTATTAATTCAGATTCAGTTCCCTTTACAATCCTTTAGGCCTGTGGGTGGTAATGGCTCCTGGCTTTGCTGGCTGCAGAGTACCACATCTTTCCTGGTTAGTTTCCTTCAGCCCTGCCCACACCATTGCACACAGTTCAGAGAATTGCAATGCGGTCCATGGCTGGACTGGCACCTGTTCCAGGTCTGGCCTGGCCAGCACGTGCCCAGCTTCCAAAGGTGAGAGTCCTGATAATGTTGGAGGTGAGAGATGGAATCTCATTACTGTTCTAGCCTACGGCCCACTCTGAGAAACAGAATGGTGCTAGTCCAGCTGTGGGTAAACTACGGCCCGAGGGCCGGATCTGGCCCGTTTGGCTGTTCTGTTCGGCCCGCGGAGCTGAAAGAGCGGAGGGTTCTCTTGCTCTCCCCTCCGCTCCTTCACCAGCAGCCCAAGATGAGAGTGCCAGCATGGCCAGGTTGCTTCTGTTCCGGCCCTCTGGTCCGGTTTAAGAACCCATTGTGGCCGTCGAGTCAAAAAGTTTGCCCACCCCTGTGCTAGTCCAATAGAACTGGAGGAAAATGGATTCTTTTCAAATTATAAACCTTTTACTTCTTCTTTTGCGGTGAGTGAGAACTTTATTGCTCCAGGCACTTTACATGAATGCCAAAAAGCACAATCATCTCAACTTCTCAACCAATGCACTGCACAGACGCCTCCCAGGCCGCACCCTCAGCAAGACGATGGATGCATTCCAGTGGCAGCAGCTGCATTTGCCTGAGCTTCCTCTGCAGATGCAGCCCGGGCACACCTGGCACAGCCCGGGGGGTAGCAGGAGCAGCGGCCTTTTCAACACGTTTTACAGTTGCAGGTTGTGCATTTGCAGCCATCTCTACAGATGCGTATTCCTCCGGACAGGCAGGGCACTGCCGGGGGTCCACGGTCCGGGCGTCGGAGAGGCCCTGTCTGTGCTGGGGGAGGGAGGCGCTCCAAAAGGTTTCTAATAATACTATTAAATACTATAAACATTTAAAAGTGTATAATTGGCCGAAACCGGTTTGGCTCAGTGGTAGAGCGTCAGTCTGCGGACTGGAAGGTCCCAGGTTCGATTCCTGTCAAGGGCATGTACATTGGTTACGGGCACATCCCCCAGGGGTGTGCAGGAGGCGGCTGGTCGACGTTTCTAGCTCTCTATCTCTCTCCCTTCCTCTCTGTAAAAAATCAATAAAATATTAAAAAAATAATAAAAGTGTATAATTGAAAGGTTAAGTACAAAAGAGTGTACAATTCAAAGATTAACCAGGGATAAAACAGATGCTCATGCACTGTTTTTTCCAGCCTGATTCCCACATATAGAAGCCCTCGGAATGGTGGCCAGCACTAGCTGAGGAGCATGTGATTGCTCCAGGACTCGCAGATTGTCTGCAGAAATTTGCTTCTTTTTTTCCATGTTTTCCAAAGCCAGTGCAGTTATGAGACTTCCAATGTCAGGCTTTCTGACGTTTCAGGGTCTGATGAGGTTGGCATCAATTGACATGAACAGCAGATACAAATAGCAACCGAGCAATGAATGTGTGAAACTTTTATTATTGATTTTTAATAACCTCTCATTTTTCTTAAAAAATTTTAAAAAAAAAAGAGGCAGGCCCCCATGAGGGAAGTAGCTACTTCTGCTGAGACATGGTTTTGATCTACTCATAAATAACCTGAGTTATGGGACCAACGTACTCCGGGATTCCTCTTACCGTTGGGCTCTGCTGACAGCTTTCTCTTTCGTGTCCTCCCACTTGTGGGACTTGCCCTCTGTCGCTGAGTGTGTTTGCACACCTCACACCAAACCCGGAGGGACAGAGAGTCTGTGTGGTCAGCAGGAGGATGCTGCCCGGCTGCCCCTCCTCAGTATCCGTGCAGATGGGATACATTTACAAAAACGGGGCTGAGTCTCATGGTTTGACTTGGACAGTACCCCGAAAAATGTTCACCCCGAGACTGCATCTGCCCCTCATGGGAGTATGAGTTCTCCTGGACAACTATTGCCCAATGCTATGCTTTCTGTGGCCTGGAGTATTAAGAAGTCTTCTCTGATACCTTTCTTTCTCTCACCATGGTGTCCAATCAGTCAAATCCTGCTGGCCTTATCTCCCAAGCACTATTAAATATGTCCGCTCCTTTCTCTCCCAGCTTCCACTGCTTTAGTCAGAGCCATAGCCACGTTTGCCAGGACCATTGCTGTGAGCTCCTTGCTTCCGATTTCATGATCCTAATCAGGGTCCTGGAGCATAGTTGGGCAGTTTGTATACTACACTCAGGCGGTTGGGCCCGGAGGTTGGTGGACTGAAGAAAAGCCTGCATGCCTGGCTCATTCATTCATTCATTCATTCATTTATTTTACTTATTGTTGACAATATTGCAGATGTCTCCCATTTTCCCACTTTACCCCCCTTCCATTTAACCCCTACTTCCACCCCCAGGTCTTCACTACCCTATTGCCCATGTCTATGGGCTATGCATATAAGCATTCTTTGGTTTATCTCTCCTCATCCTCCCCACCTCCACAGTGAGGCATGTCAGTGTGGCCCTCTGTTTATCTGGAGAGAATATCTTCGTAATTTGCACAAAAGATGCCACATAATCCTGGTAACCTAGACCTGCACTGTCTCAGACAGTAACCACTAGCCATATGTGTCTACTTAACATTTTAATTAATCAAAATAAGTAAAATGTAAAGTTCAATTCCTCAGCCATACTAGCCACATTGCAAATGCTCAATAGCCACAATGACTTGTGGCTACAGGACTGGACAGTGCAGATAAAATTTCCACCGTTGCAGGAAGTTCTGTTGGACAGAACCGGATAGACTTTCTAAACCATTCGCTGTGCAATTTGCTAGTGTGAGCAATCTTTTAATGGAAACCTAAACATGTCCCTCTCTTGCTTAAAAGCCTTCAATGATTTCTGCTTCCGCTAGCAATGATCAGTTATCAGGGAGTGAATCAATTTTGTGGGTCACAACCAGTATTCAAAACAAAACAGCAAAACAGCAAAAAAATCCCAAACAAAACAAAACAATAATAAAAAGAATAGAACAGAAAGCACATACGAGTCTTAGTATTGTTTGATGAAATTTTTGTTTCAGCTATATCTGTATCTCCTTGACTCTATATCCAGATGTCCATCTCCCTATATTTCAGAGTCTATATGATATTCTACTTGGTTGCGATGGAAAAAGTCACCAAGCTTTTTTCTTTCTTCTTTCTTTTTCTTTTAACTCTGTGTCTTTGAATTGTCTCCTTGAACTGCTGAGCCCACCTTCTCTTTATTTAGACAACTTTTTCTGGACAACTTAAGAAACAGGAATCCTGCCTTGAACGCTCCAGGGCGGTCTGTGGGCCCTCTCTCATAACGCCCCGCAGACTTCCCTTGTAATTTGCAAGTTACAAATCCCAAGGGGGTTAGAATTCTGTCATGATTTATTTAGATTTATTGCGGGCAGTATACGAAGTTCTTTAAATGCAAGTAATATCTCACTCGTATTTGTATTTCAAAGAAGAAGCACCATACCTGGAACATACTAGGCTCTCACTAAAAAAAAAAAAAAAAATTGTTCAAAGAATTAACATGGCAAGGCAGGAAACATCAAGCAGCTGTGCGGACAATACAAGTGCGACGCGCACTTCGGCCATGAGAGGGCGCCGGCGCACCGGGCCAGTGCGCAGGCGCGCCGGGCGGACGGGAGCCGCGGCGGCGGCGGCGGCGGCGGCGGCCTGGGCTGCGGCCGGGGGAAGTGAATGGTTTTACCCAGAGGGCCCTGCGCCGCCTCTCTCCGCCGGCCCGCCGCCGCCCCGCGCTCCTCCTCCCCGGCCATGGCGTTCACGTTCGCGGCCTTCTGCTACATGCTGGCGCTGCTGCTCACCGCCGCGCTCATCTTCTTCGCCATCTGGCACGTGAGTAGCCGGCGCCGCGGGCGGGGGCCGGGAGGGGGCGGGGGAGGCGCCGCGGCGGCGCTGCTGTCCTCGCGCCGGGCCCGCCGCGGCCGGTGGAGGCGGCCGTGGACCCCTGGTCCGCGCCCCGGGGAGCGGGCGGGGCGGGCGGGCGGCGCAGGCCGGGCGGCCGGGGTCCGAGCCCCGCTCGGCGGGCCCGGGGCTGCGGGTCCGGGAGGGGCGGCCGGGCGGGGCTCCACGGAGGCGCCTCCGGTCCCGGCGCAGGCCGCGGCCGCTGCCCGCTCCCCCCGTGTGGGTGGGGCGGCCGCCGCCGGCCGGGCCCTGCGGACCCCGCTTCCGGGCGCGGACGCTCGGCCGGCCCACCGCACCCCGAACCCCCACACCCCCTTATCCCTGAACCCCCATACCCCCTTACCCCCTTATCCCCTTACCCCTACATCCCCGCATCCCCGGGGAGGACGTCACGGGCTCGGAGTCCAGCTGTGTACTCGGCGGAAAGAGAGTTTTCCGAATTTTTAATACGGATGGATTTCCTTTTCGGGGTTCGGCCGGAGGTTGGAACCTATTTGAGATGGATTTCCAGCTCCGCTCCCCAGCACTTGTTGGGTGCTCCGCGAGTGGAATCCCTGCTTTCGGGTTGTGTCCCAAGTGAACTTTGGTGCTGGAGGGATGGATTGCCCTGTTGACCTCGTCCCCGAACTTTTCCCCTAAATCACACTTTGGCCGCCCGTTTCCCAAGAGGCAGTCTGTGTTCTGGGTAACTTGTCTTAGTAAAGGTAGTTTTACTTTGATTTTGAAAATGCTCAGAAACCTTAAGCTTCTATTACTAACACGCTGCAGGATGGAAACACATCCTCACTGATCCCGGGAAGGAGCAAGTGAGTTCCCCGAGACATTAGATCTGCAAGAGATTTTTTAAGGAATTCTGTTCCTCTAGCGCAGTGTTTCCCAAACTTCTCTCATGATGAGCATCACCTGGTGCAGTTGTTAAAATACAGATTCCTTTGCACTTCTTAGCTGGGATTCAGGAATCCGTAGTTTAACAACCCCACCAGGTGATGCTCATCGTGAGAGGAGTTTGGGAAACACTGCGCTAGCGCAGAATGAGAAGCAGCCTTCAGGGAATCAGCATTCATTAAAAATGTATCTTGTATTTGCTTCTGCCACTCCCCTTCCTCCCCCCTCCCCCCTATAGCCCAGTGTCTTCTGGAATATTGGTCTTGGTTGGGATGATTGGGCATGCTCACAGCAATGTGAATTTTAAGTCAGGTCTTAGCCCATAAGGAGGCTTTGTTTGCGGAACATGAAGTGACGGGGTCACTAAAGAGCTGCAGTGTCCTGTGCAAGCATAACGTCCAAGGGGGAGTGACAGCACACATCCATTTCCTTTTGCTCACGGGTGTGGTTGCGTTTGTAATTGTTGAGAACTCGGCTGTTATTTAGTGGGGACTGCTCATGTCCGCTAAGTCTTGGCTCCCTCCAAATGCTTGTTTGGAGGAACCAGCGACTTAAAGGGCGTTTTAGGCTCTTTGGTGGAAGAACACTAAGTGCGGGTAATTCGGGAGGTAGGCTGTCTCCATCTCGGTGATAAGCCTCCAGTGAGACTGAAAGGGTCCCCTTCTCCCTGTGGGTGTGGGTGTGGATGTAAGTCCCCTCCTGCATGGTGGGCGCTCTGCTTTCTGGGTGCTGAGGATTTTTGGAGGAGAGCTGTGGATGGCTTTTTACACTTCCAACCAAGGTGTGGAAAGCCTGGGCTGTACTTCTTAAAAATGGCTAATTTAGTTTTAGCTTTGAAATGAATCTGGGTCCGGGTAGATATAATTTTTAAGTCCTATTTTAGAACTTTAAAAGTTTGTATTTTACATATTCGTGGACAGCTTTTATCCTTAGGGATTTCTTGGTAGTTCAGAGGATTATACATCCTTTGAGAATAGATTGAGAATGCTAAATAAATAAACAAACAAATGATTTTAATTCTCTAGAACCTTCAGTTTATTTTCTTGGGTAAATATCTTTCAGAAGACTTCATGTGGAAGTTTCAAGTATAAATTCACAAAATCCTGTTTACATTAATCATATGGTATATTTAAAAAATATTTTTATTGATTTCAGAGAGGAAGGGAGAAGGAGAGATTTAGAGAAACATCAATGATGAGAGAGAATCATTGATCAGCCGCCTCCTGCACACCCCCTACTGGTGATCAAGCCCAAAGCAGGGACCCTCCAGTCTGCAGGCCGGCGCTCTATCCACTAAGCCATACCGGCTAGGGCTGGTAGATTTTTTTTTTTTTTTAAATATTGTTATTGATTTCAGAGGGGAGAGGGAGAGATAGAAACATCAGTGATGAGCTGGGTGTCGCCGTGGGGCTCGGGATGGGCTGCGCCTGTGAGAGGATCCACATGCCTTTGTCTGGAGATTTACTACATCTCTCCTTGGAGGAGGAAAAGAAAACACATAAAAAGAAAGGGCTAGTTCAAAGTCCAAATTCTTATTTTATGGATGTAAAATGTCCAGGGTGCTACAAGATCACCGCGGTTTTCAGCCATGCTCAGTCGGTGGTTCCTTGCGTGGGTTGTACGTGCGTGGGTAGTGTGTGCCCGCCGACAGGAGGAAAGGCCAGACTCACAGGAGGGTGTTCACAGAGGAAAGTCACACTGATGACCCACACAGCTTCCAGAATTTGGGTTATGTCACAAAACGGCCTTACCAGTTTAGTAATTCTAGTTAATCTACCAGGATAATGTAATTACATTTAGTTTTGTAAGTATACAACAGTGATCTCCTATTTTGGTGTCAATTTTTCAGTAAAGTTTTGATTATGGGAAAACAAACAAAAAAAATCAATGATGAGAGAGAATCATTGATTGGCTGCCTCCTGCACACCCCACACTAAGGATGGAGCCCAAAACCGGAAACCCGGCATATGCCCTGACCAGGAATGGAACAGTTGACCTCTTGGTTCTTGGGTGACAGTCAACCGCTGACCACACCCAGCTGGACGCTTGTAGCTGTTTTTTATGCTGGTTGTCACTTCTGTCAGTTCAGTCTTAATTCATGTGATCAGTGCTCTGTGGGGAATAGAGTTGGGAGCACAGATTTGTTTGAAAGCTAAAACTTTAGAAGTCATTCCCTAAGGATGTACATCAGATTCGAAGGTATCCTGAATTGGGTAGGTTTTTTTTTTTAGGGATTTATCTGTTTTTATTGTGTTTGCACTTCTGTGGAAAATTTTGTGAACATCTTTGTCCAGACAAACAATCACTAAAGATTTGAAATCATAAAAGATTCTTAAAATGGAATCTTTTTTGAAACCAGCTTATAGCACTTAAACAGAAACCCATTCATCATCATACTTATTAAAAGATCCCTTGAAATCACCTGAAGGAAATGCTCAATTAAAAAAAAAAAAGTTTAGTTTTAAGACATGCATTTTGGAATCTGCTGTTAAATTGATCTTGTTTTAGGCAAGTAATTGTATTTGTGATCATGGTTCTTGTCTTGAACTTTATTATTAAATTCATTGGGGATGTGACAGAGCTAATATCAGGTGAGTAACTAATGCCCATAAATGATCAAAAGTTAGTATCTAATTATACATTCATATTTTTAACATTTATATATGTTAGGGATCATTAGCAGAGGAAAATACCTTTTGCTGAGTCCTGTTTTTTTTTTTTTTTTTTTTTTAAGCATAGGGCTATTTTTCTTTTTTTCCTTTTTACATCAATAAATATTGATTGGACACTTAAGTATGTGCCAGGCACTCTTTAGACCCTAGGGCATAGCAGAGAAAAGCTTTGCTTTTATGGAGTTTACATTTTAATTTTTTCTTTTGATTCCTATATTAGTTAGATTTTTAAAAAAACTTTTATTTAAAAAAATTTTTATTAAGGTATCACATATTTGTCTTCACCCCCCCTTCCCATCCCCCCCCTCCCCACCCAGGCCCCCACCCCCTGTTGTCCCCGACCACTGGTTAGGCTCGTATGGATGCACACAAGTCCTTTGGTTGATCTCTCCCTTTTATCACCACTAGTTAGAATTTTTATTAGGTTAGGTTGGTGGGTTTTATAACATCCTAGAAATTAAAAAAAGACACATTTTTATGAAGCTAAAAACCTTAATAGGGAATAAACCAGCATATTAAAATCTAGAAATATACGACTCCATTGGTTACTGGTAATATTGAGTAACACTGTCACATACTGGTATATAAAGATGCTATTTGTAACCCACCAAAGGGCAGATTAAGTTCTGTTCCCCAGGGAACTAGTGGCAGCAACTAAAATATCTCCCCCATAAGGGTGGTGCCTTTGACTTCTTATTTTGACACCTATCTTAGCATCACAAAGTGGTCCATTACCCCATTTTGATTTTTTAGTACATTTTAACTTTGAAGCTCTGTGTTTAGTGACCCTACATGCTAAAACCACAACTCTCTCTGGACAAAAGCATTTCTGCCAAGCATTTAAAGTGGACGCCATCTTTCTCCCCTTATCGCATTTATAAGTGCTTCACCATCACACTGAAAAACTGGCCTTACCTGGCCTGACCCTTACACAATCTTTAGTTTGGTGACCAGGTAGAATGACCTGCATGAGTTCATGGAAGGAAGTCAGATTGATCACTTTTAATAGTGACCTTGAACAGGACTCTGCTCTTGCCCGTATGGTGCCTTCAGGTGAATTGGAACAAGATACCTTTTGGGGCAAAAGAATCCTTCCTCCTGAACAGGTACAGAGTCTAGCGCAGAGCCCGTCCAGAAGCTTGGCAGCAGGCGCATGGGCTGGCGAGGGCCCGTTGGCTGTGCAGAAGCTGCGCTCCTGTGTGTGGTGGTCCTGCCCGTGACGTGGAATAATCCCCAGTTTCTCTACTCTGGGACCATTTTTTGCATTTCCAGATGGAAGCAGGACTTTGAAATAGATGTGCTCAGGCACAAACGGGAGCAACTGAAGCATGCCAGTCCATCTCTGGTGTCCATTGAACACTGTGCGGAGGGTGGACGGGCACAGTCTGGTGGGGACAGTCTGTATGTAAAAGTGTGAGGGGTGCTGTATTGGCAGCGTTATAAAGCCCTGTGCTCTGAAGAGACTTGACAGATGGGCACTTATATCTGCCCAAGGGGTGAGTTGACATAGGAAGAAGGTCTTTTAGGATAAAGAGTCTTGATGAATAGTTGTGGGTGGGGCGAAGATAATTTCAAGTCAAAATAACTTGAGTCATAGGAGATAATTGAAAATTGAAGGTATTTATCACTAATATCAGATCATGTTAGTGATAATGATATAAAAGTGTTCAGTTCTTCAGGTCTGATTCTAGTTCCTTATTTATTAGCACATATTGAGTTTATTGTAAATTAGTGTACATGTAATATTTGCTTTTTTAAAT
Source organism: Vespertilio murinus (assembly GCA_963924515.1). Taxonomy (NCBI): domain Eukaryota; kingdom Metazoa; phylum Chordata; class Mammalia; order Chiroptera; family Vespertilionidae; genus Vespertilio; species Vespertilio murinus. Next base: position 182,118,640 of record OZ004704.1, on the reverse strand, counting down.
TAATTTTATTCAGTTAGTTATTTGACGATAGGGCAGGTTTGTTGCATCTTTAGCAAGAGGTCCTAACTGTTTAAATTCTGTTTTAGATTATAGCATTTGATGAGCTGAAGACTGATTACAAGAATCCTATAGACCAGTGTAATACCCTGAATCCTGTAAGTTATAATATCGGAATTTTCTTTAGATTTTAAAACTGTTTTTTGCTTTTAACTTGATATAATTTGAAAATGGCCAATATTCTCAGTAGCATGGTATATTTGTACTTTTTGAAACAGACTTTAAAAAATATTATTTTTCCTGTCCTGCTTGACTGTTCTGACTATTATTAATCTGTTGGTGATCTTGTCAGCTGTCCTACTAACATTCTTCCAATCTGCTTTTTACATTGTCGGCCAAAGACAGTTGAAAAGGTCAAAAAGATTAAAAGAGTCAAAATTGCATTAAAGGTGTGTACTGCTTTTTAGTTTAATGTTTTCCTGCTACATTCATTCCATGGGGAGGGTTAGGGCATTTGTATTTGTAAAATGTTATGTTCAGTGTGCTCGTTCATATGCCTGCTGAGGTTTATGCTTTCATGAAAAGTCATGTTTTATGCAAATGCTTGCTGGCCCTGTCAAGTAGGGAAAGCTGTTAAATGCTTATGCATTAAAAAAAATATAACTATAGGCACATCTATGTTGAATTATTTGGTACAATGTTTGATAGTTGGTTAACATAAAATGACTTTAATGGATGGATGGTAAGATTATTTACCTGTTGTTACTTGGGATCTTTAGTTTTAACTTTAATTATGTCTGCTCTGGAATTACTTCTGTTCCAGCTGATGTTTAATCAGAGCATTTTAGGTACATAGCTCTGTTCTTTGGCTCTGGAATCTTGCAGTAATGCTGACCTATTGACTCATACTGCCAGAAATTTGTGGGTAATTTGTATACAATTATCTACAGTTATTTCTAATACATATGTCCACTCTAAATTTCTAAAACGGACCTGTCTTATACTAGGTCCTGATAGGTTTAATTGTAATGTAGCTCCATTGTGCTTGGGGATTCTCTCTATATTTTTACTTCATTTACTTAGCTCATTTAGAAAGAATCCCCTTTAGCCTGTAGATTTGATTTTACCTAGCTGGTCAGCACCTGAAAGGTGTTTGTAAGAAAGCATTGGGTACTTTAAGATACTGTATACTGTAATTCATCTTTAAAAATTACCTCATGAAGATGAGAGCTTGTGTAAACTTCAGTGTATAACACCCTAATTCTCTAGCTTGCTAGAGGGATTTGGAAGAGGATCTATAACAGCGCTTTTCAGCCAGTGTGTAGCAAGAGTTTTTAAAACATGCAATACATGACTATTTAGTCAGGGGCACTGACCTCTTCTCCCTTAGACTGTCAAATAAAAAATGACAACAGCTAAAACAGTAGCCATTGGTGTGAATGAATCAAAATTATAGCTGTTTAGCAAAATATATCTTTTTTTGTGTGCCACAGAATTTTAGTAATTTGTTTATGTGTGCCACAAGTTGAAAAAGGTTGAAAGTTGCTAGTCTATAAAGTTAGTTTGCTACTTTATTATTGTTTCTTAGATAAATATGAATGAAGGAATATTTTTCTAGTTTGCCTTTAAAGAACTCTTAAAATATGATAAGTACATACATTTAAAAGTATTAGCTTACTAATTGTTTCTCTGCCCTTATGAAACAAAATATAAGATGACTGCCTTTTCATTGGAAAGTAATAATGTTCATTGGAAAACATCTTAACACAATATTACAAGAAATTTAGAAACTGGAGTTTCTCCTTATGACAGTTGTTTAATATTAGTATTCTGTCTTTGGCTTTTCACTACTTCAAAAAAGCAAATCATGATGAGAATAATAATAGCGGAAATCGGATGAGTGCTTTCCTGGATCCCAGCCTCAGAGCTGAGCATCTTATCTTGGGTTTTGGAGTTCTCATGACAGTTTATTTTCATGAATAGGAGAGTAAACAGGCTTATCGAGATTAAAGCGCCTTGCTCAAGGTCACACAGCTAAGGTATAACCAGAATTTGAACCCAACAACCTGATTGTTAAGCTCATCCTCTTGTATTTTCCTACGTTACTATAAATTTAAGAGGGACTAATTTCACTTTAACATAAGAAGATGTGTTTGGGATATCCTAGTGCTGCAATATGTTGGGAGGAAGTTTTTATACAAGCACAGGTTGTATTTTGGAATAGATGCCGATAATTAGCTTAATAGCAGTGCATCTGACAGTTTTCCCTATTAAAATTTTGTTTTGACATTTCTGCCAAAGTATGAGGGAAGACAAATATCATTATTTTTAAAAATCATGAGTTTTAACTAGAGAATATATTGACTTGTATGTTAAAGTGCTATCATTTCCGTTATATTGCATGAGGTATTTTCTTCTGGAAGCTTTTGTATAAATGTTGTTTCCTGGATGGAATAACTCTTATGGGAAAATTTTGTCTCCTAAAGAACCACCAGAGAGGACTGGTTTTTATGATAGGTGCATAATAAAATTTTCTGGACTTTTTTTTTTTTGAGAAGGATTAGATTATGTTTCAGATTAGAACCAGTGGAGTTGCAGATTATTTTCACTGTCACTAAAGTATGTTGTTTAAGGTCAGTAGGGATCATACTTTCAAAACCATTCTCTCCCCATACCTCAGCCTGTAAGTGTAGGGCAAAACTTGGTTGATAATTCATCTTGTTAGATATTAATGGGCTTGTAGAGGGCCAATTTTAATTATCTTTATTTAAAAGAAAAATCCCATAATTTAAATTAGGATTGTAAACAGCAGCTGTAGTAGAACCCCTAATAAAATGTCTTTTTTTTTCTTGGTTTGTCCTGGTTGTAGTCAGAGTTTTAAAGATTTCCTATGGATATTTTCTTTAGAGACTGTAGATGTTAACTTTGATGTTAATTGCTAGCTGAAAGGTTCATACTATTTACAAGTTTATATACTTAAGTTTGTAGAAAATACCTGGTTGGTGGAGTGGAAAAATTAGTTTTATTAGGATTTCATTTAAAATAATATTGATTAAAAACTTCTCTCTGTACCTTTAAATTGGAAAAGGTAATTTGGCAGTATTAGAAAATCGGCTTGAATGTATAGTTATTATTTCTACAGCTATGGTGTCCTCTAGGAAAGATCTGATAATGTTGAGGATTCCTATAATTTGGTATGATGCAAACATTTGAGAAACTGCTTTTCATCTGTGACTTATAGGAAGTTCTTTGGCTGCAATGTGTAATGAAAGGTGTCATTTAAAAAATATATATTTTTATTGATTTCAGAGAGGAAGGGGAAGGGAGAGAAAGAAACCTCATTGATGACAGAGAATCATTGGCTGCCTCCTGCATGTCCCACACTGGGGATCAAATCTGTAACCCTAGCATGTGCCCGACCGAGAATTGAACCAGGACCTCCTGGTTTATAGGTTGATGCTCAACCACTGAGCTAGCTGGCCGGGTGGTGTTGGTATTCTTTTTTTTTTTTAAAAAATATATTATTTATTTATTTATTTAAATAAAACTTTATTACTCAGATTATTACAATTGTTTCTCCTTTTTCTCCCCCAAAGCTCCTGGTGTTGGTATTCTTATGTACAAAGTCATTAGGCTGAAATCTTTAGGATGAGAAAGACAATTTAAAACAAAGCATTAACTCCTGGTCATTTTATAAAAGGCATTTTGCTTGAATTGATTTTTCCTCACTTAGTACTACCTACTAAAATAAAACAAAAGATTTATTTTGTTCTTAAGTTCTGAGCTTCTACTGCTCTGCACTGTCTTTCATTGGAAAGCAGGCTTAAAGGAACAGGAAGGCCGTGAAAGAACGGAAGTGCAGGAACCGGGGAAAATTCCAAATTCTGGGTCAGAGCTGTCTTTTCCCTCCTACATTGCAGAAAGCACATCATTTGTATTTGTGCATATTAGCATTTTTTCCTCCCTGACTGTGCTGAGATTATTGGCTGTTGGCTTTCCATTGAAAAATTACTTTGTGGTAATGTGATGTGGTTTGTTAAATACTGTATGTGTAGCATTCTGGGTTACTGTTAAAGGATTAAAAACACTAATGTGTAGACTTCTAAAGGGGAGTTTTGTTTTTGTGGGTTTTTTTTTTAAATATCGTTGCATGTGATCAGATATCTCATTTTTGTAATTTTATCATTTTTGAATAATAGAAAGAAAGTATTCCAATTGATCAGCAAAGAACTAAACAGTCATCTGGGTGGTAACTTTGTATAATATAATCTATTGCTTTAAGAATTTGAGTTTTAAAGTTTAGATTTTATATTATTCTTTTATTACTTGCTTGGTATTACACCATCTTTGTAGTTTCATCTTTGAGTCTAGGAAAACAGTAATTTTTCATTATGGAAACTTGGTTGCCACTGCTTTCCAAGTTAACAGTTGATTGAACGCCCAGGCATTTTGATAACTGGCTTGTGTTTTTCTTCCAGCTTGTACTTCCAGAGTACCTCATCCATGCTTTCTTCTGTGTCATGTTTCTTTGTGCAGCAGAGTGGCTTACCCTGGGCCTCAATATGCCCCTCTTGGCATATCATATTTGGAGGTAATATTTAGATATACTTCTAATACTTTTCCTAATTAAATTATACTGTAGTTAACATGGTTGTCTTACTTGCTAGTTACCTAAATGAAAACTGGAAATGAATTGGCCTTTATTTTAAAAATAAAGTGGATGAGCAAATAACTGATATACAACACTTCTTAGACACTAGAGAGTTTGCTTTATTACTCTTTAAAGGTGTTTTTTTTTAAATGAGGTATAACTTACATACAATACTGTGCAAAGTCTGAAGTGTACAGTTCAATGAATTTATACATATGTATACACCCACGAAACCACCACCAGATCGAGACATATGTCAGTTCCAGCCCCATCCCGGTGTGTGTGTTACCACTGTGCTTCCCAAAGAGAACTACTGACTTCTAAAACCTTATAGTAATTTTGCCCTTCTTTGAACTTTATATAAATCCAAATTTGAATGTGGTTATTTATAAAAGATATTCATATTCTATAACTTTTAAAAGTTCTACCTGATCTACATAGAGTTAAGAGTTTTTTGTCTTAGATGTAAAAATGACATTGCCCTTGATTTTAGGCAATATATACTGAAGAAGTGTTTAAGAGTAAAATGATATCACATCTATAGCTGAACTCTGAAATGGTCAAAAAAGTATGCATATTTAGAGATAAAATGAGAAAGAGAAGGATAAAGCAGATATAGTAAGTGTGAACATTTGGAATGTCTGGGTGAAGTGTTCTTGTACCTTTTCTGTAAGTAAAATTATGTTAAAATAAAATGTTAAATCTTATATACTTTTTACAGTTATTCCTGTGTAGAGGAGACCAGATGTGACTTCTTTAGCTGTCCTGTTCTGCTCAGTTAGGGGCTGTATTTTTAAAATTAAGATGATGAAAGGAAAGAACTCCATCTCTAAAAGTATTCTTTCCTATGTGGACCAAATATTAGGAAAAAAGCCCTCCTTCCCATCCTGAAGGTTTGCTGCCTTCCTGAGTGGCTGATAGACTGTGTTTATTACAGGTATATGAGTAGACCAGTGATGAGTGGACCAGGACTCTATGACCCTACAACCATCATGAATGCTGATATTCTAGCATACTGTCAGAAAGAAGGATGGTGCAAATTAGCTTTTTATCTTCTAGCCTTTTTTTACTACTTATACGGGTAAGTTTAAAAATACAATAAAAATGTGATATTTCACTTTGCTGTCTAAAATGTTTGCAGGCATTATGATCTTAACACCTGAGAATCCACTTGAAGAATAACTCTGTCTTGAAAGGTGGTAACTAGTAATGACAGTGCATACCAGCCAGTTCACATGGAATGTGACTATAATGGTACTTGTCAAAGCAGCCAATTGGTGTGCTGTCAGAAGCAGATAGTTTGGCCAGCATGCTACTTTCTAAGTTTTCAGGTCCATTCAGTTAGTGAAGGACCATCCTCATTCTTTATGGTAAGGTGATGGCATTGGGAGAATATGGCTTGGTGAGTTTGAAAAACAAAACGAGTCTCGAGATTGTGTTTAATTTTTTTTCTATCATGCTTCATAAATTGTATATGCTGTGCGCTTTATCTTGTAGTTTAATCTGAATTGGATGAATGAAAAACAGTTCTATCTTACAGGATGGTGTAGTATTAATTTTCCCCTTTTCTACCATGATAGATTCATGTCATTCCTTTATTCTAGGGTTTCTCAGTCTTGGCACTGTTGACATTTTAGGTTGGGGGTCAGTCTTGGGTGTGTGGAGCAGTCCTGTGCATTGTAGGGTCCTTAGCAGTATCTGTGTCCACTAGCCAGTAGCACCCGCCCCAGTTGTAGTAACCGATCCTGTGGGGCAATATTGTCCTGCACGAGAAGCGTGGACTGCAGGTGAAATAAAATGGCTGCTTATTAAAACTAGAAAAGGCCATTGTCAGGTGGAAGTATCACTTTCCTTTAAGTGGTATAAATAAACTTTTCTCATCTTTTATTGCTTTATATTTAGCTAGAGAGGGCTTTCCATCCGACTTTCAAAATTTGAGGGAAATTAGCTCTATGAGGTGTAATTGTTATAACTAGCTTCCATTTCCTCTTGTTTGTTACTTCAAACCTTGCTAAGTATTATATTGTAAGTTTATGTTCATGTTCTCTATATCATGTGCATTTCATTTTCATTGTAGAAAAGGATGCATGAACGGCTTGACTGGAATATGCCTTTAGAGGTTATAATTGTAAAAATGAGTATCTCTTTTACAGTAACCTACAGATGTCACTCATATGAAACAAAGGAAGCAAATCAGTTCTGAAAAGTGGAGTTACATGTGTCATCCCAATTTCTTGTTTTTATTTTTAAGTTTCGATAACAAATGTCTGAAACAGTACTAGCATATAGTAGATACTTAAAACTTTACTGAAAGATAGCACTTTCACAGGTCCTCCCCCAGGCAGTGGGGCTGGGATTTGGTAGCTGGTGCTGAAAGAAAATCCTTGATTGCATCCTTGCCCTGGGATTGTGCCAGTGGCAACTATCACTCAATGGTACAGAGGGAAAAAACAAAAACAAAAACAAACTTTACTGAAAGAAATGATTGGATAAATCACTGGAGATGTACAGTGTGGGAAAATGTTCACCAGGAGGTTGTGGTACTAGGACATTCATTTACATTTTAAATTGAGTTTGCTTACCTCCTTGGTTTGCATTTTCATTTAGAGATACATGGTTCTGAGGCATGTTATGCCTATATGGCATGTAGAATTGTTGGGCAGTCTTTAAGCCTAAATCAAACGGATATTGCTTTTCATTTTGCTTGTTTGTCCCCTTCCCTCCCTCCCTCCCTCCCTCCCTCCCTCCCTCCCTCCCTCCCTATCCTTTCTCTCTTTTCTCTCCTTTCTCCTTCCTTTATTTTTTAAATTCCTGTTGTTGTTGCCTAGAACCTTTCTCTAATGGGAAAGTTCCTTAGCTGGCCATTCCTATCTGTGAAATGGGGTTAGTAGTAGGACTCACCTCTTAGGACTGCCTGGAGCACTCAAGGAGGTCATTATGAAGACCTGACAGGGCCTGGCAGGAAATGACCCCCGGAGACTCACTTCTATTAATAGACTCAACTCCAAGTGTGCTGTTTGGATTTCTCTAAGCTCAGATCCCCCAGTGAGCTTTCAGCTGTGCTGTTCTACTTGCTAAAATTCGAAAGGAATAGGGAACAGCTATTGCACATGCTCCAGGCTAAGTCCTACCTTAGGCAAAAGTCCATAAATGCCCGTTAAAATCATGTTTGAACTTGTTGGTCTTTGTATGTTCTGTGATGGTGTGATACCACAATATAGAATAGTCAACTTTTTGGCGCTCTTAGTTTTTATAATGAGGAATATTTGAATTAACAGCCTTTTTCTTTTTTTCAGCATGATCTATGTCTTGGTGAGCTCTTAGAACAACACACAGAAGAAGTGGTCCAGTTAAAATGCATGCAAAAAGCCACCAAACGAAGGGATTCTATCCAGCAAGATCCTGTTTCCACGAGTAGCCTATGGAATCTGATCAGTTACATTAAAAAATGACTCCTTATTTTTTAAATGTTTCCACATTTTTTGCTTGTGGAAAGACTGTTTTAATATGTTATACTCGGATAAAGAATTTAAATGAATTACGTATAAATTAATGTAAAGTGATTACCTCTGGTGTTGACAGGTTGGAACTTGCACTCCTTAAGGAACAGCCGTGATCCCTTGAATGATTGCATTAATTATTGTCCTTAGCCCATTGGAAGCTTTTGTTTATAGGAACTTGTTTTGGTTTTAATGAAATGCCATCTAATTACAAATAGCTGTAGATGACCAGGTGCTTCTGATGAACTGAAAAATATATATCTGATCTGTGGGAAACTTCATGGGTTTCCTCGTCTATCATGTAGATGATTATATAAGGATACATTAAAAAAATAAGAAGAGTGGGGTTTCCCCCCCTTTAACTAGAATATTACCCTTGTATATTGCATGAATGAGAGATTTCCCATATTTCCATCACAGTAATATACTTGCTTTAATTCTTAAGCATAAGTGAATATGATATAAAAACATATGCTGAATTACTTATGAAGAATGCATTTAAAGCTATTTTAAATGTGTTTTATTTTGTAAGACATTATTAAGAAATTGGTTATTATATTTACTGTCCTAATCTGGTGGTAAAGGTAGTCTTAAGAGTTTGCAAGTACTTCAGATTTACAAAACGGTTTGAAAGAGAATACTGTATAACCGCCCTGCTGTTCCTTTAGTGCAATACAATAAAATCTGAAATAAGACTTTCAGTGCATTGTTTTAAAGATTACAAATAGCAATTTCATAAACTTGCTTAACCCACAATAAAGACATATTACTGTCAGTTTTTAAAAAATAGAGAATTACATTGTTTTTTGTTTAATACTACGTCTGGATCTAAAAAGGAAGATTTTTAAGTGACTAAGCACATTACCTTCTGTTGTCACTTGTCTTGATTCATAACCATTGATGGCACAACAGGGTCATTTTTCTTACCAACTTAAAATAAATTGTAGCACTTATAAGTTGTAAATTTTTTTTGCCTTTTTCAAACAGCAGGTTTTAAGATAAAATTACTTAATTTTTGTTTAGGCAGGTAAATTATGGCATGCATGTTTTCATAAGCATTTTTGTGTTGCATTTGGGATGAGGAAGTTAAGGCATTTGAAAATAGTGTAAGTGGATAAGTTTCTTAAACAAAGAAAACCAATATGTAGATGTTGCATATAATGATCAAGGGTGTTCTGGATATCTTTGTAGAAATCTAACTCTAAGAAAAATGCTCCCTCACGTGTGGGAGAGTAGCTGTCACTGTTTGGGATTGGGCAATGGAGGAGAATATGTTGAAGAAGAGGGTATAGGAACAGGAGAATGAGAAGAGTCACACCGTTTCACAATGAGAAGTTTTCCAGACCTTGTATAGATAGCCTGGGGATCACATCCAGGGAACTGACTGACTGTTGGTCAGTTCCTGCAGTAAACTAGTTACCAAGCACAGCTAGGCATTGAAAATTCATGCTCAGAATATGAAGAGTCATTCAGTTTTAGATCCACCTGATTATATCAGTACCCACTCCTGATTTTTCTTTCTTGTTCACAACTGTGATCATGTGACCCGGCCAACGTCTATCCACTAGATAGGTTTCCTGGGCTTTCATAAATAATCCCGTCCAAGTATTTTTAAACCCTTTATGAGTTTTAACAAATATCCTTTTAATAATGTATTCTGGGACATTCAGGACTAATGCAGGGTTTATTGGTTGCTATTAGGGGAAGCCACTTTCTCATGCTTTAAAATCTAGATATGGCCCTAGCTGGTTTGGTTCAGTGGATAGAGCGTTGGCTTGCAGACTGAAGGGTTCCGGGTTCGATTCTGGTCAAGGGCACATGCCTGGGTTGCGGGCTGGATCCCCAGTGGGGGACATGCAAGAGGCAGCCAATCAATGATTCTGTCATCACTGATGTTTCAATCTTTCCCTCTCCCTTCCTTTCTGAAATCAATAAAAAGTATTAAAAAAAACCTAGATATGTAGTCCATAACTGATTCCTCAAAGATGATTGACCGTGAAAGTCACCCATCTTGGTGGTAGGTTGTTAGTTCCTAAGCATGTAAGTGATTAGAACATTGAGTACTTGGATAGTCTCTATATCTACTAATCTTTACCTTTGCTAGTGTTTTATGCAATTTAATCCCTTACAGGAGAAAGCAGAAACAAAATTATATTCCACAGTATCCCATTAACTCTTTCCTTGCTCTGAATTTAATGTGTCATCCCCCTCTTCTCCCTCCCCCCCATTAATCTGTTTTGTTTTTGTGGTAATCCTTGGGAGAATATTTTTTCCATTGATTTTTAGATAGAGGGGAATGGAGGGAGAGGAGAAGATGAAAAGAGAGAAGAAGCATTGTGAGAAACATTGATTGGTCGCCTCCCATATGAATCCTTGACTGGTAATTGAACCCGAGACTCTTCAGTGTACAGGCTGATGCTCTAACCTCTGACCCACATTGGCCAGGGCCCAGTTAGCCTTTTATTATTCTTGTAGGTTCAGTTGAGGCATAGTTAGCTTGGGTTATAATCCTTTCTGTAATCCCTCTGCAGACACCTGTTTAAATACTCTTTTTTTTCCCTCCTTGTTACAATTACTTTTGATATTAAATGCTTTATCTTTAAGAGGTTTCCAACTCAGAAACCATTACTGTAACACATTGTGATTCATGTTTATACTAACAGCTCTTTGTTGCTATAGGTACTATAGATTCTCCTGAGTTAGAAATCTTATATAACAAATGTAGTCTGTTTAGGAGCTATTCTCTTGAGCACTAGAGGCATTATGTCTCTCTAGAACTAAGGAACAAAGGAAGCATAGAGGTAGAAACTTATTTGAATGCCAGTATCTGAATTTTATTAGTGGTGGTTCTTTTAAAAAAATATATATATTTTACTGATTTTTTACAGAGAGGAAGAAAGAGGGATAGAGAGTTAGAAACATCCATGAGAGAGAATCATCGATCAGCTGCCTCTTGCACAACCCCTACTGGTGATGTGCCCACAACCAAGGTACATGCCCTTGACCAGAATCGAACCTGGGATCTTTCAGTCCACAGGTTTACGCTCTGTCCATTGAACCAAACTGGTTTCGGCTAGTGGTGGTTCTTGATTTTCATAGTGCTCAACTGATTTCCCCACCCCCATTCCAGAGTAGAGGAGAGTTGGCTCCCAGGCTATATACAAACTGCGCATTTGTTTGAAATTTAAATTATTTTCCATGAGAAAGGGCATGCATAATAGAAAATGACCAGACTGTCCACTTTTGACATGTACCAGGTATTACTAAAGCATTTGAGAAACACCATGGATTAAACCATGAACTGTCAGACCTACCAGTCAGGTTCAGATAACCTGATAATGATTTCACAAAGCACATGCAGATTGCAGTGTCTCTGTCTCTTAACGGTTCAGTATTTTACATCTCGAGCACTCATGCCAATAGCTGTCATAATAGCTCTTATCTGCTCCTCAAGTCAACATTTTTTTTAAACATCAGGTATTTGTGTATTTGAAAGGAAATAGAGCTGAAGATATACTTTGAAGCTAGCAAAATATATTTTTTTGATATAACACTTTTCTTTTCCTCAGGTTATATGTTTATGATCAGTGTTCATGGAATGGTATTGCCATGGTGCAAGTAACTTCTGCTGTGTCTGTTATATCTGGCAGGTGCTGGGCTTTCATTTAAGTGTGGCTACAGCATAGCATTGTGATACATGGAGCCCATTCAAGTACTGATTGGTATATTAAAAGTACACATCTAAGTTTACTTATTTATATAATGTAATACCCACAAATGTGCATCTCCCAATCAGTTGTATAGTATAATTGTAAATCAGAAATTGGGAAAGAAAAAAAATTGACACTGTCTAGTAATGCTCATGAAAGTACTCATAGTCATTTTTTCTTTTTTTATTGTTTAAAGTATTACACATAGAAGTTCATATATCTCCCTTTTCCCCCGCCATTGGCTTTCTCCCAGCACCCCTTACCCCCTGTTGCATGTCCTCATCCCACATGGTCAATTCTTTTTGGAAACTAATGTTAGTCTCAAATAACTTAATTTATTTTGCTCAAACCAATTACTGATCTGTAGTCAGACCAGCAGCTGATGAGTCTCTGGGACTAATATATAGCTTAGAAGTTGGTTCTGAACTAATACTCCAGGGTGACGTCATGGGCAAAATGTGGTCCTATTTCTGGATATGTTGAGTAGCTTTTGTAGAACAATTTTGTTAAAGCTAAAGCTAAATGTTTAAAAGGGGTGTACAGCTTTGCTGTTTGTTTGGTTTTGGAAAACAGTATTAACAATATTAGGTGATCAATCTATGGGATGAGAGTAAATGTCTTATCCTACGTTCATTTTTGTTAATGCACATTGTGGAAGTAAGATCTAGTGATTATCTTGACATGGAAAGAATGAAAAATTTTATTGTTTAATGGTTTTCTAAACATTGCATTTCTTTGATTACCATGTTTATATATTCTGGAGAAGAAAAGTTCTTAAATAATAGATTGATGACTGGGTAGACCCTAAAACTGCTAAGAGAAATATAGAATGTAGTTAGCTATTTGTGCTCCAGGTTTGTTAAAATCTAACTTAACCTTAAAGGTGCTGTACCACCGTCCAAAGAAAATGCCATTAAGTAGTCCTACCTTCCTAGAGCTTGCGTGATTTTGCTTTTGTAAATTTAATAAAAACCATCTCAAATGTTTGCTTGTGTAGTTTATGGATAATGGTTGATTATAAAGTGGGTTAATTCAATTTCATCAGATAATTTGGCTTGAGCAGGACTCTGGACAGTCTTTCAGCCTCTCCTTTCCCACTGTTTGGAGGACTGACCCACAGGTTGGGCAGATAAGATACTTTCTAAGACTGATTTACATATTATTAAATTTTAACTGGACAAATATCTTGCATAGTGCCACCCCATGTTTCTTTTCTGTCTTGGAATAATTGATGTTTTTCCTTATCTTTGGTGCTAAAGTAGTTTAGTCAAGCATTTAAATGGAAAGGTTTAATGAGCACTTGCAATGGAAATTAATACATGCATGCAATTGACAATTCAATTGATTATAAAGGGTTTGATTAATTCAGACCAGTATTTTCCCAAGCATTTATTAATAAGCTATAGGTTTATATTGGAAGAAAGCTAATATAAGATATGGTCATGTCAATTTGATTGACTTCCTAAAGTTCAATGGACTATTCTGATTTTAACTTGTATTTGGTTATAATACGGTACCAAAATCATTAGGAAGGTCAATCTATGATTGCAGCCTGTACTTAAAAAAAAAATCTTTTCTTGCTTTAACTTAGCATTTATTGTGTTGGAAAAGAAATCCCCAGTTTAAACATAAGAATGTTAAGATATTGTATATTATGGTACATACTGGACCTTTGGTTTGAAGCTCCCAAACAGCACTAGAGGCAGGCCTCAGGTTAAGTCGGACTCATCTACATCGTTTCGTGGTTACGTCGCCATCTCCCATTTATTTATTTAAGAAGCTCCGTCATTTTGACATATGTACCTATGTGCTTTATGTTTTTTCTTATTGATTTACCACAAGTAAAGGTCAGGAATTGTTATCTTTAAAGTTTTTTTTACTGTTTCATTTCATTACCGCTGTGTGTGCGCTCCATGTGAGTGACGTAGGTGCTTATGTAGGTGGGTTCCGAATTACGGCGAAAATTTGCGTTATGTCGCATCGTGGGAATGGATCTCTGTAGTAACCCAAGGACCTACTGTAGTTGTTTTAAAATGTTCTCTCATGAAATTAAAGTCGCTTAGCAGCAGCAAGAAGAATGTGAGACAAAACAGGTTTTTTTTGTAATTATATGATTGTTTACAAACTAAGTTTTGATGGGGTGAAATTTACTTTGTGTTGTGTGCGAGTGCCTATGATCCTGGTTCACATTTGTGATTACAAGTAACCAAGAGAGCCAAGGGACCCACCTCATATGACATTAAAACACTGATGTCTGTTAAAACAGGTGGCTTTGGTTCATCGTATAATCCTCATCTATAGTCCAAATGGCTGCTTTTGGTAGCTCAGCCTTGAATTGAAAGACAAAAAGACTGCTGATGAGAAAAAAGACATATTCAATAGCATTAGGTAAGGTGAAGGAGAATTGGAGATTGTTAATCTGTAGATAAGTATTTTATACAGTAGGTGTGAAAAAGGGATTAAAGTCATTCGTGTAGTTTCTAGGGTAGAAAAAAATGTTCTAAGACCAGAGCAGCTGTCTGAACCAAGAATTTCATGTCTCTGAAAATGTGCAAGCAAATGCTGGCTGGATACACAGCTGTTGGGAACGATTCAGTATTGGCCGAGAGTGACTAGATAGCTTTAAGATCCCTCACAATTTTATATGTCTATGAAGTAGAAAAAAAACGGGAGCGAGTTTGAGAGGAATAAAAAGTGAAAGTTATTTAAATAATTTTAGCTTGTTTGGGTACCTATACCAGTTTTCACACTTAATACTATGTTTCATGCCACCCAGTAGTTACAATAGTAAAATGAGGTAAAAATGTGGTAAATAGGAAAATGCAACCAAATACTTTTCTCATGCTTTTTCAGCATTATCTCCAGGTAAAATAAACCAGAGCAGCCAATTGATTTCCAAGAAGGAAAACTATATAGCAATTTTTTTTATCCTATAAGAGATGAAAGACACAATGAAATTTATCAATAAAAGCTTTAGAAATACCTGCACATATACATTTACATTCCAGTTGGTAACACTTCAAATTATGTTGGAGAACTAAAATATTAGACATGGTCATATATATGCTGTTTGAAGTTCGTGTTTTTATCTAGATACAGATCTTGATAGTGAATCTTTTGAAGACAGGTGTGCAGCTAGTTTGTCCCGGAAATCATGAAGATAATTATATTGCTGAAAAAGGTAAAGATGTATTGAAATACATTGCAGAAAACTACCTCCCAGAGTAGTCTCAATGCTGGTAGGAATCAGGAATCAAACATTTGCTAAAAACAATCCTATATCCTTCGGGGTAAGTATTTATATTCCAATAAAGATGCATAAAATGTGAAAAATTGCTTCAAAAATCAGAAGGTAGCTTGAAACAGATGAATATTTTATAAATCTGTAAAAATCCCTTCTCCCTTTACTGGAAGGAGCAATTAAGATTAAAAATAGGTAGTGAAGGAATTCTTTTTGTAAGTGTATTTTCCCTTGTGGGAAGGGGGTGTGGGTAAGTAGGGCAGAGAAGGACTTTCTGAAGCAATTAACTTTGGTATAGTCAAGAAAAGCTATTTCTTATAGAAGCCCTATATATTTTTTTTTACTTTTTGTGATAACAATCCACTTGGAATAATTTTCATAGTAGATAATATCACAAATCATTAATCTTAAGCAAATTAAAATTTTTAATTTATTTTGAGTTTTAATAGCTTCCTGGAGGATATTCGTACTCTGCCAATAATCTCATTTCCTCTCATTACGGAGGGGTTGAAATTGCATATTGCTAATGAGGAAAAGCCTGTTTGCCACAGAATGCTAAAGTGATAAATTGACAGCCCATACAAATGAGGGCTTAATTCTCTCCAAGATTAAAGATGTAAAAAGTGCATATATGTGTACAACTATGTGTATTTTATTTTGTTTTGTTTCAGAGTGAGACTTGAGAACATTTTGAATTTGAAGCCTCATTTGATCTTAATAAAGGGAGCTCTGTTTTCAGAATGTGTGCATGACCTTATTTGAGCACTGAGAGCCAGGCTGCTGGGGGAATTCATCAGTAGTAATAATTCACATTCATTACACTTGGTTAGGCTTGCACTCTGGGAAGATGGACTGTCCTGCTCAGAGAACCACCTAAAAGCCAACATTCTTTAGTGCCTGCTCCTGATTAAGCTTTACAGAGCTAAAATAAAGTGAAATCTGCAGATTCTTTTCAGCAACATGATTAATCCTAATATATAAAAATCAGGGGTGTCACAACTGAAACTGGACAGAAAACCTAATACAGGCTGCTTGGGCGACCAGGCTGGCGGGGGGGCAGTTAGGGGTTATTAGGCCAGAAGGCAGAGGTGGTTAGGGATGATCAGGCTGGCAGGGGGGGTAGGGCGGCAGTTAGGGGGAATCAGGCAGGCAGGCAGGTAAGCAGTTAGGAGCCAGCAGCTACAAATTTTGAGAGGGATGTCCGACTGCTGTTATAGGCCCAATCCCCAGCAGTCAGACATCCCCAGAGGTGTCCAGGATTAGAGAGGGTGCAGGCTGGGATGAATTTCATGCACCAGGCCTCTAGTATATAATAATATCCTTGGGTTGTTGCCACCACAGTGCTTTTGAAGTGTTAAGGGAAAAGTCAATGTGGAAAAATGCCACTTTGATTATCCACAGTGAAATTGTTTTACATTTTTTTTGTATTATAGTCATTCATCTATCTTTATTAAGTGTTTGGATGATATAAGGTCTTCATTAGATCTTTTTTCAGTAAAAATCTACCCAAGGAACTCCCAAGTTTATGGTAACCATCTCATTTTTCCAAGTGAGAGGATTCATTTCCAGAATTGAAGGGGCAAAATCTGAACAGTTGTAGATCTTGGAAGAGTAAACTGTGAAGTTCAAATTTTTTCAATATTGTGAACTTTTTTAGACATCCAGGTTATATTTAAAATTTAAAATTAAAATATAAACAGGTGGTACATGAATAATAGAATGCTTTGAATTTTTATTGCTCTTTTGATAATATAGGGGTTCAGAACCAGCCACCCCAAGATATATGGTCAGTGGTACATTGGTTATTTTGAGCTAACGGCAACCCTATGGGCCTAAGAGAAACTTCCCCAGTCTCTAGAGGGATCTGAATTAGAGCCTTGCTGATAATGAGTTATTATTGAAGATAACCCATCTCTATGGCAGGGCAAACTAATTACTGAACATAAATTTGACTTTCTCTTATCAATGTCTCATGTTGATTTAATTATTCAACCAGCCAAAAAGAACCAGAGGAGGGATGGGGACATATTTTCCTTTCCCCACAATGATGAGTTACCCTGTGTTTCTGAAGGTCTACCCCCCTTATCACACTTGCACAAAAGCAGTCCACCTCCGTACCTTTATGGTCTGTATTGCTCCAGATCCTCTTAGGTCTCTCAGGCTGTCTATGGCTTGCTGTGGTGATACTGTGTCAGACAGATATAGTAGCAGACAAGCGGCTACTAATAGAACATGATAGGAAAATAGTAAATTATTAACTAATTCATGGTAGGATACAGTATTTTATATTTAATTACACTTATTTTACTACAGAACACTAAGCTTGGTATAACTGTTTGAAATGAATTAAAAGACTGAGGCCTTAGTATGTGTTTTTTGACAGTTAAATTGTAATTTTAAATAATTAAATTAAAAGTAACACTGGCTTCATTCTTTTCTTCCACATAGCTTTATTGAATTATTAGAGGCCTGATGCGGAAATTCATGCAAGAGTAGGCCTTCCTTCCCCCAGCTGCTAGCACTGGTTTCCCTCAGGCACCGGGACCCGGGCTTCCCTCACAGCCCCGGCTTTATCCGGAAGGTCGTCCGGAAGGACGTCTGGTCTAATTAGCATATTATGCTTTTATTATTATAGATAACTCATATATCATATAAGTATACAATTTAAAGTATACAAGCCAGTGGATTACACTGTATTCAGATATGTGCAGCCATCACCAGTCAGTTTTCACCACCTCAAAAGAAACCCTGTACCCTTTTGTTACCATCCCCCTATCACCCCATCACCCCAGCCCTAAACAATCAACAATCTACTTTCTCTATAGATTTGCCTATTCTACACATTTTTAATAAATGGAATCATATATGGTCTTTTGTGATTAGCTTCTTTCACTTAGCATAATGTGTTGAAGATTCATACATATTGTGGCATGTTCCTTTTTATGGATGAATACTTCAGTTTTTGGACATATATTTTATTTTTCAATTGATGGAAATTCAGGTTTCAATTTTTTGGCTATTATAAATAATGCTGCTATAAACATTCACGTATAAATTTTTGTGTGGACATAACATTTTTATTTCTTTTGGGAACATACCTAGGAGTGGAATTGCTGGCTCATGTATTAATTCTGTGTTTAACTGAGAAATTGCCAGATTATTTTCCAAAGCAGCTGCCCCATTTTACATTCCCACCAGCACTGCGTAAGGGTACCAGTTGCTCCATACCCTAGCAAATGCTTATTTTCCATTTTTTAGATAATAGCTATCCTAATGAGTATTAAATGGTATCGCATTGTGGCTTTTTTGTTATTGTTAATCTTTAGCAGAGGATATTTTTTCCATTTATTTATTTTTCCAGAGAGAGTGGAAGGGAGGGAGGAAGGGAAGGAAAGAGAGAAACATCGATGTAAGACAGGCACATTGATTGGTTACGTCCCACAAGGTAATGAAGATTACAACCTAGGTACATGCCATGATCAGGAATTGAACCCGTGATCATTCTTTGGTGTTTGGGCCAATGCTGTAACCACTGAGCAACATCGGCCAGAGCTCAATGTGTTTTTCTTTTGCATTTCCCTGATGACTAGTGATGATGAACATCTTTTTTTATAAAAATGTTTTTATTGATTTTTAGAGAGAGGGGAAGAGAGAGAGATAGAGATAGAAGCATCGATGGAGAAATTTCGATTGGCTGTCTCCTACACACCCACTACCAGTGATCAAGCCCGAAAGCCAGAGATGTGCACTGACCAGAAACTGAACCTGTGACCTCTTGGTTCCTGAGTCGATGCTCAACCACTGAACCACACCAGCCAGGCTGAACATCTTTTTATGTGCTTATTGGTCATTTGTGTATATTTTGTTTGGAGAAGTATGCATTTAGATATTTTTTCTCTTTTTAAAAAAATTGGATTGTTTGTTGTTTTATTATTGAGTTGTATGAGTTCTTTATATATTCTAGTGAGTCCCTTATCAGATGTATGGTTTGCAAATACTTTCCCCATAATATCTTTTAATTTTGATAGTGTTCTTTGAAATACAAAAGTTTTTAATTTCCATACTGTCCAATACTAGAAGGAATAAATTTACTCCAGTGTGACATTTCATTTAATGTTTTTTTCCCCTAATACATTTTTTTAAAGCTAACATATGGTAATTAACTTTGGTTTTCATACTTATGTTACCAGTGGGTATTATTTAGAAGTTACTGTTGGTATCGTAACACCTGCATACGGATAACATTAGAAAACAAAACAAAACACAAGAATGCAGGTGCTAAGACTTGTAAATTATATTTTGCAGAATCTTCCAAAATAATGTTGAAAACACCTCTCGCTCCCACCTCAGCTTGCTAGGGAACACGAAATTTAGGGCCTCAAGTAAACTGATGGGTCTTAGCAGACTTATATTGTGTTTTGTTTCATTTTCACACAGTGAGCATATGCCCCAGAAAGAGGTGTTTGCATACTTGAAGTTAAAAAACAACAACTGAATAATGAAAATATATTTCTTACCAAGACAAGATCTCCCAATTCCTCCATAACAGCTGAAAGGGAAGTACAGTTTTGAAATTTATATATTTTCATTCCAACCCAACAATTACAACTAAGGACTAGTACTTTCTGCCATCTATTTTTAACTTTGATGTCTAGCACAGTGCCTTGCAAACTGAGATTAATAAGTATTTTTGAGCTGATGAAGAGCAAAGTGCTTATTTATATGATGAAGAGCAGTTATTCTGAGCACTTCTAAGGCTCAAGTAGGCAAGGCCTTTTTAGTGACCTCTTTAAACACCAGGATCTACATCTGAGAAGTGGAACTGGCTACTAAATATGGTAGAAATCAGACTATTTTACCAACTGCCACTTGGATTATCTTCCTCTGTCTGAATAGAACCTCAGTGGTTACGGGACAAGTGCTGTCAGTATAATAACTCTCATTTACCTCAGAAGAGCACAGAGGTAGCATACCACAGAGGTTTAGAGCAGGGGCTCTGGAGCCCCACCGCCTGGGTTGAATCTGTACGGTTTATTAGATGCTTGAACCTAAGCAAATTACTTAGCTTCCCTGGGCCTCAGCCTTTTCACCTATAAGATGGTGACAGCAACAGTACCTACTTCATAGAGAGGACTGAATGGGTAACATCTGCAAAGGGCTTAGAACTGAGCTTGGCACAGTGTAAGAAGTAAATTAATCTTAGCTCTATGAAGATATTAGCAATTCTGCATAACTGATCTCAGGAAAATGAAGATTGACCTTGAAAACAACAAAATCATTCATTTTAATCATTTAATCAACGACACTAAAAATGTATTACACACTTCCTAACTTTCTTAGAGCATGTACTGAACCTAATTAGGTTCTGATGACTCATCCTGAACATCAGTTACTGTAGTGTATTGTAGATGAAGCTCTACATACATGTCTCCTGATAGGATGTGAGGCAGAGGACCAGACAGGCACTGACCTCTAGAGAACTCATGAACTGGCTTTCTACTCAGTGTCCCAGATGTAGGCCCGTTTCAGAGATGAGGATCCACCGCGGAAAGGTAGATAGAGCACTGCAGTATATAGCTTTCTGCAAGATTACTAATACTGTACAACCCCTTGCTACTCTTATCTTCCCTCCTCTGTCTGACTGGTTGGTTGATTCCTACTCATCCTTCAAAACCCAGCTCCGATTTTATTCCCTGAAATGCCTTCACTCCCACAGAACCTATCTCTGTCCTGTGCTGCCTCATACACACCTTGTGTGTGCTTTGCATTCACATGATAGCATTGTTGGCTGTGGATTCCTTGAGGGTGGGGGCAGTGCTTCACAGTGTGTGTTTTGTATTCCCTTTGGGGGACAGTATGCATTATGGGTTGAATTGTGCCCCCCAAAAGATACATTGAAGTCCTAATTCCTAGTGCTGTGAATGTGACCTTATTTGGAAACATTCTTTGTAGATGTAATCAAGTTAAGATGAGGTCATTAGGGTGGGTCCTAATCCAATCTGACAGGTGTCTTTATACGAGGAAAATACCATATGAAGGCACAAACACAGAGAGACAATCATGTCATGACTGAGGCAGAGACTGGAGTGATGCAGCTGCAAGCCAAGGAATGCCTGCGCTTGCCGGCCACCACTGGAAGCTTCGGGAAAGGCAAAGAAAGACTCTAGTCTCAGAGGGAGTATGGCTGTTGGTTTTGATTTTGGGCTGCTAGCCTCCAGAACTGGGAGAGAATAAATTTCTGTTGTTCAAAGCTATCCAGTCTGTGGTGCTTTGTTACAACAGCACAAGGATATGGTATATCATGGTAGGCAAGCAGTGTTCACTGACTTTATAAAGGAATGAAATATCCAGGGAGAACTAGTGAGACAGTGAAAAAAATGTATCAGACCCTGTTTCAGAGGGATAAACTCTAGAGCTGTATGGTCATCTGGGCACTCGAAGATGGCAGAATGGAGAGAAAATTGTCTTTGTCCCAACAGTAGTTACTCAAGGTCACCGTGAAAGCTCTGGGACAATGAAAACTTCCAGTCACCAGATGATTTGTGGGAGCCTGATGCAGTTATACACAAGGCTGCCCACCCATCTTTCCACCCTGTCTGTGCTGTTCAAACATCAGAGTGTTTGTTTTGTTAGAACCTATTAGAGCGGAATTTGTTAAGCTTCACTAATCTGAGCTAGTTTGATCTCTGGAAACTTTTCAGTAAATCTTTCAAAAATTTACTTGAAAAAAAAAAGCAAAAAAGAAAAAAATTTACTTGAAAAAAAAAATCTCAGAATTGGTTTGAAAAAAGGGTCCAAAAATTGGAAATGTTTTTCACTAGCTACATCTAGTTATCTAATGAATTTTAGGCTTAGAATATTTAGCAAAGACAACTATTTATTGTAAAATTTTGCTTTTATAATTAGTAAAGCAATAAGTACCGGTAATTGCTTAAAGTACTTTTCTCTAGAGTAAGTTTGCCAACTGTAGGATGGCTTCTAGTTCTTTATTCCCTATTAGTTCTCTGTTCATCAGAGTTCAGTTTGGCCACAAACAGGTGTGTACCCTCAAAGACCTTGTGCTACTGTGCTGCTTTGCCTTCAGAACAGGAACCGTTGCATGAGGCCCCCGAGCTCTAAGTCAAAGAAGAGAAGTTGACTAGGCTGGCCCTTTTCCTATGTGGTCTAAGACTACTAGGTTATTTCGGTTCGTCTGCATAATTTCTAACTCAACTCAATAAATTCATGGATTTTAGGGCTTTTGAGGTATTAGAGTATTTAATATTCTATCTTGTTTCAGAAAGGATTAAGCAGCTTATTAGGCTATAAAAAGTATCATGAGCACAGAGGACTGGTTTGCTCCCTGTGGCTGGCCCTCTGCTGTGTCTCACTTCTGGCAGAGCGTCTGTTCTTATCCATAGCACCACTTCTCTTCTTCCTCTCTACAAGCTACTCTTTTCTTCTCTCCTCTTTTTTTTCTTAGCCTGTTTTATTTTGTTTTAAACTTTCATATCAGCAGCTTGTGTACAGCCATTTGACAAACAGTGAGAGTCCCTCTTTCATACTGGTAGCAAATTCACATAATCAAATATACTGTAATTTTCAAGTCATATTTTTAAGAGTATCAGCACAACACCTCGTATAGAGTGAGCACTCAGAAATTTGCTTTTATTATTTTTGAAGAGTTAAGGACAATAAAAGAATAGATTGCTTAGGATTTCTGATTATTTCTTTACTGCCAATTTTTATAAAATTGACTTTCTTGCTGTTGGAAGCAACTGAAAGGCTGATCCATAAGTAAAGTTGATACGAAAATAATGCACAATCTTTTTGTGGGAGGGAGGGTCCTAAAATTGTAACTAAAGGTCTAAGACAAAAGGAAAGAAAAGCCTGTAACCCTATTCTAGAAATTTCAAAATCTACTCTTTTATTGTCCTTACTCTTCAAAAGTAATAAAAGCAAATTTCTGAGTACTTGCTCTGTACCGGGTATTGTGCTGGTAATTTTCATCCATTCTTTCTTTTTAATCCTTATAATAAAACAGAAGGTAAGTAATAACTGAATAAAGATGCAGTAATTGGAGAAGTCATTCTGACTGGGACATTTCTCAGGTAATGTATGGAGAAAAGGATAACTTACTGTATTAAAGTTTTTCGGTTATTTTTAAGGCACATTGCAAGCGCCTCCATTATTTCACAGCAGTTGGCTATGTCGGGAGTCCCTCCATCTGGGATTGGATGATGATGAGTAGTAATTCCATACTGTTGATAGAAGTTCAAAAGGTTTGGGACTCTGTATTTTGACAGTTCCCCTCTGG
This sequence comes from Vespertilio murinus, assembly GCA_963924515.1. Classification (NCBI taxonomy): domain Eukaryota; kingdom Metazoa; phylum Chordata; class Mammalia; order Chiroptera; family Vespertilionidae; genus Vespertilio; species Vespertilio murinus. Next base: position 182,095,245 of record OZ004704.1, on the reverse strand, counting down.
TGCAGAAAACAAATATGTCTTGTATGCCATAGTTCTTCAGTTCTTCTGCCAATAGACAAAATACACAGACACACAGCATAGAGTTAACATTTCTTTTTTTAAGGAATTATTATTTTTCAAAAATGTTTATATTGATTTTTTGAGAGAGAATCATGGATGTAAGAGAGAAACATTAATCAGTTGCTTCCTGCATCCCTCGCTCCCACCGGGATGGAGCCCACAACCTGGGCATGCGCCACCAGCAATCTTTTGGTACACAGGATGATGTCCAATCAATGGAGCCACACCGGCCATGTAACTGGAGTTCTATTTCTTAAGCCAAACTAAGTAAATAATAAATGATAATCTATAAATCTGAAGTGCTGATAGTCTAAAACAATACTGATCTATCTTCAAACTAGGGTAAAAATTAAGTCACTTTTCATCAAATGGGATTTACCAAAACATCTGCAATAAAAGGTGGTTAAATTTAAATCAGACTTTTATAACTCAAAATGCTTTTTACTGAATTTAAAAATGAGTCCATTATATTTTTGTTCTTGATATTTTTTACAGTAAATGTTTCCAAATAAATTTAATATTTCAAAATAAACTCTTGAGAAAGGATGATAGTACTTTTTTCTTTCTGTTTTCTTCTCACAAAACCAACCATGTTTGTTGCTTTCACCAATCCCTTGTTTTGTTTCACCCTAAGCATTGTATATAAAGTTTCCAGCATGACCATGGTGCCAGAGCTCTTGTATTCTTAGTGTACCACATCATTATGAATTTAATTTATGGTCCAGGTCTCTAAGAAATAAAACACTAACTGTACTAGAATTATGCAATTTAGTTACTTTCATTAGTATAATGAATATGAACCAAGCACTAGTACTATAGGCCATTCTATACACTAGAACTTTCTTATGGCAATATCTAATTCTGACTGATCTGAGCCTTTTCTCCCTCTCTGCCTCCCAAATCCAAGGATATTTAGCTTTTTAAGTACAAAGTGCCTTTGATCATGAACCTCTAAGTAAATAACAAATAATAATCTATAAATCTATTGCACGTGAACTGTGTCTAGTCCAAATTGAGATGCTTTCTAAGTGTAAAATACATATCTAACCTCAAAGATTAAATACAAAAAAACCTACCTCATGTTTTATAATAAAAACCCATTGAAATGAGACTATTTAGGTTATATTAGGTTAAGTAAGATATATTAAGTTAATTTCACCTGTTTTTTTTGTTTGTTTTGTTTTGTTTTTTCTGTGACAACTGGAAAATGTGAAGTTACATATATGGCCTCTACTTGTGGTTCCCATTATATTTCTATGGACAGTGGTGTTCTAGATATTACTGCAATTTTTGTATGCACCTAAAAGGATTTAACCTATCATTAACACACCTGACTATTTTTAAGAGGAAGTAATTTTCTATTTGCCTCTTGTACACATTGGATAATTTCAATTATACAGTGGTTTTCAAACTTCCCTGGAAAGCACTTTGAGGAGGAGCCACAGGGACTGCCACAAGGAGATTCTAGGTCTCTATTAAACATTGTCATTTTTTAAAAATATTGAATTGCATTGAGAAACAAAAGATGTGGTAGAATATTGGAAACCCCTTTTATAGAAGATACTAAATAAATAGGGCTTTTCAAAATGAGCAAGGCTGGATCTTGAACCAGTGATTTACATTAAATGTTCTCCAAATGGAAATTTCCTACCAAGGTAGGTGTCTAATTCAGAAATTTTTTACAAATATTACAAGGGTCAACTAATCTATTAGCCTTTTAAATCTTTTTTTTTTTTTAAAGTAAGGAATAAATTACATCAGCAAATTCATATTCTAAAACAATGAGAAAAAAATGAAGATTTAAAAAACCTATATTGGTCAGAATCAATTAATAGCACATTTTTCTTTTTATGTATTATAAGGACACTAGAGGCCCGGTGCATGAAATTCATGCACAGGGGTGGAGGGGGGGGGTTATCCCTTCAGCCCAACCTGGACCCTCTCCAATCTGGGACCCCTTGGGGGATGTCCGACTATCCGTTTTACTCGGATCACAGGGATCAGGCCAAAACCAGCAGACATCCCTCTCACAATCAGGGACCACTGGCTCCTAACTGCTCTCCTGCCTGCCCACCTGATTGCTCCTAACTGCCCCCACTGCCAGCCTGGTCACCACCAACTGCCCCCTCTGCTGGTCTGAATGCCCCTAACTACCCTGCTGGCCTGGTTACCCCTTAAGTGTCCCCCTGCCAGCTGGTTACCCCCAACTGCCTGATGGCCTGGTTGCTCCTTACTGACCCCCCTCCCTGGTTGCCCCACGCAGTCTGCTGGTCAGTTGTTTGGTTGTCCCTTGCTAACCCTCCCCTTCAGCCTGGTTGCCCCACACAGCCTGCTGGTCAGTCATTTGGTCGTCTCTCACTAACCTCCATGCCAGCCTGGTTACCCCATGCAGTCTGCTGGTCAGTTGTTACTGTGAGGGCGTCATGACCAATTTACATATTACCCTTTTATTGGTATAGATTGGTAGGACTAGTAGTCTTGAAATATTCCAGGCCAATTAGAATAAAATATTTTGAAAATCTGTTTTTTAGTATCATGCAATATGTAAATTTCAAATTGGAGTAGATTATCAGGATGTTTGTGAGATTATCAGACTTAAGGTGACAGTGGTCTGAACATCTTTGAGCATGTGAAGATCAGATTTTGCTCCATCAGACTTTTGCACCTAGATGCTGGCTCTCTAAATTTTCTATGTGGGATTGACAATTTCACTACGACCTCTGGGTTCCCAGCTCAGGCTTAATTTCCACTACCACAGTCAAGTCTGTAAAGAACAGCATTCAAAGATCTACACAACATCTATTTTCTATTTACATACTTTCCTCCCTCCAATTTATACATTCTAAACCCAAAGGCAGTTTCCATCTTACCTAATAGAGAAACATGTAAATTGACCGTATTTCCACTACGCCCGCAGTCAATCAGAGTATGCAAATTAACCCAACAAAGATGGTGGCTAATTTGCATACATACATGGGTCTGGGGAACCTCCTCTGCACCCAGGTCACTCCCAGCTGGCCATTAGTCGGAGGCTTTAGGCTTGGGAAGGGGCCGAGCCTGTGATTGGAGGTGTCAAGATCCCCCTTCCCAAGCCTAAAGCCTGGGGTGGAGGCTTTAAGCTCGGGCAGCGGCCGAGCCTGGGATCAGAGGGAAGGGGAAAAAAATCAATGGAAACATATCCTCAGGTGAGGATAAAAAGAAAAATAAAGAAATGTCATATCCTATGAAAGACGCATCTTGAAAATGCTTAAAGAAAGTTGTCATTTTTTCATGGTGAAGGGACTGGAGTCTGTGTTGATGAAAATACCTTGGTGGCTGCGGTGACTGGCAGTGGCTGCAGCAGCGGGGTGATGGGGCTGGCGCCTTTCCCTGATTTGTCTGGTCGCCTTCTGCAAAGGGAGGCCAGACTGCTGCTCAGGTACACCCCCATCGGGAAGCAGGCCTAAGCCATCAGTAGGACATCCTCTGAGGGCTCCCAGTATGTAAGGGGACAGGCTGGGCTGAGGGACCCCTCCCTAGTGCACAAATTTTGTGCACCGGGCCCCTAGTGTATAATTTAACTACCATTCAGTGAAAAGCAACACCATGTTTATTTTAGTGAATGATGAGTTTTCTGTACCCTTCACAAATACCTCTTTACGTATTAGAATAAGTGTATGGTTTGAAATTTTATGAAATACCAATAATTTATTAGGTATATTGAGAAGAGAATACAGTTTTTCTTTCTGACAAGGAGATTGTTAGTGTTATTTTAAAAGAAACCATTAACATGGTTGTTTCATATTACACCTACCTGTATCTTTTTGGATATTTCTTCTAATATCTTTAAATTTACAACCTATAAGTAATGATAAAACAAATGAAAAAGTCAGTTTTTGGTCATATATAACAAGTATATTTTAACAAAATATAGCTAATTTAGAAAGATATTCCACATGATTATTAATATGCTTCAATTCCATTTTGAATGTAAATTTCAATTTCTAATATTCTTAGGAATAGAACCCAGGGATTTATAGATCCCAGCTGAAGGAACTCCTAATGCGAAGATTATTTCTTTTATGTTCTTTTGGTAACAATACCTAACTATAGTTCTCAGTCTCACATTGTACCCCAGGGTTTACATTTTATTAAGATAGGTAAGTCAGAATGTAAAACTGAATGTGGATCTGGAAGGGTTGAAGAGTGTACCTATATTCCTTTACCTATGGCCCAACATAAGGGCTCCCAAAAGTGAGCCAATTCTCCTATTACTCAGTACGGAGAATGATGTGTTAGCTGACCAAAAACAAAAAAATAAAAACTTAAAAAAGAAAAAACCCACCTTTTAAAAAATATATCAGTAAGAAGCCAACTGTAGTGTTACCTACCTGGAAGAGCACATAAACCCAGGAACTGAGAACAATTCACTCGTGACAGGGGCAGCCTGAAAAGGGAAAACCTTATCAAGTATAGTTCAGTCTTTAAAAAGTTATAAATGAGAATTCAACTTAGTAAACTTGTGTGCTTGCCACTAAACAAGAGTGTTTTAAAGGTCTATAGTAGTCACTAAACAAAAATTCATAGTTAAATATCAATGTATTGGTCACAAAAAGGCCTAGAAAAACTGGAAGTTTTGAAACGGAGACTTATCATTTTCTTTGTCACAATTAAAAAAATATATTTTATTGGTTTTTTTTGTTGTTTTTTTTTACGGAAAGAAAGAGAGAGGGGAAAAAGAGAAACATCGATGAGAGAGAAACATCCATCAGCTGCTTCCTGCACACCCCCAATGGGGATGTGCCTGCAACTAAGGCACATGCCCCTGACTGGAATCAAACCTGGGACCTTTTAGTCCACAGGCCAACGATCTATCCACTGAGCCAAACCGGTTAGGGCTGCTTTGTCACAATTTAAATCCTAAAAAGTGGCAAGTTAAACTTACCTTAAAGATAATAATGCCTAGAATGCCGACAGCTAGTATAAAGTGCACTTAAGTTACCCTGAGATATGTTGTCTTAGTAACCTTCAGAAATAAGCTGGAAAATGACTATCTGACAATATCATTCCTAGCATTCAGTCTACATTACTATTTTAAGACTCCTTTGTAGGACCTCCTTAAACAGATATAATTTCATATGATAAAAAACCACAGGCCACCCATTCTTTGTAGTAATGGATTTTAGGTAAAAGGAAATAATTTCAAGAAACCATATTTCCAGTTGCAGTACTTGGGGACAAGGGGGCAGAGGCTTACCTTATTTGTAAGACAGAAAATGAGTTCAGAGGAAAACAGGGGGCAACATATAAATATCACTTGACTTTGAAAATTAGATGAATTTTTGAGTTTAAAAGGGAGTTTGGAAAGGGCAATGAAAAATAATTGCTATTTGCCGAAACCGGTTTGGCTCAGTGGTAGAGCGTTGGTCTGCGGACTGAAGGGTCCCGGGTTTGATTCCGGTCAAGGGCATGTACATTGGTTGCGGGCACATCCCCGGTAGGGGGTGTGCAAGAGGCAGCTGGTTGATGTTTCTCTCTCATCGACATTTCTAGCTCTCTATCTCTCTCCCTTCCTCTCTGTGAAATATCAATAAAATATATTTAAAAAAAAAAGAAAAAAAAGAAAAATAATTGCTATTTGATGGCAGAACAAAAACTTTAAGGACAACATATTCACTCTTTTTCTCTTCCTATAGTAGGTAACAGCTTTTTAAAGAAAATAATAAAAATAGTACTGATTTTTAGATAGGTGAGAAAAAACAGAGAGAGAGAGAAACAGTGACTTGTCGTCCCACTTATTCACTCATTGATTGATTTTTTTATGAGGCCTGTCTGGGGATGGAACCCACAATCTTGGTGTATCAGGAGGATACTATAACCAATTGAACTATTTGGCCAGGGTAGGAATGGCTTTCTTAAAGAAACAGATGATTATATTTATAGGCAAGAAAGAAAACATTTGATTGCAGGGTGTAGAGAATCTGGTATAACTATAAGTCACTGCCAAGATTTAAAAGTTGTTTTCTACAGAAACATTTGTATTTATTACTGTATCTATGGCAATTGCCTCTTAATTTTAAATGGTCTGCTGATAGACACATTACTGTGGCAAGTAGTTCTAGGATTTGACTACATGATAAATGATTAAATATCTTACCCTGTATGGTACATTGTTCTTTTATCATAAAAGAATAGTAAGTTTTGGTACTAAATGGGAGGTCCTTCCAATCGGATCTCAACTCCTTACTTCTAGTACTTGTTTCTATTATGGTTTTCTCAATATATAAAGGACTCCCACCCACCTGCAAAAAAGCCCAATCCTATCTATATAGTAAATAAATCATGGAGTTGGACAATACCATAAAAATTGGAATTATAATCAGTGGGAGAGAATCATTAAATACTTTCATTATGTGGACTTTATGCTATGAGGATTATGAAATATAAATATTATAAAATATGAAATATAAATATTATAAAATATCAAATATTTTAACTCATCATTGATCAGAAATGTTAACATACCATGATATCTGAATTGGAGTCTGTTCATCTTCAATAGGTTCTTCATCTGATGAGTCAAACTCACTAGTCTGCAATGAAATAGGCTTCAAAAGAAATTAGTCATGTTAAATAATTATAAAGAATATTTACATATCATCTTAGTATAACTGATCTTTGCTTAAACATACACTGAATGCGTATTTGCAATTTATTCAATCTGGAATGTCAAAGAGTAGCAATTGCAATAATAAATTATTGTTATTTACCGTACTATTAATAACCACAGCACTCTGTAGTAGACCTGGATTGGGAATCAAGACACCCGGCTTCTGGTGTTGGCTCTACCACGTAGAGTATAAGTGATGTCATTTTATTCTGGATCTCAGTTTTTCACAACTATAAAGTGAGACTTATTCACTCACAAACATTTCTTGGACATCTTCCTTTGCCACGTTCTGGCGACCAAAGATCCATAAAATAAACAGCCTACCTTCAGTATAGCTGGAAGCACAGACGTGTGCACCGATACAGGATATTTTAAATGCTAACATGGAAGCATAATCTAAGCATCTCAGAGCAGAAAGGGGATCGAATAACTGCTTTGGGAGCTGGAGAAAGCTTCACAGAGGAGATGCATTAACTGGGTTTTGAGGAATGAGCAGGAGATTTCAGGCAGATGGGGAAGAAGTGATGGCTATTACGACACATGGAGAGAGGGCTTGTGCATTTGGAAACAGATCAGAGCAGAGGAGGTGGAGCTAGAGATGTTTTACCTACCCCATTTGTAAAAAAAATAATAAAAAAAAATACCCCCCTTAGAGCCTAGTAGTCTGGCTGGGGTAGGAGTTTTAGGTGGAATAATAACCCGCCCTCAGCTTTGAAAAGACTGAGGTGGACTTTGCATGCTGATCTAAGGAGTTGGAACTCAGTCCTGTGGGCATCACTTCTACACGGCAGACGGTTGGGAGTTTTATAGCCCCAATAAAAACATACTACCTTTCTTCTAACCCTTAGTTGGAAACGACTGCGAGATAAAACTCAGGAAAGGCAAAGGGAGATCAGCACATCAGTCTTATTACTGAGGGTCACAGGGCTCTAAAGCAGAGGTCTGGTTGGGCCTGCCATGCCTTCGCTCCAGAACTGGAGTCACCCACCCGGCCATAGGCAGCCAGGGCCCACCGCCCAGGGCTCCCCGGGGCAGAGAGCTCCTCAGAAGGCGCTCTCCGCAGGGAGGAGGGCAGGGAGGGATGGGCTACCTGCGTCCGGCTCCTCCCAAACCTCGGGGCACCCGTGGAGGCGGCGGCCAGCTCCTGTGCCAACACAGGGCCAACGCGGGGAGGCGAAGGGTCACCAACCACCTAAAGGCCGTTCCAGCCCTGACGCCGTGTTCTACACCGGCCTCGCTTGTGACAGGGGAACATTCCAGAGCCGGCCTGGGCCGAGGGTCTGAGGTGCTTTGGACCCGGCCGGACTGTCGTTAACTCAGACGAAGGCCCGTCGTCAGCGAGTTGTCAACCTCAGTGGCAGGTGATGGGAGCTTCTTGCATGGATCTGTTTTTTTTTTTCCTTTTCCCCCCTCCCCTTTAAAAGCAGTTTTGTTGATTCAAGATGTTCAGTGTGCGGGGCCCACTCAGCCAATCCGCCTCAGATTCACGGCTCCCCCAGACCCAGGGATCCCGAGCCCCGGGGAAAGGCGCGCAGGGAGCCGGGGTGGCCCGGGGGGTGGTGACAGCGGTGGCCACACCACGAGCGGGGACTGGCAATCGTCTTCCCTGAATGTTTCCCCCCCGTCCTCGGCGAGGACAGCCCCCCGGGGCCCAGGCAGCCCCGCTGCATCTCTGGGGGCTGGGTGTCCGGCAGACGGAGACCCCGAAGCGCTCTGTGCCTCAGTTTCCTCAGGAAAACGGGCGTGGCGGCCGCGAGACTTCGAAGAACCCCGCAGGCGACAGCCCAGCCCTCAGCCGGCGCCCCGGTCCTCTCGGCCGCCGGCCGCCGCCCCCGCCGGCCCCGGGAGGCGCCACCTCCCCTCCCAAAACGGTCGCCGCGCGAGTCGTCGCGCCACCAAGACCGGGATGTCCAGAGGCCCGAGGACTTGGGGAGCGGGGTAAAACCGAGGCCCGGAACACACTGACGTCGCTCCTACAGGAAGAGGGAGAGCCAGCTCCAGAAGCCAGGGCGGCGGCTTCCGCCCGCCCCGGTGGCCTCGCTCCTCAGAGCCTCGGCCCGACTCACCGGCTTCATCGCGGCCAGCCCCACGTCGCGACCCGCCGCCTTCTCCCTCCGGCCGCAGCAGGGTCTCACCCCGCGACGGACCCGCCCCTTCGATCAGCTCATTGGTGCATCCCTTTGTGAGGTGGGGCGCGGTGTCTTCTAGGAGCCAATCACGCCCTCGCCCTGCTTCTTACCCCGCCCCCCCAGGCGCCTCTGACCGCTCATTGGTTCCCAGGCGGCCTTTGAAAGACGCGCGGGAGGAGGGCCCTGTTGAACCTGATTGGCTGGGCGGGCGCCCTCCTCCCGCCGGTTGGGAGGACGGAGGTGGCGGGGGACTGAGAGGAGCAAGAGCTGTTTAAAGACTGCCTCCGCGCTTTGGCAATGCAGGCGAGCCAAGCTTCCTCTTGGCAGGGTTTCCAGGTGTCTTCAGGGTGGGAAATTTTGTTTGTTTCCTTAAAAACAAACAAAAAACCCCCACAAACACACACACACACACCCAAAAAATTGTGCTAGGCATAGGAAGAGTGGGGGAGGCGCTACCCTGAAGCATCAGTATGAAAACACTACATCCCATAGACTTTCTAATTATGGTCCTATCTAGTCCTACAAATACTATGGAGATAGCTAAAAATACAGACTATAAAGATAACACTGTATGTGTGACATTGATGTTCTTTACCATTACAGGATCTAGACAGGTTAGGGTGTAGCTCAACCTTCCTGATCACTAAAATATGAATGAAATAATGTTGTGTGAAGGGAAGATAAAAAGTCTCCAGATGGTTCCAAAGCACCAGTGTTTCTTAACATAATCAGTTACAATCTATCAAAAATGTGATTCGTTTCTCCCCCATTCGCCAGTCCCCATTTTTCTGGCCAAGGGGAAGGGAAGTCACCAGGAGCAGTATTACCTGTAGAGCTGACAAAAATATGCAGAAGTTTCAGCTCCCTGACACACTGTTGTGAAAATCAGTGTGTGACGAGCTAGCACAGTTTGACTTAAGAGACTGAAGTAGTCAGGGTTCTCCAGAGAAACAGAACCCATAGCATATATACATAAAGAGATTTATCTTAAGGAACTGACCTCCACAGTTGTGGAGGCTTGGTGAGTCCAAAATCCTTGGCTACGGAGGTTGGGGGACTGGAGACTCATAAAGGAGTTTTGGTTGGAGTTCAAAGGTGGTCAGTCTGTTGTAGAACCAAGACTAGTTGATGTTGCATGTGAAATCCAAAGGCTGTTGCAAAATGACCCTTGCCTTTTTGTTCTATTCAAGGTTTCAGCTGATTGAACCAAACTTACCCACATTATAGAGGGAAGTCAGCTTTATTTAAAATCCATCAATTTAAATATTAATCCCATCCAAAATACACCCTCACGGAGCCCTGGCTGGGTAGCTCAGTTAGAGTGTATCCCAATACACCAAGGTTGTGGGTTCAATCCTCAGACAGGGATCAAATGATGAATGCATAAATAAGTGGAACAACAAGTTAATATTTCTCTCTCTCTCTCAAAATAAATAATAATAATAATAAAGCAATCAACTTAAAACAAAAACATCCTTTCAGAAACATCCAGAATAATGTTTGACAAAATATCTGGGCACCATAGCACAACCAAATTGACACATAAAATTAGCCAAACAGACATATTGGATTTGATCCATTCATCCAGTAAATATTATTGAGCGCCATCTGTGTCCTAGGTATTATTCATAGTGCTTAGAATACTGGAGAGAACTAAACAAAATCCTTTATGCAGCCCACTTGCTCTTGGGGGAGACAGGTAGTGATATGTGCGGTGAAGAAAAATTTAAACACCTGGAGCCTGATGATGACTATTCTAGGCAGAAAAGTCAAAGAAGGCATCTTTGAGGAGGTGCTATTTGAGAAACACCCAAATGAAGAGAGTGAACCATTTGACTATTTAGGGGGAGAGGTTTCAATCTGTCTTAAGAATGAAAAGGTATAAAGGCCCTGCAGTGGGAATATACTAGGTGTGTTCAAGGAATGGGAGGAGCTGATTAAGTGAGGTGAAGAGCGATAGGACGTGAACCTGGGCCTTGTGTTGGGTTTAAGATTTTCTTTTCTGAAGGATTACAGAGGGTTCAAAGAAAGACTAGGCTCTGGGCTTTAGGCAAGGCGATGCACGTCTCTGAATGACACAAGGGAACAAATGCCCTCTTGGTGGGCTTCAGGATGTTGATATTCCCTCACTTCTTAACTCCTGCCTTCTCTCTACTCCTCCCAGAGTTGGCTCTATAGATCCTTTAATCTTTAGCACCAGGTGTCCCTGTCATTTCCTCAGAACAGACTCCCCGCCCTTGGAATGAAGTTCTAGCTTCTTCCAGTATTGTGCAAATTCTACCACCTCTGGCCTCAGCTGGATGTGAACAGTCTGAATCTGTCTAGCTCCTGCTGATTCTGCAGAGAGGAGAGAAAGAGTGAGCTCTGGTCCCATGAGAAGTGGGTAGAGGGCTGGAATATTTCAACTTCTGTTTGTTTTCTCTAACAGAACTGTGTCCAGGCTTTCTCTTTCTCTACCTGAAGACAACAAACACATCTCACCTCTATGATGTAGCCTTTGCTTGTTGTTTTATTTTGGTTCAGAGGTTGGCAAACTTTGGCCCATGGATCAGATCACATAGGCCTGTTTCTGTAAAGTTTTATTGGAATACAACCATACTCATTTGTTTAACTATTGTCTATGGCTGCTTCTGTACTATAATGGTAGAAATGAGTAGATGCAACAGGAATTGTATAACTTGCAAAATCTAAAATATTTACTGCCTGGTCCTTTACAGAAAAAGTTTGCCCTCCTCTGCAATGTAGTCTATGAGAGAAATGTATATTTCTTTCTAATAACATGACTTTAAGTTTACTAGCAAAGATTTCTGGCTTTTTTATGCTACAATGTTCTTCTCTGTATGTCTTGGTCCCTTGATTATTGAGGGTCCCACATAAACTAACAAGGCCTCTGGCTGAGCCATCTGGTTAACGGCACCATAGTAAGCTGGTTCCTCTTTAATCCCCAAGATTCTTTCCTGAGAGGGGGAGTAGGAGTGTAAGTTCAGCTCGCCACACCTGTAGTCTGTAGTTAATTTTTTTTTGGTGTGTGACTCATAGCTGTTAACAGAATTGTATGTGATCAAAACAATGTGGAAGATTTTTCCAAACTACCAAATGAAAAAGTGTTAACACATGTTCATAGACAGGAGTGGTTTGAGAAATACTCAAAGGGAAATGAAACATGACTGCCATCAGTAGTTACACTTGGATGTATGTTTTACAACAGATCTATATTTAAGAATATTTTCATATTAATATGAATGGATTTGACATGTGGGTTAGGGAGAGAACATTGGAAACTTAGATGCAATTTGGAGAGAACATACTTCCTCCCTCTTGACACGATGAGTTTAAGAATTTCTGTTGTAGCCGAAACCGGTTTGGCTCAGTGGTAGAGCATTGGTCTGCGGACTGAACGGTCCTGGGTTCGATTCTGGTCAAGGGCATGTACATTGGTTGCGGGCACATCCCTAGTAGGGGGGTGTGCAAGAGGCAGCTGGTCGATGTTTCTCTCTCATTGACGTTTCTAGCCCTCTCTCTCTTTCTCCCTTCCTCTCTGTAAAATATCAATAAAAATATATATATTAAAAATATATTAAAAAAAGAATTTCTGTTGTAATGACCATCAGATACAATATATGACATTCTCAGTAGACATGTGTTATTTTCCCATTGTTTATCTCTCTGTTGAATTTACCCTTTCCCATTTCATGTGGTCTTGTTGGGCATGTAACTGGGACTGACCAATACATGTGTCTTATTCCTCTGGTCACAGTTATTAATGCAGGGACTGCATATAACCCATGCTTCCTGGTCTTGTGAGCTTTGGTTGCTCTTATTTTCTTCTTTCCCTTCCTAAGATTTCTGCTTTTCCCCAGGAGGATGCTGAGTTCTAATTGACCCCAGATAATTAGAGTAGATTGTGAAATTTATTTGAAATATCACTTAAAATTTAAAATGACATTGCATTTTGTAATTGGAATAGATTGTATTTTTCATAACACTTTTACTCACCTTAGCTGCTCTTCTGCAATGTGGCTTTATCAGGAGGTAGAGTATAATATTTCTGCTTTTGAATGTGGACTGGCCTTAGGCACCAGCTTGAATGTAGCAGAAGTGACAAATGATAAGCTTGTTAAGAGTTCATATTTCATGTAACCAGAACCCAATTCAAGAAATAGATTATCAGCCCCCCAGAAGTTTCCTTTATGTCCCTGTCAACTGTCCCTCATAAGGTTAGCTATGTTTTGACTTCTAACTCTATTGCTTAATTTTGCTTGCTTAGGAGTTGTAGCTAAATGGAAGCTTTTGTATATGGTTTCCTTTGCTCAGCTTTATGTTTGTGAGATTCATTCATGTTGTGTAGTGTAGTTGTACTTGTTTATTTTAATGGCAGTATTTCATTATTTGAATATACTGAAATTTACTTATCTAATTTGCGGTGGCTAGACATTGAGGAGTTTCCAGTGTTGGGCTATTATGAATAGGGCTGCTATAAATATTCTTGTCCGTGTCTTTTGGTAAAAACATGAATCCATTTCTGTTGGGTACGTACTAGGAGTAGAAGTGCAAATGTTCATCTTTAGGGACACTACCAGTTTTCCAAAGAGTTTATACCAATTCACACTCACACTGGCTCTGTGTTAGAATTCTAGCTCAACATCTGTGATAACATTTGGTATTGCCTTTCTTCTTCATCTTAGCCATGTGGTGAGTAAGTCATTTTATTTTAAAGCAGCATCTAATTTCCAATTGTTGAAAGACTAACACTAATCAGTTATATATCAGACAGAATCAGTAGATGCAATTCTTTTTTTTTTAAATTGATTTTTTACAGAGAGAAAGAGAGAGGGATAGAGAGTTAGAAACATCGATGAGAGAGAATCATCTATCAGCTGCCTCTTGCACACTGGGGATGTGCCCGCAACCAAGGGCACACTGGGGATGTGCCCGCAACCAAGGTACATTCCCTTGACTGGGCTTGAACCTGGGCCTTTCAGTCCGCAGGCTGATGCTCTATCCACTGAGCCAAACCGGTTTCAGCAGTAGATGCAATTCTTTAAGAGGTAGAAAATGATTATAATATTTAGAATGTATGGGAAATGTTTCTATATTATGTGTTAACTAGAGGCCTTGTGCACAAAATTCATGCGTGGGAAGGGGGGGTCTTTCAGCCCAACCTGTACCCTCTCCAATCCAAGAGCCGTTAGAGGATGTCCTACTGATGGCTTAGGCCCATTCCTCTTGGTTCTCTGCTCTCTGAGGGGCCTGGCTGTCCTCTGTCTTTGGGGCCTGGGAGCTTCACCGCCACCTCCACCATGAGAATGGAGCTGCTATGCTCTGCTGTCCACTCTCTGTCTGCCAGGCCTGGGGGCTTTGTGGCTGCCACCACACTAAGGAAGCCGCCACTCCAGGGGCAGGGCTGAGGGAACTGGGTGCCTCCATCTTGTGGTATGGGTGCTGCCATTTTTGTGGCAGAGCGACTATTAATTTGCATATCACCCTTTTATTAGATAGGATTAGCATGTGTTGATCTTTTTCTGCGTTATTTTATAAATTCAAGCATCATTGGATGTATATATTTGGGTGATTTATGCCTACTTTTGACCATAAAAACTACTGATAAGAACTGAGAGGCCCCACGTTAAGAAGGTTCCCAAACTTAAACAACATCAAGGAGTATTGTCTCTGGCTCTTCAGCTCTCACTTGCTGAGATAATGTCTCTGATCACTGCCCAACCCTGGGTCGGTTTGACACCACACTGACACCCACTGAAGGTGCTGTGACTACCCACTGATATCCCACCCAACTACCGTGTCAGCTGCACCTTCTCTGTTGCTGCTGAAATTGCTGACAGATGATTTTACTAACCCTTAATATGTAATATCTCATGGAAAGTTTTAATGAAACAGCTCTTTTTAGTTTCACTGACTTTTGAAAGCCATGGAACCTGGGTCACAAGACGCTGGGTCCAGCTACCACTGGGTAGAACATCTCTCCTCTCTGGCTCTGTCTCGATGTCATTGAACCCAATTTGTGTCCTTTGACTTGTCCCTTAGAGTGAGTTACTTCCCAGGAGTACCCTGGCCTCTCCTGAAAGTATCCCTAGCAAGGTTATCTCACTCTCTGCCATCTGGACTTGAGGGCTTGTGCTGGGGTTCTTGTTCCAGCATTAAGAAGGGTTCAGCAACCTGGAGAAAGGCTGTGTGTAGATTAAGTAGGTGTCCAGAGATGAAAGATAATTTTGAAAGGCATTGGGGGTCAGAGGAGCCTAGCAGAAGGAGCTAAGTTCTTAGTTCCCCTTGTTTCAGGACCCCTTGCTTTTTATTAACACAAATTGTCCTAAGGTAAGGTGGATGTATACACTTCAAAGGGTAGGGTTTCATACAGAAGCATTGGTCAGTATGGGGAATAGCCTATGGCTGTTCAGGTATTTGACCAACAGGAGGCAATAACATGTAGATTAAGATGCCCTGAGCTGTCTGGAAGCAAACAATCATCCTATTCAGGTTTGGGGGAAATGCCTTTAAGCCAGTTGTCGGCAAACTTATTAGTCAATAGAGCCAAGTATCAACAGTACAACGATTGAAATTTCTTTTGAGAGCCAAATTTTTTAAACATAAACTTCTTCTAACACAATTTCTTCAAAATAGACTTGTGCAGGCTGTGGTATTTTGTGGAAAAGCCACATTCAAGGAGCCAAAGAGCCGCATGTGGCTCACAAGCTGCAGTTTGAAGATCACAGCTTTAAGCCATTCCAACAGGTGACAACATAGGTGAGTCAGCCCTTGTTGAGTCCCCAAGTTCCATCAACCTTTTGATGAAACTCTTGACAGCAATTATGACATGCTGGAACTGGCTTCCGGCAGGTTTGGTCTCAAGCTTAGGGTGCTTGCATGTCCCGGTCGGCCAGGGTTAATCCTGGTTTATGACTGTTGTACTGACATTATTATTAACAGCTCTTCCTTTTACTTTCAAGTCCAGGCTTGGATGGTAAATTGTACGGTCACCATCTCTCAAGCCATGTCTAGGAAAGTTTTCCAGAGGTAAAACAGAACCAACAGTACATTTTAGAACAGTCAAGAAAAAAATATGTAGAAAAGAATCTGAACTCCAAAGGCTGGTGTTGGCGTGACCTGCCTATTCGCTGGCAGCCTCTGGGCTCCACCTACAGGCCCTTCTCTGCTCTGACCCTGGATGGAAAGAGCTGGAATAGACAGACTGCTCTGAAAGGCAGTGGAGGTTAATCCTTATGGTGGTGGGCCCTCCAGCATGCCCTCTGCCCAGTTTTTCCAATCTTCCTTCTGCGGTTTCCCTGAGACAGTTTGTTTTGTTTCCATCTTTGTTCAGCATGGGGTCCTACTAGTAATTATCTTGCCATTCCCCTAACCCTGGCCAGCCTTGGAACTGCTCCTGGCCCCTGCCCCATTGTCAGATGGGTCCTGCTATCCACTGCCAGCTTTGCCCACCTAGCCTGTCCCACCCTGGTGCCTTCCCACTTTTTGGAAGCCATCTTATTACCTATTATTGCATGTACAATGTACCTATGAGAAAGGGCAGGGGCACTGAAGTCAAGTGACCTGGATTCAAAAGACCCTGACTTCTGAGCTCAGTGATGAATCAGTCATCTGGGGCTAGACCAATCTCTGGGAAAATAAGATTTCTGAACTTGAAGAATCAAGGCTCTGCCTAAGAGAAGCTGGGGAAGTGAGCCTGGGTCAGCTGGCTTGATTTTTCAGCCTTGTACTAGGAGAAAGTTTGGGTGGCTCCTGAAGCTGGGCCACTCACCTCTCCCAGTCACTCTACAAGCCTGGACAGCTTCTTACAGGGCAGTGTCAGTAGCACCTCTTCCTCATCTCATTTCCGTGGTTTTGGGGAAACCAATTTGAGAAATTTGCCAGGGATGGAGAAAGAATCATATATACATGAAATATATATATATATATATATATATATATATATATATATATATATATAATTTTTATTTTTATTTATTGATTTATATATATATTATTTTTATTTTTATTTATTGATTTTTAGATAGAGGAAGGGAGAGGGACAGAGAGATAGAAACATCGATGAGAGAGAAACATATCAGTCGGCTGCCTCCTGCACACCCCCTCCTGGAGTTTGAGCCTGCAACCAGGGCATATGCCCTGACCAGAATCGAACCAGTGACCTCTTGGTTCATGGCCTGGCAAGAATCTTCTCTTAGGTCTCTGTCTTTCAGTAATACTTAGTTAATTTTCAAGCTAACCTAAGGAGAAAGAGCATCATTTCCATCACTTTGTCCTGAAGTGAATTCAGAATGAGTTGGAAACATGTGCGTTATAAGCATCCATACTAATGGCCTATAAGATAAAACAGAAACTGGAAGGCCCACCAGATAATAGCTGTTCTTCCTGGAATGGGAGATGGCAGTGGAGAAAAGGAGGGTTTCAGTAAACATCTCTCTCCTGTGCCGCAATCCCCAGTGAGGGACTCCGGTCTGATGAAATGAGTCAGGTTTGCAGTTATTACGGTATATTGCAAACATTTTTCGGCATTCGGAATGACCGGTGTCTCCGTGGATTTGGCCAGTTCCTGGCAATTATGGCCTTGGCTGCGAGGAGAAAGCAGTGTGCCAAATGCCTGGAATGACGGTCCACGTCTGAGCGGCTTTCAGTCTGGGAGGGATGTTGCTCAAACACCTCGTTCCTTCCCGCGGTGCCAAATCCTGGTAACAGTTCTGTCCTTTAAATGTGTTTATCCTGAAACTTGCCCAGAAAGGATATGGCCACATCCCTTGCTTCTGCATCAAACACCTGGGGGACCCTGCATGGATTTTTACAGGGTCTGCCTGCCGCTTGGTCCAGAAGTTTCCTGTCTAGGGCCTTAATCTGAAAATCACATTCAGAACCTAACATGTTAGATGGATTATCAGAAAACACCGATTTGTTTCGAGACTGTTAAATCTGGAGGCTGGGCTAAATCCCAGACTGAGTTGTGGCGTTCAGCTCCAGTTTTATTTGAGTATGAACCAACCTGTTCTCAATTGTAGCTGATTCCCACGTGTTCTTTGTGCTTCAGCCCGTTATTAAGAAGAGAGGCTGTGGCGTGGCACGTTCTGTTTAGCAGTGGAAGCTGTGGAACAACCAAACACTCTGCAGGAACATGAGCAAGAACCATCCTGGCATAGATGGCAAGGATTAGAATGTGTGCTCTCCGAGGCAGGACTTTCTGTCTGTCTTGGGGATGACTGTTCACAGTACCTAGACAATAAGTGGGTGAATAATTACAATTCGCCCTCTTCTGAACTGCATAGTAAATATCACTTCCCCACATTATTTATTCTCTTATTTTCCTCATGGTTTTTTTTTTTTTTTAAATTCAATTAGACAGAGGGCAGTTAAAAGCACTTCTTTACTAAATGAAGCAAATTGCAAGTAAATATGGCCGCCTTACCTGGGACCTGGTGTGTGCTTGTCAGTCTTTTCATTTATTCCTGCCTCCCTTCCTCCCCTAACTTCCACACTCTCCTCAAGAAGTACTCCCCCTCTCCTGGCTCAACCTTTGGCCTGGCCTTCCTCACAGAGTAAAACTTGTCTGCATCTGTAATATTATCATTATTTTTAAAAATATATATTTTACTGATATTTTACAGAGAGGAAGGGAGAGAGATAGAGAGCTAAAAACATCGATGAGAGAGAAACATCAACTAGCCGCCAGTGTATATGCCCTTAACCGGAATCGAACCCGGGACCTTTCAGTCCGCAGACCGACGCTCTATCACTGAGCCAAACCAGTTTCGGCTGCATCTGTAATATTATGTGGCCATGAAAATACTCACCTCTTTTCCTCTAGTTTGAATGAGGCATCCGTTCTATATAAGACAGACCTCCTCCCTTCATTGAATCTTGAAGCATGAGTTACTTAATCTCTTTTTAAAAAATATATTTTAATTGATTTCAGAGAGGGGGGAGAGAGATAGAAACATAGATGATGAGAGGGAATCATTGATCAGCTGCCTCCTGCACGCCCCATACTGGGGATGAAGCCTGCAACCAGGGCATGTGCCCTGACCGGGAAGCGAACCATGACCTCCTGGTTCAAAGGTCGATGCTCAATCACTGAGCCATGCTTGCTAAGCATTACTTCACCTCTTTTCTGCCTTCTCCTTGCTATTGGCTTTCTACTGAAGAGTTTAAGTATTACCAATATTAAAACAAACACATACACGAATAAAACAGGACAATAAAACCCAAGCCCTCCAATCTAGTCCCATCTCACTTTTCCCCTCAGAGCCTAGTTTTTTGTTTTTCTTTTTTAAAATATATTTTATTGAATTTTTACAGAGATGAAGGGAGAAGGATAGAGAGCTAGAAACATCGACGAGAGAGAAACATCGACCAGCTGTCTCTTGCACACCCACTACTGGGGATGTGCCCACAACCAATGTACATGCCCTTGACCGGAATCGAACCTGGGACCTTTCAGTCTGCAGACCAACATTCTATCCACTGAGCAAACTGGTTTCAGCAGAGCCCAGTTTTTCAATAGAAAGGTCTGCATTCAGAGATTTCTCACTTTTTTTAAAACCAAAAACGACCTATTATCCTTTGTGAAATTAAACAAGAGAAAAAATTCTTTCAAAAGGAAAATCTGAAATCAGAAAATATGTATCCTATTTAAGAATAGAACTATATATGTTTTTCTTCTTTGCTAGTTAGATTTCTTAGGATAAGAGCATAAATCCAAAATAAAATTGCATTTTATTATTTCAATTTGGTAAAATCTCTTGACAACAAAGGAGAAAAATACAAGAACAATCTCTTATTGCAAAAATTGTTTATAATCCAAGAGGAAATACATGTTTGGACTCTTTGTACAGAGGTTTGTTTTAAGGTTGGTGGACTGAAGGTGAAACTAAATAATGGTCCTTAAATGGAACCAGTTGGTATAAATGAACCAGCAGGATGTTTGTTAATCTTTTTTCTTTTTAAAATATTTTTATTGATTTCACAGAGAAAGGGGAAGGGAGAGATAGAAACATCAATGATGAGAGAGAATCATTGATCGGCTGCCTCCTGCACACCCCCTACTGGGGGATCGAGCCCACAACCCGGGCATGTGCCCTGACGAGGAATTGTCCTGTTTCATAGATCAACACTCAGCCACTGAGCAACACCAGCCAGGTGCCTTTTCAACTTTTTGGGGCCCTTTCTCTTTGTCTCCTCTGCCAAGGCCTCAAATCAGATCTTACCAGTTCTCACCTGAAATACTGAAACAATTTTCCACCTGCCTCTTTGCTTCTGCTCATATACTTCTCCGCTGCATTCTCCACATGAATCATTTGTTGAGACCAGAGGGATCATTTTAAGATGCAAACCTGTTCATATCCTTTCCCTACTGAAGACCCTTTAACTAGCTTTCCTAGCTTTCCAGGAGCATAGCACAAAGATTATTTGTTAGTTGGCGCCCTCTGCCTAGACTACGTATCTTAGCTTTCTTGGGGGTTCTCAGACTCAAAGGCCTACACTGGAGGTTACAGTGGGGACTAGAAGGGGAATGAAGAGTTTATAACCCCATCTAAAGGGGACATTCTTTTTTTTTTTTAAATCCTCACCTGATGATACTCTTGCATTGATCTTTCAGAGAGAGTGGAAGAGAGAGGAAAAGACAGAGAGAAACATCGATGTGAGAGAAACACATCGACTGGCTGCCTCCCTCAGGAGCCCCAACCAAAGCCCGGGCCAGGGGAGGAGGCCACAACCGAGGCACGCGCTCTTGACCAGAATTGAACCTGAGACTCTTTGGGCCGACACTCTGTCCACTGAGCCAAGCCAGTCAGGGCTAAAGGGGACATTCTTTAGCTCCATCCAGTTGTTGCTCGGTGGGAATTTGGGCCCCGTACAACCAAATCAGCCCCCACCCCCCCTTTTTTTTTCAGGAGAAGCTAGATTTTTAGGTTAAACGTTCTGTTTATTAAAGGTTGGAAACTAATTTAAAATGTTAAAGACATTGGTGGTAGTTCATTATGAAAGTGAAAAAGAAAAACAAACACATGATCTGTGGACCAAATTAAACACAGCTGTGTAAGATTGTGCAAGATTGATGTCCGCGCCTACAGCCTCTCCCCTTTCTGCATTATAGCCACATGGGTCTGCTTCCAGGGCCCCGAGCGTGTGGAGTGCCCCTCGCCCCTTGTTTTGCTGGCTCTCTTGGTTTGGAATGCTCTTTCCTCCTTCCACGACGCCAACCCTCCCCCAGTCTTTTCCCAACGACATGGAAATAATTAATCTTTCTTTGTCAGGACTTCTCTCTGAAGCGTTTCCTGACATGTCTTTACCCCACTTTACCGAGAACCAAGTCTTCTACCTCTGCACTGGGCCTCTTTTTAGTTTTGGTTTTTATTTGTTCCCATGATGCAATCTCTAGAGTTTACGCTGCAAGGGGACAGGTGCCATGTCTAATTTATCCATGTATCCCCAAGTGCCTAGCACAGTAATGGGCCCTCAGTAGGCACTTCATAAATATTTGTTGAATGAGTAAAATACACAGTGGTTATTTGCCAAGAGGTATGCTTTCTAAAATGGGCACCCACTTTAATTTTTATCAACAAATACCAAAATGTTATTTTATGGCTGAAAGCTATGGTTGGAATATCATTCCCCAATCTTTATAAATATTGATACCTCTTTTGGAAACTAGTCTCCAAAGATGGCTACCAATGAAGCATGCATCCCAGTATTCTTGATCTGATGTGATTCCCTTTCCTAGAATCTGGGCTAGCCATGTGGCTTGCTTTTTGACCCATAAATGAGGTGGAAGGGACACTGCATGACTTCCAAGGCTGAGTCATAAAGAAGTCTTCCATTTCTGTCTGAGTTTCTTGGAATGCTTGCTCTTGGGACACTCTGTTTGGAAACCCAGCTGCTGTGCGGTGTGGAGCTCATGTCACATGAAGAGGCCATATGTAGGCCATTTACAGACCCCTGCTGGGCTCTCAGCCAATAGCGAGCATCAACTGCCAGCATGGGAGTGGGGCATATTGCACGTTCAGTCCAACTGAGCCTTCAGATTGAAACCATAGCCAACGTTGCACAGCAACTACATGGCACCAAGTAGGAATCATCCCCTGAGTTCATTCCACCCACAAAGCTGGGTGATAATAATAAAACCACTGTTTTATCAAATTAATTTTAATTTAATTACTTTGTTATGCAGCAGTGGATAGCCAGAATACCTTGGAAGTGAATAAAATATTATGCTTGAAATTGCATATCAAGAAGAATTTAACTCTTTAAACTCATTATAACTGACCTTGGATTTCTGTGCTACTTTATTTCACAAATAACCTGCTTGACCTCACACTTCAATGGGAATTTTAAAATGTGCAGTTAACTGATAACATTTTCATTTTTATCAAAAAGTCTTTGTTAAGCTGAGGCCAGTTTTGCTCAATGGATAGAGCATCAGCCTGCAGACTGAAAGGCCCCAGATTTGATTCTGGTCAAGGGCACGTACCTTGGTTGCAGGCACATCTCCAGTAGGGGGTGTGCAGGAGGCAGCTGCTCGATGTTTCTCTCTCATCGATGTTTCTAGCTTTCTATCCCTCTCCCTTCCTCTCTGTAAAAAATCAATAAAATATATTTAAAAAAAGTCTTTGTTAAGTTCTCTAACAGATTCATACACATAAAATCCTTATGCAGCGAATAACATGATGATGAAAAATTACATCCTAGAATAGCCAGTGCATTTTTCCTTTTATGAGAATGAAGTTATAGGAAATATTTTATTTAAAAAAATATTTTATTGATTTTTTTTTTTTTTACAGAGAGGAAGAGAGAGGGACAGAGAGTTAGAAACATCAATGAGAGAGAATCATTAATCAGCTGCCTCTTGCATACCCTCTACTGGGGATGTGCCCGCAACTAAGGTACATGCCCTTGACCAAAACTGAACCTGGGACCTTTCATTCTGCAGGCCGATGCTCTATCCACTGAGCCAAACCGGTTTTGGCAGGAAATATTTTCTATGGTCCTTTCTAGGTAGCAGTTATTTATTAGTAAAATAACCTATGCCAGGTTTTAGTCATTAAGGTTTTTTGTTTTGTTTTGTTTCCTTATGTTGGATAGTGCTCTTTCACTGATTTGAAAATTAAGCTATAATTCACATACAGTGTAACTCACCCTTTGTCATATACAGTTTTGCAAGTTTTGAAAAATGTATACAGATGTGTAACACTAGCACACACTCAAGGTACAGAACAGCACCATCACCCCAAAAATCCCTGTGCCCCTTTGTAGCCAGGCCTCCTCCTTGGCCACTGATTTTTTAAATGATTATTTATTGAGGTGAAATTCCCATAACAAAAAATTAACCATTTTAAAGTGAAGAATTCAGTGGCAGTTAGTACATTCACAATGTTGTGCAACTACCACCTCTGTCTAGTTCCAAAACATTTCCATTACTTCAAAGCAAAACTCCTTTCAATTTTATCTCCTATTCCCTCCTCTCCCAGCCCCTGGCAATCACCAGTCTCTATTCTGTTTCTATGGATTTATCCATTCTACATATTGTATCTGAATGGAATCGTACAATAAATATGTGACCTTCCTCTGTTTGGTTTCTTTCACTTAGCGTGATGTTTTTTTTGTTTTTTTTTTGGGGGGGGGTTCATCTCCTTTGTAGTACCGATGAGCACTTCTTTACTTTTTATGGCTGAATAATAGTCCTCTTTTCGGATATGCTCTGTTTCCTTGTCCCAATAATTTTGCCTTTGCAAGAATGTCATGTTAATGAAATCATATAATCTGTGTAGCTCTTGAGTCCAGGGAGCTGTTTGATTTTTGCTTTTAGATGGTATGGGTACCTTCAAATAGCTCCATCACTGTGAAACTTTCTTTCTAATGGTTCTGTGTGAACATGGTATTCCGGGGTCAGAACTTGTATGTACCCTCCTCTCTTTTGCTTCATTGGAATTTCTCCTTTTTACGTTGAGGCCCTTTTCAGGGCCTGGACACATGACATTAGACATCATCGCTTTATTTATTTATTTTTTAAAATATTTTTTAATTGATATTTTACAGAGAGGAAGGGAGAGAGATAGAGAGTTAGAAACGTCGATGAGAGAGAAACATCAACCAACTGCCTCTTGCACACCCCCTACCAGGAATGTGCCCGCAGCCAAGGTACATGCCCCTGACCAGAATCGAACCTGGGACCTTTCAGTCCGCAGGCCGACGCCCTACCACTGAGCCAAACTGGTTTCGGCACATCATCGCTTTAGAGAAAGGTTGGTGGTGTGAAACCAGAGAACATGAGAGTCTAACTGTTCACATTAAATTAAAAAGTCACTTTATAGGTATAAGTAAGCTTTGTGAAGAATACTTAAGGAGTCAGGTTTCTCCCCCTTGAGACACCGAAGAAAGAGCTATGGATCAAGGAGGTGAGATATAGGCAGAAGTAACAGGAGGTGCTGCTGTTGGAGGAAGCAGTAGCCTCACCCACTGCCCTTGTGGAGGGCATGTGTTGGGGGAGGGGCAGCAGATCTGTAAGGGAATATGAGGACAGAGGGAGTTTCTGATTACGGCCAGCGTGGGGGTCTGGGAAAACAAGGCAGATGCTGGGGAGATATCCCTGAAGAAGTGTAGGTAAGGCAGGAGGATGTGGCAACTAGAGAGGACCTCAGCAGCTGCCTGAGAGTGTGACCCCAACGGGGTCACCTTCAGAAAGGTTACCCTGTTTCATATCACTGGGGGAGGGCTTGGAAGTTAGCCAAGAGTGAGAGAAAGAGCAGGGGAGCCTGAGGGTCTCTCAGTAGGGAGACCAGCCATGGTGAGAGTATGTACTGAGTGGCTGGGCACCAGATGGGGAACGCAGCCCCCTCAGCAAGTACTGGCCTGCAGGGTCATTCATCAGAGCTGAGACCAAACGGGCTGCACATCTCAGCAGAAGGCAGTGTGGGGCCGATGATGGCAACGAGGGACGCGATGCCTTCTCCTGGTGTCTTGATGCCGAAGGAAGCCCTGCAGCTTAAGAAACACACAGGGATAAAGAAGGGGAGGAGAAACTGTTCTTAAACTTGAAATGGCTAACTGTATTTAGAACTAGTGAGGGGTGTAGTTTCTGCCATTAGGTGGAATTGGAGCTTCAACTAGAGAATATGGATATAGTAGACTTATTAGCCTTTCTGTGCCTCAGTCTTTTCATCTGGTAAAGAGAGGGGGCAAGCATAGTACCTCCTCAGAGGGTTATTGTGAGGGTTAAATGAACAAATATGTGCACAGTATCAAGGCCAGGGCAAAGCAAACACTTACTACATGTTAACTCTCATTATCTGCAAAACACACTACATGTAGACCACAAGCAAACAAACTGAAAGACAGAAAGCGATAGGAAGATAGGCATTCTTTGAAAATCTTATCTGCTGTGGTTCTGTGCTATGGTGCAGGTGACCCAGGAAATCAGAGTTCCTGCCCTTTGGAACTTTCAGTTTAAGACATAATCCAACCTGACAGCCCCTCCTGTTGTTGCTGGAGCTGAATTATCAATAAACATTGACTGCATGCCCAGATAATAAAATGGCGACAGCAAGAAGCCTGGCTGGTTATTTCAGGTATGGCTTTGAGGCCGAAACCGATTTGGCTCAGTGGATGGAGCGTCGGCCTGCGGACTCAAGGGTCCTGGGTTCTATTCCGGTCAAGGGCATGTGCCTTGGTTGCAGGCACACCCGCAGTGGGGGGCGTGCAAGAGGCAGCTGATCAATGACTCTCTCTCATCGATGTTTCTAGCTCTCTATCTCTCTTCCTTCCTCTCTGTAAAAAATCAATAAAATATATTAAAAAAAATCAGGTATGGCTTTTAGGATCTCTGCCTTGGGGATAGGGAGATTGGTTCCTTAGATCTTGCTCTCAACTTTATGGGCTTAGTTTATCAATTTACCCAGAGTCCTCTGCTTTTCTCTCTCTCTCTCTCTCTCTCTCTCTCTCTCTCTCTATATATATATATATATATATATATATATATATATATATATATATATTTTACATGTAAAAATAGTTTATATTCAACTCTTTAGACCTTTAAAAGATGTATTGATCAATTTGGTAATAGCATATTATTGTAAGTGTTGTTGCTAGTAACTAGTAGCCAAAATAGGATATGTGATGTAGTTTTCCTTGTGACTTCCTTGCTCACCCTTATTTTGCCCATCCTAACTTTTTGTTGTTGTTTGTTTTGTTAATACTCACCTGATGACATTCTTTCCATTGCTTTTCAGAGAGAGTGGAAGGGAGGAAAAGAGGGGAGTAAGAGAGAGAGAGAAAGAGAGAGACAGAAAGAGAGAGAAGGAAAGAGAGGTAAGGTGAGAGAGAGAGAGAGAGAGATCGATGTTAGAGAGACACACTGACCGCTTTCCTCCTGCACACACCTGGATCAGGATGGGGAGCAAACCTGCAACTCAGATACCTGCCCTTGACCAGGAATTGGACCCATGACTCCTTGGTGCTCAGGTTGATGTTCTAACCACTTAGGAATACTTGCCAGGGCCATCCTAACAATTTTAGGATTGTAAACCATATTATCTTCTTCATCCTTCACCATTCTGTACATATGGCCAGTGTCTATTATAATCCCACTAGAGGCCTGGTGCACGGAATTCATGTACTGGTGGGGTCCCGAGGCCTGGCCAGTGATCAGGGCCAATCAGGTTCCCCACCTCTCTGCCTCCCCACCTTTCTCCCTCCTCTTCCCCTCATCACCCATGCGCTGCTACCTCACAATTCTCCGTCTCCCCCGCCCCCTCCTCCTTCCCTCACTGCCCTTGTCCACCACCATCCATGCTTAATTCTCCATCCCAGCCTGGGGCAGGGCCCTGATTGGGCAATTGGGACCTGCCGCCTGGGGGAGGAACCAATTGCCACTTCAGTGGGTCGGTGGTGGGCCAATTGGGGCCTGCTGGCCTGGGGGATGGACCTGGGAGATTGGTCGCTGGCCCCAAGGAGGGAGCCGGCCCTCAGCCCTCCCTGGGAAAGGAACCGAATCTGCTGACACCCACCCCAGTTCCTTGTCTGGGGGGGGAGGGGCTAAGAGGGGAGAACTCCATTGGCAGTTGGGGCCTGTGGGCTGGGAGCAGCTTCTGCATTAAGCCTTTTATTCCCCCTGGTGGTCAGTGTGTGTCATAGTGACCAGTCCTTCCAGTTGTTCTGGTGGTTCTATCCTAATGATCGCTTAGGCTTATATATATATATATATATATATATATATATATATATATATATATATATGTTATTGGCTTTGGCTTGTTATTGTTGGATTGTTTGTTATTCAGAGAATTGGCCATCCGCTCGATTGCTTGCGGCTGCCCTGCTCCCGAATCATCACAGTCTTCTGCTCTTCACCGTGCTCGGGCAGTCCCAGTCCTCTTAGTTTGCTCTCATTATGCAGAAGTTCCAACTGAGTCCTGTGAAAAGAGGTGTGCCTGGTCTGATTGTCTGGTGCCAAAGCCAAATAATTAACATATAATTTTCATTTTTTAAAACTGATTTAAAAAATTTTTAAATTACAGCATACATTTAATATTATTCTGTATTAGTCTCAGTACAGTGGTAAGACAATTATATACTTTACAAAGTGGTTCCCCTGATATTTCAAGTACCTACCTGGCACTGTACACAGTTATTACCATATTATTGACTACATTCCCTGAGTTGCATTTTTACATTCCTGTGACTGTTTTGTGACTACCAATTTTTAGTTCTTAATCCCTTCACCTTTTTGACCCAGCTCCCAACCCCTCACCCCTCTGACAACCATCAGTCTGATCTCTGTATCTATGAGTCTGTTTTAATTTTCTTTGTTCTTTTATTTTGTCTTTAGATTTCATATATAAGTTAAATCATATAGTATTTATCTTTCTCTGTCTGACTTATTTCACTTAGAATAATAGCCTATAGGTTTATCTATGCTGCTGCAAATAACAAAAATTTCATTCTTTTTTATGGTTGAGTAATATTTCATTGTATATATGTACCATAGCTTTTTTTAAAAATCAATTTGTCTATTTTTTTAATAGTTTAAAAAATTTTTAAATTGATTTTTAGAGAAAGAAGAAGGGAAATAGAAACATCAATGATGACAGGGAATCATTGATTAGGTGCCTCCTGAATGTACCCTACTGGTAATAAACCCAATTATGTTCTCTGAGTGGGAATCGAACTGATGACCTTTTGGTTTATGGGTCAACACTCAACCACTGAGCAACACTGGCTGGGCTCCCCTTGTCTATTCATAGGCACTTGGGTTGCTTCCAAATCGTGGTAATGAACATAGGGGTGCATATATTAATTTTAAAAAACCCACGTTACATTGGGGGAGAATCTTTTTGTCTGATACCAAGTGTTCTCCAGGAAATCTAGGCCTGAGTCCCACACGGGCCTGTTTCAGACCTTTATTCATTAAGAGGTATTTCATTGACTTTGGACAGTACCTTCTGGAGCTTCTTTCTGTTTTAATAGAAGGAGAAAAAAAAAGATTGCTTTTTTCTTCCAAAAAGTCATGTTTTTTTGTTTTGTTTTTTTAACATGTTAAAATTCATTGGTGGCTAAATTATCATCGTGAAGCTCTTGGATACCTTTTTAATCTTGGAGAGCTCTGGGTACAAGCACACCCTAGCCCGTGCACGAATGCCCGGCTCCCACCTCCCGCCTCCTATGCGCTGAGGAGAAGGATGAGCCAGGCAATAAACCAAACAGCGGGACTCCAGCTGGCTCTTCTAGCTCCGACAGAAGCAGAGCCAGGGCACAAAAGAAGCATTCCAAGGCCGCAGCAGGTTGCTCTCCAGGAAAAGGAATCGGTAATTTATCCCTAAGCAATCTATTAACTGGGCCTCTCCAAGACAGTCGCTCTGCCCCTTTATTGAGATATAATGACGCCTTTTTCTTTTTCAGCTGCTTCTGAGCCCCTCCCTCTGCAGGTGGAGTCCAGCTTCGGTCCTGCAAGCGGTCCAGCTTCGAGTAACATGTAAGCGAGAAGCAACGAGCAGGCACGAATGTGCTTTTTTAGGGCTCTCCTCACTTGACTTCCCAAACCGCTTTCATGTGGGCAGGAGAGCCAGGGCGAGCAGGGTCCCCCCGCAGCTGGCCGGCCGGCCGGTGGAGCTCACCGCCGCGGGGATGCCGGAGCCGCGGGCTGGTGGCTGATGGGGCGCCCTGACCAGCTGGCTGAATTATTGCTCCGTTCTGGGCCCGAGCGGCGGGAGGCGGGATGATGAGTGAGTGAAAGAGCCCGCGGACCTCAGGGTGGGCCGAGGGAACCAAAACAAACACGGAGAAGACAGGTCCAATATTTAAATCTGTGGAAGGGATGGAGCGCGCAGGCATGTTGGGCCGTATTTTGTCTAGCGAACAGATTTCATTTTCTAACGGCTGCGAGGAGAGAGAGAGTGGAGAGCAGAGCCGCAGGCGGGACTCTGTTCCTCTCCCACCTCTCCCACACCGTCTGGGACTCTCTCGGGACGTTTCCCCATTCCCAGTACTTAAGGTGGCCTGGGGGTTGGACAGAGAGACTGGTGCTGGACTCGGATGCTGTCTGTGGTGCCCAGTACGCAGGGACTTTGCCCAAGAGTATGGGGAACGAGGGGCAGACCATGGAGGGAGCAATAAAAGCATTTCACAAAGTAGGATTCCCCATTTCCCAGGCTGCTCAGCTCTGGTTGAAGAGTGCTAATCTCGTGAACTAATAGTTTTTCCTTATGACCCTCTCCAGCGGTTGCATAGATGCCTCTCTCTGGATATTATCTTTTTTAAAAATATATATATTTTATTGAGTTTTTACAGAGAGGAAGAGAGAGGGATAGAAAGCTAGAAACATCGACGAGGGAGAAACATCGATCAGCTGCCTCTTGCACACCCCCTACTGAGGATGTGCCCGCAACCAAGGTACATGCCCTTGACTGAAATCGAACCTGGGACCCTTCCGTCCGCAGGCCGACGCTCTATCCACTGAGCCAAACCTGTTTTGGCTGGATATTCTGTTTTGATCCTTCCCTGGGATATTAGTTTTTACCACCTCATACCAGAGTTTTATGTTTCCATTTATCTCCTAACCTTTCCACGCAAGGTCACCCTCTCAGACATCCACTGCGTTTTCAAACATGGCCATACCCTTGCTCAATTGGCTGTGTCCAGTGGCTTCCTGCCACTGTCACTGGCCAGGGGAAACCAGTGCCTTACCTCATCGCTCTGTTATTTTATGGCGAGTACTTTTCATTGCCTCGATGCCAGGTGTTTTGATGAACACGAGATGATGATTCAAACACATGTTCTACCCTTGCAATTACTTAATTACACACACACACACACACACACACACACACACACACACTTTCTCTCTCCTCGCTCTCTCTTTCTTCCTCTCTCTCTCTTTTTTCTCTTTGGTCTTTGGAGGGAGTACATTATCCAAAAAGGCAGACGGATGAATCTCAGTGTTTACATTACACTTGTCTAAGAAAGCTGCCAACTTTACTTCCTTTTTATATCTTTCTCTGGTTTTCAGGAAAGCGTTGGAGGAGCTAGATTATCACGGGTGGCATGGGCGTGGGGGATGGTAATTCTTCAGTCACATCATTAATAAAAGTAAACATTTTTTTTTTCTTTTTCAGGTTTACTTAGTTCAAGAGTAAAGAACAATCTGAGCTCAACTGTAGAGGGCGCTCTTGTCTTAATAATAGCATTATAATTGTCATTGGAAAAAGAAGCCAGCTGGAGAATAAGTACTCTTTTATTGCTAGATATTTTATGGCAAAGAAGATAGGGTGCATTTTGGAATAGACACTAAATCTGCATTGTTTTCACATTATCTTTATAATTTTTCTTAAGAATAAACTCATCTTCAAATTTGTATCCTTTGGTTCAGGTTTTGTTAACAGTGCTCAAGCCCCACCCAGTGAGATTAACCTCTTTAATGGTTTATACCTCGTGTTGGTCCCGCCACTCAGTAACTGATGTTTTGTGTGCAGGAAGCGGTGAACGGTCTTTCAAAAGTGACGATTGGAGCAGGACACCCCGTGGCATAAAAGCCTTCCGTGGTCTTCAATCTAGTTTAGAATGAATACCCATTTCTTACTGTGCTCACCTAGATCTGCAGGAGATTCGCCTCTTCTGACCTGTCAGCCTCCTCTCTCTTTCTTCCTCTCACGTCCTTCCCCGCCATCCCACCCAATCTGGGACAGTTATCTGCCCTCTGAGTCTGCTCTTCCTTCCACCCGCGCAGGGAGCCTGCGCATGGCGCTCCTTCCCCTTTCTCACTCCCTTGCTTCACACAAATCCTTCCTTTGTGCACCGGCGCTAAAAGAGGCCCTTCCACCCCAGCCTTTTGTTTTTAATTAGAAAATTTAAATTGTGTTATGATTCACATACGAATATGTTACATGGCATAGGATTCGGTAGGTTTTATGGTATTCGCAAGATTTTACAATGATCATCACTGCCTAACTTCAGAACATTTCTGTTACCCACAAATGAAACCCTTTGCCCTATGGATCTGCCTATTCTGGACATTTCACACCCATCTCTCTCTTTTTTTTAATAAATATATTTTATTGATATTTTACAGAGAGGAAGGGAGAGAGATAGAGAGCTAGAAACATTGATGAGAGAGAAACTTCTACCAGCCGCCTCCTGCACACCCCCCACCGGGGATGTGCCCGCAACCAGTGTACATGCCCTTGACTGGAATCGAACCCGGGACCTTTCAGTCCGCAGACCCACGCTCTACCACTGAGCCAAACCGGTTTCGGCAGAAAAGGTGCCTTTTGAGTAAGAACAAGTCACACAGACAACAGGAGAAAGAGAACTCCAGGCAGCGGGAACAGCAAGTGCAAAGGCCCCGAGGAAGGCGTGTGCCCGGAGTGGAGTGATAGAGGGAGAACCGTGGAGGTGCAGTCAGAGAAGAAAGAGGAGGCCAGAGGGAGTGGGGCCCCGAGGCCACTGTGAGGGTATCGGCATCCTCTCCAATAATCTCAGTATCTGGGAGCCATTCAGGGTTTGGTGTAGAGCAGCGGTGATGTGGTCTGGCTGCTCTGTTGAGAGCAGGCCGTGGAGTGTCTGTGTGTGGTGGTGGGGGGGGAGTGTCTTAGTCCATTTGGTGGCTATGACAAAATACCATAGACGGGGTGCTCGATAAACAACAGAAATTTACTTCCCATAGTTCTGTCGCCTGGGAAATCCAAGGTTAAGGCGCCAGCCAAGTCCATGTCTGGTGAGGGCCCTCTTCCTGGTTTGCAGCCACCTTCTCATTGTGTTCTACCGCCTGGAAGGGGAGGGGGAGCTCTCTGGAGGCAAAATCCCATTCATGGGGGCCCACCCTCATGACCCTAATCGCCTCCCAAAGGCCCCACCTCCTAATATCATGGCATTAGGGGTTAGCATTTCAACCTATACATGTTGGGAGGACACAGACATTCAGAAGATAGTGTGAGGCAGAAGCAGGAAGACTCATGCCAGAATTCAGGGGAGGCGTGGTGGGGCTGCAGAGCAGGTGGTGGTGAGAAGTGGCTGGGTTCTGAGTCTGTTTCGAAGGCCGAGCTGACAGCATTTGCCGCACGCCGTGTGCGGAGGCCTCTGAGAAGCGTGTGCGAAGGTGGAGGAGTGCCACAGGCCAGGCTTACCATTCACGTTCCCACCCGGCCTTCTCTTGCACATTTACAGTCAAGGGTAGGAAGAAGATGGCTTTTTGATTTTTAGGATCCTTGTCCTCAGCAAGCGTGTCTGTCTGGGCACAGCCTTTGGGACTGTTTTAGGATGTGTGGCCAGTTTGGTCTGAATGGGAGAGAAACCTCTCCTGGGACCGAGAGTGGCTTCCCCCAGCCGCCCGTCTTCCCGGTCCGAGTGTGCTGTGGACACACACAGCCCAGTGGCCATTCCAAGGAAGTGACCTCATCAGCGTGCCTTTCAAGCCACACAGGATGGGTCCTTCTGCGACATTCAGACGTCGCTCTGGTTTACACCAAATTCAACAGCTCGGGGCCTGCAGATCCTCAGTATAAATATCTGGAAAAGCCTGACCTTGACAACCTCATTTCTCATTCCTTTCTTGTTACAGGTAATAGAGCTGAAAATGTGGTTTTAATTATAGCGCTAATGAAAACTGAAAATCCAGACAGACACTTGACGAACTCTGCTGTGCTTTATATTACATTTGTGCTAACTACAAAGTGCCCAGCTGGGTGTAACATTATCCCCCTCTCCTCGAGCATCCGCCTGACTGAAGCTGTATAATTGATGTGTACTTTGGCAGGAGGTCAGCTTAAAGGGTTTTTTTTTTTTTTTAAGATTTTTTTTTTTAAAAAAAACATCTTTAACGGTATTTAGGGAAAGGAATACGTTTATTACCTGGGCTGGGAGAACATTTCTCTGGGTTGCCCGACACTCCCCACCCCCATTGCAAATTCTTCTAAAGCATTCCACACATTAGCATCAGGAGAAACTCTAGGGCCAGAAGTGAGCTTAGAGACTGGCTTTAACTTGGAGCCATGGACCTCTGCCTTTGGCCGGGGACACTGCCTGGGCAGAGTCATGCCTTCGCATGCAAACCTGGGCAGCCATCTGGTCTTTCCAGGCGGAAGGGAGCATTCAGTGGCGTGGAAGGGAATGGGATGGTGGCTGCGAGTGGAGGCTGTACTCACATCTGTCTGGGCCCGCCTGTGCTCACCTGCTGGCCCACGGCTGTCCCGTTGAAATACAGGATGCCCAGTTAATTTTGAATTTCAGATACGTGACAGATAATTAACAATTGAAAAGCATTTGCTGTGTTTAAAACAACTTATTAATTTTGATCTGAAATTTAAATTTGAACCAGGCATCCTGTAGTTTTATTTATTTATTTCTTTTTTTTTAAAAAATGCATATTTTATTGATTTTTTTTTTAACAGAGAGGAAGGGAGAGGGAGAGAGGGTTAGAAGCATCGATGAGAGAGAAACATCAATCAGCTGCCTCCTGCACACCCCCTGCTGGTGATGTGCCCGCAACGAAGGCACATGCCCTTGACCGGAATCGAACCTGGGATCCTTGAGTCCTCAGGCCAACGCTCTGTTCATTGAGCCAAACCAGTCAGGGCCATCCTGTAGTTTTATGTGTTGAATCTGGCAACCTTATTTACAGGGTATCTGAGACTGGACAAGGTTTTTGCAAGCACTTCTAAAGAATCCTTGCCTTTGACTTAAAATAAGTATAAATTCTCATTTGGAGACAGTGTGAGGTTAGCTCTGTTCCAGCTGACACATACTTTCATTCAGGACCCACCTGACTATGAAATCACCCCTCATCCGCTCCCTTAGGTCACATAGAACGCCATGAGTCCTTGGCCATGGCTCCAGAATGATTAGAATTCTTGCCACTGCCAGTATCAAAACAACGAGAGGTTCCGAAGAGACCCACTGATGGGAATGGCATCCTCACTGACTTGGTGGATGGCCTCAGTCAAGCTACATAAATTTTTTTTTCATGTTTTATTTATAATCTTATTTTTATTTAAATTTTTGAATAGGCAATCTATGCATTACATATTCTGATTTCAGCAAAACATAAAAGGTATTTGTTAAACCACCTTTCTCTCCTAGTGACTAGCCATCTAGTTCCCTGTTTCTTATCTATTTTTCCAGAGATATTGATGCATGTATGTGTAAATAAGTACTATATGTATTTTCCCTCCTCCCCACTTTTATATAAGTGTTAACATATTGTACCCACTCTACTTACACTAAAAGCACCTTCCTTTTTTCTTTTATTCTATTTTGACAATCTTGTCACATCATGACATAAAGAACTTTCTTATTTATTTATTATGGCTGCATAACAATACATTGTGTGGATATAGCATTATTTAATCAGCCTTTTTTGATGGACAGTGACATATGGTCCAGTTGTTTGCTGTTACAAACAACAATGCAGAGCATGCTTCATTCTTTTGTGTATGTGAATACTAGAGGCCTGGTGGTGGTGGTGGTGGTGGGGTGTTTCTTAGCCCAGTCTGCACCCTCTCCAGTCTGGGACCCCTCAGACATTCCTCTCACAATCCAGAGCTGCTGGCTCTCAACTGCTTGCCTTCCTGCCTGCCTGCCAGAGTGCCCCTAACTGCTTCTGCCTGCCAGCCTGATCACTCCCTAACCACTCCCCTGCCAGCCTGATCAACACCAAACAGCTCCCCTACTGGCCTGATTGCCCGGAACAGCCCTCCCTTGAACAGCCTGGTCACCCCTAACTGCCCTCCCATGCAGACCTGGTCCCTCCCAACTGCTCTCCCTCCTCTGTGGGCCCAGTCACCCCCAACTGGCCTCTCTCTCTCTCTCTCTTTTTTAAAAAAAATTTATTAAGGTATTATATGTGTACATAGCTTAGCATTACCCCCCTCTCCACCTCCTATACATGCCCTCCTTCCCCAGAGTTTTGTGACCTTTGGTTGTACTTATATGCATGCATACCAGTCCTTTGGTTGATCTCTTATCTCCCCTAGATCTCTCTACCTTCCCTGCTGTCATTTGACAGTCTGCTTGTTGTTTTACTGTCACTATATCTATCTTTCTGTTAATCAGTTTATAATGTTCTTTATTATCCATAAATGAGTGAGGTCATGTGGTGTTTCTCTTTCATTGACTGGCTTATTTCACTCAGTATGATGTTCTCCAATTCCATCCAGGTTACTGCAAATGATGAGAATTCCTTCTTTTTTAAGGCAGCATTGTATTCCATTGTGTACATATACCATAGTTTTCTGATCCATTCATTTGCTGACGGGCACCTAGGCTGTTCAACTGGCCTCTCTTGCTGGCCATCTTGTGATGGCCATCTTGTGACAACATGGGGGTGACCATCTTTTTTTTTTTTTACTTAAATTTTTTTAAAAAAAATAATAAATCTTTATTGTTCAGATTATTACAGGTGTTCCTTTCCCCCCCTCCTCACCCATTGCTCCCCTCCACCTGATTCCCAACTCCACCCCATGCCCTTATCCCCGCCACTGTCTTCATCCATAGGTGTAAGATTTTTGTCCAATCTCTTCTCGCACCCCTCAGACCCCTTTCCTCCTGTGAATTGTTAGTCCAATCCCTTTCTATGTCCCTGATTCTATTATATTCACCAGTCCATTTTGTTCTTCAGATTTTTTATTCACTTGATTTTTAGATTCACATGTTGGTAGGCATGTATTTGATGTCTTTTTGTTGTTCATAATTTTTACCTTTACCTTTTTCTTCTTTCTCTTCTTAAAGAATACCCTTCAGGATTTCATGTAATCCTGGTTTGGTGTTGATGAACTCCTTTAACTTTTTCTTGTCTGTGAAGCTTTTTATCTGACCTTCAATTCTGAATGATTGCTTTGCTGGGTAGAGTAATCTTGGTTGTAGGTTCTTGTTGTTCATCATTTTGAATATTTCTTGCCCTGCATAGTTTCTGTTGAGAAATCAGCTGACAGTCATATGGGTACTCCCTTGTAGGTAACTTGCTGTTTTTCTCTTGCTGCTTGTAAGATTATCTCTTTGTCTTTTGCCCTTGGCATTTTAATTATGATATGTCTTGTTGTGTTCCTCTTTGGATTCTTCTTGTTTGGGGTTCTGTGCACTTCTTGAACTTGTAAATCTATTTCTTTTACCAGTAAACTTTTACTTTACAATGAAAGTTTCCTGTCATTATTTCTTTCAATAGGCCTTCAATATCCTGCTGGCTCTCTTCTGGCATCCCAAAATTCTAGATGTTGGTATGCTTTAAGCTGTCTCAGAAGCTCCTTACACTATCCTCACACTTTTGGATTCTTCTTTCTTTATGGGAACATTATTCAGATGACCATACTCATAGAATATGTATCAGCTTATAATCAGTTTATAATTTAATTAATTAATTAGTTAATTAATTAATTCCTCACCAGATGATATATTTTCCATTGATTTTTAGAGAGAGTGGAAGGAGGGAGGAAGGGAGAGAAAAATGAGAGAGAGAGAGAGAGAGAGAGAGATGGATTGGTCGCCTTCTGGAGGCACCCCAACTGGGAGAGGGGATCAAACCTGCAACCCATTTGCATACCCTTGAATGGGAATCAACTCTTGACCCTTAGGTGTGTAGGTTGATTATCTAACCACTGAACATACTGTCCAGGGTGAATTTGTATCAATTTAAATCCCATCACAACCTCACTCATAGAATGTGTTCACATGTTTTGAAACTTTACCAATCTGATAGGTTAATAAATGGGATCTGTGTTAAATTTCAAGTTACATTTCTCTACTATGGGTAGTTGAGTGGATTCTATCTAAGCCATCTCATTTTTTCTTGTTTTTTTTTTTTTTTTAACTGTCTGTTCAAATCATTACTTATTTTTCCATCAGGTTGTCAGTTAAGAAATGATTATATATTAGAGTAGATAACGTTTCTGCAA
Organism: Vespertilio murinus; assembly: GCA_963924515.1. NCBI lineage: Eukaryota > Metazoa > Chordata > Mammalia > Chiroptera > Vespertilionidae > Vespertilio > Vespertilio murinus. Next base: position 182,058,016 of record OZ004704.1, on the reverse strand, counting down.
AACAAATTGCACACATTTCCCTCCAGCTTGTCATTTGTATTTCAATTTTGCTTATGAAAACTTTTTTTCTCTTTGGTGTGCAAATGGTTTTATTTTTATGTTGTTGAAATTATCAAATTTATTTATGGCTTCTGGGTAATGGTTATAAAGATCTTCTCCACTCCAAGGTAATTAAAAAACCTCAATTCTCTTTAAAAATTAAACAAGTAGAAATCAACACAGGACACAGATGGTTTTTGTTGGAAAGATGGAAATATAGATCAACAACATGAAAGAAATAAAACCCACCTAAAACATATTCTATAGGAGTGGCCTATAGATTACAATGTTTGCAAGTTGGGGCTAGGCGGTGGGTGGCTGAGGTTGGCTCACCTGGCTTTGAAAGAACAGTTGAGCCTATTGCATCTCTTCCCACACCACCTTTAGGAACATCAAGGCGGTAGTTTAAAACTGATCCCGTTGAGAGTATTGACACTATGAAAATTGGCAAATACTTCAAATCAGACCTTTCCCCCCTACAGAACAGTTGTCAGCACACCACTGGAGAGCTTGTCTAAAAGCCTTAAAAAAATCCAAGAACGGACTTTACTTAGGTTTGTTTTGTTTTATTTGGGTTTAGCTGGGATGGGTCTCATGTGTATGGTCTACCCATGTGGGTAGCTTTAGTTTGGTGGTGCCTCTGTACACACACACACACACACACACACACACACACACACTCACTCACTAAAATATCACATTGTATATTAACTCTGGCAACCTGCTTTGTCTCCTTAGCGGCATATTGTTGGCACTTTTCTATCTCAATAAACATTTATCCAAATTGTTATTTTAGAGGTTGCACAGAACGCCACAGAGTGATTTATTATTGCATTTGACCAACTCCCAATTAGGAGGCATTTATGAAACTCCTGCATGTCTTGGTTGTCCCATCCAGTTGATATGATACCAAAGACGCTGGGATTATGAGTGAGGGAACTTTCAGGAAGTGCTTGGATATTTTCAGATACATGAGGCCTTTACAATGTTGGCATCATTGCTCTAATGACCCCCGACTCGGCAGGTCTTTTGGGAGATGCCTGGTTTTGTTTGGTATAACTTGCTCAGACCCCTTAGAAACATACATTCTGAAGGTATTTATATGGCGATAGCAGCTCAGGAAGAAGGAATGCTAGCTCTAGAGATGTGGATTCCAAGAGACAGAAGCCATGAGACAGCCGAGACAGCTGGGGAAGGTGACAATTAGGCCATAGATAAAAATGAGGAGTATAAATCCTATCAACCCACTGCAAGGTTTCAGACAGGCCAGCAGGCATGGAGAATTCAGAGTGGAGGATAACCAGAGAAGGTGCTTTTGGGCTCAGAGACTTAAAGTGAGAATGACATTTCCTAGTTAGCATAGATTAAAAAAATCAACACACACACACACACACACACACACACACACACTCACACCCCACATGGTTCTTTCTCAAGTACCCAGAATGCCCTTAATACTGTGTTAGGCATTTTGGAGAATGTAAGAGTAATTTAAGAAAGGAATGGTGGTTAGGGAAAAATGAGAATTTTCATAAGTTCCTAACAACCTTTGCAATGAACAATCACTTTGCAGAGCATCGGTTGCTGCATCTTCTTGATGATCAGATACAGGTTTATTGCACTCAAGTCAGTTCAGCATTTTCCTATGACCTTGTCTGAATAGCGTAATTGCTCAGAACGGGAGTCCCATCTACAGAAGGGAGGTAGGGGCTCTGAATTTTTTCAACAAGTACTAAGAACAGTATTGCCAAGAGTGGCATTGTAATTAATGTCTACACTATAACTTTGAAAATGATATTTTTGTGTTTCCTTGAGCCTAAGGGCAAACGGACACCACCTCGTTGGAATACTGTGTAGACCCTGTGGTTTTTGATTCTTAAAACACACTGTTGCCACTGGAAGGCAGTGTTGCCTAGTCACTGTGTTCAGCCAAGCCGTTGGGTGGATCTGGAGCTCAAAGAAGTGCTTTTATCTTGGTCTCCTTTCTGCATCTGGCCACGATCCGGGGCTGCTCATAGATATGCCATCCAGGCTGGGTTTTTCTTGCCCCAGGTGTGCTGGCAGTAATTATGTGAAATCAGCCTGTATGCATTAAAGTGCTGATCAATTCCCTTTGGCCTCCATTTTTTCCTAAATGTAAAATAGGACCATCAGCCTTTGCAAATGCATAGCTTAATTAAAAAAAAAAAAGCAAATGGTAGGATTTCCATACAAAAATACACAGAAGCTGATTAATGAGTTAAAAGGTACCCTTTCAGAAATCTCACTTTGACTATTAACTTTCATTAGACCGAATTATTTTATGATTATCTTAGATCTCCTTTCCCCCCCCATCACCTATTGCACCTGCTAGAGTTCTATCTAGGTCAATCAGGAGTTCACAAAGAAAACAGGTTCAATAATTAAATTGTCTGCCTGCATTTTTTCTTCTGATCAATAAATATTCAGGTAGTGTTTTGATTTAGAAGCACACTTCAGAATTTAGGTTAGGGAGTGTTCTCTGTGGACTTTTTTCATAGTTGACTCCTCTTTAGACTATTAACAAGAATCCCTTATCTTTGTACAGAGCTTTAAAAGGGTAAAGCCTGCCAAAACCGGTTTGGCTCAATGGATAGAGCGTCGGCCTGGGGACTGAAAGGTCCTGGGTTCGATTCCAGTCAAGGACATGTACCTTGGTTGCGGGCACATCCCCAGTAGGGGGTGTACAAGAGGCAGCTGATTGATGATTCTCTCTCATCGATGTTTCTAACTCTCTATCCCTCTCTCTTCCTCTCTGTAAAAAATCAATAAAAAATATTTAAAAGGGTAAAGCCTTTGCCTGTATTTTCTCATGGGCTTTTCATGGCCTGGTGAATTTGGCAGAGGAGGAGTCATGGTTTCCATGTGGATGCTTAGGAAACAAGTTCAGGGTGTGTCATGCTCCCAAAGCCACTGAATCACTTTCAGGTTATAAGCCGTACTTTTCCCTTCCCCATGCATGCTACGTCTACCTGTAAACAAAGGCCCCTTCATCGTGTGGGCCATGATAGTACGGCCGGAGTTATAGCCTTTTATTCACAGGGTCTGTTGGTCCATCTTTCCTCCTCCAGTGCATAGACAAACACACCTCTTTTGTGTGTATGTGTGTGTGTGTGTGTGTGTGTGTGTGTGTGTGTGTGTGAGATGCCGGTGAGTGGTCAGCACAGTGTGATTTTCTCACGGACTTGGGATGAATGAGGGACTCTATACATTAAAAGCCTTTCCGCCTCTTAGGGCGCTTTATTCTAAAGAGTGTTTCTGTAGACACGGGTTTTTACTTGAAAGACTCTGGATCACTTTTCAAAAGCAGAGTTCTCTTATCTGAAATACATCCCTACCTGTGCTGAAAGACACAGGTATAATCGAGGCCTTGATCATAAAGACAATCTTTATCAAAAGTGCCTCAGATCCCGAAGAGCCTGAGGGGATGGGAGAGGGGGCCCTCGCTTGTGTCAGAATGTGGTCGGCAGCTGGGCCCCTCCGTGGAGCGGGCATGAAGGAGGGTTTTAGGAAACTGCGTCGGAATTCCTCTAATCTCTTTCAGCATCAGATAATCAGCGTATTTCTAGATGCGGGCCACTTCAGTTCAATTGATGTCTATATGTCCTGTCACATCTTGGGTTTAGTGTCAGTTTGAAAAGGGAAGACTAGAGTGTACCTTCAGTTGTAGGCATTCGATTAGTTAATAATGATTTTTTAAATCTACTCTACTGGCTACCAAAATGGATTAAAAATTAAATTAGTTTTCCTCACTGCCCTCTAGCAAGATTCATAAATGAGGAATAGTCCCTCGGTGCTGCTTAAAAAATTCAGTTTTGCCAGTCGAATTCAGACATAGCCTGTAAGCACCACAGGTAGGGTTCTTGTGAATACAATGTAACATAGCTGGGCTTATTTTACTCATCTCAGTAATAATGTAAGGTAGATATTTCATAAATGTTTCTTAAAGAGTGCATTTCTTTTTTACACAGGACAGCCTATAAGTCATCTAACATGTTTAATCCTCATACAGGTACTTTGATAAAAATTAGCAAAAATGTACCTTACATTACATATATCTTCTAATTACACTATTATGATCTTGTGTAGAGAAGAAACTCCTGATTAAGACCATGCTTTGGAGAAAATTGGAGAGTGGTTTATGTTTGTTAAGATGAAGGGAGTTTATATTAAGGGCAAAAGTGATATAATCTAGTATTTCACATGAGAGAAAATAGATTAAGAATTCAATTATTTCCTGGGTAATTGTAAAAAAATGATATAATCCAACATTAAGTGCACATCTGCATTTTACAGTGGGATTAGTGTATGTATGATGTTTTAAAATATATTACATTTTAATAGTTGGAATTCAATACTATTTTAGCTCAGGTTTACATAAGATGATTTCATCAACATTCTTTGGAGGGTATAGGCATCACAGCAGAAGGAGTATCAGCATGTAGGATAATTTTATTTTACCATCAGTGGTTTAAGCTTGATATTTTATTTTAATATACTAATATATTTTTTGAAATATATTTTATTAATTTTTTTACAGAGAGGAAGAGAGAGAGGGATAGAGAGTTAGAAACATCGATGAGAGAGAATCATCGATCAGCTGCCTCTTGCACACCCCCACTGGGGATGTGCCCGCAACCAAGGTACATGCCCTTGACTGGAATTGAATCTGGGACCCTTTAGTCCACAGGCCGACGCTCTATCCACTGAGCCAAACCGGTTTCGGCTTGATATTTTATTTTAAACTTCATGATGAATATTGTACTTCTGGTACACAGAGCCTTTGTATATTACATTGCTTAGGTTCTCACTCAAGATGGTCAAGCCCAATAGTCTCAGAGGCCAGATTCTGGCTTCACTTATAGAAATAAGTTTAACTTTAAAATATCTTTGTCATAATGAACATATTATCATAGAGGAGTAAAACATACAAATGATTATACAACTATATTAAAAATATAAGTGTAAACTCTCATAACTCTTTTATAAGAATTTCTAAAAATAACAGTATTTAATAATTATCTTATAATATCTCCTTTTGCTGCCTGAGCTAGGCATATTGATTCATAAAGTTGCCAAATAACAGAAAGTTTAGAAAAATTAGGTTTTGAACAATGTATAAAAATATAATTATTCTAAGTAGTCCACACAACCATGTGATTTGGTACAAAATGTTTTTTTTTCTTTCTTTTAAATATGACAAATTTTACATTCCGGGGATTGTAGATATCCTCCTTATATGGAGAATAGCAAAAATGAGGCACCCTTCTATTCTTGACATCTTTTCTATTGCATTTGGAGAGTGGACGTTGGCAGGCAAGGATGTGATATTGTTTTAGAAGCAGCAGCAATTTATAGTTTGGTTGAAGCAAGTTCTTGTAATAATGACAGGCACAGTTCAGCACTAATCCATGGGGATCTATGCAACATGGCAAACAATACACTTTCCAAGACATGTTTGAATTATGAATCCAATGGTGGGCAGTCTCTTAAGTTCTGTGCAGAATAGCTTTGGTGTGAGTTGATGGAGCATTTTGTACCTGGGATTCTGAACTTTTATGAAGGCCAATACCCTGAAACTCATTCAAGCAATAAATTCACTTGTCTTTGAGTTTACAAGGCAATAAACAGTGAAGGCCTTTGACCTTAACATTTACTGAATACATTTGCGGCAGTTGTGTTTATTGACAACTATTTATAGGGAAGCATTGGGTACTGGATTTCTTAAGGGGAGGGCAAGACTAATTTTGCAGGTCTTTTAAAATAAAATTCTGAATTTAATTTTTGGCCATTAAACAAATTTTCAGTTTTGGAGTTGAGATTTGAATCTATTTGCATACAAAGCATGTTTTGGGAATTTGTTTCTTTATGATGCAATTTAAAGATGACTCTATGGGAGTAAATGCTTGCATGTTCAATTCAAAGGGTATTCCATATTTTGAAAGAATGAGAGAATCAAATAGTAAAGAGCTTTTAAGTCCTCTTCCCGCCCCCCTCATAGATTCATCGTATGTCATGAAGTAAATCCACTTATATGGATCAATAATGCTGAGTCTCCCAAAGATGTTGGGGGAATTTATCAATTTCAAATACATTATGCACTTTTAATTTCATGCATTAGAAATAGGAAAGTGAAAGAGGAATCCTTATTATTGAAATAATTACTCTGCTAGGAAAAGGACAGCCTGCAGCTCTTCCTTATTCCTGAAAGTTGGGCGGGATTGCCATTACTTCTCATTGCGGATGGGGAACTGAGGCCCAAGGCAACCAAGAGTTTTGTTTTATTTTTTATTATTTAAAAAAATATTTTATTGATTTTTTTTTACAGAGAGGAAGGGAGAGAGATATAGAGCTAGAAACGTCAATGAGAGAGAAACATCAACCAGCCGCCTCCTGCACACCCCCTACCAGGGATGTGCCCGCAACCAATGTACATGCCCTTGACAGGGAATCGAACCCGGGACCTTTCAGTCCGAAGACCGATGCTCTACCACTGAGCCAAACCGGTTTCGGCAAGAGTTTTGTTTTAGTAATCGGGGGAGTCTGAGGAGATGGCTGATGGAGAAAAGATGCTGCAAGCACCTGGGGCAAGAAACAACTATAACAGGAAGAGTCACTCATGCTCAAGGAGAGTCTTTGGAACCAAGTTTTCCCTGCAGACTCAGACCACAGTTGCTTCTCACCATGAGGACACATGTATCTGAGGAAAACAGGTAACCCCTTTCTGATGATGCTATTTGTACACATTGGAAATAGGGAGGAATCCCTTGCTGATCTTGGTGGGGGCTCATGTCTTGGAAAACAAGATGTGCCGATCATTATCTTAACATCTGGTGATGACGGGAGTTCTTGAGTGGGTAGTTTACAGAATCCATCCCTCCCAGATTCCACCATAACATTGATACCATTCTCCTAGTAGATAAATTCTGCAACAACAGCCCTTGGCAGCCTCGCAGTTAGCTTAAAAAGCTTTAGCTCACAAAATTCTTGAAGTATGTGTTCTCGGATTGTGTTGTCACTTTTTATTAGGCAGTGTGTTTCTGCAGACCCACTCCACTGGGGCCCAGACGGTACTTTTTGCCCACTGGCCTGAATCTGGGCTTGCTCATGTGTCTCTTTTAACAGGCTGTAAAAGGAGAGTAAGTTTCCTCTGCTTGTTGATAGGAACAGGGTACTTACTATGTGGCCGAGTTGGTTTCACTGGGTAATCTGGTGTTGTGGTGTCAGTGGTTAATGGTGCTAGTTCACTTTGCCTAGAGAAAAATACATATTTCAATTGGGCAGGCTACCCTCTTACAACTATGGTCATCGTTCTGGGAAGTGGAGGAATGGTGTGAGCGACTCAGGACAGTTTGTTCATTAAAGGCGATTCCCAGAGCAGGTGCTACTGTTAGAAATTAGTTGATGAGGGTAAGGATCAATGACTGGAATCACTTGTTATTTCACAGAAGACCGAGTTCTACATTATTCTTTTCATGGTGACCCCCTATTTGTTGTGTATGATCATTTTAGCAACTTTCTAATGACACACAACACAGCATCTCAATGTGGTTCTGTCCCATTGAAATACATTCCATCTTCATGTCGCCAGTTGGGTGGCATGTCTCTGGCCTGGAGTTGAAGACAACACCACACTCTGCGCCAGGTCACGGCGGCGTGTGCAATAATATTAGTGGGGCAAAGCAAGTAGCTGCTTTGAAGGTTATCATGTGTAACTCCTTTTTCCAGCCCAAGAGCATATCTTGTTTTAAACAGCGTTTTGAAAGGCAGCCAAAGAAAAGTTTGGCTTAGCTATGCCCTTACCGGCCCCGTTTCGGGGATCCAGTGTTCCGCTCCTTGGAGGAAGAAGATAAAGCAGAGCTGGCTTCAGGAGGCGTGTAGGGATCTGTGTTCACGTATTTAAAGGGCATGCACGAGAGCCAAGCCCAAAAGGAAAAGAACGGGATAGAGAAAGGTGACACTAGGAATGACTGATGGCTGTCTTATATCCGGTGACAGGTCCTGGGGTGAGAGTGGAGTCCTAACAGTGTGAATGAGAGGAGTGCGTTAGTAAGAACTGGTGAATCCAAGACTGGCTGGCTGGCATCACTTTGGCTGGCTTGAAGTCGGGACAAGAATGTGAAACATGGCAGGAAGAAGTCTTGGAAGACTTCTCTCTTCTTTCCTGTTTCACTCTTATCAAATGTCCAGGCAGACCGTAAAATTTTCTCTGAAAGCCCGCGTCCCCTCGGGAGGCTGGGTTGTTTTCATGATTCAGCTGATCTCACCTCGACTGGCGCACTTTGCCTCCAAAACCGGGAAGCTTAGCTCCCTGAAACAACTAGGAACTTCCCAGAAAGCGGCGCGCTTGTGCTGGCAACAAACAAAGCAAGCCCCGAAGGCTGCGGAAACCTGTTTGCCGAGCAGCTGAGGGGAAATGCCCTGAGCCAGACGGCAGAGCGCAGGAATGCTGGGCGGGAGATCAGATCCGCAGTCGGAAGAGGAGAAGAGGCCGATAAGGCTGCAAAGAAAGCAGCTTCAGTCACTAAAACGGGTTTCGGGGGTAAAGTGAGGAGGGCCAGGATGTTTACGATACAATCGGCTTTCTGCTGCTAAGTCCTGGCACACACCCCGGGCGCTGTGACTAAGAGGCACTGTTTGAGTGACCTCCGCAAATGTGGGGCATACCGAATCGTGCTCAGGCGAGAAACGAAGTCCATTTCATTTAAGGAAAAGCAGCCTTTCCCCTTCTCAACAAGACTTCTCCCTTGGGTAGTCAGCACCTTGGAGCGACAGGTCAGTTGCAGCACTAGGGTTACTGGTCATCGGATTTTTGCACACGCGGGACCCATTCCGTATGTCAGTAGGAAGATCATTTTTTGTGAAAAGGTTGTTTGCGTGTGGTGTCACTTTCCTCAAATGTAGGCCTACATCCATGAGCTTTTTTTTTTTTTTTTAAAAAATATTTTATTGATATTTTACAGAGAGGAAGGGAGAGAGATAGAGAGCTAGAAACGTCGATGAGAGAGAAACATCAACCAGCTGCCTCTTGCAAACCCCCTAACCGGGGATGTGCCCGCAGCCAATGTACATGCCCTTGACCGGAATCGAACCCGGGACCCATCAGTTCGCAGACCAACGCTCTATCCACTGAGCCAAACCGGTTTCGGCCGTCCATGAGCTTTAAGACAAGAGTTTTTCATGCTTCTCTTTTACCTTGGAAGTGTAGCCTGTCTGGGGTCGATGGCAACTTTGAACATTTCCCGTGCATTTTACGAGTTTCTAGGATTTCAGTTTACGGCCCCAATTCCTACCGTGGCCACAATGATAAGAGGTGAAAACCAGAGCATCTCCGAATGGGCCTGTGGCCAGCCTGGGTGCGAGCCTGGTCCCTGCTGCATCCCGGCACCTGGGCCTCTCGCTCCATCACTCCCGTCCTGCCCGCCGAGGGCACTTAGATAAGAGAAACCACATGCCGGGGCTGAGATGCATTTCCCGTGGGCCAGAAGCTCATGCTTGGCCACCCCGAGCGCCGTGTTGCTGAGAGGTGTTGAGTCAGGTGTCCACATGTGGAAGCTGAACATTGATGCTGAGTGGGAATTGTCAGTAAGTGGAAATCAGTGGCCGACTACCTTAGCCTTCCTTCTCGTTCGACATTAATCTCGGGGCCGCGTTTATAGGCCGATTCCAGATGTGCCTGGCTCTAAGGCCGCGTGCTCGGAGAGACAGGTGGCGTGCTTACCTCGGCCTAGAGGAGGTATTATAGATCCCAGGGCACATGTCTGACTGTCTGTCCCCCGGGAGTGCCTGGCGGGGCATTTGGCTGCAATCTGGGCCCAGGGAGTAGGGAGCTGCAGTTCTCAGCGGCGGCGATAGAGGGCGCAGCTTGAAAGGAAAGCGCCAGGTCAGGAACGTGAAATACGAGCTTTTAACTTGGTGTCTCCCGGGGGTCACTCCTCCCGGTGCACCGCTCTACACTGCTGGCTGGCTTTTCGGTGTTGTTATTCTGCAGCCATGGTATTTGGTGAGCCCTGTTTTTAGGAACACTTAATTGGTTTGACCTGCCCCGCTGCTTCTTACAAGAGGGGGGGGGGGGGAGCATTCCAGGAATAGATCTCAAAACTCAGGCCTCTCCAACGGGAGGAATGTACATTGTCTGCGTGCACCCGTGCTGTTGACTTCTCTTTGTTATTTATACTCTAATACACACATAACATTGGACACATAGGCCTTATGCTTACAAACCCAATGCTATTCAAAGTACCAGTCTGATTCATGAAACGGTGGATGGTGGTGGTTTGCTGAAGCCCGACTCCCTGCTTCCTCGGAGAAACACCAACTTGGGATCCAGTCCTACATTTCATTTGTATTTTTAACGTCGGTGGTGCTGGTTCAGAGAATTTCTGTACGCGCAGGTGAGCTGTAGGAAAAAGATGAATAACCTCCAGGCTTAGTTTGTTAGTTTAAGAAAGTCAGACCTCGTAGTAAGCCTAAGATTTGCGGAGAATCAGTTTTTCAAATAGCAGTTTGAATGAGGCATCAGTTGGGTGAAGGTGTCTTTTGTACTAGAAGCTAAGTTTCGCAGCACAGTGGGTTGAAACCTGCATCAAATGGCTGTCTGACTCAGTGATTGCTGGAATTGGGCTTAGAAATATTCTTTTTTTTAAAAAAAAATATTTTATTGATATTTCACAGAGAGGAAGGGAGAGAGACAGAGAGCTAGAAACGTCGATGAGAGAGAAACATCGACCAGCTGCCTCCTGCACACCCCCCACTGGGGACGTGCCCCCAACCAATGTACATGCCCTTAACCGGAATTGAACCCCGGACCTTTCAGTCTGCAGACCGACGCTCTACCACTGAGCCAAACTGGTTTTGGCATAGAAATATTCTTTATTGGTTAGTTGCTGTTATACTTATGGTAACAGACTGGTGCACATAGTTAGGTACAAAGGCTGGGGCCACCCAGCACATTAACTCACATTATAAATGGACTACAGACTGTTCCGGCTAAGGCTCTTTCGAGCACTGTATGCCCGTATTACTATGTGCCTTGTGATGTCTCAATTCCTCCACCGGAGTTTTTAATGTGAGTACCACAGGCTTTAACTGTGAAGACCTACGTGGATCACACACTGTGGAAAGGCGGAAGCAGGCTTGGTTGTCTCAGAGCAGGGGTCAGTTGTAGGGCACCAGCAAGGTGATGCAGAACTTTCTTACTCTGTATGCTTGAGGTTTTTACCATGTGAAAGCAATAAGTTAAAAATTCCAATAAAGGGTTTTAAGAAGTGGAGGGGAAAAAATAAAAATAATAAGATGGCTATAAATCCATATCTATCAAGAAAAGAAAATGACTGCAGAAAAGAAAAAGTTGACAAATATATGAAACTGGATAAGACATCACTGAAGAGGATGCTCTGGATTTTGAGCAACAAAGAAGAGAGTAAAGCAATGTTCCTTAATTTCAGAGAGACAGGTAAGATAACTGACAGTAATCAGAATCAGAGGCTGTTTCTGAGTTTATCATATGATTTTTATGTGTATTCTATTCGTGCATTGATATGCTTGCCTAAAGGAATAACTGGTAGCATTTTCAACTGGAAAAATTAGAACAGAGAACAATAACCAAAATAAACAGCCCACATGTCTGTCAATGGATAAATTGATAAATAAAATGTATATACACACAAGGGACAGCCTTAAAAAGGAGGGAGATTCTAACACACACTACAACATAGATGATCCTTGAAGATATTATGCTAAGTGAAAAAAACTAGTCACAAAAGGACAAATATGATCCCACTTATATGAGGCACCTAGAATACAAAGAGTAGTATAAATTCAAAGAGACAGAAAGTAGAATGATGGTTGCCAGGCACTGGGAAGAGAGAAGAATGGGGAGTTAGTGTCTAATGGGTATAGAATTTCAGTTTTGCAAGATAACAAGAGTTCTAGAGATGGACGGTGGTGGTGATTGCACAACACTTAAAAAAGGTTATAATGGTAAATTTTACGTTATGTATATTTAATATATAAAAAATTATAACAGCAATTTCGGACACCCGAGAATACTGCGGTCTGAGGAACACCACTCTGGACTGTGAATTGGGGCACCGGGACCAGCTCACTGTCCTCTGTGAAATGAGGGAAAGCAGGCTAATGTACTAGGCTTTCATAAAGCTATGTTTATCCATTGAAAAGGTTTTCCTTTATTCTAGGTGTATGTTTATGCCACTTTATTTGGGGGGCGGGGAGAGACTTATTCTTCCTTTTGCGAAATGAAGATAGTAGCAGCTAAAGATTGTTTTTCTTAATGCACCTACTTGGCAGAGCAAATAGTTGGAAACACCATGTGGCTAGCCCCCAACTAAAAGCTTATTTTGAAAAGTGATTAGTGCCCTGGCTGGATGGCTCAGTTGGTTGGAGCATCATTGTATACACCAAAGGCTGTGGGTTTGATTCCTTATCAGGGCACATAGCTAGGTTGTGGGTTCAGTCCCTGATTGGGGAGCATGAAGGAGGTAACCCATTGATGTTTCTCTCTCACATGGATCTCTCTCTCTCTCTCTCTCTCTCTCTCTCTCTCTCTCTCTTTCTCTCGAAAAATCAATAAACATATGCTTGGGTGAGGATTAAAAAAAAAGTGATTAGTGAAATCCCAGTCTTGCAACTGCTGCTTTTAAAAACTGGCATGTGGTCCTGTTATGCCTTCCTATTTTGATGGCTATACTTACTCAAGGTGCACTGAACAAGAGAAAAATTATAGCTTAGCATTCTAGAGCCAGATTGCACCATCTCCCTCAGCGGCCTTTGCAAAGCATAAGGACCTGTACAGATGTACGCTGCTGTTAACTCTCTCTCAATATTTATTGAGCACCTACGGTAGGCTGGGGGGAACAAAGCTGAATAAGACTTGGTCCCTGCCCTGGAGGAGCCCGCGGCCCGGCAGGGGAGGCCCTCGCATAAGCGCCTCTTCCACAACGTGATAAATCCTGTCCCAGAGAGATGGACAGAGTGCTACGGGAGCACAAAGGAGAGGCAGTAAATCCGTAACGTTATCCTGATGTTTTACAACTTTTATAGGAAGGAAATATATTGTCTAAGGCTTGAAGTCAAACCCTTCTGGCTGAGATGTGGGCCTATTTCCCCTCATTCTGACCCCAGATTAGAAAACAAATCATCCCACCAGGACGTGGGCAGCAGCGGATGGTGCAGTCAGGGTGAGGATCTGTGACGGAAGGCACGTTTGGGGGGACACGGAGTCTATCATGGCTCGAGCACATCGCGAGGGAGAATTAGGGGCTCAGGAGTTGGGGGAGTCAAACAAGACCCAGGATGGCCCAGACCCCAGAGAACAGTGCCTCAGTGGCAGAGGGGCAGGAGGAAAGCAGGGGAGCGGGATTACAAATTGAGTTGATCATCGAAGTGATGGGGCCGGCTCCTTAGGAAGCAGAACCATCGGCATTAATTACTGAAAGGCTTACTGTCACCTTATTGACACCTTACTGTCATCAATTCTTTCACTTAATCTTCACAGTGATGCTGGGGATATTAACGTTGTTGTTGTTATCACCCCATTTCATGAATGAGATGACTGAGACCCTGAGAGCGTGCGGACTTGTCCCAGGTCACATTAGTAGAAAACGCTAGAGGAAGAGCCAGGGCTTGGCACCAGGCCTGCAGGACCTCAAAGCTCCTCTGCAACTCAACCTCCACATCAGTGACAGCGTTGTCCCACTCTCCAGCAACCGTCTCCAGCTGCACATTCCAGCAGGCCCTCCAATTTAATGTGTGGAAGTAAAATTCATGCCTCTTCTCTCTGATCCTATTAGCATCCCTCTCCTCTCCTCTCCTCTCCTCTCCTCTCCTCTCCTCTCCTCTCCTCTCCTCTCCTCTCCTCTCCTCTCCTCTCCTCTCCTCTCCTCTCCTCTCCTCTCCTCTCCTCTCCTCTCCTCTCCTCTCCTCTCCTCTCCTCTCCTCTCCTCTCCTCTCCTCTCCTCTCCTCTCCTCTTCTCTCCTCCAAACCTCAGCTTGTTCTTTTCTCCTCCCACTTCTTTCTTGCCACATCTGGAAGGCCACGCCACCTGAACCAAACTTTCCATTCCGATTGCCACGGCTGCAGCCCAGCCGCACGCTGCCTCTCACCTGCTCATTTGTCCTGGGTACCGGTCTACCGGTCTCCACCGTGTCCAGTTAACAGGAACTCTGCTGCCAGATAAAACCTCTTTTGAAGCCCAGCTCTGATTACATCACTCTCTGCTCAACATTTAATATAATAATGAATTTCTTCCTGTGGACTCAAAAGAATGGTTGGCCTGCATAGCGGATCATTCAAAGCATCCAATGATATTTCTCAGCCCGGCTTTCCAGTGTTAAATTGCATTAAGTGATCTTCATGTCCCCCTTTGCCCCCTCATATCCTTTTATTCTAAACAAAATGTTTGTGTTGCCTTACCCTTTACCTCTGGGCCTTTATTTATGTCCACTGTTTGTCTGAAATGTGCTCTCTGTCCTCTCTACTTGCTGCCATCCTCCTTGTTGTCCTAGGTCGGTTTCAGGTGCCATTTCTTTCCGCTCTCACCTCTGTTGGAAGTGACCTCTGCTGCCTTAGGATCCTGGTGGTATTGTATACAATGTAAGGCAGTAGTCCCACACCGCCTTTTACTCCCATGCAGTTATGCCCCGAACTCCTCCATTAGACCCGACTTTCTGAAGATAGGCATCTTGTCTTTTTCTTTTAAAAAAATATATTTTATTGATATTTTACAGAGAGGAAGGGAGAGAGATAGAGAGCTAGAACCGTCTATGAGAGAGAAACATCAACCAGCTGCCTCTTGCACACCCCCTACTGGGGATGTGCCCGCAACCAATGTACATGCCCTTGACCGGAATCGAACCCGGGACCTTTCAGTCCGCAGACCGACGCTCTACCACTGAGCCAAACCGGTTTCGGCCATCTTGTCTTTTTCATATTTTGGTTCTTCTTAG
Source organism: Vespertilio murinus (assembly GCA_963924515.1). NCBI lineage: Eukaryota > Metazoa > Chordata > Mammalia > Chiroptera > Vespertilionidae > Vespertilio > Vespertilio murinus. The sequence goes on along the minus strand of OZ004704.1, from coordinate 182,042,992 downwards.
GGCCTAGCCTGAGAGCTCAAACATTCACTGAAAGAATGAAAGGGGTTGGAAGAGGGTGTCAGACGCAAGAATGAGGGAGCTGAGGGGAAAACGGGTTCTAGCCATATAATCAATGCTTTAGATGCCCCTTGAATTTCTCCTGAAAAATTAATTCCAGGATCATTCATAGAATTCCGCCTCAGGCTTTATGTTGCCGCTGTCATGTCACATTGTCTTCTCTTTCTTCATCATCAAGTCGCTTTCTTGTCACTCCCTTTTACTCTGCTGGAAACTGGTCTACCTTTTAAGATCAGATCAATACTCTTCAATCACTCCAGAAACTCCTTTATACTTATTTCAGGGATTTGTGTCCTATGAGTTCTAAAAATGCTCTTACAGCTTTCTATCATGTGCCTTTTGGGAAATTTAAATTTGTGGGGTTCTTTTTGTCCTTGTCCTATACTGGTGTTCCGAGTTATCCCTTTGCTGAGGGCAGGTCTGCTGCATGGTGCAACATCAGGACCTCATAGTAGCCTGTGTGGACGGCGTTCTCAGTGCTCAGCCTGCTCAACAGCGCATGCAGCCTTGACTGTGGGCCCATGGAAGTCAGGTACCCGTTTGGCTCATTTCTGGCCATTCTGAAAGACACCGTGGGCTCCAAGGGGACAGGGATAGCCCCAAGGGTCTGATGGGAAGCCAATTGCATGCTTGTTTGTTCAGCCCCTCACAGCGTTTCAGGAGAGCAGGCTCACGTTTGGACGCCCAGCCCTCATCTGCTCTGTTACTGCACATGCGCAGACTCCACAGACTGTCCCCGTGAGAGCTGGGAGCCTGAGAATCCACGTGCAGGTGCTACATTCCACACTTGGGTATTCAGAGGGGGAACCCAGAGGGGAAACTACTTGGAATCCAACAGCATCGCCAATTAGGAGAAGCTAGCAGTGACCTTTTTGTGTCAAAATTATGTGCTTGTGTAAGCCCTGGTTAGTATGGCCGATGGGTCTTGCCTAAACACAGAGACAAATAACATAATACCTTCATGGTAATCTACCACCTGCGCCTGTCAAGTTGCCTCTTCACCCCTTCGTAGGCCCACTTCTCCTGGAGTAAATGTGCTCGGCAGTGTAATGAGATGCTTCCCCTTCAAGTGTTGGGGCCGCTTACTCCCACGGGGGATGGCCAGCCCTCTGAATGCCACAGCGACCAGGGATGGGGCTTTCCTGCAGAGGAGTCATGGGGTGCAGTTTTCATGGAATTCAATGTGAGTTTGAAAGGAAAAATGACCCAGAAGAGGACAAGGAAGAGTAGACGACGGCCCATTAGCAGACGAACCATATGCCTTCAGAGCTGTCAACGTGGCAGCTGGGGGCACCTGCCGAGAAGCCAGATGTTGCTGCTGACGCTCATCGTGGCCCCTTGCGTGGCCCTGGGCGCCGGGCTTTCTTGCTGGATGAAGTAACAAAGGCAGGAGAGGGGGGAATCGCAGGCATGCCCAGGGGGCTAATGACCATGGTCTGGGTCCAGTTAAAGGAAATCAGAGTGAGATGTCTTACCACCCTGCCTTGGCCTTATAAAGTCAAAGAGGACAGCGACAGGTGGCAATCCTGTTCATGATAACCTGCCAGCATTATTAGGAACTGGAACTCCGTACACACCTCCTCTCTAAGGGATTTATTTGGAAAACTGCCTAGCAGGTGGCACACTTTAATTTGAAGCTGGATATTAAACTGGTGAGATCCCATTGCTAGACCATCCTATCAGAGAGTTTCTAGCTTCTCTTTTGTGGTCCCAGGAACATGCATACATATGAAGTCCCAGATAAGTGGAGTTTGTTCTCATTTTAACAGATGAATGAGCGGAAAAGAATCTCACTGGCTTAAAGGAATGTGGAGTGGCTTGCTTAAAGTTAGTCCGTTTGACATTTCCAGGAATAGAACTTCCTGAGTGCTGGCGCCCTTGCCTCAGCACTCACCACCAGACTGCACTTTCCTCTTTCTCCCCTACGTCATTGCTCCTCCCCATTCACCTGTTTCCATCAAGTTTCCTTCCTCTCTTCCCCCCCCCCCCAATCCCACTCTAGCCTAATGCTATAAGAAACCAATTTACTTGCTTTCACACCCAAAAGACTACTGGAGGAGTCATTCCTAGACTTTTTGGAAGAGGAAATCACTTTTTTTTTTTTTAAGAAGATTACTCGTACTAAAGAGAATTTCTGGAAACAGGCTGGGTAGATAACTTCAAAAAGATTTGAGGTGTGAGAAAATGATTCTTTCTGCATTAGGCAACTAGAGCAGCCAGAAGATAAACTGCAGAAATCAAGTTTTATGTATTTCCTTAAGGCCCCGGGATACTTTGTCTTCGCACTCAGAGAGGTGGGTTTTAGTACTGTTTGTGTGCACTCTTGGTTTATTCCCCCTCCTGAAAGAGAGCAGGCACGGGACTAATGTAAAGTATTAGATCATCTAAAACTGGTATGGGGTGTGGTTCTGCCCAGATGCATTTTATGTGGTGGGGGAAGTTTAAAGATACTGGGGCTTGTTGGCCAAGACATTGAGCACCTGCGGGTGAATTTCGGACAGGCATCATAAGAATGAGGTATTTTCCTCATTGTTTTGTCCCTCCTTTCTGAGCTTTCCTTCTGTTACAGAGCAGCAAGACGCCCTCACTGTATGTCTGCGTTTGGGTTCTCTCCTCAGAGATAGCGGGAAGGGTTTGTGTGCAGGTAGTTTATTTCATCAAGTATCCCAAGGAAATAGGTGTGTGTGTGTGTGTGTGTGTGTGTGTGTGTGTGTATGAGACACACACACACACACACACATGCGGGTTGGAAATAGTGAAATTGGAAAAGAGGGAAAGCCGAGGCAAAGCCACACTATTGAGCTGGTCATTATCATATGCAACAAAGACTAAGTCCCACTGGGAACCTCCCGAGAAGCAGTGAAAAACGCATCTTTGAATTATCCACCCCAGAGGCAGAAGAAGGAAGCTTTTGTCCACTGGCTGCCATGCTCCTTAGGTTAAGGGTTGTCCCATGGGATTACCTTCCCCACACTTCCAGGTTTTTGCATGTATGAGTGCCAAGGTGTCCCATTCTCCACTTGCCCTCTGATCTCCTGCTGGTGCCTCCCATTGGCTGACCTCAATAAGAAGCCAAAGGGCAAGGGAGGGAGCCCAAGACAGAGTCCACTCGGGTGAGCCTTCCTTGGCGCAGAGCAGAGAGTATACCTGGAGGAGCAGATGGGAAACATCCAGCAAGGCTGGTGCACATTTATATGGATAGTGATGGTCCAGTTCTCTCTTATTGGGGATTGGGTGCCATTCACAGCTACTTGGAAGTGGGTTGGGTTGGCACAAATAAAGAATCTTTAAGCTTACAAATGATGGGCTTGGCCCTGGCCAGGTAGCTCAGTTGGTTAGTGTCATCACAATGCACAAGGTTGCTGATTGAATCCCAGGTCAGGGCTCATACAAGAATCAAACAATAAATGCCTAAAAAATAAGTGGAACAACAAATTGATCTCTTCTCTCTTCTCTCTCTCTCTCTCTCTCTCTCTCTCTCTCTCTCTCTCTCTCTCTCCCCCTCTCTCTTCCTTTCTTTCTCTAAAACAAATCAATCAATAAGTTAACAAATGACAGGCTTAGTATAGATTTAACTGAGGGAGGGTGAGTGGTATGTGGCTCAGAGGGTGACTAGTCTGATCACTATGGGATTTTAATGTATTCAAAGTTACTTGGAAAATATTTTTTAACAGTGAGATTAGAGAGACATTTATTTAGTGTGCAAAAACCATGTTGGCCCCTGGACAAGGAATAGAGGAGGAAGATGAGATTAAAAGCAAGTTCACGGTTTGTGGTGTAAGTGAGGGACCTTTTCTCTCTTCTAATTTTCTTTGTTGCACTTTCAAGGCCGTTTTTGCAGTAAATAGAAAGTAAAGAGAAGCCACTGGTCACCTCAAAGAGCTTGTTTAGGCTTCTGGACAACCATGCTGGCCATACCAAGTATCTTAAACATGAGTATTTCTTGCCTGAGTCTTGGAAACTTAGAGTCCATGTGAGGTTCATTTTAATAGAGCCCTCTAGCTTTTTAAGCATTTTTTCCCATAATTACTTCTGTTTTCTTTATAAGCAGTTTTATGAGGACTGGAGGGGAGGTATTTTCCTTACCCCTTCAAGTGGCTTCGTGCCAGTTCCCAGGTCACTGTGGATGCACAGAATGAGATCCAGTCTCTGACACAACCCCGTGAAGCGGGGCATCCAATGTGCTGAGGCCGGTCCTTTCTTTCAGGCGGCACAGGGTGAGAGGTTGGGATGACTGGGTGTTGGGATGAGCTGGACTTTATCAGGACAGGGCAAAGAACGGGAGCTGGCCCACCCTCACCTCCTCCCTGGTGGTGAGGCTGTAGCCAAAGTGGGTGTCACTAATGTTTATCTGTGCGCACAGACCACATGCCAGATGCTGTTTCTAGCACATGACCCTGAAGAGTGGAGACGGGTGACTTCAATACTTCTCTTTCTAACCACAATTGCAAACCTGACTCCAATATCTTTGGACTGTCATGAGAATTTACCCTGAGAAAAACATGTCAGTTGAAAGGTATTGTTTCTGATCTCATAGACTATGACCAGTTGACACGTTATCTGAGCTGCACTGATTCAGGGGCCTGGCTTCCAGATGTGACCAGTACTTGGGTTTCCCAGTCTCCTTTCACCCCCATTCGCCCAACAAGGACAAAAAAATATTTTTTTCTGTTTACTCTTATTATTATTTAAAAAAAATTCTTTATTGTTTAAAGTATTACATATGTCTCCTTTCCCCCCTGTTGACCTCTCCCCAGCCACCCCCCCCCCAGCACATGCCCTCACCGCCCCCTCTTCCCCCAGTGTCTGTGTCTATTGGTTGTGCTTATATGCATGCATGCAAGTCCTTCGGTTGATCTCTAACTCACCCCCTCCCCTATCTTTCCTCTGAGGTTTGACAATCTGATCATTGCTTCTCTATCTCTGGATCTATTTTCAGATCTATACCATCAGTTTATGGTATTCATTATATTCCACAAATGAGTGAGATCATGTGGTATTTATCCTTCTTTGACTGGCTTATTTGACTTAGTATAATGCTCTCCATGCCCATCCATGCTGTTGCAAATGGTAAGAGTTCTTTCTTTTTTATAGCAGTGTAGTATTCCATTGTGTAGATGGACACAGGTTTTTAATCTACTCATCTGCTGATGGGCATTTGGGCTGTTTCCAAATCTTAGCTATTGTAAATTGTGCTATGAACATAGGGGTGCATATATCCTATCTGATTTCTTGGGATATATTCCTAAAAGTGGAATTACTGGGTCAAATGGGAGTTCCATTTTTAATTATTTAAGGAATCTCCAAACCACTTTCCACAGTGGCTACACCAGTCTACATTCCCACCAGCAGTGCACGAGGGTTCTTTTTCTCTGCATCCTCGCCAGCACTTGTCGTTTGTTGATTTGTTGATGATAGCCATCTGACAGGTATGAGATGGTACCTCATTGTTGTTTCGATTTGCATCTCTTGAATGATTAGTGACTGAGAGCATGTTTTCATACGTCTCTTGGCCTTTTGTATGTCCACTTTCGAAAAGTATCTATTTAGGTCCTTTACCCATTTTTGGATTGGATTGCTTATCTTCCTTTTGTTAAGATGTATAAGTTCCCTATAAATTTTGGAGATTATATTCTTATTGGATATAACATTGGTAAATATGTTCTCCCATGCAGTGGGCTCTCTTGTTGTTTTGTTTATAGTTTCATTCAGTTCATTTTCTGGTGAGTCTTGCTGGAGTCCTGGAGTCTGTGGGTCTGCAGATCAGTGCTGTTTACTCTTTAGATGGAGGCTCATCTCCAAAAAAAATTTTTTTTGAGGCTAAATACACTCCTGGAATGTATGTGATATAATCAGGCAGGACAGAATCTAAGGAGAATTTTGTTTGTATGAAATATAAATGCCTATGATTCTGTGTAAACTGTGGCAAGATAGTTCTGTCTTTACCCAATGCAAGGAACCAGAATTTAACAGCAGTTGATTTTGGTCTCCAGATTTACAGCAAAATTAAAAAATTAAAAGATGACCTGGTAAAGTTTTCCTCTCCTCCTCTTTTCCCTTCCCCTCCTCCTCCTCATCCTCCTTTTGTCTATACTTATTTGATACTCTTGTCCTTGGTAGGAAATTAGATGTTGAGTTGTCTGAAGTGTCATAATTGTGCATTTGCGATGGTGTCTAATAAGGCACCAGGGATCAGGCATCAAGGGGAGGAAAACTGAGAGGCCTGGGTTTGGACCCAGAGCGTTTCCTGTGTTCTATAAACACATTCCCAACCTTTGGATGAGTCCCTTTTGCTTCTGTGCCAGCTTTCCTGTCCTTTTTTAAAAAATATATATATTTTATTGATATTTTTACAGAGAGGAAGGGAGAGAGATAGAGAGCTAGAAATGTCGATGACATCGACCAGCCGCCTCCTGCACACCCCCCACTGGGGATGTGCCTGCAACCAATGCACATGCCCTTGACCGGAATCGAACCCGGGACCCTTCAGTCTGCAGACCGACGCTCTACCACTGAGCCAAACCGGCTTCAGCATCCTGTCCTTTTTAAAAGGGGGATATTGTCTGGGTGTGTGTTCTTCAAGCAGCAGGGTATATGTTAGAGTGGAAAGCTTTATAATTGCACTGCCTAGATTCAAAGCTTTACCTGTAAACAGCCAGGAAACTGAAAGCGAGATAATGCACCTTTCTGTGCCTCCTTTTCCTAATTTATAAAAGAGAATATTAATTGCTTTTCATGTAGGATTCTCATGATGCCTTAACTGAAACAGAATGTCTAATGATCTTATGCTAAGGTCGCTTTTAATGAAATTATCCCTTAAACTAATCTTTTCCTACCCCACCATTTGTCTCACTTTCTGAATCCTCAAATATAAGAAACATGACATACGGGAGAGAATGTGTTCACCACAAAGAGAGTTGGGGCGGCTGAGGATCAGAAAGGTACCTGTGATTGGTAGGTGGACGATATCAGCTGAGTCTGCAAGATGTGCTTTTACCAGCACAGACAGGGCTCCATGCTGTTTTCAAGGACTTCTTTACACCCAAATGCCGGAGGTGGATGCCTGATTTCCCTAAGGGTTTCAATCCACCTCCAGGCCCGTCACCAGACAAGTGATTCCCAGGCCCGTCTTTTCTCAGGCCCCGAGTCTCTGACCGAGAACTCCCTCCAGCGCTGCTTTGTAACTGTAGCTGCGCCTCCTCACAAGAGCAAGTGCAAATGCAAGGACAAGACAAAAACACTGAGAACTGTTTTGAAGTCAGAGGCCATTGCAAACTAATATAGAAATAACAGCACTCCCCTGACCCTGTGTGTTTGCTGTTTCCCGGGCCTTGGAGCTCTAACGTGCTGTTTCATGGTTCGGTCTGCTTTGTATTCCTCTGAGCTGAGCGATGCCGGGAGAGCAGGCTACAGCGCTCTAGGAACTTGAACAAGGAAGAGAAAAACAAAGGATGCTTGGCAACACTAAATTTTTAAATATATTTTTTTGTTCTCTTCTCAGAATGTATCCCATCAGACTCTTGAAACAGAGTCTTCATTCATGCAGAAGGGTTTTTCAAGGAAACCCGTGTGCATGTGTATAGTTTCTATGTATGCATGCATTTGTGTTTGGCACTGATAGATTTTGTTCATCATATTAGAATAATAGGATGAGATTAGTAAAAGATCAACAGGGGACTTAGTGCTTTCCTCCACCTCCCTCCCTCCTTCTTTCCCTGAAGAGTTCTAAAATAAATCCGCAAGATTAAATTCAGGGATGATTAAAAAAAAACAACAATCCAGGTTTTAACAATGGATGCTTAATAATTTGGAAATGAGATATTTAGTTATTGTAACTTCAAAATTCAACTCCCGTGTTTATCCAGCACCTTCTAAATGCCTAGAAAAAAAACTAAGTACACAACTCAGTTCTTATTCCTTAGAAGTTTTTAAAAAAAATATATTTTATTGATTTTTTTACAGAGAGGAAGAGAGAGGGATAGAGAGTTAGAAACATCGATGAGAGAATCATCGATCAGCTGCCTCTTGCACACCCCCTACTGGGGATGTGCCCACAACTAAGGTACATGCTCTTGTCCGGAATTGAACCCGGGACCCTTGGGTCCCCAGGCCAACGCTCTATCCACTGAGCCAAACCGGTTTCGGCACCTTAGAAGTTTACCATCTTGTCTGAGGTAGTCAGGGCCAGGGTGGTTGGGAGCCTGGACACGCAGCAAATGGGAACAACAGGAGAAGACAGACAGAAGTGTTAACGATAACACAACTGCATATGCTGACAAACATTCCAGGTGGTTAAGGGAAAATGGTCCAGTGATGGCTGGAAGGTGAGGGTTGCCAGAGGTGGAGTTGGAGATGGCTCACTGTGGGGCTTCGAAAAACTTTCAGCAAAGCAATTTGTTTGTGTGTGCTCTTCAGGTTGGCACATGTGGAAGTCAGAGACTGAAACAAACGATCTGTGCCCCATTTCCTGTCCCCTCGCCCCCCCCCCCAACCGCCCCACCTGGTTTTCAATGAACATACTGTCATCTGCTAGAAATAACGACTGGACCTCAGACTTCCAAGCCTGGCCCTTCCAGGAGACCATAGTTCTGGGAGCACGGTGTTTTTGTTTATTCTTCCTGGATGCCCAGAGCAAGGCTTCTGTATTATATTAGTTCTGATGCTGTTTTCATCCGAGGTCCCTGGGCTCCTTCCTGCCTTTCAGTGTAACTGTCGCCACCCAGGGAGGTCTGCCTGGATGGCCCTGCCTAATGTGGCTCACAGCCTCTATTATTCTTTGGCCCGGCATCCTGTTTATATCACTGGAGGCACTTTTCACAAATAATTATTTTGCTAATTGGTTTTGAAGAAGAGAGCAGCCCCTCTATAATAAGAAGGTACTCTGTGCCAGTAGTTGTAGAGAAAGGGAGAGAGTAGAGGCTCAGTAGGTTTTTAGCTCTCCTTTCAAATTGACCCCTGGAGGTTTACTCACGACCACACGGCTGCCTCCCTCCCCCTGCTGAGTCACAAGGTTTCCGCCTTTGCACCTGAGTGTCACGACTCCAGGATCTTCCTCTGAGAGGTGCTGGGGCCCCACTGGAGTACTTTCCAGATGGCCAGACCCTGGGAGGGGTGGGCTCAGTGTCTGGGTGGTGGACACACTAGTCCGTCAGCGCAATGCCTTGTTATCAATGACAAGAGCGTACTGCAAGCTCTCTGTCTAGGGTCTCTTTCTTTCTCCTTCATGTGTATTTAGTATTTTTTAAAAATATATTTTATTGATATTTTACAGAGAGCAAGAGAGAGATGGATAGCTAGAAACGTTGATGAGAGAGAAACATCGACCAGCCGCCTCTTGCACACCCCCTACCGGGGATGTGCCCACAACCAAGGTACATGCCCTTGACCAGAATCGAACCTGGGACCTTTCAGTCCACAGACCGACGATCTACCACTGAGCCAAACCGGTCTCGGCTGTATTTAGTATTGAATGTGCTGTCTCCCCTACTGGATTATTCACACCATAAGGAGAGGGGCTATGTCTGCCCTGTTCATTGTATTCCTAGGGTATAGGGTAGTGCCTGCCCTGTCAAGGTCCACAATGGCCTCCTCCCATCCCTAGAGCCACATTTTACCTGTGAAGTGCCTCCTCTCCCTCCCCCCTCCTCCTGACACCTGTGTAGTTCATCTGAACTGCCCAAAGTTGCAGGGTGAAGAGAAAGCAAGGATAGAACACTCACTTCTGATGATTCCACTGGGGGTGACAAGCTGTCTTCTGGGGGGGACCGGGGAAAGGAATGGAGGGATACAAAGCCCCAAGAAACACGCCCCCCTCCATCCAGGGCCTTTTGCTCCCAGTCACACTTTAGATCCTGCCTGGTGGCAAGTTGTTTTTCTCGGGCCTCTCCTCTCCAATTCTCTCTGGCCAGCGCCCTACTCGGGCTGTTCCTCTTGTTCTTGGATGCTTGGAAGGCCCTTTATCTACTCGCCATCTGTGTAAGGGGATCCTGCCAAGATGATCAGATGTGAACTCAGTGCCAGAAACATTTTAATTAATTTATGGTGATAAAATGCGAAAAGAAAACTATCGAGGAAAGCCTGGCCAAAGAAAACTAAACATAAGAGGAAACAAAGAAACCAGAGCCATGCGGCCTTGGAAGGAAGGGCCTGGCTGGCGAGGGAGCCAGCGAACACTTTTCCTCTCCTGCCCTCTTCGCTTTTTTAGTGACACCCACGTGGGAAGGCCACACAGGACCCAGGGGGCAAAGGAGAAGACCGTGAGTGGCAAACAAGAGAACAAGGCTGTTCTTCTCAGGCGGGCAGAGGAGGGGAGTCTCTGAAGCTGCAGCTCTGGGAAACAGCCTCAGTGGAGGTTTAAAGATGTCCGTCTTCAAAGTGAGTGTGGCTTCCTTGCAGCCTGGCAAGTAGTACGTGGGTAGGGTTATGCCTGTAAGGATGAAATGCTAAAGAAAGCAGCATTCGTCAGCTTTATCCCTCCCATGACAAAAAACGAGCCAGCAATATTTATATGCAGACTTCTGGGTCATTTGACTTACTTGAGAGGTTGATTTGATTTTGTTGTTCTTCCTTTCCCCTCTTTCCCCCCCCCCCATCACCATTTATCTTCCCATACCCTTTTCCACCTTTACTCCCAATTCCCACAATCCCTTTTACCCTCTTTTTAAAAATATATATATATATTTTATTGATTTTTTACAGAGAGGAAGAGGGAGGGATAGAGAGTTAGAAACATTGATGAGAGAGAATCATCGATCAGCTGCCTCTTGCACACCCCCTACTGAGGATGTGCCCGCAACCAAAGTACATGCCCTTGACCGGAATCGAACCGGGACCTTTCAGTCCACAGGCCAACGCTCTATACACCGAGCCAAACCAGTTTCGGCTCCCCTCTTTTTAATGTGAAATAACTACTGAGTGCTGAATGAAGACAGATTTCTCAGTGATTCCTTCCAACTGAACTTCAGATGAAGACTAAAGAAAAAGAGAAAATACCCATGAACCAGCACATAGGAGTGTGCTGAACAAAGTAAGAAATTATTTGGTTTCTAATTTATGTGGATATTGCATCTTTATAGAATTCATGGTCTTAATCCAACTGGTGTAACTTAAGGAAAATAATAGACTTTTAAAAGCAACTGGGAGAAGAACACAGCATTGAAGGAAAAAGAAGGTTACATTGGCTGGAGAAGGAAAGAAATGAGGCAAACTTCTCGGTGATTACAAGGAATCTAGAGCACATATTGCCTACTCATCACAATGAAGAGGGAACTATCTAAAACTGAATAAATAATGTTGAACTTAGTGATGGATTATTTATACAGCTAATTTAATAGAATAGTAGAATTTTAGAGCTGAAAGTGACTTCATACTATGTCTGAATCAGAACTGCCTAGAGAGGTAGTTTTTTATTTTCTTTTAAAAAAATTTATATGATTGAGTCCCACCCCTTTATGGGGTAAGGCTTTGGCACATATGTTTTGAAAATGCTTGTAAGAGATCTGATATATATTCTCATGTATTTATTCAACATTTATTGAATACCTACTATGGGCCAGACACGTGTGCGGACATAGCAGTCAAGAGAGACAGGCATGGTCCCTGCCCTCTTTTTATTTTTTAAAAAAATATGTTTTTTAAATTGATTTTTTAGAGAGAGAGAAAGGAAAGGAGAAGGATAGAGATAGGAACATTGATGAGAGAGAAACATCATTGATCAGCTGCCTCCTGCCCACCCACTACTGGGAATCAAGCCCGAAACCTGGGCCCTGATCATAAATAAAACCAGTGACCTCTTGGTTCATGGGTCGACATTCAAATACTGAGCGTGACCAACTGGGAAGATCCTGCCTTCTTAGATGTATGGTCTGAGGAATTCACAACCCTTTCACTTTCCGTTAAAGACGCTGTTACTCTGAAAGTTCACACGACCTGCCTTGGATGACCCTATCAGGTGATGATAAACTGAAGTGGAAGTTATACCCAGCTCTCCCGATCTTATTTCCAGGCTCTTTTCACTAACCACCCTTGATGGTGTTCTGATTATCTTTCATTTAGTCACATTAAGATGCTTGAGATTCCAGTTGCACTGGAAGAACAGCTGGGTTTGGATCTAGGTTGACATCCTTGCTCTGTTCTGTGCTAGATTTATGACATCAGGCAATTGTGTAACCTCTGGCAACCTCCGATCTCCTCATGTGTAAAACAGAATCATACCTGCCACACTAAGGTGGAGGTGGTGGATGTGAGTGTTTGATCAGACAACTTGAGCAGAAAACCTATCTAGAGGCTAAGACTTTGGGAGGAGAGCCAATGATTAAAAGTTCTGTTCAGCCCTAGGCAAGAAGTCTCAAAGCTTACTGGGTGCTGGGGTGGGTGCATGGGGAGCTGGACTGAATCCTGGCAGAGTGACCAAGTTGACTTCACCCTTTGGATCGTGCCATGTCAGTGTCGGGCCTACTGGCATCAGGTGAATCCTGCCAGCAGTGATGTGCTTAGGACACCAGTGGCTGGTCTCTGGGCCTTCTGAGAAGGCACTGGCAGCTTTTCTGGAGCAAGCCAGACATTCAATGCGGCCCCGAGAGGCTCTGAAACCCGAGCGAGCAGGCAGCCCAGGGGACAGCCCGGAGCGCAGCGGCAGTGGTTGCAGGAGCCCCTGTTGCATGGCTTCCTGCCTTTCTGTGCGGACCTGGCTCCAGGGCCGGCTGTGGTTCCCAGGAACCTGCTGCTGATGCGCTCAGCAACGTTGGCCACAGCCTGAGCCTTGAGTGTGTTTCCCCAACAGGACAGAATTCTCCACCTAAACTTCCTCCAGGTACCAGATCATGGTACACAATAAAAAGGACAAGATGAGAAGAAATTGTTTGGATCGAGGTGGAGCCACCTATATCACTGCAGGGAGTCAGGTTTAGAATGCACTACTGGAAGCATTTTCAGACCTTTATTATTCAAAAGAACGTATCACCCCTCCTAGGTGGATGGCCAAAAGAAATGAATATCCATGTTCCCCAGAAGACACATAAAAAGATGTCCATAACAGCATTTTATGCAATATTCCCATCCTTATTATGGACAGTAGGATGGATACATACATGGTGGTATAATCATACAATTGTATACACAGCAACAGGAATGAACAAACCAAGGCTACATGAAAGAACATGTTTGACTCTCACAAACAAAATAGTAATGCAGGAAGCCAGGTGCAAAAGTACAAACACTGATTCCATTTATATAATGTTCAAAAACAGGCCAACTTCTCTGTGATGTTAGAACTCAGGATAGTGGCTACCTTTGGTGAGGGGCAGTGACTGGAGGAATATGCAAGTAAGTTCTGGGATGCTACTGTGTATTTCTAGATCTGGGTGTGGGTTGCATGGGAGAGGGTTGAGTTTATGAAAATTTTCATCGAGCTGCATACGTAATGATTTGTGCCCTTTTGTATCTATAATATTGAGCTTTAGTGGAAAGTTTACAAAAAAGGAGATGTATTAGTATCTCTGCACCATTATCATCATCAATTGCTCCTGGACTGGGAGTCAGCACTGTGGTTTTGCCACCAGTAAAATAATAGCTAAGTAAAAATTTTCTTATGTCTTGTACAGAGTAGTCACAGGGGTGGGCAAAATCAGGTTGACAGTTGTTCATATAGAAAACAACACAACCCTATATAATAAAAGGCTAACATGCAAATCGACCAAACGGTGGAACAACTGGTCGCTATGATGTGCACTGACCACCAGGGGGAAGACTCTTAATGCAGGAGCTGCCCTCTAGTGGTCCGTGCGCTCACACAGGGGAATTGCTGCTCAGCCAGAAGCTAGATGGCTGGTGAGTCCATACTAAGGATGTCTGACTGACAACTTAGGCCTGCTCTCTGTGGACATCCCCCAAGGGCTCTCAGACTGCTAAAGGGTACAGGCTGGGCTGAGAGACCCCCCCCCCCAATCATCCCAGTGCACAAATGTTGTGCACTGGGCCTCTAGTAATTAATAAGTAATAATGCAAGAATGAACTGTTTTGAATACTCACAACTGTAAACCTACTTTTCCCCACCCCTGTATTTGTTGACTAAATGAAGAATGTGTCCTGGATTTTCCATGGGACTGGTAAACTATTAAGTAAGAGTCCCAGGGAATTTACAGAGGTCTCTTAGGGAAATTTCTATCAGGGATTTTCCTCTACTAACCCATTGCATCAGACTTTTGGGAGGGAGCCTCACCCCTCCTGTGTGCCATATGGCTTAGACCACCTGTGCAAACCCTTGGTACTCCTCTTTGGCAGTGAGAGAACCACCCAGATTGAGGGTGCCCTCCCTGTGGGGAGCCCTGCCTCTGGTCCACAGCACCTGGAGTCCTTCATTAGACCCAGTTCAGCTGGGTCTTTGATATCATCTCTGTAAATGCTGCCCAATCATTTTCTCTCGGTCTTTGATGAGTCAAATGTGAGCAGGAGATGTTTGACCTGGGGGCATGGCTTGTGGTATGGCAGGAAATACCTCATCTTCTTGGGGTACAAAAAAGGGAAATTAAAAGGTACTGGGAGCTGGTTCATGCCAACTGACTCTGAGATCTGCCAAACCTCTTCCAGGCAGTGTGGTGGGGCATGAACACAGACTAGTGAAGGGGCAGAGCTGAGGTAGCAGCTGCTCAGAGCTCCCTGACCAAAGCCCAGGGGAATTTCTTTCAGTCTGAGGCACTCTTTGGTCAAATCTGTTCGTCAGGAAGCCAAAAGTGTCAAGTGTTTGAGAGCTGGGTTAAGCCACATAAAAGGCCTGTTGAAGTCATTTTCCATTAGAAGATTGCAGGTGCAAACATGCATTCACACGTAGGCCCAGTCCTGTCCGTAAAGCTTGGATTTCGCTTCCTTTTTAAATGCTCCAAAGACATCACACTACACAACTCGGATCCAGTGCACAGCCTGCTATCAAGAAATGTGTACCTTTGGAAACCAGGTTTCCACAGAGGTGGCTCCTTTATCTCTAAAAATAGCTGCGCTTCCCTTGTCCTTGGTGAGATGGACCGAGAAGTCTTGGCTTTCAGAGCATGAGCCCACACTGAATTCTTCTTTTTTTTTTTTGGTGTCCAATCTTTTATTTTTATTTTATTTTTTATTTTTTTAAATAAATCTTTATTGTTCATATTATTACAAATGTTCCTCATTCCCCCCCCCCCCATTGCTCCCCTACACCAAGTTTCCATTCAATTCTCTGCCCTTTCCCCATCCCCCATCGTCCTCATCCATAGGTGCAGTTTATGTTCAGTCTCTTCCCGCCCCAACCCACTCCCCATTTCCTCGAGAATCATCAGTCCACTCCCCTCCCATACCTCTGATTCTATTATATTCACCAGTTAATATTGTTCATTATGATTTTTACTTCCCTTGGTTTTTAGACTCACTTGTTGATAGTTACGTGTTTGTTCATAATTTTTATCTTTATTTTCTTCCTCTTCCTAAAGAACCCCTTTTAACAATTCATATAATTCTGGCTTGGCAGTGATGAACTCCTTTAGCTTAAATTTATTTGTGAAGCTCTTTATCTGGCCTTCGATTCTGAGTGATAGCTTTGCTGGGTAGAGTATTTTTGGCTGTAGGTTCTTATTATTCATCACCTTGAATATTTCTTGCCATTCCCGTCTGGCCTGCATGGTTTCTGTTGAGAAATCAGCTGACAGTCGTATGGGTGCCCCTTTATAGGTAACTACCTGCTTTTGTCTTGCTGCTTTTAATATTCTCTCTTTGTCTTTAGCTCTTGGAATTTTAATTATGATGTGTCTTGGTGTGGTTCTTTTTGGATTCCTTTTGTTTGGGGTTCTGTGTGCTTCCTGGACGTGTAAGTCTATTTCTTTCCCCAGGTGGGGGAAGTTTTCTGTCACTATTTCTTTCAATATGTTTTCGGTATCTTGCTCTCTGTCATCTTCTGGGATGCCCATAATTCTGATGTTGGTTCGCTTGAAGTTGTCCCAGAGGTTTCTTACATTATCTTCAACTTTATGGATTCTCTTGTCTTCTTGCTTCTGTGGAGGAGTGTCCTCTGGGTCTTTGTGTTGCAAATCTTGGACTTGATTCTTGCAATCTTCCAATCTGTTTTTAGGACTCTGAATAATATTATTTATTTCAGAGATTGTATTCTTTATTTCTAGTTGACCTTTTATTATTTCTTGTTGACCCTTTATTATTTCTTGTTGATCCTTTTTCATATCCTCATAGGTCTCATTTATTTTATCGGCCTTTTCTAGGAGATTGTTGAACAACCTTATAAGCGTGGTTTTGAACTCTATATCCAGTCGCTTTTTGTCCTCCATTTCTTTCGTTTGTGATCTGTTTCCTCGTTTCGACATTTTCGCTGCTTCCCTGAGTTGGTAGGTTGGGAGGATCAGCTGTGTCTATGCCAGGAGACAACCTTATTCCACTAGACTTGGGAACCTGCAAAAGCCTCTCTGAGTTCAGCTTGGATGGGGCAGTTTCAGGGTGGAGCCTACAGCCTTGGCTTCTGGTTAGCCCTGCCCTCTGAGGTTCCTGAGTCTCAGTGTACCTCAGTGTCCTTTGGTATTCGCTGCAAGCACCTCTGAGAGAAAGGCGCCCTAGAGCTTCGCCCGCTACCAGACAGTCTAGTCTCTCCCCCAACAAGCCCACAACTGGGGTTCAGAGCAGTTGGAAGTGGGGTTAAGAACAGTCCGGAGCTTATGTCTCCTTCCTGCCAGGGCAATCTCGCGGCCCAAACAACAGTCTGTCCTCTGTGCGCGCAATGTGCGCGACTCAGGGGCTCTGCTTTTCGCTGCTCCCCTGAGCTTCTGCCTTACAGCCAAGATTCCCTCTGTATGAGGCTGGGGCCCGAAGGTCTTGCCCAGGACTGGGGTTCAGTGCAGTCAGAACTGGGGCTCAGCACAGTCCTGAGCTTTTGAGTCCTTTCTGCTGGGGCAATTCAGCAGCTCAGCGAACAGTCCCTCCTCTGCGAGCAATGTGCGCGACTCCGGGGC
The DNA here is from genome assembly GCA_963924515.1 of Vespertilio murinus. Lineage (NCBI taxonomy): Eukaryota > Metazoa > Chordata > Mammalia > Chiroptera > Vespertilionidae > Vespertilio > Vespertilio murinus. Next base: position 182,025,959 of record OZ004704.1, on the reverse strand, counting down.
TCTGCCCTTCGCCGCTCCGATGAGCTTCCACCTTACAGCCCAGATTCCCTCTGTATGAGCCTGGGACCCCCGGGGTCTCGCCCAGAACTGGGGTTCAGTGCAGTCGGAGTTGGGGTTCAGCACAGTCCGGAGCTTTTATCTCCTTTCTGCTGGGGAACGCCAGCCAGGCACTCAGCCGCCCCTCCTCTCGGGCTCCGTCCTCTCCCCCGCGCTCTCGCACCATGCCTCCGTACCTTAGGCTTTTACAGCTCCTCTGGTTTTCCTTCTGGTTTTCTCTTTCCTTCTACTTGTAGAATTTCCAGTCAGTCAACTTTCCTGTAGTTCTGGGTAGTGTCCACTCTATATTTTAGTTGTATTTTTTTTAAATTGTTGAGGGCGGCTGCAGTTAGGCTTTTACCTCTGCCGCCATCTTGTTGTCTTCCCACACTGAATTTTTTACACCTGCATGGAGTGGTGGCAAGCCAGCATTCTAGTGGAATTGGAAGCCCTTTGCTGGGTCTCTTGGAGATTGGCTTCTTTCTAATGATAAAGCTGCTCAGTCAGCTTGTGTAACATGAGTACCTATGTTGTTTGCCCAAATCTCAAATAATGGTGCTGACAGGTGCACAGAGATGAAGTCAAAGGCCGAAGCCTGCCTTACAGGAGTGGCCTGGCTTATAGCATCTTGTGGAGCCCGTCCCGGAGGACTGGACACCCCGGCTCTCAGTGCTCAGGTCTGGCTCTCAGCTCTGGAAGTTATCCTCAGAGGATAGTATTGTTAGGGTAGATGTGGGGGCGGCCTCTTCTGTGGCACTGCAGGAGGCTGGGATGATCAGCATAAGGGGAGGAGGTGGAGGCTGTGGTGGGGAAGGAATAGAGAGAAAAGGTGGATGGCTGCAGGCCCTGGAACTACCGGAATATGCTGAAAGACTTCAGGTGTTGCAAGACAACCAACAAACATGTAATTAGCAACAAACCCTGGGCCTCCTACTGAAAAACCCCCCTTTTAACACTGCCACCCAAAAAGTTGTGTTTGGGGGTGACAAAAAGGCTTTATTTTAAAATCCCTGCCTGAGGATATGTATTTCATTGATGAGAGAGAGAGAGAGAGAGAGAGAGAGAGAGAGAGAGAGAGAGAGAGAGAGAGAGAGAGAAACACCTATCAGCTGCCAGATGCCTTCCCTACTGCCCCAAATGAGAATAGAATCTGCAACCTGCCACCATTTGGTACATGGGACTACACTCCAATCAACTGAGCCACTCCGGCCAGGGCAAAAGGTTTCCTTCTTATTTGCTGAGGAGGAGAACAAGAGAGAAAGATTGATTATTAATATCCCTGCCAATCTGGCTAAGGGAACATGGGAAAGTCTGTGGTCACGTGTTCCCCTTGGGCCTCAGCTTTCTTCTCTGCTGTAAAGCAATATATTAAACTCACTGATTTCTAAGGTCCCATTTAGCATGCGAGTCCTGTGTTCTGGAGCATCTTCCAATAGCTTCCCAGGGATTGGTATCACCAGAGGCTTCAGTTAAAATCCAAATCTGTTTCCCGTGAAGGATAACGTTGTAAGCCTCATTAACATGAATACTTCAGGTCAAGTGCGTTTGCCAAATATACTTGGTAGTTTGAGGATCCAGGACACAGGCTTGGCTCATTTATATTGGAATGGAAGAGAAGAACATTCTGAAGAAAGGGAAGCTACCCAAGGAGCTCAGGATTGGGTGGCATCTTTGGAGGGTACGCTGCCCACTATTTACATGAAAGTTTACCTGAGGCAAATGGCAAGATTCTAGTGGCAGGATTTCTTTACTCTTATGGTATAACTAGTGGCCTGGTGCATGAAATTCATGCATAGGGTGGGGTGGGGTGGGGTGAAGGGTGTCCCTCAGCCCGGCCTGCAACCTCTCCAATCTGGGACCCTTCAGGAGATAACCGGCAGTGGGACATTTCTCTCACAATCCAGAACTGCTGGCTCCTAACCACTGGCCTGTCTGCCTGATTGCCCCTAACTTCTTCTGTCTGCCAGCCTGATTGTTCCTAACTGCTCCCCTGCTGGCTTGATTGCCACTAGCCCCCTCTGCCTCGGCCCCGCATCTGGGACCCAGGATTCCCTCCTCCAGAAGACCACAGGCACCCGGGATCCAGGCTTCTCTCCCTCTGGTCAGCCATAGGCGCCCAGGCTGGCTGCAGCTGCATGGAGTGGTGGGCAGGTAATTTCACCTGGGCTGCAGCCACAAGAGCTGGTGCCTGAGACTACGAGGTGGGTGGCTTCTCCATCTCCTTGGCCACAGCCAGCCACAGGTGCTGGTGCCCAGGACTGTGGTGTGGGCAGCTTCTCTGTCTATGAGGCTGTAGCCAGCCACAGATGCTGGCACCTGGACCGCAGCTGGGAGGCTTCTCCATCTTCCCTGGGATGCAGTGTGGGCAACTTCTCTGGCTGGCTGTGGCCTGGCATCATGGGGCAGGTGGCTTCTTCATCTCCCTGGCCACACCAGCCTCAGGCACTGGGGCCCAGTTTCTCTGTCTTCCCCAGGACATGGGGCCAACAGACACGAGGCTTCTGGTGCTGGCTGCAGCCTGGGATCACAGGGCAGGCGGCTTCTTCGTCTCCAAGCTGCAGCCAGCCTCAGGCACTGATGCCCAACTTCTCTGACCCCCACAGGCCCAGAGCGGCAGGGGGCGGGGCTGCAGCCGAGGTTTCAGGTTAATTTGCTTACTCACTCTGATTGGCTGGTAGTGTAGCGGAATGACAGTAATTTGCATGTTCCTCTGTTTTTAGTGTAGATTGTCATTGGGAATCTGAAACCTGGCAGGGTCCATAGCTGAAAACAGAATACAGGCAGCCTTTGAGGTGGTCCTCAATGATGCCATCCTACTGGAATTTGCACCCTTGTACAATATTCTCCCCTAGGATGGAGTTTGGATCTGGAATCTTCCACCTAAGTCATATAAGGGTGGGGAGGGTCTATATCATATTTGTCATCAATACACCTAATACTTCTAATTTCACAAATGAGAACCAGTTTCCAACAGTGTTATCCTAGTAAACAAACCACTATGCCTTTTCTTTTTTTAAAGCAACAATGGCCCATTTCTAACACTAAAAACCTTGAGTTTGATTGCTTTTGGATTTGAAAAATGGAAGCAGCAGCATCTGGACTGTGGGTTTCCAGCAGAGAATTCCAGCTGACCAGTGACCACTGCAGGTCTGTGCTTTCCTGAGTCAAGTGCTTGGACAGCCCAGTCCCACATTTACAAATGAAACCAAGATACATACTCATGTTCCTTTGCACGTACTCAAGTATCTTAAAGCAAATTATAGACAAGTGGAAAATAAGAGTAGGTTTGCAGAAGGGTTTTAAGTTCTTATTCATGTGGATGGGAAAACCCTTAGTTTCCTGTTTGTCTTTTTCTTTTCTTTCTTTTTAAAAAATTCTCACCTGAGGATATTTTTCCATGGATTTTTAGAGAGAGTGGGAGGGAGAGGGAGAGACACACAGAGAGAAACATTGATGTGTGAGAGAGACACATCAATTGGTTGCCTCCCACACACACTCCAACCTGGGGTTGGGGATTGAACCTGCAATCAAGGTATGTGCCCTTGACTGGAACTGAACCCAGGACACTTCAGTCTGCAGGCTGATACTCTATCCACTGAGCCAAACTGGCTAGGGCCTGCTTTTCTTTAAATTTATTTATTTATTGCTCTCTCATTCTCCATCTTGTGCCCAGGAGTCTTTTTGACAGCTGATGGGGGTAAAAGAGATGTTCTTTAGCCAAAGTTTATAGTTTCCTCCCACTCCAAGAAGGATTCAGAAAAAGAGGTGAGGAGTAGAGGGAGGGGTTGATGTGTGGAACTGTTCATTGCTAAGGACTCTGTGTCCATGGCTGTGGGAAGTTGCGTAGGGACAGCAGTCATGGCTCAGACTCGGTGGGCAGTCCCAGGGCTGATGTGTGTTGGACATCTGGCCATTGAGCTCCTGCATTTGTGAAGATACATTTGGACTGGGCTGCCTCAGCACATAAAGAATGGCCAGACTCTCTGGGGCTAGGCTGCCCAGGCTCAAGATTCCATCAATGTTTGAATGGCATGGCATTCACAGGAAGCATGTGAATGGCATGGTATTGCCATGGGGGACATAGGTGGCGTCAATACCATGCCATTCACATGCTTCCTGTGAATGGCCATGAGACAGTGCCAACAGCCATCCCATCGGATTTGTCCAAGGACAAGCTCTGGATGTTTAAGCTGGTCAGGACCGCTTGGACTGTTCCCATGGAAAGACATTCTTCTTACTGGCTCCTTGCCTCTGGGCTTCGTCTTTGCTGACCAAAGACGAACACAAGCTCCGATTGTGTTTTGCTTTTTGGTCTTCCTGGTTGGGTGAGAATGGAACAGGTTTCCTTCCAGTGGGGAGGAACATTCCTTTCTTCCTGTGGGGAAGGTGGTATTTATGTTTCTCAGAAAAGAAGTTCCTGGAGAATAACATATGGCTATATGCTTTGGATGTCTGGGATAAACAGAAGGGTTTAAGCAATCTATTCCTCCTCTGAAGTGCTGTCAGAAGGGTCAAGAGGGAGGGCAACCTAGGAGAGCCCTTCTTCAGATTTAATGGGTGGAGAAAGCAGTGATGCTGAACTCTGCTTAAAATCAGCTTGGAGCCTGTTAAATAGAAACAAAACACACCGATGCCGAACTCCATCCCAGGCCAATGAAGTCTGACGCTCTAGGTGGTGAGGCCCGAGTCTTGGTGTCTTTTAATATTTATCTATCTATCTATCTATTTATTTATAATATTTTATTGATTTTTTTTACAGAGAGGAAGGGAGAGAAAGAAGGACAGAGAGCTAGAAACATCGACCAGCTGCCTCTTGCACATCCCCTACTGCAGATGTGCCCGCAACCAATGTACATGCTCTTGACCAGAATCGAACCTGGGACCTTTCAGTCCACAGACCGATGCTCTATCCACTGAGCCAAACCGGTTTTGGCAAGTCTTTGGTGTTTTTTAAAAGCTGATTGTCAGGTGTGGCCAAGTTGAGAACCACTGCAGTAGAGTACTGAGTGTCAGGAGGTGAAACTTGACTCCTTGAGGTTAACTGAGAAAGAATGAAATGCTTTCTCTGAGTCAGGCATTATACTGGGCACTTGCCTTATATTATCCCATAATTCCCACAAGGACATGGCAAGGTGGGCACTCTGTCACTCTCTCCATCTACAGAAGAGGAATGGAGGGCTAGAAAGATGAGCCTATATGCACAAGGTCACCCAGCAAGGAAGTGGTAAAGTTAGAATTTGAGGTAATGTCTCTCTAATGGCAAAGCCATTACCCCCCATGCTCCTACAAAGGACCTTCTGGGGCCAATGAAAGGTAAGGACCATATGGTTCGGGTGGATGTTGTATTTGCGGCTATAGTAATTGACCAGTCAAAAAAGACAAGCAATTTCAAGGTAGTTTTAAGGACAGATTTCAAGTTTTCATTGCTGTGCAGCTGTCAATGGCCCTCCCAACATTTTCTGTGGCTCTTTTCCTCTGTCTGTCCCATTTAGTCTAGCCTCTTCTGGCTTTCTAGAAGATAAGCTGGCCCAGAATGCAGTGCATATCAAAGACAGAATTCATTTTGTCTTCTGTCCAAACCACGTTCTTCCCCTGTGAGCTGTGTCCTGCAGAGCTGCACCTCCATCTCACCAGGCACTCCAGCCTGAAAACTGGGCCTTGTCCTCCACCCTTTCCACATTCTTATTTCCCCACATGCTCGTGATAGAGCTAGGAATAGTGCCAACTCCCAGTTCCAGGATATTTTCCTCGTCTCTGCTCCCTACTGCCATCAGACCATTGCATTTGTCCTTCTCTCCTTCTTCCTTCTATTTGATGATTTTATTATGGAGAAAGAATGCTACCTATTAAAAAGCAGGAATAAGTGCAAAATTAGTATGCCTTTTCATATGGTTTTGACTTTTGAAAGCATGTTAATGTTCTATATATTCAAAAAGTAAGATAAAGTCAGCAACGATGCAAGGTAAAAATTATCCTAAAATTAGAAGAAAACGGAAGCATTTGAACCCAGCTTCGTTTCAAATGAATAACATTACCAAAATGAAGTGGGGAAAGTAACCAACCAAAGTAATTCATGAACATAGTATCCGACTATATACACACAGTCTTGTAGGTAGGGAGGTAGGAGAACAGCAAACAAGTCCTGGATTCTTTCTGTCAGGTTTGCTTTTTGGAGAAGCCCTTCTGAACAAGGGTTGTCACTATGGAATGAGAGGGGTAAAATGTGAAATAGGAAGTAAAAAAAGAACTCTGTGAAGACAGATTTGAATTAGAAGCATTAGTATGGACTTAGAATGTACAATTGTGTGTGTGTGTATGTGTGTGTGTGTGTGTGTGTGTGTGTTCTGTTTGGATACACATATATGTAGATTTCCTAGCTTTGTCCACTGAAAAGAGTAAGAAGCAATGACATCCTAGTAACAATGAGCACACCTACTGCTCTGATCTTGGTCTCTAATGCCTTTCTTCAATAGAAGGAACCAGGGCTCCTTGGAGAAATGGCTGATTCCAGGGCTGAGGCAAATAGGTACAAGATGAACCTGGACTATCCTGTTATTACAGAAAGTAAGAAAATGCTAAAACAACAACAAAAACCAACAATAATGGAGTATATCACTAAGATGCAGGGGCTAGTTTAAAGGGATTCTCAGTGGTCAATTCAGAGATAATTTGAGCACTAAAATTAAAGACAGTAATGAATTATAAAACATTAAAGAAAAAGAATCCATGAGTCCATACTGATACTAAAGAGATGAAGAAAGAAATCGATGGTGAATATGGGAGGACTCTTTTAATGGAATGCCAAGTCCCTATTGGGAAATGTGGAAGGAATCCGAAAGTTGGCAGATCATCGTTTTGCAACCATCACAGTAAAATTGCTCTGGGAAAGAATCATCAATAGATGCCAACTCCAAGAGAAAGGTTTTGATGACAAACAGAATATTTGCTTGATTCTAAAACATCTTCTCATAGTGACAACTACATAGAATGGAGAAATTGAAAGCATTTTGGTTGGAGATAGAATTAATATCACAATTGCGGGAAAGAAGGACATTGATGTACCTCCAGATCCAGATGGGATACTCTGATAAGGACACAGTGCCGCTCATGTATCATCCCTGAATCTAATCAATAAGGAATATCAGACTTCCCCAAATGAGCAACATTCTATTAAATAAAAAGTGGGAGGAGACTATTAATCAGAAACATCAATGTTTTAAAAGCCAAAGAAAGGCTAAGGAACTGTTTCACATTACTGAGACTAGAGACAACATGACTAAAAATGGTCCTAGACGGGAGGGGGAAATACTATCAATGACAGTTTGGGGATAATTGACAAAATTGGAATTAGAGTAGAAAAGCAAAATATTGCATAAATGTTAATTTTACTGAAACTGGTTACTATAGGAGAGAATATTATATTCTTAGGAAATACACACTGAGGTATCTATGAGTAAACAAGAGGCACTGGTGGGATATGGGTTGCCCAGCCCCGACTGGGCCCCAATGAGGGCTGGGCCAGCTGGGGGAAGGGCTGCGAATGATTGGCCATTGGGCCCTGCCCCTGATTGGGGTTGTGGGGCCTATTGAGGGCAGGGCCAGCCACGGGGAAGGGATGTGGGTGGTGGGCTGGCCAGCCCTGCCCCTGAATGGGGTGGGGGAACCTATCTGGGGTGGGGCAAGGCAGGGGAGGGACTGCAGGAGATTGGCCAGTTGGCTCTGCCCCCTATTGGGGTCAGGCCTGTGGTCAGGAGTGGGCTGTTGGGGGGGGCTTCAGGCCTATTGTGGTGGGGCCTGCTGATCAGGGGCGGGGCTGGTGGAAGTGGGGATGGGAGGGGGCATTTGGCTGGCCCTCCCCGCTCTTGACCAGGATGGGAGAGTTTGATCAGGGGCAGGCCAGCAGGGGAAAGGGGCCATGAGGTTGGCTAGCTGGCCCCATGCCCTGATTGAACCAGTTTCGCTGGCCACAGTGGGCGTCATAGCAGCTGGTCATTATGGTTGTTATGGCCATTACAGTCACTGGCATGCATATATATATATATATATATATATATATATATATATATAGTCATGATGTATGTAACTTACTTTCAATTGGTTCAGAAAATCAAGTACTATATACACACATATTTATATGTATTTTTTTTAAAAAGAGCAAGAATGAGAAAGCAAATGATAAAGGATATGGCAAAATATTAACAACAGGCGAATCTGGGTAAAGTATATATGGGTGTACTTTATACTAGGCTTACAACTTCAAGTTTGAAATTATTTCAGAAAAAAAAAAATCATTGAAGAACTAGCAACAAGAACTCTCTCAAATGCGCTTTATACCAAATTGTAACACTTAAGATGTCATCAGTCCACAACTCATATTCTAACCAATGTAGCACTGTCAGCTTTATTTTTAATACAGTGAATATACATTAATGACATAAGATGTTTGTTTTACAAATTGCAATCACACCTGACGTTTTCACAGTAAAAGGGTTCCATCTACTGAAAACAGGCTGCAAACGCCTGGCTGACAAGGTAATCATCCAGAGCACGCCTGACCCATCTCCAGTTTGCTCCGAGCCTCACATGTGTCTCGCAGCTTCTTGGGCCTTCCCTCCCGCCATTCTCACAGTTCCTGCTCCCCCACCCCCTTCCGCTGCACTCCGGTGGGGCTTTGTGCACCGTGTTTCCTCTGCACGCCCTTCCCCCACCACACGTGTGAGTCTGGTGACTAAGTTTTCACGTGTAAAGGCATCTCTCCCTGTAAAGTCTCTGAGGGCCCAACTCCAGCCCAGGCCGGGGGATCCCCTCCCCCCGGACCATCTCCATGTGTGCCTGTATTCTAGCAGTGACCACACTGTCTTGGAAATTATTGATTTCCTTCTCTGTCTCCTCCGAAACATTCCCTTGAAAGCGGGGGCCAGGTATAATTCAGGCTTTTGTACGTGCACACGGAGCGGTGTGCTGTGTGGTGTGCTCAGTGGCATGCTGGAGCTGGCTTGCACCTGCTCCCACCTGCTCAGCCAGGCCCGGGAGGGCCTTCTGGGCACATCTCTTCCTGATTCACCATTCAGCGGCCTCAGGGTGGTAGCTGGACACTGGCCAGGGGCGGAGTATTTACACCATGGGAATCGGCACCACTTCCTTGAACCACTGGGAAGGGTCCTTTTCTTTCTTATGCCGAAGTGGTCAAGATGTGAAATGGGGATCTGAGGGCAATCTGGCTGTGACATTTGTCACCCCATTGATCGCCAGGGTTGATTCGGCTGATCTGGCTGGCTAGGCAGGTGTCCCCCGCCTCCCTCACCGATCCAGGTGCATCTCTCCCGAAGCTGTGTGCTCGGTCGAAGAGGACAACCTTCCCCCCAGAGGAGCAGACTGGTCTGGTCTTGGGTCAAGGGTATATGAGTAACCCGGGTCCTCTGCTAGAACCTCCAAATAAGATGTGAACTGGGAGGTCAGCGTTGTGTTTTCCGGAAAACCCAGGCTGAGGAAATGATGATGATGCGTAGGAGTGAGACATAGAAAGCACTTGAGCATTTCATCCCTCGGTCCCTACGGCCAGGTCCACATGCCCCATGGTTTAGGTGGGTGAGCCAACCAGTTCCCACTTCTCCCTACTTGGTCTGTGTTTTGGTTGAGCTATGTCAAGTTGTGTTTCCTGAATCCTCGATTGTTTTGAGGAGTTTGAGACCAGAGATAGTTGTCCATATTTTATTATTTCACATGGCTCAGGAAGTCTATTGGATCCACTTTATGGAACATCCACAGTGGGCTGGGCCCATGGCTGAACTTGTGGCATTTTTGGGATGTTTTACTTGTCTATGGGAATAGTTAACTCAGAGATAGCTACATGCACCATATATTTATTTAAACATTTGTTCTAGTAATATTTTTAAGAATTTCACAACACCATGGGGATAGATACTCCCAAACAGGGTTGGAAACCAGAGGCACCCAAAACATCGGTGATGCCCCTGAGTCAGCCACCCAACATACCATCGTCTCTCAGCGTCCATGCCATAAAAAACCCAGCGTGGTTTAGTCCTAAAGTTCTATTTCAGTTTTCGTTTCTCAATGGCTTTAAACCTTAAAATAGAAGTGTACCCAGCAGACACCTCATTTTTCAATATAGAATTAAGTTCTGCCTGATAACAGATGGGTACTTTCCACATTAATGTAAAATGTGAGCATGCATTGTGAGATAGTGTAATGCACTCCAGGAACCGACGGTGATATATTTAGATACTGATTAGAAGTAAAACTGATACATCATTCCTTCTAATGTACATGAATAGTACCAGTGCATAACAGTTCCTCTTGGGACTGAGGTCATTTATTTTTCCTTGTGGATATATTGTTTATATCATGTTCTCTCCCTCATGTTATATATTAAATTGTTTAATGTAAGCCATAAGAGAGCACATGTCACTAAAGGTCTTCCCTCCCCTCCAACCCCCCCTCCGTGAAATCTGAAGAATCAAATCTTCTAACGCAGGTGATCTGTCAGTTTTCATTCCTGAATGTCATTGGTACGTACAGCTTTTCTTATCAGTTCATTTCACATTCCCAAATCGAATGACTATTAATCTACAACATCTGAGCAGACTGGTGGGGGCTTCCTGACTTCTATGCAGGCTACTTTCTGGTCCCGAACATGTGTCCATAGGAACAAAAGCTTCTCTACAGTAACTAAGAAAATGAAGAAAACGAATTAATTACTGGAAAGTTTCTTAGAGATGAAGATAATTTATTTATTTAAATATAATTTTATTGATTACCGAGAGGAAGGGAGAGAGAATCATTAATTGGCTGCCTCCTGCATGGTCCACACTGGGGATCGAGCCTGCCCCCTGGGCATGTGCCCTGATTGGGAATTGAACTGTGACCTCCTGGTTCATAGGTCGATGTTCAAACCACTGAGCAACACCAGCTGGGCAAGAGGTGAAGACCATTTAAAGTCATAATGACTACTATGATTATTTTTGGAAACTCTCTGTGTGTGTGTGTGTGTGTGTGTGTGTGTGTGTGTGTGTGTATGTGTGTGTGCGTGTGTGTGTGTAATAGTGTCTATGAGTAAAACAACTATATGTCTTGGAAAATAGTATGATTCAAAGTTAAACTGTTCTGTTATCATAAGGAACTTTTCAATCTAGAACTACAACAATAATTATCACCATTGTTGAGGGTTGCAGTGAGTCTGGAACTGGGCAAGAGCTTCATACACATCATCTCATCTCATTTGCACCAAAATAAATCTACTGTCTGATGGTTATGATTACTCCACATCCAATCCACCAGCAAATCTTGTTGTCTCTGTCTTCCAAGTACCTTCTGCATCTGTTTCTGAACACGTCTCCTGTGACTGCCTGGTTGAACCGTTCTCACGGCCTGCCTGGATGACTGTACTAGCCTCCTAATCCGTGTCTCTGCTCCCCTCTGGTGTGTGTGGCATGCGTTAGTGCTGTTTACCCACCATTCCGTCTTGCTGGCACATGGAAGGATTGAACTTTCCCACAGCCTCTGAAGTTGGATGTGATCAAACAATCTGGCCAGCGGAGTGGGAGTGGAAGTGGTGCGCGTCCCTTCCAGGTTAAGGTTGGAGAGCCTGTGCAGGAGTTGCCCTGGCCCCCTTTTCCTTCTGTCATGAGGATGATCTGCGATGAGTCAAACAGAGGCTGGTCCGTCCCTGGGCTCCAGAGTGAGGAGGGGGGCACCGAACCTGGCTAACTTCCATGGACGTGGAGCGTGAGCGAGAAGTAGCCTTTGCTTTTGTGGTTTATTATTTTCCCATTTTATAGGTTGAAGGAAACCAAGGCCTAGGGGTTTAATTCTTTAAAAAAAATACTTTTATTGATTTCAGAAAGGAAGGGAGAGGGAGAGATAGAAACATCAATGATGAGAGAGAATCATTGATCAGCTGCCTCCTGCAGGCCCCCTCCCGGGGAATCGAGCCCACAACCCTGGGCAACCTTGACCAGAATCGAATCTGGGACCTTTGAGTTGCAGGCTGACACTCTATCCACTGAGCCAAATCGGCTAGGGTGGGGTTTAATTCTTGTGGAAATGATTATGTCCTATTCTAAGGAGGAAAGATGGCCTGGCCTCTCCTGATTTATATACCCTGCCCTGCTCCCTTTTAAACAGCAGCTGGAACGATCCTTTCAAACATGTGTCAATCTATGCTGCTCAGAACTTCTGATGGCTCCTCGTCGGCACAGGAAGTGAGACTCGAAGTACTCACTTTCAGGCCCTTTTTGATCTGACTACCTGTTTGCTCTCGTTTCCTACCACTCTCCCTCCCTCCCTTTCCTTGAGCCTCACTTGCCTCCTCGCTGTCACTGACCATCCTCAAGTGCTCCTGCCTCAGGGTCTTTGCACCTGCGCTTTGCTTTCGCCTCGAGGGCCCGGGTATCACAAGGCTTCTTCTGCACTTTATGCTGGCTCCTGTTCAAATGCCTTTCCCTCAGAGAGGCCTTCCCCGACCACCGTGTCTGGAATAGCAGCCCATTACTCTCTAACTTCTTACTCTGCTTTACCTTTTGCCATAGTGTGTATCAGTTTACCACCATTGGACGCTGCAGTGTCTATTTATTTCTCTTTCGTTTGTATTCCTCGTGAGGCCAGGGATTGCCTCTTGTCTTGTTCAGTGCTTGAGCTTACTTTATAGTTACTGGCCCACTCCAGGCACTTGAAAAAGATTTGTTGAATACAGGAGTTACCCTTTATCTGTAGGGGATACATCTGTGGATGCCTGAGACCATGGAGAGTACTGATCCCTAAATATACTTTGTTTTTTTCTTGTATATGCATTCCTGTGATAGAGTTTCATTTATGAATTAGGCCAGTAAGAAATTAACAATAATAACTAATTATAACAACATCTATAATAATAAAAGTGTAATATGTTCATTAGAACAGACATTCTGCAGGGGCAGCCTGGGTCCTGAGTGCCAGAGGGAAGCTGGTGCGGGCAGCCGGTGGAAGGAAGGCCTACTCTTGCACGAATTACGTGCACCAGGCCTCTAGTGCTGTAATAAAAGTTATGTGAATGTGATCTCTCTTTCTCAAAATATCTTGTTGTAGTTTCTCATCTTTTCCCTTAAAGGAAGAAGTTTACAGCCTTTCCTTGGCATGTCTGAATCGCCAGCATCATTACTCTTGCACTTTGGGGCTATTACTAAGTGAAATAGGGTTACAGGGACGAAAGCACTCTGATAACGTGACACTCCAGGTGATAACCCAGATGGATACTAAGAGACTAAGGGGCGGGTAGGCACAAAGTGTGGATATCCCGGAAAAGGATGATTTGTGTCCTGGTGGGATGAAGCAGAATAGGGTGAGATTTCCTCATGCTACTGAAAATAGTGCACAATTTAAAACTTTTAAGAATTTTATTCCTGAAAATTTCCATCAAATATTTTAAGATCACAGTTGACTGTTGGTAACTGAAACAATGGTAAATGATATTGTGAATTATGGGAGACTACTGTACCTGAGCCCCATTTTACACATAGTAAATGGAGACTCAGAGAAGTGGAGTAATGTGGCCAAGGTCACACAGTAGTTAGTGAGGGAGCTCTGACTTCGCTCCTAGCCAGACTCTTCTCCACACAGCACCTTGTAGGTTCTGTCAGCGTGCATGGGTTCTGGGTGATTGGGTCAGACCAGCCATGCACTTTCTCTGGTTTTCATTTATGAGGCCTGAGGTTAAGATGAGTGGTTTTGAAAAGTTCCAAGCTCAGTTGTGGTTCATTTGTCTTCTGGGTCATAATCAGTTTTCTAACTTCATCCCAACAATATCCCCTCGTTGTGCTAATGGAGAAGACTTGTCATATAGGAAATAAAAAATCATGGCTGATCCCCCAAGTCACCACTTGCCTTTAAAACGAAAGGCTTCTGCACTTAACCTTGACAATGGAAGCATCTGCTGTTTTGAACTAATTTTGAACACCAAAGGGGTGGAAGCATTTTGAAGAGCCCCCCCCCCCCCCCCCCCCCCGCAAGCTGGGAGGAGCCGCTGGGCTGGGCTGGGCTGATGTGCTCAATATTGCAGGCCACATGGAGCTCAGCCTCAAACCCCCAGTGGAGCAGACACAGAGAGTGGAGAGGCTAACGAGGTAAGTGCCCAAGGGTAGATAGGTTGCCACTAAATATGAGATTTTCCCAGATAATCAGTAAATATCCCATTAAAATTTTGTGGAGTCCCAGTCTATTGGAGGAGGAAGCACCTTGGAATCCATCAGAGCAGTGTTCTTAGAGCATGGTCCATGGCAAGTTGAAAATGGAATATTCCTGGGTCCCGACTTCAACATCACTGAATGGGAACTGCTGGGCGTGGAACTCAGAAATCTGCATATTAGACAAGCTCACCAGGTGTTTCCCATGAACACACAACTCTGGGTCTAGTTCAACCTTCCCACTTATAGGCTTTGAGAAACTGAGGCCTAGGGATTTGATTCTTGTGGAAATGATTATAGCAAATTGCAACAAGGAAAGGTGAAAGTAATTTTCATGGTAAAATAAAATTTTAAGAGTCATCGTTCATCTCTCTCTCTCTCTCTTTTTTTGTGGCACAAATCTCCTTAATAAAAAAAATATAAACAGAAAAACATAGGCCTGTATGTGAAGCATGTGGCAAATTGAGGTTCTCTAATATTCCCCAAGGTTCGTTTCAAACTCTGTGCACACCCCATTCTAGCGCGGTGGACTTTTGTCTGAAACAACATGAGTTTTGCTCCTGTGCCCACCAGCAGAACTAAGGCTACTAGGAGTTAGTCAGCAGCTGGAGAAAGTGAGAGCAATAGTGAGATGTCGGAGAAGGTAAAAAAGAAAAACGAGTCTAACACCAGTTGATCATTCATCAAAATAAGTATCGTGAAGAGCTTTCTCAGAGGCCCTTACTACATTAGGCAAAGAATAAATGCAGCGCCTAAGAGAAGCCAAGGTGTCTATGTGAACCACCAGTTTCCTCCCCCACCCCCCACTGATGTGAAATAAGGACGTATCAATCACTCAGGGATGACTACTTATTGGAGGACAGGCGATTCTCGCTAGTTTACCCTTCGTATCAATAGATGAAAAAAAAAATCCCTAGGATTTTGTGGTCAAATGTGGCTTTAAGTGAACAGATAAGAGCCCAAGTAAATGGAATCACTCCTCCGTCCCTGAAGGAAGTTGGTGAGCTGCCCACGTAATTTGCTGATAAAGGCCCATCTGTTAAAACAAAGTGGGGTTACATTGGCAATACGTTTCAGCCGAGACCGTAAGTGGTTATTTTTTTCTTGACAGTCTCGTTGGCTTTTATTTTCTTTTGAAGCCCAGAAAACTATTGGAGAACGAGACATAGATGATGATATTGGCTTTAGGTTAATGCTACGCTTTCTGCCCCGGGAGGGGAAAATCCGTCGGCACAAGTTCCCTGGTAAACACTGGGCGCGTGATAAATTGTTATGAGAATAAAGTCATAAGGAAAAGTCGGCTTCGCAAATGACACACGTAGAAAAACAGCAGATGTCTGATGAAGTAAAGAACCGACTTATTGCCAAGACCTTGAAAAACAAAATTAATTTCCTTTCGTCTTTGATAATGGTGATGTAATGTAGCTAATAGGAAGAGCCTGCCACGCTCAAGTAGTTATAAAAGGAGAAACGTTTGCCAGGCCCCAGGTCGCTAGATGAGGCGAGAGAAAGAAGCGAGGGACTTGCTTGGTGTTGTTTGCAATGTAAATGAGCCCGGCTCTCCGAGTATTTCTAAGGAGCCATTTCATAAAGAGGGGGGAAGCAGTTAAATCTATTTCACCAGCTGACAATGATTTCAGATCTTTGAAGCCTTTGAAAATCATTATTGGTGAAAAAGATACTCCTCATGAATAAAACAGTCAGTGTTTTACAGAGTAATTAAACTTCTGTAGGGAGGAGAAGGCTTGGTTTTTAGGTAATGGAGGCCCATGGCTGGTGAAGTTTACAGGTGACATTGCAGAGCACGTGCTAAGGAAATATTTATTTACTACTAAGCCATGGGCCATTTACCATTGGGTCCAAGGTCTCCTTCAGCCCCACAGAGAAAGAATGAACACAAAAGCTCATGCTAAGGGACATCCGACGCTGCTGGCAGCTTGTGCGTCAGGATGTCGAAGCTGTGGAGCTTTCTGGCCCCCAGTAAACTGGGTTTAAAGTGGCAGCCAGTCCACCTGTGGTCTTGGTGTCAGGCACCAGCACCTGCCCCTGTTCTACTGCGCATCTGAATTTGTTTTGTCTGTTCTGAGCGACATGCCTTTAAAAAAATTTTTTTTAATTGATTTTTTACAGAGAGGAAGAGAGAGGAATAGAGAGTTAGAAACATCGATGAGAGAGAACTATCGATCAGCTGCCTCTTGCACACCCCCCCCACTGGGGATGAGCCCACAACCAAGGTACATGCCCCTGACCGGAATCGAACCTGGGATCTTTCAGTCCGCAGGCTGACGCTCTATCCACTGAGCCAAACCGGTTTTGGCGCGCCTTTTGAACATGCTCTCGATGAGGTTACTCTGATTCTCAGGAATATTGTCCTGGTATTTGGAGGCCAGTCATTATTTCTCTTCAACGGGGGAGGAAGAACTTTGAAGAGCCGATGGATGGGTCTTTTCCAGATCCTCGCTTAGTTTATGTCTAAATCTGGGAGAGATGCAAGCTTTGTCTGTTGTGTCTGTCCTTCTCTTTTGATTTTCTTGTTTTTCCTGCTTCTAGTCCATTTATATTGGAAACAGATTTAAAAGGGCCTTTGTTTGTTATTTTTTCCTTTTTCCCCACTTAATTCATCTGGTATAAATTTGGGTTATCGAGAAGGGAAACCTGACCATGTACCTGTTGGCTCAAGTTCCTTTGCTCTCATGGATGTTACAGCAAACAAAAACAATAACAATGATAGGATCCGCTTACCCACTGTGGTGCTGCGAGAGCGTTTAGTGCTTTTTGTATGACCTTGTGGCGGTCTTTGCACCAAGAAAATGACACATTAGGTACTATGTGGGGTACAAGCCCCACTTGACAGATGAGGCTCAAGAGAAGTCAACTTGCCCAAGATCACACAAACTGTTCTGTGCCCACCGACTTCCCCCAAGCCCCAATAAATGGGTGAATATAACATGGGATGCGCATAAGTAAAATTCTAACAAACTGGTGAATATAACAGAATCAGGGGCATAGAAAGGGAGTGGACTGACAATCCATGGGGAGAAAGAGGTGTGGGGTAGGGAAAGAGACTGGACAAAAATCATACACCTATGGATGAGGACAGTGGGGGGTGGGGTAAGGGCAGAGGGTGGGATGGGAATGGGTGGAGGGGAGCTATGGGGGGAAAAAGAGGTTATTGCTCTTAACCACCAGGCCATACCTCTTTCCAATATTCGTCTACATTGCATTTTCTTTGCCTTTGGTTTTTAAAAGCCTCTTATTCCCCCATGAACCTTGAGTGGGGAGATGACCTGTGACATGGACACTTGCGTTCTAAACGGCCTGAGAGAGAAGAGTCATGTGCACAAGGGCTCTCCCTGTTGTGAAAGGCTCTTACGAAATCCCGCCATTGGGCTAATCCATCATGGAGGCAGCTGAGGAAGGTGGGTCAGGCTGTGGGCACTCCTTCTCCACCATAACACAGCGAGCTTGAAAGCTGTTGCTTTTTCGGTTGAACTGGGAGATTTGGGTGTATCTTCAAAACCTTCCATCTGTTGCTCTTTCAGCTGAGGGATTTTTAGCTCAGGAGTCAAGCCCCAGAGTAGATGGAAAGAGAGCCTGCTAAGCACAGTTGTAAATCTTGCACACTTGCTATTTTATAGAGAGTCAAGCAGAAAGGTATAAGTACTTGGAAGCTCATATCACAGAAAGAAAAAAAAAAGGCAGGGAGGAGCTGGTAAACTTCGTTGGGGTTTGGGGGAGGGATGAAAAGGCTGGTGGAAGGGACAAGAGCTGGATAGGTAGATAGATACTCTTGGGATAAGTTTTAGAAAAGAAGAAATTGAAAAAAGAGAGAAATTCAGAGAGAATGTGCGACATGATGGACAGATTAAGAAAGAAAAGTCAGGTACCAGGATAAAAAACATCAACAGTAACTGAGGGTTGGAAGAGAGGCATTTATTTCCTTCTCTGTTTTTATCTGAAATATTATTCCAAATTTTTATAGCTTTGAGTTGTGTTGATGATGATATAGCTCTTTATAGAAACATTAGGAGCTGTAAATTTTTGTGTGAGTTTTACTCTTCGGAATATTAGTTTTTCAGTAGATGTTTACTACTAAAAAAGGAGGAACTCAGCTCGTATCTTCCATAAATGTAAGGTGTTTGTTATTTGGAACAAAGAGCTGGAGTTTCTACAGGTGCAGAACCTCAAATAATTCTGCTTTCTTTTCTTGGAGCTGATGGGAGCAATATTTGAAAACCCAGAAAAACACACAAGATACTTGAAGTGGTTGTACTCTTATCTTTCAAATAAGCATTTGTTTAGAATGGGTGTGAAGGGATTGGAAAACTACTACTACAAGTAACATTACACGAATGCTTTCCAACCTTGCAAGAAGATCATATGTGTGTGCACCATGAGCTGGTTATCTTTACTCTATTGCTGTTTTGGCTTTTCAAAACAAAGAAGTAGTTAAAAGCATACGCCTTCAAGATGGATGAGACAGACAAGGTTCAAATACCAGCTCTAACACTTATTTGTTCCATGTGTTTTTGCAAATCACTTGAGACTCAATCTCCTCATCTATAAAGCAGAGATAATACCCCTACCTCATAGGGTTGCTGTGCAGGCTAATGAAAGAATGTGTTGTACACGTTCCTGGCAGGGAAAGTATTCACTGTGTGGTAACTATTATCATTATTGTGATGTTAAATATACCTAAGCATTGTAATATGTAGGCAATTTTATGTTTGGGAACTGGAGAATCCCAAAGTTAGGCAGGTTCTCACGATACCTGGACACTACACAGAAGGTCAGAGTGTTTGAAGTGGTTAATATTCTTCAAACTTCCTCAGTAGCAAGATATCCAATATTTGATCACCCCTCTGGAGAAGCTGTGCCTTACCTCTGAGGAACACTAGACAATTAATTCATTGATCGTTTAGCTCCTGCTATGTGCCAGGCATTGCTTAGGTGCTGGGTGTATGAGAGTGAAAAAAAAATAGGTTTCCACTTTATGGATATTCGAGGGAGGAAAGAAAGAGCTATTAATGAATAAACAAGTAAACACAGGAGATTTCTTGATGATGGTAAGAAATCTCAGGGGTATGGAAAAGAGAGTCCCTGGTAGGAGTGGAGGACTGACTCTGGAGGGAGCTCAGAGAGGGGTGTCTGAGCAGATGGTTACTGAGGTGGAAAATGAAAGATGAGAAGGAGACAGGGAAGGGCCTTCTGGGTAGAGTGAACAGCAAGTGCAAGCACCCGTGGGCAGGAAGAAGCTTGGTGTGTTGAGAGAGGCCATCATGCTAGGAATGTGGGGAGGGGAGGGGGGAGTGGTGCAGGCTGAGGTCCTGGCAGAAGACAGAGACAAGGAGCGAAGGATTAGAAAGGGGAAGTGCAGTCACTGCAGGAAATCATTCAGCAGTCAGACTCCACTTAAGTCCCCAAAGTGGAGGCTTCCAATGTCGGCAGACGCTGCCTTTTAGGCACCCAATGAAGAGACAGACCAGGAGACTAACTACAAGGAGGACTTGCTGGTAAAAGGAACACTAGGATTTTAGTGGTAATTTTACTTTGGAAAACAAACAAGCAAAAAATCCTCATTTCCAGTCTTCTCATGAAATGGAACCACTGGAAAGCTCTGCACTTATTTCAGTTTCTGCTCAAGAAGGTTCTAAAATTATATATGCAATTTAATATGTAACTATAATTTATGTTATATTAATATATTAACATTGGAGGCCCAGTGCATGAGATTCGTGCAGGTGTGTGTGGGGGGGCCTTCACACGGCCTGCACCCTCTCCAATCCAGGACCCCTTGGGGGATGTCCAACTGCCGGTTTAGGCCCCATCCCTCCACAATCTGGGATTGCTGGCTCCTAACCACTTGTTTGCCTACTGGCTTGATCACCACCTAACTGCTCCCATGCCAGCCTGATAGCCCCCAACTGTCCTCTCCTGTCAGCCTGATGGCCCCCAACTGCCCTCCTCGGCCGGCCTCATGGACCTCAACTTCCCTCCCCTGCCAGCTTCATGGCCCCCACTGCCCTCCCCTGCTGGACTGATTGCCCCTAACCACCATGGCTTTGTCCAGAAGGAAGTTGGATGGTAGGAAGATGTCTGGTCTCCCAGTCTAATTAGCATATTACCCTTTTATTGGTATAGATATAATACATAGTATGTTATAATATATATTACATTTCTAAATGAAATATCTCTCTACCATACAAACAAACACACACACACACACACACACACACACACACACACACACACACTAGAGGCCCGATGCATTAAGGTAAGAGTATGCCTTCCTTTCCTGGCTTCAAGCACTGGCTTCCTTCTGGCACCTGGGACCCGGCCTTCCCTTGTAGCACTGCCTTTGTCTGAAAGGACGTCTGGTCTAATTAGCATATTATGCTTTTATTGCATATATATATATATATTTTTTTTTTTTCTCTTAAAGGCTCAAAATCTACCATTTTTTATTCTGTAGCAATTCTGATATATTTGAAAGTAGGAAGAACATCCTATGTGAAGTACACTACTTCCTAGAAATAGATGTGTAGACAGTATTTCAGCCTTAATTTCCCCAAACATTTACCGCCCATCCAGGGCTCACATGCTTGATGGTTTCATGGTAGGTAACATGGCCCCGTGGAGTACAGCTCCTTAATACTATTGGGGAAGGCATGGCGCTAATGAGTTCACCGTCATGGGGTCCAACAGCGGTGGTTGTTTTGTTACAAGGCCAAGAATTCATTTAGCCAGCTTGGCCATGAGGAGCCCAGGCAACAGGGTGTCAGTGGACAGGTCAGATCTACCGTGGCTGCAGGTATGTGGCAGGGCAGGCAATTGCCTCACCATGGCCCCCACAGAGATGCTTCGAGCTGAGGCTCCTCCTTTGTCTACAAAATCTTTCGATATCTGAGAAATTTCATGAGGCACGATATAGGAAATTGTAATCTTCATGGGTGCTCACTCATTGGGCAAGTTAGCTCTCCCTCCATTTGCTAAGACATCACTATTCCTTGTCCATCCACTGTTTCCCTGACTATTCAACAATTTAGTTTGATTACATTTTGACATAAATCTCAGGATATTACAGACCCTTCTTCAAGTTTTACACTATCAAGGGAAGGGACCTAATTTGATTTTCTTTTCTTTTTTCCACAGAAAGCAGAAAAATAATTTATTCTAAAGATGGCAGAAACAAGGAATTCATCCTGAAAATATACTTTGCTGTAATTCTGTTGGGTCAGATATTCCCTCTGAGCATGCTTTCCTATTGTTTGCCCTCTAAAGTCTTAATTCGTCTTGTAGCAATTTTTAATTTGCTGATTCCCATGTTGGGAGCAGGCAGAAGCCATCTTCAAATCCATAGATTCTGAGGAGAGAGTAACATATATCTCACAGGAATAGCACCTTCCATCTCAGAAGAGTGCATAAATATTTTATGGAGCTGGCACAGTGTCAATTAAGTAGGCCCATCATTTATAAAAGTGTAAAAAAGATGATAAAAAATACTGCATTGTAAAATAAGATATTCAAATATGGCATGAATATTTAAAGCAGCTGATGGCCAAAACAGCTGAGTCAAGGAAGGTGGTCTGGGTTTTCAGGTGACTTTGCACCCAGAGGGATTCTCTTCATGACCACAGTGAGAGGCTCCTGGGGTCATTATTCGTGATGGTTGGCTTCAGAGCTGCCAACCCCTGTCCTGTCACCTCAGTCAGTCCCACCAGGCTGATTTTTTTAACAGAGGGAGAAATATCACCTCTTAGCTAGCTTGGGCTTTTCTCTCCCCACCACTACCACGTTGGCATTGTGTGGTTGGGCTCACAGATTGTTTCCACAAGGTGGATCAGTGGTATTGATCAATCTTAGGCTAAGGGTGCCAAGTTCTGTCTCCAGGCAGTCAGGCTGTTCCAGGTGAGTTTGCTGAGATTGTGACATCCATCCATCCAAAGGCTGTCTGACCCTGAACTTTCATGGTGAACTACCTGAGAGGGTTGGCAACGTAGTCATTAAACACAGCGTCTGAAGACAGTTACCTGCTACCTTAATGCAAGGGTGGGGAACCTTTGTCTTGCCAAGGGCCATTTGGACATTTATAACATAAATGCACAATAATTTGTACTAATCCTTCCGAGGGGCAGTGGGGAAGCCTTTTTGTTCCATTAAGAGAGGGGTAAGGAATGTCCAGCCTGCAGGCCATATAAGACCTACAAAATCATTTGGTCTGGCCCTGCCAAGACATTAGGGGTGAATTAATTAAATGTTTGGCCAAATACAGCAGGCTAATTTTTAAGTTTATGATTTTGTATGGCCTGAGGATGATGTTAGGAATGTCCAAATGGCCCTTGGCAAGACAAAGGTAAGATACATGAAGGCACATGTGAGTAAAGATAAGCTGATACATATTTAATGGGGCAAGCTATGTAGATGGCTATATAACAAATGCGTCTTGAATTGTTAACAAATTAACAATTCGGCTCTCCATACTTTCTCTTCATGGATTAAGGATTTAGGGATCAAAGAAAGTCATAGGAGAGTGATATAGGAATCAATGGAATTAATTATGAATACTCTTATGGGCTTAAAAATAATTGGTATATCCCACATGCACAGCATCCTGGAATTAATTATTTTTTGTTTGTTGTGCTTAAAAATATAATATATATAATATATATATACTATATATATTATATATTTTTAATTTTTATTTTTATTTACAGAGAGGAAGGGAGAGGGATAGAGAGTTAGAAACATCGACCAGCTGCCTCTTGCACACCCCCTACCGGGGATGTGCCCGCAACCAATGTACATGCCCTCAACTGGAAAGGAACCTGGGACCTTTCAGTCTGCAGACCGACGCTCTACCACTGAGCCAAACCGGTTTTGGCTTGTTGTGCTTTTTGGTCCATAGTTTCAGATGGTTGTCTGTAATGCACTTTGGAATTCATTAGTATGACAACTAAGAGAAGCAAATTCATTGTTATAATGTTTTCTATACTGCAAAGTTGATTGTTAAAATCAGATTACTTGCTTAGGGAGCTCTCCAGGAACTCTTGCAAGCTTAGGTGGAGTGAGTGGAAAGTTGCTTTTGGAAGGTCCCCAAAGTCCAACATCTGTACCACAACATGCTTTGTGTGTTTAAGATCAACAAAGACTAGAAAAGGGTTCTTGGGGTTCTGTGGGCATTTTTGTTTTTAATTCAGAGAGCGAACTGTTTTTGAATGCCACACCAAATTTCCATGGTTCTCAACAGGAAAGGCATAGCCATGCATCGCTAGTCCACGGGCCACATGAATCCTGAAGGAAAATATTGGACTGTTCTGTTTATTCCTTTGTCAGAGTTTATTGATCGAGGGAGCTCTCCTGTAGCTTGGGAAGCCTTTGATCTGCCAGGGAGAAACCGGGTTTGGGGTTTTGGTGGAAGGGAGGGGAGAAGGTTAGGGAAGGATTTGAAATGCAGTGGCTCTCGTTATCTGCAGTGGCCAGAGACAACCTGACACAGGCCAGCTCAGAACGGCTGCCCGCCCGGGAGGAGCAAGGCCAGGGGATGGTGGGCGGGGGCTGAAGGCAGGCTTTAGCATTGTCAGCAGGAGAAGCACTTAGTTAAAGCTGCTGGAGTGATTTCTTGCTGCTAATAGATTTGTTTCTTTAGAGGCTGATAAGTAAAGGAAACGATGACTTTTAAGTGAATAGTTCCCCTGCATGGGGCTGGTTAGTGTCAGCTCGTCCAGTGGCAGGAAATACCGATTTTTTTTTTTTTTGTAGCCCAGTGACAAAAGGCTTTGCCGTCTCCCCTCCCCCTCTCTCCACCTTCCCACCCTCGCTCCTTCTCGCCTACAAAACCCAGACGCTGGCCCCTCTGCCTGCTGGTGGAGGGCCAAGGCTTGTCTGAAAGCCGTTTAAGTAATTGCTCATAATTGCACATGTTTCCCTGACTGGGCTTTTACCTCTCCACCCCTGAAATTAAAAGGGGCCAAAGATGTGTGACCTTTTCCTAATGGGGTGGGTTCTGGAACAAAGGAATTCGAGGAGGAGGCCCAGGGCCTTTATCGGGGCTCATCTTTGACAGCTGGCCCAGGCCCGGGGGAGAGGCGGGATTGTCCTTTTTCAAGTTGGAGAGGAGCAGGGGTGGGAGGGAATTCCTCCTCTCCAAACCTCACAGTTCTGTGTGGTGTGCCTTGAAGTTCTTCTCTGTCTTCCTGCGCCCTGCCTGGACATCGATCTTTGCCTGATGCTGAACATCATTTAATTCTGAAAAGGGGTTGACCGATAGCATCCTAGAGCAGCTCAGGAGGCTTGCTTTCCCCCAGATAACTCCTTATCCCTTGGATAACTCACTCAACTTCTCAGAGCCCCAGGTTCCTCATCTGAAAAACAGGGATGCTGGGATAATGGCACCTGTCAGAGGGATTGGAGATAATTCATATAATGTACAGTGCTTGGCACCAAGGAGTCCAATAAATGGCAATTATTTCCTAAATATCATTTCTTGATGTTGTTTCACTCCCCTTCTTTTTATCTCTGTGTTGGGGAATGACAAATTCTAGGCCTTGAATTTTATGACCCAAATTAGTTAAAATCAATAGAGTTTTAAACTCAAGAAGGAATTTTAGAATTATCTAGTCTACATTAGAACCATTTAGGGGTATTTAAAAACACACACATTTGTATTGATTTTGAGAGAGAGAGAGAGAGAGAGAGAGAGAGAGAGAGAGAGAGAGAGAGACTGATGTGTGAATCAGCTGCCTCCTGCATGCCCCCTACTGGGGATCAAGCCTGCAACCCATCATGTGCCCTGACTGGGAATGGAACTGACAATCTTTTGGTGCAGTGGACAATGCACAACCAACTGAGCCACACCAACCAGGGCCCTAGGAAGTTTTTTTTTTTTTTTTTTTTTTTTAAATAAAACTATTGATGCCCAAGTTCCAATGTCTAAGATTCTGACTTATTTGGTCTTTGGTAGGATCTGGGTGTTAGTATTTTTGTAAAGTGATTCAAGGTTATTCCACTGTGCAGCTGGAATTGAGCACCACCGCTCTTGTCAATCCACTTTATTTCACAGGCAAGAACCCTGAGGCTGCTAGAAATTTGTTTGTTGTTAGCTTGCTGATCCACCCAGCTATGCGTGCAACACCAAATCTATATGGGGTATTTACTCTGTGTCCGGCAGCGTTCTAAGCACCGGACATAGATGGATCCCCTTAGAAGAGAGCACAAGAACCACCTGACAGCCAACAAGGAATAGTTCTGTTCTATCGACTACTTAGCTTGTTGCTTTAAGGTGCTTCTTTACACTGAGTGGCCAGATTATTATTGATCTATGAACACATAATAATCTGGCCACTCAGTGTATAGCCTATATAATAAAAGGCTAATATGCAAATTGTCCCGTCAACCAGGAGTTCAACCAGCAGGCAGGCCAGCCAACAGCCCATGCTGCCTCCCCCTGGCCAGGCTGGCCAGACCCCACCCATGCACGAATTCATGCACCACTGTGCCTCTAAAACACACACACACACACACACACACACACACACACACACACACACTGAGTGGCAGGTTATTATGCTTTCAGAGATCATAATAATCTGGTCACTCAGTGTATGTCAGTAGAAGTCACACCTGGAGCAAGGAGAAATTGGTCACTTGAGAGGAATGGATTTGGGCTTTTAGCCCAACTGATGTCTTCTCCATGCTGAGATTCCTGTGATCATTACTGAACCCCAACATCACAGGATATGCTGCACCTGAAAACTCGGCATGCCCCGAGTCCTTTTCTCTGGGCTGTCCTCTTGCCCTCAAACTCACCTCACACATTCGGGCACAGCTCATGAGCCACAAACAGATTCCGGGCCTGCAAATCCTGCTGACACAAACAAAATGGAGACAACATGAACATTCTGTGCCTCGGTTTATGCTGTTATAGTTAATGACCTGTCAGTGTTTCCATTATAAACCCCTGTTTTCGGGGATGTGTAACCCAGTCATAAACGTTCTCTGCAGGCTGAGCGCTGGCACTTGTGATTTCAGCCTGGGAGCACATGTGTGTGTTGGTGTGTGCATATGTTTTTACAAGGATATGAAGGAAAAAAATAAGTTAGCCATTTTTAAGCAAAGGATGGTGAGAAACAGGGAAAAAAAGGTGGTAATTGATTGCAGATGCTCTTTTGATGCTGCCAGGACCTTGAAAACTGCTGAGTTGCTTTGTCCCCTCCACCCCAATTGGGGATATGAAGAGTTGAGATGCTATTCTGTGCCTTAATTCTGTGCAAGAAATGTTAATTGACAAAGTAAATCTCCACATATGAAGAGTAAAGTATGGACTTGGGCAGCTTCCACAAGAATAGGACTTGACTCAAATCCAAAGATTGTAGAGGCCAAAAGCCAAAGGATCCGGACAATAGGCTGCAGAGACAAGTTCTTTTCATCCAGGCTGGCCTGTTTTCCTCTCGTTCCCTCTTGCTCTGCCCTAACCAATAGGAGAAAGAGAAGATAGTTCAGGAGGGGTTTCCCTGAACCTGCTTCACCTAGTTTTTGATGGTATCCATAGTTGTCAGGGTGTATGCTTGATGAATGGACTTGTCTATTTTCCCTTTGAATATAGAATTCCAGAAAACGTCTGATAATTTGGATTTAATGAGATTATGTCAAAACACTTATGTGAAACCAGGCTGATCGATGTTGGTAGGCATCCAGGAGTCCAACAATCCGTAACACTTAAGAAGTTGTAAATCCCAAAGTGGCCATTGTGCATTAAAACAAACCCAATGAAACAAAACCTCATTTTTTGAGCTGCTTCCCTTATAATATTTCTAGAGAGATGCTTTTGCTTGAAACCCAAGAATGACTAATCTTGAACAATGGGGAAATCTGAAAAGAAACCAGGGCCAGTAAAGTCAGAATCTCTTTTGTCCAAAGACATGCCTGTCAATCCAAGTGCACAAGGCATGCCTCTCCAACGAGAAGCTTCAGACCTGAGTGATGAGCACAGAGACTGGCATTGTCTTCATCCCTACATCTCCAAACCATGCCCAAGTGAGGACAAGGAAGTATCAAGATCTGTTTTCCCTCACAACTGTTCAATAGCCATCTACAGTGGATAGTACTGTGGACTTACATCTAGACGCACTCATCTCATGCAACTTGTTCACTTATGGTAGCCTATTTGGTCATCTTTCTGTTCCTTGAGCATACCAAGTTCCTTCCTTCCTTAAGGCCTCTGTAACACTCCTCTTTGCACATGGAATGTTCTTCTCTTCTCTCTTTGCATGGCTGGTTCTTTATCCCCATTCTAGTCTCAGCTCAAATGTCAACCTCCTGGCAGGGCCTCCCCTTCTTGCCCTGTTACTCTATCTCAGGAGCCGACAAACTATGCACTGGGGGCCACATCTGGACATCAACCTGCGTTTGTACGACCTGAGAGCTAAGAACGATTTTTACATTTTTTTAATGGTTGGAAAAAGCAAGAGAAGAAGAATATTTTGTGACACATAAAATTACATGAAATTCGAATTTCAGTGCCCATAAATTAAGTTTTATTTGCACACAGCTGTGCTCGTTTATTTACATGTTGTCCATGGCTGCCTTCAGGCTGCAATGGCGGAGTCAAGCAGCTGCAATAGAGAGTGTTTGGCCCACAAAACCTAACATATTTTCTCTCTGGCCCTTGACAGAAAAAGTTTTCTGACCTCTCTTGTAGTCTGTTCAAATACTACACTTCAATATGTCTATAGCACTTGCCATTGGCTATAAATTATCTTATCTACTTACATGCATATTTATTTGTCTGTATCTTCCCACTAGGAACTCCGGAGGGCCGACCTCTTCTGTCTTATTCACTGGAATATAGTTCAAGAGATTAAGTGGACACTCTAAATACATGTGCTGAAGGAACTAATGAATGAATGGATATAGTTCCTGGACCAACTGATTGTCTCTGAAGCTTAAATTGGCTCATTCCTCCATTTATTCATCCATCCATTCATTCATTCCATAACTACTTACTGAGTGCCTACTATATAGCACTCAGTAAGTAGTTATGAGTGCCCATAACTACTTGGCTTGCCCATTCATTTGCTTTCATGGGAGTTGAGCTGCTGTGGAGTTAGCTCCAATGGGCTTGGTCAATTTTTCAAGTTGTCAGATAGTTCTGACTCTCCTGGTTCACGAGGCTGCCTTCAGTCCCATTGCATCCTTCTCTAGCAATAGCGCGAAGGTTGTGCAGCTTAGAGCTCTAAATTGCCTCTTGGATGACCCATCCGCCCTCCCTCAGGAAGAGGCATCTGTCCCATTATTGCTCATTCAAGCACAACCTCAGCTTCTGCTTGTGTCCTAGAAACCCTCCTCTCCCCACACCCCCATTCATCCCAGTTTGCCCCGGCAGCCTCCCACTCACACCTGCAAATCGCATTCACAAGGCGTCAGATTCATCATCACTGGCCTGAA
Organism: Vespertilio murinus; assembly: GCA_963924515.1. Lineage (NCBI taxonomy): Eukaryota > Metazoa > Chordata > Mammalia > Chiroptera > Vespertilionidae > Vespertilio > Vespertilio murinus. The sequence continues at coordinate 181,997,304 of OZ004704.1, read as the reverse complement.
AGCACCCTCCTGAATGGAGCAGCAGAGCCTGAGAGAGAGCAGGGCAAGAGTCTGGTGGCCCCCAGCTTCCCCTCCCTCCTCCTCCTTCCTGCCTTCTCTACAGATGAGCTCCTGGGAAAGAGTCCCTGTGTTCATTCCCTGAAGTGGATGCTTCGCTCACTAACCGTGCTGTTGGAGGAGGAGGATGTGACAGTCTACTTCTACATATTACAGATCTCCATTCCTGGTGATGATAAGAAGATCAGTACCCACCCTGTGTTTACAGAGCAATTGCCGCACTGAACAAGTTGTTGAAAGATCTCAGGTCTCACACAAAAAAGGCTACATCTTTAAAGGAGCCTGACTCTTTTCCTCATGTGTCAGGATAAAATGCTCACGTTTACACCTCTCTGATGTGCAGTTTTCATGACCATATGATCTGGGTGTTCCAAGCCTGCTCCGGTTTAACATGTACTTTCCCATTAAAAAAAAAAAAAAACATGAACCCCAGAATCAAGTTGGTGAGTCTGGTCACCCATCTGTGATATTTTAATAGGAAAAATTGGTCTCTCTTGACACTCTTTTCAGCACTGGATGGAGTGTCACATTTTCCTTTGGACCATAAGGAGAGTCGGAGTTCAGCCAGGGTAGGGTTGGCCAGAGAAGCTGAGGACAGCTGTTGAACAGGGCTGGTGGGGGAACTGAGGCAGGATGAAACTGACCAGTCGTAGCTCACTGATTTTCCTGATTAAGATTCGGGGGCAACCTCTCATGCGTCCTGGCTGTGCCCCTTCCTCGTTCTCACTTTAAATATGAGCCCGTTCACAATGTTCCTAAGAGCCTCCAAGAACACCAGAGTAGAAAGTTCAAATAGAGGGTAATGCCATTATGTTGGCCACCTGGCAATCCCGAGCCCTGAGAAAGCTCCAGGCCTATGTGGGTGCTTCATAAACATCATTTAACGTTTAATGGAGGGAAGAGACTAGTAAATGTGCTCTTGGTTGGCAGGAGAATAGGGAATCTGATCCCTTCCTTCTGACATTTGAACCCTGCTTTTTTCCATACACAAAAACACACACAGCCAGGGAGAAGAGATGAGACCCGTATAGGAGATTCAGGAAAGCAATTCATAAAGAAAAAAATAACTCATGTTTTTGTTGTTAAGTGGGAATTCAGAACACCAACCCCACCGTGCAGAAGCGGCTACGTCGGAACATCATTAAATGTCTGGTCTGAAAAAATATCCTGGCCAGTCAACCACATTTGCACTTGGGTAAAATCTGAGAGGCTCCAGCCCCTCCTCTCTTCCCTGCTCCCATCCCTTGTTCCAAAGACTCCAGGTGTCCTTCAATCAAAGCATCTCAGGCTTTTCAGTACATATGTATCACTTGTGTTTTAAATACATGTGGCGGGTGGGGGGGTGTCTTATAAAATACACTGCAGGTTCACTGTGTCTCAGGGAGGGCTGAGAGCCCACACATCTGGAAAGCATCCAGCCATTGCCCGTGCTGCTGGTCCGCAGGCCAAACTTTGAGTTGTGAGGCCTTAGAGAGCCAGTTCTTGAGTCTCAGTGGCTTGCTCGTTCTTGGCCTGAGGTCCATTCCAGTCCTTGGGCCAGAATTCTGAAGTGGGGATAGTTTCTGTGGGCTGAAGGGTTGGAAACGTGCATGCATGAGTGTTGCTTGGACTCCTTAGGATCCTGCTTTTGGAGTTCCTCGTCAGCCAGGTGTCCTCAGCTTCCAGAGGGACTGGGATGCTTTTCTGCCATTCCTGCCACTTCTCCATGCTCGGTCCCCCTCAGGGTCCTGGATCATGGGAGCACCTTCCTACACCCTGGCTGGGAAATCTCAGCAAATTAGCACCAGGCACCCGTGACCTCACCTGTAAAACAGAAAAAAGAATAGTACCTTCATCAGAGTGTTTTTAGGTTTCAATGAGTTAACCCAGCGCAGAGTCAGCCCCCTGGGAATTTGCTTTGTAGGGTCACATGCGATGGTCTCTGCCCTTCCCAGATTGCTGAGGTGCTCAGAGAAGTGTAATTATGGCCGAATCTGTGACCAAGTTTTCATTGTATAATTTGGCCTTCAGGGACACATTCAGGCACTTGTGATTAGAAGACTGTGAAGTGAGCCAGCTCTGGGGACAAAGGACGGGGCTAGTCCTGGCTACCTCGGGTAATCTCAGGTGGCAGGTTCTGTGTATGGACCCTGGGGGAAACCAAAGAGACTAGTGATCATCCTAGTGGTCTCAGCAAAAACAGAGAACTGTTCCAGATACATGGCAGCTGTGGCAGCCAGCAGGCATCATGCCTTCTCCCAGAAGTGATGGCCATCGCTCCCAATCCAGACTATGTCCTCCAGACAATCCTGCTAATCTCCGCTGCTGCTTTTGTCATCACTCTGGGCCACCCTCTCACTCTGCCATGGCTCCGCTCTGCTCTCCTTCCCTCATGCCTTCTGCTTGCAATCTCTGTGTCTGTCTCCTGGTTCTGCTGCATTCCTCACCTATTTACTGTCTCTTCCCCTCTGTCTGCAGCTCAAACTCCCCCAGAGATGATGTGATGGGTTCAGACAGATCTAGCATGAACCCCTCAGTGAACCCCTGATTGGCTACTGACCAGCATGTGGCTGGCACCCCGTGCAAGACATGATAGTCACCTTTGATTGGTAAAACTGCTTTAGGCAGTCACACCAGGTCATTTAGGATGCTTTTGGTAAAAAAAATCTGACTCAAGTGGCTTACCAAATAAGGAGTTAATCTATCTCTATATAAAAGCCTAATATGCAAATTCCCCCCATGGGAGTTGGACCAGGAGACCAATTGCTTGTTATGACATGCACTGACCACCAGTGGGTGGCATGGAATGAAGGAAGGCCCCAGTCAGCAGCTGGCAGCTGGCAGCTGGGGAACGGAGGCCGTGGCTGGCAGCTGGAAGGCCCCAGTGGGTCCTGATTGCTGGCCAGGCCTAGGGACCCTACCTGTGCCAGGCTGAGGCTGAGGGACCCCCTCAGGTGCAGTGGGCCTCAAGTTATCTCATAAAGAAGGACCAGAAGTAGCATAGTTTCTGGGAGGGTCACCATTGGTTGCCTGCTTAGACCTATTTTTCTCCTCTTTCCTGTTGGGAGAGCCTAGATTTTGTTTCTGTATGAAGCTGTATGAGCAGGGGAGAGTGTTCTTTGCCTGTAGCCATGAGAATGGATTTTGATTAGTTTCTTTCTGTTCCTTCTGCCAGAAGTTTAGGCAGGGACATGTGATCCAATTATAAGCAATAAGACATGGAGGGACTTATGGGAAAAGTTTCCTTGCTCTTAAAAAGCATTGTGTGTTAACCTTCCAACTCGGCAATTCTATGCCTAAGAATTTACTCAAGGGAAATGAAAACATACATCCACACAAAGACCTGTCTGTGAATGTTTACAGCAGCTTCATTCATAATAGCTAAAATTGGAACTAGCCCAGACATTCACTTACTGGTGAATGAATAAACAAATTATGGTATATCTATACAATGGAATACCACTCAGCAATAAAACAGAACCAATTACTGCAGACACCTGCAACAATGTGGATGGATCTCACATGCATTGTGCTTAGAGAAGGACACCAGACACAAATGACTGCTCTACTGTATGATTCCATGTGTATGACATCATTGCCAAGGCAACCGTTAGGGACGGAAATCAGATTAGTGCTTGCCAGGTGCTGAGGTTGAGGGAGGGTATTGACTACAAATGGCCATGAGGGAACTTTTTGGCAAGATGGAAATGTCCTACACCTGGATTGCTAAAAGACTGTATACACTTGTCAAACTCATCAAATTGTACACTTGAAATGGTGAATTTTACTGTATGTAACATATATCCACAAGCCTGACTTTTTTGAAAAGAGCCACAGGCTAGAGGAAGCAGACACTTTTCTGTCTGCCGTTGGACAATACCTTCATTGATTATCTGAAGCTGCAGTATCATTTTGGCACCATGAGGGGCAGATGACCTGGAAGGTCACGCCACACATTGAGGATGATGGAGTGAAAAAATTATTGAGCTGCTGAATTAACCAGCCCTAGAATCACCCTGCTTTTGACTTCTAATTTTTATATAATTCATTCCTTATTATTTAAGTTAGCTGGAATTGGGCTTTCTACCCAAACCACCCCATCCCAAATGACATGTGAGCCATGAGTATGGGACTGCCTGCAGTAGCTTTGTGCATTAGAACAGGACTGAAGATGTGGAAGAAACTCCATCAAGCATCATCATCCATTTAGGACAGTAACTCATATGCTATGTGGTGATCTTATGCTTTCTGTTTCTTGAGTCTCTTAGTTTGTACTTCCCACTTATTACTGATGTTTCTGGTTGGTATATCTGTTTCCCTTAGACCTCTGAAGCACATGTTTCATAGGCACATGAATAACATTTTCCCATTATGAGTATGGCAGTGTTGGCTGGTAATGCTCTGGAACCAAAATATGTGGAGCACAGACAGACTGAACTTTCCAAGTGGCCTGGAAACTTGGTATTGCCATGTGGTGCCCCCAGTTTATCTTCAGATTGAGAGGGCTCTGGGCTGAGGATGCGTGGAGAAGATCATGTACTTCTGTATCCTGAATAGGAAGGTGGATGCTTTGGGGAAGGCAGAGGTGGTCCTTGGTTGATTAAATTGTAGACGAACTCTCAGAGACTTGCTCATAAAAGTAAGCTGTGGCATTCAGACTACACTCGCCTGGAATTGAGGCTAGAGACCTTTCTTCTCCAGGTTTCAGAGCCAAGGAAGTAGGGTACCAAAGACGTGTGAAATCTCAGGACCACACAGCAAGGCTACGCTGCGTCACTGAGCTCACAGAGCAAAAAGTTCTCCCCGCCCCCTCAACCAAGGACCCAGTTTTATATATCCGATGGCTAAAAAAATATTCTCTAGACTAGCTTCTGGTTCCTTCCATTTTAAACCTTGTTACTTCTGTTACCCACAGACTTGGGGTATGGAGTTCAGTAGGACACATTCAGATTCTGTGTCCCAGTACCTTTGTCTTGGACTAACTTAGCTCTCCATGGGAAATGACTGTGAACCACATACATATATCCTGCTAAACACAAATTAAATGTACCCCCAATTTCACTTCTTATCCAGATCCCCACAAAATGCCTATAGCCACTCTAGAGCCACGCAGCTCAAGGGGAAGTGTGTCTGAAGGAAAGCCCCAAATGGAAATGTAGAATAGGCTTAAGTGAAATGTACAAATGTATAATATTGCAGTTAAAATATTATATATTTGTACATTTCATAAAACATTAAACTATGTAAAATCTTTGCTAAGTCTACCCTCTCCCCATCTTGGAAAGTACCTATTCCAGGGAGGGACCCTGAAGCTTAAGCTTAATAATTTAGGGTGAGGTCATCTCTGATTTAACTAAATGAAACTGTGCCATATGAACACTACCTAGCCCGATGGCAAATCATTGTGGGAAACACATGTGCTGCTCACACTTTAGGGCCTCATAGAATGTTTTTTTGTTGAGTGAGTAAATGAGAGATTGGATTAGCCATTGTCATTGAAGCTTGCCTGAGGAACTGGGAAGCATGTACTTTATAATACACAGTTATTCATTTTGTTTCTTTCCTACAGGTTTTCCTCTACCCACAAGTGATGGGTTGGCAATCAGGAGCTAGACTAGTTAGCTTCTTAAGAGCCCATCCATGAATATTAAGAGAAATTTGGATATGTTTATCCCTTCATCATAAATCTAAATACTACCTAATAAGCTCTGGTTGAGAAGGGGCCCAGAGAGAAGGTTTGTTTATCTGTAGCGAGGGGAGCAAAGGGACCCTTATGTGAAATCAACACTGAGCTCTGAGTGGTGTCCTGTTCCCCTAAGAAACCAAACAGGAATAGCCATGTGGGATGACATAGTGTTGAACACTGGGTGAGGTCATCCATCAGCTGCTGGAAGGGAGAGATGAAACCTGCTCATTTACTTTGAGACAGTTCTGACAAACAAAGCCCACAGGACTGATGCGGCAGAGCCTGGGGTAGTGTGGGCTATAGTTGAGCCGTGCCCTCCACCTCCTGGAACGTGTGCTTCTGCATGCCTGACCCTAGCCTCCTTAGAGTTTTACCACTTCCACAGCGCGTGCTCTGGTTCTCAGACCATCTGTCACACAGCCGTGGCTGGGATCCCTGAGTCAGCATGCAGCCCTCATGGGAAGCTGCCCATCCCTCCTAGATGATTTCCAATCCCAGGTTGACACAGAGCTTCTTCCTGCTAGCTGCCTGTCTCTTCTCCAGTCCTACTTTCCACACACCTATTCTGCACTTTGCACGTGGTGCTCTATTTTTTGCAGGCTCCCGGCCATGTCACACCCCAGTGCCTTTGCTCAGTCTTCCCTCCTCTGCTGGGAGGGCTCAAACCCTCTGCTTCCCCAGAGCAGGTCCCACTCAGCTTTGAAGTCTGACCTCACGTAGTGACCCCTCCAGGGTGTCTTTGCTGCCTCTGTGCCCAAGGGCTCACTCTCTGTTGATTATCTTCCTGCTCACAGAGTCTGGAACACAGTAGTTGCTCCTAAGTGCATTTTTCTGTATTTTTTTTGAGAATGTTGAGCTCTGCCATAGAAAACAAATAGAATGAATGAAACTCATTAAGATGTGTTAAGCACAGGCCATGAGTAGCCCATTGGACAAATAAATTAAGTAGAGTATATGTCTATGAACATAGACAGGAAGGGCTGGAAGAACCAAGTAGTTATTAAATAACTATGATACATGAAATACACACGAGATGCTCAATATTTAAGAAGTCTTCATTTGGATAATCATTGGCACATCCATTTCGGCCCTGTGTGTCCCCCTACCCAAGAAATGCAAATATAACTCATGGCTACACAATAATTGCCAAACTTCAGCTAGGACCAGATGGAATTCTTCTGCTAGAGCAACTATGTGCCCTTCACCTCAGGAATATTCATCTGTTGAGTGCTCTTGCCCACACCTAACTCGATCCTTACAGCAATACCATCCATGGGGAAAGCAGAACCCAGCATCTAGGTTGTGTGGTTTTTTTCCACCAGCTTGCCTAAGTGTGACACCTTACACCACATCTGTTCTCTTTGCTCCTTGCTGTGGGATTTAAAATGTGGTTCAAACATATAAATGTAGTGAGAGAGCCTTTCTGTTCCAAGACCCCCGGGAGAGCTTGGAGGCTACCATTGTGTCCAGGTAATTTCCCACCCATCACTACTGAATACATATTGACTTACCAAGTGCTTCCATGAATGAACACTGTCTTTCAGGGCCTCTTTGGCTCTCACACAGTTCTACTCACCATGGGCAAAAAACTCCCTAAAGCCTGACTCTTGCTGCCACCTTTCATGCATTGGAGATGATGGCTACCTGTCCTGGGAGGCAAGGGAAACTCTTGCAAGTCTCTGAGTGAGGTAAGCAGATTGGAAGCAGGTGGATGCAGTAATAAGGAGGACACAGTACGAAGTGAGGAAGCATGGGAGGTGGGGATGTCACGTCTCCCATTAGTGACGGGAGGAGGATAAGAATTGTGGTTAAACATCCAAGAATGAAGCAGAACAATTCAGGGAAGATGCAGAGAAATGTGGGATTTGGAAATATGAATGTGAGTGTGGTATATAGGAGAGTGTGGAATATAGTTGACCTGAAATATTGGGGCACTGACAATGTTCTGGACCAGTGGAAATGAATTCTGGGTAAATACAACCTCAAGGAGAACCCTGAGCATTAAGGATTCTTTACCTCATGAATTTACAAAGGCAGACAGTTTCCACTTTATTGGTGTTTTGCTTGCTTGTGCCAGGCTAATTCTCCATTAGCACTTTACTTATTTTTTTTTTTAACATTGGGTTCCTTCTATGTTGTTGATATGTGTTTTAATAATACAGATTACTTCAGTCTCCTTTTAAAAATAGGTTCCTTGAATAAATAAGCAAATAAGTACCCAAACAATTAATGAAATTTCCTTCTATTGATGGTCTGTGACCATTCTGAAAAATCACATCTGCCCTTTGCTTGGCTCGGAGGGATTTTATGAGCGTTAATGACATGTCTGAAAAGCGTTTCATTTCCTTGGAAACGAGGTTAACAAAGTGTTTTTCTCTCCACAATGATATAACAAGCCACTCATGCTGTGCTACTGATTTATAATAATTAAAAGTTTGCTAAAAAATTCAAATAGTTGATGGCAGTTCAGAATAACATTTTTAATATTTTTATATCTCATATAGGTTTTTAGGTGATAGATAGGTAAATATCCTTTTCATGACTCAAAAACCCCACACATTCCATGATATTTTGTTCTCCCATCATATTTTAACCAGTCCTTCCATCAGTTCACGAGGTCATGGACTTGGCCTGTTTTTCATTTTGCAAACATCTGGATTTATAGTAAATGATTCATGCAGCCTGATACATAACTGCCCTCTTTTTGCTCTCTCTTATTATCACTTGTGGAATTCGATTTACCTCCTACCCCGTGAGCCATTTTTTTCATTTGGAACAATTTCCTCAGTTATACAAGTCTTCAGTTTATGGGATAATTATGATTAATTTGTTCACTATAATGAAAAAGGCTTTGTGGGGTGGGTTTTCTCATCTTTAGATAGAAAGCTTCATGTCATCGTTTGCAACGAATGTAAAAAAAGCTGAGACAATGACAATGACAACAACAGCCCCAGAGCAGAGGTCTCACAAAGGATAGAATAAAGGAAATAACATCTGAAACTTGTCCCTGACTTCCTTTTCTTCTTATGATCACCATATGACAAATTACATGATTATTTGTGGATTTGTTTATCTCCCTCCTCTTCCCTTAGTCTATAACTTTTGTAAGAGCAGGGATGATATCACCAGCAACCAGAATGCCTGGCATATAGTAGAAACTCAATAAATATTGGTTGTATTAATGAATGAAAGATTTACCCATCCATCAGTCAGTGAGTCAAATAATAAAAGAAGTAGATGCTGCCTGGCCTCAGTGGTTCAGTGGTTGAGCATTGACCTATGAACCAGGAGGTCATAGTTCAATTCTTGGTCAGAGCACATGCCTGGTTTGCAGGGTTGATCCCTAGTGTGGGGTGTGCAGGAGGCAGCTAATCAATGATTCTCTCTCATCATTGATATTTCTATCTCTCTCTTCTTCCTCTCCCCCTTTCTCTCTGAGATTAAGAAAAAAATATATTTAAAAAGTAGTAGATAATAATAATTACTATTGATTGAATACCCCAGTATAGGGTTGAGTAGTATCTCCCCAAAATTCATGTCCACTTAGAACCTCAGAATGTGACCTTAGGTATAATTAATTAGATCATGATGATGTCATACCGGATTAGGGTGGACACAGAGAAAGAGACACCTACAGGGAAGAAGACGTGCGGTGACATAGGTGAAAATTGGACTTAAGTAGCCGTAAGCCAAGAAATGCCAAGGGTTGTTGGCAGCCACTAGAAGGTAGGAGAGAAGCACCAAACAGATAATCTGTCAGGTCCCAGGAGGAACCAACTCTGACGACACCTTGATTTCTGACTTCTGGTCTCCAGAACTGTGAAAGAATAATCCTGGTTGTTCGTGGTACTGGTTATGGCAACTCTAGGTACTAAAGTGACAAGCCTTTATATGACAATTGCCAATTTACAGGTAAGAAAACTGAGGCTCAAAGAAGCTAAATGACTTGCTAATATATGACTGAACCCAATCTGGGTCTTTGCACTTAGAAAGTGTTCTTCACACTGTTACCATGCTTGTTGGCTCAGAGATGGGAGCTAAGGGGAATTGTAAGTTTAAAGTCAGGATGCCCTACACTGGGGTCATTCCATGGCTGCTTTTAACAAGTTATGACTCGTGAAAGGGGTATGAAAAGGAGGGGATATGCTTTCTTTATTAAGAGGTTTATGCCTATTGGAGTCAATGGAAAAGGCAAGTCAGCCAGAAACCAGGAAAAGTGCTCACTGATTTCCAGAATTTCTTCTAAGTCTGTGATTCCAAGATCAGTTATGGTTTCCCCTGAAAGAGCTAAGGCTTTGAGAACTGTCTGGTAATGTCTGCTGAATTTGGATATTTTCATGCATATCCTGTGACACTGCAGTTTTACCCTGAGGCAAATATGACCAACTGAAAGGCATATATCTGTTCACCAAAAGACATACACAAGAGGCCAAAACTGGTTTGGCTCAGTGGATAGAGTGTCGACCTGCGGACTGAAGAGTCCCAGGTTCGATTCCGGTTAAGGGCATGTTCCTTGGTTGTGGGCACATCCCCAGTGGGGAGTGTGCAAGAGGCAGCTGATTGATGATTCTCCCTCATCAATGTTTATAACTCTCTATCTCTCTCTCTTCCTCTCTGTAAAAAATCAATAAAATATATTTAAAAAAAAGACATACACAAGAAAGCTCATAGCAACATTATTTGTAGCTGCCTCAAGCTAGAAACTACCCAAATGGCCATCAACAATAGAATGAAAATAAAATTGTGGTAGATTCATTCAAAGGCAGATTATCCAACAATGAGAATGAAAAAACAAGTGCTACATGCAGCAATATTTCACAAAAATAATATTGAGTGGAAGAAGCCAGCTAGCAAAGGATACATATTGGACAATTTTATGTATATGCATTTCAAAGACAAGTAAAATGCTTTATCTCTGAATGGGTAGCGAAGCACTGGTAATAGTTTGCTTTTTGATCTGGGGGCTGGTTACATGAACGTGTTCAGTTTTTGAAAAAAGAATTTTCTTCATATTACTTTTTTAAACTTTTCACTGAAGTATTACCTATTAGCCCAACCAGCCAGGGCAAGCCTTTTCAAATTTTGATAGTATTGTCAAAATTCAGAATGCTGGTTGCCTTAAACAGAGGAGTAAAGACACCAAAGAGAGAGTGTCAGTGCTTAGGGTGAGAAGAAAGAAGCCAAGATTCAAAACCATCAATTTCAAAGTTATGCAATGTAGATGGAAGAGCGACAAAGGGTGTGGGGAAAAACCCTTTGTCTTAAACAAACTGGTAGAGTGAAGTGTTCATTGGGGCCCATTCTGATGCTATCAAATTACTTTTCAAATACAGAAAGCATTCCTGGCCTACGTAAGAGAAAGGCCATCTTAGGTGGGTTGCCTTCTCAAGAGGGGCTCCTGGATCCCTAGGACCCAACCCCATTTCATTGTGATTGCTTATCCTGTGATGTCTTCCTTTCCACCCCAGAACCCTGCTCCTTGGCTGCTATGTTTTTTTTTAAAGGTGGGAGAAATTGAAATTTTAATATATTTTATTGATATTTTACAGAGAGGAAGGGAGAGAGATAGAGAGCTAGAATCATCAATGAGAGAGAAACATCGACCAGCTGCCTCTTGCACACCCCCTACCGGGGATGTGCCCGCAACCAATGTACATGTCCTTGACCAGAATGGAACCCAGGACCTTTCAGGCTCTACCACTGAGCCAAACCGGTTTTGGCTTGGCTGCTATGTTAATGCCACCTCTGTAAGGAGCTGTTAACCCTATGGTGGATATCCCACTCTGATCCCCAAGTTGTCTTGACTTCAGCACTGAAGGTACTGTACTCTGCAGACCTGGAGAAATCAGGATGGTTGGTCACCTGAGCCTTGCTAGACAGGATAGTTATGATTGTCTGTCTATAGTCTTGGCCCCTCCTGGTCTGTTTCTTGAGATTTGATCAGATTGATATGAACAAAAACCAATAGAAATAGGAGGATGAAAGTCCTTTGTGTTGGAGAAATGGCCTTTGGAGTCTCTGACTTTGGGTCACAAGATATGGATTTGATTCCCAGCTATGTATTTACTGGCTAGATGACCTTGGGGATGACACTTTTCTGAGACTCATCTTATTTGGACAAAAATGTTCTTCCAAACCAAGTGGTTGTACGAACTTAAGGTAATGCATGTGAAAGTGCTTGGCTTGCAGTGATTGCTCAATAAGTATCACTTTGCTTTCCTGTCAGTTTGTTTTCCTTTCTTTCTCCTGTTGTTCTCATACCTTCACACTCCCAAATGCATTGTTTTTATGATTGTGGTGGTATTTCTAACTATTGTAGGCTGGGAATTAGATATCTACAGAAGCTATAGAATTAGATTTCTCTAGGTTCAAAATCTGGTAGTCACTTGCTAATTATGGATCTCAGGGAAGTTAACTTCTAGAAGCCTTGGTTTCCTCACCTATAAAATGGGTATAATAAAATTCTTCTTTAACAATATGGGATAAATGCAGTTATTACAGTTGCTTTTGGTACCCCGTGTCATTCCTGTTCTATCTGTTGGGCCCATCTCTCATTTCTACTGTAGAACTATAGCTGTGGTTCCCTGGGACTGAGACTCATGCTGCCAGTACCCCACTGCATGTGTTTCTGCTTTGTAGCCTCTGGTCTTCTTTGGATTATGCTATTACAAACAGAAAATGGGATAGTTGGAATTTCAAATAGAGATTGATACTAAATTATCATGTGCTGTGATCTAGGATGAACAGCATATAAGTGTTTGTACAACATTTCAGAAACAATACAGATTAAAAAAGAGGAGGGAGTCTAATGAGTTAACTTGCATCTCCAATATTAATTTGGGCTATCTTTTCAATATAATCATGAGTAGAATGCAATATCTCAACCTACCAAATACCCATTCAGTACTTCTCTCTATCTCCAGAACTTTGTGTCTTAGTAGGTCATGAAAATCTACTGCAGAAACTCAAACATTGGCTTCAGAGAATGTGGCTCAGGATTCATTTTTGTCAGTAAACCCTAGAGCGTTTACACTGTTGTGTGGGGTCTTAGCGATGCTCTAGTTCTTTTAGTCAACAGCTCATTTAAGTCTGCAAGGCATTATGTGCCATATAAAGTTGAAAAAGATACAGTTTGTGCCAGGGAAAGGCAAATGGAGCTACATAGGGATAAAATGGCACCAGGAATGAGTCCCATATGGTTTTGGGCAGCTGTTTGATGATGTGAAATGCATATTTGGCCAAAGCCAAATGACCAAAGTAAAAAGAAAACAGGCATGGTTTCGAGAGCTGTAGTATCCTTGGGATAAAGCTGAATCAGTTTAAAGATGTATGGTTTTTCTATGGAGACTTGAAAGCCAGTCCTCCCATTGGTCTTTGTTAAGAGCACACTGTACAGTAGTGGACATTTATCCCATATGGTGTCCTTATAGTGAAACTGTAAAGAGAGCTGTTGTTCGGTTGTTTCTTATATTGTTCCTCAATATAAGTCTAAGACAAAAGTCCATTTGAGCAAAATCAACAGAAAATAAACATTTGCTGTCCTTCAAATGATTCTTTATAAATGTAACACCTTAACAATATTTTAGATTTGGTTTATCTGAATCAGGATTCTCATGCTGCGTTTTGTTGACCTCTTTTACATCTCTTTTAACCTACAATAGTTTCCATCCCCTTTGTTTTTCTCCTTGCCATTTATTTATTGAAAACACAGGTAATTTGTACTATGAAATTTCCCACATTCAGGATTTGGCTGATTGTATCCTTGTGGTTTCACAGATTTTTAAACAACAATTATTTTATTTCCACCACTAGAAGTTTTACTTAGTTCTTTTAAAAACGTTGTCTTTTTTTTCCTTCCCCATTTTCATTAGGAAAAAAAAAGAGAACAGACTCTTTCTCCTTATTCACAACTTTAATGCTTTCATTTGTTTAGAAAATATTAAACATACTTCTCTTTCATTTAGAATGTGATAGTGCCATTATCTTAAGCCTTTATGGGTCTGGTTCTATTGTTTGTTGTTTCTGATGACTCTTGTTCATGCGAGCTTGTCTCCTGGTAGACTTTGTCATTTGTGATTGTGTGTTCATATTTGCTTATATCTCTGAGAAAGTTCTATGAGACCTGGGTCGAGGGTTTGTTTCCCTGGGTGGATGTCAACTTGTCTTTGCCAAGTATATGGGAGCACCACATACCTGGGTCCACTTTTAAATGAAATTCTCCTCTAGATTTTCAGGGTGGCACAGATGTGTGATTTCTAGCCCTGAACTCAATGGGGCCAACTTGGGTTTTTAAAATATCAGAGGAAGAGTTTTTGTTGTTGTTGTTGTTTTGTTTTGTTTTTTTAAACCTCCATCCATAGCCTAAGTGTCCTTGGTGGTTGTTATTGCTAGACAGTCTCTCTTTTAGTTCACCATTTTCCTGAGGGATAACCCCTGTGGATGCTAGCTCTGTGCAGGTGGGTCTCCAAGTCTGGCTTCCTGTCTTACACAATGGCTGCATTAGAACTCTCTTATCTCTCTGGTGGCAGCCCGATTAATGTATGTCTATACACTAGTAATTATACAGCTTATATACATTATAATTACACAGAATAATATATATGTAAAACTTTTTTTTTTCAGTTGGCAGATTTTAGAATTTCTAGCCTGCCATTTTACCAAAATAGAAGTCATGATAAAACAATGCCTACTGATCTACCTCTTGACCCCTGCTCTCTCTGGATTATTGCAACATCCTTCTGAAATGTTTTCTTGTTTCATCTCAGACACTGCAAATCCACCCTACACACAGCCATCACCACTTATTTATTTATTTTAAAAATATATTTATTGATTTTTTGCAGAGAGGAAGGGAGAGGAATAGAGACCTAGAAGCATCGATGAGAGAGAAACATTGATCAGCTGCCTCTTGCCCACCCCCTACTGGGGATGTGCCCACAACCAAGGTACTTGCCCTTGACAGAAATCGAACCTGGGACCCTTCAGTCCGCAGGCCGACACTCTATCCCCTGAGCCAAACCAGTTTCGGCAGCCATCACAATTTAAAATGAAATCCACTGAGTCTTTCCCTGCTTAAAACCCTTTCCTTGGTGGAGTCTGGCCTCCTCTTCCCCTCTTCCTACCGGGTGAGGCTCTCTGGGTTTTGCAATCTTGCTCTCCAGCTCCTATCTCCTGACACACATTTGAGAGATGGTTCAGCAACAGTTTTTTTTCCCCTTCTCATTTTGAACCATGCTGTCTTTCTCTTTGGTGCCCTACCCTTGTAGACCTCTTGGTCTGACTTATCCCTGCAGCCCCGTCTGGATGAAGCCCCACCAACCTTTTAAGATTCAGCTTCTGTATTTCTCCCTTCAGGGATCTCTTCCCTCCATCTTGCCCTCTCTCACCCTCTCAGCTCTGTGCCTAAATAACTACCTGAGGATATACTATCCTTGCTCTATCTACTTGCAAGATCCTCTTTCCCCATCTCTCTCCCTAAGGCACAGCAGATTCAAATGCTTCTATTTTATAAGCCTATTGGGGGCTGGGACTATATCTCATGGGCATCTTTGTATTTCCTGCACTTACCATTTCCCTTACCACTTAGGAGGTGCTCATTCAATTTCTTTGTTAATTGTAGAAATAATTCCTGTCTCGGTTACCAAGAACACTATGATTTGGGGAAAATTTTAATTGAGCTCCAAATTTCTCAGCTGTAAATATAAATAATAATGCATACAAACACTAAAGGGTTTTGTGAAGATTAAATAAAAAATCCTAATCCACTGGCCCACAGAATACATGATTATGTGTTCGTTCCTATTTCCCTTAAAACACCTGTTGATGCAATAATTCTTAATTCTATTAATATAGTAATAGGAACAATGATACTGTGACTTTTTTTTAGCTTATCATCTGCCAGACACCATTCTCTGTGCCTTCAATAGATGAACTCCTTGAGTAATCATGATAAGCATGTGACCAAAGGGATATTACACCTTACCTTACAGTGTTATAAACCGAGGCACACATGCGTTAGTGGTAGAACTGAGGTCTGAACCCAGGCTGTCTTGTGTGCTTAACCAGCTCCTTATCCTGCCTAACTTCATTCCCATAAAAGGAGCTGGAGGTTTTATCTTCCTTTCAAAGAGGAAGAAACTGAGGTTCAGAGAGGGTAGGGGACTAAGCCAAGGTCACACCGCTAGTATGTGGTGGAGAGGGGATTCCATTGTGTTCTCCATTGCAGCAAAATGTTCATGTTTTGTATGGGCTTCAGTTGAAACTTTGCTAATGTTAAAATAAACCTGACTCTTAAAACATGAGTCAGGTTACAGACGACACATTTAATGAGAATGTATCATGTTAACAATAACAGTTCTTTTTTTTTTAATGTAGAGTTAGGAAATAAGAGGCTCATCCTTTTGGTGGCTGAAAAATGTCTAAAGGGGCCCTGGCTAGTGTGGCTCAGTTGGTTATGCATTTCCCTATGCATCTTCCCATGCGTCAAGAGGTTGCTGGTTCCATTCTTGGTCATGCCTGCATTGCGGGGCGTGGGAGGCAGCTGATTGATGTTTCTCTCTTTCTCTGTGTCCCCTCCTATACTTTTCTCTTTCTAAAATCAATAAAAACACATTTAGAAGAAAAAGAAGTCTGAAATGGAATAAAATGACAATAAAGTATTTTACATTGTTATTTAAATTTTAAATAAAGTTTCTAGCTTCCAATTAACTCAAAACCAGAGGCCTCGTAGCCCTCACCACCTCTTTCTGGGATATTCCTGCTTCCAGAAGAAGAGAGAGGGTAGCAGAAGGCCCCACAGAGGTGCAGGCGGATGTCTTTCCCAGCACACCGTCTGGGATGCATTCTGTGGTGACTAGCTCCTGATATTTATGTGAAAAGGAGTATGACTGGGTTGCTCTTCCTTCTCGTTGAGTTTTGCCAGAGGTCGCCCTCACACAAGTTGGAATAAATGGGCTGTGTAGGAATTTGGCACTGGTACGTTATTTATTTACTTTAACCTCGTTTTAAAGGCTGCAAAGCCGTCCATGAAGTCTGTGGAATGCATTGTCATGAGAGGTCAGCGAGTCAAGCTCCGGGACTGCAGTTTCAAAAGGGCCGGACCATTTTGTGACCAATGGTGGTATTTGTCGTTATGATTAAACCTTGGGCTTGGGCAGGGCTTAGGTTTGGGGGTGGGAGGTGGAAGAAGCATTCCTCTCTCCTCAGTCCCAATCTCTGAATACCAACTGCATCCCTCCACCGTACTGGAGATGAGACGCTTGTGGGGATGGAAACCATCATAGAGGAACTGTGAAGAGAAACATCGGAGAATGGAACAGAAACCAGTGTTGTCCTCAACAAGAGCCCCGGAGCACGCCAGGAAGAATGACTATACCTCTAGTGTTGGGATCTAGTACTGAGAGGTGCTGGGGCTGTGGAGATTACTTGGACCCATTTCCTCATTTAAAAAACCACTAGTGGCTTGGCATATTTTCATTCCTTGTAGACATGACATATTCTCAGGGTATCTACTCTATAAAATAGAACCACTCTGGATGTTCATGCTATTTCATCCTGATAGCCAGCCAGTGAGGAAGGGACTGTCATACCCATGTTTTAGGTTTAGAGTATGGAAACTGAGGCTCAGAGAGTTTAAGTCAATTGCTCAAGCTCAGAGAGCTGATTTGCCCTCCTACATATGATCTGCATTATCAAAGTATCTAGCTTCCAAGGACAAGTACATAAAGAGGTAATAGTAATAAAACACGATATTATCCTACCACCTAGGGGGACCTCTTGTTATCACTTGGCATCTAAGAGATACGGAAAGGACACCCAGCCTGCACGTGGGTTTTGCTGTTGCATAGAGCACTTTTCATAGTTCGGGGTGCAATGGTTTGGGTAACACTAGCTCCCCCAGTAGGCCATATGGTCTGTGAGTGAAGGGATTATTTGTTTCTATTTGTTCATTTCTGCATCCCCAGGGCTCGGCTCATCCTGGACTTGCATAAACATTTTTGAGTGAATAAATGAATGGACAGAGCTAAGTTGCCCCTAAGTGCTGTGTTTTTTTCTGCCCTCCTCTACGTTTTGTGACCGGAATCGGTTTCCTTTGATCAGTGGGCCCAGAGAAGTGTCATAATCTTGTCCCTCCAGGGAGCTTGACCTCTTGATGACATTTTCAAGGCTACAGCGAAATGCTGACATCAGGTGTGCAGTGCCCTCTCTCTCCTCTTTTATCTCCTCCCATTTCCATCACAGTGCAGGAAGCCCCTCCAGGTGATGCCTCTGTGCCCCAGGAGGCAGGCAGGGGAACCTTCCTGGGACCCCCACGAATAACTGAAGGGGTGTAGGTAGCCCTGGGCCAGCTGTGAAGGGGCTGCCGGCTGGTGAGAGTGGGCGGTGACCGTGGACACTCGGTGGAAGCGGTTGTTATGGGGAATCCTGGGGTTGAAACACTCCCCTGACATGCTATTTCTTGAGCCACATACTGGAATTTTTGAGAGAATCCAAGAAAAATGGAAGGGAAAACGAAATGTTCCTAGTGGGAATACTGTCTAGAACAGAAAAATAGAAGTGATTCTCTAGTTTCTAGACAAAATAATTCAGTGTGATGGTCTTTTGTGCGGGAGCATCTGTCTCCCGGAGCAAAAAGCAAGTATCCTCTAACAGATCTATGGAGCCCGAGTGAGACTTCAAGGGCAGCCTTCGCCGAGGACTCCAGTGCAATTAATTCCGCAAAACCCAAGACAGGCAGGCTCCCCCCAGACTAAAAGGGCACTGGGACAATTAGGAGACGATGGCCCCCTTGCCCCCGTGTCATGCACATGCATGTCACAGGCCTCAGCAGAGGATTTGGGGGGCTTTGATGCCCCATGGGCTCAACTCGGTTTCAGAGATTTCCAATTCCTTGCACCTAAGCACATGCCCTCCACAAACAAATCGCACAGGGCAGATTCTCTTGCAGGCTGCCGAGGCTTAATTACCTCAGCTCAGAGGTCTTCACCGCTGAGAGCATCCCAGATACAGGCGGCAGCATTAACATTCCTGGAATTGTGTTTGGCCAGGCCTCTGTAAAGGAGCTGAGTCCTGCCTCATTAGCTCAGGCTCGTGGGGCATGTGTGTCTCTGACAACAGTTTAATTATGGACATTGTTTACTAATCAGTATTACATTGACAGACGAGAGGGCTAATCTGAAGATTAACACAATAGCTTGTTTTCATTTTTATTCTTTCAGCCTGTGAATGGAAGTTAAACAAACCTGTTTTTGTAGCCCTTGTTTTCCATAATAAGATTGGGAAACACGTCTGGGGCATTTAAGGGCTTCTGCGTCTCTCTTCTTCAGTTTGGTTTAACCTGGTCTGTCTAAATTTAAAGAGAGAAATGAAAGCTTCGGGGAACATTAAGATTGGACAACCCAAAGTTTAGGGACCAGCTCGTTAAGACAACTGAATTTAGGAACTTTTGTCCTGAGCCCTGAAGACCTTTCTCCAGAGGTCAGTAGTCATTTGAGCTTCTTAGGGGCGAGTTTTACAGAAATGTGAAATGCATTAAAATGTTTCCTTTATGCACATTTGCTTTTCTCTGTACATCGTTAAAGATTTAGCTTGCTTCTACTTGGGGACAAAGTACTGTGAAAACATTCTTTTTTGGGGAGAAATAGGAGTCGTTCGCAGAAAGATTCTGAAGTGTTTCAGTGATTAGGAGTTTTGTTGTTGTTTTTTTAAAAATATATTTTTATTGCTCAGAGAGGAAGGGAGAGAGAGACACACACACAGAAACATCAATGATGAGAGAGAATCATTGATTGGCTGCCTTCCGTGGACTAAGCCCACAACCTAGGCATGTGCCCTGACTGGAATAGAACCAGCGGCCTCCTGGTTCATAGATTGACACTCAACCACTTAACAACATCCAGCAAGGCAGTGATTAGGAGTTCTGATGAACTGAGGAAATAGCTTTGTGCACATAAGAGCTTAATCCTTGCAATTTCTCAAATATTGAGGCAGGGCAGCTGGCAGATAATTCAAGTTTTCAAAGTCATATTTCCTCCCAGAATAGAAGGTGAAAGTGAAACATGGGTACAGCAGCAAGTTTGGGAAGAATCTTGGAGCTGGATCTGGGGTTACCTTGACGGTAACATTGGCTGGGTGGTGAGCTTCTGGAGGTGGAGGCAAAGAAGCCGCTGTATTTCATCTCATGGATGTAGGCAGAAGCCCCGAGCCCCACACCCAGCAGGAACAGGCTTGTGTTGCAAATAAGCCTTGGCCATGTTGTTCTTTGGGGACAGGGATCCAACTGCACTGACTGCATACCAAGTGGGATTGGAACCCCATTAGATCACTGCCATGGTGATCTAATGCCGGACATGGTGCTGGAGACCAAGAAAGTTTGCCTGACTGGACAAAGGGTGAGGAAGCGGGTATCCTGAGAGCCATACAGCTGGTTGATGAGGGTTGTTTGCCCTGATATGCTTTAAAAGTTTTTCAGCTAACCCACCTAAAAATACTGTGATTTTGCATGCAAATGTAGATTTCTGGCTTTTCTTGAATAGTTGGAGGCTCTGAGAGCAGGAATAGCACTCTCACAAGGAGATAACTGTCCGCAGTCTCCTCGGGGGGAACTCCCTTCCCTGGACACCCCAGCCATTAGGCCTTGCTCACTCAGGTCCCTGCCTGCCCCTGGGCACTTATTATATGCGAGGCAATTGGTGGAACCCAGAGGACCCTCTCACACAGGTACTGGCTGTTAACAATTAGAGAATGTTCTTTCAGGTAAGAATTTCCTTCTCTCCTTCAGAATGTAATACTTTGGTGTAGAATTCAAGCATGTCCAACTCACAGCCATTGGTGCAGATGTCACTCATACCCTAGTGACAGGTGTAAACTAAATGGTCAGATGGCACACAGGAGTGGGCGAAGGGAAAATGAGGAAGAAGACAGCTCAAGGAAAGGCACTGTGGTCACTTGAGATTGGGTTGAAGGCAAGGATGGGACAGAAAGTACTGTAGAGTTAATTCCCGCACTTCAGTCTGTTTGAAGCCTCATCCCAGGTAAGTGAGTAAGAAGGAAGCTGCCTTGAGGCCTGTCATAGGCTGAATGTTTGTGTCACCTCAAAATCCAAATGTTGAAACTTAATCCCCACAACGATGGTAGTAGGAGGTGGGGGCCTTAGGGAGATGATGAGATCATGAGGGTGGAGCCCTCATGAGTGGGATTAGTGCCCTTATATTAAAGAGACCAGAGAGAGCTCTCTAGTCCCTCCCACGTGTGAGGACACAGCGAGAAGATGGCCGTCCGTGAACCAGAATGTCTTGTGGGACACCTTGACGCCAGCGTCTTGGGTGTTGCTGTCTCAGCCCCCAGAGCTGTGAGGTGTCAATCTGTGTTGCTTACAGCCATACAGTCCATGGCATTTTGGGGTAGCCACCCAAGCGGACTAGGATAAGACCCAGGGAGGCTCTGGTGCTTCCTGTTGATAGAGATATCGGAACTGTTCTACTCCCATAGGTTTCTGGAATATTTTGAGAGGAGAGTGACTGTAAAAGAAATTGTTATGCAGATAGTTTTGAGCAATGCCATTACTTGAGTCACCTTCACTTAGCCACTGAAAAGAGTGTGGGATTGTTTTAATGTCACCTCCTCTTAACTTCCCATCTGGGAAAGGCACTAACGGTGGCAGGGTGGCCAGAGGCGGGGAGCTAGAGGGAGGAGGGGAGAGAGAAGGGTGGTCCCTACCTTTGGATGCTGGAGCACTGGCCCTGAAGGCCACAGGCTTCGCCCATAGCTCCCTCTGTCAGCGTCCCCACTACCGTGCTTGTCCCACCTAAAATGAGGAGTCTCAGGTTTAGCCAGTCCACGTGGTGTGATTTGGCTCCTAAGCAGAGTAAGTCAGCATTGTGAAGCCTGAATTGATTGTACACAGCCCATCGCCACCGAAAATGGCCTGCAAGTGGTTGGGCCCCACGCGAGGATGGTGGCTCCAGTCGGGAGATGCAGCTGCCTTTACAATAACAGGGCTGCAAGGAAAAGCATCTTGACATTGGTCGTGCGCATGTTTTCCTAGGAACTTGAAAGGACTTCTCTCTGAGGCTTACGAAGAGAAGGAGAAGGACGGGGAAGCCGGCAATGGAAAGGCCTGGACAGACTGCAGCCTTGCTGCTGTGTCCTGCCCTCACACGGCTCCTGCCTGCTTTGACCCTGTCACATGTGCCCAGACCTGCTCTGGCCTTGAGGACACTCCTGGAAGGCACTCGCCCTGTTTAGCAGGAGGGAGCAGACAGATTTCAACCAGTGCCCTGTGCTCCCTCCGTGTGTGTGCTGCGTGGGGCATGGTGGCTTTTCCGAGGCCTGGTTCTGTGTGTCTAAGGCTGTTCCCAGGTGGCCGTGTGCTCTGCTGGAGGCTGCCTGCACCCCTGGCTTGCCCAGGAGGTGTACATGAACTTGGGGCCCTATCCCTCTTCCCTATTTGCTTGTCCAGAAGGCCCCACAGTTCCTGGCCTCTCCGTAGGATGACTGCTCGGGCATATTTCAAAGGGGTCATTTTTCACTGAAAATGTGCGTTTCCAGGTTTGTGGTTCCCTGGAATAAGTGCATTCTACGTCTTACTTCACTGTTGTTAACTTGGGGAACGCCTGAAAATTAACAGTTTTAAATCTCAGTTTTTTCCCACCGTATGCTGGCGATTGTAACAGTGGCTTGCTTCACTTACCCATAGGACCTCCCTCATTTATAGAAACTGCTTCACAGGGTTGTTGTGAGAAATGAATTTCTGTAAAGCACTCGTCAGGGTACTCGACATCCACCGAGTGTTCATTAAATGCAGCTACTGTTACAGCTTCATGGACGAGAGAGTGAGGAAGGTGCACTTTTAAACATCCTGGGGTGGGAATTACTGAGAAACCTCCTCACTGCCATGAGTGTCTGAGCCTTCCAAGCTGGACCGAGGCTCCAGTCCTGCTGGCAGGTGTCTCAGGCTGACCTCACTCTGGTCTGGGCAGGAAGTTCATTGCTGGCGAAGGGGAGAGCCTGCCTCCCCGGGGGGAGATTCCAAATTCACCAGCCAGCCTTCAGCCAGCTTGCTGGACCCGGGGCCCGCGGCCACAGCAGGATTCTCACTTCCCCAATTTGAATTGCTGCTTCCTCTGCATCCTAGGACACCTTAAGAGCGGCGCGCACAGAGAGCTCTTTGGCCCGTGTTCACAAGTTGAGCCAAATTCCGCCGATCTGAGGGTTGGACGTGAAATAGCAAACAGAAGCAAGGCAGACAGACGCTCACACCTGGCTGCTAGGGAATGAACAAAACAGATGCCCGGAAAGTCAGCAAGAATTCGTATGTGAACACAGGGTCTTATGGATTTACCATTTTGACTCCAGCAGCTCCGAGAAGACGTTCAAAGTGAGGGAGTGCCCCCTCAGGATCACTGGAGCAGCCAGGCACCTGCGTGGGGAGCCACGCCCGGCCATTCCCGGGAGGACTCTGATTTATGGAGAGAGGGATTCTGAGCTCAGCTGCATTCTTGTGGCTGGGATCAAAAGGGCTCTCTCACTGACCACAGATCATCACATCCCGGGAATCCTCCCTAGACAGAACATTCCTGAGAGCGACGGCGGCCTTGGCCACAGCTCACGGGGTGGAGTAAGGCTGGGAGGGCACATCTCCAGGAGGTGGTGTTTTTACTACCCTAAAACAAAGATTTTATGTACCCCAAACAAGTGCACTGCTCATTTGGGGAAAGTTATCATTTTCTCTTCTTGCCGAAGGGCAAGTTGTTTAGTGGAGAATGAGCTAAAATGAATTTTCATCCCCAAAATATTACTTCATTTCTTTGGGACTTTGTTTCTTCATGTCTGAAATGGGAATGTTGCATTAGATTCAGAGGGACTGTTTTTAGGCAGTTTGCCACAGTCCTCACTGTTCCCTATTGTCTTACATGTGGCTTGCTTCGCTCATTTATACTACCTCCCTGAGCCCATTTGGAATCTGAATTTGCAATCTGTGTACCTGATGATCTCTAAGCTATGCCTCTCCCATCCCCCTTCTTCCCAGCTGTAACTTTATTGAAAAATCACAGTGTGAATAGATTTTAGAATTTTTGATTGTTTGATATGCTAATGTCTTTTGGATTGAGGTGTTTGGAGGAAAGTAGAGGAGGAAATAGACACAGCGAGGGCTTGGGATGTGGTGCCTGTTGTTGGAGTTATGTCTGGCAATTCCAAAGCAGAGAAGAGTGTCTGTGGTAAGTAGGAAAACCTGCGTACAGGGTTGACACACCCAAGATATTTCACTGTTTGCTTTTCCTGAGTATTCTCAAGAGTTGGCTTGCTCACTTGTTCCAGGGCAACTTGTCTCTGAAAGAGTCAGCTAAGAGTGCTTTCTTCTCTGATGGGGTGTGTAAGCCTGACAGAGAGAAGAAAGGGATGAGAAATGTTGGGCTTCCTTCTGCCAGCCAGGACAATTTATGCAATTTTCAGTTGCCTTCTCGTGCAGGTGCATGAAAAGAAGAAAAAAGAATGCTCAATATAAATGGAGCTCCAGATCCCCTTTTGGAAGATGGAAGAGGTATCTACCCAAAATGTGTTAGTATAAGGACAAGGAGGCTGTACAGACCTCCTTTTGTTTTTATTCCATTCTCAATGAAGTCACAGCTTAAAAGACTGTTAACACAAATATTAATATTTAGATCGGGTTTGAGGGGTTCTGTTTCTGACAAAATAGCTTGAAATGTGCTTAAAATCCTGTACATCTGAGGAAAGTTAATGTTTTGGTTAATTAGAGGTTTCTCTCCTGCCCTTCCTAATGGACTGGGCAGCTGATACTTCTGAGTGCTGATAACTTGCCTTTCTCTCCAAGCACGGGGCCCAGAGCAGTGGTATTGGAGGGGGAACTGAGCGGGTGGGGAGAGTATTGTAGAGCAATGAGAACATAATGTGATAAATGGCCCCTAGCTCACAATATGGTATCCAAAACCCAAGAAAAATAATATTCTGAATACAGAATCATTAACTGAGAGATCAAATCTCACTCACAGACTGGAGACATTGGAGAAAAGGATAATGTATGTCTCCTTATCCAACATTTTATTTTATGTATTAGTTCAATTGTCTTACGGCCTTCTTTCTGCAAAGAAAGAATCAAGGATGGTAGGCTATCAATTTGGAAGGTGGGCTCTGAGAAATAGAAGAATAGAGATACAAGGCCCTTTGGAGATCTAGCTATCCAATAAATAAGAAAATGAAATGGTTATATTAACACTAGAGGCCCAGTGCACAAATTCGTGCATGGGTGGGGTTGGTGGGAGGGAGGGGATGAGGGAGGTTGATTGGGGGCAGGGCCAGCTTGGGGGAGGAGGCCCCCCCAATCAGGCCATTGGCCAGCTGCAGTGTGTGACATACTGACTGGTCATTCCGGTCACTTGGCTTTTATATATACAGATATAGGCATATAGATGAATTAGCTTATTTACATAGTTATGCATATATATTCAAAATCACCTACTGTATAAAATGATTTAAATTAGAAATATAGCATATTTCACTCCCATAGTTTATGAAACTATTTTATTAAAAGGTTTCATCTGTATCTGTAACATCCAGGCCTTCTTTCTTTCTTTTATTTTTTAAAATATATTTTATTGATTTTTTACAGAGATGAAGAGAGAGGGATAGAGAGTTGGGAACATCAATGAGAGAGAGTCATCGACCAGCTGCCTCTTGCACACCCCCTACTGGGGATGTACCTGCAACCAAGGTACATGCCCTTGACCAAAATCGAACCCGGGACCCTTCAGTCGGCAGGCCGACGCTCTATCCACTGAGTCAAACTGGTTTCGGCATCTTTTTTTTAATTAAAAAATATTTTTATTGATTTTAGAGAAGGGAAAGGGAGAGATAGACAGAAACATCAATGATGATAGAGAATCACTGATTGGTTGCCTCCTGCACACCACCCATTGGGGATATCGAGCCAGCAACCTGGGCATGTTCCCTGATCAGATGCTCAACCACTGAGCCACACTGGTTGGGTCAGGCTTTCTTTCTGGATCCTCTAACACAATTTGACATAGCACATGGTGCTCATGTCTGTTTCAGACAGGGCACTGTTGGAATCTATTTATTCCAAACCACAGTTATCCATTTATGTAACATTAGGGAGTTATTTGATTTTCTAGTCATTCTCTTTGTGTGTAGTTGTGATCTCCACAATGTAAATTTTACTCTGACTTTTAAAAAGCTCTATTTGCAGTGACACATGTTTGCAATTAATCTGGACTAAATTTCTCTCTGTATTTTATTGGTGACTTCTATAAATATCCCAAATTACTTCTGATTATATTCTATTAATTTAATTTTTTTATTTTTTTGATTAAATAATACAACTGAGAGCATATTTATAAGATAAAATCCCCTGCTCCTATACATGTATAGCCTCTCCCATTATCAACATCTTCCACCAAAGTGGAACATTTGTTATAGTGGATGAACCTATATTGACACAGCATAATCACCCAGACTCCACAGTTTACATTAGGGCTCACTGTTGGTGTTGCGCATTCTATGGGTTCGACAAATGTATAATGACATCCATCATTGTGATATCATACAGAGTATTTTCACTGTCCTGAAAATCCTCCTTGCTCCACCTATTCATCTCCTGCCCCTCTTCACCATCACCCCCCCCCCCCCCGGGGCAGTACTGATCTTTTTATTGGCTCCTTAGTTTTGCCTTTTCCAGACTGTCATGGAAATGGAATCACAGAGTGTATAGTCTTTTCTTGGTTGCTTCCAAGTCTTGGCAATTATGAATAAAGCTACTGGAAATACCCATGTGCAGGTTTTTGTGTAGACATAAGTTTTTAGTTCATTTGGTAAATACTAAAAAACATGATTGTACGTACTGTGAGAGTATGTTTAGTTTTGTAAGAACTGCCACACTGTCTTCCAGACTGGCTGTACCATTTTATATTACCTCCACCATGAGTGAGTGTTCATTTTGCCTCACATCCTTGCAGCATTTGGTGTTGTCAGTGTTCTGGATTTGGGCCATTCTAATAGGTAGATGATGGTAGCTCATTGTTGTTTATTTTGCATTTTCCTGGGAACATATGATGTGGAACATCTATTTATATACTTATTTGTCATCTGTATATTTTCTTTAGTGAAGTATCATCTGTTAAATTCTTTGGACAATTTGTTAATTAGATTGCCTTTTTTTAAAAAAATATCCTTCCCTGAGGATATGTTTTTCTTGATTTTTAAAGACAATGGATTTTTAGAGACAGTAATGTGAGAGAGATAAACAGCAATTACCGTATTTGCCGGCGTATAAGACGACTTTTTGGCCCTGAAAAATATGCCTCCAAGTGGGGGGTAGTCTTATACGGTGAGTATATAACAAACTCTGTATTTTTAGTGGAAATTTTAGTGGGTCATCTTATACACCCAGTCGTCTTATACGCCGGCAAATACGTATTTTTCAGGGCCAAAAAATCGTCTTATACGCCGGCAAATACGGTAGTTGTCTCCCATACATGCCTCAACTGGGAATCAAACCCACAATCTAGGTTTGCACCCTGACCAGGAATCAAACTTGCAACCTTTTGGTGTATGGGAGGATGCTCCAACCAGCACCCGGCCAGGGCAGGTTGCATACATTTTTATTGTTGAGTTTCAATTTTTTTGGATAACAGTTCTTTATTAGATGGATCTTTTGTGAATATTTCCCCCAAGTTTTGACTTGTATCCCCATTCTCTTGATATTGTCTTTCATAGAGTAGAATTTTTAAATTTTTAATAAATTCTAGCTTAGCCTTTTGTTCATGGATCATGCCTTTTGTGTTCTACCTAAAAGGTCATAGTCCAACCCAAGGTTATCTAGCCTTTCTCCTATTATTTTCTAGGAATTTTGTAGTTTTATGGTTTATACTTAGATCTGTGAGGCATTTTGTTAATTTTTTTGTGAAAGGTGTAAGGTCTGTGTCTAAGCTTATTTTTTATATATTTTTTGCATGTGGATGTCCTGTAGTTAAAGCACCATTTGTTGAAAAGTTACCATTGCACCATTGTATTGCTTTTGCTCCTTTATCAAACAGCAGATGACTATATTTCTGGAGGTCTATTTCTGGGCTCTCTGTTCTGTTCCATTGATCTATTTACCTATTCTTTCACCAATACCACACTATCTTGATTACTATAGCTTTATGGCAAGTGTTGAAGTCAGGTACTGTCAATCCTACAACTTTGTTTTGCTCCTTCAATACTGATTTGTTATTCTGGGCCTTCTGCTTCTCTACATATACTTAAGCAGTTTATCAAAATCCACAAAATTATTTGCTGGGATTTTGATTGGGATTGAATGGAATTTATAGACCAAGTTGGGAAGAACTGACATCCTGATAATATTGATTCTTCCTATCTATGCACATAGGACATCTCTCCATTTATCTAGTTTTCTTGATAATTCATCAGAATTTTGTAGTTTTCCTCATATAAATCCTGTACATATTTTGTTAAATTTATGTCTAAATATTTCATATTTTCAGTGCTAATGTAAATGGAAATGTGTTGTTAACTTTAAATTACACTTGCTCATTGTTGGTATATAGGAAAATGATTGACTTTTATATATCAAGTTTGGATATTACAACCTTGCTATAATCACTTATTAGTTCTAGGGGTTTCTTTGGCCAGTTCTTTCACATTTGCTATATAGTTGGTCATATTATCTGTGAGAGACAGTTTTATTCTTCCTTCTGAATCTGTATGCTTTTTATTCCCTTTTGTTGTCTTATTGCATTAGCTAGTCCTTTCAGTAATATATTGAAAAGGGGTAATGAGTGGGTATATCCTTGCCTTGTTTCTTATCTTAGTGGTAAAGCTTTGAGTTTCTCATCATTAAATATGACGTTAATTGTAGTTTTGTAAAAAAATATTCTTTATAAAATTGAAGAAGTTCCCCCCTCTCTCTAGTTTACTGAGAGCTTTTATCATGAAAATGTGTTGGATTTTGTCAAAAGCTTTTTCTATATCTATTAATATAATAGTGCTATTTTTCTTTCTTTTTAAATCTTTATTGTTGAGATTATTTTCTCCCCCATTGCCCTCCTCCACCTTGTTCCTGCCCCACCCCAGGCCTTCACCACCCTATTGTCTGTGTGGATAGGTAATGCGTATACGCATATAAGATCTTTGTTTAATCTCTTTCTGTCCCCCACTTTCCTCTGAGAATCATCAGTTTATTCCATTTCCATGTCTCTGATTCTATTTTATTCATCAGTTTATTCTGTTCATTAGATTTCTTATTCATTATTTTGACTTTTTAGATTCAATTGTTGATAGGCATGTATTTGTTGCCGTTTTGTTGTTCATATGTTTGATCTTTTTTATTTTCTCCTCCTCCTCCTCCTCCTCCTTCTCCTCTTCCTCCTCCTCCTTCTCCTCTTCCTCCTCTTTCTCCTCCTCCTCCTTCTCCTCCTTTTCTTCCTTCTAGAATACTCTTCAACATTTTATATAATACTGGTTTGGTGGTGATGAACTCATTTAGCTTTTTCTTATCTGTGAATCTCTTTATCTGACCTTCAATTCTAGATGATAGCTTTGCTGGGTAGAGTAATTTTGGCTGTAGATCCTTGCTATTCCTAACTTTGAATATTTCTTACCACTCCCTTCTGGCCTGCATAGTTTCTGTGCAAAATCAGCTGAACGTCATATGGGCATTCTCTTATAGATAATTAACTGCTTTTCTCTTGCTGCTTTTAAGAATCTCTCTTTGTCTTTAGCCCTTGGCATTTCAATTATGATGTGTCTTAGTGTGGTTCTCTTTGGATTTCTCGGGGCTCTTTGTGCTTCCAGGACTTGTAAATCTATTTCTTTTACCAGGTAGGGGAAGCTTTCTGTCATTATATCTTCAAACAGGTCCTCAATATCTTGCTCTCTCTCCTCCTCTGGTACCCCCACAATGTGAATGTTGGCATACTTAAAGTTGTACCAGAATCTCCTTACACCATCCTCACATTTTTGGATTCTTTTTTTTTTCTTCTGGTTGGGTGTTTTGCTTCCTCATGTTTCAGATAGTTGATTTGATTCTCAGAATCCTCCACTCCACTGTTGAATCCCTTTATTTCTTTATTTCAGTCAGTGTATGCTTAATTTCTCACTATTTCTTTTCTATTTTTTTTTCGGAGTTTTCTAGAAGATTCTTGAGTCACCTTATAACCATGGTTTTGAACTCTATGTCCAGTACTCTGTTCTCTTACATTTCTTTCATTTGTGACATGCCTCACTATCTCCACATTTTGGCTGCTTCCCTGTGTTTGATTCTCTATATTTGGGTAGAGCTGATATGTCTCCTTGAGTTGGTAGAGTGGCCTTGTGTAGTAGGTGGTCTATAGGGCCCAGTGGCTCAGCTTTCCCAGTCACCTGAGGTGGGATCTCTATGTGGACCAGTTTGTGGGCTGTGAGCACCATCTTGTAGTTGAGACTTGATTGCTATTGGTGTCACTTGGAGGAAGTGACCTTAGGTTAATTGGTTGTGAGGACCAGCTGTGACTACAGTGGGAGAGGTGCTGTGCAGGAGATACCCCTATGGAGCAAGACTTACTTCAGTGGGGCTTTGGTGCTCACTGAGTCTGCTCCTTGAGTGTGTTGCTTATGGATATGTAGAGTTGTAATCTGGTATGATCTAATACTGACGACTGGGTACACTGGCTCTTGGGTCTCCAGGGAAGTACAAAGTCAGCCACTGCCTGGGGCCACCCAGCAGGAGCTACAGAGATATCTGCAGATTCCTCCTCTTTGTATCAGGTTTGGAAATGCCCAAATGAGGCTCAGCTATGAAGCAAGGCAGGCTGGTTCTGGTGCTGGGTCTTGGACCTTTTAATTGGTAGGTTTGTGACTCCCTAACCCAGCTGCAGCAAGATTGAGAGATTTTACTCTGAGCACGAAAGGCCATATGCAAATTCTGTTGCAGGCAGCTTGGGTGGGGTTGTAAATTACATGAGGCAAGGCTTTAGGGAATTACCAGGGTGGAGCAAACAGAAATGGCTGCCAGTTAGCCCTACAACGAGGGAGGTCCCAGCATAGGAACAGTGATCCCTGTGAGCACCTCCATCCAGGAGAAAGCTGCCAGGAGGTCCTGCCCTGATGCCAGACAGTCCCATTCCTCCTCGTATGTGTCTGTGTCCCCTAGAGCCTTGCCCAGCACTGGAGCTCAGAGGAAGCAGGACCTTGTCAGTTTTTGGTGCCTGCCTTTTAAGAGGAACAGCTAGGTCTCCAGCAGCTTCTGTGTTACTGACCACAATCCACACTGGTTTTTACAGCGTGTAGTTCTTACTGTCCTAGGGACTTCTTTTCCCAGCTCTGGGACCCTGGGCTGGGGGTCTGGTGTGGGGCTAGGACCCCTTGCTCCTCTGGGCGGCCTCTGCGGAGACATCTCCTTCCTGATTAAAAGAGCAGCACACATGGGTGCTGGACCAGCTGTTCAGCACCTCTGCATCTTCAACTAGTCTCTTTGTGCTTTCTTCCTTACTTCTCTAGTTGTAGGACTTCTATCCAGCCAGCTTCCCAGTGGTTCTGGATGATGGTTGATCTGTATTTTAGTTGTAATTTTGATGCAGTTGTGGAAGGTGGCGGGTAATAGTGCTTACCTATACCACCATCTTCCCCAGTGATTTTTCTTTTTTAGCTTGTGGGTGTGAAGGATTATATTAATTGATTTTTGAATGTTGAATTAACCTTGCATACTTTGGATAAATCTCACTTGGCTGTGGTGTATAATTTTTTTATACATTGTTGGATCTGAGTAATTTGTTTTTATTCCATTGCTTCCCAAATCAATTTTACTATCATTTTGTGTAACAACAGTTCCTTTTCTCCATCTCTCTCTCTCTCTCTCTCTCTCTCTCTCTCTCTCTCTCTCTCCCCCCCCCCCCACCTGCCTGCAGACCTATATCCTCATCTTCTCACTCCCACCCCTTCCTTCGTTTGCCCTTGTTGAGGACTTTTTCCTGTGCTCACCTGCCCAAGCCGGATCCCACTCAGATGTGTGCAGACCTCTGCGTGTTTGAATTCCTTCTGCCAGGTGCTCAGTAAAAGGATTTCCAATTTGTGATTTTTACTCTTGCTTGAATTATTTACCCTTTGATACTTACTATATGATCTTATTCCCCATTCCTGAGTCATTGAACTGGAAATGGCCAGGGGGCACTTTTCTATTTTTAATGGTAACCTTAGAGCTAGACTCTCTTCTCAGAGGTCAATTTCATGTAAGTTTCACCAGGCAAATGCACCTGCAAGGAGACTCAGGCCAAGAGGGAATACACTGAAAACTCCACACTTCCAGGCAGCCTCCTTATGGTTGTTCCTGTTTAGATTTTTGCCATTTGCAATAGGCAACAGTCTTATTTGTTTTTGTGTCACTTTGCAGAAATTTGGGGCAAGATGCTCATGCCTCGGTTTCTCCATCTGTAAAATGGAGACAAGAATGTGGTATTATATAATATAAACTTTTTTGCAAAGAATTTTGTCATATAACTAACCCAAAAATGTGTTCATCATTTAAAATGGAAACCTGCAAAGAACAATTTGATAATAACTGCATTTCCAATGAGTGGCTTGAGGTCACAGTTCATAAAATAGTCTTGTACTGCTTGGGTCATTTTCTACAGAATTTGTAAACTGAAGGGACGGAATGCTCTGTGCTGTGTAAATTCTGCATCTGCTGTTTCTTACAACTGCTTTCCCCTAGGGCATAAGTGACCGAAGCAGCTGAGTTAGTAGAGAAAACAGGTGTGCCTGTTCAAAGGAGGAAAGTAAGTGTATTTATGAAAATGATCTCCCCAGCACCTCGGCTCCTCTCCAGGAGAGATGCACAATCCAGGCATCCCCGAGGGCAGAACCGACTGGTGCAGAGCTGGCTTCCTGCATGGACTTCCCAACTTGTAGCTTGGCAAGTTCAGGACGGCAGCTTGCCCCCAGCCTGTGAGATAAGAGATATAGGCTTGTTCTCTGTGACACTGCCTAGTTCCTTTGGTTTTAGCTTGTTGAGATTTTTTCAGTGAGAGTTAGAGTAATGCACTAGTCTGGGTACGTGCTTAAAAACCTGAACC
The DNA here is from genome assembly GCA_963924515.1 of Vespertilio murinus. Classification (NCBI taxonomy): domain Eukaryota; kingdom Metazoa; phylum Chordata; class Mammalia; order Chiroptera; family Vespertilionidae; genus Vespertilio; species Vespertilio murinus. The sequence goes on along the minus strand of OZ004704.1, from coordinate 181,964,499 downwards.
CTAGAACTGCTCGTTGATAAGTAAGACAGGTCAGAAAAACTGTTTTTCTTTCATTTCAAAGCTATTTTTTTTTCAAGGAGCTTTGGCTGAAGAGGATGGTAAGCCCAAGTGAAAATGTAAGGGATCTTAATGATTAATCTTAAAGGAGAGAACCAAACCTCAGGAAGGGTGGCCAGGTACCCCTCAAGGTCCATTACTTGGAGAATACGATAAGGCCCAAGGTCTATTGGCTCTGAACCTTTGAAGATTTGGAAAGTGGGTCTTGTCAGTACCTAGGAACATTTTTAAAAAAATATATATATTTTTTTAGTGATTTCAGAAAGGAAAGGAAAGAGGAGATAGAAACATCAATGGTGAAAGAAAATTATTGATTGTCTGCCTGCTGTACACCTCTTACTGGGGATCGAGCCCAAAACTCTGGCATAGGCCCTGACGGGGAAGTTCAGAGGTCAACACTCAACCACTGAGCCATGCTGGTCAGGTGATAGCTAGGAACTCTTGAAGACGATCTCATGTCCACAAAACTAGAATGAGATTGTACAAAGCAATGATGTTTTTGACTTACACTGAGAAATGATCTGTCAGATTGACTGGACACCCTTATTGACTGGATAGAATATTTTTGTTAATTTACAACAAGAAGTAAAATTCTCAAGTGTTCCAGGCATTTATACAAACTTGTTTAGCACTTTCCTCTGTAGGATGGCTATATAGCCAGAACATTGAATGTTGAACACGGAGAGTCATATTTTCAATATTAATATTGAGTCCATCAAGCCATATAATCTGATGTATCAAGATTTATGCCAAGCAGACTAAATGTTTGAGCCAGGGGTTCCGAACCCCTTCTTCCCTGGCAGAACCGCAAGCTTCCTGGCCCATATGAATTATCTCTTTTTTTACATTCTGATGTGAAATCCCTTTCCTCAATACTTCTCAAATGTGTCTTATGGCTCACTAGTCCTACCAGATGCTTTGAGGATAAAAGGATTCTGGGGTGAAAAATTCAACACTGCATACTATATCCTCATTTTGTGGTTCGTTATTCTCATTAGCGCATTAAAATTTCTGAGTGAACATGATTAGCCTAGTTTACTCGCACATTTTTCAAATTTACTTGATAAAGGAACACATATTCATTGTGGAATATCTACTAACATCCCAAAGAGTATTCCAGAGGAAGACACTTGGGAAATGCTAACATACCCACAGTGTCACCCATTGGGTAACAGTCAAGGTCTCTTGCTTCTTACACTTTGCCTGGGCAACAGAGTTTGCTGGGTGCCTTCCTGTTGCCTCCAGGTCCTGCCTCTATTGCCTAAAGACAAAATTAACAAAGGAAAACAGGGAAAAACCTAAATAAAGGGGCAACGGTCCTAGGGTGAAATAATTTTTAGAACCTAGAGTGGTTAGCTTCTAAATTTCCTTCTAGTCCTAACTGTTTGGGGAACACTCTGGGGAAAGAATATTCCTTTATTGGGCTACTATACTTTTTTTCCCCCTCTCTTGCAATGGAGAAAAATACAACTTTGTTTAATGGGACAGGGAGGATTTTCTTAGAACCTATATGAGTCATTATGAGTTCTTATTTGTAATGCTGTTTAAGCCTTAGCAGGTGGCATGCTGGGAAAAGGCCAGGCTTGACATTGGAAAAACCTGGGCTCTAATCCCAACCCTGGCCCATTGTTACTTTGGGCAAGTGACTTCAGCTCTCTGACCTTTAGGTTCTTCCTCATCAGTTCAGATGGGGATAGCAGTGTTGGTTTATAATGTCATTGTGAGTATTAAATAATGGGTGGATAACATCTGACAGAGCGAAGCACTGTGCAAAGTCTTTGGCATGCTTTTTTTCTTTTCAATCTTCCTAAACAATTCTACAGAGTAGGTACAGCAGAAGCAGCTAGTATGTCCTTGAGTGGAGCTGGAATTTGAATCCAGAAGTCCTTTTTCTCTGCTACAATCATACATACAGATGCCTCATCGAGCAGATAAGTATGAAATCCATGTTTTTTATTTAACATAATTAGCCCACAGCCAAGTGATTAGACTGATCCATGTTAAGTATGAAATTATGAATAAAGGCAGAGAAAATAACCCTCTAGGGAAGAAAAATCTCAGACCAGACAAAATGTATATGTTACTTAACATCAGTGTTTTTATTAGATGGTATATACGAAGGTCTGCATGATGCTTGGTCATCACTTCATACAGAATTTTTTTTTTTGGTTGTGTCCATATATGACTATACTGTACTGCATGATCCACATGGGCAGCCTGTCATTTTTTACAGTGAACACTTGCGGTCACTCAACCTTCTGGTGATTTCTCACATTACAGGACCTATCTTTCCAGATAATGCATAGAAGCCAGATAATACATATCTCAGATTCTGTGGCTAGGGGGCAGGCCTGTGACCTAGGATCTGTGACATGGCCCATGCAAGGTAGACTTGCAAGTGGGCCACAGGAGGTGGTAGCTGCGTGGGAGGGAACCAGTCTTCTGCTAAGATTGGTGGTGGAGATGTGTGGGGGTGGTGACAGTGGCAGAATTCCTGGCTTCCAGTCCTTAGGGTCATAGGTATTGGGTATCGGTGCAGTGGTGTTTCCGTAGAGAAGGCCCCCGTGCTGTGGTTGAGCATCATTTCTGTCTGTGTAGTTTCAGGGTTTGACACTTTTGCCTCTCTGGAGAGACCTGAGCTACCTAATAATGCTGTTTAATTTCTTTTCCCATTTAAATTTTCTAGAATGGGTTCTATTGTTTATAACTCAAAATCATCACCAATACACTATCTTTACTAATAATAGAGGAATAAGCAAATTGTCCAGGATACTGTCACAGTAACAGTAATGACCAAACAGCAGGCTATATGGGGCAACCAGGTCGGCATGAGGTTTAATGAGGGATAACCAAATGACTGAACAGCAGGCTGTGTGGGGTGACTAGGCTAGGAGGGGGTACAGTTGGGGGAGACCAGGCAGGCTGGGGGGGGGCAGTTGGGAGTGACCAGGCTGGCAGGGGGGGGGGGCAGGCAGGCAGGTGAGCAGTTAGGAGCTAGCAATCCCAGATTGTGAGAGGGATGTCCGACTGCCTAAATTGGCAGTTGGACATCCCCTGAGGGATCCTGGATTGGAGAGGGTGCAGGCTGGGCTGAGGGGACCTCCCTGTGCATGAATTTCATGCACCGGGGCCTCTAGTGTAATTATAATGCCTGACACTGTGCCAGGCATGAAGTAGAGGCTCAATGAAAAAAATGGGGGGCAATTGTGAAATTGTTTGGTGGTGGTGTGTATTTGCACACGCTCATACATATATGTATGTGTGCATGCATGTGTGAATGCTGCTATAGTTATTAAAGCTAAAAAAGCTTTGATTCCCTTGGAATCATTTTTTTTTTCTACCTGTGACTTTGTAGGAACATTGACAATCTTAGTATATCATTTTTTCCACCATCATTGTTTTGAGGGGCTGTAACTGATGTATAGGTACGTTTATACCAGGTTTCCCTCTACTGCAATTATGTAGTTTTCTTCCTTTCTGATTATCCAAAGGAAACTTGGAATGTATGAGGTCTGGGGTTAACTTTTGTGTTAAAGCTGACAGTTTTTTTGGTGAGGAATATTCCTGAAAATTCTTCCTCCTTTGAGACATTTAACTATGAGTCTCAAAGAGTACCAGGAACATTTTTTTAAAAATTTGTCATTTTTGTTTCATATTTTGAAATACATTTTACTATTAGTAAGGGATTATTCAGAAATTGGTCCAAGTTAGCATTATGATTTGTGGTCGCTCAGGGATTGAGCAGAGCCTTGCTAGCCACCCACTCCTTAGACCCCAGTGAGCCCCAAGTAACAATGTTTTACTTCTCAATAACATGAAGGATTTATCCCAGAAACTTTATAAAATGGGAGCGTTATATGTTTGGACAAAATTTCCCTTCCTTTCCTTAACAATTTTGTAGTTTTGTTTGATCATTCACTGGTTTCTGAGACATCCTTGAAAAAGAGGTTCTGAATAAAAAAGTCATACTCACTTCTGGATTTGAAACTCTTCTCGGAAAGAGACAAAAGGAGGTCAATGAGTAAGTAGTAAGGAAGGAGAAAGCAAGGTCACTCCCCACCCCCCCTCTCTCTCAGGCCACAAGGAGGACTGGCATCCCTAGGCGAATCCAGCACTGCCGCTCTGGCCTCTGTACTAAAGCAGCACACCCAGGAGAAGCATTTTATATCCTGGAGTTTCAAGATAATCTTTTATATCTATTTTTTTTATTCAAATAGGTGTTATTATGGGAAATGTTGCTAAATAGAAGTTTTTTTGGGAAGGTTATTTTTCCCCTAAAGGAAAAAGAGAACCGATGGCCACATAATCACACATTAAGATGCTCTTACGTGTTCGCGTTGTCCACAATTGGACATTGAAAAGATAAAGCTGACACTCCAGTGTAATCCCACCCCCAGCACAGTCAGATTTTTGTGGCACTTGTTTTTGTCAAGAATTAAGGATGAAATGTGCAAGAAACAGAAACAGGGCCGAAACCGGTTTGGCTCAGTGGTAGAGCGTCGGTCTGCGGACTGAAAGGTCCCGGGTTCGATTCTGGTCAAGGGCATGTACATTGGTTGCGGGCATATCCCCGGTAGGGGGTGTGCAAGAGGCAGCTGGTCTATGTTTCTCTCTCATCGACGTTTCTAGCTCTCTATCTCTCTCCCTTCCTCTCTGTAAAATATCAATAAAATATATTTTTTAAAAAAGAAACAGAAACAGGTTGTTATTGTTTTTTGACTTTTTTTTTTTTTTTAAAAACAACAGCGTTTAAGTAACCACTATCACCTACCTTCTGTTACCAAGTTTCATACAGATAGTGGCTGGCTGGGTATTTCCAGGAGCTGTCTCCTTATTTTGGCACTTTGATCACACAGTAATAGGTTAACACCTGCTTCTTCACTGCACTGCTTCTTCTATCATGTTTAAACTTGGAAATGTATCCACAATTTTTAAATTTCACCAGGGAAGTGTAATGGGAAATAGTGTATCATTGTATTTATGAGAGAAGTACACAAATATACTCAGTCATAAAAAAGAAGGAAATCTTACCCGTTGTGACAGCATGGATAGACCCAGACAGTATTATGCTAAGTGAAAATATCCAGTCAGAGAAAGGTGAATACCATTATAATCTCACTCATATATGGAACCTAATAAACAAAATAACTGAAAAAATAGAAACAGAGGCATGGATACATGGAATAGACTGACAGTTGTCAGAGGGGAGGGAGGAGATGTGAGGATGGGAAGAAATTTATCAAAGAACATCTATATATCACATAGACACAGATAATGGTATAGTGATAACCAGGGGAAAAAAGGGGTGGGGGTAGGTGGGGTGGACAAAGTAGAGATAGATGAGGATAGTAAGAAACTTTGCTTTGGGTGATGGGTGCACATTGCAGTGTGCAGATGATGTTTTGTAGATTTGTATACTTGAAACCTATGGTTTTTTTGAACCAATGTCACCCCAATAAGTTCAATTAAAATATAATTAAATTAATTAAAAAATAAATGCAAAGGAAACAAGTGTGAATGCATAATAGTTCTTTCTTTGCATATCTGAGTTAGACTCTAGTTAACTAGTTAATTAATTCCTTGGGTTTCACCTTCGGAGAAGCTTATACTGGCCAGCGGTTGCCATAGGAATCATATGTGCTTAACTCAGAACTAGGCAGCTGATACTTAGGGCTGGCAAGGAAAAATGGTGTTAACTTCATCCACCAGAGTCCTAGAGGCCTAAAGGCATTGCCTTTTGCCAACACAATAGTAATCTTTGTTTCACATAAGTGTGTTTTGTTAGTAAGGGTGAGTCTTTTGCCCTGTGGGAAGAGAAAAAGTTGAAGTAACCTTTATTTTAAGGCATTGTATGTTGACAATTATATTCTATTTTATATTGTAGAATATACTTGATTTAAGGAATAAGACTTTTCATACCAGAATATGCTTGACATGATATATATATATATATATATATATATATATATATATAAGTTCTCAACTTTGCTATTTTCAGGATTTGGCTTTGTGCTCTCCCTTAAAACCTGGTTTTGATTTTGAAACTAATATGTACATATAATATTATCACATGTGATATATTATGCATCATATAATATATATATGCAACACTAATATTTTAGTATGCATGTTCAACCTATTTTTTGTACTTGAATACATTTACACGAGTACACTTGTGTGATTTGAAAAATTGTAATCATATTTTATTTACTGATTTATAATTTTCATTTTCCCACCATATCATATCTCAAATATTTTGTTTTGTTAAATACTCTTTAAAATCAGGAGAGTGCTCCCATATAAGTATGTAGCATGCTTTAGTTAACACCTAATAGTGCACATTTAATTGTTCCTCAGGTATACTAAAAGTGCATGCTCCTTATGTGGAAATCCTTGGATTCATCTCTGCTTAGGTTCTTGGCATAAATCCTTAGAAATTGAACAGATGATTCAAATGGTGTGTATATTTTGACACATGTTGTCAAGTTACCTCTAAAAGATGAACCAATTGCACTCTTCCTCATATTGTATATATGTGTTCATTTCTTTCTATGCCTGTACATCTGGTTATTACTGCTTTTTAAGTTCTTGGCCAGCTGATAGGCAAAAAAAGGGAACTATCTCATTCTTCTTAGATTTGCATTTTGAGGTGCAATAGTCTTATTATCAATATTGGTATTTCTGGAAACTCCTAGTTCATCCTGCTTACTGTGTTTTAAAAGGAACAGAAATGGTAGTGTATTTAAGTACAGTAAAGGTTGTGGAAGTTTAAAGCTATGATTGAGTAGAGGATTCACAGTTCTTCAGATGTCCAGCTGTTGAGATTTCACCATAATAAATACAGGCTGCTTCGTTGGTAATATAAAATGAGTCACTTTATCTAATATTATTTCTCCACACAAATCTTGGAAATGTATTTTACAATCAGATAAGTTCAATGGGAAATTGTGTGGAGACTTCTTGGGCTACCTGTTGAGGAGATGTGTTTGTGAATTCAAGGATACGTTTAATTTGGCAGGATTGAAGTACAAGGTAGCAGCATTCAAAAGGGATATAATACACACCTGATCATATTTCTGTGTCCCTTGTTTCATCATAAATGCTTACCTCTTTGTGTGTGCTTTTTAAGGTTGAAATGAAAATAGCCACAGAAAATGTTCAGGTGTTTCTGGACAATATGCACACAGAGGCACTTTGGGGCCAGTTCTTCATCTCCTACTGTTTCTGCTGTGGCTTGAAGGATGGGAAGAGAAATCATGATTTAGTTTTCCCAAACTGTGGAATCATTGTAAGGTCACTTGAGAATACAAACGAATCCCCTGAGAGCTCTGAGAGACCAACCTGCAGATCTTCGCCAGGAATCAAACAGATGGCCAGTGGATAAGCGGCCCCTCCAATTGGACAAAAAGGGAGCATTCTTGCCCTTGTCATAACACACCAGGTCTAGTTGCCTTCCCTGGCCATTGCCTACTTCTCCATCGGAAGCAGAGCTAGTCCCCTCTCTGTGCTCTCCTGTGCATATCTCAATTGGGCACTGGCTTCAAGGCGTCCCTCATAGTTATTTTCATCAGGCTGCCCAGATACTACTACTGCACTGTGAGCCTCATATCTTACCCATTTTGTGCCTCAAGTTCCTAACACAGCACTTGGTACAGACAGGAATCCATATTTGCATGATCTTTCTGTGACAAGATGATCAGTCTTATCAGCCTTAGGCTCCTCTGCATGGTGACCAAGAAGGGCAGCGTAGAGCATCGGAGGCCCAGGCTTTGCAAGACTTGAGTAGACCTGGAAGTCTGCTGTATTTCACCTTAGACTCAAACCGTGTAAATCCCCTGGGGCTTTGCATTTTGTTTTTTTTTTTTTTTGTCTGCAGTTTTCTTAATATTGCCACAATTGGAATATCAAAGGAGCTGTACTTTTTATTTATTTTTAAAATCTATTTTATTAATTTTTTTACAGAGAGAGGAAGGGAGAGGGATAGAGAGCAAGAAACATCGATGAGCTGCCTCCTGCACACTCCCTACTGGGGTTGTGCCGGCAACCAAGGTACATGCCCTTGACTGGAATCCAACCTGGGACCCTTCAGTCCGCAGGCCAATGCTCTAGCCTCTGAGCCAAACCGGTTTTGGCAAGGAGCTGTACTTTTTAAAACAATTATTATTGAGCTCTGTTTGATCATTATAGGAGAGGAGCAGATATTATGGAAATTCATTGAAAGGTAATGTGAAGTGATAACTTCCGGTTTATTGCTGTAACCTGAAAGGAGGGGGAAGGGACTATTGTAAGGAATTGCAAGGCTTTTTGTTATTCTTTTTAAGAGACGATGGTTCTAAATATGCCAGAGCAGCCCCACTGGGTGCCTCTTAAGTCATCGGGAGCCAATGATCTAATCACTGCCACGTGCCCAGTTCCAGTGAGGAGCGTAAGACGCCCTTCGTGTAAAACCTAAAGCTCTCACTTTAGTTTCCCTGGAAAATATCTAAGTAGCTCAAATAATCCGTGAAGTGACGAAATAACACATGGGTTATTTCAAAAACCGACATCCAATTTTAGTTTAAAATATGGTTTACTTCAACAATTATTTGTGGTTTTCCATACAGTGTTCAGATGCTGACTATTGAAAATAATCAGATGACTATTCTTTATACCTCAGCACCTAGAAGAGATTCAATAAATACACATATGTATTTCAACATCTCAAACCCGCCAGTGAAAAATCAGTAATGTTTTATTTTGGTTAGAAGGACGGAGAAAACAATAGGCTATGATTAGGCTTTGGTTTCCGCCTGAGTAGTAAATATGTACCAGATAAATATGATCCTCATGACAACATTATGCAAACATTTCTCTACTTTTGTATTTTTCCGTAGCCCCCTGGGGGAAAAAACACACACACGTTTAGGGATTCTGTGATAATTTGAACAGGAAGAAAAAACCGTGGGAGGTAGGCGAAGTTTGTCTCAGTGTCTAGTTTTTACTTGAGCAGAACTCTTATCTCACATCAAATTACACAGGCAAAAATTCTGTTCCTCTGAGATCCGCATGGCGTCACTCCATGTGTGTTTCTTATTTTGGCTGATAGACATTTTTTCTTTTAATTCTAGTTTCTTTCCACTTTTGCATGTGCTTTGATTTTGGGCTCCAGTGTATATTGTAGTTACTAAATTATAACTGTGATTTGGCTTCTCTTACTAGAGGTCTGTCAGCTTTACTCACATGAACAGCATTACGTTGGAGAGGTAATTTTTGAACTTTTTGGATTGCTGGGCCATTTTCACAGTTGCATACCCTGGTGATGGGAACTTTATATGCCCTCCGAGATTATCTGAGTGTATAAAAAAAGAAGGGGGTGGGTGGGGAGGAGAATGAGTACAGATAGAGCTGATGAAAGAAAACAGAAAATACCTGGGTTATTCAGCAGGCCTTTGTCACTTTTAAGGCAGAGACATTTTTTATTTTTTATTCTAAAGAGAAAAATCCTGCCTTAACTTAAATAACACACTGAATCCATCCCAAAGAGCGTTGGGTGGAGTTTTCTTTATCTTTTAGCAGCCCCTCTTCCTCCCTGGCCTCTGGTCTCTCAATTACAATATCATTTTTCAAAGGGAAAAAATAGAGAACAATCCTTTGTATTTTTTGCAAAGTCTTGTAAGGCATTGTCAGCTATGGAGGTGGGCTCTGCGCAAAGCGTAGGGGAAGATACATGGCAAACACCAAAAGGGTGAGTTCATTTCTCAATATGAGATTTGGTTCTACTCTAAGAAATGCAGCTGGAAAGGCTGAACTTGAAAAATGTGCTGTAAATAGGGAAATGGCGTTTCTGTATTCTGAGCCGTTATTAGCCTTTTACCAGAATCATGTAGGTTTACCTGCTGATGGGTAGCAACCTTAGAGGTCTAGAGGGCCGGGCTGAACATGGGCTGGAGGCAGGAGCTTGTGGTACAGGGAGTGTGGTTCCCGCTGGAGGGACTCCCGTTTCTGAAAAGTTGGTTCCTGGTGAGAACTGGGCACAATGTTGCTGGATATTTTCCTTTAAAAAAAAAAAAGGATGCCAAAACCGATTTGGCTCAATGGATAGAGCGTTAGTCTTGAGGACTGGAAGGTCCCGGGTTTGATTCTGGTCAAGGGCATGTACCTCAGTTGTGGGCACATCCCCAGTGGGGGGTGTGCAAGAGGCAGCTGATCGATGATTCTCTCTCATCGATGTTTCTAACTCTCTATCCCTCGCTCTTCCTCTCAATGAAAACTCAATCATATATATATATATATATATATATATATATATATATATAATTAATTAAAAAAGGACAATATGAACAATTTTTAAGTTGGAAACAACTTTAAAAATTCAAAAGGATTTGTGAACTTCAAGGTACTCATTTGCAATACTGACCTGGAATGACCTATGAGACAAATCATTAAAGGAAGAAAAGCAACTTACAGAACAATACAATACAGTGTAATCCCATTTATTAAAAAAATCCCCTGCCACACATAGGTGTATATGCACATATACATTTGTAGATGCATAGAAAATGGTCTATGGAATAGTCTCTACATTGCTAACTGTTGTTACCACTGAGGAGGGTGCTGGTATGTGGGGAGGGTTGTGAGTGTTTAGGGGAGGTTTTTGCTTTTATTGTATAAGGTTTTGTATTGTTGACATTTAAAAATGATAAAAGTGCTTTCATGTGTTGCTTATGTAATTAAAAACTATTTAAAACTAGGTGTTAATGTCCCAATGCCAAAGTTTCCTCTTTTCTTAGAAAATACACACAAAAATAAGGAAAATGAATAAAAACCTTTTGTATCCTTTTATGGGCACAGCACAGTGTCATTCATACTAACAACAGACTGAAGCTTTTGGAAGTCATTGCTGAAATAAGAGCATTTTCATGTGCTGCTATAGCAGACTCAAATCTATGCCTCTAAAGCAGTGGTTCTCAACCTTTCTAATGCCGCGACTCTTTAATACACTTCTTCATGTTGTGGTGAGCCCCGACCATAAAATTATTTTTGTTGCTACTTCATAACTGTAATTTTGCTAGTGTTATGAACCATAATGTAAATATCTGTGTTTTCCAATGGACTTAGGCTCTACAAGCTGCGGTTCTCAACCTGTGGGTCGCCTAAGACCTTTGGAAAACACAGATATTTACATTATGGTTCATAACACTAGCAAAATTACAGTTATGAGATAGCAACAAAAATAATTTTATGGTCGGGGGTCACCACAACATGAGGAACTGTTTTAAAGGGTCGCGGCATTAGGAAGGGTGAGAACCACTGCTAAGACATATCGAAGTTCTTTTTAGAAAATATATCTTTATTGACTTAAGAGAGGAAAGGAGAGGGAAAGAGAGGCAGAAACATTAATGATGAGAGAGAACCATTGTTCAGCTGCCTCCTGCATGCCCCCCACTGGGGTCCAAGCCCACAACCCAGGCATGTGCCCTTGACCAGAATCGAACCAGGGACGCTTCAGTCTGCAGGCTGATGCTCTATCCATTGAACCAAATCAACCAGGGAGTAAAGTTCTTTTTATTTTTATTTTACACGTATATTAGTTTTGTTTTTCATTAACAAATTGAGAACTTCTGGGTCATAACGTGGATGCTTGGTTATTGGGGACTCAGTGCCACGGTCTTCATTCTTTCTATTCTGTCAATGGTTGGTCATTTCCCTCAGTGGCAGCTGTCTTGGGAATGTATTTTACTGATCAAGTCTTACATGGATGAACCATTGTCAATTCATCACAACTACCAGGATGGTAACTCAAAATAAACAATCTACTGGTTGTTGCTCCCTCTATAAGGGTGCAAATAACACAAACTCTGTACATTGAAAACATTATTTAGCTGAACAAGATAATATCTCTTTACTTGAAATTGCTAAAAAGAAAGAGAAAATAAAATGAAAGTGCCTTTATCATTTAGATGAAAAATGGTTGCGAGAACAAAGCCACTTATTTTCAATCTGAAGTATATACAATGGAAATACCAAATGTGTTTTCTTACCTCTTTGCATTTTGCAGTTGCCCATATGCTGCAGAGCTTAAAATTGAATGATTCATAGACAACATGGTGAAATGCTATGTAAGTTCATGCTGTATGTGAACTCTTGTAAATTGCAGTGCTGACATGAACTCAAACCCTTCGCCATTCCAATGCGTTGTTAGAAAACACATGTTCAGTACCAGCGTGGCAAAAACTCCCTCGACAAGAGTTGCTGCTCTCAATTTGCACTCCCATTAGCAATTAAAAAAAAAAACCCTAAACAATTAAATACTTAAATAATGTTACCGTCACCCCTCCTGTTTCCTATGTCACATTGTGCCATGGAATTCCCTTTAGAGCTCTCCTCGGCGAGAAGGAAAGAAGAATGAATGAAAGTGTAACAATCAAAATATTAAAAATGACCCGGGAGAGAGACGGAAGGCTGTTTCATTCCCCCGGGGTTCCCGGATTGGGGAGAATAAAAGGACGTTGTTGCAGGATTTTATTATCCGCTCTCCAGCCTAATGCAGCGGCAGGGCTCCCGGAGGAACCGCCGCTTTATCTTAAATGCACTGCAGCATGCTGCAGCACCGAAGTGTTTCAGGGGAACAGTCACTCCATTATGTTTGCCGAGATTACCTGCCTCGAGTGAAACCTAGCCGGAATCCTTTCTGACCCGGCTGGTATTGTGATATTGATAACCAGCCACACTTTCCAGCCCCTTATCTTGCCTTCTCCGGGATAATCTTTTCTTCTGGATCTTAATTCTGCTAATAGCACCCTTGACTGGCTGCCAGACAACAAACACAGGCAGGTGAAAAATGAATGGCTCCAGCCTGACCGCTGATAACTTCCAAAGGCTTTTTATTCTCAACGTTCCCTCCAAAAAATACAAGATGACAGGCTGCCTGTCAATAGGCATTCCTCTTGCTCTGCTCTGCCGGCACCTCCCTCCCCCACCAGCCACCTCCCTTCCTGTGATTTATCCCTGTGGGGAAATGGCTAGTTGATCTCTGTTCTATTTGCTTTTTTTTCCCTCCCTTCAATGCATTTTTACTTTCTTTTTTTTTAAATTTGGAAAGTAATATATGTGTGTGTGTGTGTGTGTGTGTGTGTGTGTGTGTGTGTTAAGAAGAGCTAGAAAATTCACAGGAGTTGAGGAAGTAAAGTGTTCTCCTCCGCTCTTATTTGTAATGGTGAATCACTGAAGACAGTTCCATGTGAATTCTTCCAGACTCTTCTACATTCAGGGATGGGCAAAAGTAGCTTTATAGTTGTGAGTATTGCAAAACACAGAGTTTAATCTTGTATCATCACTTATTAATTATTGTATTATTTATTTGTATTACAACTATAGTTCCGTTTGCCCACCCCATGTATACAGTAACATATGTCTGTTTTTTCTTTTTAATGATGACGAAAAGTGAAGCAATCTATTCATATTGTGTTCTTCTAAATATTCCTAAAGATCCTTCCTTACCATACACAAATATCCTTTTTCCATATTTAATGGCTGTAAGATAGTCCAGATTATGCATGCAACATAATTCATTTAACCAATCCCCTGTTTATAAATGTTTTTATTGTCTTTAAATTTTTTTCTATAGTTGGTGTGTAATACATTTCTAATTTCATTTTCTACTGCAATAAACATCCTTTCAGTTTTTACAGCTACCCAAGAATTATTTCTAGTTGAGGTCTTGAAACCTCCATAATTTTTGTGTGTTTTGTTTTCTATATTTTGTTTAAAACTCAGGAACACAGGATACGACCAAATCAAAGGTGAGAGCTGGAGAAAGTCATTTCCCATGTAACTGGTTAACGCATAGATTTACCTCCTGTGACTCTCAGTGTTGGTGTAGTTTAAAATGAACCCAATGCATGTGCACCACAGGTATGCAAAAACAGTTTTAGAGAAAATACTTTCCTGATTTATTATCTGTGGAAATAAGTTATACAATTCTGGGGGGAGAAAACCCCCCAACGTTTTTATCCTGTGAAATCAATATACTACATTGTAGAGCACTTGCAGGCTGGAGAGGACTGAACACAGCTCACTGCCTTCCCCTGCAAGGGGCTCTGGAGAGCCCACGGGGCAGGCTGTGGGGGAAACAATGGCTTGTTTGCTCCAGAGTAAAATTCTGGGCTCCCGAAGGGGTCTCTGTCACTTGGTGGCTCTCAGACTCGGGCTCTGTCCTTAACAAAGTAGTGAAATCAATCTCTGAACAAGACTCATTTGGTACCAAAGCAATGATTTAGGTGGAACATGTGAGCATATGATTATAAGGTAAGTCCTACTAAGGAGGCCTGGCATGATTAGCTTTGCTTGGAATATAAAAAAGTATCAACTGTTCCTTCAGGGAAATCATTTTAATAGATAACAGCATGTTGTACAATGTTTCATCAGTGATATTTAGATCTAAATTAGGAGCAGTTGTGAGATGGGTTGCCGATTTTTCTTGTGATAAAAGGGAAATAGTTCAAGAAATATAGACCAGATGTTATCTTAATCCAGACCTCATGTAAAAAAGCACACGACGGGACAGTAATAATAGTCTATTCTACCTGTTTTTAATTTTCCTACTCTCAGACACCCCCTGTGAAAAATAGATTAAACCAACACATCATTTATGCATCAGCACTAGACTGGGGTTTGCTTTATATGGAATGTACAGATTGAAGTTTGCAGCCACTGGTTTTTGATAAATGTTTTAAAATGCTTGTTTGACAGTAGCATTTAAGAGGGGGGAAAAAACCAAAAACCCTTAAATGGTCAATGGCTTAGAAGGAAAGTTCACAATTTGAGGATAATCCAGACTTCAAAAAAGATTGTTCAATTCATTGCTCCTTGACTCAGAGTTAAAATCTGTAGTGAATTTATACAAAGTCGATATCAGAAAAATGGGTAGTAGGAAACTTCTGCTCCTGAAGAGTGCCTCTAGTTCTTTTATAAGCTTCTGTGGATGGCCTGTCTGCAACTATTGATAAGGAATCGTGGCCTAATTGGTCCCGAATGTGACATTCCCTGCCCTTCCCCCAGGTGGGGGCAGAGGAGGGTGTCAAGAGTTCATTTTTGCAGGAGAGGAAGGTCTCAGCCATGCTCTGTCCTGGAGGCGCTCTCATGCCTCTCACCTACCCTCACCTGTGCCTGAGAGAGACTGCACTGATTGTGGTGCTGCATGTTAAACTCGGATTCTAGGCGGATCTCTGAAAGGTGTATGTGTATGTGAGGGCCATCCACAAGGCCCCTGAGAGCAGAAGGCTGCAGGGGCTGCAGGAAGCCTTTGTGGGTGAAGTAAAATGGGTGGAAAACCAGAAGGAGGGGGGGGGGGGCGCCCTGGAGCGGGATGCACACAGGTAAGGGTGCAGGGTCTACTCCATGTCAATCGCTATGATCTCAGGTGTGCTGGTTAATGTTAAAGTTACTTGTTTATCTTTGTTTCTAGAGAAGTTGGAAATCTCTATGGCAGTGTTTCCCAAACTTTTGACATATGTGTACCCCTTCTATAATTTTCGTAATGCTGAGTACCCCTCGTCAAAAAAAGGGTGTATTTTAATAACAATCAAAATATATTTATTTTTTCTTTTCTTGGTACATACACAAAATAATAATAAACGAAAAATAAAATTATTCATAATAAAATATAAATAAAAGTTATATATAAATAACATTTATTTGCACACCAGACCATCTCACGCCTCACAAGACTGTCTTGACAAGACTGTCTTGACTTGACTCATGAGAATGTAGAATTAGGTGCAGCTAAGCACGGTGCAGTGCATATCCCCACCAAATGCCGGTGCAACGTGTAACCCCACCAAACTCTTCCCGTACCCCTGGGGGTACGAGTACCACACTTTGGGAAACACTGGTCTATGATAATGTAAAATCTCAATTTTTTAAAAATCATGGCAAAATATACATAACAGAATTTACCATTTCCGCCATTTTTTAAGTGCACATTCGGTGGCATCAAGTACAGCCACATTGTTGTGAAACCAGCCCCAAAACGTTTCCCATCTTCCCGAATGAAACTCTGTGTTTGTGAAATAATAACTCCCCGCTCTGTCCTCCCCCAAGCCCTTGGGAACCACTGTTCTACTTTCTTTCTTTATGGTTTTGACTCATTCTAAGAACCTCCTATGGGTGGACTCATACGATGTTTGTCCTTTTGTGACTGGCGAATTTCACTTGTAAGGTCCTCAAGTTCATCCATGTTGTGGATGTGTCAGCATTTCCTTCCTTTTGAAGGCTGAACAATATTCCATTGTAGGTAGATACCACACTTGGTTCATCCATTCATCTGTCTATGGAGACTTGGGTTGCTTCCCACTCTTGACTGTTGTGAATAATGCTGCCATGAATCTCCTGATTTTCAGAACAGCACGCTGGCTGCAATGCAGGGCACGTCTTCAAGCTGGATGGAGGCCTGGGGCGGCCAGTTGTGACCTTTGCCTAAAAACAAGCCTGTGGCAGCCAAATGCTACCTTTTCTCTGATGGAAAGTAGCTGTGCATAGAGAGGGATACTAAAACCATCACTGAGTGGCCGCAAAGAGTTAAAATAGGTTGGGGTTCTCTTCCTGGGCATACTTTCTCAGAGGGAGAACTCTGCTCATTGTGATGACGGCTTGCCTCCAGGCCTTGCTTCTTGCTGGTTGTCTGGGGCCAATGGCAGTTCCTGTGCTGAGGCCAAAGTCAGGGCAACCTCAGGCAGCGCAGCGCCTACCTGCGGGAAGACAAGATGCTTTGTTATTTTCCCCTAGCAGAACCGAGGCTCTTTTCAAAGTGCGGTATTTCCATTTTTATTTCATGACAGAGAAGCAAGACTGTGTAATAAGAAAAATGAGCCTTTAGGGGCCGCCCACACAGCTCGACCTCTGCAGGGGGAGTTGTTCCAAACGCTTCAATAGGGATTACAAGTCAGGATTTACATTTTAAAATAATTAACCTCCCGATCACCAGTGACAGTCTAAGGGCATTTTAATGACCATTGTTGTTTTAATTGGAGTGACAGCAAACGTGTTTTTTTTTTTTGTTTTTGTTTTTTTGAAAACGGCCCCTTCTTATCACAATCTTAGGCAAAAGCGCGGGTTTGGTCATTCTGAAGACGTAACAGCAAGTTTTCCTAACTCTAAATTACCTCCAAAGACCTCTCTCGCTCAGCACTGTCTTCTCAGCACGCTGAGCACAAAACCGTGCACACGCTGGGTGCGTGAGCAACCTCTTTAAATACTGGACTTTGGGACAACTGTGTGCAATTCGTATGGGAAGGTACCAGGAGGGTTTTGAGAATGAGGAAACCCCCAACACATAGGATGGAAAGCACACCACTGGGTACGGGTCTCAGATATTCTTCCTGAAATCTACCTTTGCTTTTAAGTCAAAGACTTGCAAAAATGAACTCTTAATGGGAAAAAGATCCCGCCGGTAGTTGCAGCAGGACATACAGGTTAATGCCGAAAGCGTGTTATTAGTAATGACCGGAGACCTTTAGCCTCCTGTCCAGAATTCTGTTTTACTGTATAGAATGAGAATGTAAACTCTATCGTGTCGGGCTATTTAGTAACTTATTAGTGCATTCATCTTTTCATCATTTGACAGGTGGAAGTAGTAGTTCAGTTTTTAGTTTTAATTATAAGGGATTCCAGATGTAGAATGCTACCCAAATTAAAACCAGAGCCGCTCATATGTCTTTTCAAAGCGGGCTGACTTCAAGGTATCTGCTTTTCATTTCAAAATGTTATTAAAGCTATTACTAAGAAATTCATAGTCTTAGCCTGTTCCAATAATTGACACCTTTAAAGTGACTAAACAGATTTAGAGTGTGCAGAAAAGTAAATTTGTCTTAGAGAATGACCCTAATCATCTATTTCCATATAATGGACAAATCGGGACCCTTGGTATTAGCCTGGGAGCTGATGAATTAAGCTAAGGGGGGGCCCCCTCCCTCTTCTTTCTCAGTTTTACCTTTGTCTTCCTAATTAAACTCTACTTTCACACAGTTGCAGTTTAGAAGTAAAGAGTTCCTGGTTTGTGCTGACCTGAACTTGTAGTTCCTCAATCTCAAGTTTGCCCTTTGGAACAAAGCAAAACTATTTGCATAGAAACAACACAACCGAAGCCAGAGCACTTTTTTGTTGTTGTTGTCGTTTTTGTTTTTCGTTCTTTTGATCAAGCAGTCCACCCCAACTTTCTCCAACACCCCCCCGTCTAGCTCGGGGTTCATTGTGCACCTATGCAGGCGGCCTCAGAAACGGCGGAGATTTTTTTTTCAGTCATTAGAAGGATAGCTGGCCGGGCTGATAAATTAGAGAAATAACTTGTTTGGTGTAAACCGAGCCTGTTTCTGAGGCAGAAATGTTAGGCTTTTATCCTCTGGAGTGTGATTGAAAGGGTGAGAAGTTAATTTGGCAGCCTCGCTTCTATGGTTTCATAATGTTTCTCCCCACTCCCCACCCCCTCCCCTCCAGCCCCAGCGCAGCCCGGGGTTGCAGCTCCGAGCGCCTGCCCTCATACAAGGCAGGACCGTGACCCCAAACGGAACCCCTCTCCCCAGGGCACCTTCTGAGCAGCAACAGCTTGGCTCAAGTGTTTCTTATGAACAGCCGTCCCGAGCACTTGATCTAAATCATGCCATTTCCTTCACAGCGTGGCACAGTTAACAAGTCAGTGCACCAACACAATCTACAGATGGCAGTTCAAAAGGTGCGGGTCCCCCCAGCAAGATAAAGGGCGGGCGGTGGTTCCAGGGGGATGCTCATTACCCGGATGCAGCCGGGGGCTCGGGAGGGGTGTGAGCGCGCGGGGCTGGGCTGGGGGCGGGTGTGGGTTGGGGGGGGGGCGGTTTGCCCCAGCCCAGCCCCGAACATGCACGCACGCACGCGTCTCCGCAGATCAGGCGGGCGTTCGGGGAGAGACGTTATTGAAGAAAAGTGCAAACAGCTTGCAGAGAAAGGCTGCCTGCAGCCCGGGCCGCCGCCTCCTTCCAGAGCCTGGAGCGGGGAGCGGGGAGCTGGGTGGTGACAGGGTACAGCACTTACCTTGCTCCATTTATCTGCAAACCCCGGCAATTTCCTGAGCAAAGCCCCCGACATCAAAAGCGGAGGGGGGAGCTACCGGCGAAGGCACGGGCCCCCCTCTGCCCCCCCGCCCCCTCCCCTCCCCGCGCCGGGAAAGCAGCGCCCCGGCCGGCCGCAGAGGCGGGGCCCGCCCGCCGGATCGCGGCCTGCGCTCCCCCGCAAATTACATTAGCGCTAATGTCCAGCGAAGAATCTACGAGACATATTGGGCCTTTCGACTTCAAAACAGGCCCAAATTGGAACCACATTGCGGGAATGCTTCTTAGCTAACATTTATATTACTTCAGTTACCGAATCCAGACTAAGTCCCGGACTCGGCAGGGGAGGACATAATATATTAGGAAGTAAGAGGAGGGTGTTCTCTTCTGGCCTCCTTTTATAAAAAGAAGAAGAAGAAGAAAAAAAAGCACACACACACACACACACACACACACACACACCGCTCCTCGCGCCAGCAAGGAAATGACTACAAGGCTCTAAAATGTGGGTTTCCAGAGGCCGGTGGGGGGCCGCTCCCCGCCCGGCCGGCCCCCCGGCTGCGCCGCGCGCCCGCCTTGTCCCCGGGGAGCGTGTGCGCACCGGAGCCGGAGCCGCGAGGGCAGGGGCTCGGGTATCAGGCAGGTAATCAGAGGCGCAGAGCGGGATTCCGTGGGGGGCTCGGTGAGTTGCCAAGAGGATGGGATCTATCTCGGGAGACCCAATCAAGCCTCTCCCGGAGCAGCGGATCCCTGAAAGCAAATCTCTTTGGGAAGGCGCGAGCCGGCGCTTTACCACGCATTTCCAGCGCCGCGCGGTTTCTGAGCTCTGTCACGGCGGCCGGGGAAGATGTTTCCTTTCTGCACTTATTTTTAATGCGTGGACGCACTGAAACGGAGAACATTCCTATAGCTCAGAGATGTCAGCAGCAGGGCTGCCTGAGAGGGGCTAGATGGTGCAAGAGAAGAACTCAGATTTGCCAAGAGTGGCTTGGAGGTCATTATTCTGTCGCCGGGACTGGTTTGAAGTTGACACTGGTGTGAATGCCTTGGGCCAACCGATTTCCACCGCGAGCTCCCCTACTCCCCCCCCCCCTTTTTTTTACCACTCCATTCCCTACCCCCTGCCAAAAAGGGAAGAAAAAGGAAATAAAGCTGAGGGAGATAAGCCAGCAGATGTAAAGTTCAGACTGGGCAGAGGGGGGCTTAATTCCAGCTGCGCCCCGGTAGGACAGATTTCACCATGGTCTATCCTATTAAGGGCCCCAGCCCTCATCTGGGGGCTGGCACTATTGTCCTTATCAGGTTCCTGAATACCCTTTCACACCACGAAGGCTTGAAAAACCTCTCGCTGGTTTTCAGAAGTTAAGTCAGCTTTCAGAATGGACATCAATGAGTTACAGTGCACAGCTATGAGCTTCAGGCATGCCCTCTTTAAAGTTTATTCCTGCGTGGAATTTCCAAGACGTGGGTACGACTTTGGAGAGAAGTAGTCGCTTTTCCATATATCTGTAACTGAACAGTATTTATTTTGTCAGAGGCCCACATTGCATCAATTACCTTAGATTTGTTATCATAAGGGAAAGTTTAATTTGCCATCTCCCATTCATTCAGAATTTCCACTGGGACATACCTAGAGATGATCAGTTTTTCTCTGCTTTGAGTTGAAGAGGCTATCAGCTTAAAGTACCTGTGTGGACTCACCGATGATGTCTAAAATGCAAATTTATGAAATTGGTCAAGGACCAGAGCTGACTTGGTATCCCTATGGAAATGAGCATCATGGAGCAATCATCTCAGGCTCTCAGAATCCTCATTGGCAGTTTGGATGACCTGTCTTGGCTCGCTGTAGAAAGTGGAAACAAATACTATGTTTACTACAAGTCATCACTATGAAGTACATGTGGGGAAGACCAGAGCATGAGAATTTGGAAGACGAAACAAAAACAACAAAAATCAGAACTTGCATCATCAAGTGAGTTTTACTTTTTAAAGAACCACCTTAAGAGCTGATGCATTTATGCTAATGATGCTCCCACTGAAGAAAATGTTCTCAAACATGCTCATTTGAAATTACCTTCAGAACCAGGATGCAGACTACTCAAGAAGTCTACTAATTGCTTCCTGCGGCATTTTGCTCTTGCCCATCCCCAACTCTGTCACTTATCTTGACCCTTTATTTATCTGACTCAGAAGACTTAATACCAGTTAACTTTTCAAACCCAGCCTCCAAAAAGGGACATCCCCCTCCCCCCACCCCCAGGGATACCATTCATGAGAAATAGACTATACCTTTGAAGACAAGGCCAGAAGAGAACATGGAAAAATATTTGAACAAGGGAAGCACCATAGACTTCATGCTATTAAAGACATTATTCATTATCTGTTTGTCATACTCTTTAGATGGAAAAGCAAATAGTGATTGAACTGGAATAAAAACTTTCAGTAATCCCAAGCTTCCACCTTAGGGGCCTGTAGTATTTACTACACTGAATGTGTCAGATTTGATGTGACTTCAAAGTACAACTTTGTTAATGAGCACCAACTTGTATTGTCCCCTTTTCTATCATTGACTGAACAAAGGAGCTATGTGAAACATTATGTTATATTGGATTATTGTTTACCACAATTCACTTCCTCCCTGTAATGGAATTCTACATTCCTCTTCCTCTGATGTGTGATTTGCCCCTGCCTCCCTATACTTGCTTGACTTATGGCTTTGAGCTGGATCATGTGACATACTCTGGCCAATGGAGTTGAGTGGGTGGGGAGCTGAGCAGAGACCAGAAGAACTATTGCCAGCCAGCACCACTCATGAAACCAGAGCAAGATAGATATTTGTTGTAAACCGTTGATGTATTGAGGTTGTTTGTTACTGTAGCAAAATGTGGACTTGTTAGATATAATATCATAATTTATCTATACAAGGTGGATAACATTTAACTTAGTGAGGACATAAAGATATTTTCTAAATGTCAATCACCTGGAAAAAGAAATATCTAAGGAATTATATTCAGGACTCCTGACCCAACTAAAATATTTAAAGATTTCCACAAGGACCTAATCTTGTGCATTGTGTTTATTAAGGCAATATTTGTTGGTGGAAGGAAGTCAGTGCATTTCTAATAATTACAAATGAATTTCAAGAATCTAGATATCATATATGATAAGTAAGTCTTGGCATTTTTATGTTATGGGAAGCTGCAAACACTTTCAATAGTGTTTATAGGCAGGTGGTGCACATTTTAGGAGTACAGGTTACATGTTAACTTCCAGTGGAGACCTCCAGGGTGTAATTGCCAAATCATCTATAGGAAAAATATTTACACTTGAGAAAGCAAATATCAGCTCATCTTATCCTGTGTCAAGACACAAACTTTTACTCCTCGAATTCTCAGAACTAGGACAAATATTGCAAAAATTTATGTGGAACCACAGAAGACCCTGAATAGTCACAGCAATCTTGAGAAAGAAGAGCAAAGTTGGAAGAATCATGCTACCTGTTTTCAAACTACAATACAAGGCCATAGTAATCAAAGCAGCATGGTACTGGCATAAAAACACACAAATAGATCAATGGAACAGAATAGAGAGCCCAGAAATAAACCCATACTTTCCTGGTCAATTAATATTTGACAAAGGGGTAAAGATAGCCTATTCAATAATTGGTGTTGGGAAAATTGGACAGTTATGTGCATAAAAAGAAAAAACCACCTTCTTACACCATACACAGAATAAACCCAAAATGGATTAAAAACTTAAATGTTAGACTCAAAATCATAAAAATCCTAGAAGAAAACATAGGCAGTAAGATCTTGGACATTTCTCATAGTAATATTTTTTTCCCTGATATATTGCCTTGGGCAATATGGGTCTACATCAAACTGAAAAATTTTTGCACAGGAAAGAAAACCATCAGCAAAATGAAAAGACAACCCACTGAATGGGAGAACATAATGATATATCTGATAAGGGGTTAATATCCAAAATTTATAAAGAACTTATAAAACTCAAAACCAAAAAAACCCCCAAACAATCCCATTAAAAATGGGTAAAGGACCTGAATAGACACTTCTCCAAAGAGGGCATACAGATGGCTAATAGACATATGAAAAGATGCTCAACGTCACTAAGTATCCAAGAGATGTAAATTAAAACCACAATAAAATATCACCTCACATCTGTCAGAATGGCTATTCATCAATTAATCAACAAACATGTGTGGTGAGGATGTGGAGGAAAGGGAACCCTCATATATTGTTGGTGGGAATGCAGGTTGGTGTGTAGTCACTGTAGAAAGCAGTATGGAGTTACCTCAAAAAATAAAAAATGGAACTGCCTTGTGACCCAGCGATTCCACTTCTGGGAATATATCTGAAGAAACCTGAAACACCAATTTGAAAGAATATATGCACCTCTATGCATTGCAGTGTCATTTATAATGGCCAAGATTTGGAAGCAGCCCAAGTGTCCATCAGTAGGTGAGTAGATAAAAAAAAAAGCAGTGGTATATTTACAGAGTGGAAAACTACCTGACCATAAAAAAGAAGAAAATCTTATCTTTTGAGACAGGATGGAGGCTACCTGGAGACCATTTTGCTAAGTGAAATAAACCAATCAGAGAAAGACAAGTGTCACATGATCTCACTTATATGTGAAATCTAATGAATAAAATAAACTAACAAACAAAATAGAAACACACTCATAGGTAGAGAACAGACTGACAGCTGTCAGAGGGAAGAGGGTTGTGTAGCTGGGTGGAAAAGGTAAAGGAATTTAGCAAAGCAAAACAAAAAACCAAAGAACGACTCACAGACATAGACAATAGTATGGTGATTACCAGAAGAGATAGAGAGGATATAGAGGGGATAAATGGTAATGAAAGGATGGAAGGAGACTTGACTTGGGGTGGTGAACACATAATACAATATATAGATGACATATTATAGAATTGTACACCTCCCCTGCAGGTCTGGGTCCCCCATTAACTGTCCTTCCCTGCAGGCCCGGTCGCCCCCAACTTCCCTCACTTGCAGACCTGGTCCCTCCCCTGCTGGCCATCTTGTGGTGGCCCATCTTGTGTCTACATGGGGACAGCCATCTTGTGTGTTGGAGTGATGGTCAATTTGCATATTACTCTTATATTAGATAGGATGTGTTGTTTGCTTCTGTCCCTAAGTTCTGGAAAGACATCTTGAAGTTCATCTAGCCCAGGGGTGGGAAAACTTTTTGACTCGAGGGCCACAATGGATTCTTAAACTGGACCAGAGGGCCGGAACAAAAGATACCTGGCCATGCTGGCACTCTCATCTTGGGCTGCTGGTGAAGGAGCGGAGGGGAGAGCAAGAGAACCCTCTGCTCTTTTGGCTCTGTGGGCTGGATAGAACAGCTGAACGGGCCGTAGTTTGCCCACGGCTGATTCTGGCCTCTAAGCCAGTGTCTGTGTCAAGGGGTAAGGGTGAGGGTAGGAGTGGGAATGGGGGACAGGGAGCAACTATATACATTGGATAGCTTTGGGCTGCAAACCTCAGAAAACCCGAAGCCAACTGGATTAAACATATGGAGATTTACTGTTTCACATGATAAGAAATCCAGAGGCAGGGTGGTCTCTTGAGTGTATTGTTTCAGGAGCTCAGTAATGTTATCAGCCCATGTTCTTTCCATCTCCATCACCAGCCAGCCCTGGGTTGACTGAATCTTCCAGTTTGGACGCACGATGACTACAGCAGTGCCAGGAGTCACATCCACTCAGGCCAGGGTACATGACAGAGGAGACTGGCTTATGAGTGAGGAAATACTTCCTAGGAACCTCCAGCAGGCTTTTCCTCACATCATGTTGGCTAGAGTCCAGTCATATACTTACTCTGAAAACATTCCTTAAAAGGCCTCTGGGGTTATTTTAGAGCAGTTGGGTTTGGTTCTGGAGCATGTCCCTCTAAGGAATATGGCTGTGTAGAGAATTAGTGGTTGACTGATCAAAACCAGAGTTCTCTCAAGGAGAAAGACAGTAGGAATGGATGCTGGGTAGACAACTAGGAGTGTTGACTCCTATGGTCTTGAGTGTGTATGGGTGTTAAATTTCACCATAATCTTCATTAGCTTACTTTCCTAATGCCCGCTGCAATAACTACTATCTAAGGATATCTGTGAGCTGCTAGATTGTCTTCAAGCTCCCAACCTCCCCTTATGTCCAGATTATTTCCCATAAGCCCCTTCTATATGAATTCTGGGACCATTACTGCTTACTCTCTACCTAGCAGGGATTTCTAATCAGCAGCTCAAGTGTTAAAAGTAAACAATATTAGGGGAAAATTCATTTATATGGACCCATCAGCATTTTAAAAAATACATTTTATTGATTTTTTTATAGAGAGAAAGAGAGAGGGATAGAGAATTAGAAACATCAATGAGAGAAAATCATCAACCAGCCGCCTCTTGCACACCACCCACTGGGGATGTGCCCACAACCAAGGTACATGCCCTTGACAGGAATCGAACCCAGGACCTTTCAGTCCGCAGGCTGATGCTCTATCCACTGAGCTAAACCGGTTTTGGCCCCATCAGCATTTTTATTTCCATCATCTTAACACTTAACATTTTTTACCTTGTTTATATTTTGGGACATTCTAAGTTTTTCCTCAGGGTATATTCACTTGCCCAATTTGAGATTTTAGGGATATTTTCAAGAATTTCCAGAAAGAGTTTCCATTTTCGTAGCAGCCACCTTGACTTTTTTCTTTCTGTGAATCAGATGAGATACTTGTCACATTACAAATTACTCATTTGCTCTGTGAATCTGCTTGATGTGGTGACCAGAAAATTTGTTGGCTGAGGGGGAAAAAAAAGTTTTATGTTGGGGTGGGGGTGTAGGTGGTAGAGGAAGGGGAAAAGAAGTGGCTTTAAGAAGAGGAATGGAAGTCCATTGACTGTTTTGAGTCTTCTACAAAAGGGACAAAGGAGATGAATGCTTTATTTTGGCTCCCAGAGAAAAGTCCCCAGGACTTGTACAATGACAAGAGGTTGACCAGTTGTCTTCTCCATTGTCAGTCATATACTGTTTTCCTGTCTCTTTCTCCAAATACATATTTACATTAAAATCTAAATCTGTGACCTTTTCCCTGTGGATGCGGGGAGTCTCTCTCGCTATGGAGAAGTCTTCTGAAGCAGGGGAACCCCAATGCTTTTTTCCCCTTTTTAACAGGATAGGCCACTCTAGTGATAATTATAGAAGTCAGAGATTAGAAGGGACATTTTGGGGACTTGTTTGATGGAGAGAGGATAAGTAAGACTTTCCCACTGGTTTCATCAAGGATTCTTGTAAAATAAAATTTAATTGAAAAGAAAAACACAACCCAACTCGGGTTCTTTCCCCTGAAGTGTCATTCCTTTCCCTTAACCAAATTAAGGCTAACAAAACAAAATTCTAGCTCTTGCCTTCTTACTCTAGCCAAAGATCTCCCTTTACTGGACCCTGGGAGAAGTGCGAGTTAACAGACCAGGCTTGGCTCCTACAGACCTCTTCAAATTCTGCCTTTGCTGCTTTCCAGCAGGGAAAACGTGGTCAAGTCACCGAATTTCTCTGTAATTTTGACTTCTCATCTGTACATTGACATAGTAGTGATGCTATTTTGTTGGGTTCATGTCAGATGCAAGCACACAGTGTCTGTGACATCAAATGTGTTCAACCGAAGTATGATATATACAGGCACCTCTGTATTAAAACGATTGTTTGCGTTTCATTGAGAGGGACATCACAAAACTGTAGTTAGCACAGGCTGTCTACTAGACTCTACATTCCAAAGGAGAATAACTTTGAATGCAAAACTTACCTCAAGTTCAGCCTCAAAAAATCATAATCACGGACAGTTGTCTGAAAGATGTGGAATCTCTACTTTCATTCTCAAATATTCTAAATTCTACACCTAGATCAAGCCAGACCACTGAGGCGCTCTTAATCAAGGTTAGTTATATAATATTTTATTTTTTAATTTAAATATATATTTTATTGATATTTTACAGAGAGGAAGGGAGAGAGATAGAGAGCTAGAAACGTCAATGAGAGAGAAACATCTACCAGCTGCCTCTTGCACACCTCCTACTGGGGATGTGCCCGCAACCAATGTACATGCCCTTGAACCTGGGACCTTTCAGTCCGCAGACCGATGCTTTACCACTGAACCGAACCGGTTTCGGCAAGGTTAGTTATATACTATTTTAAAGAGCAGATCAAAAAAGGGCAGAGGGAGCTTTGTCTGAAGTGGGCGGGCAAAAGTAGAGGAATCTAGTGGAGAAATAAGTGGATTAATGATGTGACAACTTCTCAGTATCTGTCTGAGTATCTATTAAAAGGAAGGATGTATGTTTATCTGATAGGCTGAGAGGTGAGAGATAACGACAAAAGAAAATAGATTTACAGGGGATAATCACCTAGTCCAAAAAGGAGGGAAGACAGAGTAAAAAGAAACTTTAATAACATAACTCATTGAAATAATTACCAAGTGAGGTTTGTCTTGAGCAAGAAGTAAACTGATGAATGCATGGATAATTTTACATCCTTACTATTTATCTCCAATGGCACCTGCTACACACTCATAATAATACTCTCCACAGGTGATTGGATGACACACAAATTCCTGCTATAGACTCACTATAGCATTTGAAATGTAAATTTTTTAGAAGACAATGCTTTATTTTTATGTCATATTTCTTAGGGTTGTTAGTCTTGTGCCCAATACTAAATATGGAACTTTGAGTTCTATCATGTATACTAGAGGCCATTGGATTACTATTTTTGTCATTATCATGATATTTCAGTGCTCTTGGATCAAGAAGTTAATTTTCTTTTTAAAAATAAAAAAGTTTCAATTACAGTTGACTGTCAATATTATTTTATATTAGTTTCAGGTGTACAACATGGTGGTTAGATATTTATATAATTTACAAAGTGACCCCCTTGATAATTCTAGTACCCACCTGGCATCATACAGAGTTATTACAATATTATTGACTATATTGCTATACTGTACTTTTACTTCCCTGTGATTATTTTGTGACTACCAATTTGCACAAGAAGTTCATTTTCATAAAACAAAAGTAATTGCCTCTTTAAGGTGATGGCAGCTATATGGGTATGTGTATGGCAGCTGTATGTGTATCATTAGGCTGAACACTGGGAAGAAAGAACTCTGCTGAATCTTAAGTTAATTGAATGAATTCAAACTCATTAGAAATGTTTTAGGTTCTGCAAAAGCCAAACTGTCTTTTGCCTCGAGTGCTTTTTCACTTGCCCTTTAAACTCTGGTGCAGTTTAGGAGAAATTTAATCTGCATGTTTGTGATTCATTTTCACTTAACTCATCCCCGTATGGTTTTTAAAGAGTTAGTTGGTGTTCAGCAAATGTTGGAGCTACATTTTTTCCCTTGGTACTTGGAAGATGGATTTTCCCAGAGTAAACACACTCAAATTCCCAAAGGTTCAGGATCAGTAAGAAGCTCAGACCCCATGAAGTTTAGTTTAGTTCCACACTTACCAAAAACGTGTCTTCCTCTTATTCCTATGGGTTTCACACAACCCTTTGCGTTGGACTTTGCAGAAGCTTTCCTGTGCGTGTCACCGAGTTGATATTTGGCTGTGCAGTCTTGCATATCTCCCTCTCACAGTGCGCGCCCCCACCCCCCCAACCCCAGAAACAGGAGATTCTTGCTCTCAAAAGGCTCCAACTCCACTATTACATTATTTAACTTAGAACTAAAACTTCTCTCCAAATCTCATCTGCTAAGAGCAGAAATTTTTGATCCCAAACATCCCATCTTTCAATATGTTTAATCTCACTCTAGAATTAAGCCAAAATTCAGCTCCCTCTACCATTTCCTCCTAATATGCCCTTATACTTAGAAATTCTAATTTTCTTTCTCATTATAGGGGTTTCCCCTACTATGGACTTCCTAAGTTCTAACCAATTAATCTGAATTGTGTATTAGATGTATTCTGTTCCCATGGTCAACAGACACAAAGCCCATTTCCCATTATTTTTGTGTGAGACAAGGTGGGTTATAGTTGTTCCTCTTTGCTGTGGGCAGAGCTTTGGTTTTGGGGTCCAGTCTTCTCCTGTGTGACTTAGAAGTGAATCTTGAATGGTTTGCACCAATCATGGTGATTCTATTCTTCTTGCCAGTGTTTGGGTTAGAAGGAGATTGGACCCAGATCCTGGCCAAAGAGACATGAGGGCTAAGTCTGCAGGGGAATCCTGGGAAAGAGGACTCATACTCCTCAAAGGGGACCTGCTGGGGAAATAGCGTCCCTTTCTCCTGCTGTTTCCTATTGTGTGTGGATGTTGCTGTGTTTTGGTGTGATGCTTGGAATTGCATCAGCCATCCTGTGACCCTGGGGCATAGCAGCTCAGAGGACACATCTGGACACACCGAGGGCTTCAGAGTAGAAAGAGGGCAAGAGGCTGTGGCTCTGATGATACTGTCAGGCCGCTGAATTAACAGCACATCTCATGTGAGATAAAAACACTTCCTTGTTGTTCCAATCATTTTGGGTTGGGGTTTCAGTTCCTTGGAATCTGAACGGGTTCCTTGGACCCGTTACTTTCCTAAGTGAAATCCCTTTCACCTTTGCTGCGAAAGTATCCGCAGTTTCTCAGAATATCAGCAGCATCCCTACTCCTAGGTGCTCTTTCCCCCCAAAACTTAGTCACTTCTCTCTCCCCACATTTTACCCCAGTGGGGGTTGTTCTTCCACGTCTCCTAACCCATCTATCTGAAATTTCTTTTCTGCCCCCCTGAGCCAGTAAATCAGTTCCTCTCTTTAAATCTTATCCTTCAGCAGACCCTTTCCCGTCAGCGTTTGATTAGCTCCCCGTGATAGCTCGCAAGAAGGATGCTCTATAAAAGTGAGTTATGCTGGACTGTGTTATACTGCTCCGCC
Organism: Vespertilio murinus; assembly: GCA_963924515.1. Classification (NCBI taxonomy): domain Eukaryota; kingdom Metazoa; phylum Chordata; class Mammalia; order Chiroptera; family Vespertilionidae; genus Vespertilio; species Vespertilio murinus. The sequence goes on along the minus strand of OZ004704.1, from coordinate 181,934,455 downwards.
CTGGGGCCCAGTAGGAATCATGGGAAACAGATGAGCACAGAGGTCAGAGGCACAGGCCGCAGAGGAAGCCTGCCGAGGGACAGCAGCACTGTGCCCCTCTCAGGGACACACGGAAAAGCTCCAGTAGCCTCCACGCTCTCTCAGGTATAAGCTAGAAGTAAAACACTAGTTTATGTGACAGCCTGGGAGCCCCAGGAATGAAGTGGGGAGTTCCATCTCCATAGATCATAGCGTTTTGAATAAGTGTGATAGTCCAGAAGCTGCAATAGTCTTTGAAAACAAACCACACCATAAAGCCCAAGAATGAGGTCTCCCTTGGATGCCTTGCCAGGTTGAGCCTTTGTTTCAAGCCTTCCCCTGATTCCAAAAGAGTCCATATGTGTGATTTGGGGCAAGTTAAGGAGCCTTGATTCTTGTCCTGGAAACTAGTCAAACTTTAACTTGACCTGCACTGATTCACTTCAGGGCACCCTTGAGCGTGGCTAAGGAACATACAGGTGGCAGAGGGTCACACAGGATTTGCTGGGAAGTATTTCCAGGCTCTGATCACAACTGATTCTTCTTCTTCTTCACTTTTCCGGTGTTTTTCTTGTTACGCTACTGTTTCCGAAGAACTCAGCAATCTACATTTTCTGACAGCATTTGCATTTCTTACCTTTCTCCATTTGCTCACTTTGCTTTGACTCCTGGAATGCTCGTCTCTGCCAATTCCCCTTCAACTTCTCTAGGCCATCTTGTGAGTTTCAGCCATATGCCATGTGCGTGGCATAAAACTTCCCTGATTCTCTCAGGAGGAAGCTTGGGAATCCTGTCTGGCCTTGCATGTGTCTCTGGGGAGGGACCTGCTGAGTCTTCTTTTCCTCAGATGAAGACTGGCACCAATTATACTTGAGGGCTGTGGTGAGAATCCATGCTTTAGGGACTAAAAAATATTAGTAATTTTTCTTCCTTTCGTTTCCTAACTGACGTGAGTTTCCTTCTTTTGAACTTCTCCTGTAACTTATTGAAACCGTGTTTGCAATTACATTTTAAATATTTTAATTGTTGATAAGATGCTAATCTATTTTTGGGGACTCATTTTTCCCTCACGTATTGTGTATGAGAAGTTGAGGTGGTCGGCAAACTCATTAGTCAACAAATATCAAGAGTACAACTGAAATTTCTTTCGAGAGACAATATTTTTTAAACTTAAACTTCTTCTAATGCCACTTCTTCAAAATAGACTTGCCCAGACCATGGTATTTTGTGGAAGAGCCACACTCAAGGGGCCAAAGAACCGCATGTGGCTCACAAGCTGCAGTTTTCCAACCATGAGAATAGCCTATAGACACAGACAATAGGGTGGTGAAGGACTGGGAGTAGAGGGTTGGGGAGGCTGGGAGAGGCCAATGGGGAAAAAGGGACATTTATAATACTTTCAACAATAAAGATTTAAAAAAAATAAGTTGAGGTGGTTGGGGGGTGGAAATAGAAAAATCAGAACTATTCTGCCATTTATTTTCATTTGAGTCATTCCCTTTACTTTTTCTTCCTTTAAGCCAGGCTGACCATTCAAGCCCATATGGGAGAACTGGGGCACCTGATCTTTTACCCAATAAACTTTCTGAAATCTACTACCTTGAACCCCACTTTCCCCTGTTTTCCTTCCTTCACTCTCCTGGCTTCTTTCCTGCTCTTGGCCATGAGCCAGCCACTGGATCTTGCATTGTTCTAGACATTTCTGGTTTGATCTCTTGAATATGGTTCTATATTTGCATTCAGACTCTGCTTCCTGACTCTAATGCTCCTGCTTGGTCATGATTAAGCATGTGGAACCTCACTCCCTACAAGCCAACTCCAGGGCATGCCTTTGAGGATAACGGTAGGTACTTAAAGAATTTCTGCTTTTAAAATTAAGGAATGATTAGAACGTAACTTTGCTCTAGACCATGACATAATCAGGGCCTGCCTCTCTGCTCCATTTTTCAACATGGACATTTTTGATGTGACATTTACCGTAACCTTTCACTGGGTAACCCTGATGTGTGATTGTATTCTATGAGGTTTAGGAAGGTAAAAAGATTAAGATAAAATATTTTGCTAGTTCTGTCACCTCAGACCACTTTGAAATCTCATCTTGGTGACTTCATGATGCTTCCTCCTGCTCTGTTCAGTGGATTCTTAGTTGTTGGCAGCCAGGCCTATCCGTTTTAGGTTTAGGCACATATGGGTTTTGACCTCCCAGTAAATCTTGGGAGGCTTAATTCTTCTAGTTTTATAGTCCCAGGTTGGTTGTTCCAGATACAACTTAAAGTTCTCTATGGTTGAATCTCAGTAATGTTTCTCTTTTTAGTTTATCTGATAAAAATGTTAAATAAAGTTTCAGGCAATGATTCCTGTTACCAGAATTATCAGAAGGCTGATATGATTAGTAGACTCTTCTCCTCTCACCATGTTATCCTGATCTATCTCCTTGATTATGGTCCTGCTTGGATAAACTCAAAGCAGAATTACTCCAAAAGGGCAGTTTCATACTCTGTCTGAACTTGTGATGTATTACTTTGCTCGAAATTCCATCAATCTGTTATGCCATTTCCCTTCTTATTGGGCCATGAAAGCTTTCTTTCTCCTTGGTCGCTTTCTTCTTAGCCACCTGTGGGTATGAATGAAGTACTAGAAACAGCAATCACTCAACGTTTTCTTGCCCTTGCTTCCACCTGTTGGTATGGGATCCTTGGTTCAGAGTTCCCAACAACATTCTTTTAAGGTCTCTAGGAGTAGCAGAAAGGATTTCACATGCACTCACAATCAAACCGCACCCATCATGCCAGGTAGTTCGGTGAGTCACTGGCCTATCGTCTCCTGACAGGTTCTGGTGCTAAACTGTTAGATGCTACATCTGCCATGGAATGGGGTGGGGGCTTCAACCTTGTCACCATGGACACCACTGCTGCCCTCACCCTCAGCACCATTCTTTGAGCTGGGATGGTATGAGCTGAGCACTAGTGTCTCTCACTGCAGTGAAGCAATAAAACTTTAGAACCTCCTAAGATACAAAATGCTTCATTTAAACTAGAGAAGCTATTCCTCTATGATATATTCTATCAAAGGGGGTCCTGAGGTGGGGAGGGAACATGCTGCTTATAGAATTTTTTTTTTAAAATGAGTAATTTTTATAGTATTTATTAATGATCCTTAAAGCCAATGGTTGGCCAGACTAGAAGACAAATTCATGTTACAGACATACTGCACCCAGCATTGCTACTGCCTTAATAAGGAAAGCTTTGTTTCTTGTTAAATATCCCCATGCCTAACTTCTTGACCTCTAACACAAATAAGTTTGTTGTCCCCACTCATCAGTTCTGCAGTGGACTAGGTCATTCTCAAGTACAGGGAAAGCGAGACTCAAAATAACTTAAACACTAAGAAAAAGTTCTTACTTCACATAAAAGGAGTCCTATAGGCAGGCAGCTCCAGGGTGGATCAATTAAAAACCCAGGTTCTTCCCATCTTGTTGCTCTGCCACCTTGAGCATGTGAGCTCTGTCCTCAGACTGACTATCTTCATGATTGCAAGATGGTTAGGTTGATTCCAAGAGGAAGAAAAGGCTGCTTCCTCCTAGTAGCCTCTTTTTATGAGGAAGGTAAACTTTCTCAGACTCTCTCCTCCCCACCAGTAGACTTCTCTTATCTCACTGGCCAGGACTGCAACAAATGCTCACTAGAAAACCAGTTCCTAACTAGGGCAATGGGATTAGCATTACTAGTTTAAATCACCACAGGTTGTGTATAGTGTGTGGATTGCCCCAAGAAAATCTAGTGTTAGGAATTCTGGTTAAGTAACCAACAAAGTCTGCTATATCTTGATGAACAGATAGGACTGACTGCTACATCTTCCTTCCTTCCTTCCTTCCTTCCTTCCTTCCTTCCTTCCTTCCTTCCTTCCTTCCTTCCTTCCTTCCTCTCTCTCTCTCTCTTTCTCTCTCTTTCTCTCTTCCTTCCTTCCTTCCTTCCTTCCTTCCTTCCTTCCTTCCTTCCTTCCTTCCTTCCTTCCTTCCTTCCTCTCTCTCTCTCTCTTTCTCTCTCTTTCTCTCTACCTTCCTTCCTTCCTTTCTCTCTCTCTCTCTCTCTCTCTCTCTCTCTCTCTCTCTCTCTCCTTATTTATTTATATTTTATTGATTTCAGAGAAAAAGAGAGAGGGGGAGAGAGAAACATCAATGATGAGAGAGAATCATTGATTGGCTGCCTTCCGCACGCCCCCCACTGGGGATGGAACCTGCAACCCGGGTATGTGCCCTGACTGGGAATTGAACCATGACCTCCTGGTTCATAGGTCAACACTCAACCACTGAGCCACGCCAGACAGGCTGACTACTAAATTTTAAACAAAAACAAGACAAACAACCAAAAAAGCTCAATTTTGCACTCAGCAGTTATAGCTAAGTGAAGTGAGACATGTGTCTTACTTGTGAAGATACAGAGCCCTTCTGGGCCTTGACAAGAAAATGCCCCACCTCCTGTGAGTTCTGTAAGGGGCTTAGCTCCAGGACAGGAAGCTGGGAGCTCAGGAAGATCTCTGGGTGGTGGGCGGGGACCAGGAAGTGCATGGAGGCCACCAGGCTCCTGGAGGCCTTGTAAAACCCAAGCTTTGCTGAGTGAGGGCTGGGATTCCATGGGGAGGGGTGGAGGCCAGTGTGCCAGGAGCAGAGGAATTATTAAGTGAGCAGAGCAGGAATGGGCTCTGAGGCCTGAGGTGGTTTTTATTATTTATTTTTGGTTTATTTTCAGGAAGCTCAGGGAATTCTTGTACTTGAAAGCAGTGTATTTTTTGTCCCGGAAAACACCTTTCTAGGAAGGACTGAATATTTTTCATGTTTTGACTCTCCTTACCACCTGTGTATTTCTATGCCAAGGAAAATATTACCTTCTCCCTACCTGAAAGTTGCTTTCCGTATTTGATAGATTAAATTTGAGTTCTGTTTCCTATAAACTCACAGCAGAATTTTGAAATGCACATGGTCCCTGCACATCAGAAGTATTGCAATTTATCAAAAACAGGACATGCTTAACTGAGAAATGACTGTACTGAGTCAACCAGCTGATACCTATGAACCAGCTTTTCACTATTCTAAGAGCTCAGGGAAAAGGATGACTATGTATAATTATGCGTTGTGACCCAAAACAGTATGAGCTTTGATGTCCAACCAACCAACCAACCAACCAACCAACCAACCAACCAACCAACCAGGATTTCCAATTTGATACTTAGCTTTACTCTGTTCATATCAGGTAAATTGAATTAGGGGCTCAGTATTCTTCATCTGCAAAGTGGGCATTATTAATTCCTTCTGCCTCCTCTCGTCTTCAGTATGTCATCAGTGTTCAATGCATGTTGGCTCTTTTTCCTTCCCCACCAAGTAAATGTTTCTATGTCTGAACACTCAATTTATTAAAGACTTGAAAAGAAAGCTGTAAACCAAACATATGTTTATATAAAAAATGTAATTAGTCATACATAATCTATAAATGTTAACACATAAATTTTATGACTTATTGTATCTTGAATTTTTAATCATTGAGTCTGAATTTTATAGATGGAAAAGGCTTATCCTTGTCCAAACCAGTGTGGTCTTTCTAAAATTCTGATCATGTTTTAAATCCTTGAATGGATTCTTATTTTGCTCTACAAAAGCAGGAACCCTTCTCTCTTGCTTACTCTTCTGGTAACCCCAGAACCTTGAAAAATACTGTCCCATGGTAAGGTTAATAAACAGTTTCTGAAGGAATAAATACAATCCAAACTCCATTTGATGATATTATAAGACCTCTAATGATGGGTCTGTTTCCCCTTTCATCTCCAACTGCCTTTTCACAAGCCAGCTGTTCCACAAGGGGACATGGCAGCTTCCCTCCAGACCTTTGCTATATGCTCCTGGGACACTGTTCCTTCTGACTCTCCTCTCCCCATATGCACACTTTGCCGTGCTAGCTCCTATTGGTCCTTTATACCTCTACTTAAGATGCCACTTCTTTTCTGCACTCTTCCTCTACTCCCCAGAATGAAGCAGAAGTTCCTCCTGTGCCTTCCCATAGCATCCTCTATGTAGCTTTTTGTAGCAGTTAACACACTATATTGAAATTGTCTGTTTCACTAGTCTCTAAACATCACAAGGTCCAAGACTGTGCATTGATAACTAATAATAAATATTTACTAAACCAATCAATCAATTCCTAGATCCACCCCTCAGTTTCTTCTTGAAGAAACTGGAGCCAGACAAGTTAGAGATTTGTCCAAGGCCACCAGCACTTTGGGCATCATGTCCTGAAGTCAGTGTCCCACTGTTCACGGGTTCCTTGGCCAGCTTGCCCCAATAGTCAGCTAGCATTGCTCCTGAACCTGCAGAATAATTACAATTTCACGCTTAAAAAATGTGGTTAGGAACTCTAGTAATTATATAATTAATTCGCAAAAGATGTGTAATAAAAACAAACAAACAACTTCTGTTATTTTAACTTACCCACAAGGTGTTTTCCTCCCTTGTCCTGGAACGGAAAGAATGTGACATAAGAGCACTCACTGTTGCAGGCCCTGGTTTCTGTATGACAGCCTGGATAGAACTCCGTTCTGGTAAAATCAGATGTCATGACTCGGGATTTTGTTGCACTGAAGTTAGAACATCTTCTTTTGGGAAGATCCTGGTGGGAAAAACATCCAGATATCAGATCCCTCTCTTTGGAAGAACTCTAGTTAAAGAGAGAACAAAGGAAAACCGGGTAGTCACAAGAGCCGAGGCTTGCAGATCCTGATTGAATTCTGCTTTTTGCAGCCTTGGGTGTAATATTTCCTCATCTGAAAAATGGGGCTAACTGGGGAGATATCTTATGGATTAGCATATGTGAAGAGCTTAATCTGATTCCTGGCTATAGCAGGTCTTCACCAATGTTAGATCCCTTCTCTCCTACGTAGATGCACCCTATTGCAGTCACTTTTCCAAGGTATTCCAGCAGGGGGAAGATCTTCATCCTTGTTCCTGGCCTGGTAGGTGCTCAGTAATACTGGATGACTGATGATTACAAAGAAGATACATTATCACAGAAGAGCTAGATTCTTGCTTCAAAGAACCAGAGGTTACTCTGTACTTTCCTGTCTGTTTTCTACTGTGACATGGGTTGGGCATATGTTTACTCCTGGTTTTTAGAAATTAATCTTTACATTTTTATACTGCAGGAAGAAATGCTATCTTGTTAGGGGAAACAGATCTTTGTGAAAAAGAGTCAAATGATCTCTCAACAAAATATGGATTTTGCCATCTTTGTTTGGTCAGATGATGGAATTGAATTAAGTGGGGGTGGGTGGGTGGGAAATGATGTCTTCTATGAAATATCTAGTAGAGTTAGTAGGGCCCACATCAAAATCCAGGAGAATTGGGCCGAACACTGGTTATGAAGTTGCGGGGATCTGGGGTAAATGGCTGTTTACCCTTCAGATAATTCTCTTGAGGTGTTTGGGGTGTGCCTTGAGGAAAAGAACTAACACTGACTTGCTTGCTTACTACTCCAACCCATACACTCTCTCATTAGGCCAACACATTGCTTTTTGAACATACACTCTTAGCATTTAATTATGTACTATTTAGTATCTGTCTTCGGGAACAGGCTTGTAAGCTTGCTGTCTTTAGGTTAAGGCGGAACTTCTAAAGAGAGCAACATACAAATTTTCACCAGTTGTGTGAGTCAAAGCATCTTTTCTAGTTTTTTCAGCAACTGAGCAGGTGTTCTTCCCATCTTACAGATGCGGGACAGGGAATAAGATTTACATAAATTCAAAGGGCATGAGTAGGCATCCTCATGAAAATCTTTCCTTTTACCTTTTAGCAAACAGCGATTGTTTTAGGCCATGGCTTGGCAGGATTCCTTTGGGAAACGTAGGAGGCATTATAATTTGAAGCCCCCAACATGTGAATTCTAATTGGTTTCCTCTAATTTTTCTTTTTTAAATGAATGTGGAAAGAAACACTTCTGATAAGCAATGAGACCAAGATATAATATCAGGTGAGGGAATGAGGTGCCGAAACACCGAAATCATTCAGCAAACGGATTGAAGCTAGCCAGAGTTTCGCTACATTTTAAAACTTGACCCAGAGGAACACAAAGGGATGTGTGTCTCACCGTGTCTTTCGCGAAGGCCATTTAATGCTGGGAATGTCTCCAGCGGTGTATTTCCATAACAGCGACCCTTCTTACAACATTGGGGCTTGCCACTTTGAAAATCAATCCTGTTCAGTGCCTACTGAAGTTGCACATTAGTTCTCTGTGAGATGAATATAGGATGACCGTATAAGTTATCCTCCAAGGTGAAAGGGAGAGCTATGAATTGCACCGGGACAATAGGTATAAATTGTGATGACAGAAGGTGACAGCCATAGAAGTATAGATTTGTATAGTCTATTTATAGGATTTTTAAAAAACATATTTATGTGACTATATTTATGTAGGCTTAAAGAATAGGTAATTAAGGTATTTAACTCATGCGATGATAGAATTGAGCATTGAATCATCTACAGACTCTCAGCTAGTCTTAGATAGTCCCCTTTGCAACGTAGATCTTTCATTTGCAGGTCTGTTGCTTGTGTAAGGGTTAAGGGGAAGAAATAGGGGGCATCTATAATACTGTCAACCACAAAAAAATATAAAAATGAATATATTCAGAAATATAAAATAAAACAAAAAGCAAAACACTCTAATGCAAGAGTCATACTCTCCTACTCAGAAATTGAACCCTCATCGGTAATCTTGCCCTCATCAGGTCAGTTCAGTTCGCCACCAGCTTTAGATCCCATGGGGCCCAATCAGTGGGTCATATGCTAGACTACAAGATCAAAGCAAAAACGCAGAGGGTTCTGGGCTTTTCTGTAAGGCCCCAGATTCTAGTCCTGTCAAGTAACTGTGATTTTTGGCAAGTGCTGTAACCTCTCTGTGTTTTGGTTTCCTTATCTCTAAAGTGGGTAATGCTATCTGATGTGCAGACCTCAAAGGTTTGCGGGGAGGGTCCGGTGAGGTGATGTATGGGGAAGCCTTCTGGAAAGTGCTATACATATGTGAAATGTTATCACTGCAGGAGAGAGGGGGGACGTGAGGGGGAAACAGGGCTTTCAACTCTCGCCTGCTTTGTAGATTAGGCCTGTGTAAACAAATGATGAAAATACAGCCACGGAAGAGGCATTAAACTATCTTTTATGAATAGGAGTAGAGGGGGCGAGAAAAGTGAGGACAGTGAATGTGGCCAGTTAGATGTAGGGAAGAGAGAGTAGGATTGCAAATATACATTTTTCCTACATCTCTGTTTCCCCTAGGGCCTGATGAGACCTCATAAAAAATGAACTTGTTGGAGAAGTACACATATTAGACGGCTGAGTCCCAGGTGTGAGGGTGTATTGACTCATTCCTGATTGAGAGGGTTGGCAGTATTTTGTAGTCCAGTAAGAATCATAATATACTTGCCTCCTCTTGTTTACTAAATGAAATCATTTAGGTGAAACTGCTTTATGAGTTATAAATTACAGCACAAAACAACTTTATGAGATGAGTTTATTGATATTAATTATTATTATAAGAGAGTGCAGGCCAGACTAAGGGACCTCCTGGGTGCACAAACTTCATGCACTGGGCCTCTAGTATACTTATAAAAATTTAGATATAACCAAAGGTATAATAAAGGAAATAAAATTACACAGAATCCTGCCCCCCTCCCTTCCCAGAAATAATAATTGGCAATATTTTGGTGGATAATCCCCCAGACCTTTTTGGTATCTGTGTATCATTTTAAAAATATATATTTTATTGATTTTTACAGAGAGGAAGAGAGAAGGATAGAGAGTTAGAAACATAGATGAGAGAGAATCACCGATCAGCTGCCTCTTGCACACCCCCTACTGGGGATGTATTTGCAACCAAGATACATGCCCTTGACCAGAATTGAACCCGGGACCTTTCAGTCAGCAGGCCAATGCTCTATCCATTGAGCCAAACCAGTTTTGGCCTGTGTATCAGTTTAAAAAAGTAAAAATAGAATATTTAGTTTGTCATTCATTCTTTAATTTGTCTATGATTATTTATATATTGGTAGATAGAATATGAATAAGACCCATGTCCTTTTTTCTTATAGTTTATACTTTCCTGGGGCAAAACAGACAAATACACAGACAAATAAGACCATGCAATGCATGCTGTAATGGGGAGGTGACAGGTGCTTTGCAGGAGCTTATCTGCTGGGTTTAGGGGTCAGGAGAGGCTCCCTGGAGGAAGGGGTATTTACGTTGAGACCGGAAAGGTGACTAGAATTACCCCAAGAGGAGTGGATGGTGTGGTGTACCACCCAGGTACCTCCTTAAGGATCAGAACACTCATTCCCCTGCTGACAGCGTTGCCTTTTAGTGATTTTCTGCTGAGGTCCTCCCCTAGGGATCACCCTGGCTGAAGGAAGCTGCCGTGCTCAAGATTATCTCTGTCTCTCTGGGCCCATGACCGAAGGGCCGTCTCAGCTCCAGAGCTCCTCAGAGGGTCAGCAGAGTCTGCCGTTGCACCTGCACTGCAGTTCAATTTTTCCTTCCTCTCAATCTTCTTCTCTTCCTCTTCTAAGATATTCCCAAGAGCACCGGCCACTAAAAATCCCGCACACAGATAAACCCTCCCCTCAGCACAGACAAAGAATGGTAGCTATGGGGAATGTGGGGAGGGTGTTACACAAAGATGGGGCAGTAGCATGCCTAAGACCTAGAGGCACTGGAGGAGTTAAATGTGTGTGTGTGGTTTTTTTTTGTTTGTTTGTTTGTTTTTTAACAAAGTCTGCAAAGTAGTGGGTGAAGTCAGTAGAGTCTTCTGGTTTCAAAGAGGAAGTCAAGCTCTTGTCATCTACATCAAAGCAATGGGGAGATGGACTCTATCCCCAGGCCAATGGGAAGCCCTGGAAGACTCTAAGTCACAAGAGAGACATGATCTGATTTTCTAATTTGTGTTTTAGAAAGACCGTTTTGGCAGCAATGTGGCACTGTTGATGAAAACTCTCCTTATTATTGACCATTGTGCTTTTAATATTAGAATACTGGAGTGACTCGTGACCTCCTTCTGCACTCTGCGTCTTCACAGAATGAAGGGCAAACCCTGTCTCCCCCGGATGAGTCATGTAATGAACACCAGTTCTGTAGCAGTGTGGTGGAACCTTTACAACTCTGAGGGATTCAGTCACAGTTGTTGAACTTTTAAAAAAACATAATCCACACAGTTTAAATATCTATTGAACACCAACTACATGCCAGAATGTACCATGCTTTGCTGTGTTGGGTCAAAGACAAAAGCTCCAAGAGGGAGACCATGACTGTCTTGTTCATTGTTCTACCATAAAAGTACTTGGCAAAAAGTTAGTGCTGAATAAGTGAATAAATGGAATATGGACTTTTAGAGACCTGCGCAAATTACTTAGCCCTCATAAGCACGTATAATCTTAGCCTCCACTATTCAAGGTTGTGGTGAGGGGGGAAAATAAGTTAATGTAGATAAAACACCCCCTCCAAAGCTTAAAATATAGAAAAAATTGTATTTATTCAAAGATTGTTTACAATTCTCAGTGTTGGAGAAGTAAACTAATCCTTAAGTTATTCCAACCAAACTTCTCTCTTGTCCTCTTTATCTTGTAAAATTGCTTCAGAAGAAACATGAGATTTGTGAACCAGATTAAAAGATTCATTCACTCATTAATTTATTCAACAGATTTTTTTTAAGGACATCCAAATGACCAGGCCTGGGCAATAGCAGTGAACAGAACATAGGTAGCCCCTGTTCTCATGGAGCGAATCATCTGGAAGGGAGACGAAAAACAGAAAATTTCACAAATTATAACCAACAGAGTCTGTTGTTAGAATAACAGAGAAGATGATGTAATAATAGAAAGGCAAGTCCTCTCTGAAGAAGGGATCTTAAATCTGGGAACTAAGAGTGGAGCTGCCACCATCATTAGCTGAAATGGTTCGGTCAGCTTGTATGTTAAACTTCTACAAATTATTCAGTTTGATTAAGAATAGGAGATAAAGAATCGCAGGCCGCAGGAAGATCCTGTGTGAAGACCCTGGGTAGGAAAAAGCCTGCCCACCTGGAAGCACGGAGAGAGGGTCGGGGAGGCAGGGCAGAGGGAGGAGAAGCTGGAAAAGAGGCAGAGGCAGATCTTGAAGGTCTCCCTTTTTCCAGATGAAAGGATGACAGATAGCCCTGAATTCTGACTGCTCTCTGGATGTAGCCGAGCAGTCCACTCTGCTTATAAAGTAGGACAGCAGGTATGCTGCAGTCTGAGCGGTCACATCTCAGGCTTGGAGAAAGCTGATTATATTTTATCCTTCTGGGCATCATGATAAATGAAAAAGCATATTGCAAAGACACCTAGCAGTTTATTGAGTGCCTATATATTTGCAGAATTATATTACATGTATTTCTATCCCTAAAACAAAGTAGAACTATTAGAAAACCTTTTTTTCCCTCCTCTATTTACCCCCACACCCCCTTTTTTGGATGTGTTTCTTCCAGTGGAAACAGTCAATGGAAGCAGGAGAGAATTTAGAATAGAGCTGCGGTGGTGGTTTCCCAGGAGGCGTAGGAGGATTTTGGGTGTCACGGTGTTGGGGTGGTGGCTCACATACGGGACTTGCTCCAAGAGGCCTCCATTTCCCTCGCAGGGATCAGAACGACATGTGTGCTGGGATGCAGTGTTTAAACAGCAAGGTTGCGGCATTGCTACCTTCCAGGATGGTGAGGGCTTAATTAACATTTGAAAATGCTTTGAGATCTTTGGATAAAAGTGTTCTGGAAGCATGAAGTGTTATTATCTTTGGAGTGATATAGGTCATGTGACACAGGAAGTGGCTTTGAAGGAAAGGGAAACCTTTCATCAGGCAAACTCCTTGGGGTGGTTTGAGCCTGTCCTGAGTGACTCAACATGCCTCTGTCATCTCTCCCCGGATCGTGAGCGAGAGCGCCCACAGCTCAGCAGCTGCCACCATCATTAGCTGAAATAATTCAGTCAGCTCGTACGTTAAACATTCTACAAATTATGCAAAATCCTAAAGCATTTAGCACAGTTATCCCTTTGTAAGCATTGAGTAATTATTAGTTGTGACTATTATTGCTGTTCTTATAAACATAGTTTTAAGGCTTCTGGACTTGATGTCTCTGACCTCAATGGCTTATCACTAATGGGTTCACTGTTCTTTAGTGATAAATGAATCTTACTTTCATTTTAAAGGGTTGGTTAACAGCAAAATAAATGTAAACTATTATTGTTGAGGTCCTAACGTGATAACTATAGGTAAGTGCTTGGGACCCTTCCTGGCAGGCACTGTTAGCTCAAAGGAGGGTCCTTCGCCCTCTCCTATCCTAGGTAGAGGTCGGGTTTCCCTAATTTCCCCTTTCTGATGGTTTCACCGGGTTGTCAGTGGATGGGATGTCAAAGAGAACTCTTCCCAGCAGCCCCACTTCGCCTCAGGACAATGGAGCAGAAAGATTTCATCCTGTTCCTTCCCTTAACTTTTGTCTTAGTAACACTTCCTGGGAATGTGATGGGACAGGGGAGGGGAGTGCAGAATGGGTATAGAGTTCTCTCGAGAAAGGTCTATTTTAAAGGAATATAGTATATATGTCAACCCAAATCTGCCCATGTGCATTTATGAACTCAATTTTGCTGGCTAGATGACTAGAGAATGCTGTTGTTGTTTGGAATATACACCTGCCTCAAATAGAGTCTTCTGAATAAAGAAAAGGTGTTTTGGAAAGTGGCACCTAGGAAGAGAGAGAGAAAGAGAGTAAGGAAAGTGTGTGTGTGTGTGTGTGTGTGAGAGAGAGAGAGAGAGAGAGAGAGAGAGAGAGAGAGAGAGAGAAAGGGACCACGGGAGGAGAGGGCCGCCCAGGGCATGCTGGGATAGGAAGGCTGCCTGAGGCATGCGAGGAAGGTTCCCAGGATGCTTGCCCCACCTGTGCGTGTGGAGGTCTCTCTCCCCCACCCCTGTGCCCCACCCCCACCCCGTCCCGCGCCCCCCAGGCGCAGACCCATAGTGCACTGGGGTCAAGTACCAAGCTGACCCAATTAAAAGCTCATTACACCAGCCCATCCCCATGAACTGGGGACCCACGTGCAAATATCTGAGCGCAGGAGCCTCCCTGCTTCCCAGCGCAGCCCCAGGGCCTGGAAGCGCCGGCCAGTTAAAGTGACCTCCCGGCAGTGACCACCAGGCACAGCCTCTCTCTGGGTTATTTCACATGCGAGTAAATTAGTTTTATCTGCGCTGAAACCTTTGAACAAAGAAGGCTCTCCGGCCATCACATGGACAGAATAACAAGGGATAAAAGAATGTGCAATTCACTTAATCAGGAACAAATAACGGAATCTCCTTTGGAAATGCAGTCTTTCCTGTGTGGCCAGCCTTTCATTTATCTTTTCCTGGGGAGGGTGGGGGGGGAAGAGAAAAGGGGGGGTTTGAAATTACCATTCTATAGGCAGCCTTTGGCACCGTTCTTCCCTTGCTTTTTATATAACTGTTGCCAATTTGGACAGAAGATCTCAAAACTTGTTAAGTATGAAGTTGGTAAATGACACTATTGTTTGGGAAGTGGGGGGTGGAGATGGGGTGGGAGCAGAGAGTTTATTGGGGGGAGAGGGGGGAGAGGAAAATGCACCCTAACCAGGCTCAAATTAACTGAAATGGATCAAAGTAAACAGACATCTAAAAGCTTTTGTAAGTTAAAAGTGGCTATCTGTTGCAGGTCTTGCCTCATTAACTGCTGATTGAAGCTCTGCTTGGCCCTCTGGGATACCTAACACCCCAGACCTATCACCAGATGAACCTCAGTCAGGCGCTTTTTGCCTTTCCCTGCGTTGGTGTGCACGGCTCCTTGACCTCAACCTTCTTAAAAATGTTTATCCTTCCTACCAGGCGAAGGGAGTAGGGGTTTGTCCTTGAGAACCTTGCTGGGAATTTCAGTTCTGGCCAATGAGAAATTCCCAGAGAAAAGAGACATGGAAGGCAGGGTTGTGGTGTCTCAGCGGCTCTGTATTCTGAAAGGTAGACTTGCTGCTCTGGTGTTTTAAATAAGATCTCTGCACAGGGACGTGCAGGGGAACGTGTCCATAGTTTGCTTTTCCCTTGGGTGTAGGCCTCGTTTGCATATGCGAATGGCCGGAGGTGCTGATGGTAGGCCATCTGCTCTAAGATACACATAGCTATTGGCTCCCATGGCCCCAGCCCTTCACCAGGCCACACTCTGCTGGGGCAGGGAGCTGAAACTGAGAGGGTTGTCTAGGGGAGGAAGAGAGAATAGTGGTGGGGTGAGGAGGGGGGGGAGGGGAGGGGCAGGGAGGAGCGGGCTCTTTGAGTAGGACCAGATAGGTCTCTGTGTAGAGTAATATTACAGCTCTTTCTCTCATAAACAAGCTGCATGCCTGCTTCTAAAGACCCATCTGGCATAGCTTTGAGAATGGCAATAATTACAAGCTGATGATGGACATGGAAAAAAAGCCCTGCTGAGCTAACTCATAAGGAAGTACAGGCCAGGACTGCAGGGAAATTACAGGCTGAAAACCTTTCTAGTTTAGGCCTTTTGGTGTTCTTAATCACAGACTTTAAATGTTGTAATAAACACTGTTGCATTTTATTGACCAACTCCCATGACAGGCAAATCTTTTTTCATTTTATTTTATTTTTACCATTTGCTCTTCGGCAAGCTGCTCCGCAGTGTCTGTCTGGGCCCTGCCAATGGCCTTTGAGCTCGAATCGCTTATAGGAAAATTAGGAAAACGGGGGTGCATGTTCATTTAGTTTATAGAAATTTGCAGAATTCTTTCTTAAATTGCGCTCTGTGTTCTCTGGTTCAGACAGACTCCTGGGCTCAGCACTTAACCTGCAGCTGTATGAGACAGGGTCTGGTTGGTTCAGTCGGGAAGACTGAAGAGGATAAAAGGACACACTTGGGAAAAGAATCTGCGATGCGGTACCATCAAGTGGTATTTATTAGGTAGAAACAAGTAAAAATCCAAGGTAAATACTCTGTTGTTAGATTAATGGAGCATTGACTTCTGGCCTTGTTTGTAGAGACGGTCCCATTGCGAGAATGAATTTGACATTGAAAGGATGGTCCTCCTCAAAGTGGAAAATATTAGGCTTCAAACCTAATATTTAGACCATTTAGGGGAGCAGATGCTTTTAGGAAACTTTCTTAGGAAGAAGAAGACAGAAACACTAGAAATTTTCTTTCCTCTGAAACATTATTACTCCCCAAATCTATAACTTCAATGTGATGGCAAAGTCATTCTTGAGTATAACACATTATCACTTGCTGTTATAATGAGATTCTGACACCTCATGTGGGTTTATTCTACTTCAACACATGTTATCAGTTTCCATGAAAAGGATTTGGTCTTCATTTTACACATTTTAAAAGTCGGAGGTTAAAAATGATGAACAATGCTTTGAATCGGAATTTGTGTGTGTGATCTAATTAACTTATCAAGTAGAGCCTTGGTCAAAAGATAACTTGATGGATTTTTAAGGCTGAGCACATAAAGTTTCATTGTTTTTAAAGCACTAGATACCATGCTTGTAAGTTATTTTCAAGTCCTTCCTGGCTTCCCGACAATTTCTCATTCCTATTCCTTAAAGACTTGTATTTTATTCTTTGTGTTTTGCACACAGTCTGGCTATCCCAGCTGGCTTATTTAGTTCTGTCCTTTTGCATTTGATTACTTGTTCAAGGACATAAAGTTTTGAGGCCTATGAAATGAAAGCAATGAAATGGTTTCGCAGTGGAAATTTACCAATATAAACTGTCTCCGGTCCTTTCATAAGCATTGCTTTACCTGGAGCCCCTTTGTCAATGAGGAATTATTTCTCTATATCTGTCTCTCTTCCTGTACAGGCTGGAATTGTTCCTAACAAAAGAAGCATGAATTGGTGGAAACTATATATTAAACGCAAGACTATTTGTCTAGTTTTCATTAGGTCGCTGAGTGAAAAGCCTCCGTTCCTCCCTTTTCCCAAGGTACTCAGATATCCACGAGGTCCCCTCATCTCACACTGTGGTTTCTCTCCCTAGGTACAATCCGGCTTTCAAGAATTCAGCACTTGCTGGCCTTTAGAGAACTGTCAGCAATGACAGCAACCAGGGACGCTGACATGTCTTATTGTTTACAAAGGATGAGCACAACACAGCCTCTTGGATGAGCAGATAAACCCTGCAATGTCTCTCCCCCGATCCTGGCCTCTCTGCACCCGCGCTGCCTTTTGGTGGCCAGCTGAAGACCCGAGGATCAAAACTTGATCTAAATATGGGCAAGTCAGGAAACACAGCAGCAAAGATAAACTGGGGTTGCCCGAGGTTGCTTTGTAAACAGTGAAAATAGAAAGAGAAACAATATCTCAGTCTCTGATCCCTTATAGGCATACAGCTTTCCTATGTCCTTAAGTTTAATGAAAACAGTCCTAGAATAGCATCGCAGTAAGCTCATGGGCTTCTATCCTGGTCTTGAATATTTATTTAATCCCTCATTCTCACTTTAGCATTTCTTCTCTCCTTTGGAAGGACCAGCCAATGTTGTAGTTAAATCAAATCCAATTTTAAAAAAAATTCTGAACATACTGTTTTCTATTTAGGGAATCCTGTTTGGAAATAAAAGAGAAAAAACCACCACGATTTCCCTCACTCCTACTTGGTATAGAGGAACGTTCTTATCAGGAAGGGCACCCCAGGAAGTTGAAACGCCTTCCCTCTTGCTTGCTTTCTGCATTGAACAGGTGGGGGAAGGAAGGAAAGTTTTGTGTGTTTACATTGCACTGGGGGCAGGGCTTTTGTTAAGGGATATATATCATAACTCCACCAACCGCCTGGAGCTTAGAGGTGTTGTCTTCCTTACCTTTAGAAACTGATTGGGGCCATGTTATTGTCTTCCGAGGGTTCCAGGCTGTTACCAGAAATGAGTTCTTCCAAGGTACTTGGACTAAAGAATCTTGAAATAGGCTTTTTCTAGCCCATTTCCTCTTTTCCTGCAGAAGTGCCATTGCCTAAAGTTGTGCTACCGTTGATAGAGCAAAGCGCTTTCCTTAAAATGAGTAATGTAAAGGCCACATCAGTTACAGACACTGTAGCCAGGTGTTCCCAGGCACAGAAAGGGATTCGACCCCGATTACGAGGCACGCTCTTTTTGATCTCTGCTTATGATCTGCTCAACCCGCTCTGAACGGTTTTCCTAGGGCAGTGGTCGGCAAACTCATTAGTCAATAGAGCCAAACATCAACAGTACAATGATTGAAATTTCTTTTGAGAGCCAACTTTTTAAAACTTAACTATATAGGCAGGTACATTGTTATTAACTTAATTAGGGTACTCCTAAGCTGGCCTTTGCTAAAAACTCAAGAGGCCAAAGAGCCGCAGGTGGCTCAAGAGCCGCAGTTTGCCGACCACTGTCTTAGGGTATATGCCTAAGTTTTACCAAAGTGTCTGTTCATAGAATTGCTGTCATTATTAGAAATCACTGCATCATAGCTAGTGAATCTCAGAACTTAAGTGCAAGTGGCCTTCCCCTTTTCACAGAGGATGAAACTGAAGTGCTGGTGGCTGTGGAATACAGTCTGAGTGATGTCATGAAGCCAGAGCTATGTGCCTCCAGGTAAGTTTTCAACTTTGCTTCTTTCTCCTGGGAGCTCCGCCTGGAGGAGGAGGCTCAGTTCCAACTGGGGCACCGAGGAGGGAAAGAAGGCCCAGTGGCTGACAGCGATGAGCAGTGGGATGTAAAACAGCCAGCTCATAGCAATTTGGAATCAGTAGTCCCATCTGAAACCACTTGGGACCATGGAGCTATGGGGCTTGTTGTGCCGAGATTCCCCGATCCCCAAGGACCACCGGGGAACCAAATCCGATGCAATTAGCAAGAGAGTCTCTTCCATGCTAGCATGGGCTCTGTCCCACTCATGCCGACCGCATGGCGGACAAGAGAGCAAATGTAACATCTCAATGGGTTTTTATATAGGGGGTGATGTGACCCTGATTGGTTGGGTGAGGGCTAGGGTCCGGCCACAAAATGGAGGATAGTTCTGCCCTGCCCCACAAGGAGGCAGGGTTCTAGCCTCGCCCTCTCAGGCTAGGGATCGATACAAAGGAAAGAGTATTTACTCCAGGTCTGCGTTTGAACCTAAGGAGGGATCCAATCCTGCCGAGTCTGCGGGTGGCTGTCTCTCTGTTCCTCCTTGAAGTGCTGGGGGCCATTTCCTTCCTCCTAAACAAGCTAAATGCATTTTAGTGATTTGATATGAACTCCTCTTGAAATATATTTATTTAGACTCACTTGTAGAGGTGACACACATACATTCCCTTCTATGTGCAGAGAACAACTTTCTCACAAAATTAATTAATTCGTTATCCCATTGATTATCATTTTAGGGATCAATATGCATGGGTATCAGGTACAGAGTAGACGTCTGTGCTCATCCAGGATGCCCTCTGTAGAGGTCTCCTTGCACAGATGGAACAACCAGTGCTACTTGTAGAAAAATAAGAATGCTGCTAGTGATCAGCAGAAGGATGACTTCATGGTAAGTTGAGGGCCAGAAATTGATATGCCACCCAAGGAAGGTAGTATTGTGTTTCTACTCTGTTTTTTCCCCTCAAATTCAGATACATGGGCTTCTTATTGCTTCTTCTCTGTTCTGGCTGGGGCATTCAGATATCTATTCAGTTCCAGGTGTTTGTTTGTTTGTGTCTTTCTTTCTCAGGTAAGCTCACTGGCCTGCCTCCTCTGTGGCACAGCTCAGGCCTCTATCGGCAGAGATAGGAGACCACGCGATCTGCTGGCATGCACAAGGGAGATAAAAGCATTTAAAAAAAATGTCTTCCTGCACACAGGCCTGCTTTATAATAAACCAGAGCAGCGCAGGAATTAGGATGTTGTTGAAATGCCAGAGTGCCTCTGCCCTTTTATTATATCCAGGGTGATGAGGTCATGGCTTACTGTTTAGCTTATATGGTGCAATTAAGAGATTCATTTCTCAACGTGATTCATCTGAGGAAGAGTTGACTCGAAAGTTTTAGGAGAGAGGTAGGACTCGTGTGAGAAGATGCTGGAAAATTAGGGTTTTCTTTTGGAAGTTTGAGTTCATTTTTTTCATTCTTGGTGAGAGCGAGCCCTGCAACAAGCCCGTCTCAGATTTCCAAGTCACATGGGGGTTTGATTACTTAATGCCAATAAGGCTAAGGAGATGGCTTTCTTCTTGGCTGTTTTCCCTCTTTGGAATGATGGCAAAAATGTGAACTAAATATTTGTTTTATGAAGACATCATTAGCCGAGACTGGTTTGGCTCAGTGGATAGAGCGTCAGCCTGTGGACTGAAAGGTCCCAGGTTCGATTCCGGTCAAGGGCATGTACCTTGGTTGCAGGCACATCCCCAGCGGGGGTGTGTGCAAGAGGCAGCTGATCGATGATTCTCTCTCATTGATGTTTCTAACTCTCTATCCCTCTCTCTTCCTCTCTGTAAAAAATCAATAAAATATATTTTTTTAAAAAAGATTTATTAGGTCTCTGCCTGTAGAGATATTTAAATGAAACAGTATCTCAGATGTGTACACACACGCACACACACACACACACACACACACACACATATATATATATATATATATATATATATATATATACATATACATATATAACATATATAAAGATATAGATGTTATAGATAAGATATAACTTTTTAGTGTGATGTTTACCTATGGAGCCTTGATTGAATCCTTTTAAATGCAGGTGTAAGTCCCTACCGCTGAAGAAGAGGTGGTCTTTCCATTTGGTCAGGGGAGCCATTCTGCAGCTCTCACACTCTCCACAAGGAAGGGAGAACACAACATGTTGAGAAGCAACGGACGTGACCATCTTTATTCTCTTTATGAAAGACTAATCCACAGGCCTCAGTTTGGGTGGCATTTATGGAGGTTTCTTCACACCCTCCAAGACTTCTCTGATTGTGATTCTCAGCTTGGTCTTTCATCCATGATTCAGTTTTCAGTGAAAATTCATTATTTTTGTGCTGGTCAATTGAGTATAAGAAACATTTATGAAATGCCCATTTTATTTAAGGCACTATGCTTGGCACCCAGGGCCACCTGGAGATTCATTATTGTCTGGGAGGAGGTGATTATATAATAATGAACACAAGTCCGATTGGGACAGACATTGCAA
This sequence comes from Vespertilio murinus, assembly GCA_963924515.1. Taxonomy (NCBI): domain Eukaryota; kingdom Metazoa; phylum Chordata; class Mammalia; order Chiroptera; family Vespertilionidae; genus Vespertilio; species Vespertilio murinus. Next base: position 181,913,221 of record OZ004704.1, on the reverse strand, counting down.
CAAAGGGGTGAACAAAGTGTTATCTGTACCCTAAGGAGGGAGCAATTTTTTGTGCCTTAGAATCAGGTAAGGAAGGCATCCTAGAGGTGGTGACATGTGAATTAGTCTTTCGAGGACAAGCAGGGTTTGAATAGATGAAGTTAGAGGAAAAGCACAGAGTTCTAGAAGTGTGAAAACCATGCATGATCCAGGAGTGGAGATGAGCCTGCTCTGGGCAGAACACTGGCTATCTGTGAGAAGAAAATGGCAGGTAAGTTTTGAAATATAGAACAATTTCAATTTATGAGGGGCCTTGAATGCTATGCTGAGAAATTTGGACTTTATTCTAGAAGGAAACAAGAAGCTAGTAAAAGCTTTTGGACTGAGGGGTGCACCATGATTCTAACTCTACTCTGGAAAGGGAACGGTCAGAGATGTGAAATATGACTTGGGATGGAGAGAAAGTAAGTTGTGACAGCAGACCCATGGGGGGCTATTACAATAACCCAGGTATAGGATACTAGCACATGACATAGGACAGTGATGGTAGAAGCAGAAGTAAGAATAAGCCAAGACACATTCCGCATCTGGAATTGAATGTGGTGGGATACACAAACAAATGAAGTTTAGGAGAAGAAGATTTGTGGGAGAAGACAGTGAATGCTGAAATCGATATTTTTTTTAATACACTTTGGTGACATACCATTTCTTTATTTTTTGAAGAGCAAGTTTGTGACATCATTAGACATATACCCTATTTAAGCTTTTGATTTAGGATCTTGACATTTCCTGACTCCTCAAAGGAGGAAAAGAAAAGGAATATTTGCTTCCCATCCCTCCTGAATCCATTCTCCTTTTACCCTAATCTTGAAGAGCATGCTGTGCCTTCCTCGGGACAGACTCTTTGACTCAGCTCCCCTTCCTCTGGCCCCCCTCTGGAGGATGAGGCGATGTGAAATCCTTACTAATGCTGCTAGGATTCTCAGAGTTGGGCAGACCTGGCTTTTCTGAGGCCAGAACTGGAGCCAACCTGGATTCTTGGATCGAGTGTCTCCTGCCGGTTAGGAAGCTGCCAGACGCCGTCCTGGTGGGTGGAAACGGACACCAGGCCCCCGAGGAAGCGGTGGCTGCACACAGGCGTCGCTCTGCTGCTCCCTCTCCTCGGCGAGGAGGGGAACGGTGGGCTTTCCTCTGCATTTTTCTAGTTCCCTTAACATGAGGGAACCGAGCACCTTGGCTTTCGGTGCTTGGAGAGTGAGCACCCAGCCAGAGGGGTTCCCGTCTGTGGACGGTTGTTACTGTCTTTCTGCACCCCCCTTCCCATGCTGCACAGTTCACCCCACCTCTGGAGCTGGGGTGCACTGTGTTCGAGTCATGGAGGAGAGCTCCGAGTTCAGAACGATGCAAGGCTTCCAGACGGACACCCCAAAGTGGGAGGGAGACTATCCACTGAGCTTCCTTTATGCCAGCAAAGTCGTTTCTAACTCATTTCTTTATTAGATCTGCATAGCGCATACCTAATGGCCATCCCTCTTGTAAGGTGGTGAGAAGGGTTACCACGCTTCCAAACACCTCCTTTTCATCTGATAAAGCCATTCCGAAGTTTGCAGTGTGAATGAGGTCTGCAGTTAGAATTTCCCCAAGTCAAATCTTTAAAAACCCCGGGCCATAGATTCAGCCCTGCGTCTCTGGGAGACAGTGTGTGACCTGTCTGACTAGGCGGGGCGTTTAGGGGCCCCGCGTGCTTTCTATCGGCATTAGCGGTCCATCCGGGCCATGTGGGGTCTCATTTCCCACGCAAGGAAACGGAGAACATCAGGCTTCCTTTCTCCCCCGCTGCAATTGGTGGCACAAAATCGCTCCTCCAATTTAGTTTCCTTTGACGGTTGCAGCAAGAATGGCCAAGAAAAAGCACATCGTTAAAGAGGATTTAAATATGAGCCTTCTTGCTGATGGCACCTCAAATGCATGTACTAAGCGCCTCCCATATTCCCAGCCTATTGCCGGGTGCTGTGTGGAGCAGAAAGAAGCAGCAGGGAGGAGCTCCTGCTTCTGAGGGAGGGAGGGAGAAAGGGCTGGAGCTGAGGAAGGTGAGAGCTGTTTGTCATAATCTCACTCAGGGCTCTGCTACCTATTATTATTATTATTGCTTATAATATTATAAACTGTAGTAGATATGTCTCCTTCCCCCCTCATTGACCTCCCCCCAGCCTCCCCTACCCCTCGGCACATGCCACCCCCTCGCTCCCCCCAGTATCTGTGTCCATTGGTTATCCTTATATGCATGCATACAAGTCCTTTGGTTGATCTCTTACCACCCACCCCCTCCAATGCTTAAAGCTCAAGTCTGAGGGAACTGTTTGAAGGAAAACACGCAGTCAGCCCCCCTCCCACGTTAGACGTGGAGGTAACGGGAGAGGATGGAGACAGGGAGGGAGGCAGAATGATTCCTTTGCAGCCAACTGGCCTTAATCCGCACAGTAGTGGTGATGCAAAGGGCAGCTCGTTATTATGTCTTATGTCCGTTTATAAGCCTCTTTGACTGCAAATTCCTCCTCTCTTTGGCCTTTCCTAACTTGCCACGGTCTTAGCCCCTCCAAAGGCTGCAGGTAAGCGCTGGGCCGGGCCCTCGAAGAGGCTGATGTTCTCCAGACACATCCAGAGGCACTTGTAAGCCGAGAGCCGAATCCTCCGTCAGACACATTTTCCCTGTCAACTCATGCCCGCCCCACCTCGCCGACACCGATAGTCCTGGGAGCCTGTTCCGATGCCAACCCGTATTGAACTCCTAGATGTGAGCACACGCTCTTGAAGGGCAGCTCGGGCTAAAACTTGACCTTTCAGGGCTCGGGGAGGTGGGAAGGGGAGTGGAGGATTGCTGGGGAGAGAGAGAGATTTCCTGGTTATTGCTCCAGGGAGTCTGTTTACTCGCCTTCAAGGGTCACAGCCATCTGAATGGGCGTCTCTGGCTCTGCTCTTGGATTTGGTTTCAGAGGACCCAGCCCTGTGGAATTCCGTCTCTCCCCCCAACCCCCCACCCCACCCCCGCCTCCAACCCCCTCTTTCCCCCTCTCAGCCCTCCGCTCCCTCAGCTAGGTACATGGCTGAGCCTTCCCCAGGAGCACAGCCATTGAAAAGGCGGTCTTAAGTGGAGTTTACTGTTGTTGTATAAACCTTCATTTAAAATGGACTATAAAATGTTTCTGAACCTGCCAAACGCGCATTAAAATATTTTGCTCCATTTCTGCCTATGTGCAACATTTGGTTTCTAAAGGGCTTTAATCAAGTAATCTTCAAGTAGGAAGTTATTCATCTTTATTGCCAGTCGGTTCTCAGTGGTGGTCGTGGCAACAATCTTTTTATTGCTTCTGTGTTTAGTTGTTCTTTGACTTGATAGAAGTCAGCTGCAGTTCAATGAGCTCACTATTTGTGCAACTTAATTGCTTGCTTCCTTCAATACATACTCAATTTTTCCTTTTATGAGCAGGGCTGTTGGAAAAATTAAGCTTAAGGATATAGCCATCCACTGTTAATTAACCTCCTTCCCAAACACATTAGGAAAATGGGTCACATAACTGCTGAGTGCTAAGTGCGCTGTTCCTAAGGTCCTCCTCAGCCGAGAAGCGGATCCCGTATGAAGTGAACCAATGTTGGCCGCTCGGAGCATTTTCTGGAAGCAGTGATGACATAAGGATAATGCTCTGTAACATAGCCTTCCTGCCGCACCATCTCCTTGAAGTTGAATATGTTGTTTGACTTTGTCTGGCTCTGCCATGAGTTTGTGTCGCGTGATATCAACATGAAAAGAAATAAAACGTGGTGGCTGTGGCTTTTTCTTCTTTCTCCTCCTCCTCCTTCTCTTGCTTTCTAGGTTTTTGCCTATTTGTAAAGGGGGGGATCCTAAATGTGACCGCTGTTCTTGTTTTGACTCGCAATTCCTAGAATCATCTGAATATTGTGAGGATGTATAAATGTTTATGATGGGTATAAAAATATGTTCAGCCGAGACTGGTTTGGCTCAGTGGTAGAGCGTCGGTCTGCGGACTGAAAGGTCCCGGGTTCGATTCCGGTCAAGGGCATGTACCTTGGTTGCGGGCACATCCCCGGTAGCGGGTGTGCAAGAGGCAGCTGGTCAATGTTTCTCTCTCATCGATGTTTCTAGCTCTCTATCTCTCTCCCTTCCTCTCTGTAAAATATCAATAAAATATATTTAAAAAGAATATGTTCAGTGAGATAATCTGTCAAAAGATATCAATCTAAAGCCCTTCCATGTCAGAGTTATAGTCAGATAGGAAATAACAGTGGTGAGGGGCTGATTGGGATTTTGGCAACTAGACAGAAATTATTTTGAAGTTATAGACTTAAAAAGGAAAAGGTGAGAGTTGCCTAAATTTGGTAGAAGGCAGAAAAAGGTCAGGTTTATGCTTTTAGAAAGAAGAAAGCAAATACAAACACAATTAAGATGGGATAATATGTCAGAGGGTGCCACAGGCTGGGAATCACATTTGTGATCTTTGTTATCCAGCAGGCTAGCCTTTGATTGGGAAGGAGCGGGGACCAAGGCAGAACCCTACCAGCTCCTCAAGTGAATCGCCAACTGATAAATACAGGAAGTTCTTTTCTTTAAAATCACTAACCAGTGTCCGTGGAAATTGTGTGTGTGTGTGTGTGTGTGTGTGTGTGTGTGTGTATTTACTTAGGTAGAGAATCTACGTTTCTAAAGTCATCTGCTCTGATAAAGTCATTACCAAGTACTGGCTGTTTCCATCCTTTCCCAAGGTTGCAGTGCCTCTCCACCTGGGTGTATTTCCTGCTCTGCAGTGACAGTCCCCGAGAAGCTTCTCACTTCTCCTCCCAGTCACGTCAGAATGCCAGTGACAGGGAACTGATGTTGAAATGGTAACCTTTGGGTATCTCAGTGTGCCTAGAGGGATAATGACCCGCTGCTTGTCTAGACTCCTGGGGATTGTTAGGAAACTTGATGAGCTAATGATTGTCGGGAGCCTTGAGGCAAAAATGTTTTCCCTCTGTGTTCCTAGGTCCCACAATAAAGCCTGCAAGAATGACCTCATTCATATTCATTAGTGGGGGGTTCTAAAGGTTATCCTGCCTTATCTTCTGCCTGGCTGAGGCCTACGATGCAAATGGCAAATTGCTGCCACTGGGAGAAGAGGTGAAGCATCCAGACTCTGGGAGGAAGGCCATTGCCTTTACCCGTGCCTGTAGGTGCGCTCGCTGGTGCTTGGCTCACAAATTCCAGGATGGAAAAGGGGCTTCTGGAACTTTTGGGTGGAGGGGAAGGTGCTGTGAATTAGAGTCAAGAGATTGCGTTAAAGCTTTATTCCTACCTAAACCATTATAATGGCAACTGTAATATCTTTTAAAAATAGATGATACTTGTCTAAGAAAGGGAAAAACAGAAGTCCACAATTGGTGGGCACAGAAAATAGAGAATTTTGGAACATTTGAGGCATTTGGTCTTGCTAGTTAAAAAAACAAACAAAAAAACATTCTCACACAAACTCCTGTTGCCAACCTGCATGAAGCAAATTTGCAAATACTAGGCTTAACTTTTTAAATATTACCTTTAAAATAGCCAGACCTTTGCCTCAGGAGACTATGTTGGGTCCTGTTAAGCCTCTGTAAATGGGTATCTTGCTCATCTCATAGATTCTTTTATTATTTCTTCAGGGTATCTCCCCGTGGCTCTTCTAGCAGTCGCTGATTGACTTTAATTAAGCAAATTCCAAAAAGGAGAGCTAGGAGCCATGGAGGTACAGCCTATCACCAGCAGGTGGCACTGTGGATACTACAGTGGGGAAGAAAGGGATTTAGAAGTCAAAGATGAAAGGGGAGAAACAGGGATAATGAGATAACTTAAGCTCCTCTGCAGACCTTTGGGAGGTTAACAGGGCATCTCCAAAAGCTATAAACCAGTTTCTGAAAGTGGAAGGCTGCCATGGATTGGCCTCATAAGAACATTTTCTCTGATTTTTAAAGTCTTCTCTTGAGCGGCATCAGTTGCTAGGTTTAAATTCCCTATGCCATGGGCCAGAGGTGAAAAACAAACTCAAAGGGATTTTTTTATAAATTGACATTTTCTCGCTGAAACCGGTTTGGCTCACTGGATAGAGCATCGGCCTGCGGACTGAAAGGTCCGGGTTCGATTCCGGTCAAGGGCATGTACCTTGGTTGCGGGCACATCCCCAGTAGGGGGTGTGCAAGAGGCAGCTGATTGATGATTCTCTCTCATCGATGTTTCTAACTCTCTATCCCTCTCTCTTCCTCTCTGTAAAAGAAATCAATAAAATATATTTTAAAAAAAAGAAATTGACATTTCCTCATACTCTAAAACTGCAGAGTGCAACATTGGAACTCAAACCTGGTGTGTTTATAATACAAAACTACATTTCACGCTCATAGTATAGTATCCACTAGGGAAACAGGTTAATTCGATTTATTTTGTTACATTAAAGAGGTAGTGAGGATATTTCCCTGACCTCTGGTCTCTGGCTTCTCGGTCATCTAGGACTCTCTTTCCTTTAAAAATGTATCTGAAAGAGATTTCTGTACATCACCGTTTAGAGGACACATTGTGTGGGGGTGAATTTGTGCTTCTTTGGGTGTTCGGGTTCTGCTGCCTTTAGGCAATCAAGGTGAATGAGGAGAGAGCATCAGTTATTTACTTAGAAGGGAGGCCTTCCTGGAACAGCGGGAATTCCCCACCCTCCCAGGGTTTTTTTGTGAGGGTTGGCACCTGAGTCCTTCTTCCTGAGAAATCAGAAGGGGACCCCTTTTGTGGCTTAGAGCAGGTCTTGGGGGGGAGGAAATGTAATTTCTCTCAGTAAACGGTTCCTAAGCTGTGGCTTCCCGGGAGCATGAACTCCCCTCCCTTAAGAACTTCTGCTCTCTGGGGCCAGTTTTTTGAAATATTTTTCCCTCTGCCTCCAGGGCTGGAAAACATGACTGTCCCAGCGGTGGTAGAACCCATCTTCCAGGGGAGAATAGGGAGTGGGGTGGGGGGACATGTGCACCTAGTCCAGAAACCAGTATTGGGTGGCTCATCGCATTCTAGCTGAGGGCAAGGAACCAGGAGTGGAGGTGGGAAGAGGAGCCACAAAGCTAGAGTTAGGGCACGGTGGCCGAAATCAGGGTCTTGGAGTGCCGGACAGGGACCGGGGGCCAGCTGCTGTGGCTCCAGCTCCCGCCCAAGCCCAGGCCCTTACACGTCCCAGTCTCGGTCTCGTGGGAGGGAGGATGCCCTGAGTGGTCTCTCCATGTGACTGGAAAGTCTGACCCACGGAGGGGACCTGGGAATGGAAACCAGTGTGCTGTATATTCAGAAGCAGGGATATTTCTGATTCACCAGGGCAGGCTCCTCTCTCATTTCTTGGCACGGATCGCCGCTCTCTCCTGAGCCCGCAGCCTGGGCAGTGCTTGAGCGGCAACGAGGAGCATAAGCTTCCTGTCACTTCCTCTTTGGCAGGTTGTGTCTGCAGACACTGGCTCCTCTACCCCATAATTACTTTTTCACATTTTTTAATATAGTAACACATGGTTGGGCTTGTGGTGGGGGAACCGAGTGATGCCTCCGGGCCATGAACACTATAAATAACTTCAGGGATCGTTTTGTATGGTCAGGGAAGGCAGCCGCTTCTTTCCGAAGAAATAGCTCCGAGCAAAGAAGCAGGTTTAGGGACGAATAGCGTTTCTTTTCAGGAGCCCCGTGGCCTTTTCTGTTTCTCTGCGGCATTGATGTGTCTTCCCATCCGCCGGCCCTACCCCTTTGTATCGTAGAGGGGTCATCGCAGCCATCTTGTCCTTGAGAGAAAAGTGCACCGTCTTGTTTATGAATGGGCAGCGCTGTCCAGCTCATCCTCCGGCCGTGAACCCCTCATGGGTGGCCGTGGGCAGGTGTGTGTGCTGATGAGGACCCGGAATTGTTGAAGGGACTATGGTAAGCAGCCCAACATCATTCCTCATGCTCTCCCAACATTGGAAAACTATCCAAGGCAGCCCGAACGTGGAGCTTCCTGGGAATAGAAATTTAGGACATTTGTTGCGGAGTTTGGTATTTACCATTCTTCATGGTCAAGAAGTTCTTCCTTTCATCTAACCTCCCAATGAGGCTTAAATTTCTGCTTTGTATTGAGTGGGGGTTGACCAAAGCTGATGAAGATGATCTCCAAATAACTGCCCTTTATAAATCCCAAGGGCCTGGTCTCTAAACTTCCACGTAATTAACACTGAGATAAGATAAACTCTATTTTCTCTTACACAGAAATCTAACAGAACATTTTTCTAGTAGAAATAGATGTAGCTGAAATATTCTTTAAAAAAAACACATTGTAGGTCTTGCTACACTCTGGGTGCTTTAACGTAGCTCATATTTGTACAAATTGGATTCTCACAATTTTCTGCTGAAGCAGAGCAAGTAGTTTGGATAAACTTTGCATATATATATATATATATATATATATATATATATATGTGTGTGTGTGTGTGTGTGTGTGTGTGTGTGTGTGTGTGTAATGTTTTTATATAATATATTTATAATACAGAAAGACAAACACATTAGCCCAGTAGAGGAGCTATAGAAATGACCACAACTGTCCCAGGCATTAAAGTGCTCTGTGCCACCCTTAGTGACATTAATTCACTGACATAAAACTGTATCTGGAGGCAAATGGGACTCACTTCCCCTGGGTCCTGCCCAGTCAGCCTGGGACCAGGGATTAAAACTCAATGCGAGGCAAGTCTGTGGGACTGGCCAAACTCTATCCCAGCGGAGGGGACCTGGGATACATTCCCAGGGGAAGCGCAAGGAAAACCCACATCCATAGTTGTTCATTGTCCTGGATCAATATTTGCTAACCAGGCACCTGGCCCGGTGCTCCAGGTTTGCCGTTAGACAAGCAAAGATGGACATGTGTCCTTGCAAAAGGAAACGTCATTCTATTTCTGCTGAAAAATGCATTCTTGTGGACCGTCAGAGGCCTTGACCTATAGGCCCCCTCCCCTGGCTGCCGTGTACACCTGTGCAGTGTGTGCATGTCGGAGGGGTCCACACAGAGATTGTGGCCGGTTGTCATCCTCAGTGAAGGATGCTGTTGGGTAACTTTGTTGTCAAGTCCCCTCTGGTGCTGAGGATCGGATGGACCACATGTTTCGACGTGGTGCGTCAACAGCCACCATATCTGTCCAAACATCAAATAGCAGAGTACTTTTCTCTCATGAGGTAACAATGCAGATGGGGTTGGGAGAGAGGGGGATTGGAGAAGCTCGTGTCATTTCCCGGACTCTGTCCTCTGGACCCCTACACAAGGTCCTGTCGGATTAAGTGGGCTGGCACCAGAACTTGCTGGCGAGGTCTTGTCAACCACACATGCCAAAAAGGACCTAAGACAAACAATCCCCTATTATAAGTTGGCCCCCGACAAACAATATTTACAGAAAATACTCGTACCTGCTCTCTGCCATGCTGCATTTTTTGAGATGATTACATGCTTCTGCGAGGCAATGGCATGTCGCCAAAGGCAGAGCTGGCCTGCTGGCGTTTCAATAGTGCTCATTATGAAGGAGAAGAAGTTTCTATTCCTACCGCTGGAAGGAAAAAGCCACTCACAGATAAAGTGTATGATATGATTACCCTTGCTTTAGATAACCACAAGTATTACTTCCGACACGATAAGGGATTGTTTTCTGTCTCCTTCATCCAGAGCCTGGCTCAGCCTTTTTTAAGAAGCAGCAGGGGCATTTGTGAAGGCCACTTGATCAGTTTGGAACCTGTGGGAGCACGGGGTTGCCATGCAGATAAAAATCAACACTGGTTTCAGCTACCAGAGCGGTTGCGGTGAGGGCGGGCGGGTGGGAGAGGGCCTGGAGGAGGTTTGGCAACGAGGGAGCAAAGGTCCTCGTGGCTCCGTGGAGTGGCTTAGAGGCCTTGTGAGTAGACACGGTGCATATCAGGTGTTAGGTGGTTCCTTTCGCTGTGCCACCCTCATTCAGTTTAAGCTCAGAGACCGAGCTAGAATGCTCAGCTCCTCAGAGGGCTATGTTAATGAGGCAGACTTGTTTTTAAATTGGCAGGGGAGTTCGCCCTCAATGCCCAATTTGCTGGAGGGGAGATGAACAGGGAAGGGAAGGTCTGATGAGAATTTAATGGGTTAAGTTGCAGAAAGGGAATTATGTCTGCTCCTGATGACTAGGGTGCTGTGCAAGAACCAGTATTGTTTTAGTTTTGCTAGGAAAACCAGACTCAAGGCTGAAACTCTAAGTCAAGGGATGTTGTAATTATAAAAAAGTAAGGCATGAGAGCTATTCCTTCCCCATATTTTGCAGGTGGCTAGCAAGTAGATTGTTCACTGCAACTTCTTAAAATCCAGAATAGAATCTGAGGATTCAAAATGGGTCCAAATGCTGGGATAGAGTTTATGGGTATGCATGTAAGTGTGTGTGCATGTGTGTATGTAGTCAACAAGAAATATTCCCACTTGAGTATGTTGGAGTTTTTTCTTCATCCAAAGAAGCACCTGAGAGATCAAAAGAGGCCAGATGTGTAGAACAGGCTTCTCAAAATGTCATGGGAAGGTGTTTGATGCTTTTTGCATCTTGAGACTGGTAACAGCAGGGACCAGTATAAGAAAAAAAAGGCCTACCCAGTGTGGCTCTGTGGTTGAGCATTGATCTATGAACCAGGAGGTTATGGTTCCATTCCTGGTTGGGCACATGCCTGGGTTGCAGGCTCAGTCCCCAGTAGGAAGTGTGCAAGAGGCAGCCAATCAATAACTCTCTCTCATCATTGATGTTTCTTTCTCTCTCCCTTCTCTGATAACAATATCCTCCTATCTAGTAAAAGAGTAATATGCAAATTGACCATCACTCCAACATACAAGATGGCTGCCCCCATGTGGTCAAAGATGGCTGCCCCTATGTGGACACAAGATGGCTGCCACAACATGGCCAACAGGGGAGGGCAGTTGGAAGGGACCAGGCCTGCAAGGGAGGGCAGTTGGGGGTGATCAAGCCTGCAGGGTAGGTAAGTTAGGGGTGACCAGGATGGCAGAGGAGGGAAGTTGGGGGCAACTGGGTCTGCAGGGAGGGCAATTGGGGGGGACCAGGCCTGCAGGGGAGGGAAGTTAGTGGTGACCAGGCGTACAGGAGAGGGCAGTTAGAGGTGACCAGGCCTGCAGGGGAGGGCAGCTAGGGGCAAATAGGCTGACAGGGGAGCAGTTAGGCATCAATCAGGCTGGCAGGGAAGTGGTTAGGGGGTGATCAGGCTGGTAGACAGAAGTGGTTAGGGTCAATCAGGAAAGCAGGTAGGCAACCATTTGGGAGCCAGCAGTCCTAGATTGTGAGAGGGATGTCTGACTGCCCATTTAGGCCCGATCCTACCTGGATCGGGCCTAAACAGGCAGTTGGAAATCCCTTTAGGGCTCCCAGATTGGAGAATGTGCAGGCTGGGCTGAGGGATACCCCCCACCCCCAACACAAATTTCATGCACCAGGCCTCTAATATATATAAAAGAACAAGGGATTTAATTTCTCCAACTTTCCCCCTCCTGTTCCTATGGTTGCTGATTCTACACCCTGTGAAATTACATTTTTCTGATCTCATGGTGCTGCCATTGATAGACCAGGGTGGAGATGGGTCAGGGGGATTTTGACTATGTGAGCACATGTCATGGTTCAGTTTTAATAATAGGAATGATACACAGACAGTAGTTCTCCCAAAGGACAAAACTCTGTTTTGAATGGTAGTGGTAATCCCCCTTAACTTGCTCTCTTCAATTTTTTTGTCCTTCATGACAGATGCAATTAAGTTTGGGAACTTCCCTCTTTGCTTAATAGGGATGTGATTACCCCACTTTTGGCAAAGTGCTTAGGGTGATCTTGATGGGAAGCTATTTAAGGGCTAGGTATTAGAGTTCAACCTTTAAAAAATTAAAATATCCCCAAGTGAACTTTATTTCCTTACAGTGCTGAGTATAGGAATTGCCAGTGGCAGAAATATGGACTCAGAAGATTGTGGGTACTGGTCATAGCTCTTGGGACAGTTTGCAGAATCTCCAACCAGGGGAGTGGGCAACAGAGCTGTTATGTACCTTTTATTGTTAGCCCTCTCTCTGGTGCCTGTATCCCTGGATTACATTGGAGACGGCTCCCCCAGCACCCTGACTAGCAGTCACAGGCTGAGTTTCTTGAGGGCTTTGTACTAGGGAGACCTTCCCACCTTAGTGAATCTGGGTATTGAGAAGCCTCTGATCTGTCTGACTCTCTCCCTGCCATTACAAACTAGGTGGAACCCCACAGCACTAGTCTTAGCAGGCAGCTCTCAAATTCTTTATGTCTTTTATTTCATCTGTCTATTTAATATATATATATATATATATATATATATATATATATATATATATATTATTGATTTTTTTACAGAGAGGAAGAGAGAGGGATAGAGAGTTAGAAACATCGATGAGAGAGAGAATCATCGATCAGCTGCCTCTTGCACACCCCCTACTGGGGATGTGCCTGCAACCAATGTACATGCCCTTGACCAGAATCGAACCTGGGACCTTTCAGTCCACAGGCCTACGCTCTATCCACTGAGCCAAACCGGTTTGGGCTCATCTGTCTATTTTTAAAAAGGGTCTGGGCGGACATCTTCCTTGTCACTTTCCATTCTTCATTTAAACTGCAGCTCCTGGAGTGCTCCCCATGCAGGAGGAGGGTTTTCAGGATGAGGACTCTCAGGAAGGGTTCGAGAGCTCACCCTGCCCCGCGGTTATGGCAGATCTGCTGTTGCCGTGGCTGCTTTCTTTTCAAAGGACCGCAGGTCACATGATGACTTCCAGGCCCAGATGGGGAGATGATGTGGATAAAAGTATTTAGCAAGAGATCAAAAACTGGGCTGCACTTCTAAATGGCTTGCCTTTTAGAAGAAGCACATTAGCCTCTCACCCAGATGCGGCTGTGGGTAACTGTCAATACGGCGCACAGGTGGCACGGGTATCTGGCCATTTACTGCCTGATGCCTCGGCAACCGCTGCCAGCCCCTCAGAAATAGGAAATGACTAATGATGTGATGGAAATTATGAACCAGGATTAATAAAACTTGAAAAGGAACAGTCTTCAGTGTTTGATCCTCCTTAGAGGAAGTTAAGTCTGAGTCCTAGATTCTTTTCCCTGAGGTGTTCTTCTGATTTCTTGTGATTGCGCGGCTGTCGTGGGAGTCTAGGCTGGAGCTGGGAACCGGGAACCAGATGGTGCGGGAAGCGCAGCCTGCTCCCCATCCCTGAAGGTCCAGGCACACGCTCGGCTCTGTAGTCCATCTGTGAAGAGCTCTGTTGATGGAGCCACAGGCACGGAACAGAGATTTTCATTTTTTGAAGGACTGAAGTTTTGTGCCTGGCCATGAAGAACATTCTGGAAAGACTCCATTTGCTACCTGAGTGATTGTTCTACTTCCCCATTAAAGACAGAGTGGGAGTCTGACTAGGTTTCAGGGAGTTGACATATTTCTTTTTTAAAAAAATATATTTTATTGATATTTCACAGAGAGGAAGGGAGAAGGATAGAGAGCTAGAAACATCAATGACAGAGGATCATCAATCAGCTGCCTCTTGCACACCCCCTACCGGGGATGTGCCCGCAACCAAGGAACATGCCCTTGACCGGAATGAACCTGGGACCTTTCAGTCCGCAGGCCAACGCTCTATCCACTGAGCCAAACCGGTTTCGGCATATTTCTTTTTAATTTGGGAATCAAAATGTTTCCTTCCTTAAGCTCCGTGGTCATGCACTCTTTAACAAGACTATAGGCCGGTCTTTGATCTCTTCCTTCTTCCCTTAACGTTCTCGGGCACCTCTCTTCCACAGAGGAAAATGCTAAGTAGGTAAAGGGAGACAGGGACATTTTTTTTGTTTTGTTTTATAGATGATGAGGAAGGTTAAGCAGGTATGAGGTATACTGAAAATGCACACCAAAATAAAACAAAACCCCCAAACCAAAAAACAATGACTCCAAACCAAACTCAGTCCAGAGACCTCAACTCGAGGCCCCTTTTGGATTTGTGATCTCTGGGAATTCCCATCAAGCTCTGAGCCCAAAGGTGTCACTTGTATGAGGATGGGGCTTGCCCAGTTATCTGCTAAGGTCTCCTCCTGCTCTCATCCAGACACATCTGTGTGTGACGTTCTGGTCTGGGCCAGTCCCGATTCCATTATCTGAAAGTACTGCTGCTGAGGAGCGTCCTGGGCAGGTCTAGGGACAGGGTGAAACCCCGTCAGCGGTGAAGAACCACCCCCCCCCCAAAGTATTTCTAAGGCCTCTAAAGTAAAAATAGCTCTTCAATTTGTTCACTCAGGCCAACTGGGCCACAGGAGAATCAAGCTAAACCGGCCACCTGAAGTTTTTGGTGAATCAAAGCACCCTTAACTCTCAACTAGTTCAGGGTTGCCAGAAAGTCTCTGTGGCTTGGTGAGCTATGGGCATATGTGATGAGCTTGAGAAAATGTGTGTGTGTGTGTGTGTGTGTGTGTGTGTGTGTGTGAGTGTGTGTGTGTGTGGCCGCCCATGTACTTGAGAAATGAGAGAGAGAGACTTAGTAAGAAGATGGCTGTTCTGTAGCAAATTTACGTGAGAACTGGGAACTGAGGAATGAAGCTCAAAAGAGACTAGAGAGCATAAGATCTTGCTTTATCCACTCAGCACCTCCTTATGACCTGCTTAAGGCTTTATGAAATTCCTGCTGCTAATAACAATAGCTAACATTTATTGAGTACATACCAGGGGCCAGGAAATCCTATAATGAACTTCAACTCTCTGTGGCTCAGTTTTTCCATTTGTAAAATGGGGATATCATAGAACCTACCTCCTAGGGTTCTTATGAGGATCAAATGGGCTAATATGTATAAAAAGGCTTAGGTTTGTTAACAAAGATTAATGAACTGACGTAGGGAAAGTGTCAGAACGGAGCCTGGAACATAGTATATGCTCAGTAAGTGGTAGCTATTCTTATTCCCATTCTATGCATAGGGAAGTGGAAGCTTAGAGGGGGTAAGTAACTTCCCTGAATTCCACAGGTGGAGGGAGTTGAACTCAACTGCCTGATTCTGGAGACCGAGTGCTTGCTATTTGCATTTTGGACCTTCATCAGGAAGACTGTCCCCTATTGCTGGCCTTTGTCAGACTCATGCTAGTTGGATCCCCGAGGGCACTTGGAAAACAAGCTATTTCATGCCTTATTTTCCAGGCTTCCCTCTTGCTCCCTGAGGAGGGGGCCTGTGGGAGTCATCTCTCTCTCTGGGTCTGGGGTCCAGGTCTCAGAGAAAGGCTGTGTGTTTAAAATAAGTCCTCACGCTTCTTTTGGCTCTTGCCCCTAACTTCACATTCCTGTCAGTCGGCTTTGCACAATAATGAAAACAGTGTTTTTAAGAGGATTGAATCGATAGACAGCAGTTAAAATAAAGAGTATATTTTCCTCTTGCCTTGTTATCTTAGCTATTCCATTACAAAATAAGAAGGTGAAAAACTAGGTAGAACAGGAGTTGAGAGCCCAAACGCCAGTGAAAAGTACATCTCTGAATAAATGCTTTGATTTGTTCTCCATGGCTGAGTCTTCACATTAAAAAGGCAAACTGGGTCGATCTGTAAGAGTTTCTTCGAATTGAAGACCACTTTCCTGGTTCCTGGGAGAATGCTGGCCATGCGCCTAGGCCCTCCTACAATCAATTAAGCCAATGAAATTTGGGAAGAGAACCAGGGCAAATCTCTGAGCACCCCCATTCTGTCAGCTTCCAAATGGTGGAAAGGAGAATGGGGTCTGGGTGACTCTTCAGAATGGGAGTCCAGGACCCCCTCCAGGGCAGAAGGACCCTGCGTGAGGTTGAGCCAAGGCCATGGAGCATTGGGCAGTGGGGCAATTGCACTGTGTTCGGTCTCTCTCACTCCCTCCTCTCAACTCCCCAGAAGTCCTAAGAAATTTGACTCAGGGGAAGTAGGGGGAAATGAGCTCTGAAGGTAGCCTGGGAAGGGAAAAATGATGAGATAGAGAAAGGAGTGTAGATGGACAGTTTTTGCTAGATAGCCGGTCCTAGGCCCTGTCCTGTGCTGGACGCATGTGCATTTCTTCAAGGCCTGCTGGCAGGGCTGCCTCTGGTCTCCATGCCCAGAACTCTGATTCCCTCAGCAGCCCTGAATCCAGCTTGGGCACAACCAGCTGAGTCTTCTCTCTAGTTGGTGCTGAAGTCTTGAATGACTCTGGCTCTGTCCTCAGCGCCCTTCCATCCTGCCTGTGATTCTGGCCTCCGGCTCCAGCACTCAGCGAAAAGCCCAGCCGCCAGGGTCATGGCCCTTGTCCGCTGCTTTGCAGAGGTTTATCTACTTCCTGTGTGTATTGTCATCTCCAGGTTGGTACTGGAGGAGCCCACCAGGCCATCACAGCCACACAGTCACATTTCTTTCAAGAGAACAACTGTCATTTGTTTCCCAGTTGGTATTTCTGGAGATTTAGCGGGATAATCTTGGATGTACGTCAGCAAGCATGAGCAAGAATCATCTTAAGCCTTCCACAAGGCATACAAATAATTGGAGCCTCTTGGAAAAAAGTGTACATAGAATCCCTCTTTCTCCTTTTCCTTCCTCAGTTTCAGCTGTAGGGGTGTCGAGGGAGGGGAAGTTTCCTTTAGACTCAGCTACCTGCTCAAAGATGGGGTTCGCCTTTGGGGATAGTCTAGCCAAATTCCTCATCCTTAAAGAGAGCTTCGGCCCCACCCCCTTGCCACATGCAGATCCCGAGGTGTTAGCTGGGAAACATAGATGAGACTCTTCCCGACCTTCTGACTTGAGTTTGCCTCAGAGAGATGACTATTGGATTCCTGCCCCCATGTAGTTTTACAAAAGCAAATGACCTCCACAAGTAGCAGGCACCTCTTGTTCTTTCCTCCAAAAGGAGAGAGCACAGCTAGAGAGTCTCCTCTCCATAGTTTCTTTCTTTCCAGTACCACCAGTGTGTCAGGCCATCTATGGGGGGACAGGATGGGACTGGAGGGAAAACCTGTTATCTCCTACATCCCCAGCGTGAGGCTCCATGGTGCCCATGATGCTAATAGATCCCTCCTTGAGGAGGTCGGGCCAGAGAGGGGAGTGTGTAGGGCCAACTGGCTGGCCATATGTCCGTCTGATAGCTATGACATGCACTGACCACCAGGGGGCAGACGCTCAACGCAGGAACAGAAACCACAGGCATGGAAACATGGAAGGGACTGATGAATCTCAGAGGGAAAGGGGGAGAGAGAAGGGCAGGAAGAGATTAACTAAAGATTTTATATGCACACTAGAGGCCTGGTTCATGGATTCACAATCTGGGACCCCTTGGGGGATATCAGAGAGATGGTTTCAGCCCAATCCCCACAGGCCAGGCTGAGGGACCTCACCTGTGCATGAATCTGTGCACTAGGCTTCTAGTGTAAGATATAAAAGATCCAAATAAAAACTTTCAGAGGTGAAAACTATAATGTCTGAGATAGAAAATGCCCTGGATAGGATTAACAGAAGATTGGACGTCATAGAGTAAAAGATTAGTGAGCCTGAAGCTAAAAAGATCAAACTATCCAAAATGGAACACAAAGAGAAAAAAGATTAAAAAAGAAATGAACAGCCAAAATCGGTTTGGTTCAGTGGATAGAGCATCAGCCTGTGGACTGAAAGGTCCCAGGTTCGATTCTGGTCAAGGTCATGTTCCTTGGTTGTGGGCACATCCCCAGTAGGGGGTGTGCAAGAGGCAGCTGATCGATGATTCTCTCTCATCAATGTTTTTAACTCTCTATCCCTCTCTCTTCCTCTCTGTAAAAAAATCAATAAAATATGTAAAATCAATAGATAAATAAATAAATGAACAGAATGCCTGTTTGCTGTAGGGAGAACCTTGAGAAACCATGTATAGGTATAATTGTAGTTTCTGAAGTTGGGGGAAGAAAAAATGTAGACACATTTTTTAATTTGAATGAAAATTATAAACTCACAGATCCAATAATCTCAATAAACCTTAAGCACAAAAATCTTGGAAAAAGAAAAAACTACACCAAGGCATAGCAGAATTAAATTATGGACAATTTGTGATCAAGAGAAAATTGTAGAAATAAGAAATAAAGTATCAGAAGATAAAACAGTTAAAAGCAGTTGCTTATGGACAATGGGATTTGGGGATAAGGAGGGAGAAAGTAGAGAGTGCTGATATTCTTCACTATAAGTCTTTTAATACCATTAGGTTAGTTTTAAAAACATATATGCATATTATTTGAGAAAATACAAATCAAGAACAATAAACAAGCAAGCCAAAAAACTCTCAGTCATTGAAATTCTAATTAAAGAATCAAACTAAGAGGCCTGGTTCATCACCCAGGAGCTTCACTGCTACAGAATGTGGTATAAAGTGAAGTAGAGGTTTTCATGAGCTGTGCAAAGAGTGACCAGTCTGAGCTTCTCACTTCTACCTGTTCATGGACTTCTTCTAGCACTGTCACAATTAGTTTTCCTTTCTATTACCCCTCTACAGGAAACTGGGGGCCTAAAGAGGTGGGGAAGGGGCTGAATATGGCAATGGGGAGAGGTCTGAGGTCCTATCCTGGCAATGATTTCGGGACCATTATTTCTGAATAGAGGTTACAGAAGTAATTAGCAACAGAGTCATCATTCCAGTTTTCTTCATAACTATATATATATATTTATATATATATACATACATTTGCCTTCATACAGCCCATTTTCTAGAATGATCTTTCTGAAGTGAATCTGATCATGTCACTACCCTGCTTAAGACCTATTGTCTTTGGAACAGGTCTCTACTGGAGGGTCAGCCTGTTGCTCACCTAACAATTCCTTGTAGAGCTGACATCCAAGAGGAGTCCTAGATTTGAACACTACACATCCAAGAGGAATAGGGAGATCCATGATCGGATCATGGACATTGGGAAAAGGAGCCACACAGAAGGGATGATTGTGAGTTTCATTTTGGACTGTGGAGTCTGAAGAGCTATGGGACATAAGTCCCAGTGAATCACTCATGTGACAAACACTTAATGAGTGCCAAGTAAGTAGAGCCTCCATCTTTGAGATACATATAGGCTGAGGGGAAAGAAAGAAATGAACGATGAAAAATTACAATAGTTAAATAACTTTATATACTGTAGATAAAGCAGTCTGGGAGAACAGAAGGAGGACTGATTAACTGGGAATACAGAAAAGACTTTGATCTGGGCCTTGGAGAGTGACTACACATTTACCTGAGGGAAGAAAGAAGGAATAGAATTTCAGGGACAGGCAACAGAAAAAGTAAAGCAGGGAAGAGAAGGCATGATGTATTTGGGGAAAAGACATTCAGTGCTGTTGGAACATGGGCTAAAGGGGATAGAGTGCTAGATAAGATGAAGTCCTAGGTGGGGGCAGGTTATAGACAGTCCTTTATGTCAAGCAAAGGAATTTGGATTTCTTACTGCGGACAATAGAGAGTGGAAGTTTTTAAACAGGGTATGGCATAATTAGTCTTATTTTAAAAGCAAGATGGATTGTTCTGGTGGCAGAGAGGAGGCTACTTGCTGGCAAAAAGATGGGAGTTGCTGCAGTAATCTAAAAGGATGGTCATCTCTGGCCATGCCAGAGATGTTGGAGACATGGACGCTACATTTGGTGAACAGGTGGATGGGGGTGGGTGGGGCAAGGGGTCAGGAGATAAAGATGAATCAGATTTCTAGCCTGGACCCTCAGTTGACATCTTTTTCTGTGACAGATAAATACTGTTTTCAATGCGAATGGTGAATTCTATTTTGGACATCAAATAGGCTGAATTCTATTCCCCCCAAATTCATATGTTGAAATACTAAACCCTGTAAGCTTAGAATGTGACTGTATTTGGTGACAGGACCTTTAAATAAATGAGTAAGTTAAAATGATACCATTAAGGTGGGCCCCTAACCCAACATGACAGGTGTCCCTATGAGAGGAAGAGACACCAGAGATATGCATGCACAATGGAAAGGCCACGTGAGGATACAGCATAAAGTGTCGTCATCTACAAGTCAAAGAGAGAGGCCTCAGGAGAAACTAAACATACTGAGAACTTTGATCTTGGACTTTGAGCCTTTAGAACTGTGGGAAAATAATTTTGTTGCTGTTGAAGGCACCTGTCTGTAGTACTTTGTAATCCGAGTAGGTGCCTATAGACATGTGGAGTCTGAGGTGTTTTGAAATAACCTGGTGGAGATGCTGCTTAGGCCAATGGAAATAGTGGGCAAGGGCTAGGAAGAAAAGTCTGGGCTGGAAATCAAGATTTGAAAGTCATTAGCAGATGTTGAAAACATATCAGTCTACTCTTATGCAATTCAGCTGTGAGAGAAGTTGTCCAGAAAAACAGAAGTTTAGGAAGATGAGAATTGAGGGAGGGACTGAAGTTATTGGAGCGTATTGATACAGTGATGGACAGCTACTAGAGAAGGTAGGGGAGGATGATGGGCTGACTTTAGTGAAGAGAATGGGAAGAACTAAGACAAAGGTGCGGTCTGCTATGTGCAATTTCAGATGTCAAGAGTAGGAAAGCTTGAGAGAGATCAGGTTTAGGTGATGTAGACAAAAGACAGATGATTTGTGTGAATAGAAACAAATGCTTCTGTTAACATGCAATTGCAGAGAGTTTGGTTTTCTACCTGTCCTTTCTAGCCATTGAGCTATTAAATAGATTTAGCATTTCTACATAATTTGTCAAACTTTCCCATTTAAGTCTTCAATATAGTTGGAGTTTGTTTTGTGTATGTAATAATGTAGGATTCCATTGTATTTTTTCCTTCCAGATATCTAGCCAGTTGTACCAGAACTATTGGCAAAATAATTTATCTGTGCCAACTGAGTTGAAATATCATTGTCATATATTAAATCATCATATGCATAGGGATCTATTCCTGGATCTCAATTCAGACCTGTTTTTTCTTTCCTTCTGTCCATATCATATGACTTGATTATAGTGGCCGTATGTTAAGTTCTACTATCTGGGGCATCATGTGCTCCCTCTTCATACTTCTCTTGGTTATTATTGAGTATGTATTCTTCCATGTACTTATTTTTTTTAATGTATTTACTGAGATACAAGTCATATAACATAGAACTTACTAGTGGAGACTGAATGGAAGGAAACTCTTTCAGTTGGTGGTTCTCTCCCAGCTCTTAGACCCAGCAGCAGGTAGCTAGGCAAAGGATGAGAAATGCTCTTGTTCTGCCCTTCTGGGCAATATATTCCTATAGATGGGAGCTCAGAGGACAGGGAGCCCTGTGTTCTTGGCTGCACCAGTCTGGAATGGAGTTTCTGAGCTTAGACGGGGGTAGGAAGGAGCAATCTTGGTTCAAAAATCACAGACTCTCTCATTCTTAAAAATTTTCAGATTTTCGCCGAAACTGGTTTGGCTCAGTGGTAGAGCATCGGTCTGCGGACTGAAAGGTTCCGGGTTCAATTCTGGGCAGGGGCATGCACCTTGGTTGCAGGCACATCCCCGGTAGGGGGTGTGCAAGAGGCAGCTGGTCGATGTTTTTCTCTTATCGATGTTTCTAGCTCTACATCTCTCTCCCTTCCTCTCTGTAAAAAAAAATCAATAAAATATATTTTAAAAAATTCAGATTTTCTTTAGTAGATGTTTCTTCATTTGCTATATGCCCATAGGTCCATTTCCAGAGACATTAAATATCTTAAACACGATTTTTATCAGTTCTTCTGGGGAGCAGGTTCATAGTACACCTCACCTTGTCATGCCAGAAGTTGATCTTCCATTTATTCTTAAAGATAATTTTATCTAATCAAAATAAAAAGCCTGTTACAATTTTAATTTGAATTAAAGTATATATTAATTTGGGGAGAAGTCACATTTTTGTGATGTGAAGACTTTGCATCTAAAAACAGAACTTACTGATTCATATGCCTTTCAGCATAATGATTATTGCTTGTCTCATTTTTTTTATTCTTATAAGTATATTTCCAGTAGGACATGATCTCAGTCATCTAGGGGAAATTGTGAACAACATAGACTGATGAACAAGAACAGACCCAGAGATAAGGAGCCATGGGTCAGACTGTTGGACCTCAGAGGGAGGGTGGGGATAAAAGGGAGAGATCAACCAAAGGACTTGTGTGCATACATATGAGCCTAACCAGTAGTCAAGGACAATAGGGGGGTGGGGTCATGAGTAGAGGGATTGGAATGGGGGGTTGAGGACAAATATGTGATACCTTAATCAATAAGGAAATTTAAAAATTAAATAAAAAAATAAAAATAGAACTTATCTTTCTAAGTTCACAAATGCTTATTTATGACCTTCACTGAGACTTTATAGTGTTATACATAATGGTCCTGAGGCATTCTTTATAGCTTATTCTATTTTATTTATGTATTTCTTGAGAGAGAGAGAGAGAGAAAGAGAGAGAGAGAGATTTATTTGTTTTTCCACTTAGTTGTGCCTTCATTGACTACTTTTATGTGCTCTGACCAGGGTTTGAACCCACAACCTTGGCATATTGGCACGATGCCCTAACCATCTGAGCTACCCAACCAGGGCTATTACTTATTCTTCAGCATTTTTAAATTGTGTCACTGTTGTGAATGGAATATTTTTCTCCATATTATTTTCTAGGGATATATTGCTAGTCATAAGTAAAAGCTATTGATTTTATATATTTATCTTATATTCAAATTACTCTATAAAATTCTCTTAGTAATTTCAGTAGTTGTGCATAAACTATAATATTTTAGCAAAAGAGATTTTATAATGTAATTCAACTTTAAATTAGTAAATATGAAAAGTGCCTCAATTTAACAAGTATTAGAAAAGCTTCTTAAACTTCTACTTTTATGTTTAACTGTCAGTTAATATTTCAGATATTAATTAAAAGAGACTTTCAAATGACACAGAAAGCTGGTGGGACTTTTATGATCATATCATAGTTTCTGCCTCCTATTACAAAGCATTTCTTCTGTGAGGTACCTTAAGTTTTGCATTAAAAAGACCATTTTTGCTTACAGTCAATAGTGAATATTTCATATAGGAATGAAGGAGCCCTAATGACGGAAATAAAATGGACCATGAGTTCAGAGGAATGAGGTGTCCATCAGTTTACACACTGTCAGCAATTTTCCTTTAGGGGGTTTATGGAAAGGTGAAACTTCCTCACATTGGTTTAAATAAAAATAAGTTGACATTTCAGTGGTTTAGCAGGCCATTCTCCCTGTCTGGAGACAGTTGAGATGCATTAGACCACACGGTGTGATTGGAGGCTGCACTACTGCTGTCCCTTCTCTGTCTTTCCAGTTTTCTCCTTCCACCTACCCCACTGCATTCCCACCTCCATCAGGCTCAGAGCAGCTCAGCAAATCTGCCATTGAAACCGCTAAGTAACAAAGGAAGAGTTCAGCCCTCATGTTCTTTAGGCATTCCCAGTGTTCCACTGATTTTCAGGAACTTCTTAGGTTCCCTTTGAGAGAGGGGTAGGGACAGGCAGTCTTTAGGGAAAGGAGGGAACCAACTTATCAGGGACTGACCCTGTCTCTACTCCTTTATCATTTCCAGTCATCTATGGACTGGAAAGGAAGGGGGTGGGATTGGGGTTTCCTTTCCCAACCCCCAAATCACTTTGTAAACCCAAGAGGTAGGTACCTGGTTCTGTTGTGGGTAACTTTCTTTAGTTTGTGGGTTCTTTAGTTTGAGGGGCATCTTTAGGATTAAATGATAATTCCAGGGTAAAAGGAAATGTTTCATCCACAAACATCAGCAGGAAATCCTTTGAATGGTACATGGTAGAGATGAATTTTAGATTCAAGTTTATTGATCTTTTGTTTCATATTTGGTACAAAGTCACTGAGAAAGTGGCATTTTTTTTCAGAATCACTTGTTTCTAACAAACTAGGACCATAATTTGAGTAATGACAGTAACAACACACAAGATCCCCAGTAATATTTGTGACTACCTTTCTAATGTATAAAATCCTTTCAAGCATATGCTCTCATCAGATCCTCCCCAATCAAACCCATGATTAAGGCTGAGAAAGGTGTGATTATTATAAATTTTACAGATATAAAACCATGGCTCAGCCATGAGTAACTTGTCTAAGACCTTGGTTCTAGTATGAGGGGAGTAGGACCAGAAGTCATTTCTTCTGACTCCTAGTGTTCTTTCTACAGTTAAAACCCCAACTCAGAGTAACTCCCAACAATGACCTAATTTTTTTTTTCAATAGCATCTTTAGTTATTAGTTGATTTAGTGAAAACACCATATGAAAATTAGGTGTTTTCACTCATAAGATTGCTCCTTTATAGTCCTTTTGCTTCATGTAATATATTTCAGTGATCTCTTTAAATTCACTTCCTGCCATTCTCTACTGTGGTCTGTCATGGGAAGCTGACTTTTATGAACTGCGTCAATGGATTCACTTGCCCTCTGACTTGTGCTTGGGTTCCTTCAAAGGGAAGCACTTGCAAGAGATAAGAGGCTGGTAGCAGAATGAGTGTGGGTATTTATTCTAGCCCCTTCTCAAGCTAGAAAGGTCCATTTGCTTAAATTCCATCCAATTGTATGAGGTTTCAAGTTAGATACTTGACTTCCAGGATACTAATCCTAAATCTTCCCACATGTGCCAACTGGATGTTGATATCTATAGCAGCTTCAAAACCATAGATCATACATGATAGATCTTTTCCCCGAAAGATTGTTTGGAGCATAACCCCAACCTCCAGCCCTGACAAGTAGATTTTATGTGAGTGTGAAATAAACTTCTGTGGAATTAGCTACTGAGATTTGGAGGTTAGCTACTTAGCAGTTAGCATTATCCTTACTACTACACTGCATCTGGTTTGTTTTGTGTAAGCTACATCTATCACGCTTAACCATTTCTTTTAAAGTACTGAAATTCACAGCTCGTACAACAATCAGTAGTAGCTTTCACACTTTTCTGATGATTGCCTCATGATCCTATAATAGGTTGTGACTGATAGGTTTAAAGCATTTCATCTATATATCATGCTCACACCTGTGATTACAGACCTGCCTATGGTCCACACAAGGCCAGCAATTGGAAAAACCATTAATATTACTTACATCATGATTTGATGAACTCTTGATTCAAGACTGCCAACAAATCTGTGACCTCATGAAAGGTGAATGTGTCCTTTTCCTTGATCTGTTAGCTTTTTTTCTTTCTTTTAGTTTACCCACCATTTTAACTCTACCCCTCATCTAAATGAGGTAGAATATTTAAAGCACTCACTAGAGATCTTGGCACATAGTAAATGTGTATGTGTGTGTGTGTGTGTGTGTGTGTGTGTGTGTGTGTGTTTATGTCTCCAACTGTATATAACTAATTATCCATCCATCTATCCATATTTTTCGATAGTCACATTCTCCTCTAACCCATGGATTGAGTGAGAGTAAGAGGGAACATAGGGCTGGCTTTTCTCAGCAACATATTCTATTCTCTATTACTTCAAAGTTTCAAGAGAGAGAACTCTGAACACAGAGTGAGAAACATGTAAGGAAATTACTTAAAATGAAGTATAGATTTGTCAGGCTTGAACTGCTAGATTATTTAAAGTACAACTTCAAAAAAACCCCAAGGACTTGATTTTTTCCTCTACTCCCTACCTCTAGGTATTTCTTTATACAAGAACTTCTGGGGTTTTATATTCCAAGATTGCCTCCAGATGGTCTGAAGTGTTCTTTCTCAGCCATTTCCTTGTGGCATTTCTGTTCTTACCTGGGGAGAGGTACCACAGAGATCAATGCCAGAGGGCATTATTGAAAACATTGACCCAGAAGGCACACTCCAGGCCACTGGAAGCATCTGCTTCACAAATGTCAGGCTGGGGGACATCACCAGATGTTAGTGTTGAAATACCATTTAGAAGACAAACATTGACTCCAGGGGCCAAAGGTCACCTAAACAAAGAACCAGACTGGCAATGAGGCTCAAAGTGAGGGCACAAAAAAGTAGATTCATGTGGCCATGACTCTCTCTGTGTTCTAGCTCACAGCTCATTAGGCTTTTCAGGGCTGTAGAAACTTTGTTTTCTGAGGCTTGGAGTCCAAGTTCTATCTGGCGTAACATTGGCTGGGAGGAGAGGACAGAAGTAGTGGGAAATGAGGAGGCAGGCACAAATTTACACGTAGATATGAAAATAATCTCTTCATGTGGGATTTAAGGGATACATGATACATTATTTAAAATCCACCATACTAGAGAATTTTTAGGGTGTCTCGCTAATGCTACCAGATGAAGCAAGTCATTCCTTTTCTTTGTGCTGAGAAGGATACCCAAATAGCCTTTCCCAAAGTGGAAGGATGCATCTTCCTTTGCTCTTTTTGTTCACTGCTCTTGTCTTTCTTTGTAGTTCTATGAAGTTTGGAGACCAGGGGATTTTGAGCAGGTAGACAGAGTATGTTTCTCCCTGTTCCATTTTATTCTGCCCCACTCTCACATTCTTTTATGCTTATGCACTTGAGACAATACTTACAAGTGATAACACAATGTAATAGTTACCTGGTTGGGTTAAACTTGAGAGTGCAAGTTGGATCAAGATGAAGGCTAAGGACAGAAAGAAAGGAATGAAGAAGGGACAGGCTTCTTACTTCTTCAACTACAATGCATACATCAAGACAATAGGAAAGACCAAAAAGATGCTGGCTTGACTATGAAATATTTTGACCACCAAGCTAGGAATTTGGAGACTTTTATTCATTAACCGCCTTCCTTCCCCACCTCCCCAATACTTTATTGTATCAGGAATGGTGCATATCAGTCAAACTATCCCAGCTTAAGTATTCTGTTCTGTAGCTGGGCAACACCCTCCCAAAAAACAATCTTTGATGTAGAGCAGATTTGTAGAGACTTATAAAAAAATTACTCACCCGTTAAACATTTTTCACAGGCCTGAAAAGGGTATGAGGTGGTAAAATCAATAAAAAAGTCATTCTTTTTTACTCATCTGTCTCACATTGTTACTTGGTCCAGGTGAGAAGTGAGAAGACTTATGAGAGTGATGACAGTATATTTGAAATGTTTTCATTTCAATAGAATGTTTTTTTCTGTAGAATCTTGGATTTTCAAGAGTCTTAAGGATTTAAAATCTGAAAAAGCTGAAGGGTTTAACAGTCGTTTAACTTTCCAAGCACATAGCAACAAGCCAGCAGAAGAGCTGATGCCAAGAATCCTCAAGTTTTGACTGACTGACTTCATCAGAAGAAAGACATTATAGCAGGGATGCTCTGTTCTAGACCTTAGAAGATGAGGTTAATTGAGCTCAGGTGACTATAATCAGCTTCAAGATGACTAGTGGGTTCAAAAATGGTTTTCCATGGAAGATACAGAGCTGGCATCCATAGGCTCCAGCAGGCATTCAGGGCCTGCACAGTCACTATGAAAGCATATAACTGCCCCTTCAAAAATAAAAGTTGTTCTTCTGGAGGCTCAACTCTGCTCAAGGCCAGAGGTAGGATTTACCTGGACAATATCCATTCACCCTGTATATGGTTTTAAAAACAACAATAAAAACAAACCTCTGATTTTTCACGGGAAGCTGCCCCTCTTCTACTGTCAGGCCATAACTCTTGGGTGGAACTGACTCTACTCCATGCCTCAGGGTTGGACACCCAGGAAGTTATATTCTGCCAGTAGCCACAGTGACGGGCTCAGGAATAGATGCGAGATTTGATCAGAGTAAAGGAGACTCAGTTCTTAGAAATCGTTTTGGAAAAAGAGAAAGTCTTTCTGTAGAGGGTCGTTGAGAGAATGGAAAACTGGCCTGGATAGAAATCCCCCTGGCTTTAACCCTTGAGGGACCCTGGCTAAGAATGGGGTGAGGGGAGAGGAAGGCTGAGACAAGATGCAGAGAGCCAGTCTCGTGAAAAATTACTTGGATCCAGCATTGGCCGAGGCCAGAGTACCCTTAGACTTTTGTCTTAATGAGTACATATACTCCTCATTCGTGCTTAAGGTAGTCTGTGTAATTATCATTTACTTGCAACAAAGAGAGCCTTGGATGACACATGTGGAAGGAGGGGAGAGAAATGAAATTTTCTTTTACACTTTCCCATGTTTTCAGACACATTACTTTATCTTTAAAGAGAACCTTATTCTTTCTTAATAAAGCCAGACCCAGACTCTCAAAGATTATCACTGAGAAGGGTCTTCACATTGGTAGGGAGGCTTGACCCCTGAGATTCACCCCCCTTTGGAGATAGCTTGCTCATCTGTATTGCTGCAATCACGCATACAAAACCCTTCTCTTTTCTTAATAAACACATATGTCCAGGTTCTGCAAGGTTGGCAACAGGGGGAGAATCTTCCTGTTAGAGAGACCAGCTGGACCTCATAGCCTCAATGCCTGTTCCCCTGATGTTTGTCTTTCATTGATATTATTAAAAGAGTCAGTCATTTCCTCAGAGGCTTATGTTGAGCAGATGAGGAAAATGGGCCACCCCCACCCCTCGCTTCCTCTGACCTGCCTCATCCTCACTCAGGATTTCTGTATACAATTGCACAACCTCTCCCTGTCCTCTGACCATAATGAAACCGGGGGAAGGAGGGACCGAAGGGGCAGTTGTTGCAGTGACACACTCCATGCTGCCCCGCTTCCTTTCATCCTCTGTTTTCAACTCCTTGAGGTTTATGTGCTCAGCGTGACCTTAGAAACATTTTTGTGATTAAAATATACAGTGTGGACATTTTTTCCAACAAAGGTTTAGAGACATTGTCCAACTCTGCTTCATTTTTCTTAGAACTCCCCAGCAGAGTATTGCTCCATGTAATGGACTGATGACAACAGAGTCTTGATGAGTTACCATTGTCTGAGTTGAAGGTGGATGTAAGGTTTTATGCGATATTATCCACTTTGAAACAACTGGCCATGTCAGGTCAGACTCTTCTGTTAGTTCTAACATTGGGGACACACTAGTGGAGCTTTCACACAGACGTTGCCTGGATTTACTGATTATTCTGGAACCAGAATTTCTGTGGTGGGCCCAGTTATGTGTACTTTGAAAAGTCTCTGAAGGTGGTTCTGGGGTATAGCCAGGTTGAAAACCACTGGACCACACACCAGGTCTTGTGGTTCTCAGCGTCAAAACTAAACCAAGCTGGTTTCGAGTTCATTAAATAAAATGTTGATCTTGATTTCACTGCCTGCTTGTTTTGGTTGTCCATTGCTACCTGGAAAACTACCCCAATACTCAGTGGCTTAAAACAGTAGTGGTTACAATTTTTCATGAGTCTGTGGGTTGTCTGGCTATTCTGCTTTACAGGTTGCTGGTAGGGATGCTGGGACAGGTGGAAGGTCCAAAATGGCCTTACTCCCACGGCTGGCAGTTCACTCTGGCCTCTAGCTGGGAGCTCAGCTGGGGCTATATACCGGCATTCTTGAGTCTCCTCCACATGGGCTCCTTAGGTTTACTTATAGCATGCTGGTTGGTTCTGAGAAGGTATATTCTATGCGGATAAGTCTTATAGAATATACAGGGACTCATCATGCTTTGCTAAAACTCATCCCATGACCAAGGCCAAATCTAGAGTCAGTATAATATGACTAGATACAGGGGCTTGGATTCTGGAAGTTGTGGTTGTCAGAGGCACCAAATTTCGGTCTGCTACACCACCTTTCTGTGTCTTCATTGTAAAGGTGCTAATAGCCAAGGACCAAATGCTATAAAGCATATCGAAGTAACTGATAGTTTATCCTACTTCTTACATGTCTGAGAGCTTTGCTGTCTGCTGTACGAGCAGATACTATTCTTATCACTTTAGAGTCATCAAGAGGCTAGGTCTACCCGGAGAACATATTACTAAATTACCTTTTATTTTGATTTTCCTCTTCCTACTTCTCTCCAGGCTACAGGAACTTAGGGTGAGTTTCTGAACATGGAGTGCTTGATGTGAAATATTTCCTTCCGTGTGACCAAAGCAATAAATATTTTTAAGCAAAGATGAAAAATTTTTGTATTCCACAAACATTTTCTTAGTGCCTACCTACCATGAGCTTGATACTTTCTCAGACTTCCCCCTCTTCATGATAACATAAAAAGGATGAAATAAATGTCGATATTAAAACAAGGTCCCCTATGATCATAAAAACTGATTACTAATAAATTACTAGTTGGTATATAAGTGAAAAGTGAGTTTTTTATTTGCTGCTCACCAAAGCTCCAATGACTGGCCAAGTTTACTTTGCCATGAGAAGACAGTGGTATTCATGGAGTGTGGATTGCTCATGTGTAAAGGGAGGGCTTTCTGAAGGAGATGTATCCTGAGTGAGGTAGTGAGGTATGCGGGAACTGATGAGTGAGGAGCAGGTTACATTGAAGGACAATATAATAATTCAAAATTAGGGTGGGTCACTGGAAGACAGAACAGTCTGGATTGGAGAAAAAATGGGCCCAGCTGTTTTTGAGCAAAAGATAGGCCGTCCCCAGGGGATGAGACAGTTAAAACATGCTACATAGATACCTCCACCAAGAGACCAAATTAAAACATACTACATAGATACCTCCACCAACAATTGTCTCATTGAAATGAAGGGGAGGGGAAGCAATGGAGGCATATTGGAAAGACAAAGAAGTCTCAAAAGATAATTGAATTCTAGAGAGTTGGGACAGGCTAACAACTCTATTGCTTTGAAGTTTCTTGGTGAAGGGAGTGAGGAGCAGTGTTTGGGGATTTAGATAATCTTAACACTAGCTAAGATTTTAGCACCAGCTAGGAGCTACCTCTTCCTACTTCTCCTTCTACCATCTGCAATGATTGCCCAGCCAAGACCTTAAACAACATGGGGCTCCCTTGAGCATGGGGGCTGAGGTGACTATTCCAATTCCAACATGTCCTCAACATTACCAGTTTTGCATTAGAGGCCTTCAACAGCAAGTTAGTTATTACAAAACTAGTATCTAGGTACTTGGTCAATCAACGCTCAAGTTTAGTCTTTTTAATAGCTGATGTCCTGATAGCCCCAACTGCTGTTCCTAATTCATCAAACATCTTTGACACGATTAATATATTGCTCATACTGTCAAAGAGTTTCTTTAAGAAAGTGGGTTATTTTTTTTAGAGGCTTGGACATTAATGCAAGATCTAAGGCAGTGGTCGGCAAACTCATTAGTCAACAGAACCAAATATCAACAGTACAACGATTGAAATTTCTTTTGAGAGCTGAAAACTGACTTCTGTGCATGGGCCACGAAGTTTCAATCACACTGTACGTGTCTGCTTGCACATGCACATGGTATTTTGTGGAAGAGCCATACTCCAGGTATCATTTGCATATTTTAAAACTTTCTTTGGGTTACTTCAGGCAGTACTTGAGTCCCTTTGACTGAGTCCCCAGAGTGAGCCTCCTGGCGGTCGAAGGACATGGGTGTGCTTGGTGATGAGCTTGCCATTATTTGCTCTGGACTCTAGGCATCAGAGGCTTTTCTGAATTTTATGGTAAAATAAAATGTATTTACATGTTTGTGCTCCTCACACAGCCAGGTTCACTGATATCGATGAATGAGTGTAGTGGTGATAGAAGTTAGTATTTATCTTTTGTCCAAGAACTTAGTGCAATGCCTTGTACATGCTAATTACCAAAGATGCTGAATGCTTAACATACTTTTCCAGCTGTATCTTCATTTTCCTTCCTTCATAGCTCTATGACCCAACTCAAACTCTGTGTGTATTTCTAAAACCACCATCTCTGCTTTGCTTTAAGGTTTGCTCAAATGCAGTCTTCTCTTGCCCTAACCGGTTTGGCTCAGTGGATAGAGCGTTAGCCTGCGGACTGAAGGGTCCCAGGGCATGTACCTTGGTTATGGGCACTTCCCCAGTAGGGGGTGTGTAGGAGGCAGCTGGTCGATGTTTCTAACTCTCTATCCCTCTCCTTTCCTCTCTGTAAAAAACCAATAAAATAAAATAAAAATTCAGTCTTCTCTCCCATAAGGTCATCTGCAGTCATTTCCCATTCCCAAGCTGGAAGCCATTCCTGCTTTTTAAGAACTCCCATAGTATTGTATTTGTAACTTTCTCTTTATTTTTAATCATTATTATTTTGTGTTATAATTAGTAATCTCCATATTTACTTCTATTCTTGATGGCAGAATTCTTGTCCAAACCATTTTTCTTTCTTCTTAACACAATGCTGAACATCTAGTAGGACCTCAGTTAACATTGGCTGCATGGAGGAATGGAAGAGGCATGGGTGCATTCATTGCAACATTGTTAACTGTGTCCGAAGGTCCTTCTGAATTCCTTACTGCTGTCCTGTCTGAAGTTCCCAGGAAAACAAGAAACAGGCTATCACTCTAACCAAAGGGGAGTTGGAGCTTTTGCCTAAATTCTTCCTAGGCTTTCTACTGTAAGAACTAAGGTAAACAAAGTAGATGCCTCAAGAACTCTCTTCACCTTTCTCCCCTAATATTGAAGACAAAACAAGCTAAAAACAGTCTCTCTCTCCATTCTTTTTCTTATTCTGGCCCCTCACTTAAAGCAGTAGGTACCTTCCATCCCCATTTTAGTGAGCCTTAGCCAAAGTAGGGAAAGAAAACTCATCTCAATAAAGGATCTATCGCCTTGTCCTCTATAACAAAGGCTCCAGCCTTGGTGAGAGGTTTTATTTGACTTCTGTGTGTGTGTGTGTAGTGTGTGTGTGTGTGTGTGTGTGTGTGTGTGTGTGTGTGTGTGTTTGGGTATGTTGTGACATGAAGAACGATACAATATATTTCTAGAGTTCTTTAGTATATTATTCATGGTTTAAAAAGAACATTAGTATATATCTTTTATGTAGTACACAGACTCATGTATAAGCCACAAGAACTCCTTTGGATGGTTGCCTGATCTGCCCATTGTCCAGTCTCATTCTTAGTAGGAAACAACCTTTAGGGTAAAAGCTGTCATCTCTTTCATTATACAGTGGACATGTGGGGATATTGTGATGCCTGAAGCTTTTTAGCTGGATCCAACCCAGGGGCATTCATGTAGATTCTGTGTATGTGGCCCATACTGAGTAACCTGTTTATAATTTCCTTATAAAAAGCATATGGCAGCCAGTTATCTTTTGCCTTTTTCAGTTGGAAAGACACATGGCAACTAGTTCTCTAGATTTACAGATGTGGGCTAGTTGAAATAGAAATGTACACAGGCAGAGTTTTCCCATATATACTTCTGCATGGTAGTTCTGCTCGTGGTCTGTGCTCTGTTGTTGTTGTTTTTTTAAAAAAACTTTTCTCTATGCAGGTTAATTACTATTAATTGTGTATTGTTTATTCAGAACAAGAATCTCAAAATATTCCCATTTTTAAAAATAATTTTGGTGTATAATTTATTAAAATATTAAGAAAACTTTGTTTTAGGGCATTAAAAAACATAATTTTGTAAGAAAACCTGATAACTGAGAAATTCCTCTATCTGGTTAAAAGATAATGAAGGGCCAATTAGTTGTGAATTTAATTATGTAATAGACACCTACAGGTGCTAGTTAGAGACCTCCAATAGCAAATTAGCTATTCTAGAACTAATATATAGGTAATTGGTCAATCAAAAGTTAACAGTTTTGAGGACTATAAGCCAGCGGTGTTGTCTTTCTAACTGCTGCTACCCAGGTAGTACTAGCTCTTGTTTTGTACCTCATCAGCCACTTCTTTACCTGATTGATATTTCACTCATACTATCAAACATATTTATATGCCCTAGCTGATTTGGCTTGGTGGATAGAGTGTTGGCCTGCGGAATTAAGGTCTTGGGTTTGATTCCAATCAAGGGCACATGCCTGGGTTGAGGCTTGATCCCCAGTGAGGGACCAGCAGGCATCAGCCAATAGATGATTCTCTCTCATCATTGATTTTTTTCTATCATTTCTCCCTCTCCCTTCCTTTTTGGAATCAATAAAAATATATTTTTCAAAAACATTTATAAATTGAGGCTTATAAGTTAATACTAGATCTAAAGCAACAATTAGATCATATGAATTAGGTTAGAGTCTTCTGTTTTATTGCCTTCTTTTTGGAAAAAGGCAAATTTAACATTGGAGAGTAAATTGGAAAATCATAAAACTTAGATTCTTTTAGGTTTATGTATACCAATAGCCAATCTAAGCATTTTATTCAAGCATTAAGCTCATCTCAATGATAATCAGTTTGATTTCATCTTGAATAAACCAATGTCAGAATATTTTGGGCTACTTCAATATACAAAATGGGTCATCAGTGTGCAAGCAATTAGACTAATGACTGAAGGTGTTCATTAACATATTTATGTTGAACAGATTTGGTTACTCCTCTCAAAATGCTATTTAACCCAAATGAATAACATAGATACAAACAATGGAATGGAAACAGCAGCAGCAATTTGAAGAGAGCTTTATATTTTAAGAATGAAAATGAGTATGATTTACAGACATTTAAAAAATAAAAAAATAAGGAGTTGAGAAAACCATCATCTCACTAGTTGGATAAAGATAGCTGGATTTTTATACACTGACCCTAGTGGGGAGATTAGGGGGTGAGAGCACATTTTTAAGACCTTACAACTTTATTTTGTAGGAAGATTATTATTTTGTACAATTATAAATATAATACAATTTTTATATATGCTTATATATAAATTATATATAAATATATATTTGAACTAGACCATTGAATTAGTTCTAGACTATTGAACTAGACTATCTTGTAGAGATTTCCCACTTTTACTTATGTTTACATATAAACATGTATGTTTTGTTGAAATAATAGATGCTTTCTTGGTGAAAAATCTCACGTTCATTCTTTACTCACCTGGTACTTTTTCTTCCTTCTGGCATTTGGCACTTGGAGAGGAATAGAGCCCAATATAGAGGAGGGGAATAGCAGATTTTATCTCATTTCAATTTTTCAGAGGCTACAAAAAGGCTAGCAAAAGACAGTAACCTGAAGTGTGGTGTCAGAATTCATTAATTCATCTAGGGTGAACCAGCTCCCCGATAATAATCCATGTTGGCTGTACCTGGAAACAATGTGATCATTCTGCAGAACACTGGGAAATGATCCAGTGGTCTGGCAGACTTCCAGAACAATCCTTCAAGGCCAGAACTTGGTTCTCCTTATCACCCTGCTGATATGGAACACCCAGATTCCAGGTGCAAAGAAGGTGATGAATGAGTGAGCATTTGCTACCTGAGAAAAGCAATGAAGGCAAACACCAAGAAAGGAAGACAGTGCCTGCTGATGTGGACTTTGACTAGTTTGCACTTTATTGTGAGAAAATCCCTTCCTGGAACATTTACTTAGATGCTCCCTATGGAAGACTTTAGTTATTTCCAGGTGGTAAAAATGAAACTGATGCCATCTTCAGGGAAGTTATTTTGTTCACTTAGCTACTGGCTGGGTGTATCATTTGACTGTATTGGAGGCCAGAGTTGTCATTTTCCTTTATGATGGAAAGCCTGGCTATAATGTACACTTTACTCTCTTGACTCATCTCCCTTCACTTCCCCCTTGTTCATCATGCTCCAGCCACTTGGGTATTCTTTCTATTGTTGGGGTAGACCACGCTTGTTTCCTCCCCAGGCCTTTGGTACTTTCTCTTTCTGGCACACTGTGCCCTGGATCTGCACAAGGTGGCTGTTCCTTAGCATTCTTGCCTATTTTCACACACCAGCTCCATATAGCACCCACCTAAACTAGTCTCCTCCCCATCTTTACCACTTTCTATCATATTACACTATTTAAAAATATGTTTTTTATTGATTTAGAAAGAGGAGAAGGAAGGAGAGAGACAGAAACTTTTGACTGATCAATTACCTATACATCAGTCCTAGAATAGCTAATTTGCCATATGTTGGGTACAGTGAACAATATGTTTCTATTGATTTAGAGAGAGAGGAAGGAAGAGGGAGAGAGAGAAAAAACATGGATGAAAGAGAAACATCAGCTACCTCCTGCATGTCCCCTACTGGAGATCAAACCTGCAACCTAGGCATGTGTCCTGTTCAGGAATCTTCTTGGTGCATGGAACAACGCTCAACCTACTGAGCCACACCAGTCAGAGCACCCTATTTTATTTTTTAATCACTCTCTAGCATCAACTTGCTTACCTCTTTGATGACACATTTATTGACTGTCTTTATAGGGTTGCCCACCATGTACACTTCTGTAGCCACGGTGCCTAGAACAGTGAACGGCATGCAGTGGTGCTCAATAAATATAAATGACTAACTTAGATTTCATTTTATTGTTTTTTTCCTTCCAGGTTTATTGGGATAAAATTGACGTATAACATTGTATAAGATTCAATTGGATTTTAGACTCATCTTCAGCTCACGAATTCATCTCTTTCTGAGTACACTTACTTCCTTATGGCTAAAGGCTGGCTGTTAAACATTCCAGACTACAATATTGGTGGTGGAACAAATAAAACAATCTTTTGGCTGATTTTTCAATAATGTTGAGGATGGTTGCTGAAAGGGTAGGCGAGGGGTAAAAGAAAGACAAATGTATTTAACGATGAGGTACTAGAGATTTTCTCAGTTCCACCTTCCTGCTGGCCCAGGACAGATGTTTGTGGGAACAGATATTGCCTCATGTATTCCCAAGCTGTTTGGTCTTCTCTTTTATTATGAGTGGGCCTTTGTGTTGGGGAGGAACTGGAAGACTTCCTGCTTACTTCAGCATAGACATCTGTTAGTCAAACAGACATTTCTCCATAGACTTCAAATGACTACTTTCTTCTTGTATGAACGGAAATATGCTCAATATAAGAGGGCTAAGGAGAAAAAAAATCCCATCAAATATCCTTATAAAGGGAAAAATGAGACATATGCTTATAATGTGCAAACAGCTATTACTCTGAAAAAGAATTATTAACATGTATTTACTTTGATAAAAAATAAAAATGAAATCATTTCCATTGATACGAACCATTTGTTTTTCAACTGGAATATTCATAAACTTCAATTATAAAATTAATGACAGACACACAAGAAGTAACATATCTGGTTTCCACATGCATGTACTGGAGTTAGCCCTTTCAAATGCCCATTATAAAACTCTTTTTTTTTATAGGACTAGAGTCACTTAGAAAAGTTTCTTGTTCTTTTTATCTGTGCTTTTTTATAACTATTTAGACCTATTATTTAATCTGAACAGTTTTCCCCTTGGCTTTTTCACTTGTTCACTGTCCTCAAATATTTCATTTTCCTAGTGACACCAGGATTGGGGTTATGAAGTACTCTTTTGGAAAAAATGAGGACGATCTCCTTCCCCAAGTTTATGTGTTCATAAACAATGACATTTCCTGAAGATTTGCCTAGTGGAGTAAGAACAATACTCACACTTCATTCTTTAGGCACTTTTTGTTATAAAACTTAAAATTACCATGAAAATAATGTGAAACATGTTTCAACTATCTCTTCATTCATCGAATTAAGTAGGACTTTTGGTTTGGAAGGAACCTGAACATTGAACGAGAGTCCAGCTGAAAGAAGATAAACTTAGAGATACACTCAATGCAGCCTAGTTTTAGATGGTACACACCGAGGCACAGCACTAAGAGAGAACTGTGTAACATTCACACATGCAATGCAATAAGGGAGATTTGTGCCTCCAGCTTATGGCCCTTTCTAATGTCTGAGTGAAGAGAAAGTTATTTATAAAGTTATTTACCTAAGGTATGGATTTATGACTTGGAGTCCAGGAAAACCTGAAAATCCGAGGATGAATCCCTGCATTTTAGAACCCCCTGAGGTTATGTGCCAATTTTGGTGTGCATGTATGCATGCTCTTTTCTCATTGCTGGTGAGGGAAGTGTCCAATACCTTTTCTTTGGTTCTGAAAATGGAGTCTGACTAAAAACAGGTGAAGAATTATGGCAACAGATTTAGACCAGCATTTCCCAAACTCTGTTTCATGGAATTTAATGGAGTATATGATGTCCTTAGGTCCTCACCTAGTCAGATAATCTTGGGAAATATTGCTTAATGCATTTCACCCATTGGCAATCCATAAAACATTAACTTACTAAAGGCTATAAGATATCCTGCAGTAAGGAAGCCTGTTTGCTTTATTTAAACTAGCATTCTATTTGACAACGAAGCCGTATTTTTATAAAATACCTATAAATATCCCCTGGGCACTGGAGTTCCACCCAACAAAGGTTGAGAAATATTGAACTGGAATGTATTGAGGACTCCATGGGAACTGGTAACTCAACAATAATGAGTAAACAGAGGATTGTTCCACAAATTATGCTGTTATTTTCCATCTTTGCTCAAGTCAATGAGGCAAGGCTTGCACCAAGAACAATTTCGGGCCATAGAAAGAATTTCTCCACCTTTGTGGGACTTGCTTCTAAATATTTTTTCTTCTTCAAGAGATTGTGGAGTTTCTTGTTAAAGATTTAAAACAGCAAACATCCTTCTCGGACAATTGTAAAGAACTGGGTTCTTAGGGCCTTTTCTAGCGTTTGATGTCTCTTCTTTAGCACTTGGCGCCTGGAAGAGGTTCAGTAAGCCTTTGTTGAATAAGGAAGGGGATGAATGAATGCAGCTTTCATCCCTGAAGTTCAACCACTAGTCAAGCACATTTACTTTTAAGGAAATGCTTTATCTCATGTGTGGAAAAGAAACCAAATGTAAATCGGACACATACTCAAATGCATAGAATTCTATAATTTTGAGTTAGGCAACTAAAGAGTTTTAGAGTTAATATAGGAACAAGCAGGTCTGATGCTTAAATGGACGAGCCACTAAAAGCAGCCATCACATTCCTGAAATATTGTGCTCCTTGGCGAGGGAACCAGCATTCCAAAATCCCCAGAACATATCTCCATCATCCGTCAGAGAGCCAGAGACTCTGCTATCCACAGCGGTATCATGTCATGCCGAATATTTGAAAGGGAGAATGACTACCTATTTATCTTTCTAGCTCATTTGGGGCCACGGGCACAGTGCAGAGAGCAGGTGGCCCACCCAAGGATTAGCTCGGATCCAGCTTTGTTGCCAGGTCTCTTATGAGAGTAATACAGAAGGAAATGGAAACTCACTTCCTTTCATCAGTTAAGAGATGTGTTATCTGTAAAAAGCGAGAGGACAGTGCCAACAACAACAAGACCCCCTCGGAGTGTGAAGTGGTGCAGACCCCAGAGTTGTGGGAAGAATGCCAGCCCAGGACCCAAGGTTCCTCAGACATGCCCCTGGCGTGCAGGACGGGACCAGCAATGCCAGACAGTGTGTTCAAATCAGCCGCTGGGAGCAGGATGCCGAAGGACGTTGGGGTCCACTTCACCTTGATTCCGTTTGTGTGGGTTCCCAGGTTCAGAGCTGTGCTTTTTGAGTTCTCAGCGGCTGAACATCCTGTAGTGAGCTGAGTAGCAACAGATTCAATGAAGCCAGTAGTCTAAGTTGATTTTCATGAGGAGGAAAGATTTTTCCCCCCATCACCATTGGTGTTTGTGCTTAGTTTATATTTGAACTAAGTTAAATCCTGGCAAAGTGATCAGGATACACAGTTGATTGATTTACATGTGACTTTGGGAGAGGAATTGATTGCAAAGCTATTTTTAATCTTTAGTTACAAAATAAACGTTATTCCTCTTATTCTCCTCACTCAAAGGTACTCTGGTCTGAGCAATGATGCCAACTTCCAAAGTGGCACTGGGGGGTGAGGATGATTAAAAGCCTTCCCTTTGGAATTCCCTGCAGACCCAGCTCAGAGCCTATCCTGCAGGCCTTCCCGACCTCCCTCAGGAGGAAGCCGCTCTCCAGCTTCTCCTCCGTTTGCACTGTGGCCTCTGCTATTGTCATATTAGCATTTTTTCCCCCGATTCTTATTTGGACAAAAATATGATTTTTTTTTTGTCAAAGCTAATGAGAAACTTTGGCTTTAATGGTATAGAAGCATGACTCTTAGGCTTTCCTGGTTTGGGTTTTATTTAATTCTGTCAACTGAAGTACATTCAAAGTACAGTCTGGCTTCCTAGTTAGGTCAAGTGCATGAAATTAATCAAATACCAAAGAGGAGGTCGATGCCCAGACACAGCAGGAATGCTCCTGACAATTGAAAAAAGAAAAAACCCATTCAGAGGAATGATTTATCAAGGGAACATAATGGGGAGTGGAGAGAGGTGGGGGTAAGGAAGGATTGAATTTCAAAGATGATTTCCTTTACACTATAAAAAAAATGTGAAAAAGTGTGGATGTTTCTTTTTTTTAATTAGTTTTTGTTTTCTTTTTGTTTGTTTATTTGTTTGAAAGGCCAGGATTTCTTCCTATGTCATGAAAATCTCATGTGTAAAGCTAGAACCAAAATTGATAATATTTAAGAAAGGGCATTATAGGTGACTTTCAGAGTCATATGATTGGTGACTTTCTGTTTCTTTTAAAAGAGAAATATTCTCTGGTTATTTTCATGGAGCAGATTGAAAAAAAATGATGCTTATAATCCACATAATTTCAAGTTCTATGAAGGCATGTTTGTATGTTTAAGAATGTATGTTTGATTTGGAATTATAACCTCAGGGTCTAGAACAATGTCTGGCCCATGCATATCTTCAATTTTATATTTATTAAAAATAATGTCTGAATCAATAAATTTAATAAAGCTATAAATTCTTGCAGATTAAAGACACTACAACAGAATTTTTAAAAAAGATTAAATTATATATATATATATGTATATTATTGATTTTTTACAGAGAGGAAGGGAGAGAGACAGAGAGCTAGAAATATCGATGAGAAACACATCGATCCGTTGCCTCCTGCACACCCCACACCAGGGATGTGCCCACAACCAAGGTACATGCCCTTGACCAGAATTGAACCCGGGACATTTCAGTCCGCAGACTGACGCTCTATTCACTGAACCAAACTGGTTTTGGCTACAACAGAATTTTTATTGGTTCTTACTAATGGATAAAAGATAGATTTAGTTCTACATAGTGAGTATATGTGATACCTATATTGATTATATATATATAATATATTTATATAAATAATACATGTATTTATTATTTATATGAAGTATATTTATATAAATAATATAATGATATATAGATAATATATATTTATTACTTATATAAATTATATATATATGTATTTTATTGATTTTTTTATAGAGAGGAATGGAGAGGGTTAGAGAGCTAGAAACATCGGTGAGAGAGAAACATCAATTCAGCTGCCTCCTGCACACCTCCTACTGGGGATGTGCCCACGACCAAGGTATATGCCCTTGACTAAATGCAACCCAGGACCCTTTAGTTTGCAGGCTGATGATCTATTCACTGAGCCAAACTGGTCAGAGCACAATTGATTTTAGTATATATTCCTGAGAATTCATTGCAAAAATAGCAGAAAAACCTAACCAACAGTTATTTTTGTCATTTCAAAAGATTCTCTTTATTTTAAAACATGTGGTAATATATTTTTTTTAAATTTATTCCCACCTATGATCCTTTAAAGCATCAATCTATAAAATCTGGTCATATAAAACAGAGTTTAGATATGGATAAAGAAGTACATGGTAAAAACCTCCAGATTTTAATAACCTTCCTGAAGTCTGTATGAAGACCAAGTTTGAGAACTCAAACAAGCCTTTTTTATTTTTGATAAATCAGAGCTCCATTGTGCAAAGTGAAAAATTGTTTTTCTACAAGTTTTTATAAGCAATTCTTGATTTGGAGCAATTCCTTGAGAATATTTCTGGATATTAAGTATTTCTTATATATATTGACTGAATGAATAAATAAATATAAAACAAATCAACAAATCAGAGAATGTGCTGATTGACTCCTCAATGTTATCAGAAGGCAAGGAGCTTTTAAACCAAATTTATAAACCAAATTTATATATTTAATCTTAGCAAAGATGAAAAAAACCTTGCTTCTTTCAAGTCTCGGTAACTTCTAAAGTTGAGGCTAGTCACTTCTGTTAATTATCAGTAGCAGTAAGTACCGAGAAGTAATAATATTAAGCACCAAAGACAACCTGGATATGTTTAGCAAAGTAATTCCTGAAAGGAAAGTTGAATGAAAAATTAGAGTGCCACACTAAGCCTCAAATGAAATCCATAAGCCTTGGCCAATATTTTTGTTCACTTCTACTCATAACTCTTATTATTAATGTCATTGCAATTGTAAGTGTGGGCCCACTTGCTGGGGGCAGGGGCTCATAAGAGGCACTGACCTTCAGGACTGTAGCGTGCTAATGAGGACATCTCAGAGTTCTGTGACTATAGAGCTGAATTGAAAAAATGTCACATAAGACCCAGATTTCTCTTTTGCAAGAAAGACAGACCAGCTCAAAACCATACCCAGGTGCACACACACAAAAACACACTGCACTGTTGATGGTGCCATGCCAAGTCTTAATGGTACCTCTGGGATTGTACAGCATCCCAGCTCGGGTTCAAATTCCAGTTCAGGTTTGCATTTGGGTTCAGGAGGGAGAAGTGGTCTTCAGCAGGGACTAGTGATTAGACAAAGTAGGTCTGAGCCATCGTTCCCTTTGCACATTCCTGGAAAGGATGTAGCCGCTGTAGACGAGAGAAAGTGAACTTAGTCCCAGCAAACTCTCAGGTCAGCTTTTTAGAATTCATTTCCATCACTCGCAATGATGGAGCGATTTACTTTAAAAAATATTCACTTTTGAATTATTTTCCTTTGAGCAAAGGTCAGATATCAGTCATGCTAGATTTTTTTTAAATGACGTAATTTGGTAATTTGGAGTGTTGCCTTCTTGATGCTTACATTTTTTTCTTTAAGTATATTGTTATTGATTTCAGAGAGGAAGGGAGAGGGAGCAAGAGATAGAAACATCAATGATGGGAGAGAATCGTTGATTAGCTGTCTCCTGCATGTCTTCCACTGGGGATTGAGCCTGCAACTCAGGTATGTGCCCTTGACTGTAATCGAGCCTAGGACCCTTCAGTCCATAGACTGATACTCTATCCACTAAGCTAAACCAGCTAGGACTATGTTTATATTTTTAAACACCTTTTTTTCTGCCTGTGATTCCAAGTTGGATTTGTATTGGGAAATGGGTCATATATAGGGCCCTGATTTCCTGTGATTCCCTGGCCATAGAAGTAGCCACAAATGTATATTTTGCAGGGCTGGAAACCAAGATCATGGCCTTTTCCCACAAAGTCACCTAACACCTCCCCCCGACCCCCAAATAGGGGAAGCTGGTATTTATTTAGACAGGTTAAGTGACATACATTCTAATAATGACATGGGATTTGGTGCCTAGAATTCCTTGTTGTTCCCTTCCCTTGCCTCCCCCAACAAACCCATGCTTAGACCAGCTCTGAACACTGAAGTTAGTCTGAGATAGATCATCAGAACTCAAGCCAGTTTCCTGTGAGCCCATAGGCATGGGAAGAATGGCTTTCCCAAGGACAGTTTGGGAAAACAAATGCTGGTCGTATTCAAATTGTTTCTGATTCTTATAATTCATCTCTCCTACCACCCTAGTCCAGACTTGCTAATCCTCAGCATTTCTACTTTCCTGTAATGGACAATCATAAATTTCCAGAGAAGTAAGGGTCTGTGGTCTGAAGCACTGTGACGTTGTTTGTTCAAGATATTTGGAGATGGTGCCAAATGCATAACAAAACATGGTTTATGGCCTTCATTTGGCATTGATTTGTGCTACAAAGCTCAGAGTATCATTTCCTCCAGAAGGTTTTGTATTTTTAATGAGAGAAAATATTTTCAACAACAGAGTCCTTGAAGAACTTTATAATGTTTAATTTTTGAAAACCAAAACCCTTCGAAATAAAGCAACTTTTAAAATTCCTTAATTTTAAATGTTACTTTTAAATGGAGCCTTCCGAGTGATCTTTCCAGAGTATTCTTTTCAAACAGTCACCGGTGGTGTAATCCAGGTGACAGACACTAAGTACTGGCTGTGGGGTTACAAATACACCCTTTACAAGAAAGTGGTGGCAAGAAACAGCATTACTTACCAGCATGAACCCTGCCACTGGGCCTGAGCCAAAACTCTTTGCAATGATCTTGGTTATTGTGAATGGATGGAGATTTCAAATAAAGATAACGTTCTCTCAGGAAGAACTTCAGTCAAGTGTGAGCAGACCAGTATGCTCATTGTGCCCAATAGAGAGAGAGAGAGAGAGAGAGAGAGAGAGAGAGAGAGAGAGAGAGATCATGTTTTAGGAAATCCATTGCAAATG
The DNA here is from genome assembly GCA_963924515.1 of Vespertilio murinus. Lineage (NCBI taxonomy): Eukaryota > Metazoa > Chordata > Mammalia > Chiroptera > Vespertilionidae > Vespertilio > Vespertilio murinus. The sequence continues at coordinate 181,869,037 of OZ004704.1, read as the reverse complement.
AATTAGAATGAAAAATAAATTCATTTCCCAGATAGTAAAAGAAAAGCCTGTTATCCACTAGAATAGAAAGGATAAAACACAGGGGAAAACTGGGAGGTCCCAACAGCCCCCACAAGTCACATGTACCCCACAGTGCTGACTTTGCTCACAGGGATCCTTCCTTTGCTAGGAGGGAAAAAAAATAAAAAAAGCCCAAGAACAAAACTATTAGGTAGGCCCAGCACAGATGTTAGCCAATTTTGAAAGAAAAAGCATTATTATGAATGAGGCTAGGTCCTATCTGAAGGCTGGAGAAACCACAGATTCCTGACCACCCAGATGCCAGAGTTTCTCAGTCAGTAGGTGTTGGGGGCAGGGAGCTTCCTGGGGGAACAATTCTGACAAATTCTTAGGTGATATGATGCTACTTGTGTGGGACCACACTTCGAGAATGATTGTTCTAGTTTAAGTCATTATCTCTGAGATATAAGAAAATGGAAACAGGAGTTTAATGTAATCATTTGGATTTATCCTATATAATAAAAGGGTAATATGCAAATAGACCCAACAGTGGAAGGACTGGAACAGCCATGGCGCCTCACCCTGGCCAGCCCCATCTTCAAGCGGCCATCCATACCCTGATCAGGGTCAGGGCCGGCTAGCAAACTACTCACAGCCCCTTACCCCAGCCGGCCTGCCCCCCAATGGACCCTACCAGTGCATGAATTCATGCACTAGGCCTCTAGTTCTCATATAAGTATCTACCCATGCAAACTCCAATAAAGGAGGCATTTTTCCAGAATAATCCAAGCCACGAATTCCATTAAAAAGTTTTACTTCATTAAAATCTTTTAAGCATAGAAAAGGATGTTTTCCAGGAAATAGGAGGGTGAATGTTTCTAAATCACCCTCCTAAGGGCAATGTGCTTCATTGCCCTTTTTCATTTTGCACAGGGATAGCACTGTATCATTGGCCCTAAGAAGGTTTTGTATGTTTAATGAGAGAAAATATTTCCAACAACAGAGTCCTTGAAGAACTTTATAATGTTGACCTGTTCTCTAATAATGGCTTTACTCTAGTTTCCTGTTTGCACAAAGTCTGGGAACAATTATGTTAGGAAATGGAGAGTGTGAGTGGGCAAGGGGTCTTCTAGATAAGCTAGTTGTAAGCTGTGTCCTTTTCATAGCTCTGCTGTCAGGGGGGAAAGGTCACAGGCAGTCTGATGAAGAGTCCACGATGTATTGTGACTGTAAAGCTGGAGGAACCAAAGTGACTCCTGTATGTCTTCAGGCCAGGTTGTGACTAGGGAGGCCTTGGAAGGGGTCATAGAACAGCCTCAAAATCTCAAGGAGTGATGTGAGGGCCATCAATAAGTATTTTATCCCATAAATTCCCTGCACAATGACAAAGAATCCAAATAATTTTAGTGTTAATTAAACAAACTCTTATTTAATGCCAGTATAAAGTTATTTTAAAAATATTTTTTATTGTTTTTAGAGAGGAAGGGAGAAATACAGAGAATTATTGATCAGCTGTCCCCTGCATGTCCCCTACTGGGGATTGATCTCAAAACCCAGCCATGTGCCCTGACCAGGAATCAAACCATGACCTCCTGGCTCTTAGGTTGACATTCAACCACTGAGCAACACAAGCTGGACAGTATAAAGTTCTTAACTCCCAATCTAGTTTGCCTGAATTTCCAACCTTTGTTTTGTAGGCCTACCTACGTCTTTCCATCTGGATTTTGCTAGCATTTGTCTTAGTTATAGTACCATGGATATTATAATGAAGTGACCCTGAAATTCTAGAACATATAGTAACTAGAGGCCTGTTGCACAAAATTCTTGCATGGGTAGGGTCTCTAGGCCTGGCCAGCAATCAGGGCCGATCTGTGGGGTGACCAGTGGGGAGATTGGGGGGCTCCCACTGGCACCTGCCTTGGGTGGCCTGGAACCACCTGCTTGCCAGTCCCACCCCCTGCCGCCACTGCTGGTCACCTTCCTCTGTGGGGCAACAGGTAGGGTGATTGGGGGGAACCTGCTAGCACCTGCCTTGGCTGGCCTGGGGCCTGCGGGCTAGGGGCAGCTTCTGCATTGAGCATCTTGCCTTGGTGGTCAGTGCACATCACAGTGACTGGTCATTCAGCCATTTGGTCGATTTGCATATTAGACCTTTATTATATAGGATTTTTGAAAGTCAGCTGCTCATCTGCAAAGTAAAATCCCTTGTAAACCATTTTTTAAACTCATAGCTCAACATAAAGGCCTGGGTCTCGTGTTGGTGGTAAAGGCCAGCTTTTAGAGTCCTATCTTATATCTTCTAAAGTGGACTTCCAATGCAGGTGATTTAGGTGGAGTGTCAGGTGTTCAGTTCAATCAAGCAGAAGGCCACTTTCCTTGTGGGCAAGGGGAAACTCTGTGGTGGTCATTATAATTCTGATGCTTTTTGAGTCAAGTTTCTGACATTTGCCACTAAGAGTCCTATGATCACATCCATCCTTACTTCCTTGCCGAATGAAATGTTTATACTCTTTTTACTTTTTGCCCATGTACAAGGTACATTATATTTGAGTCTGTTGTCAGCTGAGTCATAGGTGACTGGTAAATGCTAAGTGTTGCATGTATAAACTGTGCTAACATCCGCTGCCAAAGTAAAGAAATGACGCCTGTGGCAGTTATGATAAAACAGGACACGCTATTTTTCTTCATTCATCTGGCCCCCGAACAGATTCAAACAGAAACAGAAACAAAGACCAGTGGCCTTTGAGTGAGGAGACCTGGAATCTGGAGTCCGCTCTCCCTTTAACTATAGCTGCGAGGGACCAAGCATTGCAAGGGACATGGAAAAAGTCAGGTCAGGGAGCTGTGCCAGACATGGGAGAGCCCTGCTCAGACTTCCTTTTAAGAAAGAACCTGCTTCGAGGAGCACAGGGAGCCCAAGTCTCCAGCTGCCACACCTGTGGGATTCATTGTTGCGTTTGCTCAGACCAAGTCCATGACGTCACCACACTGTTTCCAGACAATGGCCAGGCGCGCTGGGGCTGTTAGAGCTGGACCCTTGTTGCCCAACGTGGGACTCCTCTGTTGCGCAATCTTTGCTCTGGGGCTTCTCATTAGCCTGGCCGAGATATCTCAGAGCTGAGCTGCAGTTTGAGGCTTTCCCCACCCAATCCTCCTTTATTCTTCTTTCATTTTATAGGTGTCCCTGTGATCATAAGTGTGAAGATGTTCCATGCCTGCATCGTCTCACTCTTCCTTTCATCTTTCATGGACAATCCTCCCAATAAATTTCCTGCATGTCTGATTCTGCCTTGATGTTTCTTTCTCAGAGGACCTGAACTAACAGAGGATATTAGAATTCAGAGGAATTTCATTGCTGTAAACATACATCTGGGACACCTGGGGAAAGAAACTGTTCTTCACACATCAATAGAGACGGGTTTCTCAGATTCATTTTAGTCCGTGAACGTGTAGTGACTTGGCATAGTACATGCTCATTGAACCTAATTTGTAGAGGTTAGAATAGCCCCAATCTATACAGTAGAGTTTTAGAATTCCTGACTCGTTGAATAATTATGGGACTAATTACACTTACATAGTAAATAATTATATCCTATATGAAAGAGTTAATGTAACTTCCAAGTTGCCTAATATAAAATAGGGAGCAGTTAAAATGTGGAGAACAAGGCACCTTTAAAAGTTGTGTCTCCATATCCTTGATTTAATAAATTTCTCTAATCTGAAATGCATGAAAAGCCTCTTTCTAGTCATTTCCAAGGAATCTCATCTGTTAGGAGGGAAAAGAGTCCTTGGGACGTTCAGGTTCAATACAAGTCTTGGTAAAGGAGACCTCAACAAGCAGCTTTGCCATTTCTTCTTCCATGAGTTTTTAAGTTTTCATCTTAAAAACTCATAATTAAGATAGATAAAGGAGGAAAGTCAGTGGACTTTCAAATAGTAGTGTCTGCTTTAGGATGATGTGGCCTTATCCTTTCATTAGGGAACTCCAAGCTGTCAACATTCTAGGGTCTTCCCTCTTGGGATGGTGTCTTCGTCATTCATGGCGGTGCCGGTTTTTTCTAGCATGCACCTCAAAACTCTTGCAGCCTCTATCCCTTACCCAGTTCTGAAGCTGTTCCCAAATTCCTAGGTATTTATTATAGCAGCACCCTACTCTCACTATCTAAGTTTCTGACTTAGTTTGCTCAGGTTGCTACAGCAAAACAGCGTAGACTGGGTGTCTTATAAACAACCGACATTTATTTCTGGAGGCTAGGAACTCCAACGTGAAGGTTGCTGGCAGATTCTGAGTCTGGTGAGGACCTGCTTCCCGGTTAATAGATGGCTCTCTTCTTACTGTGTCCTCACAGCAAGGAAGCTCTCAGGGGTCGCTTTTTTAAGGGCCCTAATCCAATTGATGAGAGGTCTTCCCTCATGACATAATAACCTCCCAAAGGCCCTGGCTTCAAATAGCATCTCTCTGGGTTTAGGATTTCAATTATGAATTATGGAGGGACACAAACATTTAGACGACATGTTTTCCCAAAGATGAAATGTGTATCTTTTTTCCTGTGTTATATGAGCCTAGCTTTCAGGGTTCTGAGAACCACGTGGAGAAGAGGGTATATAAGTATTTGGAGTTGGGGGGAAATTAATGACATTCAGTAGTTAGACTTTCACTTAATCCTCTTGTCTTCAGTACAGTGCACCCTCTCAGCTTTGTCTAGAATTCCTGAATCTGTGTCTCACTGGTTCATTTTCTCCACAGTATAGAGCAGGATATCTGTTTTAGTTTTCTGATCAGTTTGGAAGAGGCTGCTGCCTCCACAAAGAATGGGAAAGTTTCTAACTCCTTATAGAAACTTTCAGTGAATTCTCTTTTCAACTCCAATTTCAGAGGTATTGGTATCTCCCGATTCTCCTAAAATTTTGCTGAATTATCTCCCCTCCCATTTCCTTTTATAAAAATAATATATTTTATTGATTTCATAGAGGAGGGGAGAGGGAGAGAGAGGCAGAAATATCAATGATGAGAGAGAATGGTTGTTCAACTGCCCCCTGCACACCCTACACTGGGGATCAAGCCCACAACCCATATATATGCCCTGACTGGGAATCCAACCCTGACCTCCTGATTATTAGGCCCATGCTCAACCACTGAGCCATGCTGGATTCAATTTTCTTTGGATTCAAGTTTTCCCTTTCCACCCCGTCCAACCCCATTTGGATGAGGCTTGAGCTGAAACTAGAGGTAAATTCACGTGTTTAATCTTTCATGTTTAACTGGAAGGCCCCTCCTAGGAGCTCTGGAGGGTGTCTGCTTGGCAGCAGTTGTTACTGTTGGTGGTGGCTGGTGGCGGGTTACAGGGAGGAGTAAGCTTTTAGACTCTAAATATGTTAGTCTTGGGAGATCACACCTAACTCCATGATTTCACCCTGAAGCGCATGGAGAACCTGTGAAATGAGCTGATATAAGTAGAATTAGCTCCAGACAGGCTCACACTTCAAAGTACTTAATTTTCTTATTGCAGTTGAGTTAATTTTTTTTTTTTTAGTTATGGAGAATGAGGTTACAGTTGGAATATATTGTGGAAAGAGAATCAAGAAGCCATCCCCAAAAATGCTAGCTTGATTTTCTTTGAGTATATAAAAATCTCCTGGAAATTTGGGTGTCTTTTAATAATTAGTAATTAATTGACTTGGTTCAGTTGCAGATTTGTTACAAATGGGATTAATCAAATAAGTAAAGATATTGATAATTATGAATGGAAGAGGGAAAAGTTTGGAATTATTAGAGAGGAGGAAAGCTAGATTGAATCCCATTATATTGGACGGAATCAGAAATGTAATTATTATAAATGTATAATATAGATATATAGATGCAAAATTAGGTGAACCCATGCACATTTCAATAATATAAATAGAGAACTAAATTTAAATGTAATTCTCTGTGTGTGTGTGTGTATGCATATATTTCCTAACTCTGTCTACTGAGAGGACCAGGGAGCAACAACACCCCAACACATAAAAAATACATCTTAGACCTAGAGCTTGGCTTTTCAATAACATTCTCCATTAAAAGCAACTAAGTCTCTCTCTGAGGAAACAGTTAACTCCTAGTCTGGCAGAGGAAGTAAAAGAGAAACATGAAAAGTTTTTGACAACAGAAAGCAAAGAATGTTCAAGAAAAGTTGGGACATATAGAAAGGCCAACTCTGGGGACAATTTGAGCATCAAAATAAATAATAATTATAACCCATTAAATAAAACAGGAATCTGCAATTCCATGCTGACGAGTAATGAAATCATGTATAGGGAGAAGAGAAAATTTATACAGTGTAATGACCACTAATAAATGGAGAAGGAAATAATTTGAAAAACACTATTTGGTGATTTTCAGTAATAAATCAGACAAGAAACAACAGTGGATGGTAGAACTAGTCAATAAAAGTTTAATGAGAGACAGGATACTTAGTGTCAAAGCATCTCCTCTTAAAATAATTTTAATTACAAGAGAGCAAAGGATAACTTAACAGTGGAGAATCCTGACAGGGACCACCTTAATCAAGTAAAGTTAATAACACCAGTAAGAAGAAAATTTAAATTATATACCACCTAATAGGGTGCATTGTTGTGATATATTTCTACCCAAAACCATAAATTGAATCTAATCATGAAGGAACACGGGGAAAACTTATATTGAGGCATAGTCTACAGAATAACTGGCCTCTATTCTTCCCAAATGTCAAGATCGGATAAGACAAGAAACAACTGAAAAATAGTCTCTATATTAAAGAAAACTAAACAGACATGATAGTTAGATACCTTGTGTTATCTTGGATTGAACTCTTTTTTTTTTCTTTTTTTTTTTGCTGCAAAACAGTGGTTTTCAAAGTGTGATCCCAGAACCAGCACCACCTGGGAACTTGGAAAGAAATAAAATCTTGGAACCCAGGACAAACCTACTGAATCTGAAACCCAGTAATCTATGTTTCATGACACTTTCCATTGGTTCTGATGCATACTGAAATTTGCGATCCACTGTTATAAAGCACATTGTGGAGGCAATTTTAAAAACTGTGTAGTAAATGATAATAATATACTGATGTTAATTTCCTGCTTTTCACGTCATTATTTGTGGGAAATACATTCTAAATTAGTCAGGAGTAACTGTAGCAACTTAACTCTTAAATGGTCCCAAAATATAAAATTCTTTGTAAAATACACATATCTATATATTTGCAATTTTTCAGGATGTTTAAAAAATTCCAAAGGAAGAAAAAAAATAATAAAATGGGAGGGGTTAAGTTATTTATTTATCATGCTAGGGAAAAAGTCTGACTCATATGCCTCTTAACCTCTTTTATGTAATCAGATGTGGCACTAAATACAATGGATATATATTCCATTACATGTATGGTTAAATCTGCTATGGAAAATAGTTTGTTCTCCCAAGAACCATCTGTGTTTATTTTCAGGTTGAATCAACCCTAAGGTTGCTAACATTCTTTAAAACCATGTTGATGAATGACACAATCTCTGAATCACATCAAAGCCAATACAGTTTCTTTGGGGATTCCATATCAGTGGAAAAACATTTCTGCTGAATAGCATCTGTCTCTCCATATGTAGAAAGAGTCAATATACAAAACTGAAAAATAGTTGTTTTCAAATAACTCGCTAGATGACATACACAGTCTCTCTTTTGCAGCTGCATTCCTAATTGCTTGAATAAGACCCATGATCTGATTTTTTTCCTTTCGCTGTAGATTCTTTGCAAGACTTTCCATTGCATACAACCAAAATACAGCAAGAGCAAAATATAGCCCGAGACAAGTACGTTTGTTGGATTAGATTCAAATATGCGGGTTTTATCTAAAAGGAAAAATCCTTTTAGAGTTAGAGAGGAAGTGAATCAGGCCCATGGACCTTGGCTAACTGACCGATACACAAACACTGGTGGTTGGTGGTTGTTTTTCTACTTTTGGTTGTCTACTTTGAAGCTATTATACAACATCCAGCTCGTCCTTCCTGGCGCTTTGGTGGCTATGCATTTGCTCTGAGACTGCAAATGGAGAGTTCTCTTCCCGCTAACAAGTGTTCCTTCCCTAGCCATAATCCTTCAGAAGATCTGAGTCTGATCAGCTGTGTCTCAGCTGAAGAAGACTACATTTACTTTCACAAAGTTTATTTAGAACATCCTGCTGTGAATGTCAGCACACAGATTGGGCAAGTTCCACCAAAAAAAAAAGACTTTCAGACTATTTGTACTCAATTAAATGTTTATTTAAAATTTCCTTTGGTTTTTTAATGCCGTAAATGTATTGTTCATTTTTCACACACTAGGCACTGTTGTTTAGTCTCAAGGGCATTGCTTGTTACAAATTTAACAACTGTGACATATTAAAAACAACATTTAGGGAAGAAATGGAGGCCGAGAGGATGTGACCAGATGTTTCCATGGTGTTCCGCCAAAATGTCACTTAAATGCCAACAAGATTTTAAAAGGAATTTTTCACCAAAGTCTCTCTACCCACTTGACTGACCCCAAAATATGTTGCTCTCATTGTTGTATCAGAAAAATCCATTTAAATTTCATCTTAATGGCAGTTTTCTTGGGGATACGTCAGATATTTCCACTGCCATTTTCCTTTTATAAATTCACATGTCCATACATATAATCATGACTGTGCTGCATGCTACCTGTATGACCCAAACGCTCTTATGACTAAAATAGGGATGCTGGTGCCTACCTCCTGCGGTTTTGTGGAAATTAAGTGAGATAATTGGCATGACACTGTTAGCCTAGTACCTGGCACATAACGATGACACATTACATAGTGTTGGTGTTGTTATTACAAACAGTGCTGATTATTGATACCAGCAAAAACCCCCCACTAAATTCTAGATTTCCTTAGGAAAAAAAGCAATCTCCCCTCCAAGTTTCCCTTAAGTTTCAGTCTTCTGTTGAGATTGCCAATTAGAACAAGGAGAAAAAAACCATCAAGAGGCAACTTTTTAAAAAAAGTCATTATTATTTTTAGATAAACCTGGTGGCATTTAGGTTAGACCTCTCTCCGCTGATTCCTAAATTCAAGAGCATGTAGACAAGGAGCCTGCAGGTAATTAAAACAGAACAGAAAGATTGTCTGCACCCTAAGTAGAAGTCTCCAGGTTTGCTCTCCTCTGGTGGGAATTCTGCTAATGCCAGGGGGTTAATATTACTTTTTAATGGAGGACCGGGGCCCTGGAGTTTTCAGGATTTGGTCCATATTCAAAAATATACAAAAATATAAAAGATGGTGAAGCAAATGCTGTACAACAGAGGTTTTTCAGGGAAGAGGGATAAGCTTGATCCAAAAATATTTTGAAGGGTGGAGACATTCCAAGCATACCATTCCATGCCTGTGCCAATGGAATGTGGGCACAGCACTGGAACAATGTCCAAGGTTGGAGAGCTTTGGAGGACCAGGGAAATTCTGCGGGAAAACACAAGGTGGTGAAGAACATCAGTCCTCCCCCAACCAAGTTTCCCTGTTTACAGGTTGAAATTGTGACTTCTGAGTGAACTCTAGGTCCATGAACTATGGATTCTAAAGTTTTGTGGCAAATTATTATAACTGCATTTTGCAAATGTACAGACAGCACTACTCTGGTCACACACACACACACATACACACACACACACACACACACACACACACACACACACACACACAACCACACTGTATTGGGAAGGAGAGATTGAGCAAATTCAATTTATTACATTTAAATACTCAACTGGAGCCCTAGCTGGTTTGACTCAGTGGATAGGCCTGTGGACTGAAGGGTCCTAGGTTCAATTCTAGTCAAGGGCATATGCCCAGGTTTCAGACTCGATCCCCAGTTGGAGATGTGCAGGAGGCAGCCAATCAATGATTCTCTCTCATCATTGGTATTTCTGTCTTTCTCTCCCTTTCCCTTCTTCTCTGAAATCAATAAAAATAGATTTAAAAAACAACAACTGTGGAATACAGATAATTTTTAAAAGTACTCAACTGGAAATAACACCTTATTTCTTTCCATTATCTTTGATTCTAGGTGGATAAAGCTGCAATAATGAAAATTTGCTGATCTTAAAAATAAATTTGGAGATTCCCGGGCCCCACTCCTGCCCCACAGAGTCCAGATCTCCAGGGTGGGGACTGGGAAGCTGTGTGTTTACTGAGAGACTTAGTAATTCTTATGCATCTTCAAATGTGAGGGTCTCTTCAACATGGAACTAGTAGTGATGGCATAAGAGCCAGCCATGCTTTCTGCCTGACGCTCCTCTAGCTTTCAAGAGAGAGGTCAACGGCCCATCACTCTTGAGAAAAATCCAGCTTGAACCAAAGAGAAAGTCATTTCCCCTCTTCTTAATGGCTTCTCTTAGCTCTGTTTTCCTCCATGGACTCAATTGTTCAGCCTTCTTCACACAGAATAGCAGTTGGAATGGAGCAGCTCCCAAAACATCGTTACAGTTATTATGGTCCTTGCTTTATTTCTGATGCCTCTGCATTGCTGGCATTTTTAGTCAAGAGAAGGGACACATACTAGCAGCTGAGTCACCTGATAGTCACCAGGTATGAGTAGGTCTGAGTCTCTGACACCTTCTATATGGCAGTGGTTCTTGCCCCTAACTGCACATCAGAATCACCTGGGAAGGTTTAAAACTCTCAGTGTGTAGGCCATGCCCCCAGACCAATGTCATCAGAACCTCTAGGGGTAGGACTAAGGCATCAGTACTTTGTAAAGCACCACTGGTGACTCCAGGGTGCAGCGTAGGCCACAGACCACTGTTCTGGGGTCGTCTGTAGAAAGTGCTTTTGAACACCTGAAGGGAGATCAGCAATATTTGTCTTTACAGATGGAACTTACCCTTTCTGCAGTGTATTCCAGCAAGAGGAGACAAATGAGGAGGTACCTCTTGCAAACATTTGTTCCTGGAGGGAATTTGGAAGTTTCTTTAGTGTTCAACTGTTATTATAGTTCTAGCGTGGAGTGCTGTAGTATGAACACACACACAGACTTACCACAGTGTGCACTACCTCTGCCCACCTGTGAAACCCCCTACATCAATCCTTCACTTTGTCTGTTTTAAGATAATCTACGAAATTTATCAGTCTTCGGCTTTTGCTGTCTTCTCAAGAGCCACTCACAGATCTCCAGTGAGCTGAAACAGGGAAAGTTGTTTTAAACCATTGACTGCTTAATAAATTAGCACTGGACGGCTCTTAGCCTAATTTATCTCTGAAAGCCAGTTTCCCAGGGTACTTGGAGCAATACCACAAGAAAAATTATTTCCACTAAACACCACAAAAATGTCTTTCCTGCGATACTTCACTGAAGGGGTGACACGTACGAGAGTCTCCGTCACAAAACAGGAAAGAAATGTTTGAAAGTCAAATTAAAAAGTAAAGCACAGTTAAGATTTTATTGAGCTTAAACCCCGTTCCTACCCCCTAAACATATAAATCTGTTCTGTGTTCTGTGTCTCCCACTCAGATGGGTGATAAATTTTGGATGCTGGATTCTCATGTCTCTAAAAATAACGTTTACCTAGAGTGAAGTGCAACATCTGGGTCCTTTGGGGGACCACGAAGTGGCCTTTCAGGTTAATTATTTGTGTGGCCAGGTTAGGTTTCCCCGGCCTGAAAGTGATACGGGTCTTGTGTCTCTTGGCCCCTGCCCATCACAGGTAGAGAGTCCTGTTCCCGTGACTTTCCCATAGACCTGCTCCTTCATGCAGAATGTTGTCATCAGTGCCCTGACATCGAGGAAATGGAATGCTTTCCATCTGCTCACTGAGCTGGAGGACCTGCTGTACCCGGAGGCCCCTCGGTTACCGTGATGAGGGACAGAACGAAGAGTGACCCCACTGCCGGCATAGTGGGTGCCAACAGAACAGACCCACACCTCTCTGCTATTCTGAAAGGGGTGTCTCTCTCTGCCATTTCCATGGGAAGATTTGCCTGCTTGTCTGGACCAGAGAGTGGATTGAGATGGTTCATAGGCATCTGTAGAGACTGCCCGAGTAGGAAAGGTAACAAGGCTGGCATTCAATCCATTAGAATAAGGCCTTTTCACCTTCCTTTCCTGCCCTCTGGTCCATATTCCAAAACAGGCTAATCCCATGGAAAAAGAAGCCTTCTGAAAGAATGTGGTGAGAGCAACCAGCTGTCCTGGGTGATCCTGGGAAATGATGTGGTTTTCTTTTTTTTTTTTTTAATATGGATAACATCACAGACAGTTTTGAAATAAATTTTTAAAATCTCTAGATCTTTGTATAAATTTGAGTCCAAACATTTTCATCCACAACATAAATTTTTCCGGGCACTGGCTCAAGAACGGGGAGTTATCTTTTTCATTTTCCCTACAAAATTCTGTTTGTTGTTCCTTCTTTTCTTTTTTTTCATTTTCTTGGCTACTACCTCTCTTTAAACCCGGTTACTTCATTTTGATCTATTGTAAAAGGTTCCTGATTTCACCCCCAGAACCTTTAGCCTTTCAAAAGTAAAGGTCATTCTGTATACCACCGCCACAGCAAGCTTCTTGGATTACTGCTTTGCTCAAATCACTTCCCTTTTTTAATGTTCACAGTGGCTGTCGCATTAACTGCTAAAAGAAAATCATGGCACTTTATCCTGGTGTTTAAGGCCTTTTACGGTTTGGTCCCAAAGTATGCTTCCTCTTCTCTGCTACTTCCTATGTTCCAGCTAAATGACACCCCCAAGCCCCCCATTTCTTAATATCGCCGTTCCCTTGCTTACCTCTAGCTCATATCATTGCCACCATCTGGATTGCCACTTCCCTCATCTGTCCTTGATGAAATCTTGCTTTTTCTCTAAACCCAACTCAGAAGCTTCCTCTTGCTTTCCTAAAGCTTTTACTGGCCACATTAATCAGAGCTTTCTTTGCCTCTCTGTTCCCAAACATTTGATCAGGGCTACTTTCAGAGCCTATAACATGGAATGTCCTGTACTATAGTTATTTGGGTACCTTGTTTAGCTCTTGCATTGTGTTTCAATTTCTAGAAGGCATAAACCATGTCCTTATTCTTCAATATGCCTTGTACATGTTGGATGATGAATGAGGAAATAAAAGAACAAAATTAAGTACTACCTCCTTCCTGCCAGGCCAGCATGGCTCAGAGGTTGAATGTCAACCTATGAACCAAGAGGTCATTGTTTGATTCCTGGTCAGGGATATGCCTGGGTTGAGGTCTTGATTCCCAGTAGGGGGGTGTGCAGGAGGCAGCTGATCAATGATTCTCTCTCATCATTGATGTTTCTATCTCTCTCTCTCTTTCCATTCCCTTCTGAAATCAATTAAAAATATGTTAAAAAAAGAAGTAATTAAAAAAATACTGCTCCCATCCCTTTCTAATATTTACACTGAAAAAGTGGAGAAATATGTAGGACATCTCATGTCAGGGCCATCATTAGGCCTGGAAAACCTTGGCACATCTGAGTTTAGGTCAGTTTCTAAGGACCATCACCGGGTTCAGAGGCTTATCTGGATGAGTGGGTCCTCCCAGGTCTTTGGAATTTCAGGAGTGGAAGTGGGCAGAGGTGTGGTCCTGTAGACATAAAACAGGTATTTTTAAAAATTTAACCGGATATTGCATAACTCTGAAAATTGAGGCTCAGAGTTGGCAAGTATGTGGTGCAGGTGGCCTGGGTGCTGCTGAGTGGGTTCACCTTTGGCATGATTTCCCTGGGAGCCTGGCTACAAGACTTGAGCAGATCTGAGTTTACAGGCAAAAGACACTTAAAAGGAAAAAATACTTCAAAAGAATGAAATGATGCAACAAATTCCCAGTCTTGGTCAGTCTGTTTGCATGACAAGAGGGCTTAGTACACAGGAATAGCATGCTCTTAAAAACGAACTTCTCTTTACTCAAATTATTTTTGCAAGAAGGGATTCTGAGTAAATGTGAACCACTACATTTTATACATAACAATTCTACATAACAGCAATGTAAATCCAGCCCTCAGCTTCTCCTGCCATAGTACCAGCCCTTTGCTGTAGTACCAAGACTGTGTTGGCATTAACAAAGTGAAAAAAATGCTCAAAGAGTGAATGTGAAGGTGAATTAACTGGATATTTCACCCCCCAAAAAAGTTTTTCCTCTTCTTTAATAGCAGGTATTGAGATCTGAACTTGTCGATCATTATCTATATCATCTCTTAATTTCACTTTGCCTAGTTTCACTTTGCCTTAGTTTTTTAAAATATATTTTTATTGTTGATAGTATAGATATATCCCATTCCACCCCCTTTACATCCCTTACCCATCTCCCCAGGACTTCACTACCCTATTGCCCATGTCCATGAGCTAGGCATATAAGCATGTAAGTTCTTTGGTTTATCTCTTCTCATCCTCCCAATCCCACATCAAGATATGTTAGTCTGCTCCATGCCTCCATGCTTTAAGTCTTATTTTGTTGGTCAGTTCATTTTGTTCATTAGATTCCACAAGTAAGTAAGATCATGTGATATTTGTCTTTCTCAGGTTGGCTTATCTCTCTTAGCATAATATCATCCGGGTCCATCCATGCTGTCCCAAAGGATAAGAGAGCCCTCTTTTACAGATGCATAGTATCTCATAGTGTAAATGTCCCACAGCTTTTTTATTCATTCATCTACTGATGGGCACTTGGGCTGTTTTAAAATCTTAGCTATTGTAAATAATGCTACTATGGACATAGGGGGGGATATATTCTTTCTGATTGGTATTTTGGGGAATTTTTATTTATTTATAAATGAAAGTAATTATAATTTTCATCATCCCATGGGATTATAATGAGGATTAAATAACAATTGTGAAAAGCATATTTTAAAAGTATGGGGGTAGATGGGTGGATGGGAAGAGATTAACCAAATAATTTATATGCATACTAGAGGCCTGATGCACGAAATTCATGCAAGAGTAGGCCTTCCTTCCCCCTGGCTGCCAGCACTGGCTTCCCGTTGGCCCAAGGACCTGGGTTTCCTCTGGCTACCGGCAAGCACCCCGGACCTGGGCTTCCCTCGCAGCCCAGGGTTCGTCAGGGAGGATGTCTGGTCTAATTAGCATAGTATACTTTTATTATTATAGATATGCATAACACATGGATACAGATAATAGTGTGGTGAGGGCCTGGGGTAGTGTGAGGAGGCTGGCTAGAAGGGGTTAACGGGGGAAAAGGGTACATCTGTATTACTTTCAACAATAAAGATAAATTTAAAAAATACTCTTTACCTTCTGAAGCACAGTATATGTGTTTGTGTGTTGTTGGTTTGTATGTGTTATTTGGATAAAGCAGCTGATTACTCTTTGGCCTGTATTTAGTCCTTTGAGCTATGTTCTTCTTTTAAGTTTGTATAGATAGATAGATATCTAGGTAGATGATGGATGGGTAGATGGATATATAGACATGTACATATCCATATAGTTCTATTTTAAATATATGTGTTTAATAAATAATTATACTTTATCAAATAATAAACACTGTAGAAGTGAAACAAAATTAGGAGATTAGGCTGAATTGATTTTACAAATACTGTTTGTGTGATTTTAAACATAATTTTAGATTCTTTTAATACTTGGAAAATACCCTCTAATGCAGTAGCTTCTAAGTGTGGTCCATAGGCCCATACTGGTCTATAAATTATTTGTTCCTAATAGCAATGATAATAAGCACATGCCTAGTTCACTATTTCCCTCCCCAACCCCCTGAATATCTTGATTTCCATTTTAACACAAGCTACGTAAGTTCTCACAAACTTGCAAACAATAGTTCACATAGTAGCATGCTCTAATGGCATTTTACTATTTGGGCATCTATTCATTCAATCAACAAGCATTTATTGGGCACCCTATTCGTTAAGGTAATCCTAGATAGAGGTGGTAACAAATAAGTCCTGAATGTAACGTCATGAAAATCTCTTTCCCAGACGTGTCGGTCTGTGCAGGTGCTCTAGGTATGGTGCCCTTCTACGGGGTTTTGAGGAAAATGGCTCCTTCCGTCTGGCGGCCCATTCTTTTCTAGGCTGCAGAGCCTTCCTCGGTTAGCTAGCAAGGGGGAAAGGGATGGTGGGGGAAGGTGCAGTCCCTTATTAACAGTTCAAGAGTGACACACATCCCTTCTGCTCATATTCTTTCTCTGAGAACAAGTGCCCTCCCTTATCCTCATGCAAGGGACCTGGAAGATGTAATCCTTATCTTTGTGGACACTTCCCAGCATTAACATTAGGGAAGGGGAGCATTAAGTACATATTAATTATTTTTATAACAGGTTTATTGGGATATGATTCACAAACCATGCAATTAACCAATTTAAATCATATAATTTAATGGTGGATAGTATACTTACAAACATGCACAACCATCACCACAGCCAATTTTGGAATAGTGTCATCAACTCAAAAAAGCTTGTGTGCTTTACCTGTCAGCCTGTTATCACCCATTGCTCCCAGCCTTATGTAAACACGAATCTACTGTCTGTCTTTTTAGATCTGCCTATTTTTGACATTTTGCATAAAAGGAATCATACAATATGTCGTCTTTTTCTGACATCTTTCACTTAATGTTTTCACAATTCAGCTTTGTTGTCGCATATATCAGTAATGCATTGCTTTTTATGGTAGATTATTTTACCATTGTATGGGTATACCACATTTTGTTTACACATTCATCAATTAGTGGACATTTGGTTGTTTCCATCTTTTGGCTATTATGAATAATGCTGCTATAAACATTTTGGGTGAGTCCTCCAACTATGTCCTTCTTTTACAAGATTGGTTTGGTTATTCTAAATCCCTTGCAATTCCATATGAATTTCATTTATTTAAATTTTTACTTATTGATTTTAGAGAGAGAGGGAAGAAAATAATGAGAGAGAGAGAGAGAGAGAGAGAGAGAGAGAGAGAGAGAGAGAGAAAGAAATATTGATTTGTTATCCCACTTATTTATGCATTCATTGGTTGATTCTTGTATGTTCCCTGACTAGGGAACCCGAAACCTTGGCATATCTGATGATGCTCTAATCAACTGAGCTACCTAGCCAGCATTCCATATTAATTTTAGGAACAAATTGCTAATTTATACAAAGAAGCCAGATAGGACTTGGATAGAGTTTTGTTGAATGTTTAGATTAATTTGGTGAGTATTGACGTCATAATAATATTAACTCATTTGATCCATGAACATGGTATATTTCCATTTATTTAAATATTATTTAACAATAATTTATAATTTTCAGAGAATAAATTTTTACACTTTTGTTAAATATATTTATAAATATTTTATTTTTGATGCTATTATGAATGGAATTATTTCTTAATTTCATTTTTGGATTATTCATTACAAGTGTATAGAAATACTATTTTTTTGAATATTGATCACATTCACATCTTATAACCTTGCTGAAGTAATTTATTCCAAAGTTTTTTAGTGGATTAATTAGGATTTCTACATAAAAGTTTGTCATCTGCAAATATAGTTTTACTTTTTCCTTTATAGGGTAGATGACTCATTTATTTTTCTTGCCTAATTACTCTGGTTAGAACCTCTAGTATGATGTTGAATAGAAGTGGCGAGAGTAGACATCTTTGTCTTGCTCCTGAACCTGAGGAGAAAGGATTGTTTTTGTAGATGCCTTTTACCAAGCTGAGAAAGTTTCCTCCTATTCCTAGTTTGTTGAGTGTTTTTATCATGGAAGGGTTTGGGATTTTGTCAAATGCTTTTACTTCATCTATTGAGATGATCATGTGGTTTTTGTTTTTTAGCCTATTGATATGGTGTATTACATTAATTGATTTTCAGATGTTAAAGCAACCTTGCATCCTGGGATAAATCCCAATTGGTCACAGTTTGTAATTCTTTTTGTATGCTGCTGGATTTGGTTTGATAGTATTTTGTTGAGGATTTTTGTGTCCATATTCATAAGAGATATTGGTCTGTAGTTTTCTTTTCTGTGATATTTTGTCCGACACTGGCTTAATACAGTGAATTGGAGAGTGTTCTCTCCTCTTGTTATGTTTTTGAAGAGTTGATATTGATAATTCTTTAAATGTGTTGTGAAATTCACAAGTGAAGTTATCTGGGCCTGGCTTTAAGTATTGTTTTTTTAAAAAATTGTTACTATTTATTTGTTATAGTTATGTTCAGATTGTGTCTTCTACTTTTATATAGAAATCCATTTAATGTAACTGTTAGAGTCATTGGCATTCAACTGGTCATAGTAGTCTTTGATAATACCTCCTATTTTGGTATGTTCAGTATGTAATGCTCTTTCTGATGCTAATAATTTGAGCCTTTTCTTCTTTTTTCTCAGTCAGTTTAGCTAAAGGTTAGTTAATTTTGTTAGTCTTCTCAAAGAACCAGCTTTTAGTTTCATTTATTTTTTTAAATTGTTTTTATATTTCTGATTGCATTAATTTCCCTTTCATCTTCATTAGTTCCTTCCTTCTGCTTGCTGTGGGTATAGTTTGCTCTTCTTTTTCCACTGTATTGAGGTGGAAGGTTAGATTATTGATTTGAGATCCACATTTCTTATTTTTTAATTTAGGTATTTACAGCTATAAATTTACCTTTAAGCACTGCTTTATCTGCATATGGCATGTTTTTTGGTATGTTGTGTTTCCCTTTTTGTTCATATCAAAGTATTTTCTAATTGCCGTTTTGGTTTCCTCTTTGGCCCATCAATTATTTGGAATGTGTTGTTTAGCTTTCATATATTTAGGCATTCCCATTCTTTTTGTTTTTGATTTAAAATTTTATCTCATCATGGTTAGAGAACATATTAGTACTATTTTTTTAATCCATCAAGGTTTGTTTTATAGCCTAACATATGGTCTACCCTGGAGAAAGTTCAATGTGCAGAATATATAGTCTACTTTGTTGGGTGGAGTGTTCTGCAGATGTATGTTGGATATACAGTCATGCATCACTTGATTATGGGGATACATTCTGAAAAATGAGTGTTCATAATTGTACAAACATCATGAGTACACTTATGGAAACCTAGATGGTATAGCCTACTGCACACCTAGGCTATACAGGATGGGGTAAAAGTAGGTTTACAGTTATTTATATGGAAAATAATATGAATTAATAAATAATAATACAAGAATGAACTCTTTGCATACTCACAACTCTAATCCTATTTTGTCCCCCACCCTCCTGGATTTGGTTTGCTGTGTTGCTCCTAGAATACAAACCTGTACATGTTATTGTATTGAATATTGTGTGTAATCATAACACAACAGTAAATATTTACATATTTAAACTTATCTTAACATAGGAAAGGCACAGTTAAAATACAGTATGAAAGATTGAAAATGGTACATATGTAAGTAAAATAGGGCATTTACCATGTATGGAGCTTGCAGGACTGGAAGTTGCTCTGTGTGAGTTGGCAAGTGAGTGAATGTGAATGTGAAGGCCTGGATGCTACTGTACGTGACTGCAGACTTTACAAATACTGTCCCACCTGCCCACCCCCTGCTTCCTTTCTACAGGGTCAGAGATAGGACATCAAAGTCCTGAATGCTGCTCCATGTGCAGGGTTGTGGGCTGGGCTGATGAGAAACATTGAGGGAAAACTGGCTTGATAACATAGATAACCACAATCAGGACTGTCAGAAGAGAATAAAAGAAAGAATAAAAATCGGGATGGAAAGATAAAGAAACATAAGCAACTATCATGTCAATGTCGTTTTGGCTATTACAAGTTGGAGCAGTGGTCAGATTAAGGAACTCTGTAGTATTCATTAAAATAGAGGGTGTTTAAAATGGAGAGGGTATAGAACTGAGGACTCATGTGTTTTTTTGTTGTTAATCCTTACCCAAGGATATTTTTTCCCACTGATTTTCAGAGAGAGTGGAAGGGAGGGGAGAAACAGAGAGAAGCATTGATGTGAGAGAAACACATCGATTGGTTATCTCCCAACTGGGATCACAGATTGAGCCTACAGCTGTGGTACATGCAATTGACTGGAATCAAACCTGTGACTCTTCAGTCCATGGGCTGGCACTCTATCCTCTGAGCTAAGCCAGCTAGGACTCAGAGTTTTTTTTGACTATGGAAACTTGTTTTTGCTTTCATTGATCTTATGTGGCACAAATAGTTCTCACTAGTATGGAACTGAAAGAAGAAATAAAACTTATCTATGCTTTACATTTTTACAACCTGAAAATATTTCCTAATGGCTACCACCCAAAGCTTTTATGCAAGTTGCAGGAACACTTAATATTTTTAGGATGGCTCCTGTGGACCTGCATCCCTTCACTGGATCTTAGGTTCTCAACAAAGAATTTACAGCGATGTGCTCTTGAAGACTGTCAAGGGAGATCTGGGAGGGCTGTAAATACCCTCTTAATATATAGAGCTGGGGAACAGGCTCCTTTGTGCTGAAGTAGGTCTGTGGCTGACCAATTGGGATGTAATCTGTGCATTAAAATTTGAGGTACTATTGCCTACCCCATAGATATTGCTCCCATTGGAGAAAAAAAATAAAGCCTCCTGAACCACACATATCCTTCCATTTCTTACAGGAAATTCAGCTCCACTATAATCTTATGAGACCACTGTCATATATGTGGTCCATTGTTGACCAAAATGTTATTATGTGGCACATGATAGTAGTTGGTTCATAGTGTTCGAATCTTTTATTTTCTTGTGGACCTCTGCTTTTATCCTATCCATTATTGAAGTGGAGTACCACAGTCTCCAACTACTTTTGTTGAATTGTCTATTTCTGCCATCATTGTCTTTGCTTTATATATTTTAGGACTCTGATTTTAGGGTCATATCTTATATAATAGAGCTAATATGCTAATTAGACCGGATGGTGGAACGACCTTCCAGAACAACCAGTGGGTGGGGGGTGGGCCAGTGAGTCTGCAATGCCAGGCCAGCCATATTGGTCCAGGCGCCACCCCTTCCACAGAGGTTGTGGGAGAGAAGGCTGTGTGGTCCCGGCACCTCCTTAGAGGCAGAACAGGGTGCTACGCAGTCCTTCAACCTCCCACAGTCCCTCCCCCAGCTGGCCCGGCCCCGATCAGCCAGTGTCAGGGGGCAGGGCCAACGCTAAGGAGCAGTCTGCCTAGCTTCTGGTTGAGCGGTGCTGTTCCCCCACCCCCTACTCTTACTCAGCCAGAAACTGGGTTCACTGCCGGCAAGCACAATGGTGGTGGCAGGAGCCTCTACTGCCTCCATGACAGGCGGACAGTAAGGAGCAAGGGGTCCTGGATTGTGAGAGCTCTGGATTGCAAGAGGATGCCTGAGTGCTGGCTTGGGGCCTAAGCCAGCAGTCGTACATCTCCCTAGGAGTCCCAGACTGCAGAGGGCACAGGCTGGGCTGAGAGACCCCTCTCTCCCCCCAGTTCATGAATTTCATGCACCAGGCCTCTAATGTGTTTATAATTGTAATATCTTTCTGATGCATCAGGCCTCTAGTGTGTTTATAATTGTAGTATCTTTCTGATGCACCAGGCCTCTAGTGTGTTTATAATTGTAATATCTTTTCTTCTTATTATACAATGCATCTCTTTTATCTGTTAGTATAGTCATCCCATCTTTCCTGTGGTTGATGTTTGCATAATATATAATTTTCTATCCTTTCTTTTTATTTGTATCTTTGAATTTAAAGAATGTCTCCTATATAGTTGAATCTTTGCTTGGGTTATTATACCATTCACATTTAACAATATTATTGCCTAAAGTTTGAAAAACAGACAAAACAAATTGCATCAAAGTAATATCCTTATATTAAAATTTCTATAAATAATGTGAATAGATAAAATAAATGGGTCCATGAAAATGAATTTTTTAAAATATATTTTTATTGACTTCAGAGAGAAAGGAACAGGGAGAGATGGAAACATCAATGATGAGAGAGAATTACTGATTGGCTGCCTCCTGCATGCTCCACACTGGGGGTGAAGTCCACAACCTGGGCATGTGCCCTGACCGGGAATTGAATCATGACCTCCTGGTTCATAGGTTCAACTGCTGAGCAACGCCAGCTGGGCTGA
This sequence comes from Vespertilio murinus, assembly GCA_963924515.1. Classification (NCBI taxonomy): domain Eukaryota; kingdom Metazoa; phylum Chordata; class Mammalia; order Chiroptera; family Vespertilionidae; genus Vespertilio; species Vespertilio murinus. The sequence continues at coordinate 181,847,017 of OZ004704.1, read as the reverse complement.
AAATTAATTTTACATGAAAAGCTATATCATTTAGTAGCTTTGTGATCTGGGATAGGTCAGTTAATCTTTTTGAATTGGGCTCCTCATCTACAAAATGCAGATATCATGATATCCTCTAACCTCATGGCATTGCTACAAAGACCCAAAGTGAGCATGTGAGTGAAGGAACTTTGCAAACTATAGAAAGCAATGTAAGTGTTAATAATTAAAAATAATATTATGAGTGGAAAATGGAATCCATATTGCTGACCATGAATGAGGTCTGTGATGAACAATCTTTAATGTTCCGTATTCAGTTCCTGAGCCCTTGACCTGTGAACAGTTAATCACTGAAGATATGGAAAAGAATCTCATGCTGGGTGAAAGATTTAGGAATTGGGAAAACCACTTTTTCTTTTAAAGGCTAGTCCTCTCATCAATCTCACAACCAAGTTGTGAACATCTGCACATATCCCCTTTTAAATTAGGATCCCCTTTTAATCATTTGGGAAGCTTTATAGACTCTCTGGAAATCTCACTGAAGCTGACCTGGAAAACTCACTTACCCAATTGCTAAAGGTAGCTTGAGCGACTAACCATACAAGTTGTACCAACTTGATGGCTCTTGTTCAAATAAAACCTGCCTTGATGGTGGAAGACTCGGAGCCAGGCTGGAGGGGGCAGGATCCGGGTTGAGAATCACAATCCAGGAAAGCCAGCTGAGCCAGCTGCTTTCCTTAAGCGTGTGTCTGAGGAGCAACATCTTTTTAAGACTACAAGAGTTTATTTGAACGATAATTAAAAGAAACTGAGTACCAGTCTCCACTAGCAAGGGTGATCTTTATCAGTCTTTGTTGGCCTGCGAGAAGGGGAAGGAATCTTAAAAGGCTCCAGCAGCTGCAGGCTCCTCAGAGAACATCTCCCGCACATTGCTGACATGTCTTGGATTTTTCCAACCTGACTTCGTGTTACAAGAAATTACCACGGGAGTGAATGTCCTCCCACATGGGTGACCCCACGTGGGTGTTATCAACTGCCCCTCCTGCCGCAGAATCAGCATTCCGTAGTCTATTTCTTGTGAAGGCCAGTGATAGCTTTGCCTTGATCCACTCCTTGATCCACTCCTGGCGTGGAAGGCTCTCTCCCAGCACCTGCGAGCCCTCACCCTGAGAGACGGATAATGTGCTAATTACCCCGAACCCAAAAATGTAAGCTGTAAACAAATGAGAGCTGTGTTTATCATCAATCAGTTTTATGACCTTCTGATGGTGATGATATCAGTGGCGTTTACACTGGGAGACCGCACAGCGTTCTCCAGCAGCTGGCCGCTTCTGTTGCTTGTGAGCAGAGAATGATGTGGCCCATTAATTGCAGTCTTTGCACTGAAGGGCATGTTACCTTGACCAAATAGCCAATCTGCTCTTGGAATGGCCAAATAAATTATTTTCAAAAATCTCTAAGTCAGCCTGCGGGTTTTCTCAAATCATCTGTGGTTGGAGGTCCATCCTCCCTCCACCCTCTCGCCCCCCATGAAAAACTGAACATGCGTTCTTTGGGGGCTGTAACTTGATATATACATGATTTGAAGACAGTGGGGAGATACTCTAATCCCAAAGGGAGAGAGACAGGCTTGGCCTGGGAGCAGAAAGAGCTCACCCCCCTCACATTTAGGACTGACCTTTGCCGTGTCATTTTCCCTGTCCTCCTTAAACTGTTTCTCCACCTGAACTCTGACTTGGGGATGAATCCAGAGCATACGCCTGCAGCGCACATTGCTATCATCAGACCAGGAGGACACATGTAGAATGTAAATATCATAAAACGTGGCAAGAGAAATATTTACACCAACCTGTAGTTTCTGATCAAAGCCCAAATTGCTGGGTTCTTGCATGAAAACTTCTGGCTGCATATGTGAGATTTGCAACTGCCTTTGGCACCTGTGTAAATTATGATTTGTGACGTGCTGAACAACGTCCTGAGGGTCCCCGAAGCCTGCTCCTTTGATACCAAGATCCTTTCGTATTGAATCCCGCCAAAGTGGGGAGATGCAAGTATGAGGACTTTGACTGCATCGTGGGTTGGTCAACAGTGCAAAAGGGTTGTCAGTGAAACCCCAAATGCATTTTGTCCCCAGGGTCTTTGCCCTTCATTTAAAGACCCTTGGGAAAACCAAGCCCATCTGTTTCTCATTCATTTACACTTTACTCATCAAAATGTTGGTTTTGGTTAAATTCCTTAGTTTTCATTTCAATAAATCTTTAAGAATGCAGAGTAGGGGAAAGATGGGTAATTAGCAAGGAATGCTGATGACCCTAAACTCAGTGTTACTTTTGGTTTGGTGACAAGCAGTAGTGTTTCCCACTTATCCTACTTACTAGTATTAGTCTCCTTAAATTATTTTTTTAATAGTCCTTCACTTCTACCCCATAACCAGAGATTTAAACACAAGCTACTAGTAGAACCTTCTAGAGTTTCATGAGGGGACATTCATGAGATCTCAGACTTTGCCTTTTCTTTCATTTTTTAAAAATAATTTTAAATTTTTTCAATTATAGCTAAAATACATTATATTAGTTTCAGGTGTACACCTCATTGATTAGACATTACAAAACTTACAAAGTGATCATCCCAATAAATCTAGTACCCATATTACACCATGCCTAGTTATTAGAATATTACTGACTGCATTCTTATGATGTATTTTGCATCCCCATGATGTTTCATAACAACCAATTTGTACTTAATCCCTTCACCTTTTCACTCATCTTCCCAACCTCCCTCCCATCTAGCAACTGTCAAAATATTCTCAATATCTTTGAATCGGTTTCTGTTCTGCTTCTTTAATTTGTTTTTTAGATTCAATTGTTGATAGATATGTATTTGTTGCCATTTTATTGTTAATATTTTAAAATCTTTTTTTTTCTTCTTAAAAAAGACCCTTGAACATTTTATATAGTACTGGTTTGGTGGTGATGAACTCCTTTAGTTTTTTGTTTTGTTTTGTTTTGTTTTCTTATCTGGGAATCTCTGTTCTTGGATTCTAAATGATAGCTTTGCTGGACAGAGTAATCTTGGTTATAGGTCCTTGCTTTTCATCAATTAGAATATTTTTTTCAAGTCCCTTCTAGCCTGCAAAGTTTTTGTTGAGAAATCAGCTTACATATGGGAGCTCCCTTGTATGAAACTAACTGGTTTTCTTTTGCTGCTTTTAAGATTCTCTCTTTGTCTTTAACATTTTTCATTTCAATTATGATGTGCATCTTTGTGTTCCTCTTGTTTGGGTCTCTCTGTGCTTCCTGGATTTGTGTGTCTGTTTCCTTCACATGTTAGGAAAATTTTCTGTCATTACTTTTTCAAACAGGTTTTCCATTTCTTGTTCTGTCTCTTCTTCTTCCAGCACTCACATGATGTGAATGTTTGTACACTTGAAGATGTCTCAGAGGCTCCTTATACTATCCTAATTTTGGGGGGATTTTTTCCCCTTCTTTTTGTTGTTCTGATTTAGAGTTTTTTGCTTCCATATATTCCAAATCACTGATTTGATTCTCAGCTTCATCTACTCTACTGTTGATTCCCTATAATTTGGTCCTCATTTCAGTTAGTGTTTCCTCATTTTTGACTTTTTTATGTTGTTGAAGTTTTCACCAACTTCAAATATAACCAGTGTTTTGAACTCTGCATCTAATAGATTGCTTGTCTCCATTATATTTAGTTTTTGTTTTTGTTTTTTCCCCCTGGAGTTTTAGGCCTAAAAGTTGGGGTTAGGGGCTCAGAGAATCATACGGGCAGGGCAAACAATGTGAACCAGGTTGACGGAGTCTCAGATATGGTACTTGCCTGCCAGCTCTGTCAGGGGAAGGCTCATCAAAGGAACAATGGTCTTTGCAAAGCTGCTCTTCTCCTCTCCCCTGCTGGCTCTCACCTTGATGCCAGACAATTTTGTTCTTCCCCGTATGTCTCTGGTACCTTTCAAGCTGCTGTCACCATGCTGGAGCTCAGAGTCTGAATAAGTCAGCATGTGTGCCCCTTAAGAGGAACTTCTTGGGACTCCAGCAACTCTCTGTCTCTCTCAGTCTCAATCCCTGCTAGTTTTTACAGTCAAGTTATGAGACTTCTTTTCCTGGCACTGGAACCTTGGCCTGGAGGGCCTGATGTGGGGCTGGGATCCCTTGCTCCTCATGGGAAACCTTTGTAGCCAAGATATTTCTCCTGATTTTTATCTGCAGCATGAGGGTGTGAAGCCAGCCCCTTCTGCATCTCCACTCCTTCTATTAGTCTCCATGTAGCTTCTTCTTTAATTTCCTAGTTGTAGGACTTCCATTTAGCCAGATTTCAGGCAGTTTGAATGATGGTTGTTCTGTAGTTTCATTGTAATTTGGATACAGTTATGGGAGGAGGTGAGTACCACATTTACCTATGTTGCCAGCTTGATTAGAAATCCCCCTTTTCTTTCTTTCTCTTTTATTTTTAATATATTTTATTTATTTTTTATAGAGATAAAGAAAGTGGGATAGAGAGTTAGAAACATCAATGAGAGAATCATTGATTAGCTGCCTCTTGCACACCCCCTACTGGGGATGTGCCAGCAACCAAGGTACATGCCCTTGACAGGAATCGAGCCCGGGACTTTTCAGTCTGCAGGCTGATGCTCTATCCACTGAGCCAAACCGGTTTTGGCTCTCTTTTATTTTTAAAGAGCCAACTGCTTTTTCTTATACTCATGGAATTGAATGCGTGGCTAGGAACCATTTATTCACTGGCTTTAGGGAACAGAGAAAAGGAATCTAGTGTTTATTTCTCTTTTTTTTCCTGTCAAATACTCTTAAAACTATGAATATTTGTGAGCTACAAGAAAAATAAATGTGTCTATTATTTTTTTCGCAGGTGTTTTTTATTTTTAAAATCACCTTAAAGTAGCTCTCTTCTCCTAGCTTATTGTCAACATGAGTAGTTGCAAGCATCTTAAGTAGGGACAAATTCCTTCCTTGCTTAGAGTCATAAACTTGTTGATTTTGGAAGTAGATTTAAAGTTAGATAACATTCTATCTTCCACACCACTAGAAAAAGGAGAGATAAATCCCTTTCCAGTCCTGAGTTTATACATTTCTAAATAACAGCCATAATCTGAACTTTGTAGGAACATGATGAGAAATATCTCATTTAAAGAGTGCATAACTTTTGATTATTTATTGTATGTATTTCATAAACTTAAACAAGATTCTTATTTAAATACCTAAGGTATTTACATTCTTGAGTTAAGATAAATTTGGATAGCGGTAAACCTATGGTATTATTATGAAGTAGCTCAATAATCTTATGACATGTATTGGTTTTAATGATGTGACAATCAGACACCCATATAATTGGGCAAATTCATTTCCATTTTATGTAGAAATAGCTTTATTTTTTGTCATGTATGCCAGGTAGTAGGAAACTGAAGTAATCTGCAAACTGAAGTAATTGGACCAAGGAGACATAGCTGCTATTATAAAACTTAAGAAGTTTCAGAATTGCTGCTGTAGTTATAACTTTACATTAAATATTATTCAAGTGGGTGGTAGCCTCGGACAGGACCTGTGCTGTGGGAACTGGATAAACACAAATTGAAATCTGAGATCTGCTACTTAGCATTAAGTAGGGCAAGTTACTGAGCCTCTCTGTTTCCTCACTGATATGGCAGGAGTAATTATAGTGCCAAGTCCAGTGGTAGGTTGTTAATAACCAATTTCCACAGAGTAAATAGTCCCATTGTGGTTGATTTCAAGCTGCCAACTGGAGTTGGGAGAGTCAGCATAGTCTTATGAGCTGGTACAAGCCCCTGGCAGCACTCCACAGTCTCCACATTGTCTAAGACAGCCACCACAATGTATGGACATGGTTGGAATTAGCATGTCACAAAATAACATTGGCTAGAAAAAAAGGTTTGGCCGTCTGAAATCAATTCTGATCTGGAAATGCTATAATAGAAATGTTAAACATTCCATATAGTAACTCAACCTAACTTTCCAAATTCACTTGTTTTCTCTGGGAGAGAACCATGAATCAATAGCAATATTGCAGAATTATTTCATGGGAAGAACATCATAATGAAACCATGGAGAGAAACCAGCTTTTAGTTGCAGATGAATTTGTGATTGCATATGCCTTATAAATCATTTTTACTTTATGAATTAGACAAATTTTTTTAATATTTCTATGCCTTGCATTGAATGAGAAAATGACACCTACTTCACACACAAGATTATTGTGATGGTCAGATAAAATAACATTTTTTTGAGTGTGTATTTAGTGCAATGGGTCAATGAATGATTATAGTTACTTTACATAGTTATTTATTATGAGCTATGCTTTCTGGAAATCCTCAGAATACTTCTATTTATACCACCAACTTCTATTTTGGTTTGAAACAAGTTTAGCCACCACACATGGTTAAGATACTAAAATTTAGAAAAGAATCCACCTCACACTTGTTAGAGTGATTATCATCAACAAATCAACAAACGACAAGTGCTGGCAAGGATGTGGAGAAAAGGGAACCCTCATACACTGTTAGTGAGAATGCAGACAGGTGCAGCCACTGTGGAAAGTGGTTTGGAGTTTCCTCAAAAAATTAAAAATGGGACTCCCACTTGACCCAGTAATCCCACTTCTAGGAACATATCCCAAGAAATCAGAAACACCAATCAGAAAGGATATATGTACTCCTATGTTCAGAGCAGCACAATTTACAATAGCTAAGATTTGGAAACAGCCTAAGTGCCCACCAGTAGATGAATGGATTAAAAAACAATGGTACATCTACACAATGGAATACTATGCAGCTGTAAAAAAAGAAACAACTCTTACCATTTGCAACATCATGGATGGAACTAGAGAGCATTATGCTAAGCAAAGTAAGCCAGTCAGAGAAAGATAAATATCACATGATCTCACTCATATGTAGAACCTAACGAACAACATAAACTAATAAACAAAAATAGACCCAGTGACATGGAGACATCAATCAGACTGTTAAACCTCAGAGGAAATGCAGGGAAGGTTGAGAGGGGAGGAGATGTCAACCAATGAACTCCTGTGCATATGTGAATAACCCAGACAGTAGGGTGGTGAGAGCTTGGGGGTAGGACGGTTGGAGAGGGCAACAGGAGGAAAAGGAGGCATATGTAATATTTTTTGCAATAAATATTTATTTAAAAAATAAAATAAAATTTAGAAAAGATTGACCTTATGAAGTGTTGTCAAGTATGTGGAGCAACTGGAACTTTCATGCACTGCTGGGGAGCAAGGGTCGGGGGAGGAAGAGAAGCAAAATGGTACATTCTCTTTGGAAAACAGCAGTTTCTTATATAGTTGAACATATACTTACTATAAATTCAGAAATCCCACTGTTAGGTATTTACCAAACAGAAATAAAGACATCAGTACACACGAAGACTTATATGCAAATGATCATAAAAAGTATATTCATGAGAGTGCCAAACTGTAAGTAACTCAAATGCCCACAAACTGATGAATTGGTAAAAAATATTGGGGTATATAATAGGACACTATTCTTCAGTAAAAAAAAATATGAAGTGCTAATTCATGCAACAACATGGAATCATAGTGTTCAGAGAAAGACACAGAAAATATTACATACTGTATAATTCCATTTATGTTAACATCCTGGAAAAGGCAAAACTATAATGGTAGAAAACAGGTAAGTGGTTGCCAGGAGATGGGGGCATGTAAGGCACAATGGGAGTTTTGGGGATAGTTACATGACTGTATATATTAATCACAGTTCATTGAATTGTAAACTGAAACTGGGTGAATTTCACTGTGTAAGCTTTATCTCAACTAAAACATATTAAAAATGCTTCTTAAAGGTGTAAAATTGGTAAGGCCATGCCTCCCACTCTCCATTTTCATATCTGAGCCAGTGTATAGACCTAGAATTACAGCCAGAAGAAAAAGCCACGTCTCCAGGATGTAGCCCATATTCTCACAAAGGTTTCTGGTAATGGTTTCTATGGTCCTTCTCCAAAGTGACAACACTATTTTGTTGAATAACAATACTGTGGGGGAAAGAGCAGCTCCTGGACATTGGAGGACTTTTGAACATAAGAAGGGTCATTGCAATCCCTCTGTCAGAATGGTGGCACATGGAAACCAGGTGAGCCCTGGCCCATATTTGACTCACAGTGGGTTCCCTGGGACCATGAATTCACCCAGTATCAATTTCCCCAACCCTGGAATGCTCAATTAGAGTGTACCTACATGGTAGTTGGTTAAACCCCATACCGATTCTTGGACTTCTGGGATAAGAGCTATTGCAGTGGCGGAAGACCAAGTGGAAGCCTCTGAAGCCCAGCTGAGGAAGGAAGGAAAAACATTGCATACCAGACGGAATCATGGAGATTAGCGCCTGTCTTAAATATCTAAAGGATGCAGGAGTCACAGTCTCTATATATCTCAGTTTAGTTGACCAGTCCAGCCCCTACAAAGCCAGACTGATCCTGGAGGATAAAGCAGCCCTCTCACAAACTCAACCAAGTGGTAGTTATAGCTGCTGTGCCAGATGTGGTATCTTTGCTAGAACAGATGAACGTGGCCTCAAGTACTTGGCATGCAGCCACTGATCTGGCAAATGTATTTGTTTCATCTTCATCAGAAGGAGCACCGGAAGCAGTTTGCATTCACATGGAATTAACAGTATATACACTTACAGTCTTGTCCCATGGCTGTTAACTCTCCCATCAGTCATCTATCAATATTGTCTGAAGAGACTTAAACTCTCTAGATATTCCATAAGACAGTACATCGGCCCATGGTAGTTTTAACATCATGTGAATCAGATTGGATGATTATGAAATGGAAAATATGTCAAGGACTTGGTTTGGCACATATACCACAAAGGATGAAAGAAATCTCATGAGTATTCAAGGATCTGGCACGTCAGTAACATTTTCAGGAATCCAGTGATCTAGATCAAGTATGTCAAACTCGCAGCCTGTGGGTCACATGGGCCCACAATGAATATTTTTGTGGCCCAGTCAAAATAATGGTATGTAAGAAGTGTTTTAATAAAAATTTTGTAACTTAACTTTTACAATATCCTATTATATATAATTATTAATAACAAACTACAATATTTGCAAATGACTGATTGCTATAATTGTGTTGCATTCATGTGCCTTACACGCAGGCACACCATTTCTCTCCACTAATACCAGCATCGAATACTTTAGCAGCCGATTGCCACGTCATTAGTGTTGGACTGACTTGTTTGGTGTGTGCAACAGGAAATATTTTGCTTTTGGAGAACAAGGAAAAGAGATTTATCTGGTTATGCTTATTAATTTGTGCAGTTATTCAGTGTCTGGCAAGTTAATGTTCAAGAAAAAATACTAATTTTTATTCAAGTGTACTATTATTTTATGTTAACGATTACTCATTTATTTCAGTCCTTTGTATTCAGCATGTCTCTATCGAAATAAATCTATGTTTCTATGAAAATTGAAGCTTTTTTTATGGTCCACATAAACTTAAACCTTGCTTATTTGGTCTGTGCTAGCCTTTGAGTTTGACATGCTTGATCTAGACAGTTTATTACATTTTTCATTTTCTACCACTAATAAGGAAGCAAAATGCCTGGTGGGTTCTTCAGATTCTGGGGATATCATATTCTATGACTGAGAACGAGGTGACATGAAAGGTTTTTAGTTTTGAGTGTGGCTCAGGGCAGGAAAGAGATATGTAGGACATCCAAGCTGTGCAAATAGCCCTGCCTCTATGGCCACACGATCTGGCAGACCCCATGGTATTATCTATCGTGAGGAATGATGTTGTATTGATGTCATGCAAGTCCCAGTAGGAGAATCGCAATGTAGATACTTGGGGTTAAAAAGCAATGCCATGCTATCTACAGTGGATAATCATATATAAATTTAAAATCAGGTCCCGGTATGCTTCTGGGTTCTGATAGACACAGAGCACCTCATCATGGAACTTGAAACGGTCATGTGGCCAGAGCTGTCCACATAACAGGCCTCTATCAGATGCCCCAGGTCATAAGTTGGAATATCCCAAGAGCAATCCATCACAAGATAGAAGTGATACATCTGGGTTTGGGGATGAGCAGGAACAGGGAGCACAACCAGAATGCATGAGCAAGTGGCCCAGACTCTCACGGCATCTGCTGTTGCACAGTTTCCTCTCCTTCATCTCACACCCAGGACCACATACATAGTCTCTTATGGCCATCTGACAAAGGAGGCAAAAGGTTGTGTACGTGTTGGTTTGGCACGTTGACATATGAGGAAGAATTCTCCCAGTGAGAACAGCTTTGGGCAGTGCAGCACATGATTCGCTTTATGTGGTAGGAGCAGTGGCCATAGGAAGGCCATGTGCCAACTTGTGGGCAGTTGCATATGGCTTTCCTGAGTGGTCAGGGGTCTGAAGGAGAACAATGAGAATATTAAGATGAGCAGATATGGGGGAGAGTAATGTGGACGGATCTGAGTGCAACTGAGCACTAAGTGGGAAGATACTTGTATCACACTGTTCATGCTCCTCGGTGGCAGGGTTAATTGATGCATTGGGTGGGGTGGGTGCAGGGAAACATACCTTTCAATCCTCTGGGCCGTCCATTGGTATTCCCCTGCCAGCTTTCTTAGTGGATGGGCAAGCTCGGGTTGGCCTGCAAGGGCATGTTGATTAGAGCCTCCAGGGTGGACTAGGGTTGAGAATCAGCCCTCCCACCATGTGCCTGGCAAGCATCTACATCATCAGAGGCGTCAGCTGCGAGTTAGGGAAAAGTTGGGAAATAAAAGAGGAAGATGATGGATATCAGTTGCAGCCCTGTGACCAGGGGCAGTGGCTAGGGCAGCTGTTTGTCTTGTTAACCTTCATTCTGTAAGTTTCCCCAGGAATAAAAAGGAGTTGCTCCCAGATGGGTTAAGTTTAATAGAGAAAGTTAGTGGTTCTGAGTAGCACAAGGAGATTCTGTAGTGCCACCCAATTTCTCACAGATTTAGAAACTCATTTACCTGCTGATCCAATGCTACCTGCACGTAGCTCCCTGCTGAGTTCACCAGGCAGTGCTCTCGGCGGAAGGGAGCTGCCTCTCCTAGGTTGTATCCATCCTGGGGGGTAGCACACATTCAATGGCTCATCAATATATGAGTACAAAAACAGTTTTCTTACCTCAATTCAGGACCTCTCTCACCGGGCATTGCAGTTTCAGAACTCCTTATGGAATCTGTTGGATTGTCTGTTATAACTGCAGCTCAACTTCCCTCTCTGCCTGGCCTTGGTTCCCTGATTCTTATAGTGTTGTTTTTTGAGAGCATTCCCTATGGATGTTGTTACTAAGAGCACAACAATCTCGATCTCAGAAATTGTTTTCCAAAGGGACCCAATCGATGGCAGTGATGACCACAGGAAAGATAAGAAAACACAGATACACAAAAGGAGACAAAAGCCTTCTATAATTCTACCATCCATCTATTACTATCTTGTGCATTTCCCTCTAATCTATTTTCTGTGAATATATGTTTTATGAGTTCTGTTTACCAACCAACCTATTTTTATGCCTTACCTTTTAAACTTAATATATTACAAATACCTTACATCATTCTTCTACAATACAACTCTTAGTTGCTGAGTAATGTATAATATGGATGTACCAATATGATATTGTGTGGTTTCTAATTTTTCATTATTATAAACTAGTAGCTCTGCGCATGAATCCGTGTGCCAGTAGCTCGCTGCCATCCTCCAGTGGCTCTCTGTCCACTGTCCCACCTTCCTGTAGCTCTCCCTTCCTCCCTCCCCTTCATAGCTTGCTGCCCTGCCCTCTCCTGTAGCTCTTGGCCTCTTGCTTGTAGCTTGCTGCCCCACCCTCCTGCTGATCCATAATCGTAATCTGGCCCTTATGCAGTCAGTCGTTAAACTTCACAGAGTCATGACCATTTGCATATTACATCTTTATTATATAGGATAATGCTGAAATCTATTCATGGTTATTTTCCTTAATTATAAATGTAGAATCGTTTACCAAAAGCTATGGATATTTATATACAATCAAAATTAACCTCCAAGTAGATTACATGATTGATTTTTTTAAAAATATGCCTCGGTATGCTAGTACTGACATGCAATGTTTGACAGAAATGATTTTGCCACAGATTTATCCCTTCAATATTTTTTCAGAGTTTGTTGGCCCCATTTTATAAGGTTTGGTGTATTTAGTAGATTTTATTCCTAATATTTCACCCAGCATATGGGGATATTAAGGTGTATGAATTTCTTCCCATTTTTAGTAGTTTTAACTGGGAGAGGGGAACACAGATTTAAGACTCTATCCCAGTCCCCATTGATACCCTTTATTTCTATATTTGAATAATTTCTAAATTTAAAAAGAATTGCCTGGAACTATACTACTGTTGCCCAGAAGGGACAATTGTGAGACATTAAAGAGTGGAGAGGACAGGCTCAGCCAGAGGCAGAGTCCTCGTTCCAATTAATGAACTTCTTGGAGGAGAGCATAAGTAATTGGTTTGGAGGTTGTTTACACTGCCTTTGAAGGACAATTGAAGTGCTCATCAAGATGTGCCAAATGTTTATAGAGTGCCTCTTTGGATGAGTATCTGTTTTAAATCAGTGAATTTAAAGGGGCCTGTAACTCACTTAAATTACACCAAGATGGGAGACTGGAGACAGGATATAGCTTCCAGTTGAAATTCCTTGATCTCTGGTTTAGTCTTAATTTTATAGATAACAAAAGCCATCAATGGAAGAACTTTAACCAGTTGTGTTCAAATGGTATTCAGATGGGGCACAGGCTGCAGGCTAACCCCAAGCTTGTTGGTTCAGATCCATTTTCTTCTGAATGCAAAAGCTTGACATTTGTTGGCCCAATGAGCACATGCAGTTTGCAGCTTAAACAGTCTCTTGAACTCCTTCCTGGACAGAGGAAAACAGGGCTACGAGAATGTCATACCCTTGTCACTAGCACCTGAAAACTGTGGTGCTGTCTGGTGAGTCCAAGGAGATAAGTTGTAGGTCATCAGTGAGGCTCATCCTGTAACTCCCCTTTCTTCCTCCCAGGTGAAGCCTAATTCATAGTTTCATGACACAGGGCTCTTGACCCGGCCTAACACACCAGTTTGAAAGCTTTAATGAAGTATGCACTTGGCTGAGGCACTGGGAGGATCTGGGTAACTGAGAGATAGCAAGGGGGTTCTATTGTAGAAGACTAGAATGATGGAACAGAACACAGGGTGTTAAGACAAAGGAAGGCCATGACATAATTAACTAAAAGTGTCTAGCCTAACATTTCACGGTGCCCTGCCAGTAAATAAGGAAGGCAAGAAAAGACTAGTGGGGAAAGATGGAGGAGAACTACCTAGACCTATCTCTGAACTAACTCTTGTGTGGTCTTGAGCAAGTCATCTCATTTTCCAGGGCCTTGGTTTTTCAAATGTTATAAAATGAAGGATTCATGCAAGGAAAATCCCTAGGGTCATTTTCATTTGAAGTCCTAAAAGTCTCTGATTTTATTTCTACCCATATGTTTGAATTATATCTAGTTGTCTTTAAGATTCCAGGCCCTGTTTATGTTTGAACAGTGGGCCTGCATTTGTTTCTGAAACCTAAATGGTAATGACAGCTCACTTTACAATCATGGCCTGATTCTCTCCTCTTTCTTCCTCTTTCTCTGAATACACGTAGACATCACCACGTTCACCACAAACCTCCAAACCCACAGGAGGAAGATGACCCCTGACCTCCTGCAGGCCATCAGTGCTTCCCAGGGGTCCTACTGCCTTGCCCTAATCCAGAATTCCCCCGACTTTCCTAGGCAACTGCTTTATATCTTCTCATCTTCCTTTAAACCATCCAAACCTTTCCCCTCATCCTGTTTATCAACTGATGAGTCTGCATCCTATTTTCTTGAGAAATAGAAGCATCCAGAAGAGGATTTATATAAGATCCCATTGTCTCATCTACCCACCTATCTGCATCTTTGCCTTTACATTCTGTCTCCCCTCCTATTAGAGTGGATGAATTATCTGTATATTAATCTAAAGCTAACTCCTAAGCTTGTACCCTAGATTCTATTTCCCTTGTCTACTCAAGGACATTGCTTCACAATTGTCTCTTCCCCCTACATGTATAATCAGTTTTTCCCTCTGTGATGAATCATTTCCATGGCATACAAACATGCTGAAATATTGTTCAGCTTAAATGAAAATTTCCTCTTATTCCCACATTTCTCCCAATTATTGCTTCATTTCCCTGTTGCTATATACAGCAAAATCCTCAAAAAAAGTTGCCTACTCGCTGCTTATAATTTATTCCTTTCTGTTCTTTTATTTTAACCCATTTCAGTAACTTCTGTTTATATTTGAACCATGGACTTGAATTTGTTTCTGCATCCTAAATCATAATGACAGCTCACTTTAAAATTACAGCCTGATTCTCTTTTCTCTCTTCTTACACTGAATACATAGGGTCATCATGACCTTCACCACTAGGATATGGCTATTTTTAATAGTCAATTGTTATTGATTATCTTATGTGACCTCTTTCAGCACAGAATACAATTAAACCACTCTTTTTCTTTCTTTTTAATTTAGATGCCAAGACACTTTTCAGTTCTCATCTTACTAGTTGTTCATCTAATTCTCCTTTACTGGTTGATTCCTCCTTAATTTTGCAACCTCTAAGGTAGCAATTTTCAAATCTTTTCAACTCAAGGTAAATAAACTAATTACTAAAATTTCAAGGCAAAACAAACAAATATATAGCCAAATTGACAATTATATATATGTTACATATGTAATTTTGATTCATTCATATCAGGTAGCTATAGTTGTGCTGTCATTTTTTAATTTGACAATCTAAAGGAAAAGAGGTCAGTGCTCTTGATTAAATAGGCAGGTATTGCATATTTTAAAAATTCTTGTGGCATACAGTTGAAAATTGCTGCTCTAAGCATTGGAATGCTCAAAAGTACAGTTCTTCGACCTCTTCTCTTCTAAATGAACCCACTTTCCAGGTAATTTTAACCAGCCTTACCACTTTAAATTCAACTACACTCTGATGACTCTCAATTATGTGTCTCCAGCCCAGAAATTTTCCCTTACCTTCAGACTCATTTAGTTAGCCATTTATTCTACTTGATACCTGATAGGCATATCAAACTTAGTGTCTAAAACGATTCTCTTGACTCTCCTCTATTTCTAACTTTGTGCCTCTCATATAGCTGCCTCATCAAAGTAGCTGGCTTCTCCAACTCTCCAGTGGAGACCTATATGCAAACTTTGCTTACATCTCATTCTATTGGTGGCTCTACCCTCAAAAGATGCCCAGAATTCAACTTTTTACTCCTGTTTTCATTGTCTCTTTTGATTATTCTCCTTGCTTCTGTTCTTAAAACTAATATTCTCAACATAGCAGACAGAACTATCTTCAAAACTTTAAGTCCTATTAGGTGATTCCTTTGTTCACAACCATCAGGTTTCTTCTCTGGATCATAATAAAACCCAAAGTTTTTATAATGGACTATGAATTCTCTAGATTTTCTCCATTGCACCTTCCCCCACTACTACTTACTTATCTCATCTCATCTCATCTCATCTCATCTCATCTCATCTCATCTCATCTCATCTCATCTCATCTCATCTCCTACCTCACTGCCCTCATTTTCTCCATTTCAGCCACATTGGCCTCCTACCTGATCCTGTTTCATGCTTTCCCACATGCTGTTCCCTTAAATTGAGATGCTTTTCCTGCAGATAACCACAAAGCTCACTATTTCACCACATATGAAATAGATACTCACCCGCATGCCTATTCTTTTAACCCTATTTAATCTTTCATCCTAACATTTATCTCCATCTGAAATACATATATAATGTTTCTCTTGCCTCTCTTCCCTCATTAGAGTGGAAGCTTCACAAAGGGCAGGTGCTTATTCTCTCTTTATTGTTGAGTTCCCAGCGCCTGTGCCTGGTCATGGCATGTAGTAAGTGCTCCATACTGATTTGTTGAGTAGATACGTGAATGAATGAGGATGTCTGGCCAATCCCATGGGTTTTGGGAAAACTAAATTGAGAGAAATAGGATGGGAGGTTTGGGGGCTTGGCCTCACTGGGAACTATGTTATTCATATGGCATCTGTGAATATTTGAGACCAAGTGTAAATGGCACATCTTAGCTAGGAAACAAGACTATGCTGAAACTCAGGGAGGTAAATTCTCATTTTGTTGGCTTGATGTGGTGAGGCAGTGATGGACAGGGCTCGAGTCAGGTGGAATAGAAGGCTTCTCTACCCCAGTTAGTTGGTTTATTTGACCATGCCCTTTAGTATAATTATAAATTCAATAACGTGCACTTTCCAAAAGATGGCTTGTGCTGTGTTTGTGAGTGCACATGTTCCCAACACTGTGCCAGATGACAGAAATTCAGAAACCACCATCCAGTTGAAATTCGTGGTCCGTTGGACACAATATTCCCTTGCCAACAGCAACCCAAGGAAATTAGGTCAAAGCAGATATGCACATTTGATAGCACATTGCGATTTATAAGCCCAGATCTCCAATTCAAACTAGCTTGAACACACAAACAAAAACAGGGATTTATTGGTTCAAATAACTTGGAAGTTTAATGGGTATTTTTAGGTACAGCTGGATCTTGGGACCCAAATGAAATAATAACTTTGTATATATCTTTTGGATTCTCCTTTCCTAGGTTGGCCTCATTCTCAAACAGGCTCTTTACAAATGATGGCAAAGATAGCTTCGGGCAGTTCCAAGCTTATGAGGTCCCTAGCCCTACCACAATTCCATGAAGTTGGCAAGGGGAAGGCCTTAAAAAAAGCAGGGCTACTCAAAAAGTAACATTGCTACTCTTTTCCTAATGGCCATTTGTGAAGTTGATTTATTCAAAAATTTTAACTGTATTTTAATTTCCTTGAAGTCCTTGACAGATTTGTCTTTTAAGATCCAGCTGTATTTGATTACCATGTTTCTTAGAACCCCACAATGTTTTGTTTTCCTCTGCGACTTTTTCTGGCACAATGTTATTGTTCCTAATAGCATTGATGAGGCTCTGGAAACTTTAGATCAAGCACAACTGAAATCCTAGTTAGCCCCTTTGGTGCTGTTGTCATGACTTGATGAAAATTATACAGACTGGGGCAATGTCTATGGGATCTCATGCAAGCCGTGTGGTCCTTGCCACTGAAACAGCATCCACTGGCCAAAGGCAAAGATTAATCCAGTTCTGCTCCAAAGCGAGATGCAGCTTAAAAACAAACTCGTAGCTCGAACCCAAGGAAATCAGTAAGTTCTGCAGCCTTTTAGTCATGAGGCTTTGGACTAGTCAGTCTGAGCCCTTCCTTTGGCGTTGGCTGGAGGCCACACTTTACTCTGTTTGCTTGATCCAGGGAGTTGAATAGGAAGCTTAGCCTTGTTCTTAAAGCAAATTGGCCTCTGCCATCATAAAGGCACTGCTCTGCTCATCCCTAGTGAGCTCTGGATGGAGACTAAGAATGAGTGGTTCAGGAAATAGAGGTCAGGGTTTAAAGACAGGTCATGGTTTAAAGTTTTAAGCAGCACAACTAACTCTACCGATCTAAGTGGGCTAGGAGTTTATAAGAATATATTGGTCCCAGCCAGCATGGCACAATGGTTGAGTGTCGACCTATAAGCCAGGAGGTCATGGTTCAATTCCTGGTCAGGGCACATGCCTGGGTTGTGGGCTATATCCCCAGTGTGGGGTGTGCAGGAGGCAGCTGATCAATGATTCTCTCTCATCATTGATGTTTCTCTCTCTCTCTCTCTCTCTCTTCTCTGAAATCAATAAAGATATATACATATATATATATATATATATATATATATATATATATATATTTAAAAAGAATATATTGGATAGTTCATAGATCACTGGGGTAGCTAGAGAACCAGGCCCAGAAAATCCAGCAGGAACATAATACTCTAAGTTGAATTGTGCCTTCCTAAAAGATAAATTGAAGCCTTAATCCCCAATACCTGTGAAAGTGACCTTATTTGGAAATAGGGTATTTGTAGATGTAGTTAAATTAAAATGTGGTCATATTGGATTACTGTGGTCATAAATACACTGATTGGCATCTTTGGAAGAGAAAGGAATGGGAGATTTAGACACAGAGATGCAGAAGACACAGGCAAGAGGGCCACATGAAGACGGAGGCAGAGATTGGAGTGCTGCAGCTAAAAGCCAAGGATTGCAACAACCCCCAGAAGCTAGAAGATATCAAGAAGGAGTCTCCCCAAGAATTTCAGAGAGAGCATGGCCCTGTCAGTATCTTAATTTTAGACTTCTGGGCTCTAGAACTAAGAGAGAATACATTTTTATTTTATTTTATTCATTTATTTAGTAATCTTCACCTGAGTATTTCCTCTCTCCCTTCCCCCCATTGATTTTTAGAGAGAATGGAAGACACACACACACACACACACACACACACACACACACACACAGAAACATCGATGTGAGAGAGACACATCGATTGGTTGCCTCCACACATGCCCCGACCAGGGCTAGGGGTTGAGCCTATAACCAAGGTACATGCCCTTGACCAGAATCAAACCTGAGACACTTCAGTCTGCAGACAGATGCTCTGAGCCAAGCAGGGTAGGGCCATTTCTATTGTTTTAAGCTACCCAGTTTGTGGTACTTTGTCCTAGAAATCCCAGAAAACTAACACAACAGGGAAGCATTACAGTGGGAGCATCAGCCAAAATCATGCCCAACAACAGTCATGCCCAACCCTGGTTACATCTGCTGCTGGTAACTGAAGCAGGTGCCACTGGCCATGCTGCCCTCTCCTCTGGCCCCAGGATGAACCCTCTTCTTATTTCTTTGCATTCAAGTTCCATTCTGGACTGTCTGAATGGGTAAAGTCTTGGTCACGTGTCTGAACCCAGGCTGACAGAGGGGAGAGAAAGCAAGAATCTGGGGATTAGAAAGGTACACAGTAGGTTCCTCCCAAAGATGGGAAGAAGCTTTAGATGCTAGGCAACCAGAAAAGTCACTGTGACATGTACATACAAGAAAGCAGCAGTTTTAAAATGTGATAAGTTGCAAATAATAATCATAATAATACTACTGAAGTTTGTGAATAATTTACATTTTTGCATAAACTGGAAGGGTTGTGCATCTACCTTTTAATATCCTTTTAGATTCCTGCTAGAAGGCTGGGTATATATCTCCATGGCACATACCCGAGACTGTCACATTTCAAAATGCCATTTGCCATCTCTGCAAAAAAGCAAGATAGGTACATGTTGACCACTGTATGGGCAGACTCCAGGGAAGGCGAGAGACACAGCTCAATGTGGTAAGCTCTGCCACTTACTAGCTATGTGACTGGGCCATCTTTAAACCTCTGGAAGCAGCAGTTTCCCTGTTTGTCAAATAGGAATAATAATACTTAGGTCCTAGTGTTGTGAGGATTAAGTTAGTTAAGCCACACAAAATACTTAGAATAGTACTAAGGTATGTTGCAAGCACTCAATGTTAGCTAACATCCCTTATCAACTTCTGAGCTTTGGAGAAGTTATCTTTGTCCTTTTGGGGGTAACATTCCTGAGCAAAAAAAAAAAATTAACCAAAACCCCAAAGAGCAAAAATCTTACCAGTATTCTGCTTATACCATCAGCATGAGAATGTGTGTCTCTGTGCGCCTTGCCCCTCCTATCCAGAACCAAGTTCACCGATGACCCCAGGTCTCCAGGCATGGCAGCTACAATATTAGATGTTCAATAAATATTTGCTGAGTGTATTGGGCAGGGCAAGTAAGTACTTGCTGTTATACTGCCTGCTATTTCCCTTCTCTTTCTGAAGGCCTTTCATATATAGTTTATTTTATTCTGTACTCTCGCCTAAATCACATCTTGACCATGGAAACCAATCTATAAGTTTTCCCTGGTCCACCTCATGGGAGTCCTACTGGGATAGCCTCTAGCGGATGGTGACCGATTGAACCAATCAAACCCTCTCTTGGGGAATATTTTTTTATTTTTATATTTTATTGATATTTCACAGAGAGGAAGAGAGAGGGATAGAGAGCTAGAAACATCGATGAGAGAGAAACATCTTGCACACCCCCTACCGGGGATGTGCCCGCAACCAATGTACATGCCCTTGACCGGAATCGAACCTGGGACCTTTCAGTCTGCAGACCGACGCTCTACCACTGAGCCAAACCGGTTTCGGCTCTTGGGGAATATTAACTGGAACTTGTGGAGAGTCAGAAGTTGTTAGTAGAAGCAGAGTTCAAAAGTACACAGAGCCTTAACTGGTTTATCTCAGTGGATAGAGCATTGGCCTGTGGACTGAAAGGTCCCAGGTTTGATTTCAGTCAGGGGCATGTACCTTGGTTGCGGGCACATCCCTAGTAGGTGTGCAGGAGGCAGTTGATCAATGTTTCTCTCTCATTGATGTTTCTAACTCTATCCTTCTCCCATCCTTTTTGTAAAAAAAAATCAATAAAATATATAATTTTTTAAAAAGTACACAGAATGGCCACGCCCGGCTAGCTTAGTCGGTAGAACATGAGACTCTTAAAAAGTACATAGAATGAAATCATGAGTTAGTTGAATTTAGAAGCAGACCCTCAAGGGAGAGAGAGAATTGGCGAGTTGGCTCTTTGTTATTAGCAGGGGCAGAAATCAAGACAGGCATGTATAATGGCAGATGTACCAGTGATATACATGATTATTTCAATCCTCAAAATAACCCAGTGAAATAGTTGACATTCTTGATCCATTTTACACATAAGGACACTGAGGCTTAGGGAGTTGAGTGACTTATTAAAGATCCTGAAGTTAGGGGCTGAGTTGGGCTGGTACCTGGACCAGTCTAGGAGTAGAAGCAGCATAGTTGAAGCCACAGAAGGGCAGAGCAATTGCCCCTGTGCCACCATAGCCCCAACAGTCCCACACCACCTCCCAGGCCTATTCTGCTGTAAGACCCATTTGTGACTTCACCTTAGCTGGCTGTGTACAGAATGAACGCTCTACCAAGAAAGGAATCCTGAAAGGCTCTTATTCCCTGTCAGCCCCTAGTAACCGCTCTTTTCCCGTCTGTCTCTATACATGTGATTATTCCAGGTACCTCATACAGGTGGAATCATACAATATTTGTCCTTCATGTCTGGTTTATTTCACTTAGCCTATGAATTTCTTTTATAATTATTTTTTAACCTCCTGGACTATGCTTTTAAAAATATGAGCTATTTGGGGACTGAGCCATGTGTGCGTTGGCTTTTTTAGGGTTGCACTGGACTTAGGAGATGATTATCCTAAGAGGTAAGCCAGGCTGAGAATAAAAATAGGCTCAGAAAAGTTGAGATAACCTTGCTGATGACAGAGCGCAGGGCTTTTCCAGGGAAGACGGATATGAGGCTGACAGCCATGCCGCTGCTCTAATTGCCCCATCCAGCGCCCTAACAAGGGCTTTCCGGTATTTCTGGTGAGAGTGGCTCACATGCTCTTTACCTGATCTCATTTCCAACTTCCTCTAAAATGGAAACACCATTTTAATGACCATCACCCCCTCTTTTTAGCTATGGGAAGGTTGGTCACTTTGTTTTTTACAGTTAAGGAAGGAGTTAATACGATGAGACTGGATTTTAAACAAACAAACAAACAAACAAAAAACTCTGCTTTAGGTCTCATGGACAAACCTTAAAACACATCAATCATTTCTGAAGTGACCACTTGGGCTTTATCCCACAGCTGTGGATGAATGAGAGGACCATTAGAGAGACATCACCATTTTCTTTCACAGTGTTTTAGAACCTTTATGATAAACCCGTGAGACCTTTCAGGAAATACTCAAAATATGTTGTCTTGTGCTGGCTATCTGACTTTGGACAGGTTATTGAATGTTGTTGACTCCTAATTTTTTTTTGGAGGGGAAAATATTCGTTGTTATGGATTCCTAAGACGATTGTGAAAAGTATTCAAAGAGATGGCATTTATGTAAGTGATATTTGTCATTGATCTGTGTTGATTCTATACAGTGATCACATATCTATCCTTTGCCATCATCCACACTTTTGATAAAATTTCAAGTTTCATTGGCAAGGAATTTCGTAGGTACTGTTATATAATGCTTCCATTAGGATAGTGGCATATTATTGTCTTAGGTTGGGTCTTCTCTTAAGTAGAGCCTGTGATAGGGATTCAGCTGCTCTCTGGGAAGAATCTATAAGGTAGTGAGAGAAGCCGGAGAGGGGAGGGGAAGGAACCAGTAAAGGGTGTGGTTTAACATACAGTCTACCTCATAGCTAGAAGGTGAGGGTGAAGGTAGGGTGACTGTGGAGGAAGACCTCTCAGATGTAAATCCTATTACAGAATCGTCCTGGACAGCAGTTCAGGATTTCATTTTGCAATGGTACTATTTTGAGATTCTAAAACTTTTGTGGAAAGTTTGTGGAACCATTACATATGGCTATTTGTTGTGACATTTGTGTTCACTAACTTAAAAATGGCCATACAATAGATTCTCTTGATCCAACTGTTAGTGATGAATCAGACCAAAATTACCCCACAATTAAAAACATTTATTTGTTCATGAATTTCACCACCGTTAAGCATCTGTTAGGTCCTGAGAACTGTACCAGGTACTAAAATCATGGTCAAAACAATAAAATTATCAATGGATATATCTGAATTACTTGAAAAATAACCAGTGGAAAGCAAGATAGCAGGCTTTCAATATATAGTAACGAGGCTGCTAAATAAAACCTGCTCCTGAAACTGTATTTTTGACAAGGGATGATGCTAGGACTTATTTAAGTTTGTTCTTTACATAGCGAGGCAGGCTTGGAAACTTTAGCGGCAAAAGTGGTATCCTCTTCCTGCTTCAGCCTACTCCTGCTTAGACATGAAAATCAGGGGAAATTTGTGGTGGCTGAGGTAGGGCTTTGGAAATTGGTAAATTGCAAATACACTCTTTGAAATTAATCTAGAAACAAGTGGTTTGTTAGCATAAACGCATGTAATTCTGACTAACGTCTATTGAACCATAGCTTACTTTTAGACACAATAACAAAGGGCTCTTGCAGGGGAAAGCAAAGAACTGACATTTTTTCATTTCAATTCCTCAAGTTCCTGCTGTTGAGTGTATTTGAGGAGATCAACCAGACACATGGAAACAAAAGTAGAACAAACCCATAAAGTTCCTCTAACCTTCTTATTACGGGGCCCATATTTGGATATAATGATTGGTATACTCCATAGGCCAGGCTGGAAAATGTGTGTCCGTCATGGGTCTTCTTTTTGTAAGGAGCAGAGCTGAGCTTTGGCTAACTTAAGCAGAGGTAGAATTTATTGGAAGGATATATGTGAATTCTTGGAATTAAGGAGGTAGCTTAGGCTCCTGCTTGGAAAGGACAGGAATCGTGACAGAGGAATCCCAGGAACTATGGTACAGGAACGGTGGTCTCTCATTAACATACCTGTTAGGGTGAATGGCTTCTGGCTCTTTAGCCTCCTTTAATCGGGAACATTTGCACAATCTTTCTTTGTCATGTAAGACACTGGCATTTTTGAAAGACTATAGTCCTTATTACCACCCTCTCCTCTCCTTCCACACCCCACTTTTAAAAATAGAACACTCCTTGTTTTAGGTCTGTGGGGTGATTAGACTGAAATTATGTATTCTAGGCTAGAGCGCTGCATGGGTGACGTTGCGTCCTTGTCAGGGAATCACGTCTGTCCTCACTGGGAATGTTAACTCTTATGATTTGATCAAGGTGTTGTCCAGATTCTCACTATGTAAGTACTATTTTTTCTCCGTATTTTTGCAACTAATAAGCACCATGTGGGGAGACCCTTTAAGAAGATGCAACTATGCTGGTCCTCATCGGAATGTCTCCCTGGATGCAGCGTCCATGGAGGAGTCTTGTCGGGTCCAGACTTTGTTATCCTGGTTGCATCATGATGGCCCTCCAGCTCCAGGATTCCTGCCTCCCTCATCCCCGTGCCATCACATTTCACTGTAGCTGAGGTTCCTGTGACCCGCCCACCCCATTTTCTAAATTATTTACTATCTATGTATTATTGGTATGTACTGGTGAATTCCCATTTTTCCAGTGGTTTAGATTCATTGCTGTACTTTTTTGGTTTTTTTTTAAATATATTTTTATTGAATTCAGAGAGGAAGGGAGAGGAAGAAAGAGAAACATCAATGATGAGAAGGAATCATTGATAGGCTGCCTCTTGCATGCCCCACACTGGGACTCAAGCTGCAACCCAGGCATGTGGCCTGGCTGGGAATGGAACCCTGTTCTCCTGGTTTATAGGTCGACGCTCAACTGCTGAGCCAGGCTGGCTGGGCACTGTACTTATTTTTTTATTTTTTGTGCTCAAATTGAGATATTCTTACTGATGGAGAGTGCCAGGCAAATGTAGCTTTATGCAGCTTACATCCAAACACACGTTAGAATCCCGTACCACTTCCTGTGTAGAAATGCTGGAGCCACTGCTATGTGCATGTGTCTTACATATACATACTGAAATATGCGTGTATTATAACACACACACACACACACACACACACACACACACACACCCCAAACAATAGTGGGGACTGCCTCTGAAGGAGGAGGCCAGGGACAAGTTTGACATTGGGGAGAAACTTGACTTACACTTTTGTAATATTTGAATATTTTACAAATCAGGCACATGTGCTAAACTGTCAGTTTTTTAGAAAGCTTGTTTTCCTGTCGAGTCATTATCAGCAAAGGCAAATTAATTTGGCTCTGCGACGGTGGAACATTTTGTTTTCCCAGTCATTAAACCTCAGAGCTGCACTTACAAGCTTTCCAAAGGCAGGCAGTCTTCGCTCTCTGAGTGGCGTTGCTTGGTGACTGACGTGAGTTTGGGTCTGTTTTGGAGGGCAGGCTCAGGGTACAAGCACTGCAGTTCGGAGCCCTGGCCCGAGGTTCTCAGACCCAGATTGTGATTTCCGAGGCCAGTGCTAACACAGTGTCATTTCATGGGTGGTACAGTGCCGCTCCAACCCCACATTCATTCCAGAAATCTTTGCAAGGTGGTAGTTGGGAGATTGTATGTGAGGTTATTAGGTCAAATGCTCATTTGAGCTGTTTCCTCGGTCATTTGGCTGCATGTGTCCTATGTGAGCAATGACCAATTTGGCTCATGATAGTGCTTCGGACTCTAAATAATCGCCAGGGTGGTCCAGCCAGTGTGGCTCAGTGGTTAAGAGGCGACCTATGAACAAGGAGGTCACGGTTCTCCTCTGGTCAGAGCACATGTCCTGGTTGCGGGCTTGATCCCCAGTGTGGACGTGCAGGGGGCAGCCGATCAATGATTCTCTCTCATCATTGATGCTTCTATCTCTCCCTCTTCCTTCCTCTCTGAAAACAATAAAAATATATTTAAAAAAATAAAAAATAAGTAAATTGCCAGAGTGCCTGCCATTGAGGTTCTCCTATTCACGTTAGACGATTTAAAAGAAATGTCTGTAAATCCACACATAATATAATCCTACAATTTCTTCTTCACTTAAACCAAACCAGGTCATTGAAAACACTCATTTTCACTGGTTAAGAGATCTTCTCTGGACCCCACAAAGCCACAGATGCTCCAGCTCTGCAAGGAGCGCTTTGTAGCACACCACCCGGCGGGGAGCTCCCAGGCCCACTCACAAGCAGCCTTGTGTAATTATTCCTCCATCAAGCCTGCCTGCACGCAGACCACACTGAGTTCAGCTGTAGTCATCCATCCATCTTTGAGGAAAAAAAAAGAAGAAGAAGAAGAAATAAAGTGGCCTTATTATAAACATGGGCGAGCTGGATTTTTTTGAGGGGCGTTTGCATTTTGGAGCCTTGTGGTTTTCTTCATCTATTTGATAATCATTAACATGCACAACAGTTAACCTTCCAGCAAAGTGAAACTTTATATCTGAGCTTTGCAGCATCTGTCTTGCAATGCAGGCTGAGGTTTGCTGAGGCTGTTTTTATAATCACTGGTGGTAAAATCAGGAAGATGCAAAATGGGCGTGTATTGAAGTGCAGTTCATCCAACATTCTAGACCTTAAATTAGAGTGATGAGCATAAACACTGCAAACAGAGGTATTTTTTTTCAACTAAATTGCAATTATATTTTAAATTACCTACAATTACCAGAAACCATCTCAAAGCTAGAAATTAACTTCTTAGGCACTGGTCCCAGCAGATCAGCTGTTAAATGGACCATCTTGTGTAGCTGACCTCCCACTCTAGTTTCACCCACAGGCAGCCTCACACAAACCAGGCAAGGTTGAGCCCCAGGGCAGAGCCCGGTTTCACGATCACGTGACGGGCATCAGCCAGCGGGATGGTGCAGCCATATTTTTACAACTTCCAAAATTATAGTTCCATCCAGGTTCATGACATGTTGCCAAAACACTGTGCTTGTTTTCCTTTCGAGAGCAAGGGACCATTTTATTTTAGATTTTAATTAAACTATTTTTATGCAGCAGGTTTTGCCATCTGGAATTTGGGGCATGGAACTGGGTCCAGGAGCCACAGGGGCTATTCCTGTCTCGTTGCTGTGTGACCTTGGTTAAGGCTCTTACCTTCTGGGCTTCAGAATCCTTGTCAGAACTGGAAAGGGATGGCCAGTCGGGGAAGTGCTAAGTGCCCTCCTTTCAGAGTATCAGGGGGAGGGGGCAGGATTCAGTTTGCTGCTTCTCCATCCCGCTGATGGTCTGCTCCCTCACCTATGTTTGCCCCTCCCTTTTATTGAGAGGATTAGAGTTTGGGGTCAGCTTTTCCTTATGCCGCCTGGTTGATACACAACTCAGCACATGAGTGACTTGAATTCAACACGGTACTTTGAAATGTTGAAACTTGTGCATTTGAGAATGGAGTAACTAGTTTAAACTTCATGCCCTCTTGTTTTTCCAGGAAATCTTAATGAGCTTTTCTTCCCTGAATCTAGTCTTTGGGTCTTGAATCAACACATTCCCACCTCCCCGGCCCCCAGCTATCCCCAAAGTGATTTTTCTGATGCAAAGCAATGTAAATTTCCTTCTTAAAACTCTCTAACAATTCCCATCACTAAGAGCTATGCTGATTCAATATCTGCCAATCTCTCTGCTTCACACTCCACACAAAGTTGTTTCTACTTCTCCCCCTTGCACCACTCTTGTATTCATGTAAAACACCTTGTTTCACACTGTTGATTCTTTCTGGCTTGCTCTCCCTGTCACCTCTTCATTTTATCACTTCGCCACATTATCACTTCTCCACTTGGCTAAATCAAGTGATGTTAAAGACTGTTTAGACCAGCCATGGGCAAACTAAGGCCTGTGGGCCGGATCTGGCCCATTTGGCTGTTCTATCCAGCCCTCGGAGCTGAAAGAGCAGAGGGTTCTCTGGCTCTCCCCTCCGCTCCTTCACCAGCAGCCCAAGATGAGAGTGCCAGCGTGGTCAGGTTGCTTTTGTTTCAGTCCTCCGGTCCAGTTTAAGAACCCATTGTGGCACTTGAGTCAAAAAGTTTGCCCACCCCTGGTTTAGACCATACGTGGACTGAATGTTTTTGTCCTCTCAAAATTCATATGTTGAAGTCCTAACCCCGCAAGCCAATGATATTAGGAGGTGATTGCCTTTGGGAAGTGATTAGGTCATGATGGTAGAGGTCGTGAATGGGATCGGTAGCCTTATAAAAGAGGCCCCTGAGAGATCCTTTGTCCCTTCTGTCCTGTTACAGTGAAAAGACAGCAGGTCAATGAGGAAGCAGGCTCTTTTAAGACAATGAATCTGCCAGTGCAATGATCTTGGACTTCCCAGACTCCAGGACTGGGAGAAATACATTTCTATTGCTTATAAGCCCCTTAGTTTATGCTATTTTGCTATGGCTGTCCAAACTGACTAAGATAGACTACATCCTTCAAAAAGACTATCCAAAAGCTCCTACATTATGGTAGATACTCCTGCTTAATTTATTTATGTAATAGAAATTTGAATCTCTTATATACTCAATAGTACTCATTAATGGGAGTCATTTTGCTCCCATGAATACATCTGCCCATTTCTAGGTGTGGGTGTCTAAAGAGGGAGAGTTGGATTTCTTGGGGCCCACAAGGAGTGGCCACATGGGTGACAATTGGGGAATTTTGGGCAGACCCTGTTTGAGACCTGGAGAAGTATAAGGTAGAACAAATAATTATAACCATTCCTTTCAACTATGAATTCTATCAAGTTGAAATATATAACTTGAGCTTTAAGTAAAAGATGGTTTTGTACATTCTTTTGGACTCCATATATGTATTAGATTAACAGTAAGTGTAGTTAATAGTGCACAGTACTGTACTACCTTCCCTTATACTGTTAACAATGTGATCATATTGGAGTTACATTAAAATAGTTATTATGATTAGGAGATAAACTATAAAGAGGACTCGCTTTGATTATACTGTGCCTTATAAGTCATTTCAGTGACACGATTAAATAATGCTTCTTTAACCCAACTTCTGCAGGATTTCAGAGGGATAGGCTTGTAGGTGTAGAATTAAAAGGGGATTAATGGCTGAGATGACATATCTGCAGTTGTGTCATCAGCAATGTTTTTGGCATCAATAGAAAACCCAACTAAAAGTGACAAATCATTTGACTCATATGATAAGAATTCTGGAGATAAACAGCTGTTGCTAGTTAGCAATAGCTCAAAAAATACCAGAGCCAGTGTTTCTCCAGTTCTGTTGGCCCCTCTCTTGTGGTTGGCAGATGCTGCTATGCTAGGTATGAGTCTGTATCCAGGGCAGGAAGAAGGGGTAGTGCATGACACTGGTCCTTTATATTTGGAAAGCAAAGATTTTCCAGAAGCCCCTGGTGATTTCCACTTATATTTCGCTGGGCCCAAAACTGTCTCATGACCAGCCCTAGCTGCAGGAGAATAGGAAAGCAAAGAGTTGGCTTTTCTGGCCTCTATAATGGGGGATACCAAAAGAGGTGGATTTGAGAATGGGAGTAGGCCTAGCCAACCAATGGCATCTGCTTACATATGTCATCACATTCTCTGAGTCATCAACCTTTACCACTGTTTATCAGTGTCTTGCTCTTTGAGACTCATTTTTATTTTAAAATATATTTTTATTTATTTCAGAGAGGAAGGAAGAGGGAGAGAGAGAAAGAAACATCAATGATGAGAGAGAGTCATTGATTGGCTACCTCCTGTATGCTCCCTACTGGGTATCAAGCCTGCAATCCAGGCAAGTGCCCTCACCGGCAATTGAACTGTGACCTCCTGATTCATAGGTTGACACTCAACCGCTGAGCCACACTGGGCAGGCTTTGGGCCTCTTTTAAAGTAAAACCTGGCAAAACTATGAAGTTGTGAATCGTTTATAACTTTCCCCAATTACCACAGCAATGTGACTGTGGTGTCTCTGACAGGCCATTCTGTGCCCAAGGAAGAAGCATTTGCCTGTAGTGTCAGGGAAAGCTTTTGAATCCAGCTGTTTGGATAGATTTGAAAAAAGTGCAAACAAAAATGTCTATCCTCGGTTTAACTTTTCACTCTTGTTTATTCATGGGTGCTTCTAAGAGCTTTTGCCAGTAAACCTTCCAAATCTTAAACTAAGTGTGGTAGGCAAACTATCTCAGAGTTTACAGTTTACACCACTGATCAAGAACAATAACAATCCATTAATTCTGATGAAGTAACCTCATTAAAGGAGGCCTGTGAAATAAACAAGGGGGGATTCTAGCATGTTGGAGAACTTGAAGGCACACTGTCTTCTCTTGGTGGTGGCATATCCACAGACACCTCTCTGGTTCAGGAACACATGTGGCAGGATACACGGGGATATAGCTGCCCCGAGGGCAGCACAAAGTAGTGCTTACGATGGCAACTCTGGAGCCAGGCGGTTTAAGCGTAAGGACTGTTTCTGACTAGCCATGACCTAGGACAAGTTACATAAACTCTCTGTGCCTCCAAATCGGACAGTAATAGTACTCTGCTAATTTATGTAAATATATGTAAACCTTGAGAAAGCTTGCCATCACAAAATACACAGCGATTGATAACTATTAGCCCTCGTTACTTTATAGTGGTGTTAAGTAATGGTACTGTCCACCAGGGCAAGCAGACTCTTTGCTTTTCTACCTTTCCCTCCCAGCTGGTGTGCACCCCTTTGGGTGTCTCCCTGTTACAGAGGAAGCACTCATCCATGCCTGTTAATGTTGAAGTGCTTCAGGGGTAGCTGCACTCAATTGCTCTGTGCACAGTGTCATGCAACATGTGTCATTATCATAATTTCACAGAAAGAAAAGGAAATTGGGCAGAGATGTGAAGGAACTTGTTCAAGCCATATAGCTGGTAAACTTGTTGGAGAATTAGAACTTCAGTATGTTGGACTCTAAGGCCTGTACTATTCCAATTGTGGCATTATTGAATTGAGGTATAAAGCTTAAATTAACTATTTATGTGCATATCTATCTCTTTGCATATAATTTTTTCATGCTCTTAGAGGGAAAGATTTGAGTAATAGGCATCTTTTAGGACATCAGCACAAAGTCACCCTCTTTTTCTGAAAATGTTTTCTGGGTGTTGATAAAGGAGGGGCCCCAAAGGTTATGTAAAGATAATGCTTATAAAGTATAGTTAGCACCCAATAAGGTTTAGCTGCTATTGTACTGCTACTTGAAGACATCTTCTCTGGCCAAGGTTGAATAGATACCTGACACAGGTTGGATTATCTCAAGAACTTGAAAATTAGATTCTGAGATGGCCCAGCAGACAAAGCATGCCATTGGAATTGAGTTGATAGAAGTTCAAGTGCAGTGAAGCACCCACCTTCCTACAAGGGTTGAAAATGGCATGGAATGCAGCCCTGCCAAGAGAGAAGAGAATGAGGAGATAAGAAAATCTAAGAGGGTAGAGGTGAGAGGTGGAGGCAAGTACTGCCTGGTAAATGCATGGCTTCTAAGGTCTTGGTTCTGGGTCCCTTTGAAATTCCTGCCTTAGGTTTTGTGAGAAACCGTGTATCCTTATAATAATTTGCTCGTGTCTTGTTTTCTTTGTTAAGCTAGTTAGCTCATTTTTGTCACCAGCAACCAAAACAGTCTCAAGGAAGACCTTTTGATTGAGGGTGGGGGTGGGTGAGCACTGTAGTTATTGGCTGAATTAAGTGTTTTAGATTAGTTGGGAACTTTATTCATAAAACTTTCTCCTTTACTTCCATAGAATCAGAGTTGATCTATCCAATGCCATAAATCTAATTCAGGTAGCCTAACACAAGCTTAAGAATGATCCAGCTTTCCTTCGTCAATTGCTAAAGCTCAGTAAAGTTAATACACAACATTGTGTCGTTGGAATTGAGTTCAAGAGCAGTGAAGCATCTAGGCAATCATCACAAAATATCTCAATCTGGTGTGTGTGTGTGTGTGTGTGTGTGTGTGTGTGTGTGTGTGTGTGTGTATGTGTGTGTGTGCGCGCGCGCAAAATACCTAAGTTTGTACTTTACTCCTGCAGAAATCTACTTTCCAGAAAGTTCTAAATGCTTTGTTTGTATGGCTGTGCTCAGTCTTGCCTGAGCCATCACTGAGCAATCAGAATCACACTGTGGCTCCATCCTGTAATCACTGAATTGCATCGCTATGTGGCTTCCATGGTCGGAGATTCCTGTGCAGATGGCACAAGCAAGATCTTAGAGTCTTCATCCAAATCCTGACAGGCCCCCAGCTTTCACTATCAGGTATAGGATATAAAAGTTTCTAATAGATTTGAGTCCTAGAATTTTAGGTTGTTCTACATAGGATTTTTTATTCTAAGAGGTGTCTTAAAATCTTAAAATAAAATTCTAAAAACAAATTATAGGTTGGTTAGTGTTTAAAGAAACAGCCTTACACTATAGTGGTTCTTGATCAGGCATATGTTTCAAGGTGACCTCGAAATCTTTTTTTGAAATGCACTTGCCACATGAAAGTAGGGAAGACAGGTGGGAGTATTAAGTGGTATAATCTTTTTGGAGGGCAATTCAATAGTGTCCATCAAATATTTAAATGTATATATGTAGTAATCTTCCTTAAGTGGGAATATATTTAATAGCAGTGCTCAAATATATATTTAAAAGAATGTTTATTGAAACATTATTACTAAAAGGGAAAAAAACTTAGGATGTTATGAAGCCACTAAAAGAAAGTAGATCTTCTGTAAATATAGGTAGAGCCTGTGGAAAGGAGGCCAAAATAATTAAGGGAATAAAACAAATTGTATGGTAGAATATGTACAATAATGTAAATTTATCTGTGTTTAAAATAATAAAAAGGGAATATGCATATACTTATGGGCATATGCCCACTTTGTGGTATAGGTATATGCTTATGTGCATAGGAAGCTTCTGAAGGAATATGTAAACTATCAACAGGGTCACCGCAGGGGAGAACAGCATGTTGTCTCAAAAAGAGCTTTTCAAAATATTTTATGCTGTTTTTGTTCCCTGCAACCAAAAGTCTCATGTGGCTGGAGAGACATTATAGCTGACTGAAATAAGTATTGTTGATGACCAGACTCATTATAAAACACAAAACCAATTCAAGCTCTTTGTAAAAAAAGCATTTTATAAAAAAGGATTTTAAATAATCTAGGCAATTATGTAAGACAGAAGGAAAACTTCATTTCCCCCATTTCTCACCCAAAACCCTTCTTGGGAAAGAACTTTTTACTTTTCATGTCATACTCCTCTGCCCTGTTTTGTTTGTTTTTACTAGGAGTATATATAACTTTCATATATAATAATCATAATAATCACAATTCACTCTTCTAGGCCCTTACTAAGACCTGTAAAATTAAAAAGTTTGGGGAGAAAGGCAAGGCATATGTATTTTAAAATAACTGCCTAGGTGGTTCTGATGTACATTTCTTATTAAAAGCACTGCTAGCTAGGATCATTCTCTGCATCCTAAATATCAACATAACCTCAAAACAGAACATTTTTTCATCACAGTGAATTTTGTTGTTATCATTATTAAGGTGAAAGCAAGAAATTCCCATTGTAAATTGATCCTATTAGAATTAGAATCAGGAGTTAATTAGAATCATAATAGGCAATGAGAAGAACTCATTTGGCCACATCACTCATTGAACCATAAAATCTTAAAGGTGAAAGAGACCTAAGAAACTTAATATTCTCATTTTACAAAAGAGGGTACTGAGACCTAGAAGGTTAATCCATTTGTCCAAGGTCACAGAGTCAAGCCTATAATCCAGGTCTCCCTGGCTTTATCTAGTGCTTTCACTGCGTTGTGCTACTTTATTCTGGATCTAAAACAGTCAGATTGGATCATGGAACAACTAAATGTAATGTTCAAAATTCATTAGCATCACGGAGAGGAGGAAAATCAATGAGTGAGCAGTTTCATTAAAATTCAGCATTTCAAACAACTGCATTACTTAAAGCAGCAGAAAAAAATAAGTAGACCACATTAGACATAACCTCATACTTGACTAAACTGAAGTTTTTCCATCTGTGATTCAAAGTCCAGATTTCTCCAACCTTCCAAACGTATTGTCCTTACTCTTTTCAATATTAAGGAAAATGTATGGAAGTTTCCTCCCAACATTTCCTTACTAAATACATACAAATAGAATAGTGATTGCCTCTTAAATAAGGAAACTGTTGCAGAAAGAACTACACCATGACAAACTATTTGTGGGGTGTTTGAAAGTAAATAATAGATGATTGGCAGTTCATGAAAAGTCCGTATTTATCTCTTGAGATTATTTTTGTTAACTCCTTGCATTCCTCAGAGAGATATATGGCCAGTAGAGCAATGAATCATTTAATTCCAAATACCTAGAATCATGGAATCAGGGGTGAGAGGGTTATTTAGAAACTGCTTAGTTCAATATTTATCGATGAGGAGCCTAAGACTCAGGGAGATTAATTGACTGTATGTAACCTTGGGCAGAAAGCTATTATGAATCCTTTCATACTAGTAATGTCATCTGAAATTAACTTTTCTTCTAAATTTGAATTTTCATGAAATTTTTGAAACTTCATAGCAAGCAAAAAAAGTATATCAAAATATAATTTTATACATTAATAGTAATTTAAATATCTAAATAAAATAAAAATGTTATTTGACTGCTTAATTGAGCTGAAATATATTCTATCTTTCCACTCCTCTTCCTAATCACACTTCCAAAAGCAACAATAACTATTCCCAAAGCACTTTCCCTTGTATTTAGTATTTTACAATCTGGTGTTAGGAAAAATGAATCAACATGTATTTTTATAAAATATTTTATTTAATACACACTTAACCTTAAAAGGCTGTGCATGTGTAATAAAGTATTTGGTTTAATAGTCCATATTGTCATATGCAGAATTCATAGCAGTTAGTACACCTCCTCAGAATCTTTTTGGTCTGATTGATGAAACTTAAGCATGTCAAACACATGAAAATCTCAGGGCAAAGATCATCTCTGACTCAGCAAGCGCACATGGTCACCAATCTCTCCTCTCTGTGTCTTGAATGGGAGAAAATCAATGAGAAAATATAGTAAGTATCATAATCCACGAAAATTCCAAATAGAGGAAACAGAAGGACATTACCTAATTCTGTATTTCCCATTCTTACAGGTGAAAAGAAAGCCAAACTTGTGGGTACTTTCAGCTTTATGCATCCCATGCCATTGTCTCCCAATCCACAGAGAGGGGAGCCTCAGACACAAGGGTCAATGGCATTGCCCGAAAGGCTTCCAGCTGCTGGAAAACCAAGTCTAGAAGGTTATTGTTTTTAAAGAAGTTAAGTTGCTTTTTTATTCTTAAGGATATTTCAGAATTTAGAAAATTTGTGAAAGCAAAAGCTTTTCTCTTTGAAAAATGTTAATTCATTATAATAGTTATGCTGGCTTTTGCTAGCGTAAGCTACAAAAATTAGCTTTTTGTAACTAGGGCTACAAAAATTAAATTCCAGTTCTTAAAATTTATTTAAAAGGATAAATAGCATAAGAATGCAATTATGGATATAGAAAGGTGTTCACTGCAGCATTTATTATAAGAGCAAAACATTGGCAACAACCTGAACAGCAATAAATATGGGACCTGCTAAATTATATTGATGCACACAGGAAAAAAGTTATGCATCCACTTTTTCAAAAGTGTCCTATGGAGCTCTAGCCAGTTTTGCTCAGTGGTTAGAATGTCATACATCAGACTGAAGGGTCCAGGGTTCTATTCCTGGTCAAGGGCACATACTCCGTTGCAGACTCCACCCCCACCCGGCCCCGGTCAGGGTGCATGTGGGAGGCAACTCATTGATATGTCTCTCTCACATTGATGTTTCTCTCACTCTGTCTCTCCTTCCCTTCCATTGTCTCTAAAAATAAATGGAAAAATATCTTTGAGTGAGGATTAACAACAACAACAAAAAGAACAAAAACAAGTGTCCTATGGAAATTTGTTGTTGTTCTAATTTTCCATTGGAATTAGGTAAGATAGTATAGTTAAACTCCAAAATATGTGTTGTTTTACTGCGGAAGGAGTTAATCATGAAATGCTTTATTTTTTTTCTTGTTTAAACTCCTCTGGGTAAAGAAATTCTATGCTCCAACAAGGCCAGCTGGGATTCCCACTTGAGAGATTGTTTCTCTGATATTTGTAAGACGTACCAACCTAAGTCATTAAACCAGGCATTTGCTCAGCTGGGCATATTTATTCTGTGTGAATGAGGGCCTGGAAGACTACATGATCTTAAGCATCTGCCAGGGTACATTGCTAGTGATTGTATATTATGGGATACTTGATCCAAGATATTGCAAAAAACAGTCATTGTTTAGAAACAGAAAGAACCTATATGGTCACTTACTTAAAATTATCTTTGTCCAAATGTCAATTATTATGACATGCATAATGCTGATAAAGGCTCTTTAGTCATCAGTAGTCTACAAATGACAGTTAATAATCTAGTCAAACCTTGGATCAAACTGGGAGAGGCGAAGTCTCACTTGGGGATGTTGGCCCCTTCTTGTTTGTTTTCTCTATATCTGCAGCATTTGCTGTCTGTTTCTTAGGCTTTATCCTTTGTTCTTATCTTTTGGCTGCAGGGTTTCTCAGACCTCTCTGTACTTTCTCAAGATCCAATTGTTATAGAACAAAACCTGCACACTCACAATTATAGAAAAGTTATATGCTCCCACCACCATCATAATTTCACTGCTCCCTTTTGACCTCTGTAATTTGTGCATCACTTTACTCTGTGTGGGTGTGGCAACCCCTCATTCATTTGTTTATTCATCAAATATTTATGGAGTGCCTTCTCTGTACCATGTCCTGGTATACAAAGAATAAGATTTGATTTGTACTCTAGGGTCATAAAACAAATCTCATAAATTACAGAGGCTTGAAAATTAGTCAGGATATATTCTCTAAAAACAATAGCATTAAATTAGAAACCAATGTCAAAGAGCTGTCTAGAAAATCTTCAAATATTTTAAAGTTAAACAATGTACTTCTAAATAATTTATATACCAAAGAAGAAATTACGATGGAAGTTTAAATATATTTTAAACCAAATGATAATGAAGATATATCAAATTAGAAGCAAACAGTTCAAGCAGTGCATAGAGAAAATTTTTGTTTGTATTTGAGAGGAAGAAAGGCTAAAAATCAATAATCTGAATTTCCACCTTAATATGACAAAAAAGAGGAAATTGAATCAAAATTAAGTAGAGAATTAAGATGACAAAGATGAGAAGGAAAATCAATGACATATAAAGTAGACAGACAGTAGAAAAGAATAACAAAACAAAAAATTGGTTATTTGTAAAGACTGATAAAATTTATAAAACCATGGTTAGACAATAAGACAAAAAGAGAAAACATAAATCATGGTTGTCAAGAATGAAAGAGAGGTCAATACTACAGATCAGAGGCATTAAAAAGATGAGAACAATTTTATGCAAAAAACTGCAAGAACATAAATGAACACTAAATCAAAAGCAATATCTCATCCCTGGAGATGTTACAGAGATTTTTTTTATGTCATAATATATTTAAAAGATATAGGATTGGTGACTCCTCCTATCCTCATTGACCTGTGAAGACAGCAAATCATTTTGGAGAATCTCAGTAAATTCTTTTTTTAAAAAATAAATCTTTATTGTTCAGATTATTACAGTTGTTCCTCTTTTCCCCCCATAGTTCCCCTCCACCTGGTTCTTATCCCACCCTCTTCCCTTACCTCCCGCCCCACCACTGTCCTCATCCATAGATGTACAATTTTTGTCCAGTCTCTTCCCACACCCCCACACCCCTTTCCCCCTGAGATTTGTCAGTCCACTCTCTTTCTATGCCCCTGATTGTATTATATTCATCGGTTTATTCTGTTCATCAAATTATTTATTCACTTGATTTTTAGATTCACTTGTTGATAGATATGTATTTGTTGTTCATAATTTAAAATATATATATATATATATATATATATATATATATATATATATATATAATTGATTTTTTACAGAGGAAGGTAGAGAGATAGAGAGTTAGAAACATCGATGAGAGAGAGTCATTGATCAGCTGCCTCTTGCACGCCCCCCACTGGGGATGTGCCTGCAACCAAGGTACATGCCCTTGACCTCAATTGAACTCGGGACCCTTCAGTCCGCAGGCCGATGCTCTATCCACTGAGCCAAACCGGTTTTGGCTGTTGTTCATAATTTTTATCTTTACCTTTTTCTTCTTCATCTTCTTAAAGAATACCTTTCAGCATTTCATATAATACTGGTTTGGTGTTGATGAATTCCTTTAGCTTTTTCTGATCTGTGAAGCTCTTTAGCTGACCTTCAATTCTGAATGTCAGTTTGGCTGGGTAGAGTACTCTTGGTTGTAGTTTCTTGCTAATCATCACTTTTGCTATTTCTTGCCACTCCCATCAGGCCTGCATAGTTTCTGTTGA
The DNA here is from genome assembly GCA_963924515.1 of Vespertilio murinus. Classification (NCBI taxonomy): domain Eukaryota; kingdom Metazoa; phylum Chordata; class Mammalia; order Chiroptera; family Vespertilionidae; genus Vespertilio; species Vespertilio murinus. The sequence goes on along the minus strand of OZ004704.1, from coordinate 181,809,077 downwards.
GAAATCAGCTGACAATCATATGGGTGCTCCCTTGTAGGTAATTAAATGTTTTCCTCTTGCTGCTTTTTTTTTTTTAATAAATCTTTATTGTTCAGATTACTACAGGTGTTCCTCTCCCTCTCATCCCACCCCACTGCTAGCTCACCTCCACTTGATTCCCAACCCCACCCCACGCCCCTACCCCCACCACTGTCTTCATCCATAGGTGTAAGATTTTTGTCCAGTCTCTTCCTGCACCACTTAGACCCCTTTCCCCCTGTGAATTGTTAGTCTAATCCCTCTCTATGTCCCTGATTCTATTATATTCACCTGTCCATTTTGTTCTTCAGATTTTTTTTTATTCTCTTGATTTTTAGATTCACTTGTTGATAGGTAGGTATTTGATGCCTTTTTGTTGTTCATAATTTTTTACCTTTACCTTTTTCTTCTTCTTCCTGTTCTTAAAGAACACCCTTCAACATTTCATGTAATCCTAGTTTGGTGTTGATGAACTTTAATTTTTTCTTGTCTGTGAAGCTCTTTATCTGACCTTCAATTCTGAATGATTGCTTTGCTGGGTAGAGTAATCTTGGTTGTAGGTTCTTGTTGTTCATCATTTTGAATATTTCTTGCCACTTCCTTCTGGCCTGCATAGTTTCTGTTGAGAAATTAGCTGACAGTCATATGGGTACTCCCTTGTAGGTAACTAGTTGTTTTTCTCTTGCTGCTTTTAATATTCTCTCTTGGTCTTTTGCTCTTGTCATTTTTTTTTGTTTTTTTTTAAATAAATCTTTATTGTTCATATTATTACAAATGTTCCTCATTCCCCCCCTCCATTGCTCCCCTCCACCAAGTTTCCATTCAACTCTCTGCCCTTTCCCCATCCCCCATTGTCCTCATCCATACGTGCAGTTTATATTCAGTCTCTTCCCGCCCCGCCCCACTCCCCATTTCCCCGAGAATCATCATCCACTCCCCTTCCATACCTCTGATTCTATTATATTCACCAGTTAATATTGTTCATCAGGATTTTTACTTCCCTTGGTTTTTAGACTCACTTGTTGATAGTTACGTGTTTGTTCATAATTTTTATCTTTATTTTCTTCCTCTTCCTAAAGAACCCCTTTTAGCAATTCATAAAGTTCTGGCTTGGCAGTGATGAACTCCTTTAGCTTAAATTTATTTGTGAAGCTCTTTATCTGGCCTTCGATTCTGAGTGATAGCTTTGCTGGGTAGAGTATTTTTGGTCGTAGGTTCTTGTTATTCATCACCTTGAATATTTCTTGCCATTCCCGTCTGGCCTGCATGGTTTCTGTTGAGAAATCAGCTGACAGTCTTATGGGTGCCCCTTTATATGTAACTACCTGCTTTTGTCTTGCTGCTTTTAATATTCTCTCTTTGTCTTTAGCTCTTGGAATTTTAATTATGATATGTCTTGGTGTGGTTCTTTTTGGATTCCTTTTGTTTGGGGTTCTGTGTGCTTCCTGGACGTGTAAGTCTATTTCTTTCACCAGGTGGGGGAAGTTTTCTGTCACTATTTCTTTTAATATGTTTTCGGTATCTTGCTCTCTGTCATCTTCTGGGATGCCCATAATTCTGATGTTGGTTCGCTTGAAGTTGTCCCAGAGGTTTCTTACATTATCTTCAACTTTCTGGATTCTCTTGTCTTCTTGCTTCTGTGGAGGAGTGTCCTCTGGCTCTTTGTGTTCCAAATCTTGGACTTGATTCTTGCAATCTTCCAATCTGTTTTTAGGACTCTGCATAATATTATTTATTTCAGAGAATGTATTCTTCATTTCTTGTTGATCCTTTATCATTTCTTGTTGAACCTTTATCATTTCTTGTTGAACCTTTATTATTTCTTGTTGATCCCTTTTCATATCCTCATAGGTCTCATTTATTTTATCGGCCTTTTCTAAGAGATTGTTGAACATCCTTATAAGCGTGGTTTTGAACTCTATATCCAGTCGCTTTTTGTCCTCCATTTCTTTCGTTTGTGATCTGTTTCCTTGTTTCGACATTTTCGCTGCTTCCCTGGGTTGGTAGGTTGGGAGGATCAGCTGTGTCTATGCCAGGAGACAACCTTATTCCACTAGACTTGGAAACCTGCAAAAGCCTCTCTGAGTTCAGCTTGGATGGGGCGGAGTTTCAGGGTGGAGCCTACAGCCTTGGCTTCCGGTTAGCCACGCCTCTGAGGTTCCTGAGTCTCAGTGTTCCTCAGTGTCCTTTGGTACTTGCTGCAAGCACCTCTGAGAGAAAGGCGCCCTAGAGCTTCGCCCGCTACCAGACAGTGTAGTCTCTCCCCCAACAAGCCCACAACTGGGGTTCAGAGCAGTTGGAAGTGGGGTTAAGAACAGTCCGGAGCTTATGTCTCCTTCCCGCTAGGGCAATCTCGCGGCCCAAACAACAGTCTGTCCTCTGTGCGCGCAATGTGCTTGACTCAGGGGCTCTGCTTTTTGCCGCTCTCCCTCAGCTTCTGCCTTACAGCCCAGATTCCCCCTGTATGAGGCTGGAGCCCGAGGGTCTTGCCCAGGACTGGGGTTCAGTGCAGTAAGAACTGGGGCTCAGTACATTCCTGAGCTTTTGAGTCCTTCCTGCTGGGGCAATTCAGCAGCTCAGCAAACAGTCCCTCCTCTGCGCGCAATGTGCACGACTCCGGGGCTCCCCTGAGCTTCCGCCTTACAGCCCAGATTCCCTCCGTATGAGCCTGGACCCCAGGGTCTCGCCCAGAACTGGGGTTCAGTGCAGTCGGAGTTGGGGTTCAGCACAGTCCGGAGCTTTTATCTCCTTCCCGCTAGGAAACGCCAGCCAGGCACTCAGTCGCCCCTCCTCTCCGGCTCCGTCCTCTCCCCACGGGCGCACCATGTCTCAGTACCTTAGGCTTTTACAGCTCCTCTGATTGTCCTTCAGGTTTTCTCTTTCCTTCTGGTTGTAGAATTTCCAGTCAGTCAACTTTCCTGTAGTTCTGGATAGTGTCCACTTTATATTTTAGTTGTATTTTTTGAAATTGTTGAGTGCGGCTGCAGCTAGGCGTTTACCTCTGCCGCCATCTTGTTGCAAAATCTGCTCTTGTCATTTTAATTATGATGTGTCTTGGTGTGTTCCTCTTTGGATTCCTTTTGTTTGAGGTTCTGTGTGCTTCCTGGACTTGTAAGTCTATTTCTTTCACCAGGTGGGGAAAGTTTTCAGTCATTATTTCTTCAAATAGGTTTTCAGTATCTTTCTCTCTCTCTCTCTTCTTCTGGCACCCCTATAATTCTGATGTTGGTACTCTTGAAGTTGTCCAAGAGACTTCTTACACTATCTTCAAATTTTTGGATTCTTTTTTCTTTGGCTTTTCCAGTTAAGTGATTTTTGCTTCTTTGTATTCCAAATCTTTGACTTGATTCTTAGGTTCCTCTAGTTTGCTGTTGGGTGTCTGTATAATATTTTTTATTTCAGTCAGTGTATGTTTAATTTCTAGTTGGTCCTTTTCCATACCCTCGAGGGTCTTGCTAAATATACTGGCCTTTTTTAAGGAAATTCTTGAAAAACCTTATAACCATGGTTTTGAACTCTATCTCCAGTTGTTTGTTTTCCTCCATTTCTTTCATTTGTAGATCTGTGTTTTTTTTTGTCTCCAAATTTTCACTGCTTCCCTGAGTTGGTAGGGTAGCTTTGTTTGTTAGGTGTCCTATATGGGTCAGTGACTCAGCCTCCCCAATTACCTAAGGTGGACACTTTTGGTGCACCTCTTTGTGGACTGTGTGTACAGCCTTGTTGTAGTTAAGTCTTGATTATTGTTGGTATATGTGGGAGGAGTTGACCTCCAGGCCAGTTGGCTGTGAGGATCAGCTGTGTTTATGCCGGGAGACAGCCTTATTCGACTAGACTTGAAAAATTGCAAAAGCCTTTGTGCTCAGCTTGGATGGGGCAGAGTTTCAGGGTGGAGCCTACAGCCTTGGCTTCCTGTCAACCCTGCCCTATTTCTGCAAGCACCTTTGAGAGAAAGGCGCCCTTGAGTTTTGCCTGCTGCTAGACAGTCTAGTCTCTCCTCCAATGAATCTGGATTCCCAGATTTTCACCCAGAACTGGGGTTCAGCACAGTCCAGAGCTTTTGTCTCTTTTCTGCTAGGGCAATCCAGTGGCACAATCAACAGTCTGCCCTCTGCGTGTATTCATGTGCATGTTTTCGGAGTTCTGACTTTCACCACTCCCCTGAGTTTCTGCCTTACAGCCCAGAGTCTCCCTGTATAAGCCTGGGTCCCCAGGGTCTCACCCAGAACTGGGGTTCAGTGCAGTTGGAGCTGGGGCTAGTGCAATCCAGAGCTTTTATCTCCTTCCTGCTCAGGCTTTTACAATTCCTCTGATTTTCCTTATGGATTTCTCTTTCCTTCTAGTTGTAGAATTTCCAGTTAGCCAGCTTTTCTGTGGTTCTAGATGATGTATGTTTTGTCTTTTAGTTGTATTTTTGAAATTGTTGTGTGAGGCTGCAGTTTAGGCATTTACCTATGCCGCCATCTTGGTTTCTCCCCCTCAGTAAATTCTTAAAAATTAATTAGGTAGTAATTTCAGATAGCTGCTATCCTAAATATGGGTTCTCTCTAGTTTGCTACAAGATGCTCTATCAAGCCATAAAGTTGAGTGTGCCCAGCAGTACTTCAACTGTGTCTGATGATGAAGAGAAATTATCTCTGTGGGAAGAATTTTGTTCACATTTTCTGAAAAGAGGGATGACTTATGTTATAAATTGAAGTCAATTCATATCAGTGACTAAATGGTTATCTGGAAGGGCAGAGACTAAAAAATAATAATACTGGAGGGTTGGTAATAAGAAGGGGCCGTGTAAGTAGTTGGAAACTTGATATACCAAAGACAGATGATAGGAGTGGTCTGTACCAGATGCAAGCAACTTTTAGAATGTAACTCAACAATATATATATATATATATATATATATATATATATATATACACACACACACACACACACACACACACACACACAGTATTGTATCACTGTCATTGTTTAGAATTGCTAGCACATGGTGCTAATGAAAAGACCAGTTTATAATTGGTTTTATTATTTTTTAAATTCTCTAAACCACACACCCTCTTATCACCTGCACTTGGCAAGCCATTCCCATTGCATTGCCTTTGACCCAGAGTGTGACAATATTCATGTCTCATGAATGCCCACCAAGGGCCATCACAACCAAAGACTCTCAATAATCCAGTGGGCAAAGAATGGACTAGATGACTTATTCCATACTGTCGGTGAGCAGTCCCTTCCTGTGATTCATGAAAAGTAGGGAGGTAGGGATGTAACTTATGTATGGGATCTGGTCCCTGCCACTGCAGAGCCCTCAATGAGCCAACCCCAGATATAAAAATTGAGTACTGCTATGTCACTATATCTCAGTATCACCAGCCAGCCACCTGGTGGCAGAATAATGTTATTGGACTCCCATTGTTAGTAGGGCAGGAATGTTTCCTCATTAGAACAGACAGTCTCATATAAAATTGTCTTACTTAAAGTATTCAGCTTCTAAAAGTAGAAAGTAAATAAATAAATGAAATTGAAGAAAGACATAATAAAGATAAAAGCAGGAATATTTTTCTTTTAGCCCCAGCCAGTGGCTTAGTTGGTTGGAGCATCATCCTGTACATAAAATTGCAAGTTTGATTCCCAGTCAGAACACATACCTAGATTGTGGGTTCAATCTCCAGTTGGGGTGCACATGGCAAGGCAACCAGCATATTCTCTCTCTTTCTCTATTTCCCTTCTTATCTTTCTAAAATCAATAGACATATTCTTGGGGGAAGATTTTTAAAAAGGAAAGAAAATCTTTTCTTTTTTGACATAATCTTTTTATTTTTAATGAGTTAGAGAGGAAGGGAGAGGGAGAGAGAGATAGAAACATAAAGGATGAGAGAGAATCATTGATCTGATTCTCCCTGCATACCCTCCACTGAGGATCAAGCCTGCAATGGGGCATGTGCCTGGACTGGGAATTGAACCATGGCTTCCTGGTTCATAAGTTGATGCTCAACCACTGAGCCATGCTAGCTGGCTGGGCGAAATATTTTTCTTTTAAACTATTAAAAATACAAATAGATTTTAATGATAAAATCCAAAGAACATAAATTGGAAAGACATGAAGTAGATAAAAATCTTTTCCTATTCCACTGACAACTTAACAGAAAGAGACAAAACACCAAATATATTTCAAGTGAGAAAGGCAACAAAATATCAGAAAGGAAAGAATTTTTTGATAATTCTCTCTACAAATGTATATAAATAAACCTGATAATCTTGATGAAATATATAATTTTCTAAAAATTTTAAAATTGGCAGAAAGAGGTAACACATCTGAAGTAGACTAATAAAGAGTAAATGCTTCTCAATAAAAATCACAAAAGTAGAAAAAGTAGAAGACAATGACAGGAGTAAAAATCAAGGGCAACACATTAAAAACAGTAAAAAATATGACTGATGTTAACCCAACTATATTAATAATTACTTTAAACATCGATTGTCTAAATATACCAATTAGCAAACAAAGATTGGAAGGTACATAAAAAACAAACAAACAAACAAACAAACAACAGACCCAAGTGTATGTTTTTTAAAAGAAATTTACTTTAAATATAAAGACACATATAGATTAAAAGTAAAGGGGTGGAAAATAATATATCATGCTAACACTAATAAAAAAATTGAAGTAAGTATTAATTTAAGACAGAACAGACTTCAGAGCTAGGAAAGTTATCAGGGGTAAAGAAGGACATTATCCTATGCTAGAGGCTCTGTGCACAAAATTTGTGCATGGGTAGGGTCCCTAGTGGCTGTGGCTGCTAGCTGGGACCTCCCTTCCCCCTGATGCCTGCTGCCGCCACTGTCCGGGGCCTCCCTTCCTGTAGTTGGCTGGCCATCCCACCCCTGGTCGAACTCCTGGTTGAACTTCCAGTAGAGGGGACAATTTGCATTTTAGCCTTATAAAAGTTCAACTGACTGGGAGTTTGACTGCTCACTATGACATGCACTGACCACCAGAATTTGGGACCTGTATATCTAGTGTGATTCTACCCTCATCACCAATAGATATCATGAGCTCCTTTCATTGTTGCTATTGACTCCAAGTATAAACCCTTCAAATGGGATTCATTTCTCTCTTTAGTTCAAGTTACAAATTATCCCATTCTTCCACCTGATTTAAGTCTACCACTTCCTACTGAGGTTGCTGATAACTTCATCTAATCTTTTTACTGCCTTATTAAATTCTGTGTTCTTTACATATTCTTTTTCTCTTGTTGGATATAAAGTCATATTGATATTTTAAGGACATTTGAATATATCTCACTTATTTGGCTCTTAGGTCAAAACATCAAATATCATACCAATGAGAGTCTCCAGAGGGGAACAAAGATAATCAACTAAAGGAATCTATATAAAGGCAGTCCTTGGGTTACATCAGACTCGACATACATCATTTCATGATTACATCACCATCTCCCATTTATTACATATATAAAAAGTAAAAAGTTTCATCATTTTGACATATGTACACATGTGCTTTATGTTTTTTAGCACTTATTTACCACAAATAAAGATCAGGAATTATTTTCTTTCTTTCTTTCTTCCTTCCTTCCTTTCTTTCTTTCTTTCTTTCTTTCTTTCTTTCTTTCTTTCTTTTTCACTGTTTCACTTCATTACTGCTGTGTATGTGCTCCATGTGAGTGATATAGGTGCTTATGTAGGTGGGTTCTGACTTATGGTGAAAATTGAGTTATGTTGCACCATAGGAACAGATCTCTAACGCAACCCGAGGACCTACTGTATAAAAAAGCCTAAACTACTGTTGGACTGTTGGACCGTTTGACCTGTAGTTGTGTCTCACACTGGCTACCAGTGGGCTGATGCTCAACGCACAGGCATGGAAACATGGAATAGGATGATGAATCTCAGAAGGAAGGTGGGAGGAGGAGGGAAGGAATCAGGCTGAAACTGGCAGTCCAACATTTCTCAAGGGGTCCCGGATTGCAAGAGGGTGCAGGTCAGGCTGAGGGACCCCACTGGTGCACCAATCTATGCACCGTGCCTCTAGTGTTTAATAAAAATGGCTGACACAAGATATTTGTAGAATCTCTGCACCAGTGATTAGGAAATGTAATAGCAAAATAAAAAATATATAAAACACCAGAAAAAAAAACTTCTAAGAAAACTGTAAAAGGATACTTTAAAACTCTTTTCAAGGACATAAAAATGTTCTCACTAAATGAATATGTAAATTGTATTTCTGAATGGAAAGGTTCTACACTCTAAAGCTATCACATCAGTCCCAAATTAATAAATTCAAAAAATGTAAATTTTAATAAAATTTGAAAAATGATTCTCAAATACGCCAGATTTGAAGAACTGAATGTTAGAATAATGAAGTGAAACTTAACCTATTCAATACCAAAGTACTCTATACAGCTGTAATTAAAGCAATATACTATTAGCTCCTGTATACAGAGAACAGTCAAACAGAATAGAAAATCTCTAAACAGACAAATAAATGAATTGGAATTCAGTTTATAATAAAAATTCTATTTCTAACCAAGGAAGAAAGAGTGAGCTCTCAATAAATAGTGTTGGAACATTTTGGAAAAATAAATATAGATATCTATTTCACTCTACAATATTTTCAACTGAATTAGAAACTTTAACCTAAAAAACCAAAATTACAACAGTATTAAGAAGAAAAATGAAGAAATGTTTTTTTGGGGTATGATCTTCCTAAGCAACACATAAGACCTAGAATTCATAAAGAAAAAGTATCCATTTTTCTATAAAAATATAGAATTCCCCTCAGAGACACCATTTAAAAAGTTAAAAATAAAACACAAATGATAGACTGAGATAAAAATATTTGTCAAACATGTAATTAACAATTAGTCTCCATAAATAAAAATGTCCTACCCACAAATACAAAAAAGGACAAACCCAATTGAAAAATGGGAACAGAATATGAATAAGCCATTAACAGCAGAAAAGTATAAATGATCCACAAGCATAAAAAGATGGTCTCATGGGGGAATTACAAATAAAGCAATACTGAGATGTCATTTTTTACTCAGCAGATTAGGAAAAAATTATAACCTAATATCCAGCATTAGCAAGTGTGTGGAGAGGAAAGAAAGTACTATCAGACAGTCGTGGTAGAAATGTAACTTAATGAAGTCTTTCTGGCAGTATCTGTCTACATGTGAAATGGGTCTGACCCAGCAATACGATTTCTAAGATTCTATGTTGAAGAAATATTTGCACCTGCATGTGGACATTAAATAACATTCCTCTTTCTCATGTTGTTCAACAAATTAAACACAAGTTAAATGTCCATCAGTAGAAATGTGGTTGGATTAATTATGGTGTAATTATTATGTACACCCACTAAAAAGTAAAACACATTGTTTGCTAAAAATAAATATTGAATGACATGAATTGTGAGTCCAGTAAAAAAGCAAACAACTCTCAAAATATATATGGTTACATGTTCATATTTGTGTGCCAATGCACAGAGAAAGGACTAGTAAGTTAGAGAACAAATTGCTGACTTTGGATCATCTTTTGATGAGTTGGGTTAGAACAGTGGTCGGCAAACTGTGGCTCATGAGCCACATGCGGCTCTTTGGCCCCTTGAGTGTGGCTCTTCCACAAAATACCACTTGCGGGTGCCCATGTACAGTGTGATTGAAACTTTGTGGCCTATGCGCAAAAGTTGGTTTTCAGCTCTCAAAAGAAATTTCAATCGGTGTACTGTTGCTATTAGGCTCTGTTGACTAATGAGTTTGCTGACCATTGGGTTAGAATATTGGAGAAGAGGTTCTGTTTTTAGTTACCTGTCTCCTTTAATTTGAAAGCTTTTCAGCTGTCATAGCTTTTGGCTAAATACTCAATAAAATAACTTGTTGTTTCTCTGAAATTTTCTCCTAGCTTTACCTCTGAGCTCCTTTAGCAGGAGCTACAGACAAGAGGGGTCTGAAAAGACATGCAGCATTAGGAATCCTCTCCGTTTTGGATAGGTTGGCTTTGGGATTATGGTGCTTTGGTTTCTGTTTGGTTTGGTTTCACTATGGGTAAAGTTTCTTAATCTTTCAGAGTTTTTATTAGTAACTAGAGGCCCAGTGCACAAAATTCGTGCAAGGAGCTCTGCTCCCACCACAACGACTTCATCTGGAAGTTTGTCCAGAAGGACGTCTGGTTTAATTAGCATAGTATGCCTTTATTATTATAGATTATGATAGATATAGAGTGATGGTTAATTTTATATGTCAACTTGAATGGGACAAGGAGCACTTAGACATTTGGTCAAACATTAGTCTGGATGTGCCTGTGAAGATGTTTTTGAATGAGGTTAATAGACTGAGTAGAGCCAGTCACTGTGCCAGATAATGACAGTGATGAACATAGATGAGCCCCCTTCTCTTGTGAGTTTATAGTCAGTGTGGTGGGTGAAGGGAACATAGAAAAACAAAACAGAACCAACATCAAGTGAGTAACTAACCAAATAAAAACCTAACAAACTGTAGACATGCAAGGAAGAAAATAAAGTAATGAGAGAGAATAATGGTGTGTGTAGTGGACTCTAAATAGGAGGTAAGGGAAGGACACAAAGGGGAGGTGACATTGAACCTGATACTGTGAGGATGAGACAGTCAGTCACTGGCAGTGTAAGGAGGAAATTTCAGACAGAAGAACATCGTCCCTGAGGCCTATTGGAGTTTGCCTAGTCAGGGAACTGAAAGAAACCAGTGTCTGGGACAGAGTAGGGGAAGGAGAGAATGCCACTTGGTGAGGTAAGAGAGAGGTAGATGTGAACCAAATCATGCAGAGCCTTGGAAGCCCACATCAAATTTGGATTTTATTCTAGGTCCAAAGGGAAACCATCGAAAGTGGATGGAGAGCAACATGAGTTAAATTGCATTTTAAGACCTTGCTATCTTGCATGGAAAATGGGTCAGAGGGCAACAAAACTGGAAGCTGGTAGAAAAATGCTGCATTGGTATTATTTGAACAACCACGATTTGTTGGTGGACCCACTTACGGTGGTGGTGATGGAAATGTGGAGAAACCAGCAAGTTTGTGGTATCATTCAGATATTTAATCAGTAGTATTTGCTAACGGATTAAATGTGGACTGCGAAGTTGGGAGAAAGGAAGGATATGAAGACAATGTCTCGGTTTCCAGGTTTAGCAAATGATTGATTGGACATTGGACAATAGTGCCATTTTTTTTTTCAGGTGAGCAATTCTGAGGACTTGGCAGGGAGGCAGAATGGCAGAGGAATTGGGGAAGAGAAGAATTTTGTGATGGTGTGTTAAGTTTGGCATTTCTGTGGGACATACGCGGAGATGTAAATGAGGCCATTAAATATGTGACTCTGGATCAGGGTTCCCTCCGTGAGCATCAGAAGCACCAGAGGGCCTGATAAGACAGATTGCTGGGTCCACCTCCAGAGTCTCTGAGGAAGAAGGCTTGGGTGGAGCCTGTGAGTTTGCATTTCTAACGAGTTCCCAGGTGACGCTGCTGCTGCTGCTCTTGTTGCTGCTGCTGCTTCGGGTCCAGGGTTCTCACTTTAAGAACCACCGGTCTAGACAGAGGATAATTCTAGGAGCCTGGAAGTCTTCATTATGAAGATAATATTTAAGCCCCTAGGACTAGATGAGATTACCTAATGAGGCTGTGCAGAGAAACAGGAGAGGAAGACTTGGATTAAGCTTTGAGAAGGGCTAGAGAAGAAAGACTTAGTCATGGCAGGATCAGAGAGGAAGAAAGAAAACTAAGAAAGTGTGGAGTTTCAGAAGCCAGAGGGGTTGAGGGTTTGAGCATGACAAATACTACCGAGGAGAAACAGAATAAGAAGACAGTGAAGTGTCCATCAATGTATCAATATTAGGACCACTGTCAAGAGCAAGTACTTTACAAACATCTTACGGAATCCTTCATAGATCCCAGCAGGATGGAGTCATGTTAGCTCCATTTTCTAGTTGAGGAAAGTGAGGCTCAGAGATTGTACAGTTTATGAGGTCAGCTAAGGATAGCAAACCCAGATTTCTCTCTGCTATCATCCTAGGGAACGAGAAGTTTGTTGCATCTCCTACTTGCTGCTAAAATCCACAAGGTTGGATTTGAAGTTGGCATTCTGCTCTTTCATCCCCCAGGCATGCAGTACCCTCTGGCTGCTCCCAGACAACTTGGGATGAAACCCCCTTCCCTCCACGCTCACCTGCTGTGCCAGGTAGCTCCGCCTCTCGGCCTTCTCACCTGCTTGCCACACTCAAGACCAACCTGGACCTCATTCCCTGGTAATGGCATAGCTCACCTGTGACCCGATGATAATGGGTAAAAGTGCTACTTAGTGGAGCGAGTAAATGGCTTTCTGAAGGGATGGGGGAGAGGGGAATCCTGCTTTGCAGTGTTTGTGATTTAAAGGCCCCCCTCAGCTGATTCCAAGCTGTGGGTGTGACGTGAGCATGAAGTCAGGAAGAGATAAATGCACATCGCTGGCTGTCCGGGGCCGCTGAGAGCTGGAATGATTTAAAATGTTGATTTTTCACAGTTGCATATTTCCATTCTTCACACAGCCTTGTGCAGACAATGTCTTAACCACAGGTTGCGGGGGGCTTCAGGCCATCTGCCCCGCCAGTCGGGGGGAGATGCTAGGAACAGGGAGGCCTGTGTGCGGCCTTCCACCCAAGCCTCAAAGATCATCACCTGCTTCCTCGAGGTCTAGTCTAGCCCAGGAACAGAGAGAGGATGTCCATTTAAAAACTGGCATCCACATCCCTCTTTGGTTTCCAGGGTTCAAGAATGCACTTTTTATGAGGATTACAGGCTTGTTCTCCTTTGCAGTCGGCGGGCGTTTATGATGGCTGTAACAGGAATGAGAATTTGGGTCTGGAATAAGCCTTGCTATTCCTCGCCAGGCTGCAAAGTTTACAGTGGAGACCAGACGTACATCTTGCTCACGCCCAGGCGCTACTCTGTTTCCGGAATGCGAGGAGGAGGCCACCTCCTCACACGGGCAGGAGTGGTTGTTCGAGGGTTCGGCCCCGAGGCACGAGGGCATTCTCACTTCCTCACGCAACTCCCATGCGCTCTTGCTCTTTTATTCCTAAAAGCACAGGCCCAGGGTGGTCTCCTGGGAGTTAGGTTACGTGACAGCAAGGTGGACAGCTTGGTCACGATACCTCACACTACTTAGTGGGGAGGGGCTTGAGTTGGGGGGGGGCAGGGGCAAGCAGGGGAAGGAGGGCTCTCATTCAGAGGAAGAGGAGAGCTCTCCAGCAGGCACTGGGACTTGGCACTACCGCTGTGCAGGGGAGGACATGGCTGAGACATGGGTCGAAAGGTGTTTCTTTGCCGTCTAACTTTGTGGTTCTGTTTTGCAAGTGAATACAGTTAGCCTGGAAACAAATTCTTCTAGGTTCAGCGTCATTTTTTTTTCTCTCAGGTTGGCAGGTAGTTATACCTCTGCTTTTTAGGGAAGGGATCGCACAGTGTGAAGGCTCGGCTCCTAAAGGCAGCGGGAGAGATGGCAGCACTGCCCCGAGAGTCTTCAAGACAGCACTTAACCATGGGCTGGGGTTGATTTTATCCCAGATACCCAAAGCAGGACTTCCCATTTCTGGGCAAATTCTTGTTTCTGTAACTGATGGTTTTACTGTGTTGCAAACTGCAGACACGAATATCTGTGGGCTGCCGGCGGTACTCCTAGGATGCTTGAAAGTCACTTTCATCCACTACTGTAAGTGTAAATTTGCTCACATGCATGCAAATGTATCAAAATAACACTAATATTCATAATAGTACTCTGCAGTTCTACACTGCCTTTCATCTGTCGATCTCAGGGTACTTTGCAAGCATTCATTAATTTTCCCAGCACTCCTCTGAGGGAGGTAAATATTATTATCCTCCTCTTTACAGATGAAGCAATTGAGGCAGATAAGTGACTTGCCTCAGGCCAGTCAGGGAGTGTGGGTGGAGGGCTGAGATGAAGAACTCAGAGTTCCTAGAGATGGGCATTAGGGAAGAAACTCAGCAGACAAAAGTGGGGGGAGGGGGTGGGGGTGGGAATGGGGGGAGCCGTGACACCCCCCACACTGGGCTGTTAGAGGGGGGGGTCACTATTTCCTGTGAAATCCATCGCCATGGTAGAAAAAACTACTGCTTGCCCTAAACGGATTTGGCTCAGTGGATAGAGCGTCGGCCTGTGGAATAAAGGGTTCCAGGTTAGATTACAGTCAACGGCATGTACCTCGGTTGCGGGCACATCCCCAGTGGGGTTGGACAGGAGGCAGCTGATCGATGTTTCTCTCTCATCTCTCACCGGTGTTTCTAACTCTATCCCTCTCGCTCTTCTCTTTTAAAAAAAATCAATAAAATATATATTTTTTTAAAAAACAAAGAAAAGAAAAAGCTACTGCTTATTAAGCATCTACTATGTGTCAGGTGCTTTTCATATGCTATTTCCTATCCTCCTATGGAAGGATCCCCATGGCGCAGATGAGGAACTGAAACTGACAGTGGTGAAGTATCTCATCCCCAATCACATAGCTCATCAGTGACTGGGCTGGGATTCAAACCCGGATCTGTTTGCCTCCCCCGGCACATACTCATGCTCACTTGGAAACTGTAGGAAGAGCCTTTCTGTCCTGCCAAGCCTCTTCCTTTATAGTCTTTGTGCCTGTATTTGTCCTGTCTACTGTCAATACCTCTGCATTTGACTAAGTGCGAAGACTGATGCTTTGTAGCATGTCTGATCTGAACAGACAAAGTCCTAAGCACAGAGCCTCTACAGTAAGAAGCATGCATGACAAGTCAGGAGGGAAAACTTGAATTATAACTACTTTTTGCTTTACTTTGTACTATTTCTAGTGAGTGTATCAGTCTGCTATGTTTTGAACTGAGAGAAATTGCAAGAGAGGGAGAGGAAGAGGGAGAGGGAGAGAGAGAATGGGAATGAATGGATTCTCCTGGGGCAGATCTATTTCCAACTATGCTGTCAGGAGAGGCTTCAGTAAAAGAGTCAAAGGACATAGAAGTGCGAGATGAGCTAACTCTTACTCTAGTCTTGGATCTGCTCAGGGCTGGCTGCCCTGAGGAGCTCAGCTGAGCCCCGGGACTTTTATAACTCTGCTTGCAGTCATAATGAGCTGAGGCAGCCATGAAGACAACGGGGTTGCCAAGGTGTTATTGGGCAGGGCTGGGAGTGTGCAGCGCCACTGATGTGGGAAGGATCTTGGGAAATCGTGCACCTCAGTGACATGCCCATGGTGCCTGCCAGTCAGTGAGCAGGAGGTGGACCGGCGTGACCTGGGCAGCTGCCCCTGGACCTGGACCAGCCTGGGCCGCCATTGCCAGGTGGGTGGTAAAGTGGGGGTGGCGTGGGGAGGAGGTTCCCAAGATTCAGCCAACCAGATAGAATTTGCACCCTTTGGAATTAGACTCTGAGAAGCCGGCTTTGTAGTGTGATACATTTTGTAAGCGAGATAAGGAAAATCAAGTTTGAGTCACAACTCATTCTTGGAGAAGTGAGAACTACTTATAAAAGTCCGTGATTACTCAGGAATCTGAACCCAGACGACCAATCTCTTCTGTTTGAACCCTTTTATAATCGGTTTCCTTGTGATCCCAGTGTCCCTTCCCAGACACCCGCCCTCTCCTCACACAACCTGTACCAGGGTCTACCACACTGTTGCATATGCTTAAAAGCAAGACTTCAAAGAAATTATTCAGAATTGACTTGGAATCCGTGTGCCTGTTGTGTGTGTGCCTGTCTCTGCACACACCGGTCCATGCAGGACCGGAAGCACAGGGCAGAGCGGCTGTGTCCCAGTGTGGGGAAGGTTCTCTTGTTTGTGACAGAACGGCCCGTTAGCCCCGGGGTGCTGGAGACTGGGAAGGTTCCTGGGATGCGGGACTTCAGTGCTAGCACCCAGAGAGCGCCAGGTACACTGGGAAAAGTTGATCACTCTCATTCATCCTGCCGTTAAACCGAAGGAGACACAACCCGAGTTTTTATGACAGCACATTGGTCGAAATGGCCCAAACCGTTAGAAGACACTCCCCAAAATACAAACAGAAGCCCACCCTCCACCGGCCCCATGGAGTAAATTAGCACCTATACTAACTTATTTATTTATTTATTTATTTATTTATTTATTTATTTATAAATATATTTTATTGATTTTTTACAGAGAGGAAGAGAGAGGGATAGAGAGTTAGAAACATCGATGAAGGAGAATCATCCATCAGCCGCCTCTTGCACACCCCACACTGGGGATGTGTCCGTAACCAAGGTACATGCCCTTGACCGGAATCGAACCCGGGACCTTTCAGTCCGCAGGGTGACGCTCTATCCACTGAGCCAAACCAGTTTCGGCAGCACCTACACTAATTTAGAAGTTGCCGTAAATATCGGAAAGCTTTAACAGAAGTTCACTTTGCTCTCTCTTTGAAGTCACAGAATAGGGATTCTGCGGTGGTTTGGTTTTTCATATGAATGAAAGATAGAGAAAGAAAGAAAAAAAAGACCCGTGGTGAATTCTATGCAGCCATATACACGCGTTTGAAAAGTGTTAAGTGGAGGGCAGGGCTGGTGATGGGACTGCAATGGTAATGGGCCTAAGGGCCAGCCTCCACCTGCTCTGGGGGAGTGGATGCAGGGAGCCCGGGGAGCCGCCGGATTGGGCGCTGTGCTTGCAGCCCGCACTCAGCCACATAATCATTAAAGAGCAGCAACCTCTCCTTGTAACCCTCCGCTGCAGGACAGCGGGGAGTGTTAGCATAGTTGGACTGCTTCACATTCCTTCTTGCCTACTTTTGAGAACATACTACATTTTAAAACTTGTTGGTTTCTTTCATGTTTTATTTGACCCTATGTAATTGCATTCCTGAAGGAATAACAGGCTCCCCCAGTGATTTACACCCTGTATTAAATGTCAGTTTTGAAGAGACACAGTTAACAGTTTGGTTTAACCTCTTGCCTTCCCTCTCTCTCTATTAGCTCAAAGCTGAATTTGAGCCCCAGCTCTTAAGGGCTCTGAGGCAGGGCTGAAAAGATAAAAAATGAGTTGAAGCAGCAGTTGTGTTGAAGCGGGGGGGCCCAGTGGGGGGGGGGAGGGGGGCAGCTTCTTAGCTCTGGCCGCTTTCCCCCTGTGTAGCCAGTCACCAGGCCGGAATATAAAAGCATCCTTTCCTGACAGTAATTCGTACGGTTCACGTCTGTCCCGGCACAGTTGTGAGGACGGTGAATCAGAGCCACATTCTAGCTGGGCTTCTGGTTCGTATTGCCACCCACTGCTCCAGCCCTGGGGACGCCTACGGTTGCCATAAAGCACAGTTCTACCTCAACCATGCAGTATCCAGTGGGTAGCGGGTTTGATGAAAGTGGAAAGATAAATCTGTCTTAGTCATTATCTTATTTCATTTTACTTTTTAAAATTTTATGTACAGACTTAGCTGCTGTGGTGTAATTGTTAGTTAAAATATTTCACTCACCTTTGTAGTTTCACTTAAAGCATATTTAACAACAGCTTAATCGTCACCTGTTATGAGCTAATTATTGGGAGAATCTTTAAGGCTTGGTGGAATAGAAAATAACCTTATGTCTCTGTGCATGTGTGCATGCATGTGTATGTTTAAAGTCCAGAAGCAAATATGTCCTATGTTATAACCTGACAGGTAACTAAAGCATCATCATTACTTTCAGAAGGCCATATTTAAAAAAAATGGGACAGAAGAGATTTATGTTAAAAACAACAACAACAACAACAACAACATCAAAACAGTTGTCTGTGCAGAGCCCAAGTTGAATTCTTTCTCTGCTCTGCCCCTCACTTCCCCTGCTCCCAGGTTTTCTCCAAAGACCACATTCTATTGGGCTTCATTGGAAATGACTTGAACTTATACTAGGGAGAGAATGAAGCAGGAAGTAACAACCACGAAGACAATTAGGCTCAATCCTCTGGGATATAAAGATATAGCTGACTGTCATCATGTCACTCTCTGAGACCTTAATCCCTGACTCCCACTTTGAGGCCATTTACAAACCATTAGCTAAACCACTTAACCTGAAACTCCGTGTCTGTGGGGAGAAAAATTCAGCCTGCCTCACGAGATGAGAATGAGTTTGTTTGACTCTTTATGCATGCGTTTATCTCAATTTTATTTCCAAGTTGTTTAATATGGTTCGTATAATAGATAAAATGAAACAATGGCCTGGCCGGTGTTACTCAGAGGTTGAGCATCAACCTATGAACCAGGAAGTCACAGTTTGATTCCTGTTCAGGGCACATGCCTAAATTGTGGGCTCCACCCCCAGTGTGGGATGTGCAAGAGGTAGCCAATCAATGATTCTCTCTCATCATTGATATCTCTGTCGCTTTCTCCCTCTTCCTTTCTCTCTAAAATTAATAAAAATATATATTTTTTAAAAATAACAAATAAACAATGAAGAAATCAGGGCAAAGGGAAATGAAGGTAGGAGAATGTCAGAGAAATGAATGCTCATGAAAACATTGGTCCACTGTAGAGTAAAGCAGTCATCACCACCACCTCTACTCTGTTAGCTCCTGCAGAAATGGAACTACTTAAAGAGCACACGTGCTGAGTGGCATTACTGTCAGAAACCACAGAGAAAGGACAGTTGTTTCCTGTGTCTCATTCAAGTGATTTATATTTTCTAGTTACCAGGTCCTGCAAAGATGAGCCTTATTTTCCAGAAATGATCAAAGAAAAAAACCTGAAATTCTTATTCCACTTATAAATATACATCTCCAACAGACGGCTTTTATACTTGGCTATCACTGATCATTTCTCAGTGCATAATACAATTCTTATTTTCATTATTAGTGGTATTGCCTTGATTCTGATGACTATGTTGCAACTGGAATGAGCACTGGAAAAGTATCTGTTATGTTTATAAACACCATTTTTCTATCTGTATTAAAAGTCTTTGTGCTTTTTTTTTAAACCTCTGTACATCATTTAATGATTTATTTCTATTTATTACTATTTTCATAGTAAGAAATCTGTGGCCTAACTGTACTATGATAGCCATGTTTCATGAAATCACAAAAGGAGCCTAAGACAATGATTTGTGTCATTTTATTTAAATCACACCAGCATACACAAAGACCACGATAGAGTCCTCCTTGTTATGCACAGTGAAAAATAAATTCTCGCCAGAACAACTCATTGAGTTTGATGATATTCAAATTTTCATCAGGAAAATAATCCAGTCATGACCATATTATAAATGGGTGCTCTAAGAAATAATCACTTAGAAATTTGAGATACTATGCCCAGCAGCAATGATCCCCAGACCTTTCTTTGAAACCCTCTGACCTCCAAAACTATATTCTAATTAGCATCCTGCACAACGAACTGCCAGTTTTGAATGTGTGAAACGACCCAATAGCTGATATTGCAAACTGCCCGGGTGTTGGGATCTAAGCTTCCTCCATTTGTCTATCTGTGGGGCAGGCTACTTAACTTCTCGTAGCTTCAGTTGTCTTAGAGTAAAAATTGAACTATAATAGTAACTAAAACTCATAAAGTTATTGTAGGGATTACATGACTTAATGTATGTTAGAGAGTATGTGTGTGCAGAATGAGCACTGGGAAAGTATCTGTTATGTTTATAAACACTATTTTTCTATCTGTATTAAAAGTTTTTGTGCTTTTTTTTAAAGCCTCTGTACATCATTTAATGATTTATTTCATGATACTGTAAAGCTACTCATGAATGTCAGTGTTTCAGTCTCTCTGATCCCTGACCCTTGGAACTAGAGGCAAAAATGAAAGCATATATATTAAGTACCCTGGGCAAGTTTGATATTTAGAGTGAACCTACTCTTTTGTAAGGTAGATACTTATTTATTTCTATTCTGAAATTCTGGGTTACCAGACAACAGATTTTCTTAGTTTTCAGGGAGTAAAATTAGTAGTTTGCAAAACTGATGAACGATATATTTTTATTTTGTCATTGTTTTTATTTGCAAATGTCTCAGCACTAGTGTGGAGGAGCACCACTTGATGTGTTCTTCTGAGAAAACTTTTCCTACTCCATGAATGATCCCTCTCCATCCCCTCACCTTTCTTTCATTGGATAGGTTATCCTTTTAATTATTATCATTTTCAACGTCTTTTATTTTTATTGTTTGCAAGAACTTTTGTGTGTTTGATATTGATTGTTATTAATCACATACAGGGGTGGGCAAACAAACATAGGTTAGATTACCAACCATCATTACTTAAAAGAAAAGTCATAAGTAAGGATATGAAATAATAAAAAAAGATAAGCAATACAAATAAATAATACAATAATTAATTAAAATATAAGAATAAACTGTTTCATGTGAAAATACATATATGGTTTGTATATTTTTTTACAAAAATCTATATTACACATATTTTGTAATCTGATGTTTTCTTTGATCTATATAATTTGCACATATTTCTGTGTCACTCAGTACTTACAGTATAATTTTAGTTTCTAGATAGAATTTCATTATATCTCCATACTATAACTTAATAATCTCCTATTTGCAGATAGTTTTTTGCAATTCTTTTTAAAGACCACTTGACACAAGTATAATTACTATCTAGTATGTCTTTCCTGCTAGACTGTTGATTTTTAAACCTTTCTGAATTAAGCTCACAGTAAGAAATACATATGACTCAACTCAACACTCATCTTGACTCAACACATATAAGTGAAAAAATATCATGGAACAAAACTCATTTTATGGTAACTTCTGTTCTTTTCTATATTATCTTTAAAGAAACTCTGGTCGTGATTCAGTAAATTTATTTCATGACTCACAGGTGAATTTTACCCTCAGTTTGAAAAACACTGAGTTGGCAGCTCCAGGGGAAAGGGAGCTGTGCTTGGCACATAGTAGGCATCAACATGTTTGTGTTGAATGAACAGCCTCATAGTTGAACCTTGTGTGCATCTATGCCAACTGCTTAGTCAGGGTATTTCTCAGGGTTCTCCAGAGAAACAGACCCATAAGTGATTATATTGTAATCTAGCACAATTGTAATATATATATTATACTGTGCTAGATTACAATATATACACACACAATTCTGGAGGCTAAGAAGTCCCACAATCTGCCATCAGCAAACTGGAGACCCAGAAAAGCCAGTGGTCTCTGAAGACCTGAGAACCAGGAGATTGATGGAATAAGTCTCAGTTCAAGGGCAAGAGAAGATGAGAAAGGATGTTCCAGCTCAATCAGTGAGGCAGAAACTAAAGTGGGGGCGGGGGTGGATTCCTCCTTCCTCTGCCTTTTGTTTCATTCAGGCCTTCAGCAGATTGGATGGTGCCCACCCACATAGGGGAGGTCTCTACTTTACGGAGACCACCAATTTGAATGTTAATCTCATCCAGAAACACCCTCATGGACACACTAAGAAACAATGTTTAATCTGGGCACCACATGGCCAGTGAAGTTAGCACATAAAATTAAGCATCCCAGACAGTTAACTTGAAGGACTCTGGAATAAGACAGCTTGATATTAAATGCTGGCTATGCCTCAGGCAAGTTACTTAACCTCTCTGTGTCTCAGTGTCCTCACCTGTAAAATAGCAGAGCCTATCTCATGAGATTGTTATGAAAATTAAAATCTTAAGCAGTTAAAACAGTACCTGCCATACAATAAACAATATATGTTTTGATTACATAAACAGGAAATTCCTGGGAGTTGAATGGTTGGATCAAAGGGTATATAAAAGCGTAAGACTTTTTAAAAAAATGAATCAGTAATTAACCATCAATCATGTCTTCCCAACCTCTGCAAATTCTGAACCAACTTTTATTCACTTCAGCTATATCAGATTTGTAGAGTGATTTACTAGGGTGTGTTTACTGCTATTCACCTACCTGAAGATGTGGGGCTGGTAAAGAGGTAGATGGGCAGTGGGTCTTTCAAGCAGTAAGAGAAGGAAGGCAGCTGCTCATGGCAAGAGGCCCTCAAGGGATGTGCCCTACATTTGACAGAACCCTATGGCAGAATTGGAGTAGGCAAAACCTCAGGGATTCTTTACAGGGTTGTCAAGAGGGTCTAGCAGAGCCATGGGCAAACTACGGTCCGCGGGCCAGATCCGGCCAATTGGGCTGTTCTATCCGGCCCGCGGAGCAGAAAGAGTGGAGGGTTCTCTTGCTCTCCCCTCCACTCCTTCACCAGCAGCCCAAGAGGAGAGTGCCAGCATGGTCAGGTTGCTTTTGTTCTGGCCCTCCGGTCCAGTTTAAGAACCCATTGTGGCCCTCGACTCAAAAAGTTTGCCCACCCCTGGTAGCAGATGTTTGGGTGGTGAGCAGAAGTTAAGTCTCCCAGGCAAACACCACTCCCTGGGGCACATTTTACCCAACACTACCTTTGCCGTTCTATCACTTACCTTTAACTCTAAAGTCTGCAAGTACACACCTAAATTCTACTGAGTCTGTGCCAGGTATGTTTTCCCAACAGATGGATTGTTTTGTGAAAACTGGATGTCCACCTGAAACCACCATCCCCATTCCTACCCCCCACCCCTCATGGAACGTGTAGCTTTGTTTTAGTATTTAGGGAAATACATATCCAACTCGAGCCCCAACTTGTCTATAAAGTCTTTCCTAACAACCTCAGGCCAGGGAGATCACTCTTTTCTCTGAGCGCCCACAACAATTCTAGGCAGTATCTTGGTATGTAGTACTTAATAATATGCTGTCTGGTTCTAGAACTTTCTCAGGGTGCTCGTTTCCTTCAACTATAGAGCAACTTCTTTGAAATCAGCCTCCTTCTATTTCTTTTGTGTTCCTGCCCGGCTGGTCATAGTAGGTCATTAACAATAGTCAGTTATTGATTGATCCAAGTGTGAACTGCATAGATAAGTTTTCCAGCTTCACAAACTAAATTAAAAAATGAATTAAATATTAAAAAATTAAACAATAGAATTGAATATGGCTGAACTTCTTTCTAATCATAGAATAAATTAAATGAGCCCAGCCTTCCTAAACAGGACATAGCCCAGAAGCTATATAAGGAAGAAAAGATGGATACACTTGACAACATAAAAGAATATTTAAACTTCTCTAAGGCAAAGACTTTTTTAATTTATGGGGAAAATGAACAAGTCAAAAAGAAGATGATGAAAAACCCTCCCTCACTCCATCCTCCAAATTGTAAGAGGATGGAAATGGTATACAAAGATTCTTTCACCTCAACTGAAGATCTTAATTTTGCTTCCTCTTTGAACTCTGTCTCTCTAGATATATACGACTCCCTTTTTTCTTCCCCTCTCTCTATTTCCCTTTACACTGATTTTTAAATATGTAATTTTAATGATTTGAGAGAGAAAGAGAGAAAGAGAGAGAGAGAGAGAGAGAGAGAGAGAGAGAGAGAGAGAGAGGAAAGGTAAGGAGAGAGATAGAGAGACATAGGATCAGTTGCCTCCTGCATACTCCTTACTAGGGATTGTGCCCACAACCTGGGCAAGTGCCCTGACTGGGAATCCAATTGGTAGCCTTTTGATGCTCAACCAACTGAGCAACACAGGCCAGGGCTACTCTGTGATTCTTGAATATGCAAGAAGGGGCTTTGTGGTGGTGTTAGAGAAAAAGGATAGTTTTTTAGAATTTGCTGCAGGTAGCAGAACTATTGAATACACGATTCTTAATGGGAACACCAGCCACTCCACTTATGGTTTGGATATGTCAGAGTAGCAAACACTGCTTGGTTGCAGTGGTTAGTATCATTGGTGAAAACATGGGTGACTAACATTTCTGAGGGGCCTGCTTTACCTGAACTCAGTGTCTTAGAGGCCCTACTGAGAAAGATTCTTACTATAACAATAGAGTGTGCAATCTTGGAAAATAGGCAACATCAGAAATTTTGTGTAACACTTTATTTTAGGGTGACAACTGAAGCATGTACAAGAAGGAGAAAATCACGCACCAATTTTTAAATGTTTGTTTGCTTCCTAGTTCTAATTTTGTTCAGAACAACAGAATCAAACCAGGAATGTATTTTTTTTTCCTTATCCCTCAAAGAAAACTTCAAGCTTACTAATGTTGCCAAGTAATTGAAAAAGGGCTACTGTTTACAGAGAAGGTGTTCAAGACAAAAAAAAGGAGATAGAGGTGAATAGATGAGCTCTGTTGGATGGTATTTTTGAAGATATCGCTAATGAAGAGGACATGTAAATAAGGAAGCCGCTGAAATTGATCTAAGTTCATTTTAGCTTCTTTGGGAACACATTAAAAAGTATCCTTCTTTATCAAGCGGAAAAGAAAAAATTGATAAGGAAAGGGAAGCTTATCTTTTATAAAGTATAAACTATTACAAAGAATAAAGGGGAATTAAAACTATCTGGTTAAAGTAGCTGAGAATATTCCCTTAGAAATGCCAAACTCCTGACATTCTGATTTTTTTCAAAGAGCACTAAAAGAGACACAAACACACAAAAGGGAATGCCTTTTTGTTCCTATGGGGCTCCTGTAACCTACTCTAGCAAATGAAGTTTTCTCAAAACATTTTTTATTTAGGGAATTTGGAAAAGAGATGTGTTGTTGTTTTTCCCCCTCATCAGAAATATCAATTATTTTATGTATGCAAGAATAAAGGTAGTATTTATATGGTACATTTTGTCCAAGGATGTGGAAGCTTTAGAAATAATAGGATTACAATTTGCTAAAGGAAGAGACGCAAGCATGAAAAGTTGTTTGGTGAGTCTCAGGTAAAACGTGGCTCTGCCAATTCCAAGGCAGTTTCTCAGCCACCAGAGTGAACTTGTGGGCCACCAACCAGGCCCTTAGATGATTGTGCCCACAGGGTTCCACTCAATCTGGTTTATGTGAACACCCCATTATTTTTGCTATTTGGAAAATCAACATATTAATAAATACTTTAAAATATGATTCCTCATCTTTTATTTGGAAGCATTTAAATATATTTCTTTATGGCATTACTAGCGGCCCAGTGCATGAAATTTGTGCATTGGCAGGGGCGATATTCCTCAGCCCAGCCTGCACCCTCTCTAATCTAGGACCCCTCGAAGGATGTTCTACTGTTGGTTTACAGGGATCGGGCCTAAACCAGCAGTTGACATCCCTCTCACAATCTGGGACTGCTGGCTCCAGCTGTTCACCTGCCTGCCTGCCAGCCTGCTTGCCCCCAAATGCCACCCCCACCAGCCTGATCACCTCCAACTGCTCCCCCTGCTGGCCTGCTAGACCCCATCTTCCCTCCCCACAAGCCTGCTCACTCCCAACTGCCCTCCTGCTGGCCTGCTCACTCCAAACTGCCCCCCCCACTGTCCTGATCACCTTTAACTGACCCCCACTGACGGCCTGCCCACCCCTAACTGGCCCCGCTGCTGGTCTGCTTACCCCAACAACCCCTGCCATTACATCCTAACCTGATCACTCCTTACGACCCAAGGTCCCAGCCCTCCTTTTTTTCTTTTTCTTTTTTTCCAGCGCCTCCTTGAGCAGAGGCCAGAGCCGGCTGCAAGCAAGTATCTAGGATTTATTTCTCTTCTATAATTGAAACTTTGTAGCCTTGAGCACAGGCCAAGGCCAGCCAAGGTGGGCTGGAAACCCAATCCTCCTATTTGCTCCAGCTCCATGGCTGGCTGCCATCTTAGTTGGGTTAATTTGCATATTCATTCCTGATTGGCATGGCTTGGCATAATGAATTGATGATTAATTTGCATGTTTCTCTTTTATTAGTGTAGATGTCAATTTGCTGATGACAAATATCTTGAAGATAAGGACTTTACTGGATTATTAAAAGAGACAAATCCATAAAAGGGGAAAAAATGAAATATAAGCCAATGTGCATTCCTGAAGAAATGAGTAAAGTCAATGGTGTTATTTGATTATAGAAATGTTATTATGAGGAGTCAAATAAGTCTGTTTTGATTGACTAAGGAGGGTATCACAATTGGAAGCAGATTTTAGAAGCTGTCAGAGAATAAGGGACATGTAGTTGATCAATCCTTTGGGACTTATTACGGAGACTTCTTATGCAAGTATTTTAAGTGTATCTTATTTTTTCCTTTTGTAACCAATTTATTGTCATTAAATGCTTTGTGACTTTTTAAATTTTTAAAAAAATATATTTTATTGATTTTTTTAACAGAGAGGAAGGGAAAGAGATAGAGAGTTAGAAACATCGATGAGAGAGAGTCATTGACTAGCTGCCTCCTGCACACCCCCCACTGGGGATATGCCCACAACCAAGGTGCATGCCCTTGACCGGAATCACACCTGGGACCCTTCAGTTCGCAGGCCGATGCTCTATCCACTGAGCCAAACCGGTTTAGGTATGACTAAATTTTTAAAGTATAAATGGGAGACTTTTTTTTTTTAAATATAAACAACTATTGCTTCAAATTTAGTGTGCACACTCTCTCTGAAGATACTTTTGATATTAGTGTGAAAATTGGTTAATGAGCAAACTTGTCCTGGTGTTTGTAACCACAATTTAAGCAGTTGCTGGGAGAATTCTACCTTTTAGCATAAAAGGAGACAAACACATTCTAGCTGTGCCGGCCATTCAGAGTAGCCAGCTGGTTCTCACCGTCTGAATTCCCTGTGCCATTATAGAGGTGGCAATGCTGTCACACTATGGTGCAGGACTGGGCAGATGACAAATCTAAGAGCTAGAGCCAGGTGCGGCCTGGACCTAGTGCTGTTTAACAATAAGCACAGGACAAGAGTTTCCATTGTCCTGCTCAAGAAGCTCAGGTCAAATCTGATACTTCTGCTATTTGGCCTACATACCAAGATCTATGGTTACATCAAAGTCCTTGTTGACAGCATTCACTACTTGTTCTAGGGCAGATGTTTCTTTAAAAAAGGATCTAGAGACTCTTATAGAGTTAGAGGCTTCTTGAAATTATATGCAAAATTTGGTGTGTAGATGAGCGTATGTGTTTTCCTAGGGTATGGTTCTTCAAATTCTCAAAGGGGTTGTGGTCCCAAAATTAAAATACGAACTGCTTCTCTAGGGAAAATGAAATCTCTATGATTTTCTCAATGAGAAAAATTCAATAATTTCTGGCTATATTTCTATTTCTGAATGATTTAAAACTTTATTACATTTTCCTTTTATATAATTTTTACTTCATATAAACACAGAACAGTATTTCTGTTCATCCAGATTTAATCTTCCTATGCTTAAAAAAAAGTGTGTAAGTTCACTGATTATAGGTGAAATGCATATTTAAAAGATTTTTTTTCAAATGGAAGCGCTATTCCATAATTCAACATTCCACTTATATTCTGGCTATTTTAACCAAAATATGTCAAAGTTTATCTCAGAAGGAAACAAAGCTATAGCCCTCTCCCAACCCACACTTGGGAAATACAAAATGACCAAACATTTTTATCACTCAAAAGATCATTAGAACTCTAGTCAATCACTTAAAACATCTTTAAAAGGGAGTTATAAATAATACATCAATATAAGAGATAAGATATAATCACAAAATGCTCAATTAAACACAAAGAAAGCAGAAAAGGTACACATGGAGACCAATAACTAGTACACGAAAGGGAAACATCTAGTAAAATGGTAGAATTCAACCCACTGATACCAGCGGGTTAAACACTTAAAATGTGAATGATCTAAACATACCAATTGAAACACAGAGATCGTTAGATTGGATACATGCTATTTATAACAAACTCACTTTAAGTGGAAGATATAACATGAAAATGCTCAAGGAAACCTTGAGTAAATACACTAATTTCAGATAAAGCAGTCTTCAGAATAACAAAGATTATCAGGGATAAAGAGGGACATTACATAATGATAAAGAAGTCAATTGTCGAAGAAGTCAAAATAATGCATAAATATGTCTGCATGTAAAAGTAGAGCTTCCAGTTGCATGAGGCAAGAACAAACAGAAATAAATAAATAGATAAGCACACAATGATAATTTGGGACTTCAATAGCCCTCTCTCGGTAAATGACAAAATAGGTAGAAAATAAATAAGGACTTATAAGACCCCAACAGCACCCTTCAGCAATGTGACCTCATTGACTTTCACAGACCACTGCATCCCACAGGGTGGAATACATAGCCTCCTCGTGTGCACATGGAACATTCACCAACAGACCATATCCTAAGCCATAAAGCAAACCTTAACAAAGTTAAAAAGAATAGAAATCACACAAAATGGGGTCTCAGGCCAGAGTGGAATTAAACTAAAAATCTGTAATAGAAAGAGATCTGGAAAATTCACAGATGTTTGGAAACTGCACGACACACTTCTAAACAACCCACGGGTCAAAGAGGAAGTCTCAAGGGAAATGGAAAGCACATCTGTGTGAAGCTGGCGCTGGGTGTGGTGCAAGGGAAGTTGGCACGGCCCACCCAGGAAACACAAGCAGGAGCCAGGCCCTCGGGCTCCTGAGAGAAGGACACACCGTGAGATGTGGGAGTGACGTTCACGCAGGGGTGGAATTGAAGGTGTGGGTTGGGCCCTGGGGTAGGAAAACAGGGCACGGAGAACACTTGGGGCCCCCGTGGTATTGTTCTCAGCCCCACTGAGCGTTTTGCTTTAATAAAAACAATCATTTTACCTGGGCCAGATGCGGAAACAAGGTCCAAGGAAATGGCCCCGTTTGCAGGAGAGCTTTCCATTCTCAGCTCTTCCCTCCAGCCCTCAGAATAGCCCACCCGGTGCTTTCCCCAACATAATCACGTTGTAAAAAGTAGAACTAGGGTTCCCTTACCATGTGGCAGGCACTGTACAGTAAGCATTTTACAAACACCACTCTAGTCAATCCTCACAAAATAACCCCTGTCGAGGAGATATTCTTATCTCCATGTCACGGTGGTGTAAACCGAGGTGCGGAGAGATGAAAGAGGCACACAGCTGGCTAGTGGCAAAGCCAGGATTCAACTCCTGTTCTTATTCCTCCCCAATGTAGGTGCTCACTACCTGGCTGTTAACTTTGTACTTCTGAGTGTCTGAAAACCCAAGAGGACTGAGAGGATCTGATTGAGAAGCTTTCACTTGCCTTGGGCAGAAATCCAGATCATCCAAGGTGTGCAAAGAGGGCTGAGGAGGAGCTGGAGCAGCAGTCATCTTTAAGCAGAACCATGTAGGCACACATTTACAGTATTGTCTGGGCCTAGGTTTCAACATTCAGAGCCATGCCATCTTCAGTGGGCCTTCTCATTGGTCTCTTCCTCCGTGGGTCCCTGGGGCAAGAACCCAGAAGCAGAGGAGAAACTCACTTAAGACGTGTGGTCTTCAGGTTGGGCCTTCTGTGATTACCCATAAAAGACTGAGATTAAAAGCAAAAGGAAACATTTAAAAACCCGTGGTCCTTCTTCTCACCAAGCAATAGAACTAGAAATATTGAAGGAAAATAAGGATAGAAAAACGTTTACGTAGGTAGGAAAAAATAAACCCAAGGCAGGTTATTGGTGGCATAAGGTGTACAGTGTGTGTAGGTGCAGCATGGTGTTCAGGCTCTTCCCTCCGGTGCTAGGCTGCCCGGGCTCAAAAACTGGTTCTGCTGCTTCCTGGCTGTGTGGCCTTGGGGGACTGTTACTTTATCTCCCTTTGCCTCAATTTCCTCATCTCAGAAATGGGGATAATAGCAGTGTTTGTTATTACACAGGGCGGTTGGGAGGACTAAAAGACTATATATGTAGCAATCAGTGTTCAATACGGTTTTGCTTGTTATGAGGACACGTCCAGCATGATCACAGAATTGAAAACATGTGTGGAATAGTTCAAGGCCCAAGGGAATGAGGCTCAAATATTTCTCCTCCTGGTCAAGTGCACTTTCTGACCTTCATAAGATAGTAATCCTTTCCTCTTTTTAAACTTTGGGTAAACTACTGGTTTAGCATTCATTACATTTGAGTTGAGTCTAGACTCTAGCTCTTTGTGTAGCTTCACATGGACCGTCCTTGGCTGGAACTCTCTGAGGGCAGGAACTGGTTTTTGCCCATCTGTCTCCCTGCTGGGTTCTCAGCCCCACTCCAAACACAAATATCACCCAGGTTGGTGCCTGCTGCTTAGCTGGTACTGAATAAATGTTGGTTAAATTGAACTGAGCTGAGTTGAAATGCAAAGACTGGGCCCACCCAGGAGAAAAGAGATTGGGGGCTGGAAGAAAACAGAGTTTGCTACCATTTGTCATGCAGAAGCAGGACTATCCCTCTCAGGGATTTGAATGAAAGGTGTTCAACACCACAAGCAAGCACCTTGTTTGGTTGAGAGGAGCCTATTGAGGCTAAGTAGGGGCAAATAACCCTTACAAAATATGGCCCGGGCAGCCTGCTACCTTCGAGGAATGCTGGCCCCAAATTTTAGTCCAAATCAAGCCCAGAAATCCCTGAGAAGCCAGTGCGGTTTTCATGGGCAAATTCATGTGAGACTACTGTGTATCCCCGGGCGGAAGTTCATTAGGTTCATAGGGGTCCCATCTGAAAAGAGTGTGTCTAGTTTTGTGTGTGGAAGCCTGAGCACAGTCATGAGGACCAGATGCAATTCGTGGCATTGCCAGGAATCCAGAGGGACTGGCTCAAGAGCCATGCTCGGCCTTCAGTGTAAACATACATGTATGCTTGCACATGCATTCTCCCAAACCACAGACACACACTACACACAGAATTCTCCACTTAAACACACACACACACACACACTTTTCTTTCTTTCTTTTTTTTGGACTTCATTTAATTAATCAATTAACTAACTAATTAATTAATTTTCCTGTTCAACGTACTTTTATTAATTTGTGCCCACGGGACATAAGCAAATCCTCTATCATAGAAATCTTTTTTTTTTTTAGCTACACGGATATTACAAGTCTTTTTTTCCATAATAAGCATGAGTATTATTCTCAACAAGTGGTACAGTTTAGGGGCTCAACTACTGATATTGAGTCAGTTGCTAAATTTCTTCCTAGAGTCAGAACATTTTTTTTCTCATTCAATATTATTCTGTATTAGTTTCAGGTACACAACACGACCTCACTCATTTGTGGGATATAGTGAACAATATAAATGGATGGATAAAAATAGGTCCAGAGACAGAGAAACATCAATCTGACTGTCAAACCTCATAGGGAAGGCAGGGGAGAGGGGAGGTAAGAGATCAACCAAAGGACTTGTTTGCATGCATATGGACAGACACTGGGAGGTGAGGCATGTGCTGGGGGGTGGGAGTGGTCAGTGGGAGGGAAAATAACATTGTAATAGCTATGTATGGGCCAGGTGGAGGGTTACTTGAAATATCAGGGGGACCACTCTGTAAAGAATATGATTGTCTAACACACACACTTTTCAAGTAACTATTTCAGAAGCTGCATAGATGGCTTCTGTTTTGAATATAACATCACCAGTGCTGAGTGGTTTCCAGAGTTTAGTCCTAAAGTAGTGGTGTCATCTTTACAGTCAAAATCTCCTGTGGAGTGCTGAAAATGAAAATTCCGGGGCTCTGCACCTTTAGAAATTCTGACTCAGCAGGTTTGGGGCAGAATCTAAGAATCCGCATTTACAAGACAAATCAGTAAGAGGCCACCCATAAGGATCACACATTGCGAGGTGATTTTCTGAAGACTTGTGAGTATTTTTTTAAGGCCTGAATCAGTGAGACTTCAGGGGCTTTCAGAACTCAAACACAGAAGTCTAGTTGCAGCATGGTGTCCGTACCTGGCATGCTCCAGTGTGCTTCCCTTCCCGTGTTTACGTCATGAAAAGGGGGGATTTAAGAATGGATCATGCCGAGGTCGGTTTGGATCAGTGGTAGAGCGTCAGCCTGCGGACTGAAGGGTCCCGGGTACGATTCACGCCAAGGGCATGTACATTGGTTGCGGGCACATCCCCGGTGTGTGCAAGAGGCAGCTGGTCGATGTTTTTCTCATCGACGTTTCTGGCTCTCTATCTCTCTCCCTTCCTCTCTGTAAAATATCAATAAAATATATATATATTTTTAAAAAAGAATGGGTCAGCATACACACTGGTATCCCTGAAATCATCAGACACCCCATTCTCTTGTTCTTTGGCCTACACACCTAGTATGTCATTTTATCTCAGCAGAGCCGGTACTTAAACCCAAATCTTTTGATGATGTCAAACCCAATGTGTTCCATGGAACCACAGCTCTCTTGACTGGGTGACCAGGAGTCTCAAAAGGAAGTCTTTGCATCGGGTAATATTAAAAATTCGTCGCAAAGCAGGAAAACAGGTACAGGCTTCCTCAGAACTGGTGCCGATAAGTGCCCCCACCCCCACTCCACTGGCCCCACCCACTGAGAATGGCAAAGCTCCCTTCAAGATGCTATCGTAAGGGAGGGGGCCCCTAATTAGGGGTGGGAACGGAGAAGCAAGTAATCACCTGCTTTCAACCAATGTCCAGGAAAATGACAGTAAACAGAAAGTGATGGCTAAAAATTCAAGTTCACTCTTTCCTTGAGAGAGAGAGAGAGAGAGAGAGAGAGAGAGAGAGAGAGAGAGAGAGAAGGGCTGAATCACAGGGTTGGTTTCCATAGGGATGACGACAACTCTTTTTCCCCCAAACAACATCTCAGACTCATGGCTTGACAAGTGTTTCCATATTTAGGGAGAAAAGGAGTCACCGTATTTTAAATCACGGCCGTCTTACACATTCGTGACAAATGCTTGGCAAACCTCGGGCGTCATTTGGTCGTCACTATTATGCTTTGCCCCAAATCTGTCCCACGGATGGTTAAAAAGTCACCGAAGGAGGTTTGTTTCCTCCCCATAAAGAATTACCCTCCTTCTGGGCTCAGATGCAAGCACCTGGGCTGAAATCGCTGGGAGGTCTGACAAGGTGACTCATTAAGTCCCAGCTAACCTCACAGTTTTGCCTGGATCCAGGCCAGGTCAGCTGTCCCTGACCCTCTGTCAGGGCCTGTAAGGGGCCCCACGTGAGTAGAGGCTGATTTTCTTTGCAGATTGCAGTTCCGAAAAAGCTCTGGTCAGCTACAAGTTTCTTTCTCTCTGTTTTTGTTTTGTTTTTTCCCCCCTCCCATCCTCACATTTTCCAGCTGGTGGGAATCTTACCTGTTTCATACTGAGTTTCATACTCAATATTTATCTTTATAAATTTCACAACTCACGATTTTCTATTTTTTTATTTGAAGTTGAACTTTCATTTTTGACAGCAGTTTCTAGACTTCCTTTTTGTTTTCTCCCTCTTGTACAACTATTGTCTTCAGTGCTCCGTGTGTGACTTCAAGTGGTTTCTGATGTAGAATTACGGCATTCTGATTTAAAACCCCCCACAATACACAGCAATGCCTAATAACCAGCCCACACGCTATTTAATGTAATTGGAAAATATTTTATTCTGGCTTTATTTCCCTAAAAAGCATTCCAACACCACCCATTCAAAGGAGCTAAAATAGAAGCCTAAACTTGGAAATGAATTGGAGATTAACACGGAATCTTAATTTTAAAAGTATCAAGGGGGGGGGAACACACACAACAATTTAGCCCCCAATGTACATCAAAGGCTAATTCTATCTGGCAAGGTACAATGGCTTAGCGGCAGCCTAATCTCTCACCACACCCTCGTGCTTCCATAGCTACCGCACCACAGAAGCCACAACAACCTCCGTCGTGCTGTTCCCTCACGCAAGGAGCTCTCCCCAGGCACCGCGGCTGGGATGAAATTACTTAGGGCTATTTACAAACTCACAGGAGCTGGTTACGCACCAACAGAAAATCTCCACCAAGCTCAGCAAGTGGCCTCTTGGCAGGCCGTTGATGAGCTGCCTTCTGATGGCTGCTATTGAACACTGATTGATCCCTGGCAAGGATGCCAGCGCAGGCTCTGCCCCGCTTGCAATCTCTGCCTCGGGAGAGGCCCTAAAGGCACGGAGGCTCTGGGCCAGAGGGATGAGAGAGAGGCCAGGGACTAGGTGGGAGAGAATGGCCAGGCCAACACCAGCTGCGCGGGTTCAAAGTGGTGTTAAATGTCAGCACTTTGCAGCCGGGAGATCCCCGTGCACATGCATTCTGGTAGACAAGGTCTCCCGTGCGTTTTTCTTTTTCTCACTTATTTGAAAAGCTTGCTCTGCAGAGAAAGGGATTATGCGCTGGGAGTGTTTCATTTTCAAATGTTTTTGCACAGAGCTCTTTGCCTTCCACCAACATTTCAATCACCTATGGCGAGTTTCACCAGAAGAAAAAAAAATGTTTTGTTTTTTTTATTAAAAATGTGAGTAAATACCACAGCATCAAAAAGGGTTCAGAATTCCTAATTCGGAAAGAGATGGATAAAGTAACCATCTTTTATGTAGAGAACAAGTTGGTACCAAAGCTCCTTCATTTTAACCTCGAGTCAAGCAGCTTATGACCTGAGACTTTGGGAGGGGTGTGGAATTTAGGACTTTTAAGAGCTAAACGTCTATTTCACTGGGATGCAAGTATTTTAAGTGTATCTTACTTCCTGGCCCCGCTTACTAAAAATGGTAGTTCTTCTTCTACCTCTGCTCCCTCCCCCTCCTTTTTACCGCTTTCTAATGAGTGTCACTAGAACAATGTTTTTAAAATGATCATCAGTACAACGCAGCTGCATCGCCTTTCTGCAGTGCTCTCTGAGGTTCCACATGCTCCCGCTCAAGTACAGACTGGGCTTCTTCCCGGCGCCAAGTGGCTATGGTAGAGATCCTTCTTACTTTTATTTTATTTTTATTTTGTGTGATACTGGATTTCTTTTTTTTTAATCTTTATTATTGAAAGTATTACATATGTTCCTCCATTCCCCCGCCCCCTTGACCCCTTCTAGCCCACCCTCAGGCCCCACCCCAAGCTTTAAAACACCCATCAGGGGTGGCTTTCCCCTTGAAAAACTATTACTGGGGCATGCAAATAAGGCTAAATCTTCCTTCCTCTCCAGGGACAGCCAGTCCAATGGGATTCCCCTCACTCTGGAAATGGTTTTTAATCTCAAGGAGGAATTTTTAGCTTGAACTGATAAAGAAAAATATGTTGGTTAGCGAGTGTTTTCCTGGGTATAGTGTATCCCTCAAAGCATTTTTTTCCTCAGAGGGAAATGTTAAGCTCTTGATAAATGAAAAAATAAACTCTTGTTCTCCGAGATAAGTTATTCACAATGAGAACTTTCTCCAGCCTTCAAAAACTAATACTAATCTTGGGCTTTGCACGGTAGAGTTTCCCTAAACTGCTGAGTGCATTCCATGTTTCTCAGACCTTGTTTTGGTAGAGGACTGAGGGGAGCATCTCCAACGGGTGAGAGATTTCTTATCGCCCTCTGACTGCAGCCCCCGGAGATCTTTAACTCTTTAAGCAGTGGCATTTAAGTCTTGAGAACACCCAGAAGCTTGCCCCAGGCTTTCGGCATTCTCAGTTTTAAAAGAGAGAGGGAGAAAGAAAGAAGAAGAAGAAGAAGGGAGAGGTGGGAGAAAAGGCCAGCTTGGATATCAACAAAGAAGAAATAGAATAAGCCAGCTAGTTCAATTCTGATAAGATTGGAGATCTGCAAATCAGGTAAGCTGACCTGCAAACAAGTGGAGGCAGGCTCTCCTCTCCCGGGCTTTGTATGTGGGGCATTCATTCTCTGAGTCTACTTAATGGCCAGAAAAGTTAGAGATAGGCTCATTCCCAGCTTCTCTGAGCAAGGGGGTTATTCTTTCACTCTTACAAACATTTTTTTAATCACATCTTCTTACCTTTCCTTTGTGCATCAGAAAGAGGTTATCTACAACTGAATTGTACCCGTCTCGAGGCTGTGTCGCAAAAACTGGTAGAATCATCAACTTTAAGAGGATTTTATCGCCAGCAGGTTATAGCTCTTGATTGAAATGAAATAATAGACATCAGGAATGCTTGACCTCTGAAATGACACCCCAACCCCTGCCAAGGAAAATCCTGCTTTAAAAAAAAAAAGGAAAAAAAGATCATAGGAAAGTACTCTTAAGAACGAAGTCAAAATGCAACAAGTTATTCCTTTATTAAGACTCTGCAAATTAGTCTTATTTTAAGCCCCTTTTTAATAAAGCCCATATGTCACAGTAATGATGTCAAAAACCCTTCAATTACACTGGTAAATTGAATAGGTAATGGAAAATAAAAGGGTTTATTCAACTCTTTGTTTTGTTTTGCATTTTGCTGGAAGTGCTGCCTATGGAAAAAAAACGTACAAATAAATAGATCAAGCAAAAGTGTGCCAATATGTATAGTTTTAACCGTAATTAGACAATTTTGAATGTTTTACTTTATATTTTTTTGTTTTCAAATTAAATGAGGTTTTTAAAACATTATATTAACTATAAAAAATAGTGAGGGAAAATAAGTTGGGAAAGCAATATACCTAGTGGGCAGTCCTTGACTTTAAGTGTTACGATTACGTGTTTTTTTCTTTGCTTTTTTTTTAGTTTTCAGAATTTTCCAAATATCTACAATTAATGCTATTACTTTTAATTTTCAGTATAGTTTTGTTGAAAGGACAAAAAGGTTCTAATCATGAGGTTTCATTATTGGGTGTGACATTTTAAATGAGAAATTTTTTTACCTCTTTCCCTTTCCCATCTCTGTGCTCCTCTCTGAGTTGACTTCCGCCATGAGTTGCTCTTTTTCCTCTTCTCATGTCCCATCTTTCTCTTGCTCTCTCTCCTTCTTCAGCCAGTCATCTGCTTTGAACTGAATTTCCTGCCTACCCCTGGGAACCTTCTATGAAAAAGAGGTCAAGGGGGGAATTGGTCATACCTGGACCAGCGAAGCTCCTGAGAGGCCCTAGAATTTCAGAGCGAAGGATTGAGACCAAAGGCCTCACTTTACAGAAGAGGGAACTAAGGTCGACTTGCTCAAGGTCAATACCTCCAGTTTGGGGCAGAGTGGAACTTAGAACCCAGAACTAGTCTCACAGCTTGAACTGAAAGGGATGGCAGCTGTTGAAAGCACTGAAGACAGAAAGAAACAAGGAACAATGCAGATATCGAACTCATGAAGCAGGTTGGATTTTTCTAGAAACATACTTTTTCTCTACTGTAGGAAACAATACTTGGCTAAAGCAAGGATAAACAGAAACCAACCATGGCCATCACATGTCAAAGGGGCCACCACTCCAACTGGTTATTGCCATGTAAAACTTCACTCGGTGTTGCCAGATCTTTTCATTTGAAAAGAGAAATGAAAAAAATAAAAGATATTTGTGCAAATGTTCCCAGTTTTAAAAGGTTGATGCAAACATTTAAAAATACTACATTTAAGCTAGGCAAAAAATATATTTATATATACTAGAAGTTTGCAACCCTTGATGTAGAATGTGAAACAGAGCAGGGTTGCCTCAGAATCTTAAAGTAAAGGTAAATGTTTTGAGATCCTTGGTGAAAGAGGGAAGGGTGACTGTCTCCCACTGGTTGACTTCAGAAGTAAATAGCATCAATAGGTATGATCAGCACAAGGGTATACAGGGGCACTGGGCATTTTTGACAGCCGCTCGTTCTGTGTTTTTCATTCCTTGCCTCTTTTCCCCCCTCTTTTACATTGAAATGAGATTAAAATGGTTGCATTCTTGGCTTGTAGCTAAGACACAAACCCTCCCAAACTTCAGCTAGGAAGCTGTGGCAGTGGATTGGGATCTATTTGTGGAAAATTGAATGTAACACACAAGAACTTCTAGAATGTGTGAGGCTGTACTTTGCTCTCTTCATCAAGGGCATCCTGTCTCCTCAACCTCTCACACTTATTTAGAGAAAAGAAAACTTTCTCATCACCACAGGGCTTCTTTATTCATTCTATATACTCAAAAATTGGCAAACCAAGACCATATCTTTTCAATCAATTCATAACAAAAGACATTACTTTTTAAACAAGGGCAATGAAGTTTCAGTTTGGCAACTTACTAACCTAAGAATGAGTACCAAAATTATACGCTCCTATTTTCTCCAAATTTTATGCAATGGGTGTTTGTTATTTTCATAATCCAGAAGATACAAGGTTGAGAAAAAAAATCCAGATAGCAAACCAAACTATGTCTATTAGAAGAGTCAAATCAGCTGATAGTAGGGTAAGAAGCAACCAGTGAAATGGAAAGAACGTCAGCTCAGGAGTCAACAAACTCAAGTTTGAATCCCGGTTTTGCCACTCAACCTTAATCTCTAACATTCAGTCTTTTCTTCTGTTAAGTGGGAATAATAATACCAATATTTTAGAGTAATTGTAAAGATTAATGGTAAGTTATGTGAGACATGGTAGGTTCTGACTAAAAGGTAATCATGGTTTATATGGTGATTTGGTTTAAAGTACCAGTCAGCATCACATTAAGTGAATTTTGGAAATTTGAATTGATGTGTGTCCCTGAGTACAAACCATCCAGAAGTAAACAGACAGCTCTAGAGTTTGTCTTTGTTTATCCTGCCAAAGCATCGCAGCTGGGCACCACAGAGCCACATTGGAAGGTTTGGGGACCATGAGATAAGTCAGTTGTTCTTTTGTTTGGGGGACTATACCATTTTTAAAGAATCCATTTCATGCACAGAATCAGTTGTAAATTCAGTTGCTTTTACATCTTCAAATAAAAAACAACATCATTTTAGTTTTTTTCTAGGGTTCTTCATAACAAGCATAGTTTGTTTGAATAAACTAGGATCTTGTACTAAGGATTATGACACTTTTAATAATGCTTTGCACATAGTAAATACTCTAATACTTGTAATATGTGATTAAATGCCCACACTCCTGGAAATATAGCCATAACATGATAGAATCCAGTGGAAAAGTACATCCAGTGAAGCTCTCCTACCCTGCAGAGACCTAAAAATCTTCAGGGCTAATTCCATAAACTATTTAAGCCTTTGCTGCTGTTGCTTTATAGCATTAATCTGCACTTTTCGATGACAGCTTACAATGAGAGTTTTTCTTTTTTAAAGAAACACTATTTAGACTAACCAAAGATTTATGTACCCATCTTCCTCCAGCCCACCACCACTGTCCACTATGGGCTTCACTATCTCAGTAAGCTCCTGCCTGAACTTCTTGTCTCATTCAATCTACCACGGCCTTTGTGAAACACCAATCCTGGCCTGTGACGTACTAGACAACAAGCACTATTGAACACTCACTGTGCCAAGGATTGTTTAAACATTTTACATTCATTATCTCATTTAATCCTTCGAACAATCCCAGGAGATAATCTCCATTTTACAGAGGAGCCAAGGGAGGCTCAGAGAGGTTAGGTAAATGGTGAGAGTAAATGGTACATTACATTTGGGACTTCATTCATCCACTTACGCACACACATACTCCTCTCCAACTGCAACCACAGTGGCATGCTGGCAGGATGCACTACGTATAGCGGCACCTCTGTCACAGGCTGTCCCACCCCTGTCTGCGATGCTCTCCCCCACTTGGCACCTAGACAGGGAGTCTGCTCCACTGTGAAGCTTTCCCACATGTTCCTCCAACTCCCCACCTAGTCCCAACATTTCACCAGCAAGCTTCTGCCACCCATTGCTTTGTCATTGTTAGCTTATCTGTCTTTCTGTGTTATCAAACTTCGTGAAGGCTGAGATTTAACCACATTGTGTTGTACTCATTTACACAAAGCCTGGGAAGTAATAGACTTTAAATGTTACCAAAATGGATGAATTCTGAGATCCTTAAGAGTGTTTTACTGATATTTGTATCCCCCAAACTGAGCTGCAATTCCAGGAGGCCAGCTGGATGGGGTGGACTAATTGAGAGGCAAGTGGGGTGTCTGTCACCTGTCCCGGGGAAGAGAATCAGCAGACAGAGGTGCGAAAGTTGGAGGCAGAGGAACCCAGGTGGGATCCAGCTGGACAAAGAGGGGGTTGGATATAGAGCCAGTAGAGATGGGGATGTATTAGTCAGGTTTCTCCAGAGAAACAGAACCAAATACAAAAAGGAGTTTCTATGAGAAATTATGGCTCACGATTTTGGTAGGTACCAGTTCCATGATCTGTCATTGGCAAGCTGAAGATAGAAGAGCCCACGGTATAGTTCAATCTGAAGGTGAGTAGGTTTAAGACCCAGCAAGAGCCAATGTTTCAGTTCAAGTTCAAAGGTAGGAAAAAAAAAACCCAACAATGTCCCAACTCAAAGACATTCAAGAGGGAGGAATTCCCTCTAACTAGGGGAAGGGTCAGTCCTTTCATTCTCTTCAGCCTTCAACTGATGGGATGGGACCCATTCACACTGGAGAAGGCAATGGTCTGTCATCAGTCTACCAATTCAAATGTTAATCTCATCCAGAAATGCCCTCACAGACAAACCCACAATAATGTTTGACCACATGTTTGGACACCTCATGGTCTAGTCAAGCTGACACATAAAAGTAACCCCCATCTGTGGAAAATCAGATAGAATAGAGTTGACACAGGTATTTGTTTAGGAGCACTAGGTTTCAATTAGAGTTCTTTGTCTTGAAAGCTGGTGTGGACCCATCTGATGTGGATAGCCTTCAACTGTCCATTCCTGCTGGTTAATGGCCCGAGGAACCACCTTCTCCCAACACTCTCCTCACACCTGCTCCTGCTGCCCACTTCTCTCCCCAAACTCCCAGCAACACAGGTCTTATCCTGGAGCCGTCCCTCACTTGTCCTGACCCTTGGTCCTAACATCGAAACAGTTACTAGGCCCTGTCAGTTATCCCTGTAAAGTGCTTCTCACATCCCTCACTCCCTTCACTTCTATCTCCATTCTCCTCCTATACAGTTGTGGCTCTTCAATTTCTAAACGGGAAAGAATTGGGTGGATGGTCACAGTCTGGTTGCTAAGGAGGTTTAGCGAACTAGTTTTAAAGCTACCTTCACAGAGCAAAGTGAAACTTTCTTCAGATTGTATGTTACAAATTAATAATAGAGCAGTTTCATATAAGTACACTAGCATAATGTCCATTGTATATATCAATTATACATACATAGTTTTAAAATTTGTGATAGAAAGTATGATGGGGAGAACCTACTTAGTATGACAACTATCGGAATGTTCCTTAGATAGTTTCTTGGTGTTTTTTTATTTTTATTTTATTTTATTTTATTAGTGTGTGTGTGTGTGTGTGTGTGTGTGTGTGTGTGTGTGTGTGTTTTAACTTCAAGCACTTTATCTTTTTCGGCAGGATAAATCTTTTTAAAGCACAGCTTCAATACTGTTACTGCTCACAAATATTCACTGCTCCTATTAAATAAGAAATAATCAGTTGGTCAATGGACTCCATAGCCCTTCAAAATATGGATCCCATTTTTCTGATACTTTTTTTTCCTGCTTTACATTCCACAAGTCATCATTGCCTCTGTATCAATCAGGAATGCCTTTGGCTACAGGTAACAGAACATTCAATGTGTGCTAGCTTAAACCAAGAGCGTTATTTTTCTCACAGGAGAAGGAATTAGTAGGTGTGCAGTTTGGGGTCAATACAAGTACTCAATGATGGGCCCATGCTCGGTTCATCTCCCTGTTCCACGTCCCACCATATGGCTTTCAATCTTTTGCTTATTACCGCATGACCTCAGGATGCACTTCTAGACATCTCGCCCAATTCCAAGTAGGAGAAAGAAGAGGCAGCATGAGGGAAAGTGCATGCTAATTGAGCCTGTCCTGTTTTTATGCAGAAAGTGAATACTTACCCAAAATCCTAAGCCAGCTTATGACTCAGTGTTCAGAAGGGTGTCACATGATGAAAGGTGACTGAGGGAGGCAGGCTTGTGGCTGGAGGAAGTTCAGCCAATCCGCAGCCACACACACCCACTCTAATTAGGTGGCTACTCACCTTACTGGCACATCATTTCCTTTACCTTGCTTTATCTTTGCCCTGCCCCATCTAAGATATTAAAGGCATTTTGTTTTGTTTAAGTCTTGTTAAAATACCACTTCCTCCGAGAAGTCTTCCTGGTCTCCCCCTAAACCTCTTTGATAAAATTTCTCTTTCTGAGTTCAGCCACTGTTTTGTATTTGTGCTATACCTAGAACCTCACTCTGTACTATGGTTAATTATATATGCTTCATTGCCCCATTTATATTTTGAGGTTCAAGAGGACAGGGGACATGTCCCATTCATCTTTGTA
This sequence comes from Vespertilio murinus, assembly GCA_963924515.1. Lineage (NCBI taxonomy): Eukaryota > Metazoa > Chordata > Mammalia > Chiroptera > Vespertilionidae > Vespertilio > Vespertilio murinus. The sequence goes on along the minus strand of OZ004704.1, from coordinate 181,767,036 downwards.
TTTTCAAGGCTACTGAGCACAGAGTAAGTATTTATTTAATAATTGTGGGATGAATCTGGCACATTCTGCAATATTCTGTTCTGAACAGGAGAAGCTGCAGTCCCCACACTGGGTCTATAAAGGCCCCTCTGATTCCAGTCATATTGGCTTGAATATTTGTGAATATTGGCTGCTGTCCTCTGTCTCAGCCAAAATAGGGACATCTGGGGTGGCAACGTGACTGTCTACCAGTGCTTGTTATGTCCCTCTGCCCAAATGTGCAGCTGTTAAATTTAGGGAACAGTAAAAAAAAAATCAGACAAAATAACAGCAATTCAGCAGGAGACTTGAGAGGGTGTTAGGCTTAAGTTAAGAACCTTAAAGTCGTACTACAATATAATCGATGATAATATTAATACCAATTAATACTATTTGTTAAACCCCTTTGTGCCAGACACTGCACTTTTTATGCATCATCCCATGGACTTCTCACAAGAACATACTCATTTATTAAGTAAGGAAACCAAAGCTCAGAAAGATTAAGCAATTTGTCCCAGGACACATAGCTTGTAAGTGGCAATGTTGGGCCAACGCTCATTTCTTAGTGCAAGCCTGAGAGGGACGGATGCAGTTCCGTTTCACACCGGAAAAACGATGCAATACAGAGAAATCAAGAGATGTGCCCAAGGCAGTGCGGTAAGGAGATCATGAGAATGGGCTCTGGAGTTGGACTTCCTGGGTGTGAATTCCTATGTGACCTGGGGCACACTGTTGGAAGTTTCTGTGCTTCCGTTTCCTCATCTGTAAAACGGTTGCTTTATAGGTTCTTATGAAAACAAAATGAATAAGTACACTATCAAGATTGGCCTAGAGTCTGGCCAGTTGCTCAGTACCTAAGCATGGACCTATGAACCAGGAGGTCAGGGTTTGATTCCTGGGTTTGGGGCTCTATCCCCAGGGGAGGGGAGGGGGGCAAGAGGCAGACAAGCAATGATTCTCTCTTATCATTGATGTTCCTGTCTCTCTCCTTCTCCCTTCCTCTCTGAAATCAATAAAAACATATGTTTTTTTTTTAAAAAAGATTAGCCTAACCCAGGGGTGGGCAAACTTTTTGACTCGAGGGCCACAATGGGTTCTTAAACTGGACGGGAGGGCCGGAACAAAAGCATGGATAGAGTGTTTGTGTGAACTAATATAAATTCAAAGTAAACATCATTATGTAAAAGGATACGGTCTTTTGGGTTTTTTTTAATTCAATAGTTTTATTCACCGGATCCGGCCCGCGGGCCGTAGTTTGCCCAGCCCTGAACCCCAGGTCCCACCAAGTATTTGGTGCTACTATATGATAGAGTAGCCAAGACAACATACCTGGTGTACTAAGCAAAGGGGACTTGGGCATTTAAATATGCTTCAGTCCTTCTGGAGAAAAGAAATGAATACGGTCATGCACTGGATAATGGCGTTTCAGTCAGTGATGGACTGCGTATGTGATGGTGGTCTCATAAGATTATAATGGAGCTGAAAAATTCCTATCACTTAGTGATGTCAGAGTGCAGCACATTACTTATGCTGTGTTTATGGTGAAGCTGGTATAAACAAACCTAATGCACTGCCAGTCATATAAAAGTATAGCACATATAATTATGTACAATATATACTTACCATTGCGTTATTTACAATTGCTTATAGCACAGTAACATACTGTACTGGTTTTTAGCCTCAGAGCAATAGGCAGTATCATATAGCCCAGGTGTGTAGTGGGCTACCGCGTCTAGGTTAGTATACCTGCATTCTATGATGTTCACACAGTGACAAAATTGCCTAATGCTGCCTTTCTCAGAATCTGTCTCCATCATTAAGCGGTACATGACTGTACTACTTTCCGGCTGCCAATGGTAGGAGTCCTGTTTCTTCCACAAGAGGAACCCCTGGGCTTATCGACCCCATGCATTGGGGAATCACACCATTTGAACAGAATGGCTCTGCATTTCTGTCCACTGCCAGCATCAATTGACCCAGAGAATTATCAGGCTTGAAGGTGTTAGGATTGTTTTGGGGAAGGACATTCACTGGATGTGTGTGTGTGTTGAGCTCTTTGGAGTAACTTTTGATATTTCCACAGTATAATGTAATTTTATATTGTTTAAGCTACTTTCCTCATCTTGGTAACTGGTCTCTATAATGGTCCCACAATGAGCTATGCCTCTGGGTATTCCTACTCTTGTGTAGACTCCTCCTCATTGAATCTAGGTGGGCTTTATGTAATCAATAGGTGTGATTTCTGAGGCTCAGTCATAGTAAGTCTAGTAACCTCTCCCTTGGGTTCTTTGAAATTTCACTCTGAGGGAAGCCAGCTGCTGTATAAGAAGTTCAACGACTAAGAGAGCATCATGCTGTGATAAAGCCCAAGCTCTTTGTGCTGAGAGGCTGCATGAAGAAAAAGAGACACCTGACCATCACCCAGCAATTCCAGCCCAACACGTAGGAAAGAAGCCATATCGGACCTTCAGTCCAGTTGTGTCTTCAGATGTCTGTAGCCCTAGACGCCATCTGAGTACAACTGCATAAGACCCTAAGCAAGAAGTGCCTAGCTGAGTCCAGTCAACCTACAGAACCATAAGAGAGGATGACAGTGAACTATTTTAAGCCACTCTGTTTTGGGGTTGTTTACTAAGACGCACTAGGTAACTGAGACACTCATGATTCCCCAGAACTGCTTGGTGCAGTTACAACACACTCAAATCTAAACTGCAGAAGAGGACTGCAAGCTGTTTCCTTTTATTAGATTAGATGTTGTGGTAAATATACAAACCAGGGCCAATTGAAGTCTGTATATAAAACTTTTAGAACTTTTTCCATTTTTCTTAAACAATAGGATAAATGCCATTCTAATACCACCTGGTGTTGTGTTATACTAGAGACCCAGTGCATGAAATTTGTGCATGGGTGGGGTCCCTAGGCCTGGCCAGCAGTGAGAGCCATCCGGTTCCCCACCTCCCCACTTCCTCCTTCCCTCTCCACCTGTGTCTACTACCTCTGGTTCCCTGTCCCAGCCTGGGGATCAGCCCCAGTTGGGCTATTGGGACCTGCTGGTGGGGAAAGCAGGGGTAGGAAAGGAAGGAGGGGTGACAACCAGGGGGAGGGACCCAGGAGGTTGGCTGCCAGCCCCAAGAAGGGAGCCAACCCTTGGCCCCCTGGGTAAGGGGCCACATCCACTGCAACACACCCATGGTTCCCTGTCCCAGCCCAGGGGCCCGCTGGCCAGGGGGAGGGACCAGGAGGTTGGCCGGCAGGCCCATTGGTGATTGAGGCCTGTGGGCTGGGGGGAGCTCCTGCATTGAGTGTCTCCCCCCTAGTGGTCAGTGCCCATTATAGCAACCAACTGTTCTGCTCCTTTTGGTTGTTCTTCCTAACAGTTGCTTAGGCTTTTATATATATAGATTTGTCTGTTTCACTGTCACTTATTTTCCCTATTTGAGTATAACCTCAAAAATATAAATTATTTTGCTTGTCTCATTCTCTTTTTATCCGCAATGCTGGCAACAGTACTTGGCTTAGAGTGGGTCTACAATAAATATTTGATGCACATATTATAGATATTTTATAAAATATGTAATAAATATATTCAGCTTGTAGAAAAGTCACATTGGCTTCAACAAGAAAATCTGACATCAAAATATGTATGGTATAGCTCTAGCCAACTTGGCTCAGTGGATAAAGCATTAGTCTGAGGACTGAAGGGTCCCAGGTTCAATTCCAGCAAGGGCACATGCCTACGCTGCAGGTTTGATCCCCAGTAGGGGGCATGCAAGAGGCAGCCAATCAATGATTTTCTCTCATCATTGATGTTTCTATCTCTCTCTCCTTCTCCCTTCTAGGAAATCAATAAGGAAATATACTTTAAAATATATATATATATATATATATATATATATATATATATGTGGTGTATTATGTAAAAAGGCTAGTTTTTTAAAATCAGTTTGCAAATCAGCACATCCAGCATAATTCCATATTTTAAGGCTTTGAATATATGTTTACAAAAAGAGAGTCCAAGAACATTTTCATCAAACAATAGTTTTGCGGGCATGAAAAGTTCACAGGGAATTTTGTTTTTTTTCTCAGTGACTTTCACACACTTTCCAAATGTTTAAACAAAATTATATTACTTTTATAATCAGAAAAAATGTTATTTAATAAAACTAAATCAGAGTATTGATATACCCATTTTTTATGTATATCCCATCTGAGACCACAAAATTAAAGTCTTTCAATTTCTTCTCAATTAACTGAATATGTTTCACATGTATTTGCTCCAGTCATAGCTTTTCTAACTTTCAATAGCATCATAGCCCAGCACTTCTGACCACGTGAAGAACAAGAAGTAATTTGTTTGTGGTTCAAGTGAATTCCTAGAGCAGTTTCTGCAAGTTGGATCACTGAGGGATCAACTGTGGAGTCGATGAAAACGTGGACACTGATGAAAATGGACATTCCTTGGCTATAATCTGCATTTCCCAAGTAGAGCAGGAATTACTATGCTCATAAACATGTAGAAGCAAAGTAGCCCATTGGGAAAGTGACCCATTATAGGATTAACATGCTCATGATAGCAATTCTTATTTGCTTCTATCTCTGAGGTCCACATGAAGTAATCTTGAAATTCTTCAGAGGATGGAAGGACAACTGCTTGCCTTTTCCCTGAGAAAAGAGATACGCCCTGTTAGAGAGGAAGCACCTGGAGAAGAAGAGGGCTCTGCCACTGCCCAGCCCTGAATGTTCTCTTAGCAAAATGATGGCAACACCACCTGTTCTGCCTAGCCTTCTTGGGATTACTGTGATGATCAAGCACAGCGAGTTTATGTAAACTGCACTGTCCATGGACAAAGGTACTGAAGACCAGGCATGCTCATGGTAACGGGTGGTAGGAATTCTAGGTTCCTTGCATAGACAGTAATACTTCTTAAGGTGATCCTACGGGTTCTCTAAATGCTTTGTCATTGGGAACTAAGCACTATTTAATGGTGAAAATGCTTTCAAAAACATAAATTAGCCTCAGTGATGACCAGACACTGAATTCATATCCCCAAACCTGGCTTTCCTCCTGGATTTCCTATCTGCCTTATAGCTAACAACAGAATCTTCCTTACCTCCTCTTTCCGCATATCCCTTCCCTGAAAATTATTGTCACTGATCCTCAGAAAAGTCCTTAGAATCTAGTTTCTCTCCTATACCAGTGTTGTGCCCCGGGTGGGGGGGGGGGGGGGCAGGGGGCAGGATTTGACCATCGTTCACCATAATTAGTGCACCAGCCCCCTAACTCCTCTCCAGACAGACAACACTCTGCCAAATTAGGGACTGTTCTCTCAAGATAAAGAGCAAGTTTTATAAAGCTGTAAGTTTCCCAGAGGGCATTGCTCCAAATACATGCTCAATAAATCATTCTTATTCATCCGCTTGCTTGACTGAGTGGCAATATTGGGGTGGGAAAAGCACTGGGACTGAGGAACTGAAGGCCCGGATTATGGCTCTCTGTATCAGTTATCTATGGCTGCATGGCAAATCATCCTACAACTCAGGGACTTAAAACAACAACCATAATTGTATTCCTCCTCACATTTTCTGTGGACCAGGAATAGGAAGAGGGCATAGTAGGGTCACTTATATTTATGATGTCTGGAGCCTCAGGTGGGTAATGCAACAGTTGGGGATAATGCAATAGTTGGGGGCTGGAATCCTAGAGGAGCACATTCATTCACATGCACGGTGGCTGATGCTGGCTGTCAGCAGAGGCCATAACTGGCTGCCAGCCAGAACACCTACACATAGCCTCTCCATGTAGCCTCTCTGCTTGGGTTAGTTTGGGCCTCCCCTCAGTGTGACAATGGCAATTAGGTTCTAAAAAGAAGTCATCCAAGACAACCAGTTGGAAGCAGTATGGCCTCCACGGTCTTGTCTTGACTTCCACAGCTCAATAAGCTTAACCCAGTGTGGTAGACAGAATAATAATTTCCTAAAGTTGTCCGTGTCCGAAACCCCAAACCTGTGACTATGTTAGCTCACCTGGCCAAAAGGATTTTGCAGGTGTGATAAGTTAAAGGCCTTGAGATGGGGAGGTTACCATGGCTGACCTGGGTGGGCTCAGTGTGATCACAAGGAGGCAGCAGGATCAGAGTCAGAGGAGAAGATGTGATGCAGAAGCACAGTATGGAGTGACCAGGAGCCAAGGACTGCGGGCTGCCTCTAGGAACTGGAAACGGCAAGGAACCAGATGGTGCCTAGAGCCTCCAGAAGGAGCACAGCCCCGACAGCACCTTGATGTTAGCCATTTTGGAATTCTAATTTCCAGAACTTTAAGATAATATAGTTGTGTTGTTTTAAGCCATTAAGGTTTTTTTTTATCAGTTGTTGCAATAGTAATAAACAGCAAATATGCCCAGATTTGAGGGAAGGAAACACAAACCCCATCTTTCAATGGGAAAAGTGTCAATATCGCATTCAAGAGCATGTGGATGAGGACATTGTTGCAGCCAGCTTTGAAAAATATAATCTGCCACACTCTACCATTAAGCAGGTGTGTAATTGTAGGTTCATCTCTCTGGGTCTCAGTCTCCTCACCTATAAAATTAGATGGTTGAGTGTGAAGATCTCAAACCTTCTGGACCTAAAAGTTCCTGGTCCTACAATTGAAAGAGAGATATAGCATTTCCATGAGAATTCATAATAAATCATGGCTGATTTCCTAAGTTCTTTATTGATGCTTACTACCATTTATATACTACTCTGAAAGAAATGGAAATGGAATGCCCAGAGCAGAAGAATGCTCAGTGAAGTATTTGTGGTGATTCCCCTAGAAGATAATATTTGAGGCAGGGACTTTGTTTTGTATTAAATTTCAAACTATTTAAAGAAGGAAGAAAGGAATAAGGAAGGGAAAGAGCAAAAAAAAGGAAGGAAAGAAGGAGGGATGGAAAGAGGAAGTAATAAAAAGAAGGAAGAAAGGAAGAAAGGAAAAGGGAGGAAAGAAAGAAGAAAAAACTATGAATTATTTGAGGCAGTGATCATTTCCTGCTCACTGTTTTAATTACAGCAGCTAATGTACAAGCTAGCATGTAGGTGACCCCCAAAGAATGTTGAGTGAGAACACAAAGGAAAGACAACCCAAGGTCCCCTAGTCATACACCTGTAACTGTTTAGGGTGGCCTCATCCTTGACATGTTACCAGCTAAGAACCTTTTCACCATTTTACTCTGGAAGTTATTTCAATAGCCTTCTAATTGATGTCCTTTATTCTATCTTTGCCCTAAACACTTCAGCCAGAGGAATCATGATAAACATAAGGTTGATCATGCCATTCCTCAGCTGAAAACCCACAGGAAGTTGGTTGAGGCCAGGGACACACAATTAATGGAGGCACTCACTTCCAAGGACCTATCTTGTATTTGCATGACCTTAAGTGTGAATGACTCAAATCATGAGCTCTAGGGGTCTTCCTGATCTCACCCCAGTACAGACGCTGGCTCTTAAAATGGTGCACAAGATCGTACATCATCTAACCTTTCACCAGCTCATTTCACTCCATTCAAGCACACTTGCCTCCTTGCTGTTTCTGAACATACCAGGCCCTCTTCCACCGCAGAAGAAACCTTGCTCTTCCTTTTGACAAAACACCATTTCTCTAGATACCCACGTGGCTGGCTCCCTCCATCTCCTTCAGATCTCTGCTCAAATGTCACCTTTTCTATGAAGCATTCTATGACCATCATACTAAAACTCAACCCCCTTGCCATATCTCTTTCCCATGTTATTTTCTGTTGTTATTAACCCTTACCTGAGGATCCCCCCAACTGTTTTTAGAAAGAGTGGAAGGGAGGGAGGGAGGGAGAAAGAGGGGGAAAAGGGAGAGAGAGAAATATTGATGTGAGAGACACATCAATTGGTTGCCTCCTGCACGCTCCCCTACTGAACCTGCAACCCAGCTACATGCCCTTGACTGGGAATGAAACCTGAGACCCTTTAATGTGCGGGTCAATGCTCCAACCCTAGAGTAACCCTGGCCAGGGTTTTCCTACATTATTTTGATTCTTAATACCTATTGTCGTTCTACAGGTTGTTTGTATTCATTTTTTTGGTGTCTGCCTTTCCTACTAGACTATAAGATCCAGGTGGACAATGATGTCTATCAGTTTTTCACTGCTCTGTTCTAGCATCTAAAGAGTGCCTAGCATATAAACATTTATTAAATGGATAAAGATCTTAGATGATTTGTTACATAAAGTCATGAAGAATAGTTAATTTTAGAACTGGCAAGGGGTTATACTAAAGAAATCAGCAAACTATGGCCATCACCTACTTCTGTGTGAGCTAAGGATGGTCTGATGAATTGAATTGTGTCCCCCACGAAATCCATGTGTTGAAATCCTAATCCCTGGCATCTAAGCTCATGACCTCAATTTTAAATAGGGTCATTGCAGATGTAATTAGTTCAGATGAGCAGGGTAGGTCCCTAACCCAGTATGACTGGTGTCCTTACAAAAGGGGAAGTTTGGACACAGACACACAGGATGAATGCCATATGAGCATGAAGGCGAAATCAGGGTGAAGTTTCTACAAGCCAAGGGATGTTAAAGATTGCAGCAAACCACCAAAAGTTGGGAGAGAGGCATAAAACAGCCTCTTCCCCACAGCTTCAGAAGGAGCTAACTCTGCTGGTAGAAACCTTGATCTCTGACTTCTAGCTTCTTGGACAGCAAGACAATAAATGTCTGTTGTTTAAGCCACACAGTTTGTGGTACTTTGTTACAGAAGCCCTAGCAAATTAATACCTGTAAACAACTAGAAGAGAAGGAAGAGGAAGAGGAGGAGGAGGAGGGAGGGAGGGTGAAGGAAGAAGAAGTTGTGGGGGAAATAGAAGGAAGAGAAAGGCGAGGAAGAGGAAAAATGGCAGGATCAATAGTGGCCCACAAAGCCTAAAATATTTGCTATGTGGTACTTTACATCAAAAGCTTATTGGCACCTGAAGTTTAGAGATCAGATACCCCATTTAATTCATGAAGAAATGGCAGCCTCCAGACAGATAGTATTCAAGATCATACATATAGTATGAACTGGTTTAAGATAGATCTAAAGTCAAGCTATCTGCCAGGACTGGTTTGGCTCAGTGGATAGAGCATCTGCCTGCGGACTGAAAGATCCCAGGTTTGATTCTGATCAGGGGCATGTACCTTGGTTGCGGGCACATCCCCAGTAGGAGGTGTGCAATATGCAGCTGATTGATGTTTCTGTCTATCCATCTCCCTTCCTCTCTAAAAAAAAAATCAATAATATATATATTTAAAAATAAATAAATAAAATAAAGTCAAGCTATCTGACTTTAAGTTCATTTTTAAAAAACTGACACCATACCGACCACTGAACTTCTAAAAGTCATTTCCTCATTCTCCCCTTGTTTAAAGGTAAAGTACCATGTTACTAAGAAGATGTTCTCGTCTATTATCACAGTCCAGTAACCTGAGTTCTGTAGAGAAACATACCATAATTCATCTTTTTTTTTTTTTTTAGCGAAGTGCCTACTACGATCCATAATTTTTTTGTTTTGTTTTTGCTTTTGGGCATCATTTTCTGCGATACTGTTTCTCAAGCCATAATTAAAACATAATTAAAGATCAAGAACAGATGTCTGCCTGCCCTCTGGAGCTTCTACAACCATGTAGTGTCGAGTCTGGTATTATGGATTTTATGCTAAAGAGAAACAAAATAGGAGAACTGTCTGTTGAACAAACCCACAAACCAGTGCTAAAGGCATACGAAAGTGTTTAAAAGAAAGTGGACCAGTGCAGTGATTGGTCTTAAATGTACCCATATCTTAGGGAATAGCAAAATGAATCTGTTTTGTCTTCATCAGCACTATAATTAGGTGGTACAAACAACCAAACAACAACAAAAACAAAAAGGGGGAAAAAAGCTACATTTTTTTTTTTTCTAATTCACTCTGGGTAAGATATTTAACCCTTGTGGAGGAGGGGTTTAGTTTTCCCGGCTGTTTTCTGCTGAAGAGGGTAGTTCTTACTGTAAGGGTGACTGGAAGCACAGAGGTGTTCTTTCCTTTCTGAAGCTGCCTAATTGGCTGAAGCATTGATGGATGGCACTAATAAGAAACTATGTGCATAAACTTCTATCAAGATGCCAATGAACCTCAACTATGGAAGCAATGAAATGGAAGGGAGTGGGTTAAAGACAGTTTTCCAGCAGAGAGTATCTGAGAAGACAGATCATCCCGAGTGTAGCTGCTCAACTTCAACCTCTTGTACTTTTGCACAGACTGCCCAAATGCCATAGGGATTAAATTTACCTAAATCTGAACGAAATTTGTTCTTTCTCTAATTTTCCCTCTCTAAAGTAGAGACCTCATCTGGGGTTGAAATCTGGTGTTTGTTAGCTGGGTGGCCTTGGGCAATTTACTTAACCTCTCTATGCCTCTCTTTCTTCAAATGTTTAAAAGAAAGTGGAGATTGGGGCAGGGGGTGGGGGTGGCGATGGGTTGGGATAACTGTAGTATATAAGCCATAAATTGTTTCAAAGATTAAATGAGATAATGAAACATGGATATGCCTAACAAAATGGTTAGGAATCCAAAGTATGCTCATTTTCCTTCTAAGTTGGAGAAAAATATGCAAATATTCACATAATTATAATTATTTACATAATTGTTCATCTAATTATAACAAGCATGAGGAAACCCATCAGCGTTTATTTTCATAAGTGCCACCAGCCATGTGTTTTGTGATCTGTAAATTAGTTTCACGTACACTCTGGGACTTGATCTACAAATTAAGAATCTCCAGAGTCTTGGGTGGGTAGGCAGTGGTGAGCGAGGATCTGGGTTCCCAATCACTCTTCTGCTTCCGGGCCTCTGCCAGAGGCCATTCCCCTGTGTGGGCCGGCCCGTTGTCTCAGTAAAGACGTAAGAACATTCTGCTCTTGGGTGCGCAAGCTCTGTGCCACCAAACCAAGGTTTGCTTGTCTGCAGCCTGGAGGCATTATCCCAACAAGAAAGATTTAACACATGTACCACATTCTAGAGGTTTTCCAACCTTTTCTGGGTCCCAAATCCCTTGGAGAATTTGGTAAAATGATGCCCCGCCTCCATGCACTTTTACATGTATCCCCCAAATCGTATGCATACATATTGTGGTTTTCACAGATCCCCTGAAATCTGTGTAGAGATCTTTAATGAGGCCACATAGCAAGTTTAAGAATCCCTCATTTAAAAAGATTAGCATTCAATTGAAATACAACAAAGGAAGGCAGCACTCACTGTAAATTCTCCTTATGACTTAGTTTTTAGTCCTTCAGTTTCTAGGCCCCCCCCCCTCCACACTACCCCCCCCAAGCCCCGGATTCTCCCTACAGGTGGAGAAATAAACCCCTATTAGCCAAACTCCTGGGCTTCTGGCTAAAAAACTAGTCAGAGGCAGGAGTGGCACAGACAGGTACCGTATTTGCCGGCGTATAAGACGATTTTTTGGCCCTGAAAAATACGTATTTGCCAGCTTATAAGACGACTGGGCGTATAAGACGACCCCCTAACATTTCCACTAAAAATACAGAGTTTGTTATGTACTCACCGTATAAGACTACCCCCCACTTGGAGGCATATTTTTCAGGGCCAAAAAGTCGTCTTATACGCCGGCAAATACGGTATATTTATCCATTACCTGGAGTTGAAACCCTAACGTGTAGGAAGTGGGAAAGGAACAGACACGTTTCCAGAATGAAAACAGCATTCTGGGACAAAGACTTCAATGTCCAACCTGCTGTCTGTGCCAAACAAAGAAGTGTCCTTCTTAGGTTCCATCCACAACCTGCCCGGGGGAAGGTTGTTTGCAATGATCCGCTGGCCCTCTGTCTGAAGCCCCCCCAGACTCCTCACAGGACTGCTGGCTTTCTCCACGCCAGGTCCCTGCTCCCCCTCTTCCTAGCCTGCAAACCCCACTCCCTACTGCTGCATACACTGCAGGTACCACTACTAGGCTTGGCAAGTAGAAACAGCAGATCCCACGAGCTCAGACACCGGTGGAGACACACTCTTTTCCTCACTTGATGGGGAAAACATGGCAGAAGACGAACGGGCAGTAGAGGGGCTGGTTATCTGGGGAAGGAAGCTTAACAAACACTGTCCAGATTTACATTTAATTTTCTGCGAGTATAACGGGGACTTCTGTACTCTGTGTTCCATCACATCCAAGGGTATGTGTGTGTGTGTGTGGGGGGGGGTGGAGAGGGGACTGCAAGGACCAGGAACAAATTGTCCCAGGAGCACTTTAGGATCCACTGCCCCCTTCTCTGCCATCCCTTCCCTTCCTCCCTCCAGGCAGACCAGAGAAAGAGGGGAGACCCTGGGCACCCCAGGAGCCTCTGTCAACTCTGTGCGCGGCTCGCCCCGTTGCCCTGGCGCCTGCTGTTTGTTCAGTGTGGGTCAGATTAGCCACCTGGGGCACAGATCCTGCAAAACGAGTCTGAGAGTGGGGCGAGCTCCTGCAGGTAGGGAGGTGCAGCGCCCGGCTAAAAATAGCGAGAGCCCGCGGCCAGCAGCTGCGGAGGCGGCGCGGGCGGCGCGGCCGCGGGAGGCGCGCGGGCCGCTGTGCCTGGCGGGCGGGCAGGGCGACCCACACCCACTGAGCGCCCACACGCGGGGCCACTTCATGGGCGCGAGGAGTGCCCGAGGAGAGGGCGCGGCGGCTTCCCGGCCTCTTCCGATGACCCTGGGGCGGCAGGGACGCGCGGGGTAAAGCCCAGCCCTGCGTGGGACCCGAGGGGGCGCGGGGGTAACGAGCCGGCCTGGGGATCCCGGCATCCCGCCAGCAGGGAGTGGGGAGGCCCTGGGCCTGGGGTGGCCTCTGGCCCCCGCCTGTCACGCGTCTGCAGTGGGAAGGGCAGCGAGCCTGGGGACTCCTGGATGCCCGCACCCCCTTCTCCATCTGCTGCAGGAGGTGAGGGCACCGCGCCTCTGGCTGCTCCGCCAACGTGGGTCCGCGGGTTCCCGCAACCCCGCACCCACCTGCTGGCACTTCCTTTCCTCGCAGCGCAGCCCCTGGACACCTTTCGTGGGTTCCTCTGACTCCTTTGGAGTTTGAACTTGTGTGATCTCTGAGTCTGGCTCTGGGGACACAAGGCCTCAAAAGGGGCCAAACCGCACTGAAGACCTGCCTCTCTGCGTGGACTGGGCTTTGGTGAGGCATCAGAGAGGCGCCCTTTCCGACTCCGGTTTCCTCTATTGCTATCCGCGACGCAGCCCCTCCTCCAAGCCCAGGGCTCCCAGAATCTGAGGGTGAAGCTTATTTCTTTGAAGCTGTTACCTTTCCATTGAAGGCTTAGAGCTTTTCTGTCTTAAAAGATGCGAGTCTGAGGTGCCTGCCTGCCTTTCCCCCCAGGGTCTGACTCTTTGCAGAGCCCAGTCAGAGCCTCTCGGTCAAAGCCAAGGAGGGGGGATGCTGATTACAAAGCTCATCAGGTACTTCTAGGCGCTTCTTTGCTGGCCCAGCGTCCCTGCCCTCCCCTGGCTTGAGAGAAATGCTTAGGCCTTGGACATCTTGGCCTCTACCCTGGGTTGCTCTGGCCCCCGGTGGCAAGGCCTTGGTTGTTGCGACTGCTTTTCTTTGGGAGGCCCCCGGAGTGGATCCCCTGAAGCCATGGGCCGGTTTCATTGGAGTGGTGGCCACCCTCAGACTAAAATCTCCTAGTTTTACCCTGTGCAACCCCTTGGTTACCTGGGGTGACTAGAAACATTGTCTCTTCCTGGTGGGCTTCTGGGATGGTCAAAAAATATAACTTTAAAAAATCATTTCAAACACATATTAGCAATTTTTATTGAAATATAACATGAAGAGGAAAGTATAAAATCTCACGTGTATAACTTGATGAATTTTCACAAAATGAACATTGCCAGCGTTTATACTCGTACATAATCCCTGAGGGGATTACAAGTAATATACATGTATTCTTGAAGATTACTCTTCCCCCCACCTAACTCAAGGATGTGAAATATTTAGACTATTTGTAAAAACATCCAAGTTTTATTTATACAATTAAAATTAATTGGGTCACACTCACCTTTCAGACAAAGGTTTCCTTGCAAAAGACTAGGAAGCTGTGAGCATGAGTTGAGTGGAGAATGTTAGATTGTGTTGTCCAATTGACACTTGGCTGGGAAACCACAACTCATTTGGTACAGCCTGATGCTCCCAAAACTCACCCCCATGGTGGCAGTGCACTGTTATCCAGGTCAGACTGTTCAGGCACAACAGGGAGAGAAAGAGAATGTGAAGGATGTGTGCACTGAGAACAAGACATTACAGCCTGAATCTTCTGCATCCATTCTATAACTACCTGTTTCCAAATGGCATGCCTTCTGTAGAATTGGGTGGGTGCCACTGACCATTTTTAGCAGAAGAAGGCTAAAACAGGAGGAAGCCAAATTTCCTTCATTGTGCCATTGTGCCCGACCCCATCCTCTTTGGGATAACCCTTCCTTCGAAAGGGAGGGATTTCAATAGCTGTGCCCTGCCTGCCTTCCACATGTTAAACATGTTAAAACATAAAAGCAGTCTTCTTATCTGTCTAATCTCTCTGGAGTTCTGATTAGAAGTTATCCGTCCATTTTTTGATGGTCTGTTTTGAAGGATTTAAAAATAAAATAAAAAAGAACCATATCCCAGAGAGTAGTGAGACAACAATTTAAGGCCTGGGGAACGGAAGCAGTATTGCATTATATTCTATTCAGTGAGAACCCAGTATTATTCAGCTTTGAGTGAGGTACCTCAAGGGCTGGCAGCAGTCTCAAATGTTTGAAGGAGAACTTTGCAATCTGGTATAAGTTTCTTCTTCAGAGAAAGGGGAATGGGTTTACATTTCAGCAAGAAGGATAGAGAACAACTGCTTAAGGTCAGAAGTGCTAGGCATCAGAAAAATCAGAGATGGGAAATGCTTTGGCTATAACATCTAGTCCATAATTTCCTTGTTCTCAAGTAGTTATGGCTGTCACGTTGTCAGTTATTAGTTATCTTGGCAGAGATATGTTCCTGGATCAGATCTATGTAGACATATCCCGCTGAGTGTTAACTCAGTGAATGCTGATTCACGTAAACAGCCTTCATTCAATCAACACCGAGATATGTGCAGCACTAATGACTGCAAGATAAATGTGAGATATAGCCCCCCTCCTTTAGAAAGTTTATCACTAACTGTAAATAAAATTCAATATCAGCGCAGCTCTTTACCTTCTCTGCTCATGTAATCATTTTCTTGGCAAAGAAGAAGAACTAATATTTACTGAGCACTTACGTGCCTGCCATTTTATCACATTAATTCATTTAATGCTTTATAAGACCATTATGAAATAGACATTTTTATTCTCTGATTATAAGGGGGGAAACCAGTTACTCTGGAGTTTAAGCTATTTGACCACGATTTTAACTAGTAGATACATTGATTCTCAGTCTTGGGCCTCGAGGAAGACCTGTGAGGAGCTTGGTCAATCTTCACAGTCTACAGGTACAGTAAGGAAGCTGATGCCCAGGAGAGATAAGCAGCTTCTTTGTCAAGATTTGAGAAGGTCCCATAAAGTCTTGCCCCATGGTGGGCTTTGTGATTAGATCCAAAGGAGGTACGTTTCTGGGTCTTGATGGTGTTCTTCTAAGAACTGGGTAGATATCCTAAAATTCTCGGGAATAGCAGGCTGTAACAATGGGGCCTTGGCCTTGGGAAAAGCCTCCTGGACAAGCATTGTTTAGTCAGAAGCTGTGGCCAAGGGGATCCAGCCCTCCGAAATCCCAGCTCTTGACCTGTGGAGGCAGAGAGACCAAGTGACCTGGTCTGAATTTTTGGTCTATTACCTACCCTGTTTCCCCGAAAATAAGACAGTGTCTTATATTAATTTTTGCTCCCAAAGATGCGCTAGGTCTTATTTTCAGGGGATGTATTGTGTTTCCATGAAGTAGGTCTTATTTTCGGAGGATGTCTTATTTTCGGGGAAACACGGTATTAGCTCTGTGACCTTGAACAACTCATATGGCCTCGCTAAATTTCAAATTCTCATCTTTGGAACAGAGACTTTAGGAGGGGTATTGTGGTGGCTAGACAGAAAATATATAACTAATGGTAAATATTAGTAAGAGAAAAATGAATGGTCCTGGGCAGTTTCCGAGATATCTTATATTTCCAATTCTAATTTATCTATCTTACTGCTTCTCAAAAGTCAGCAATGGTGCTAGGAGTTCTTTCAAAGTACCCTTGCATAACTTCAACAGTCACTTAACTGGCAAAGAAGGTTTTAAGATCTGATATTATTCTTAATCAAAGGCCTAGAAGCAAGGGCTACAGGATTAGAAATCTTGTCATTTGTAAAGACCTATTTCATGTGTTCTGGACATAGTAATTCTGCAATTACCATAACAGTTTACAAAGCACAAATGAAGCATATTCCTTGCTTGTTTGGTAATGTCTGGTATCAGCCTTTTAATGCTATCTATCAGGCCTGAAAATATAAGTGAAATATTGTTTAAAATAGTAGTGCTCGAACTTTATTGTGCTCAGAATCATCAGGAAACATTATGAAATACATAAATTTCTGGGGCCAGATCTCAGGCAGGGAGGGCCAGGAAATCTGTATTTTATCAGAACATCCAACCTTGTTCTAAGCATATAGCCTTCAAAACATACCTGGAGAAAGGCTGTCCTGCAAGCTTGCTGTCCAGCTAGTCTCCCTTAATGGTCCCTAGGAAAACAACAAATGAATGCCCATCATTCAGAGTAGCAGCAGAGGAGATAGTTGCTCTTAAAATATATGGTGGATTTATCCTCCTATTCTATATGCTTTAAAGGTACAGTTTCATTTGGTTCATCTAAACTATCTTATCTAATAAAGAGGGAATATGCTAATTGACCCTCATGCCATCACAAAGATGGCAGTGCCCACAGCCAATAAGGAGGGAATATGCTAATTGACTGCCATGCACTCAAAGATGGCAGCTCCCACAGCCACAAGATGGAGACAGGCCTGGCCACTCCGTGCACCTGCCTTTGGAGTCCCCCAGTCCCCTCAGACCCTTAGTCCCCCAGGGCCAGCCTGAGGCAAAGGCAAGCCTTGGATGGTGTCTGCCTAGCCGCCCAGAACTGACCGGAGATTAAGGCAAGCCTCAGATAGTGGCTGCCCATCCTCACAAGGCCACCTGAGGCTCAAGTAACCGGGGCCTGCCAAGGCTTATGCTGCCAGCAGTGGCAGCAGCAGAGGTGTGATGGAGCATCACCTTCCCTTGACTGCTGGGGTGCCTTCTACGCACGAGGGCTCCCAGACTGTGACAGGGGGCAGGCTGGGCTAAGGGAGCCCCCTTCTAGTGCATGAATTTTCATGCACTGGGCCTTTAGTATTGTATAAACATACCACAACTCACAAGAAAGCTTGATGGGAAAAGACTGGATAGTTGCCCTCACCAACTCTGACTGGTGTAAGCTCTCTAACCAACAAATAATTTGTTCTTTGGCATGAAAGAAAGGATAAGAGGAACAAGTAAAAGGAGTTTATACTAGGTGGTATGCAGCCATCTGAAATATGGACTAGACATAAAACTGTACCAAGAGATCTGGACCCGAGTTCTCCCACCAGGCATGTAAAGATTCACATCAGAGTCTAACCAAGGAATGTCAGGTGGCTTCATTAGAAACTCCTGGACTCCTGGCTGGCTATTTTATTGTCTGGGTGTCAATAAAATGAGAAAATAGCTGTCATCCAAACACATTTGAGTTTAAAAACAAACAATTATCTGTTGTCTTAGAATAAAATAAAGCCCTGCTTTTTAATCCCATTATATCCCCATTGTTTTTGAGTTTAAATATTAAGGAACATATTTTGTTAATAATTCAAACAATAGTGGTTGGTTAGGGGGCTCAGTGAGCATTGAATCCGTCTTTACTCCAGTCAGTGTGCTAAGTAACACCCTGCCTAATGCCCCGGGATGGACATTAGGTAACTATTTAATGGGGTTTTAATTTTGGGTTGTGATTAATAATAATTAATGTAATTTTGATTATGCTGGAAGCTGGAGGGATACTGTCAGTCATCCTTTCAGGGTGGTGGTATTGCCCTGCCCTGTTCAATCAGAGGTTCTTGGAGGAGGGAAGCTCCAAGTGATTTAAAATGAAAGAAGGTAGATGTTCAATAAAATCTCAATGAAGAAATCAAATCGTATTCAAATTGAAAGGGGACATGGAAATCATCTGGCCTAATGCTTTCATTCTGCAAATGAGAAAAATGAGGCCCACAGGAATGAAAGGACTTGCCCAAAACTATATGGCTTGTTCCTGTTGTTTGATGCATCATTGGGCTAAATGGCCTCACAGGAAAAGATGGCAGGATGCTGGGCCCTGCTCTCACAGTTGTTTATCTGATCTGGTGCACTTCCTACCCTTCGTCATTCCTGTTTTCTAACTATGGAAGGTGTGTAACTGTAAAGCTGGTATAGAAAAGCTACTCTGGACCAGTATCTGTTTAAGTCAAGACCTACATGCTTTGCTGCAACAGTGAGGTGTAACGTCTGTGCCAGGAAAAGAAAACCGGGACAGGAGATGCTCAGTCCTCCAGCACAAGCCCGGTTACCTGGAGCTTGGGCTGTGACCCTCAGCCCCACCCTGTGGCATTAGCTCAGGACTCCAGAGCAGAGGTCCTGATTTACTTTAGGGCTCTAGGCAAGTCCCTTTAACCTGGCTGTCCTTCCCCTTCCATGTTTGTAGAACAGGGAGATGGTGCTGATATCCCCCCCCCCCCCCCATGCTCCATCAGAGTGTGAAATTAGCTCCTGTTTGTGTGGGGAGGTTTTAAAGCCACACCTTCCACCTCCCCGCTAATATGATTCCTAGCACTTTCTTAGAGGAAAGGGCCCACGCCTCATCCCCCTTCTTCCTTTAAAAAACAAACCAAAGGGTATCCTTTGTCTCCCTGCAGCCAAAAAGGTCGTTGCTTCTGTGGTTGTTACCCCCTCAGAAGGCCAGTTTATGGAGGTTAAGGATTCCTAGGTGCCATACAAACAACCAACAAAACAATAATAACAACAACAAAAATAACTGCTATGGAGGTTCTTAGAGGGCTTCTGAGTCACAGACAGACTTTTCTAACTTAAAAAAAAAAAAAAAAGGTGGCCCCAGTCAGTCTCCAATCCATCTCTGTCCTCCACAGGGGGAGGCCTGGTGGACTGTTTATTGGGGCTGCCTTTCTAAGGGTCATCCCCAAGGCTTTTCCGCAACAAGAACTTAAAAAAAAACTGTTTTGGAAGGAAGGCCACCTTTTTTAACAGCCGAAGAAGTACCTCTCTCTGGCACACAGCTCTGTGCGCAGCCTGTTTCTCAACCTTTGGAGATCCTTGAACAGTTTATGGACGGCCACCCTTCCAACCAATCCAACAGCTCCTTTTCTCCACAACCTGATTTTAGAGGTGTTTCATTATCTCTAATTACTCGGGGTAAACGGTGATTACTCAATGTTTTAATCATCGGTTTGGGCAGCAGTTACTCTCGACGCAGGGAAGCCCAGACTCCCATGGGTATTTTTGGAAGGCTCTGCGACTAGTCGGTGCATGCTTTCTAGTACCTGTGCACGTGGTCCCCAGGTGAGTCCCGGGGCCGCTTCCCCGGGCTGCAGGCGGCGGCGGAGTCCCGGCCCGGCGGCAGCTGCGGACTCCGGCGCTGCCCGGGCTTCCGGGACCCGGGCCTGCGAGGCGAGGCGAGGCCCGCGGCTGGAGCGGAGGATGTGGGCGGGGCTCCCATCCCAGAAAGGGAGGCCGGCGAGGGAGGAGGGAAGGAGGGAGGGGCGGCCCGGGAAGAGGGGGACGGAAAGAAAGAAAGACAGAGGGAAAGGGGAGGAAGGAGAAGATGCCAGAGGGCAGAGCAGGAGGGAGGGCGGGAGGGAAGGGGTGCGGAGCCCGGCCCGGAAGCTAGGTGAGTGGTACCCCAGCCCTGGGACAGGAGCCTTAGACGCCGCCGCCGCCGCTGCTCCGCGCACTGTACTCGGCTTCTCTCCCTCATGGGATTCCCGTCGAGCCTGCTGCACCCCAGTCCTCGGCCCTCGCCCGAGTCCACGGCGGCCGCTCAGAGGTGCCCAGAAGCTGCTGCTGGCGAGCCCGCTCCCGCAGGGATCGATGGTGAGCAAGGCTGCACCGAGGGGGCCGGGGTGCATCCCTGGGGTGAGGGGTTGCGGAGGAGGAAGCGCACGGGACTCCAGCTGTGGTCCCGGCCAAAGGTGCTCCCCCCAAAGCTTGCGCTATACCCAGGGATGCTGGCACGGAAAGACACCCCTGCCTCTGCCCGGGCCACGGTCTGCGTGCGTTCGGCGACCCCGGGCTATTTCCACCTTGGTGGGTTTGGGGGGGAAGAGAAGCCTGTAGTTAGGGGCCGTTGGCGAGGCTGCGAGGTCTTGAGGGGATAGCGAACATCAGTCTGCCCCTCGACGGGCAGGGCCAGGAGAGAAAGGAGGGTCGGCTCCGAAGCCAGAGAGAGAGAGAGGGGACGGCCGGGTGGAGGGAGAACCCCTAGCTGGGTTGGTGCTGCGGAGCGGGGCGTGCGCGCCCGGCGAGGGGCTGCGCCGAGGGGAGTATCAGCCGACGGGGGCCCCCATCCCCAGGAGGCCGGTGGGAGCTGGGACGGCGGCGGCCAGGCGCGCCTCCTCCAGGAGCTGTCGTCGGGGACCTGCGGCATCCAGGGAGCCTCGCCGCTACGGTTTCCTCGGGGAGGGTCTGGATGGCCAGGGTGCCAGGCGCTCCGGGGACGAGGCTTCCCGTGGAGCCGAGCTCAGAGGGAGGTGCGGGCGGGCGGGCGGCGCGGCGGACGCGCGGCTCTTAGGGGCTCTAGCTCCCCACGCGGAGCCCACGGGAGCGGGTCCCCGGGATCTCCGGTCCCCGCGGACCCTCCCGGCCTCCCGGGCACCTCTTATGGGCATGGCTCGTGAGGCTTGCTGTGTGTGGGCTCGAGGCTTTGTGAGACGCGAAAAGCCCCAAAGACGGGGAGTTGGTAAACTGAGGCGACGTCGGAGCTGGCGTTGGGAGAAGACTCCGGCGGGGAAGTATAGGACGGTCTGCCTTGAGTTGCATCCCCAGCCCCCAAGAAAATTCAGAAGATGAGAGTTCCTTTCGGCTTTTATCTTTTCTAAAATTAAAAAAATATTTTTTGGGGGGTGGGGGGCGTTGGAAGAGGGAGAACGCGATCAGAACTTGCTGAACCCGAAATGGGAATACAGCAGCCTTTGCGTCGGAGCGCGCCGTGCGCTCCGCAGCCGCCCCGGGACGGTCCGGGGACTCCGGGCCCCTTTGCCCCTCGAGGACCGTCCCCTCCCCGTCTGCTTTCCTATTTCTGGAATTCCTCCCACGGGGCTTTTTTTAGGGTTCATGGCGTCTCAAAGAAAAGAAAGGAGAAAAAGAAAAGAAAAGAAAAGAAAAGAAGGGAAGAAAACCCTTTTTGCCCTCCCCAACCCTTTCGCAGTCAGCCCCGGCGGTGGCGCGGCCGCGGGAAGACCGAAAGCCGCTCCAGGCTCAGCGCGGCCCTTTCCCGGCGGAGACGGTCGCGCAGCGGCGCCCGTGGCCTCCGCACCCCGGCCCTCCGCGCCGGCCGGCGCCGGGCAGCCGCGGCCCCGGGGGTGGGGGAGGGCTCAGCGCTTGGTGTTTCTCTCCTCCTCCCTGGAGAGCCCCCAAGAAGAAACCCAAGGTTGGGGGAGGTGGGGGGGGGAGGTAAGGCGGGCAACCTGAGCCCCAGGCTCTGCAGCGGCCCAGGGCAGGAGCTGGAGACAGGCTCTGGAGCGAGAGGCGAGGTGGGGGAGGTTTTGGGCGGGAGTCGTGCGGCTCGGGACGCCGGAGCGGCCCCCGCGGACGCAGATTTGCGCGGGTCGGGCTTTGGAAAAGCCCCCCCGCTGAGCCGCTGAGCGGCCCACGCGTGCAGCATCTTCAGTGAGCTAGGACATCCCGGTGACTCCCTGAGCTGTGGGTTGGTAAATTCCTGGAGAAATATTTGCTGCGACTGTGCAGCTGGTGCAGAGGAGGAAGCGGGTGGGGGGGGGGGGGGAAGGAAGTAGCGGGGGTTGGCCGGGGTGGGGGTGGGGGGAGGAGTGGTGGTTTAAAAAATAAGGCAGGCTGGAGAGAGAGAAAGAGAGAGGGAGACACAGAGGTCGGGCGCAGGCCGAGAGCTGTTCACGGGTTTCTCCACTCCTGGGACCTCGGTGGGATTTCCTTTCGGCCCCGGGTCGGGAGTGGGATAACCTCGGCGGCGGCGACATTTAGACCTGGAACTTGGGATGCGCCCTCTCCCCGGGGCGACGCCTCCGTGGGAGCGCGCCTCCGCCCCGAAGGGCCCGGCGGCGGCCGCTGTCTGCGGGGACTCAGTCTCTGTCCGGGGGGCGCGCCGCGGAGAGCCTCCCCGTCCAGGAACCGGAGAAAACAGCTCCGCGGCCGCTCCCTCCCTCCCCACGTTCCCACGTCGACCGCCGCCCGCCACCACCTTCCCCCTCCGCCCCGGTCAGCAGCTTTCGGCTGGGAGCTGCAGAGGCTGCCCGCTTGGTCGGTCGGGGCGACCGGCAGGCGTTCGCCCGCGGGTCCCTGCCGGGCGCTGGGAGCGACGGGGGCCTCCCTCGCGGACCCTCCGGGGAGGACGCGGCGGGGAACGCGCGCACGGACGCGTGTCCCCCGGCGCCTTCCTCCAGGGCCGCCCCTCGGCGGTGAGGCTCGGAGAGGCCGGGACTCCGCCGCCCCCGTCCCCGGCCCCGCTGGAGCCAGGTTCACAGGCTGAAAGGCGCAGCCCCTACGGCGCGCCCCAGATCCGGCGGCTTCAGGCCGCTGGGCGCGAGGGGGCCCCGCGCGGGACGTCCCGGGCGCCGCGGAGGGAGAGGCGAGGCCCCCCGCGTCCCCCGCGCGCTGGGCTGGGGGTACCTGCGGAGGGCTCCGCGGACCGCAGCCCCGGCTCCTCCCGGGGCCGCGGGAAGCCGGAGCTGACGGCTGGGAGGCCGGCCTCGGCCGAGGGGGCGGGGCCGCGCCGGGGTCCGCGGGCCCGGCCGCCGCCGCCGCCGCCGCCGCCGCCGCCGCCGCCGCCGCCGCCGCCGCC
This sequence comes from Vespertilio murinus, assembly GCA_963924515.1. NCBI lineage: Eukaryota > Metazoa > Chordata > Mammalia > Chiroptera > Vespertilionidae > Vespertilio > Vespertilio murinus. The sequence continues at coordinate 181,743,927 of OZ004704.1, read as the reverse complement.
GCCGCCGCCGCCGCGGGGAGGGAGGGCGGGCGCCTCCGTGCGCCGCGGGGCGGGGCCTCGGCGCCCACGTGACCCCGGGAGGCTGGAAGAAATAGCGAGCCAGTCTGCGCCAGAGTCTCATTATATTCAAATATTCATTTTAGGAGCCATTCCGTAGTGCCATCCAGAGCAACGCGCCGCGGCAGCTCGCCTGAGCCTTTCCAGCAAGTCTGCTCCAGATCGGCGGTCGAGAATCATGGACTGTTATTATATGCCTTGTTTTCTGTCAGTGAGTAGACACCTCTTCCTTCCCCTCCCCGGGAATCACTCTGCCTTGCCCTCGCCGCCCCTGCTCGCCTCGGGTCCCTCCCGTCGGACCTTCCTCCCAGAGCCCTCGCTCCGCTTTCGGGCAGCGCGGCCGCCTCCTTCTCCGCCGCGCGGAGCTCCCCCCGGGGCGGCGCTGCCGGCTCCCGCCCGCACCCGCAGACCGGGTGCGTTGCAGGAAAGCGGAGCGAGAGGGGGCTAAAGAGATGCAAGTCCGCATCTCGGGGTTGTACCCTTAAGGGCTCATCAGCCACCCCCCTTCCCACTTGCCTGGGGGGTGGGTGGGAGGGTGGGGAGCGCCCGGTGCCCTGCGTTGGGTTCCCAGCTGCTTGTCAAACTTCTGAGGTCGCTCCCGGGACCAGTCCCTCACCATCCCTCACCCCCGCCGCCCCTTCCCTGGGAGTAAGCGAGCGGGCACGCTCCGGTGCTTTTTTGCTGGGCATTTCAGACTCATCAGCCACAGTAAAATAAAACCCTCAAGAAGCCACTTGGTCAGCTCCCGGGCCACGCTCTCGGCCCCTGGACCCCGCGGTCCAGATTCTTTCCCCCGGCTTCCCCGCCGCGTTCCCTCCCTCCCGCTCCGAACCAGCTGGAAGGGGTGGAAGTTGGGCTGGGAGGGCGGAGGAAGCCGGTGGGGGTGGAGGAAGAAGAGGGGGAGAGGCTGGATGGAGGTCTGGAGTGGAGAGCAATGGCATTTTAATTCTCCCTCCCCCACTTTTTTTTTTTTTTTTTTTTTACCCCCTCAATGTTAACTGTTTATCCTTGAAGAAGCCAAGCTGAGATCATGGCTCAGATAGCAGTTGGGACCAAAAAAGATTAACAGGATGGAGGCTATCTGATTTGGGGTTATTTGACTGTAAACAAGTTAGACCAAGTAATTACAGGGCAATTCCTACTTTCGGGCCTTGCATGGCTGCAGCTGGCGATGGAGGGGGTGGGGAGGGGGGGTGCGCGAGGCAGAAGACACAAACTTGATCTCTCCGACCCGCTTTCCATCGCGACCCCCCTCTATCTCTCGCCCTTATATGCCTACGCAGAGACATCTCTATTTCTCTCTAGTTATTGGTGTTTATTTATTCTTTAACCTTCCGCCTCCTCCCCCTCCCCAGAGACACCATGATTCCTGGTAACCGAATGCTGATGGTCGTTTTATTATGCCAAGTCCTGCTAGGAGGCGCGAGCCATGCTAGTTTGATACCTGAGACGGGGAAGAAAAAAGTCGCCGCCGAGATTCCGAGCCACGCGGGAGGACGCCGCTCAGGGCAGAGCCATGAGCTCCTGCGGGACTTCGAGGCCACCCTTCTGCAGATGTTCGGGCTGCGCCGCCGCCCGCAGCCCAGCAGAAGCGCCGTCATCCCGGACTACATGCGGGACCTCTACCGGCTCCAGGCTGGGGAGGAGGAGGAGGAAGAGCAGATCCACAGCATCGCCCTGGAGTACCCGGAGCGCCCCGCTAGCCGGGCCAACACCGTGAGGAGCTTCCACCACGAAGGTCGGTCCCTGCCCGGAGCCTGGGCGGGGGAGGGCCGCTAGGGTTGGCTGGTGGGGCGGTGGAAGCCTTGGGGGAGAAAGGTTCGGGTTACATCAAAGCCCCCAATCCCCCCCCCCAAACCCCCCCAATCCCGGCGGCTGGGAATGGGGCTGCCTACCTCCAAGAATTTCCAGAGCTGTGGCTACATTTATTTTTCGGAGGCAGAGGGGAGGGGCCGGGGGAAGCGGAATGACACCACTCAGACGTGGGCTTAGCCTCAGAGGTGTGTTTTTGCTATATCAAAGCCTTTTTCCGCCAGGTTTTATGCCCGTTTTCTTCTTCTTCTTCATTTTTTTATGCCCCAAAGCACCTACCGAATTTAATGTTACAGCTGTGTGTTTGTCAGGTTTATTCAATAGGGGCCTTGTAATCCGATCCGAATGTTTCCTAGCGGATGTTTCTTTTCCAAAGTAAATCGGAGTTATTAATCCACCGGCATCATTACTGCGTTGGAATTTATTTTCCCCTCTGTAACATGATCGACAAGGCATGCTCTGTGTTTCCAAGCTCACTGGGGAAATGTTTAGTAACATGCTCGAAAGTGGAAGAAGCGGGGAGAGGGTGGCCGTGGGCACGTTTCCTCCTGCCTCCGCTCGGTGGGACCCTCTCTTTTCTTTCCAGCCACTTGTAAGGAAAGCCGTGTACACAGAGCCAAGGGGGCCGTAGACGGGGGAGTCTTGATGGTGGTGGAGTAGGGAGTTGACACATGGAAATTATTAGACCTATGAAGGAGGTTGGGAGATACTTTGTCTTTGGTGCTTGCCGAATGCTAGCCATGCCTCTCCGAGTTGGCTAGCCTGCCCCCATTCGTCTGCTTCTTCAACTTAAAAGATATACTTGCGTCCCCCAAATAGGCTTCCGCCATAGAAGCAGAATTCACCCCTCGTCACCCAACCCTTAACTGTGTCTTGACTGTTCAATCCCTCAGACAGTTCATGTGTGTGTTTTTTTCTTCTCTCCATTTTCTTTTTCGTTCCCTTCCCAATTGGGCCTAGAACATCTGGAGAACATCCCAGGGACCAGCGAAAACTCGGCTTTTCGTTTCCTCTTTAACCTCAGCAGCATCCCCGAGAACGAGGTGATCTCGTCCGCAGAGCTCCGGCTTTTCCGGGAGCAGGTGGCCCAGGGCCCTGACTGGGAGCAGGGCTTCCACAGAATAAACATTTATGAGGTCATGAAGCCCCCGGCAGAGCTGGTGCCGGGGCACCTCATCACACGACTACTGGACACCAGACTGGTCCACCACAATGTGACACGGTGGGAAACTTTTGATGTGAGCCCTGCGGTCCTTCGCTGGACCCAGGAGAAGCAGCCAAACTACGGGCTGGCCATCGAGGTGACTCACCTCCACCAGACACGGACCCACCAGGGCCAGCATGTCAGGATTAGCCGATCGTTACCTCAAGGGAGTAGTGGGGATTGGGCCCAGCTCCGGCCGCTCCTGGTCACCTTTGGCCACGACGGCCGGGGACATGTCTTGACCCGGCGGAGGAGGGCCAAGCGTAGCCCCAAGCATCACCCACAGCGGGCCCGGAAGAAGAATAAGAACTGCCGACGCCACTCGCTCTACGTGGACTTCAGTGACGTGGGCTGGAACGACTGGATTGTGGCCCCACCAGGCTACCAGGCCTTCTACTGCCATGGGGACTGCCCCTTTCCGCTGGCTGACCACCTCAACTCAACCAACCATGCCATTGTGCAGACCCTGGTCAACTCTGTCAACTCCAGCATCCCCAAAGCCTGTTGTGTTCCCACCGAACTGAGCGCCATCTCCATGCTGTACCTGGATGAGTATGACAAGGTGGTACTGAAAAATTATCAGGAGATGGTAGTCGAGGGATGTGGGTGCCGCTGAGATCAGCAGTCCTTGGAGACACACACACACACACACACACACACACACACACACACGTTACCATCCACTCACCCACCCCCTACACAGACTGCTTCCTTATAGCTGGACTTTTATCTTTAAAAAAAAAAAAAAAGAGGAAAAAAACCTAAACATTCACCTTGACCTTATTTATGACTTTATGTGCAAATGTTTTGACAATATTGATCATATATTTTGACAAAATATATTTATAACTACATATTAAAAAGAAAAAAATAAAATGAGTCATTATTTTAAAGGTATCAACGATGTTCTTTTCTCTGGAATCCTCTCTCTTTTCTTCCTGCCCATCTCTTTTGAGTGAGAATTTTTTTTTTTTTCTTCCTGTCGAAGCAGAGCTAGAAGCAGGTGGTAACTGGAGGTGGTTAAGTTCCAGGGACAGGAAGTAAAAGAATGGTGGAGAGATGGTAATTGCCAGGATGAATTGTTTTCCATTTCTGTTTAATGTTAACAAGGACACAGCATCCTCTCCCATCTGGATGGCACATGCCAGTGGAGAAACAGTGGGATAAAAGGAGTAGGCCAGATTAAAGACTCAGGTTTGGGCTCCTTGTCCATCTTCTGGGTTTGCCCACCTGTGAGAGGTGCATCCCAGCTGAGTGTGATGGGTAAGAATCTCAGCTCTCCGGAAGCCATTCCCACCTCTGCTTTTAGGATACCCCAGGGTGTCTCCAGATATGATAGGTCTCAATGTTGTATATTTCAATCCAAAAGTAATTTTCACACACATATTAACAAATGTATACCAGGTATATATGTGTGAGTGTTTTTTTAACAGATTGTTGGGTGGTGGTTATTTTTCTTTTAAGAAGTGGGTTTCAGCCAATAAAATAAGGGACGTGCCTTACCTTCAAAAAACTTGGTGACCACCATTTTAAGATACCACATGGCAGAATTCTCTAGCATTTTTTTGGACTTCTTTTCCTTGTTTCCCACTCCAGCTGGGTGGGCGTTGGCAATAGGGTCAGGCACTGAAGGGTCAGGATTTCTAAGTAGGCACTGCAAAAGTTCCACTGTTTAGATTCTCTAGAGTGCCATGCCAACTCTCCCTGTCTCTCTTTGCCGCCTGTGCCCCCTTCTCTGGGACTGGGCAGAAAGTGGCACACTTGCATGTGCTGTTCTGAGCCAGGGTTTCTTCAAGGAGAAAACTCAAATATTGGCCACAGGAAAATGCTCATGTGCTTGAGCAGTCTCTCTGAGTTCAGGGCTGCCAGCAAGGCAGAGAAATGGCTTTCTGATATGGCATGCATATAGTGGCTAAGAGGAGCAGACCAGGGGCCTTTGCTTTGTGTTCCTTGCCACCAGCAAGTAAATTAAGCCCTGGAATCTTAGCGTGCTTAGGCTCATTTCTTATGTGTGCTTTTTTTTCCTTCTTTCTGAAAAGACTTGGTTGCGTTGGAAAGCAGAGTCTTTGCACAGTCTGTGTGGGGTGGGCTGATGGAAGTGCATGTCTCCCTGTGTGGGGTGGAGGTGCTGTGTGTGCACCCCCCTGCATTCATGTACACGCACTCTTCCCTGTGTTCTCGGGGATGATGGGGTGGCTGAAGCAGGATTCTTTTTTTTGTTTTTAATTACTGAAGTCCTACAATCCTCCAAAGGAGCAGCTTAGTGGAAACCAATAAAAATAGAAGTAGAGCGGTTGCCAAAGCCCCAGCTCCCCGGAGAGCGCAGGTGGAGAGAGGAGATCAGAGCCCCAGGCAAAGGCAGCAAGACTCCACGGTTCCTCCAAAAACCCCTGCGAGGAGATGCTCCCCCCTCCGCCAGCCCCCCAGGTCGCTGCCCCTTTGATTAATGGGATGGAGGTCGAATAAATCTTTTAGGGGAAGCCCATTAAGGGTTTCCCTTCAGGCGGCCTCGTTTTGTTTTTGCCCCAATTTCCAGCAACTTTCTGAAATGCCCGTGTCATTGGAAAGGAACCAGCCGATCTCTAGCCCTTGGAGGAATCATCGGAGGGCGCGTCCTGAACCCGGCGGCTGCCTGGCTCAGGTCACTTTCTAGCAACCACGCTCCCCCACCCCTTCCCCCCACGCTCCCCCTCCTTCTACTACTGGCTTATTTTCAGGAATGGATAATGTTGTTTATTTGTTCAGCCAAATATTTGGTCTGGGGAATTTACCGTGAAATTCTGTGAATTGCATATACCTAGTTAACAAAATAGTCCTAATGCCTCAGTGTTAGCATGAAAAACAAGGAGCCGTGGCCAGCTTTAACTCTTTAAGTTCTGACCGAGGGCACAGCGCTGAGGGGCGGGGAGGTGAGGAACTGAGTAGGGGTAGAGGTGATTGATTTAATCTAGGTTTCAGTCTTCTTGGCGTTGCTGTTGGATCAAGCCTGCCATTTCTCTCTCTCTCTCTCTCTCTCTCTCTCTCTCTCTCTCTCTCTCTCTCTCTCTCTCTCGGAGTATTGTTCCTATCCAAGAAAGGTGGGGAGGAAGACTCGCTCTTGAGTTCAGCAAAGTCATAACCACATCAGAGGAGCTGCTGGGTCCATTCCTACCCAACCCTTAAACTGGACCGGGCTTCCTAGAAGATTCAGGGGAAAAGCATAGGGGGTGGAGGGTGGAACGCATCACCTAGTCCCCGGCTTTCGTTGCATAATTCGCCCAGAACCTGCCAGGTGACCCGCTGACTTTGTTTTCTGTCTGGACCGCGCTCCGCTGCTGCCCCCACCCCCCTGCCTCCGGGCAGCGCCACCCCGGGCGGCCGCGGCCCCACCACCCGGCCCGGACCGCGGCCCCGCCCCGCAGACAGGCCCCGCCCCGCGCGCCCCGGGCTCCGGGGCTGCGGCTGCGGGGCGCCAGGGGGCGTCCTCCCCGCCGGGGCAGGGCGCGCACCTGAGGGCGGGCGGACTCCCCGCAGCCATCCCCCCCTCTCCACCCCTCAAGCCAGATTGCCGGTTTCAGGTCCCCGGCCCGAGCCGACCGCCGTCGCGGTGGAGAGCCGCCGGCTCAGGTGGAGCTCTGCGGAGACCGGCGGGTCCGAGGAGCGCACCCGGTCCCCAGGGCGGCGGCCCGGCGCTTGGAGGAGGAAACGGGGTCCCTGGAGTCTGGGGAGCACGCTCACCGGTGAAAGAGGCCTCCATGTCTTTAGGAATTTTCTGTTGGGGAGGCGGAAAGCAGGGGTTAGGGAGCGAGGCACACTCCTCGCATAGAGCTCACAGTGGGACCGCATCTTGGAGCGACCTAATGGGGGCATGGCGAGTGGGGAGAGGACCCATTGACACGGCCCTGGAGCGGAGGTCTCAGGCCCTCCTGGAAGCTCCTGGCCCGGGCTTGGGTTGAACTGTCACCACCACCTTCCTCCAACCTTTGCAGGGCGGGGTGGGGGTGTTTGGTGGGGGGATAAGGGGGTGAGGAGAGGACACAGAAGAGGTGTGCTTGAGTGGGGTTGGCTGATGTCTTTCAGAAGTGAGGTGCCAAACACATACTTTCTTGACAGCACTTGGGCTGATCTCTGGGCCTGTGGCTCAAGAACTCCCAGCGCCTGCACCCTCCACCTGCCACCTAAAGCCTTGGCTCAGAATGGGGAACCCTAAGGGGAATCGAGGCAGACAAAGCTGAGGCCCCAGTGCTTCCACACAAAGCAAATGCAAACTCTCTCTCTCTCTCTCTCTCTCTCTCTCTCTCTCTCTCTTTCTCCCTCTCTCCCTCTCTCTCTCCAATGCGAAAGCCACGTTGTTGGCCTTCCATTGCCTGAGAATCAGAAAGTGATCCTGATTCCCTGGAGGAATTCAGGATAATTGGTGGGGACTGGCAAGTTAGAGCTGATGCAGGATTCTTCCGGTGTACCACTTGAGATAAACTAGTACAAGTCTGAAAGCTTAACTGGGAATAAATTTGGAGCGGCTAGAAATGCGTTCCCCGTGGGACTGCCAGCGTCCCATTTCCCTATGCTTTCAACACTTAGTGGCAGAATAAATAAACGGTTCAAAACTGAGTGGTCACCAATGAAGAAAAGTGCCTGGTTTTAGGATAAAAATTTTGGATTGCCCTAACATTTTAATTTTTTTTAAAGCCACCAGAACATTTGGAAAATAAATAAAAATTCAAGGTGTGCAACATTGAGTCAATCCTAGAAAAAGAAATCAGAATATTTCCTCACCGAGGAAGCCATTCGAATGACCATTCCTAAGTCGCTTTATTTTGATGTTACCTGAAGCAAGTGCCAGGGGTCTCTGCTGTTTTCTCCTCTCTTCTAAATATTCTCTAAAAACTGTGAATGAAAATGTAAACGCTGTGAAGTTGTTCAGAACAAACCTTTCAAAAATATAATACTATAGGATGCAGAAATGTTTACTTCAAAAATGTGAAATTTGAGGAAAAGAAGACAAGATGGAACAATAATTTGCTGAGTTTTGTTACTAATGAGAATTTCTGAAGTCTAGCTTTCAGTTGATTTTGCCACATTTTTCTGAAGAAAAGATCTTATTGATCTCTCTTGACTTTTTATAACTTGATTCCTAACAAAAATATTTAAAACACCTTGCTCCCTCCCCATCCTAAATCCTAACCCTCCAGGTGCAAATAGAGTCTAATTTTGCAGTTCTATTGTCATTTCTTACATAACACACACACACACACACACACACACACACACACACACACACACGGCCTGGTGCAAGGATCAGTGCACATTGAAAGGAAATTAATTTGAAGAAACATTTTAATATCACTATTCACCCTTTCTCTATAATAGAAGTGTCAACCAAATTCATGATCGACAATGACAGATGAAACACATGTGTGCAATTGGCATCAGTGAAAGCTTTGTATATATAGACCTGCTTTCTTAATTAAATCTGCTTTCTGACTTAGCTAAACTTTTTCCAGCCTAATGAAGCACCCTAACTTCTCTTTCAGGTAATTGTCAGCAGCACAGCAGTAAATATCAACATGATGCAGATCATTACTGTAGATCATTCAGGGAAAACCAAGGGTAAAATATTTAGCTGCAGTAGTGTTTGTCTATATTCTGCACAGTGAGAAAACCTGAAATAATTTTCAAGGTCCACCATTTCTTAATTCTTTTCATTCGGGTCAAGTTTCTAAGCTTTCTAAATCCCTGTTTTCTGGCTAATGAAGAGAAAATAGGATTCCACAGGCTCCTATCTACCTACTCCAGGACTTCTCTGAGGATCAAATGAGATGAGGCATGGGAAAACGCTTCACAGATATTTGGTTAAAGTGTAAAATGTTTCCACCTGGCTATAAAACAAGTTGTGTTCCTGGGCTGAAGAGACTCCAAGGAGCCAGTTGCCGCTAGGGAGAGGAAACCAGGTGTTGCTATATGACTTCATTACCTGGGCCACATTTTGCACCATGAGGTCTCGGCAGTATTGGCTGCAATTTGGTGGGCTGTCACTCCTGGGTGGTGGCGGGGCCTGTGTCCCACTTAGAGGAAGCCAAGTGTTGCTTTGTCGGCACCAAGTCCGCACTGCCATTTCTCTGTAAATGGCAAGTATGTATCACAGCAGCTCCTGTGTTGAGAGTCTGCCCCTGATGGTCAGTGTGTGTCATAGCAACTAGTCAGATGGTAGGGACACTTAGCATATGAGTCCTTTATATATATAGATTTTTTTCAATTTTACTCACTGCAGTCCTGGCCAGAAGATAATTTTCTAAAGGATTCAAGGCACACTGATTGAGAGCTTAAAACATTGGATTCTATGCTTTACTCCTGACCTTGTTTCACTGTCCCTCTGGCACCAGAAACTGACCCCCTCCTGCACATAGTTGCCCATGATTCAGTTGAGAAAATGTGTAACTTTGTTGCCTCAAGCTTCTTTACTGATTGAATTTTAAAATCCGCCCCATTTGGTTTTGAAGCAGTTTTTGAGGTAGGACCCAGGGGAAGATTTCAAAAATCTGCATATTATCAGAGAGAGGTTTTTTTTTTAGTGTTCTTCAACTTACATTAGTCTTCTATTGATTATTATGCAAATATAATGAAGTGCTCTTTTGTCAAGGATAACAACAGGCATGCTAAAGGCTAGACCTACTGTCCCTTAAATTCAAGTAGGATTTAGAAGTAGAAAAAGTCTTTTGAGAACTGACTTATAAACCATCAATTAGTCAGTGAGAGCTCTATAACTCAAAGCGTTACTCTCATCTTCAGAAAGTTCAGATCCAATAATTTAAAATATGCAATTGTAATATCTCATTTCAGTTGCTTAGGAGCAACTGTGTCTTTCCTCCTTCTATGGTTTTAGTTTTAATTAAAATGACATTTAACTTGCAGTCTCATCATCCTAAAACAACTATTTATGTTTTCCTATGTCCTTTTTTAGTCTTTGTCCATATATTTACATATAACTTTTGTTTTGTGTCATTTTTCTTAATTTCAGATAAATATTATAACATTAACATATTTTAAAGTCAAATGTATGGGCCATGCATATGTTAATGTAGATCACCTCCCCTCTTTTGTGGAAGTAGGTAGGATAGAAAACTTAGTTATCTCAAGTAATATAAAGCAGCGTGGCTATGATTTCAAGGTTGAGGGCACCACTTCCAAATTTCATTAAGATTTTCAATGACTTTGTAAGGCTCGGCTTAAATGTTGTGGTCCCATATTAAACAGAATGCTCCCATGAATCCTAAAAAATGGTTTGCTTGACATCCAAGGCTCCGATGCTTTTATATGGAGCATTTGTATTGGCTTGATTTAGTCATTGTGAGAATGCGTTCTTTCTGGAGGAAGTTAACTGTGACCCTGACAAAGAGATATACTAACGATCTTTGTCTCATACCTTCAGAAGCCATTGGTTGAGCAAAGTAATTTCCTACTGGATTTAATGTGATGTATATATTTCCCCCCTGACTACATGTACCAGTTTTCTTGGGAACCGAGGGTGACGGCAAGGAGAGCGAGAATGATCTAAATACAGCAATTACCAAATTGAAACCTATGCAAACAGTTAGGTTACCAGGCTCCGAACTGACCTTGATACTTTCAACCTTCAGATTCCAGGAGGTTTGGGTCAAACGCAAATGAGTTGCTGAGTGATTTCCACATGCTTCTTTTGTGTACTTTAACTGGGGCAGACAAAAGATGTTTTTCCAAAGGGACTCGCGCTTTATGAGGCCTGACCCTCGAAGGAGCAAACTAATCTCGGGGCGATTTTGAGATTTTAGGGCCCTAAGAGAACTTTTAGAGCATGGAGAAGTAATTTGTTCAATGGTACCTTAAAAGAGTTCATTTACCTCCAAAAGGTGAGCTCCTTTACCATCCCGAGCCCTTCACTTCCTTTGAGATGTGGCTTGTTATTTGCATAGCAAAGCATTCCATTTAGCTGGAAAGGAGGGGGTGGGCTCCGTGAACTAGGAGAGTCACTTTTCCCACAGTCTTTCAAAACTCAGCAGGGTGATAAGTGGGCTTGAGCAGCCCTTCCCCTCCCCTAAACGCCACAACTTCAGACTATTTTGCTCATTATCTATCTTGAGATTGACCAGCTTTTCCGGATGGAGAGTGTGTGGGATTTAGCATGCAGCTGCTGAGAGGACAGTGGTGCGGGCATTGTTTGTTTTGGCCAATTAGTATAGACTTGCAGGTGAAAACTCCAAGAAAACAAACAAACTCCACTAAAGTGCCCCCTCTTCTTCTTTATAGACATTGCATTTTACTTCTAAAAAATAAAACAAAACAAACAAACAACAACAAAAGAAAACCCACAAAAACTAAACACAAATAAATCAGGGAGGAGATTTTTACTATATCGATGGCTGTTGGTAGGGGAATTATACAAATTTACCTTGATATGTTTGTCACTTAGCCATCCTGCTTGTTCAACCGAAACTCATCTATGCATTTAAATTATGGTCTCTCGGGGCCTACGCTACATGTAGGGTATTGCTTTTTTAATTGTCACTTAGCAATCCTCCAGCACCAGCTCCTAATTTGCTTTAACCAAAAATGCCCAGTTTAGAGACCCACCACCACAAATACAGGGGACTTTTTAGCATTTCAGAAGACTGAACACTCCAAGGCTCTAATTAGCATGGGATCTATTGGTACTTCTTTTAACGTGTCTATTATTTTCTAATTGGGAGATTAGTCACAGGGATCTGAGGGAAGAAGCCAGGCCTTTAATAAGCTCTGTCAATAAGAAGGAGCAATTACAAAAATATACAGGATTTGCTGCTAGAAGTCAAACTGTGATTTTTGAGTTGAACACTGTTACATTCTGAGCATTTGCGGGAGAATTTAATTCTAGCCATATCGCCCTTGGACCACTGGTGTTTGTATGACAAGTCATGGTGACTTTAAGAACAGTGCATATAGGGAAATGTTATAGGGAGGGAATGACAAGCAGGATCGGTGGTCTCTTCCACAGTGATTCCCACAATGACAAAGTTTATGGAGAAGCATGGTTCTGGGGAGGGGAGGCTGACCAGGTGGGAGAGACTCAGGAAGGGGTTTCTATTTGTATTCGGGTTGTACATCCATAATTACATATAAAAACTCAAATTTTAAACATAAAAGTGTCTACCAAGATAAACATGAATTTATAAAGCATTGATTGCATCCCTGAGGCATTCTTTATTTTAAAAAGATGTGGATATCTGAATAGACAGAAGCCTGGCCATTGGTGGGGAAATTATGTTATGATAAAAATGCAAATACTCCTTAGGTTAATTTAAGGCAACACCAGCTAAAATATCTTTGAACATATTTAATGGAACTTGAAAGATATTCAGATGGGTCAATGAATGAAGAAGAATACGTTCTCAAATTTTAAGGTAATAGTTGACTGGCTTTAGTCGATCTAAAACTATGCTATAAAATGACAATTATAAGATGCCTTTGTTATTAGGGCACAGCAGAAAGGAATGAGATAGCTCAGATATAGAGTTAAAATTGTTAGAGTTTATAATATCTGGCTGACAAGAAGCAATATAGGAGTAGGTACAGGACTTACTAAGAAATACTACTTGGTTAAATGGATATCCTGCAAAAGTGATTTAATATACATGTCTTTAGAAATGTGTAACAAACTTAAGATAGTCTAAACACATGGAGGAATTAACCATAACTTATTTTTAGGTATGTCAAAACTGAAGTGCCTATTACGCAACCTGTCAAAGAAACACACATTGACTACTTAAGAGGGCATTCTTAAAGGTAAGGAGACTAGGTTTGATGAGTAAAATATTAAAAAAAAATTGTAACAAAATGTAACAAAAGTAAGTCTATAAGGTAAAACACAGTATGAAATAGGTTAAATATTTCCTATAAATATGTAAATTGTGGTTATAATCCAAGGTGCATATAAAGATTTATAACCAAAGTAATTGAACAGATACTTTAGACCAGAGGTTGGCAAACTTTTTTGTGTGTGAAAGGTCCAGATAGTAAGTACTGTGGGCTTTGTAGACCCACATACATAACTCTATCCCGACTACATAACTCTGCCATGTGACACAAACAGCCATAGAGAATAGTAAACAAATGCACATGACTGTGTCCCAGTAAAACTTTATTTATGGACAGAGAAATTTGAATTTCAGATGTTATGAAATCTCCTTTAGATTTTTAAAGGCTATATAAATATGTAAACTACTCTTCATTCAAAATAGGCGGCAGATTGTCAACTCCTGCCTTTGGCCAGTGTTCTCCGAAGCATTTTCCTTGAAACAATAGTTTCAAGAACTCCTTTATGCAAAAAGAATGCTGTGACTAAATATATGTGGGAAACTCTGAGAACTGCACCACCCTCTTGAAATTTACAATGGACATTCACATGTGTGTGTGTGTTTTTTAAGATCATTATTTTTTTTTTGTAATTCTTTCTTGTTGACAGTATTACATATTGGACATTCACATTTTAAAGGCTTTGAGAAGTCCCACTGGGAGAGAGCTGCTTAACTCTGGTCAACCCGGTGATGTCTCACCTTATTTGACCCTCACACCTCCTTTTGTCTTTCAGATTTTTAACTGTACACGGCCTTTGGCACGGCTTGGCCCGTGCCTATCTTTCTGAGGGCACTCCAGGCCTCCTTTCCCTTGTAACTAGATTAGGGTCCCACAGGCCTCCTTTCTGTGGTTTAACCACCACATTGTTCATTCCTGCCTTGGCTATTCTGTCTGCTATCCCTTCCACCTAAAAGACTCTTCTGCAAGGTCTCCACAAGGCTGCCCTTCTTGTGGTCCAGTTCCCAACTCCACTCATACGGTACATGTCTCCTCAGCCAGGTCTTCTCTGATGAGCTGCTGTAAAACAGCTCCCTCCTCCCAGCATGCTCAGCCACAGGATTTGGTGTGTTCTTAGTTGACTGGTAAATGAATTCTTCTGTCTCTGTGTATGTGTATGTTTGTGTATTACCTTTTCACTGTAATGGAAGCTCCATGAGAGTGGGAACCTTACCCCTCTTGTCTTCCTCAGATCATCCTCTCTTAGAAATGTCTGCCACATAAAATACACGCAATATAATTTTATTCAGAGAGACTGAGAAAGAGCGAGGAGATGGAGAAAGAGAAAGACATGGAGAGGGAGAGGGAGGAGAGAACTATTTCACAGATGCACTTCACATTTTTGAAAATATCTTGTGCAAAAAAAAATTCGAATGATAAAATGGACAAATCCACTAGCAGCAACAATGCACATTAATACAGTTTAAAGTTTACGTTGCAACTCAAAGGTTATTCATGTAATTACACCCATCAATTGTTAATGTTTCTGTAAATGGAGGCATTAATTTTTTTTTTCTGGGCCATACAAGTAACCTGCAATAAGAACTCTTTGTCACTATGGGAACCCACCTCATAGGAATAATCTGAAGAGGAAAACAGTAATTCCCCCTCCCAATAAGTTGATATCAACACTGATTATAATAGCAAAAGTCAGAAACAATCTTTCTATGGTTGTTAAAAATGACAATAGTGTAAATGACATCAATACCTGGACTTGTGTGTATTGAGCAGTATTCAATGAAAAGAGCAGAAGTATATGCCCTTAGATTCACTGATGTAAACGTGTGCACACACCCCAAATATGGCTAGACAAAAAAAAATTGCAATAAGGCAAATTAAATTTCATGTTTGTTACAGTCTCTTTTCTGGAAAGTTGAAATGTTGACAAAAGGAAAGAGACGGGAGCTTGTAGGCACTGAGGAGAGAAAACCGGTTCTGTATAGGCTTTAATTTGAGGTCAGGGCGAAGGCTTAAGTACCCTGAATTAAAGGTGGCAAAACTAGTCCAGGTCAGCTTCTCAAGGTAGGTCTGAGCTTGGCTGTCCTCGGAGTCCTTTGAGAAGTAGGTTCCTAAGTACTACAAAGTATTTGCTTTAAGTAGGCTGCTTTGGCATACATTACGTGGAAGATACTAGTTTTTACACTTGGAATTTATTAGATTTGTCCTCTTGGTGTAAATGGTTCGCAAACACATCGGCTGTTGAAAACATTCAAAAGCAAACCCTTTCCCGTGCCTGGCAATGCTCAGGTTAGCTAAGGGGCAAGGGCCTGGACCGGGTGTAGAGGGTGTTCTGGGTCCCGGTCCTGCAAGGAGGGAAGGTCAAAGTGCCCACCTGAGTGTTTTATAGGCTAAGAGGTCGGATCTGCAGTGCGAAGGTGCATCGGTGTGTACGTGAGCTCCGTGCGCTGGCCCTGGTCAAGAGAACTGTTATGTAATTATAGCATCCATAGCGTCGGACGCGCCACCCAGCCGAGCCTAATAGTTTGTACTGGAAAGTGGGCGTCATAAGGATAGTGGGAATTAATTAATGTTTATGAAGACCTGTCCAGATTCATGGGAGAAAAGCGCTGTGTAAAAGCCGTGCGCTAATATGTTTGGGAAAATGATGTCACCATCCCCCAGCCTCCCCCTCCACTCCCCCCCACACCCCTGGTTTTTTTAAAAAAAACCCTCAAAGTTAGAGCTGGTTGGGCAGAAGTGTCATTTCAAAGTAATATTTATTTTAATTCTTTTGAAAAATTTTAGCAAATTATTTCCCTCATCTTATAGCTTGGGTCTATTTGGAGTATATGGTCGGTATTTTGCCAGCATACAAACTAGAAGACTTGGGATTCAACTGGGATTAATGTACATAACATAGCATCATAATTCTCACCAATGAATAAACAGACTCAATTGTCCAGTTCATTTTATTGTTATACCACCTCGTTATGTGTGCAAAGCACAAAAAATAGAGTCATTGTAAAATATAAGTAGCTTACAATTTAGAAATAACTTGTACCAAAGTGTAAAGAAACAGTGGCTAGAAATGTGAGTCAGAGAGAAGACTTAAGTACTCTGAATTAAAGGTGGCAAAACTAGTCCCGTTCACACGTAATTTTCATCTTGATTCAAAAAATTAAAGCACGATATAAAAATATGGCTTAAGTGCTATCAATTGAAATTTGTCTTAATGTAGCTAGCCAGTTAATCCTCTGTGTGATTTATTTTAAACAGATTATTTGAACACAGAAGGCAGAAAATAAGTATGGTTACTAGGAAGTTGCCAAGTTAAAATAAATTGTTCACAGTATTTGTAACAGCCTTGGTTCACCTACAAGGCATAGAGAATAGAAACACTTTTTATTTGGTAGATTACCTGTACTTTAAAATACAACATGAGGCTAAATTACTAACCGATATGTACTTATTCACCTGTTTCTAGCCGCTGTGTGGAACACCGGTTTAACACAATTGCAAGCTATTCAGCAGCATTTCCACTCTTCTAACAAACATTATTAGGCAGACAAGATGGCATCATCATATTTAATTTAGAATAATTGTTTTTTTAATATTTGGGAATGATCCTTCTTTGTAATTAAAGGAGATGCTTAGAATACCCTTAATATTACACTGTAATTTTCTTGTAATAGCTGCTTAACTCAGCAGTTTATTCACTCTTAAGTATTCCATTAAGCTAGAGATGGTTAGTAGTAGACCTGCAAAAGTAAGGAAACTTACTCAGGCACTAGAGCCCACAGATACCTAACATTTCAGTGCTGACTTTAATTCTGTTTATGTTTGATTTATGTTACTTGGTAGTGTTAGGTTTGAAAGGAAACAGGAAACAGAACAACAGGGAGTTTTAAAGAGAGTTTATTCCCCGGTAATGGGCGGGAGCCATCACCGAGGTAAAGATCAGAATTAGGGGAGAGGGGACAGGAAATCGGAACCCAGCCAGGCCAATGGAGATGCCCCTCCAATGGAGGTGGCCTCCAAAGAGCGCACGTGGCCTGCCTGGAGTTCCTTTTAAAGGACGGAAAGGGAGGGGGTTGGGTCAATGGTGGAACAGGAAGGGATGGGCCCCAAGGGCACCTTGGCCCATGTTAATTGGTGGTTCACTGTCTTGGAGATGTCCCCCTGGCAGGTGCCAGTCATGTTGTTGGCTCCACCCACCAGTTTGGGAGGGGAAATAACCTTAAGGGGTCATGTGTTAAACTCCGCCCACCAGTTTGGGAGGGGGAGATAACCTTTCAGGTAGATCTTTTTAAATTATTTCTCTCTTTTTATTAAGGTATTATATGTGTATATAGCTTACCATTGCCCCCCCTTCCCACCTCCCATTCATGCCCTCCCTCCCCAGAGTTCTGTATTCGCTGGTTGTACTTATATGCATGCATACCAGTCCTTGGGTTGTTCTCCCATCTCCCCCCAGATCTTCACACTTTTTCTCAGGTGTGCAAATTATTTTCTTCTTTAAGCTGCGTTTTCAGTAGAAAACTCTACTTGTTTAACCTACAGAAATATGAGGACATTACTCAGAATCTTGGGTGTCATCCATTTATAAAGTGATTGACTTGGAAAGAAGAAAAGAATACTTTATGTAGAAACTCTTTTTATTGTCCGATTTCATATTGAATAGAACATTATGTACAATATTTATAATTTTCAAAAGGAAAGGATGCTTTTGAGTGCTATCACAGGGATGCCTCCAAGTGGAGAATTAGGCCAGGTTACCAAGGAGGCCTTTGAAGACAGTGTGGTATGGGAGGCGTGAAATCAGAGCAGCCGAAGGAAGGAAAAGATCAAACGAAGAAGAAAAACTGATATGGGATTTGATTTGATGAGGAAAGAGAGTTCATAAGAGAAAACAAAGCTACTTGGTTTTGACCTTAGATTTTTACACTAGGTCAACTGTGATTTGGAGACCAGAACAGATAATATAAATAACTTGAGGGCAGAAAACCAAATTGGCATTAAGAAGAACTTTTGAAGGGTTAGCTAACCCATCTGGTGGTATTCAGATCTGTAGGTTCTGACTATTAACACTGTATGGTGAAGGGAGAATTGGGCAAAGTCACCACCGTGTGTGAAACCAACATTGGGAAGAATCCAGAGTTGACCAACAAGATGCCTAAATAAAATAATAAATGTACTTTTTTTTAAAAAGAGTTAAAACCAGCCTGCCAATTTAACTTTACTGTGTAGAAACACACACGTTTATCACATTGTCTTAGTAAAAGCTTTCATAGAGCAAGTGCAACTTGAGCTAGTCCTCAAAGGTTGAGACTTGCATCCTTTCGAAAGTTCCTGTCCTGCTGTGTACCCCGCATGGACTCTGAGGCAGTTTTCCGCCGGTGCCCCAGGCTCGCATTGCTTTTCCCCATAGACTGTGTCTCCGGGTTGCTTGTGGGACCAAAGTAATGTTGAATTATTAGACCAGCCATGGAGGGAAAGTAACCAGTTTTGTAAATTGATACCTTGACCTTGCCCCCGAGCGGACAATGATATAACCAACTTAGCTAACTAGTCACAGACCTGAGTAGATGATGAGCTTGGTTGACTGAGGCGGAAGCAATAAATTATGTTTGTATTGACCTTAGTAAACCTTTTAATTCTTTCCCACATGATATAGTTCTCAACAAATTGGGAAAATATGGCCTAGAGTCTAGGTAATTGCACAACTGCAGACCCATAGCCAAGACCTGCTGCATCAGGTCCTATGCCTTGGTGTACTCAGTTTCACTGCCTGCAGGGAATGGTAGGGCACTTAGACTCCACTCCTAGGCCTGGAGGGGATGCTGACCTTGTATTGCCTGCAATGGTGGGAGAGAGGGGACGTGGTCTCCTGGCCCACAAGGGAGGAAGCACTGCATCAGCTGTGCTGGGGGTCAGAGTTGACATGAGGAAGCCCGAAGGTTATTGCTGCCTTTATTCCAGCACCTGGTCTTACAGAACAAAACATGTACCCAATTAGCTGCTGGTTGCTGTCGACTTGAGTAGAAATCTTCCTGAAGTACCCTGGGCTTTTTGTTCACTAGCAAGTTGCCTCTCTACCCCTCTCTTGGTTTCAAAGCAGAATACACTGAAAACTTAAATGGCTTCCAAGTTGGAGAGTCTAAATAATTTGTGGAAAATTTACTTCCTCATTCACTCAATGCATAGTTGTCGAGTGACTGCTATCATGTGTTGCCACTGTACTTTGCAGTGGGCATCTGCATAAGATTCCGTCTTTGCTTGGGGGGTGGGGGATTTCCAGTCTATTTGAAGAAACTGACATGTATATACATTATGGATAGATTAGTCTGCTAGGCTGCCATAACAAAATACCACAGACTGGATGCCTTAGACAACAGAAATTTGATTTCTCATAGTTCTAGGCTAGAAGCCCAAGATCAAAGTGTCGGTAGGTTTGGTTACCTCTGAGGCCCCTCTCCTTGGTGTGCAGTGGCCACCTTCTCCCTGTATTTGCCTGTGGTCTTTCCTCTGTGTTTGAATGTGGTTTTCCTCTGTGCCAAGGCCTTCCTGAGGTCCCTTTGTATGTACAAATTTCCTCTTCTCATAAGGACACCACTCAGATTGGATTAGGACCCACCCTACTGGCCTCTTTCGACTCAACTGCCTCTTTAAAGGATCTGTCTCTGCCCTAACCGTTTGGCTCAGTGGATAGCGTGGCGGCCTGTGGACTGAAGAGTCCCAGGTTCGATTCCAGTCAAGGGCATGTACCTTGGTTGCAGGCACATACCCAGTAGTGAGTGTGCAGGAGGCAGCTGACTGATGTTTCTCTCTCATCAATGTTTCTGACTCTCTATCCCTCTCCATTCTTCTCTGTTAAAAAAAGCAATAAAATATATTTAAAATAAATAAATAAACACTCTGTCTCCAAATACAGTCACATTCTTTTTTTTTATTATTGATTTTTTTACAGAGAGGAAGGGAGAGGGATAGAAAGTTAGAAACATCCATGAGAGAGAAACATCAACCAGCTGCCTTTTGACACTCCCCATTGGGGATGTGCCCGCAACCAAGGTACATGCCCTTGACCAGACTCTAACCCGGGACCCTTCAGTCCGAAGGCTAACACTCTATCCACTGAGCCAAACCGGTTTCGGCTACAGTCACATTCTGAAGTATTGGGGGTTAAGGCTTCAATATATGAATTTTGGGGTGTACACAATTCAACCCATAACAATGACATGATTATGAGGTAAGTGTTCACAAGTATGGGAAGTTTTATGGGAAGCTTAGATGTTGTCTTGGTATTAGGATCAACATCAACTCTCAATATTTTACTGGAGTCTAAAGCAAGTGTCATGTTGGCAGTTTATAGATGGAATTAAGTCTGTGGTCATGATTGGCTAGCATTCTGCTTAAAGAACTCTAAATTTCACTGGCTTTAAGGTGGGATACACATTTGCCTCTTTTCCACCTTTACAATACCTGGTTAGACCTTACAGATATTCAAGTTTGCAATCTCTGGCTAAAAACATTAGGAAAAAGAGAAGCATTTTTCTGGCCATTCCATAATTTTCCAGGACCTCCAGCTCACAAGGAATTAGTAAACTGTATCATTATTATACACCTAACTATTATTACCTTTTACACCTGTTATTATTTATTCTATCCATTCCTTTCTCTCCACCCATTTTTATTCATTTCTTCCCCGGGCCGACCAAGAATCAGAGATAGCTTATTATGGATCCACACACCTTGTCACAGCAGCTTTTTGGGCTACCTGAAGATTTAGCCAAAATTTTGAAACTACTTCTTAAGGTCTTATTAATTAATTACTTAGATGAGACTGTCCCTTGTGACTACAAAATGAGTCTTTTTCATTTTCTTCTAATTTAAAATTGCACTGACAATAACCAAGACCTACTTCATGGGATTCTTTAATACTCAAGTGCACTGCCAACTGGAGTCTTTCTTGGAATATCCTGGTTAAAGTAGCAGGAGCTAGAGTTTGATTGGTTGATTGACCTCCTTGTATTCCATTTATGGTATAAATGGGGTTGAGAGCTTCACTGGAAAGAAGAGGAAGTGGGCAGGTTATGTTTAGATGCCTGAAACACTTCACGATCTTGGTATTACGTATTTTACTGCAATAGTTTAGAAATAACACTTTTTTTTCCAAACCAGTAGGGGATGAAAATAACATTATTTTATGTAAAATGTAAAAAAAAGTGGGGAGTCCCAGTAGTAATCAAAGAAATGTAAATAAAGCAAATATGAGTGTTATCACATTTGAAATTCTCTGGCAAAGATGTAAAGATTGGTACTATCCTATATTTGCAAGAATGTGGGAAGATGGGCACTTATACATTACTAGAGGCTTGTTGCATGAAGAGATTCATGCAATAGGCCTTCCTACCCCTGGCTGCTGGCACCAGTTTCCCTCTGGCACCCAGAACCCAGGCCTTCCCTTTGGCCACTGCCTCCAGTCTTCACTCCTGGTAGAGCACTTTTCCTGTAGCTCCCTCCATCCTCTGCCCTCTGGCCCCAGCCCTCCACCTCATAGAAGGCATCCCGCTCTGCCCGGCCACACCATGCCTGCATGTGTGCTGTCCAGAGGCCCTGAGGCTGCCACCATCTTTGTTGGGTTAATTTACATGCTCACTCCTGATTGGCTGGAGGATGTAGCAAAGTTATGGCCAATTTGCATGTTTCTCTCTTATTAGTATAAATTAATGGGGCATACATTTGTACAATTTCTGGAGATCCACTTGATACTGGATATTCAAATTTAAAATTCCATTTCTAGGAACTTATATCAAGTGTACCAATTATATATGTCATAGCACTGGAAATAATTGGGGGGTGGCAGATTACAGGAGGCCTACATTTCCATTACTAAAGAATGGATCAAAATCATTACTTTGCATTCAAATAATGGAAGTCTGTATCTATGTTGCCATTAAAAAAGATGAGTCATGGAAATATTCACTGGCATGTATAGATAATGCAATAACTATTTTGCTTCATTTATTGTTTTTGTGTACATGGCTATTCCAAGACTTTTCATAGGATGAGAAAAACCTCACAATGCAGAAAACTCAAAGCATGGGAAGAAAGTAAAGTCTTCACTTAAAATATTCTTAAGTTAGTGGGCCTTTAAAAACTTGTGGTGACAAATGAAGTCCATATAGTAATTTCTGCTAACAATGTCTCAGAATTTTAGCTAATGCTTTACAATCTTTGGAATGCAATAACATAAAATCTTTGGAATACAAAGTCATATTGTATATGAAGCATTTAATTTTACCAAAGGTATGGTAGCTACTTGATGGTTACAAAGTATGAAATCCTCTGGGGGGAAAAAAGCGACTTTTAGTTAACATGTGTTGGATCTTGTGTATTTACAGGAAATGTTTCCATTTAAGGCCATTGATACATTAATAGTTTCCAGGCACATTTTATGACAGGGCCTAAGTTTGTTCTCTTTTGAACAACTAGGAAAGGATGTTTTTAAAGTAACCACTTAGATTTGCCTGGATCTCATTTATAAAGCAAGGGTCTTAACTCTAAATGTCTCTGAAATCAAACTGTGCCCCGGAGTAGTGAATTCCCCAGGGATGACCCAAGCGTCTTCCTTCTATTCATTTTTTTTCTTTTCTGTCATTCACACTTCCCAAGTCTCCTCTACAGCCGTGTTTTCTTTCTTGGAAAAATGAAAATGGATGCAGCTCCTGGTTGTCCCCCCATTATCCAGTTTTACTCATGGGTAGTCTGTGATTTTACTTTCATAGTTTCTTTGGAAAGTTGCTAATCACACATTATTCAATACTGTACTGTCTTAAAGTGCTGCTTATTTGGACATTGGAGTTGACTGGGATCTTTAAACAGCATTATGAGACCTCTATGAATTGCAGGGGGTTGAGAGGTGGTGAGATCTGATTAGGTGGAGAAAATAATGAGTCTATTCTCAAGAACAGGTAAAGTGCTAGTGACCTGAATCCTTTTGTCTTCCAGTGTGTAACTGAAGCCCCCTAGTGGCCAGGTGACCCCAGTCAGGTGCTGCCTGTCCCCTCTTTTGGGGAGAGAGGATCTTGAGAGACTCGCTCTTCTCTCCAGTTCTCTCTGAACTACGAGAGAAGACTAATGGGTCCCCAATATAGCCCAGGTCCCTGGTTTCAAAACTTCTCAGGGAGTCCTGGCATTGACTCCTTGCGGGCTTCCCAAGGAAAAAAAGAGGTCGACAAGTATCCAACTGAGAAGGCCTTGAGCTAGCTCTCTAAAGAGGGAAGGGGCATTCCTCCTGTCATCGCGGGCTGAAAAACTCACCAAGGCTCTCAGAGCTGTGACTTGGGGTTTCCTGGTTTTACATGACTTACCCCACTGCACAACTTCAGGGGGAGGGATGGAGTCCAGATTTCCCCTAGACTTTCTCAGAGAAGAGTCTAGGTAGCACAAAAATAGAGTTTGAACAGTTTCACCTCCATGACTTGGGTACTTGCCCGAGTAAAATCAAATGACCCTTCAATTTAGGTACTATAATGTTGACCCTTGAGAAATCCCCTTTGTCCCCTGAGATCCCATTCCTCCACACACCACGCCACCATGTCTGCTCTGTGTCCTCTGAAATGAGCGGGGCGCTTGGTACACACCGAGTCTTTGGAATACATGAACATTATTGAATCAAGTCAATTGGAACTATAGGTGTTCCCTGTGAGACCCACCAAGGCGCCAAAGATGCACTTTCCCAACCTTTCAAGTTCAGGGGCTCTTTGTTGGGTGTGAGCAGTTTACCCAGCACAGTGGGGATGCAGAGAAGTCTTAGATCAAATGAATTCCCAATGAACCAATAGTCAAGTGGAAACCACTGCTTGCCTTGACCCCCACCCCCTGCCCTAATTCTCCACCCCCGGTCAAGATTCCTAGTGCTCTTCCCCCACTTCGCATGCCCCTTCAGTGCTTCCCTCTGCATTCGGCCCCCCACCACTCTGAGGTCCCCCAACTCCAAGGTGCCCCCCACTCCCAGGACACCAGGTAGTGAAGTCAATGTCTCTTTTTAGTCCTCCCAACCTGAACGTCACCCCCAGAGCATTTCCACAGGTGGCCACTTCCTCACGTCGCTCTCCGCTCTGGTTTGCTTTTCCACTTTGTGACTGTTCCCTTTCAGGTCTCCTGTCTCTGCCAGTTCTCCTGTCTTCGCAAATCCAAATGTTGGATTTTCTTACACCTCGGTCTCGGAGGCTCCTTTCTCGTATCCCTTTTCTGCTTATTTTAATCCTGGATGTACATTAGAAGCACTTGGGGAGGAGTTCTGGTTCGTTTGTTTGTTTATTTTTGTTTTTTAAGCTACACATATCTAGACCCCACCCGGAAATTCTGACTTATGGGAACATTTTGAGAAAACTCCATGGGTGAATTTTAATAAGACCTCCTTGTTAAGAACAACCACTGTCTCTCTCTCCTCTTTCTCTCTCTTCTTCCTCCCTCTCTCTAGGTGATCTCATCCTCTCCCGTGGTTTCCCATATGCTGATGACTTTTCAATCTAAGTCTCCCTCCCGAGCTTGTCTTTGAGTCCAGATCACTGGATACAGATGCGTCCTTGGGCAGGTCCGAGACTTCTCATAAAACTTGTCCTAAAAGGAAGCCATGATTTATTTCTCTAAACCTGCTCAGTAAGTCACTTGTCATTTGTATAACCCAGAAAACCAAACAATCTCTTTGACCACTTCTTCATGCTCAGCCCCAGAGAAGCCCCAAGTCTTCTACATATGAAATGGCTGGTAAGCAACCATTTCTCTAAGTGTAGAACATAAGAGATTCAACCCAAATACTTATAAACAATGTTTACTTCTCTCTGTTTCAGTGACAGCATCTTGGTCCCAATGCGGGCTCTTTATGAGCTGAAAAACCTCCCATACTGGCCTCTCTGCATCTGTTCTTGTCCCATCTTTCCATTGTTTACATTGTCTCCGGAGTGATGTTTTTGAGGCAGATCTGATTACACCATCATACCTTTACTTGGAACCCCCTGGAAGCTCTCAGTGCGCTTGGAACAGGTCTCCAATGCTTAAATGGCTTGGATGACTCCATGTCACCTGGTTCTTTTTTCCTCTCCATCTTATTCTAAACAACTGTTTCCTTCCACTTCCTTCTAAGGCCAAGTCTCGTTATGCTTCTTCAGGTACCTTCTGGTTTAGGGACTTCGCACATGAATTTCCTTGGCCTTTTATGATCTTTACCAATTTCTTGTTTTGTTTGGGTAGTGCCCATCAATTCTTCATATCTCAGCCTAAATATCAAGTCTGTGAAACTGTGCCTGATGCTCCCCACTAGGCTCAGGGCCCCTATTAGTAGTCTGCAGCTCTCAATTATGGAGCCAATCACCATTGTTATTCAAGCTGTAACCTGTTGTGCAATTATTTACCCGATAACTCTCTCTCTGTGCTCCACTAAGTGTCCATGAGAGCAGGGTCTGTCTGCATCTCATTTTCCACAGCACTCTCAGCTTGTATCACATGGTGTCTTCAGTTTGGCTAACTTTCAGTGCATATGCATTAAATGCATGAATAAGATGGAAGTTGAAACCAATGTGAACAGCAAATACCAGAAACCATTTTAGAAGTGTCATGGTAGAGGCACGAACAAAGCAAAGTAAGTGTTGGAAAGGAATTTTCATGGAAAATTTCACTCAGAGAGTGGTATTGGTCTTGGTTCTTTGCAGATAGATGGTGGGTTTTGTTTTGTTTTGTTTTTAAAGGATGGTGTGGAGCATCTGCAATACTTCCAACAATAAAGTTCTTTTTTTAAGAATGGCATTGTAAACAGATGAAAAGCAGAAGTGAAGGCAAAAAGGTAGAAAAATATAGAGTAACCTTGAGGAATAACAAGCAATCCAATTGACCTGAGGAGAAGGGATGTGCCAGGGAGGTTAGTGAGAAGGCAGAGAAATAGACGGGGGAGGGGCCGAATGGTGGAGAGCCTAGGGAGTTCACACTTTGAATTTTCTTCATCCAGGACCAGAGCAGTGCTCTGAGAGAACTGATCTGGCCTTTGTGTGCAGAGGGAGTTTTGGACCCCCCAAAACCAGGTAGGAAGATGGCAATAAAATCTGTGAGAGATAAGGACAGCCAGAACTCAGGCTGTCACAGTCAAAGTGAAAGGAAATATGGACTGGAGGCTAAGATTGCAGACGTAGCTTTGCTGTGAAGTTGACGACTGGTTCCATGCAATGGCAACAGAGAGACAAGGCCAAGATGACCTTAGGTCCGAACACCACACCTTGGCCAAGGGTTTCCAAATAGCCACTAGTCAGACTTTAAAGGGGGAAGTGATGAGTGCATCAGATGTCCATTCCACAAAAGTGACAAGAGTTCATTCGTTAGACAGATCTAGTCACCAAGACTTCCTGCTTGCCATCCAGTGTCTGCTGAAACATTTCTACTCGTGAGTAGTTGTTGAGATGACTTGTAAGCTGATTTTTAGACTGCTGATTAAAGAATTTTTTTTTTTTTGCATTTTAAAATTCTTTTCTTTTCCCAGACAGTTGTTATGGTTCAGTCCACTTCACAGGTATGCGGGAGGCTTGCAAATGACTATTTCACATTTACTGTGTAAACTAGTGACTCAGTATGTTGCTTTAGAACCAGATATGTGTGGTTTTGCTTCACTTGAGGAATTCAGTAAAGAACATACTTCATGTCAGCAGAAACCCTCGTAAATCTATAGAGAGAAGGGCATGAGTAAAGCCTCCTTTTATAATCGCATGG
Organism: Vespertilio murinus; assembly: GCA_963924515.1. Taxonomy (NCBI): domain Eukaryota; kingdom Metazoa; phylum Chordata; class Mammalia; order Chiroptera; family Vespertilionidae; genus Vespertilio; species Vespertilio murinus. Next base: position 181,717,313 of record OZ004704.1, on the reverse strand, counting down.
GGCATGGAATTCGTTTCCTTTGCTTTATGGAGAAGCTCTAGATTTCTCTCTCATGCCTCACAAAACACTTATTTGTGCCTGTGAGCGGCTTGTGAGAAGAAATACCACTGTCAGCTTGGTCTTGAGGTTACTCTTCACTATTAAACAAGTGACCGAAGGAGAAAATAATATTCTAGGGATTGTTGTTTTGACTTGTGTGTAAGAAGTAGGCATTCTCCCTCTAGACCTGTGCTCCGGGGAAGCGTGCCAGGAAAAACAAACAGGGCAGCGGGGCCCTACACAGCGTCGCCCGCACAATGGCCGAGCTCCTGCGTCTGGCGCTGTGAGCAGGATGGGCAAAGACAGGCTTACAGTTGGGAACACAGACTTCATTCTTGTATTATTACTTGTTAGTTATTGTATTATTTTCCACATGAGCAAGTGTAAACCTACTTTTGCCCCACCCTGTATATTTAACTGTGTATCCTGGAATAAAAGGTCTTCTAGAAGCATCAACACATGAACCCAAGAAGGAGGGAGGAGACAGAACATCGATAGCAGCTTGGATATTAAGATTTACCATATTGGAGCGTTCACCTTTGCTTTATAAATAGCATCTTCTGGCCACACAGGTTTTGGTTCAGAGAAACTGGGGCTAGCGAGATGAAGTGGAAGGAGATAGCTTATTCAGGGGAGCCCCCAGATAGAAGCGTTGTTGCAGGAGACACCTACCCAGCGTGACATAATGGACTCAGCGGCCAGGAAGAACCTCTATTTGAATACTTCGGTTGGTTTCTAGGACCTTTTGTGGCATGGAAAAAAACATGTAATTTATTTTTTTCCCTGAGTCGAGTGCTATATATTCCTCTAAAGGGTCTTGGGCATTTTGTTGTCTCCTGGCCTTTATTAGCGAACTTGGACATGGATGACGCTAGAAACAAAGGTAAGACTTATTAAATTTTCATTTTCTGTGGGCCACATCACAAAGCTTCTCTATGAAATTGATGTGTTATTTATCTACATTTATACTTGAAATGTCAAGCATTTCAGGTTGTCACAGGGATATCTACGTAGGCATTAGTCTTTTAAATCACATTTTAAATTTCATTTCTGCTTGTTCTAACACCATTCTCTCTCTCTCTCTCTCTCTCTCTCTCTCTCTCTCTCTCTCTCTCTGTGTGTGTGTGTGTGTGTGTGTGTACACATACATATTCTAACCTCTGAAATCTAAGAAATACGTCTTATTTAGTTTGACTTTAGAAGACTGTTGAGGCTACTTGTCATGCCTAGTGACTAGTTCCCAGAGACCCCGGGCCCCAGAGTCCACAGATCTTGGACCTGAGGTTGCCACCCCTGGTTTAATAGCAGCCTCAGTGCTCCCATGACCAGGTGTTTTCGTATTTCCTTTGGTGACTAGGCCTAGAAAATATTGCTCCTTTAATTTATAGGTGACACTTCCTTGGAAGGGAAAGCTAAGAGTGTACATTTGGGATCAGATTAGACTTCAGAGTAACTTTGATAGAAACTGAAGAATTAGTAGAGCGAAGTTTTGTTATATGGCAGTAACATTCACTGGGTCACAGAGCATTCACCCTGTCTCCAAGATTAACTCAAACCTGACTGCTCCCAGGACTCCTTCTCTGGGCTCTCCCCAGCACAGGCTGCTGGCCCAGTCCCTGCTCACTCCCCACACCTCCTCACACACTCCTGAAAGCCAGTTCTCCATTCCTCTGAGATCATTTGGATCCCTTGCTGTCTTCTGCTAAGGTTCATTTTCTGGCCACTTTTCTCTCACCCCCACTGGCATTCATGGATGGTTTGAGCATGTTCCTTCTTCATTCTTTTAACATGTTCGTTCTTTGTTCTTTTCCCATTCCCCTCTCATGATGGAAAAGATGCTCCTCCACTCACCGAAGGCCAGTATCAACTGGTAGGTCCTGGATCCCATCCCTTCTTTGTGATTCTTTGTCGTTGTTGTTTTAATATCTTCAGCTTCATTACCTCTGTCTTCATCTAAGTCATCACAATCTCTTAGGTCCCCATTTGTTTTTCTGCATAATATTGCCTTTTCCAGACCATCCTTTTTCATGAAGCCATTCTGAGTTTTCCAAAAGGTACACCCGAGCCTTTCACATAACCCCTTCCTTCCCTGCCAACCTGTGTTCCCCTTGGTTCTTTGAATAAGGTCTAAACTCTCCCACCATAGCATTCAGGATGCTGGCCTTTGCTTAGCTCTGGGAGGTGATAACAACCACCTCTCAGTAAATTAAATGGTGATATAAATTCATTGAAGACTCCTATGTTAGAACATATTTTTAAATAAACTATTTCTAACACATAGCCTTGTTTTAAAGAGTTGAGAGAGAACTTCAGAGCTTATAGAACTGTTTCTGTTATTTGCAGAATCTCTATAAGCCACGTACCTTTTTCTTTTGGTTGCCTATGATGCATGTCTGGACAATTTCTTTTGTAGGGAAGACGTGATTCACTGGAGAGATTGATTGGTAGTTTAGAAACCATGAGTTCTAATTACAGGAAGTGGCCGGTGCAAGGCATATGCGCAGTCCTTTCCTGTTTTCTAGGCTGTAAGATGGTGACAACACTACTACACCACCTCCATGGGTGTTTGTGAAGCATAACTAATAAAAATAACAGGAGATGTTGTAGGATGTTAAGATGTCTTGCAAGTAATAATCTTCTTCCTTAATAGTTCAGATTTATGATTTATGAGTCCCGAGGAATTGTTTTAATCCCCGAGGTGAGCCCTTATGTAACTTAAGGAAGAATAATCAGATACAAGGTGGTGATACTTCCTGCTCTCAGTGTGTGTAATATGATAGATGATGCCAAACTAAAGCATGACATTGACAACAAAATCAGCTAATATTTAACATTTATGAGTATCATTTTGCTTTCACAACTCCTTCCAAACCTCAACTAATTAATTTATACACATCTCAAAGGAAGGCGATGATTATCTGTTTTACAGGTGGGAAGAAACTGAAGTTAGTTGTTAAAAGCCTTGCCCAAGGCTACAGAGGAGGGGGATGTTTTGCAGCTGGCCTAGAACCAGGCCACTCCTGACCTGGAATTTAGCTCCATCACCAGCTCTTGGAACGCAACTGCCTCTGCTTCTCTCCCTCCGTGGCCTTGATTGTTGAGTAATGGATTTTTGACATTTGGTCTTCAACGGCTAGGACGTTGAAGCCAATATATTTTGTGATTCGTGTGGCCTTCATGGGTCCCCAGAAAATCTCAATTCATGGGACCATATTTTTGGGGATGATTTTTTTTTAAGAGACAACAAAAGGGGTGTGAGGGAATAAGTAAAAACATGATATATCAGGAAGTGCTTCTGCTCCAAGCATGTGGGCAAGTGGTAATTGATGCCCTGTGTGGCTTCCAGGAAGGAAATTGAAGCAGTTAGTGTTAAATGTTAATTGTGAGTGGACTCAGCCTTCCTAGTGCAGGGTGATGAATTGTAAACTTCTAGAGGGCAGAGGATGGTGTAATTCCTTTGTCCCTGCAAACTGAGGACGACAGGTTAGACAGGTTGCTCCAAATGCTCTCTGAAAAGGGACTGTCAGAGAGCCTTGATTGCTTGCATTCCTCACTTTACATAACAGATATATTCCCCTCACATTTGTGTAAATGAAGCCATATTTTTAAAGCACCAGGAAAGTTTGCCTTTTAAAGAATCCTTGTTTTGAATTCATTTGAAAGAGAACCAAACTATTGTGATAGAGACAATTGCTTCTGAATCTATTGTGCAAATTTGGCTTTTTGAGTAAGTGCATTTTTAAAAGCGGGGTTGGGGGGGGGTGGCTTCTGTGAACTTGTCACAAAATGGGGCTACTGTGGAGGGGAAGGTAGCAGGGCCCCTGGAGGGACATGACATTTAGAGACAGTTGTCCTTGAGTTGCCACATAAATCCTGCCAATTAATGATACTGAGTGACCACAGGCAAGTCTTCTTTTGGTAAGTTTTGCAAAGAATCAAGTGGTTTGATACTGAGAATTTTAATGTAACCAAGTATCATGGACAATTTCAAGATGGTTTCAAGGCAGTTTTATAGATTTCTCTCATCCTTTTCATATATGCATGAAAATTTCATTGTGTACATTTACCAATAGCTTATTTATTCATTCTTCTAGTAATGGATGCATTAATTCCCTCCCCCCACACACACTTTTTAAAAATAACAAAGGATCTTGCAAAGAACATCTTCACAATATGTGTTTTTGTATTCCTATTCTATGCTTGTGATCAATGAAACAGGAGTTTTGGGGTGCTGTGAGGAAAATAATTTCCTGAGGCCCCACAGGAGGATGGGTTTCACGGGAAGTTTTGTTGATGATATAAAATTAAGGGGGCTCCCTCCCAAGGTCCCATCTCACTCCACCTCGCCAAGAAGTCCAATTTTCTCTCCAGGAGGGCAAGAGTTAAGGCCACTGCCCAGAATTTCTGCTCCATATTTAAGTACAGTGCAATCCAGCATCTGGTGGCTTAGCTGGTGTTCCCAGCTGTGGTCCATTGTGTGTGGGGTCTGCAAGGCTATGGAACATGCGGCTGCTTAAGGCCACATGGCTATGGAGAGAGAACAGGCGAGCACATGGGCAAAAGAGGTCACGGAGCAAGAGAGAGCGAGAGCAAACAAGAGCAGAGGAGAGAGAGAGAGAGAGAGAGAGAGAGAGAGAGAGAGAGAGAGAGAGAGAGAGAGAAGTCTTTGGGGGCTTTTAATGAGGAACTTCTTCAAGCCAACCAATTTCCCAAGATTTCGCGTGCTTGCATTGGGGTTCACCCTCCAGCCAATCCATTGCTCCTAGACTGACAGGTAAGCACCTTCCTTATGTCACCCAGCTTCACTGTGCATGCACTTGTCTCCCCCTTTATTGGACCCCCTCCCCAGTGATCTGCAGGGAATAGACTGGTGGTTCCTGGGGAGAGTGACACTGGAGCTTCCTGGTGAAGCTGCCCAGGTCACCATGCTTAGAATGTCTGACTCCCTCTGCTTTCTTTCTCTTATGAATACTAATAACTAGCTAATTACAGCAATCACATATGCAGGTCAGGTTTTTAAAAGTGGGGTGACTAGGCATGTGTGTTTACTTCGCAGGTCCTGAAAGTGTGCTCCAAGGGTGATTCCCAGCACTGTGATTCCCGGGGACACTGTCAGAGTTCAGATCCTGCCACCCTGGCCTCTGCTGGGCATTCCAGCATTCTCCTTGATCTGCTCTGTTAGATTGGGGAACAAAGTATCCAGTGTTGTTTTTATTTGTATTATTTATTTGGGGGTGAGCTTACTAGTGAGATTTTACTTGTGTATTAGGCCAACAATTTTGTTTCTGGCTGATTGGAAATATCTAGAAATTAGGCATGCAACTTAATCCAACTTTGGGAATGAGCACCTCCCTTGATATTAGCCTCTAGGTGATGGTTATAGTAACTTGCAAGATGATGCCCTGATTTATTTATTCCCAACATATTGTGTGTGTGTGGGGGGGGGGGAGTGAGGGAGGAATGAAAAAGCAAGTGCAGCAGTTCCTGTGTTGTCTCTAACTTTATTAAGCCTCTTGATTGTTAGACAAGCATTTTTTGGTTCTGGGAACTGTAACTGGTGAAAATGCTTTATGACAAAGCTTAGGAGAGAACTCAGTTTCAAGGAACACGAGGTTAAGATTTTAGGGGGAGATTGACTTTTATTTAACAGAAAATAATTTTTTGCCCTTGAATTATGATTTGAGCTGGAGAATCATTCCTGGTCTTGACTTCTTGATTGTTATAGTTGGTAATAGTTAGGGGCTTACGCACTTGAATTCATGGTTTGAATAGCCCACAAACATGTGGCCTGTGGCCTTTTGAAGAAAATGGCCCTTTAAATGTGTTGCTGTTGAAAAAAGAATCATCTCTGTGCTAATATTAAGTCTGATAACAGACTGTGTTTAAGGCTTTCTCTGTAATTGATATATTCTTCTTCTTCTTTCTCTTCTTCTTCTTCTTCTTCTTCTTCTTCTCTCTCTCTCTCTCTCTCTCTCTCTCTCTCTCTCTCTTTCTCTCTCTCCCTCTCCCTTCTTCCTCTTCCTTTCTCTCCATCATTGTAAGAAAACATTTTTCAAATCTTACTTTATATTAATTTTTAAAAAATGAGAAGAGAGGGTGGGAAAAAATCAGAACATAAAATCAACCCCTTTTTAACCTACAGGAGGATCAAATAAATTATTGCAAGTAAAAAAAAAAATCAAGTCAGTTTCACCCCTCCTTGTCCCCCGCCCCCATTCCAGTTCCCTATCACGATAATGCAGTTTTTCAAACATGGACCACTATTTAGAAACCTTTGTGAAAATGGGATTGAGCAGAAATACAAACAAGGGTAGGGTTTATCTCTCTCAGAAGAACCAAAGCATTTTTGCCAAGGAATCACCAGAGCGTGGTTTATAATACTCCAGTGAGTATTGCAAATCCTGTTTTGAAGAAAAGTCTACTGCAGGTTTACTTTAATAACTAGAACAAGGATATGTAGTACTTAAAGATAAGACTATGAATTAGCTCGGTCCTATCACTTAGCTCTTTTTGATTAGAAAAATTTGGTGGGGAGGAGATGATGGTGGTGGACAGATGTGGGACAATGGAAAGGGATGGAGGCTCAGGGAGGGGAAAACCTGGTGTGCTATGTGGGGGTGGTTTGGCCATGAAAAATGGTTTTGGAAGAAAAAGGAAAATGGTTGCAGTCAAGCCCTGGCTAGAGTGTTCAGTGGTTAGAGCATCAGCCTGCACACTGAATGGTCATGAGTTTGATTTCCCATCAAGGGCACATACCTGGGTTGCAGGTTTGGTCTCCAGCCCCAGTCAGGCATGTGTGAGAAGCAACCAATTGATGTGCCTGTTCTCTCTCTCTCTCTCTCTCTCTCTCTCTCTCTCTCTCTTTCTCTCTCTCTCTCTTCTCCCTCTCTCCTCTCCTTTTTCTCTCCCTCCCTTCCATTCACTCTAAAACTCAATGGGAAAAATATCCTCTGGTGAGGACTAACAAAAGAAAACCTTGGGGCCAAGAGGACTTTTAGGAGCAGCATAGCTAATTTTATCATACACTGTATGCAAATCTGCAATTTAAATTCTTTTTATATCATCCAAATGTCAGTCAAATCTACCTATACACATAAAGACTTGAGTATAGGGACTGAGTTGACTGGGTGGGTGTGTTATAGAACAGAGACAGCATGCATATGCTATCTAAATGATTCATAGACTGCATTAATCACTGGAAGCAGAAGCTAGAAGTTAGAGATGACCTTGAGAATGTAACCCTTGAAACCTGGCTGACCATCTCTCTCTCGCATCGCTTCACTTCCCGCAGCAATCTGGGAGTTGTAGAAATCTTTGGGTGAGGGTGGAAGGAGGAGCAAGGGATTGTCTACAAAATGGGGACGGTATGTCCACACTGATAGTATCTAGACTTTAGTAAAAGTTCCACTGTCCAAGTAGGCAGATACACAACTTCCACCTTGCAGCTGATGTGCTTCTCATGGAGAAAAGAGCAGCCCCCTTAGGCTCTGGCTCTGACAGACAATTTTGAAGCATATTTTCACGTTGTATTAAAATTAAAAATGTGTATATCTGTAGAGGATATAATCAGTTAAGTGAGGGAGAGAAAAACATACGTATTAAGACATTCACTGAAGCAATTTTTATAATAGACCAAATTGGAAGCAATTCTGTTTGGCAGGTGACCTGACTGTCTCCCCAGACGTCCCAAAGGAATCTACAGAAACAAATTCTGCTAGTATTCGTAAGTGAGTTTAGCAAGATGGAAAAAGTCGGTATACAAAAATTCATTGCATTTCTATGCAGCAGTGGTAAACAATTGGAAAGAAAAGTTTAAAAAAAATCAATGCCACTTAAAACAGTACCAGGAACATGATGGTGTTGCCCAGCTGTGTTTGTCAAAACTCATAGAAGTGACATCAACTAAGTGGGAACTTTCCTATGTATAAATAGAGAAACCAGTAAGAAAATATTCCTATAAAAATATACACCAATATCTTAAAGATTTTCTGAGTGGCAGGACCCTGCATGATTTCAGTTTTTCTTTCTGTTTCTGTAATAGAAATAATTTCAAAAAATAAGAGACAAATTAATACACGCTGAATGTCACATATATTGGAAAAGACAGAAAAATGGTATGTAGGGGAAAATTATCATAGCCCTTTGGCAATGTCACTTTAATCTATTTTGCTCTGCTCTTTTCTGTGTACAGGGCTACGCATGTTTCCAAAGGACTTAAGTATGTTTTTGTTTTCCTTTAAATCTGTACTTTTTATCTTAACTTCCAAGAGCATACATACTTAACCTAAGAAATATATTCCTATTGGTAAAAATAGTGGCCATCTGTTCCACTTTTGATGCCACACCCAGGTAGGGCATCAAAGAGACTTCTGTCTGGTCTTGGAAGACCAGCGCCCGCAAAGCAACCTTCTCCCTTTGGGGAAGCATGCCCGCCAATGCCTGCAGTGCAGAGCTCCCTGCCTCCTGGGTGGGCATCTGCCAGGGTGGCACTCAGGTGAATGGATGCCCATAGGAAGATTTCACATCTCCAGGAGCTTTATTTCCAGCACAGGAAATATCTTACTCAGATAGCCCTCTAATGACTAGTGTGTTTATATTTGCCCTCAAGTCTAGTCTTGGCTTCCTCTCATATTCTGAGTTCCTTCATGGTTTCTTCTTTTGTCTGGAGCCCAAGTAGCACATTCTTTCGGTTCTCCCTGCTCAATTGAGCCTGTGTGTGTACTAGACTTTTTCCCAGGTTTGTATCATGTTTCCTTCTGGGCATCTCCTTGATTATTCTAGCTGCTGTTCTCTTTGACCTCTGGCTGAGCCACTTCTCACAATTCTCTCTCTGTGTCTCTGGGTCATTCCTCTGTATCCCTGCCTCTTTCTTTGCATGTCTTTCAGTCTCTCTCTCTCTCTCTCTCTCTCTCTCTCTCTCTCTCTCTCTCATCTTCTCTCACTCTCCTGTTTTCTCTCTCTCATTTGGACTCTAGGTGTTGTACAGAGACATCTGGGGGTCAGTCCTCCCTCTCACTCCTCAGGGCCAACATTTTTGTAGTAATTCCACATCTGGCACCAAATGGCTGTGCAAATATTGCTTATGAATATAATTTGCCCAGTGCAAAGATTATAAAGGAGAATGTTTTTTGGATTAACTTTGAGGGAACTTTTTTTTATACAGAGGGAAAGGCAGGGTAGTATTGTGGGTAAGGAGTCAACACTCTGGGGCCAGGTTACTTAGATCCGGATTCCTGTTGTGCTATTTTCCAGCTGTTGGGTGTTGGGTGAGTTAATTAACTTCTCTGTGCCTTGATATTCAAATCTATATAACAGGAACTTCAATGGCACCTAGGTTGTGGTATTGTTGTGAGGATTAAGTTGGTTTTCTTAGAATCATTTTGGAAGAGTGCACGGCACATTGTAAGTGCTACACAAAGGCCGGCTCTTCTCATTATGAGGTAGCTTCACCTCTGTGGGCCACTTCAGATGATGGCAGAAATAAGCGTTAACAACAAATGCCAAAATATAAGTTGGGGGATGAGTCAGTCCCAGAAGGGGATTCTCTGTGATCTGAATGGGAACTAGCATCAAGGCAGAGGGCCTGGAGAACCGAGAAGGCCAAGGGTTGTTTGTTCTCAAGAGATTGAGGATGAAAACTTCAGGTAGTGGCCCAGACAGAACAGTTCCTTGTGCAGGTGTTACCTCTGTGAGGAGGGACCATTCAGGAGCCCAGAGAGCGGTGTATCCTGTCCATTTTCCTGTGTGTGAGAGTTTGTGTGCTTGTGTGTGTGTGTGTGTGTGTGTGTGTTTAGATGGGAGTGGTGATTGGGAAGGAGGGTCTTTCCTTCCCCAGTGCTCAGTGAGCTACGCAGAGTTTACATCAATGACTGCCATTTAAAACCATAGAACTACTACTACTACTTCTAAGGGAGCTCGGCCTTAGTTCTTGATTGATTCTTACACCCGGGAGAAACTTACCTGCTAGGAAAAAGTTAACAAACCTTACTTCCGTTTTTTGAAATGGAAACTCAAGACCCTGGGAAGCCTCTTTACCCTTCACGTTTTGCTGTCCTCGTTGGCTAGCGACTCCTACACAATGCGTGGTCACATCATCATTTTCACAGAGAGTGAGGCAACAAAGAACTGTTGAAGCGATACAGCTCCTCTGGGAGTGGGCTGTTTCTGTGAAACGCACAAGGAGGAATACGGGGCATTTTCGAATTTGATTATGCATTTCCAGTGTGCGTCTGTTAAAGGCAGCAGAACACGTTTCCGTAAATCCCCGTCCGTTTTCTTACAGTGGGGCTGCGTGAATCTTTTCATCCGACTGTGCATGCCCTCTCCCCAAACAAAACAACAGCCCAACACAAAACCAAAACTCCAGCAACTGGCAGCAAACCAGAGGAAGAAGAGAGGATTGGCAACATTTTGTGCCCAAGAGGGATTTGGTTGCAGAGAAAGTGGAGAAATAGGACCAGAGGGGCAAGGCGGAGAGGGCGCTGGAGCTGCTGGGAGGGCCAGAAGGTAACTGTGGGAAGGGTGCCTAGCTATGTAATTGCAAGGGGGTTCCAAGGATTCCTCCCCCTCAGGTGAATATTTTAAAAGTGAAATAAAAAAATCCCATTAACTATGGCATCAAAAAGCATGAAATACTTAGAAATAACTTTCACAAAAGTGCTCTACCCTGAAAAGTACAAGCCACAGCGGAAAGGAATGAACAGAGACCTAAATAAATAGTGTATGAATTAGCAGTCTCATATTGTTTCGCTGTCAATGCTCTCCAAATTGACAGTTAATGTAAGACCAATCAACATTCCAACTGGATTTTTTATTTTTATTTTTTGGTAAACATTGACAAGTTGATTCTAAAATTTATATAGAAAAACAAAGGTCCTCGAGTAGCCAAAACAACCTTGAAGAGGAAGCATTTTTTTATACCTTAAATATTGATGACTAAAGGGCTGTTATTTAATGCTTTTAACTCACTGGGGAAAAGTTACAACGATGAGATGCCCAGGGGATTTAGTTTTTGTCTGCACGTCCTGTGTCTCTTTCCCTGACGGTTAATGCCGAAAAGCACCACAGTTACAGCCACATTTGGTTCCCGGTTGGCCTTTTCTTAATTCAAACACTGGGAAGGGTGAGGGCTGAGGGGGAGACCAACAGAACGGATGATGTCCCTTCATGCTTCTGTTAGTTTCTAAGCGGATGGGCAAAAATTTAGCCCTAGCATACACAGCTCTCTCAATTTACTAACAAAATCCCTGTGTAAATCTTACAAGGTGGTTTATATTTATAACTGCTTCCTAATGTCTTCCTCCCTTTGGTCCTCTCTTTAGACATGCTAACCATCGGGTTTAGAAAAACTGGGACTGTTTAGAGAACGTTGGAGAATATTGGATTAAGGCCAGGATGTGTTAAACTTCTCAATGTAAATATCTACTAACATCCCATGGCGAGTGGGAGTGCAGCTAGTGTTTATATTTACCATTGGTTTCCATAAATTCACATTAGCCGGGCTGCAGAGTTAATCTGGATACAAAACTTGAATGGAGCGCCTTTACTATGTACAGCCCGTGAGTGGATGTGAATGGTGATGACAGCTGCTAGAATAACAAAATCGAGGAGAGGAAAAAGGATAGCACAGCTCTCATCCTGAGCTCAATTGTTGCTAATTGGAGGACCAGTCTCAATAGCCAGGCAGCTTGTTCTGGGCTCAAATGGCAGACAGATGCTCTAAAGCCCCTGGGCTCAGGTATCTTATAATTGTGGATCCAGCCAAGGACAAATTTGATTTGTAGCCCATATTTTGACCTCTCTGCAGTGCAAAGTGCTGGGAGTTGTTCCCACTTTGCCCCTCTCTTTCAGATTGTTTCCATCACAGTCCCCCCCCACTCCCAACTGCTTGTCGATTTCCAGAACTGCATTCATATTTTACTAATAGTCAGTCCTCGGGAGATTGAATTCCAGAAAGAATGATGGGGGGCAGAAGTGAGAGTAGAGGGGAAAGGAAGACAGACTCATGGTGCAGGCCACTGTAAAGCTGACCCATCGGCTTTGGGGAGGCAGAAAATGAACACTTGCTTGGGAGGTGTGTGGTTCTGCGAAGACCACGCCAACCTCTCGCGTGCAGATTTATATGGATAAAGTTAAGTTGAAAAGAACAGGGAAGGCAAGTTGGAAGAGAACGAAAGCAAGGCATAACTTCCACCTGGTGTGGAAGGAGGTCAGATCTGGCAATAGTTGAGAAGATTTAAAACCAAATTGTGTGTTATGAGTCTCAAAACTTTTCATTCACCAGATGTCACAATGACCTCTCAGAAAATTAGCAGGCCCCTGTAAATGCCATCACCACTGTGTGGGACCTTGGATATTTATTTTAATAACAATAGCTCATCTTGATGGTTAAGCCTATGGGATGGGACCCTACTCCAGTTAGGACTCAGCCTTAGCATTACAGAGCTCCCCAACGCATGCTCGTGCGTGCGTGTGCACACACAAATGCCCTTTGCATCCATGAACAGCATCAGGGAACTGCTTAGGACTTTGCAGATTTTTTATTTACATCAGAGCTACATGGCCCCAGGCATTTAACCTTTCTCTTTAAGCACAAAACTTGTTTTTTAAAAATGTTTGTTTTGGTCAAAAAGAAATATTTGTGAAATTGTCAGAGATAACTTGCATGTTTCATTATACATCTTACTGATCTTATAACCAGTACAGTAAGCACCAGCTGCTTATGAGGAGGAGGATCAAGTGATTATTGTTTCAGATTATATTTCTATGGATAGCACTGCACTAGATTTTAATATAAGGAACATGTAAAAGGAAAGCTGATCAGCAGGCAAGATTCTTGCCAATTCAAGCTATTATCCTCACTTAAACAGTTAACTATTTATTCAAAACAAGCTATATGACCAACACTTTGCCTAATGTAAAAGAATTTGGTAATTTCACTGGGGAGAAAGACATGCCAATAAGACCCTTTAGTTATTTCTTAATCTGAGATTGGAAATGAAGAGTCAGCCTTTCACCTACAGCATTTTCATATGAACAAGATCCATGATAAATCAGGTGAGCAAGGAAAAAGTTACAAAAAGCAACAAGACCATGGGCCATACAATTTAAAAAAAAAAAATTTTATTGATTTTTTTTACAGAGAGGAAGGGAGAGGGATAGAGAGCTGGAAACATCGATGAGAGAGATACACCGACCAGCTGCCTCCTGCACACCCCCCCATTGGGGATGTGCCCGCAACCAATGTACATGCCCTTGACTGGAATTGAACCCGGGACCTTTCAGTCCACAGACTGACACTCTATCCACTGAGCTAAACCGGTTTCGGCATGGGCCACACAATTTGAAGCAGGAACGAAATCTTGATAATCACAGATCCCAAAACTTTCGTTTTACAAAGCGGGTAGAAGGGCAACAACAACAACAAAAAAACATCATCTAGAAGAGTAAGTGATTTGCTGGAGATTATACAGAATCATTGGTCTATCCAGACCAATCATAAAAAGGCATCCCTCTGGGTGGACCAATCAGAAAAGGCCCCTCCTCCTCAGGTGATTACAGAGCCTGGTTTCAACCCACATTCCTCATTGGCCAAGGACAGTTGTGTACAACTGTAGGCAGAGGCCCTGAGAAAGGTCACTCTTCTTTGATCTCTTCATTGTAGTTGAGATAGTCCCAACTCAAAAAAAAAAATTTTTTTTTTATTCCCCTTTCTCCCTTTCTCTGAGGTTCACCGTGGGAAAGCAATAAAAATCTATCAAGACCTTGATGATTTCAGGTTGTAACAAAATCTCTTTATTATTTTGTGTTGTTTTAGGAGTTTCAAATGTATGCTTCAGCTTCTTAAGTATGAATCCATGCTCCTTATTAAAATTATAATATTAATATTTTAAAATTTTAAATGAAGAGGAACTTTAAAATCCATCACATTTTGTATATTTAGACCAAATAATATTTGATTGTAAGTAATTGCCTCAGGAAGTTGAACTAACTTTGGGGGCCAGTGCTTCTTCTGATGTAATCAAAGTTTTAAAAAATTGTTTGTGAGGTGATAAACTCATTAATTAAAAAATTTTTTTAAATACAATCTTTTGGGCTGGCATTTTGGAGATTTGCCATGATCTTTATCTTTTCCCCCCAGATTTCTTTGAGATATAATTGATATGTAACATCGTGGAAACTTAAGGTGTACCACCTGCTGAGTTGATACATTTATAAATTCCAAAATGATCATCACCATAGTATTAGCAACTGCCTCCAGCTTGTCACGTAGTTACCATATGTATTTTGTGGTGAGAACATTAAAATCTGCTCTCTTAGCAATGTTCAAACTCATCATCTTTATTTTAATCTTAAGGTTTCTCATTTTGATCTTAGGTATTTATTTTTTAAATTTTTATTTCTATGGGTCTTCTTTGAGATTAGGTCCCCATAGTAATTAATAACATGTTTCCTAGTCTTCTCTGAAGATTTGTATTACCATTACTGATGAATTATAGTCTGTTTTCTCTAGATAATTATCTTTGTTTCTTTTGGTTTTTTTTTCTAATAATTTAGGATTGAAGATTTTTTCTTTGCATATACATTTCTAACTGGATTTTGTGGCTTGTTTCCATAATTACAATATTGAAAATAACTTCTCCCATTTTCTTGATGCATTTTAGCTGCAAAAATTGGTCACTGATTTTGTTCCTATTTGTTTTTGGAAAGCTGATTTCTTTGTCAATTCAAGATTAGAATAATTTGTCAATTGAAATATGGCTATTCTGGTCTCCAAAATACTAGATTTTTTTTTATTGGTAAGTTGTATTTAAATATAATAAGATCTTAGTTTTGAAACTAAGTAATTGGAAAGATAATTCATTAAAAATAAGATTATTTTAGTTATAGTTAATTTTTAAAAATGATTGTGAAATGTTGTAATATTTTAAATTACTTTGAAAAAATATAAGATAGTGATATTCCAGATAGGTTCAGGATTATGGATTTTTTTTTCTAATATGATATGTAAACATTCTGAACCTGGATTTCATATGTGTTTTTTTAAAATATATTTTATTGATTTTTACATAGAGGAAGGGAGAGGGATAGATAGTTAGAAACATTGATCAGTAGCCTGCTGCACACTCCCCACTGGGGTTGTGCCCACAACCAAGGTACATGCCCTTGTCCGGAATTGAACCCGGGATCCTTCAGTCTACGGGCCGATGCTCTATCCACTGAGCCAAACCAGTTTCGGCTGGATTTCATGTGTTGTTGTTATTTTCTTTTTCTTTTCTTTTTTTGTGAGCTGAATCTTATTAACTTTGCTTTCACACTACCCATACAGTAACAGTTTGCCAGAAAATTCTATTAGTGATGATATTTAATTTTCAACCTCGAGTACAATAGAAACAATAACAAAACTCCCAGGTTGGGTAATAGCCTTTTAATTCAGAATGCACCACTGTAATAAAATATTGATAATGTTTGATCACTTAGTTGAATAATATCATTTTCTAAAAGCTTTAGTCCTCCTACCACAGATTTAGATTCTGCCTTATTTCACCTCAAACCAGTTATTAACAAATCCAATGTGATTGAGCTGATAGTATGTTTAGGGACAAATTTTGTAAGTGTCTACCTCATTGTATCGTAAATAAAACTGCACGTCATCGCTATGAAAGCTACTCAGAATAACATATTGATAATGGGTGTTTCCCCAACTAGATTGGGGGCCTGGGGTGTGTCCTGAGGCTGTCACATCCACTTTGTTTCCCCGGGGCTTACATATGGTAAGCACTCAAACATGTTTATGGATTAGAAATAAATAAACATATTTATAATGGGCTTTGGAGAGCACTTCCTTTGCAGATGCTGCTTTGGTCTTTGTTGGCGCCAACAAGTCCTCCACTAGCTCTCTGCTCTGCACATTGCCCTCTGCTCAACCGGCCAGGAAAGGATTCTAGCAAGAACAGGGGTCCTGGGTTTGCTTAGTGCCAGAGATTGAAGTGTATGGACCCTCCAGAGAGGGATGCACACAGGGTGGGGGGAGGCGGGGCTTGGTTTCTAGGCAGGGCCTGGTGCTTCCAGATGCTGTTCTCATCTATCTCGGGGCTTCATTGTTGCATCTGTCAAATATGGGTATTTATTGTGGGTGAGTTAAAAGGGTTAAAATGGAAGTACTTCTCAACTGTACCCAGGCACACGGATCTGCTGACCATCTTGTTATAATGCAGATTCTGATTCGGTAGGTCTGGGTGGGGTCTGAGATGCTCTGCCCCTGACTGGTTCTCAGATGATGGCCTGCACTGCTGATGCATGGACCACACACTGAACAGAGAAAGGCAGGACCTGCTTAACTCATCTCTGTGTGTCTCATCCTGTGAAGGGAGTAGACCAGGTCCTCAATAACTGTCTGCTGGGGGGAAAAAAACAAACAAAGGCCTATATTTCATACCCATGCTGGACAGCTTTCAACTCAGAACCAGGCCCTTAGAGGATAAAAGAAGGATTTTGAATACCAAACACTGTGCTTTTAATATAAAAATCTCGGGGGACTGAGAGCACAGAGCATTTACCATGAGCCACAGAGTTGGGTGGCTGGTGTCCAGCTTGGAAGAAAACACATCCAACAGCAGGGAAGGCAGAAGAGAGATAATGAGAGGTGAGATCCTAACAAGGGGTCCCTGGGGTTGGGCCCCCGAGGGAGACCCAGAGCAGAGAGGACACGTGCTCCATCTCTCAGGGTTTAGTACGGTGAGAGTGGAAGACCCATGCAAGAGCAGACCCTGAGGAGTGGATCAGTACCGGGGAGGACAGCCTCTCACCCAGTGCTGAGCCCCCTTAGAGAACCTGAATTGTCAAATTCAGGAGTTACAGAGATTGGGCTTGTGATCTAACTTGTGTGCTAAGTTAGCAAGAAGTAAAGTAGAGCTATTTTGTATCTGAGGCAAATCAGTAAATGTTAAACTTGCTCCAGATGTCTGATATTAGGCTCCCCCCAAAAGTAAAGAGGCAAACAGGGATGAAGTGAGCAGAGAGTCATGGAAAATGCCAGGCAATAGTTGTGTGAACACAGTAGCAACTTCCCAGGTGCCCTGTGCCTGGCTGATGGAATGAACTGGGTTAACTTGATTAAGAACCTAAGCTCTTAGCCTCACCAGTGGTCAACTGGGGAATGGGGGCATGTGTGGGGAGGGGTTTGGGATGGAAATGGGGGGATGAGGACAAATATGTGATACCTTAATCAATAAAGAAATTATTTAAAAAAATAACCTAAGCTCTTGGGAATAGGAAGAAACATTCTCAAGAACTTCAAGAAGTCTTTGGTGACTTGGGCAAAGAAAAATGTCCAAATGTACCCTTCACCTGCCCCACACGGGTTGTGATGTGTCACTCTTAGTGGGGGACAGAACTGACACAAGGTCACCCTCAAGGATGGTGTTTAGACAGATTCTGTTTAAGAAAGACACACACACACACACCAAAAAACCAGGTGAAGACACAGTAGATAAGCTGCCTCATAGAAACCATGTGGAAGGGGGAGTACAGAGTGCTTTTGTTTGCTGGCTTGTTCCTTACTACCAACCGCTTGAAACCCACATACCACGGTTAGAACCCATCTGCAATGCGATCCCTCCCACCCAACCCACAATAAGATCCCATGTTCCATCATCCTCTGCCCCAAGAGAGGAATGGGGAGTCTGCGGACCCAGTTCAAGCTGCTGGACTCTCACAGGCCTGAGTCCAGTTGCAACATCTGGTGGCTTGGGAGGGGCGTTGGCCTGAAGCTTGGAAAACAGTTGTGACATCTCTGTCCTCACGAGAGGTGGCCTCCCACCACAGCTTCCTCTTGGAGCTCCTGCACCACCCAAGCTGACAACTGAGAAAGTGGGTGGGATCATGAATCAAGCCATGGCAGTACCCCGGGGCCCCGGGCCTTCAAACAGAGTGGACTAAGAAGTCAGGGGCCTGGAAGATCACAGGCCCATTATGGTGCTAATATTTTGTCTTTTTGTCTCATTTCCCCAAGCTTTGATCTAAGGTTTGTCTGATGACTCTGGAACTCCATGCTTGTACTTGCCCTGGTTCCCAAGCACAGCTGATTACAGTTCAGATTCCAGGCCTTACTTCAGACCTGGTGATTAATGTCCAGAGGTGGGACCTGAAAAACTTTTCTACCCTTCCTTCCTTCCTTCCTTCCTTCCTTTCTTCCTTCCTTCCTTCCTTCCTTCCTTCCTTCCTTCCTTCCTTCCTTCCTTCCTTCTTCCCTCTCTTCTTCCCTTCTTCCCTCCCTCCCTCCATTCCCTCCCTCCTTTATTCTTACTCCTTCTCTTTCTTCCCTTGTTTCTTTTCTAGGTTTTCCCCTTTCTCTACCTTTCTTCCTTCAAAACTTAAGGTGTTTTCTAGTCTACTTGTGAAAACTGGGCAGCGGTGGTGTTTGCCAACTCTCTCTGTGGTGTCTGCTGTGCTCCTCTGGCTGTGCCCTGTCTTTGGGGTCATGAGCCAGCTTTGATGTCATGCCCAGGCAGTTTTTGATACTACCCCTTCCCCAGGTCTATGCCTCTGCTATTGCTGTCTCAGCCGAGGCCTTGCAACAGTACCAACACAGGGAGGAGGGATGAGGACAATGCTTGGGAGAAAGCCTAGATTGGGATCATGGCGTGTGTCATGTCAGAGGATGGTGAGGAGGAGAATCAAGTGATTATTGTTTGAGAAGAGACACCATTTAGGGAGGAAGGTAAACATCTCCAGCAACATCCACAGACACCTCCAAGAGAATGTGCAGCATATGAGGAAGGGCAACGTATTGCAGTGCCACTGGGTGGTGGGAGAAGCAGGCAGGTAACAGGGAAAAGGAAAGTGTGCGCAAGCTCCATTTAAAGGAAGGGAAGCTGCCTCCCAGGAAGGCCACCATAGGCAGGCTACCTCCACTTTCTAAGTTTCTGTGTCCTCGTCTGTAAAATGAAGATAAGAATAGTCATAAACTTGAACCATTTGTCTCCATAGTAGCTAAATGTATAAAACAGAGCTTGGCACAAAGTAAAACCTTAAAAACTATTTCTCCCCTGCGCCCCCTTTCCCCCTCCCCAACTCTTGTTCCTCCTCTCCCTCCTCCCCCTGACCCTGTCTGCTTCTTCCTCTTTTACTCCTACTTTTAAATCTTGTTACTGACTCCAGACTTTGTACATAAAGGTCATATTATTATTATTATTATTATTATTATTATTATAGCTTTACCCTTGGGTTGAAATCTCTACTAGGAGATTTGGGGGGGAAAAGCATATTGCCTTACCAAGTAGAAGTTATTATTATTTATAATTAAAGAGAGGAAGGTAAAAACAACACCAACTTGCTTTTCACATTTTAATTTTATTGAATTTTGGAGAGAGAGGAAGAGAGGGAAAGAGGGAGGGAGGGAGGGAAAGAGAGAGAGAGAGAGAGAGAGAGAGAGAGAGAGAGAGAGAGAGAGAGGGAGAGAGAGATATGGATATGTGCCCTGACCGAGAATCAAATTGAACTGGCAATCTTTCGGTGTACAAGTTGCCACTCAACCACCTGAGCCACACTGGCCAGGGAAACACCAGTTTGCTCTCGATGGTCTTCTTTGATTGGTAGCTGAGAATTGGTTGGGGATGGCGAGGTGAGGTAGCTAGGTGAAGTAAGTCTTTCCCTAAGTTGGCGTTAGTGTTACTGGAAGCCCCTCAGATGGAGCTGGTGGCTTCTCCTTCTCTTTCACCCACAGCAGTGGGTCTATAGATTCGTTACCTTTACTGGCTCCATTGCCGATGCTTAGTAACAGACACCCTCTCTTTAAAACATGGTGCCACCATGCCTTCCATGTAAGGGTGGCAACTGCCACCACTGAAAAAGTCTTGACGTCTCTTGCTTTTTCTGGGACCCTGTTTTGGTTCCCAGGGCCTCTGCGTTCTTAATGTACCTTTAAACCTTAGCACAGGGCTTATTGCTTCCAGATACAGAGGCCATCCCGCCTTTACTGGAAGTGCTGCGCTGCCCCGCTCAATTGTAAACAGCAGCAAAGGAGCGCGATATTGGTGGCCTATTGTTCTAGCCGGGCAGACCCTGGAAGACATTTGTAACATGTTTTTTAAGTTTTAGATTTTAAAGCGAATATTTACAGGGTCAGCTGTTTAATGCCTCCCCCCCCCACTAATTAAGACTAATCCCTTGCAGTTCGCCTCTCCTTTGTGTTTTATGTTTATTGTGACCCATATAATACATAAAAATACATAAAGTCTTTACTATAGTAAAAAAAAAAAGTAATAAGTAATTAAATAACTTCATTATTGAGTTCTTCTTGGCCAGGGTCGTGTTAGCCACATCTTCTTCCTCCTCCTGTCCCTTCTCCCTTTTGTTGTGAAGACTCCCAGGACTGCGCCTTCAGGGGGGGACCCACAATTCATAAGCCTTTGTTCCCAGGGGGCCCTCTGCTCTCCTGGCCCACCTCCCTGAGTGATGTATTGGAACAACCAGTGGGTCCCGGGGTTTTATCCTCCCATCCCCTCAGGGGCCTTGTGGTCTCTGCTGAGTCTCAAGCTTTGGATTTGCAGAGGTCTCAGCTGGGGAACACTGGGTGGCCTGGGCCGCCTTCTGTGCTTTGAGTGCGATAGAGCCGTGAGCAAAGAGCGTTTCTGGAGGAGAGGAAACACTGCCCACCAGCTGGGCCCCCGAGTGAAGTTCCACTCTGGGCCACAGGATTCCTGGAAAGATGATGTCCAGAACCAGTGCCATGCTCTTTGTAGGACTAACTAGGTACGGATGTGTCACCCACATCTGGTTTTCCCTGGAGATGTTTACATGCAACTGCTCTATGAAATCAGTCCGCCATGCGGACTCATCTTACTGGAGCATTGTGTGCAGATGATTTAACTTAATGACTTGGTTGAATTGAATGGCTTCCAGTAGCATAGTAATGCGTTTTGAGAAGTTTTGAAAAAAAGAGAGGGGGAAAAGCTGGTTTCCCATCTCCTTCAAACAATTTTCCATTCCTCAGGGGAAGAAAGGAAAGTCTGAGAATCCGGCAGAATGAATGCAGGCTGCCCATGGCTTCATGTTATAATGTTTGGCAAGGGACACAGGTAAGTCCATTCAGTCTGCCTTCTTGGCTCTTCCCGGCACCCCATGTGCACTGCAGGGACAGTGAAACGGACTTCAGCGGGGATGCCTTCCTGGAGGGGAGTGGGCCTGCGTTGTATAAGCAGGGCTGGCAACACCTGGATTCTCAGAGGTTGATTAGGGACCCAGGGGTTTACAGGTGAGCACTTATACGCAGTCACACCTCCCCCTCCCCCCGGCAGGAGAAGCACCCCGAGAAGCCCACCCCTGACCCCTCAGGCTGTTATGGAGAAGCTTTGTATGGGGCCACCTGGGATCAATTCCTTTCTGCTGTTTTCACCGTGGCCAGATCTCTGCACATCCTAAGGAGAACTCCCTACTTGGGAGAATTATTGGAACAAGCACATAACACAGCAGATCTGAAAGGGCCGTGTCATCTGTGAACCAACAGCACAATGCATTCGAACAAGTCATTTTGAAGAAAGCATACTTTCAGCTAGAACATGATGGAGAAGAGGACACAGGATATGTAGAATGAAAATATTGACTTCCCAGGCCTGTTCCCAAAGTGTGTGACTGATGCGAGTGAAAAGGTGGCCTTACTGAAAGGAGCTGGATGCAGCAGGCTGTGTTGGCATCCCATGGTGGAACTAGCAGGTGAGAGGGTGGAGACTGCATTGGGCAGATGAGGGCAGCAATGCCAGTGACCTTGCCTAGGCTGAATAGACTCTGGTCACCTTCTAGATGCTTACTTGCCTCACCTCAATTCTTCTTCACAACCATTGGCTCTACTCTAAGTCTTATCTACCTCTACAGAGAAGAATTTCTTGGAGAAGTTAAGAAAAGTGTCCAAATTTACACAGCTAGAAAGTAGCAGAACCGACTGGATTCAAACTCAGGTCTAATTCACTTTTGAACCCACACCCTTAAAAAGAAATGAATATAGCAAGGTTTTTGTTTTATTTCCCCTACCCCAACCCCTGCTTCTTCCTAAAGATCCCAGTATAGAAATTTTCTTTTCCTCTATAAACTGTATCAGGATTATTCCCACAGTTTCTTAGGAACCCCTAGAAAAATCAAAATAGAAAGGGAAGAGGAGATTTTACCATGTGCTGCAATTAGTTGCTATGATCAGCTAGAAGCAGGGGCACCTCTGAGAATTGTTCATTCTCAAGAGGACCTCTAGACTCTCCTTTAAAAAAAAAAGAAAAAATATAAATATAATTGATTTTTTTTGCAGAGGGGAAGGGAGAGAGATAGAGAGTTAGAAACATCAATCAGCTGCCTCCTGCACACTCCTTACTGGGAATGTGCCAGCAACCAAGGTACATGCCCTTGACCGGAATCAAACCTGGGACCCTTCAGTCCGAAGGCCACCGTTCTATCCACCGAGCCAAACCAGTTAGGACTAGACTTTCCTTCTTGAGATCTCAGGACAGATGTTCAAGTGCAATACTTGGCTCTCCATGGGGACAAAACCCTATGTTTTTGGTTTCTGAGGATTCCCTTCAGTGCCTCATATATCATTCCAAAGAAATACTTGGTGATGAGTAGAATCAGTAGAAATGAAAACAAACCCCAAACTGCTCCCTGTAGAGCTTGTCCTCTTATCATTTCTTTAAAAAAAAACCCAGTCATTTCTGAAGTTTGTGGCTCCAAGAATTTCTATAGCTAAGCTCTGAAAACAACACCTGCATTGGTTCTGCTGAGCAGGCGAGGCCTCACCTGGCTCCCTGCTCTGTTCACGCAGGAGTTTGAATTCATTGCATATCGGGGGGAGGAGCAGATGTGACCGGATGGGACCTGGGTCTGTTTGGCTTGTCACTCAAACTTTTGGTCCTCCGTGATTTTTGTCTTGTACTTCTCCAGTTGTGTTTATATATTAAAAAGCAAACATGAAAGCCTCCACAAAGCAGAGAGAGAATGCTTATCTAACAGGGTGGTGCATACCTATTGGTTTCATTGTGTTAAAACTCTCCATTTTTTTTTTCAATCTTATATTTGCATCATTGAGAAAGTATTCCCAAGAAGTTTTACTGGAAAGGGAAGACATAATGATGCCAGGGGCTACTTTATTCAGTGTGGAGGTAAACTCATGCATTATCACTGGGAAGGTAGGCATGGGATTGTGTGATTGGTGCTTGCTCACCAGTGTGTGAGAAAGATTGGGCTGAGACATTGGTGAAGCTCCTGGGGCCAAAGAGATGCTGCAAAACCACTTCAGAAACCGCATAACCTGGAAAGGATTGTTGTTTAAGTATGTTGCTCTAGTCCTCAGTGTAGCCTGCATGTAGGAAAGACTGCCTGGCCTCCACCTCTTCCTCCTGTCATTGGGGAGAAGCATGATAAACACTTTCTTGTATAACACAGCCTTTCCAGGTGGTTTAGCTGGGAATTCGGAGTGGTACAGTGGAAGAACCCTAGAGATCCGGTAGCCCCATCCTTCTTGGCTTCTTCTCTTCTTACCAGCTAACAACCTTGCCACTTCACCTTCCTGCACCTCAGTTTTCTGCTTTGCCCACTTCACAGAATGGCTGTAAGCATAAACTCAGGGGTGTTTTTGAAAAGACTCCAAAAGCTATAGGGCACTGTTCCAATCTAAGGCATTAATATTTAAAAAAAATATTTTTTGAAAGAGCAGGTCACTATAAGTGAAAGATGAAATAGAGAAAATTTATTTTTTAGTTGTGTTTAAATGATGCTTGTGTTAAAATTATATAAGTTGGAGCTCATCCATGTTGGATGAGCCACGGGATTCATTAGTGTGACAAATTAGAAATACATTGAACTGACATATAAGTTAGCACTTTAATGAATCAGACACTGATTTATTTTGTAACCATGTTATAGCATGTTTTATCAGCCCACTTTAAAAAAATATATTTTATTGATTTTTCACAGAGAGGAAGGGAGAAGGATAGAGAGTCAGAAACATCGATGAGAGAGAATAATCCATTAGCTGCCTCCTGCATGCCCCCCACTGAGGATGTGCCCGCAACCAAGGCACATGCCCCCTACTGGAATCAAACCCGGGACCCTTCAATCCGCAGGCCGACGCTCTATCCACTGAGCCAAACCGGTTTCAGCTATCAGCCCATGGTCAAGGTTATTGAAAAGCTGAATTGTGGTGGCTTAATAGTGATTAGTTTACATTATACAATTATTCTACATATTTAGAATCACCAAAGTATAATGATTAAATTGCTATAATTAATTATAGTTAATTAGACTTATGTAACTTATTTTACTTACTCAGATTACTTTGTCATTAGGGTAGTGAACATATATTTATTTATTTATTTAAAAACAAAATGTCTTATATTTACACTAGAGGCCCAGTGCATGAAATTCATGCACAGGGGTGTATGTCCCTCGGCCCAGCCTGCACCCTCTCCAAGCTGGGACCCCTTGAGGGATGTCTGATTGCCTAAATGGGCAGTCGGACATCCCTCTCACAATCCAGGACTGCTGGCTCCCAACTGCTCACCTGCCTGCCTTCCTGATGGCCCCTAACTACTTCTGCCTGCCAACCTAATCACCCCCTAATCACTCCCATGCCAGCCTGATTGATGCCTAACTGCTCCCCTGCCAGCATGTTTGCCCCTAACTTCCCTCCTTTGCAGGCCTGGTCCCCCCAAGTGCTCTCCCCTGCAGGCCTGGGTCCCTCCCATCTGCCCTTTCTTGAAGGCCCGGTTGCCCCCAACTTCCCCCCTCTGCCATCCTGGTCAACCCTAACTGCCCTCCCTTGCAGGCCTGGTCCCTCCCAAATGCCGTCCCCTGCTGGCCATCTTGTGGCAGCCATCTTGTGTCCACATGGGGAAAGCCATCTTTGACCACATGGGGGCAGCCATCTTGTGTGTTGGAGTGATGGTCAATTTGCATATTACTCTTTTATTAAATAGGATAGGTCAGGGCCAGTTGATTTTTCTTGAAGGGTGTCCAGGATCAATATGGGGATTCCCTTGGAGCATGGGGAAGCCTGGACAAGGGGCCTGTGGAGGTTTGCAGGCCAGCCACAACCCCCAGTGACCCAAGTGGAGGGAGGCCCTGGGATCTGGGATTTATTTATTTTTTATAATTAAAACTTTGTGGCCTTGAGGGGAGGCCAAGGCAGTGAAAGCTTGACTTCCTCCATCTACAGGGGCAACTTAAGCCTCCTGCTCTCTCCATGGCTGCCGCCATTTTTGTTGGGATTTATTTATCTTCTATAATTAAAACTTTGTAGCCTTGAGTGGAGGCCTGGGCCAGCCAGGGTGTGCGGAAATCTTGGCTTCCTCCATTGCTGGGAAAACCCAAGCCTCTTTCTTTTTCCATGGCTGCAGCTATCTTGATTGGGTTAATTTGCATTCTTATTCCTGATTGGCTGGTGGGCGTGGCTTGTGGGTATAGCAGAGTGATAGTTAATTTGCATGTTACTCTTTTATTAGATAGGATAGTGCTTTGCAGTTTTCAAAGCCTTTCACAGACACTCCTTTCAGTGTTTTTCTCTGCAAGTATTATGGGAGGTGAAACAGACAATCCCAGTATTAGAGGCAAGATGAAGAGACCTCAGTTTTTGTCTACTTGAAGGAAAGGTTTCAATCAAAAGACAACATGTAGCAAAGCAAGCAAGAATTTATTGGCCTCAGCAAGAACACACTTAGGACAACGAGGCAAGAAGGGCATAGAAGAAGCATCAGGAGAGCCAAGGCTGGGCTGCATTGACTCACAGAGAAGTCAGAGAAAAGGGGGCCTTGGAGAGAGGTTTGTGGATGAGCTGCCACTGCCCACTGCCCCCTGGTTGCAAGTCCTGTGAAGTCTTTTAGACGGAAAAAGGGAATGGTATGGGCATGCTCCATACCTGGGGGAGAGCTTTTTCTGGGTCCTTCATCCTGAGCCTGGGCCAGGGTCATTAGTCAATGCAGCTGGTTCTGAGGCAGCCACAGCATCACTTATCTGATTTTGCTGCTTTTCTGAATTGAAGCTGAGATACAACTGAGACCTAGATGTTATCTTTGGGAAGGAAAAGGTCAGGGTGGGGGGCTCTAATCCACATGACTAGTAATATGAAAAGTCAGGGATCCAAACCGCCTGAGCATCCATATGCTAGGGGAGGAAAGGTTACCCTAGGGGTGAAGTTCTTGTTTTCCCAGTGTTCCCCTTTGCTAGGCATCCTGGGATTTCTTCCCTGGTGAGATTCTATACCTGGCCCATCATCCTTGCTCTGCTTATGTCTGTCCAACTGCCTATAACACCAGGAAAACTAATTTACCTCTAAGGATGTTGTGAAGTTAGATTCTCCTTGTTAGCTGTCCTCCTAGCACTGTGGCCCTTGCCATAGTTGTATTTGTAGGTCACTTTCTTTTTAAAAAATAAATATATTTTTATTGATTACAGAGAGGAAGGGAGAGGAAGATAGAAGTATCAATGACGAGAGAGAAAACCTTGATCGGCTGCCTCCTGCACACCCCCTTCTGGGGATTGAAACCACAACCTAGGCATGTGCCTTTGACCAGTATCCAGCCTAGGGCCCTTCAGTCCACAGGCTGACACTTTATCCACTGAGCCAAACTGGCTAAGGCTATACGTCAATTTCTGTGATGACTTGGTGTCTTTCTCTACCAGGAGATATTCAGCTCCATGAGGGCGGGACCCGTCTGTTTGCTCATCGCTGGTCCCCACCTCCTCACACAGTGCTGTCTCTTCATAGGGGCTCAGTAAAGAATTGATGAATGAATGAATGAGTCCAGAACAGTGCTTGTTACATGACACAGGGTCTCTCCCTTTTTGAGGCTCCCAGGAGAATTTTCTTTGTGGTCTTATTGCTGCAAAGAACATTGCTTCTCCAAAACAGTTGGTTTGTTCTTAGCTCCTGGGTCCTCTCAGCTATGTACCTGTTCATATTCTCCTGTTTCTATTGACAGCTAGAAAGCTTTGAAAGAAATTGTGGTTGACCCTTGGCAGGTATATAGAACTTCTCGGTATATACTCTATACACTGGCCACCTTCCTGCATACAGTTTATACCCCTGTTCCTTAGTTTCCCTTCTCCTTACTTTCCTTTACCATTCTTTTTTTATTATTATATTGCATATTTTATGTGACCTTTACTATTATCTTAAGTATACTTGACAGCAAGGCAGGTTATACAATAGAGTACTCATATGAATGACCCTTAATGTACTGGTGGCAATAAATAAAAAGTTAGGATTTCAAGAACAGGACATTTTCATATGACAGTAATTTATTTCAACTTTTGTTTGCTTTTCTATTTCATGGTGAAGTAATGATAAAAATCAATGTTCACGCTGAGATTCTTTGGTTCTAGCAATGTTAAGATCCTTTAACCGCACAGAAATGTAGACCGTGCTGTCTACTTAATGGTTAGAGGCTATGTAAGAAATTAAGTTATCTGAATAGTGCTTGGCCAGAAGACTGCTTGGTTTCTCTCTTGTTTTGCTTTCTCATACCTTTAGTTTTGGAGACATAGATAAGGCAGGTTCTTCTGTGGCTCACCACACTCAGTTTTGCCTTGTTCTCTCTCCCCCCCCCCCCATCCCTCCCACTCCCGGCTTCAATGACTGGAGACCTTATTTCCCACACCTAAAGCATGTTCCAGCCTAAAGCTCCTCGGGCACTTTTTTGGCTTGAGAAAATGTTATCTGACCCATACCGTCCCTGAATTAAACCTTAAAAACAGTTCCAGCTACAACTTCCACAGCACTCAAGCCACCACATTTGTAGCACCAGCCTTCTCTCTGTGCTTTTGAAACTTCCATGACCTCCACTGTGTGTGTGGGGGGGGGGGGCAGGGAGCCTTTGTTTACACGCGAAGCACTACTTTCAGTTACATGTGATTATGTGACTTTCGGTATTTGCTATGTCCTCACTCTTGGCCAACACAAATATGTTATCACATTCGACCTTCCTTCGCATAAGAATGACTTTGGAAGGCCACAAGAATTTCTAATAAACAAATAATGAAGGAAATGAGAGCACCTGCAAAAGGAAGGAAAACCTCCAACTGCAGATTAGGAGATAAGACATAACAAAGCCATCCACGTTCCTGTTAAATGATGGTCCCTTCCAAGAATGCGGAGTGCTATGGCCACTTGTGTGGAATGCCTGCCTTGGAACACTTGTTCCAACGCAGGCAAGCCAGGCCAAGCCAGACAGGGAGTATCGTCTGATCCATTTTCCCTGAATGAATCCCCACCCATTCACCCCAGGGCCTTCCCTGACCCCCACCCAGGAGGCCAATGAGGAGAAGGCTCCTGGCACTGTGACACTTGAAATGAACTCTATGAGGGCAACAGCTACAATATTCATTCCCAATCCTCCCTTTTCCCTTGCAACCTATTCCCCATACCTCCTTCCCTGCCCATTGTCCCCAACCCATCTCAACTATTCAGAGTCTGTTTATGAAGACAGTTCTTCGAGTTGGAAGGGAAGAGTTTCCCCTCTTATTCTGACTCAGGAGAAATCTCTTAGTCTCCATTAGCCTGTTTCATCCTCTGAAAAGAATCCATTTACATTAGAAAAATCTCCAGAATCCTTGTACCTTCAATTGCTCAGTTTTTGAATAGCATTACCTCTGTTTCTCTACTCCCAATGACCCTCAAACCTCTCTAGAATGCTTATTTAATCTTCTTCAGACTGTTTTGCTTCTTTTACTCCTTGTAAGAACAACAGATTCTGGATTCAGACAACTGGGTTCATTTCAAATCTTTGCTTTGTGACTTGCTAGCTATGAGATCTTAAGGAAGTTACCTAAGCTTTCTAAGCCTCAGTTTCCCACTGGGGAAAAAGGATTAAATTAGAAAATCCATGTAGAGCACCTTATATTTTTTCCTAACCCCTCTTCTTCTTTTTCTCTCCCTTCCTCCCTCCTCCATTTTCTAGTCTTCTCTCCTACTCTAACAACCCCTTCTCACCCCCAACTTTCCTCACTCCTTCCTCTTCCTTGATACTCCATTATACAGCTTGAGTAAATCAGAATCTAAAAGGAAGCAGCAGTTAGATATTAGGTAGGAATGTTTGAGTCCCTACTCCCACTGTTAATTTTTCTACCTCCCATTTTGACCCTGGAGGCAAGCCCAGAGACCCCGTGTCTATGGTGCCAGCAAGCACCAGGAGAGGACCCCAAGGACATGGAGCCCTCTGCAATAAGGGAGAGGTGCTTTGT
Source organism: Vespertilio murinus (assembly GCA_963924515.1). Taxonomy (NCBI): domain Eukaryota; kingdom Metazoa; phylum Chordata; class Mammalia; order Chiroptera; family Vespertilionidae; genus Vespertilio; species Vespertilio murinus. The sequence goes on along the minus strand of OZ004704.1, from coordinate 181,688,054 downwards.
TTGTATTTCCTTTTAAAATGGATACGTTTAGTCTCTTCAAAAGTAATTCTGTGATGAAGCCATGGCTTCATCTTAGTTCAGGAAGTTTCTTACAACATCAATGGTCTTATTGATCCGTTAGCCTCTTAGAGTGGTCATTCTTTTGAAACAATGACCAGTATCATGACTGAAGGAGGGATAGGGACAACAAATAGAATAGAAGAAAGGAATAAAATAAAAGCTTGTGGAGGAAGATATCTGGCATAGTTTGGGATTGGTTTGATAAGGAGTTTGTAGTTGAGCTTAAGGAAAGTTGTGTGTGTGTGTGTGTTTTTAAAAGTCTGTCTAATATATCCTGAACTTCTACTACTTACAAAGAACTACAGATATAGACAAGACAGGGAGCCCATGACCAGGGTCCCACATACAGTGATGGCAATTAGGTTTTACCTCACATGCCTGTTCCCGGCAATTTGTAATGTTTGCCTTGAATGTATTGAGAAAACTTCGAAGGCAGAACTACAAGTTTTGTGTGTGTTTTTTAAACCAATGCCTGCCATGGGCAAGGTGAGAGTGATGGGTATATGGACCATGCATTTGCCAGTTTTAGATTAGAGCATGCAGTGATGACATCATCTCAAGCAAGGAAGCAAAATAAACTAAGACTGCTCCAATGTTTTAGTGTGGCACGCTGAAAGAGAAAGACATGAGTATTCTTTTCTTGGAATGGGGAATGAAACGGGGAGAGAGAAGACAGGGCTGCTGAAATGAATAGGGGCGGGGGGGAATCGTTCCACAGTAGGGGGATATAAAAGATACACGAACCTTAACTCTGTGAGATGAAGTCATATGAAACAGTCTTTTAACGAAAGCCTCTCCTTACACCTGGTAATGTTTAACCTCTGCTGAGGTGGAGCCAGTAATTCAGCTGGACATATCTGTTGAGTGTAAATGGTTTTCTGGGTTTCCCATATGCTGTTTCTGTCTTAAGTTATTGATACTCTGCAAAGGAAAGGGGAAGACGTTTAATTCAAGTGTATGGAAGAAGCCTTGCTTGTCTTCAATCCCCTTGTTGAAAAGGTCTCCCTTTTAGATAACTTTGACTATAGCAAAGGCTTTACACGGGCTCTCTTACATGAAGATTGTCACTATTGGAGATTATCATTTAAATATAAGCAATGAAGGGAAATCTGGTCATGGCTACTCAATACAAAATCAAATGGGAATCGTCTCTATGTCCTCAGGGATTTAGGCTCCTCAGGCGTATAAATTAGGTTGTGTTCTGAAAGGTTTTCAATTAAAAAAAAAAGTGTTTTGACTGCCACTATGTTTATATTTGGAGCATAGTTGATACAGATATGATTATTTTTTCTTAGTTGTCACAATTTTGCAGTTATAAGCTCATAGCTTTCTGAAGTAGCCCAGTGAGGCCATGTGCAAGGAATTATGTACTAACAAGGATTGTTCTCTTCTTTCTGTAATGACTCCTCCTACTTCCTACATCAAACTGAGCACTCATTCCTGTTGATTTCACCTAATAGCCTTTTGTGCTTAGTTCATCTCCCTTCTCTGTTCTTATTCAAACCATCCTTGCTTCTTTAGTTTATTTGCCAAACTCCTGCCCTAATCATCTTGTTACTCCTTTACTTAAAACCACGCAGCAGTTTTCCAGAGCCTGTGGGATAAAGCCCATTCGAGGAGTTCGAACTTCGCATCCCCAGGCCTATCCCTGCCTCTCCATAGCCTACAATCCATGCCCCCGCCACATCACATCTCTTACGGTTCTCTCCGAATCCCCTGGTGATTCTCACCTCCACGTTTCTCCATGTAGGTACTGTATCTCTCTTCCCTTCATCTTTTGGTCCATCAGGTAAACACAACTTTTGAGATCTAGCCCAAGCGCAGTGTCTAGTCACCAAGCCATTCCTTCCTCTTTTTCTTTGCTTTTGCCTCTGCCCTAGCGTGGGCAGGCTTTGTGTCCTATGCAACAAGACAGGATGCTTAATCGTTAAATAATTCCATGGGACACAGGGGCCCCAGGACCTCCTAGTGATCCAGCAATTGAAGGGTTACTTCTCTCACCAGCAGGGGGTCTCTTGGACCTTGCTTCAGTGCTCTGGCACTAGTCATCTGGGTTCATCAGTTTGTCCCTTGATCACATCAGTTCCAACCCTTGAATGCACTGCCCATTGCATTTACTACCTCTTCTCCTTCTAAATGGTCATTTTCTGAAGGCAAGGACACAGCCTTCCCCAATCCAGAATCCTCAGCATCCAGGGCAGAAACTGAAACAAAGTAGGTGCTTAACGCATACGAACGAGACTGTCTCCTGTCATCTCAGGGGGTGGTAGACACTGATTTCTGAATGCCTCTGAACCTGCCCACACGGGTGTCTCTGCAGCAGTGCTTCTGACCCGGGTGACTTGGCCTCTCAGGGAACATTTGACAAGGTCCAGAGACCCTTGTTGTTGTCAAGATCGTGGGATGGGTGGGTGCTGGGGTGGGGGTGCTCATGACGTCTAGTGGGTAGAGCCAAGGCATGCTGCTAGACATCCTACAAGGCTCAGGGTAGTGCCCACGGAATGATCTGGTCCAACATGTCAAACAGTGCTGAGGTGGGGGCCTACCTTACCGCCGTGGCAGACATTCCCCTTCCTCTGTTCTCCCTGATGTCGGTGGTCTTGTCTTCTCCTTGGCCTTTTCCTGACCAGTTTTCCTTATGCCCTGGTTCTAGTGAATCTGTACCCAGGAACAGAAGAAGGGAATTCATTTCCTTTTTCCTCTCTCCCTTCCCATCCCCTTGCTGCCTGAGGAGGCCCCTCTCCACCTTATCTCCGCCAATGTCCCTCCAAGGTTGAGGTCCTTCCCTTGTTCACAGGCCTAGAAGTGAAGGTTTGAACAGTGTGGCATGGCCTGCCCTGCCCAAGATGGTGTCGGGGGCTGTGAGGGAACTGGTGAAGGACGGGGAGACGGAGTCTGGGCATTTGTCTGAGTCTAAAGGGCATCAAAACCCCCGGTGGAACAGGGAAAGACAGGCTGCCAGGCCGCTCTGCTTGTGTGGAACAGGCGGATGGTTTCCTCCCACGTGAGTGGCTGGGTTTGTTTTATCTGCCTGCAGCCTCTGTCCTCCTTTTCCCCCACAGACCAACTACAATTCATTCTTTTTGTGATCTTTGTTTTGACTCTTTTTTTTTTTTTTGGTTTCTTCCATTCAACTCTTATTGTGCTGCACAATATCAAAATATTTTCTTCAAAGACAATTTCCTTTAAAAATAAACTGTTATCAGGATAGAAGCTATGTTCACAGCTGGTAAAGGCATGATTAAGTAATCACTGTATGGGGAATTGCAAAGCGATTTCATAATATAGCCTTAGAATCCAAAGAGAAAATGGAAGGAAACATTCCATTTAGTTAAGAAAACTCTTAATCAAATGAAGCCTTTGAACTCTAGTTGGTTTTTGTACTTTTTTGGGGGGTGGGGGGGTGGGGAGGGGCAACTTTCTGTATGTGCATGTTTTACTTGGTAAGACTTTGTAAGAGGTTATCTTAGTACAGTTATGGGTTTCCTGTGAGTTTGGTTAACCTTCTAATTACATATAAAATCGCCCTGCAAATAGTTACACTAAATGTTTTGGGCATAAATTTGACTCAGGACCTTATCTTTACTGCCAGTCTCTGCCATAACTTTGTTTTTATTTTTTATCTTGGTTTAAAAATTATCACTAATCTAAGAGGAAACAAGAATATTTGAAGAGAGGCTCCTATATTCTTCATGCTCATAGAGTGACATGGACTCTTTTACCCATGAGTAGTGAAGTTACGGAGAAAGACAACCTCCTTTTGAATCGAGAAGTATTGGGCTCTGCCAATGACTAGCATGTAACTCTCAGAAGTCACCTCACCTCTCTGAGGCTCAGTTTACCTCATCTGTAGACTGGGCACAAGGTTACAATGTTCAGGTTTGTGCTAAGATTATAGTTTACCAGTGCAAAGTCCTCATCACAGTGCGTGGCAGGTCCCGGATGCTCAGGAAACAATAGCTATAATCATTACCATGATGCTGCTGCAATTTGGTGGAAATCAGGATTTACATAAAAGGTTTCACTTTGAAGCCGATAAATGTCACAGCTACCGAAGAGGAATTTTTAAAATGCTTATCAGAACTTTGAAGGCCACAAATGTACATAATCTAAACTGAAATATAATTTTATGCCTTTGGTTTTTGGGGCCAGTATGTATTAATTTCAGATAAGAATTATTTTATTTTTTTTAACATCATTAGGTATGGATATCCTGTACTAATACCAAAAATTAAAACAACTTAAATAATTTACTTATGTAAGTTATGCAATGAATTTATTATTTAATAAATAATATTTATTATTCATTGCATAAATATTTATTTATTGCTTACATTTAACTAAATTTGTATAATTTAATTGTGAGACAGTGTAAATTCCAATAGAAAAATATATTTGAATGACTATAAATGTGATTCTATTATCAGGCCCAAATTTTTAAATAATAACTTTAGTTATGAAACATTATTTAAATACCTAAATGTATGTTTGAACTTTGCACATTGATTTACTTGTATAAAATGCATAATTGAGGATATCTGTTTTATAAAGCTACATTCCATCTTCAAAAAATTGAATAGCAGAAAAATCTTTCCAAATTTTGTGAAATGACATTATTTTTGTTATTTACATGTAGCTCAGACTATTTTATTGCTTGTGTGCATGCTAAAATCAAAATTACATATTCTGAAAACATATCTAGCTTCTATAACAGACTTGGCACGTGCTTTGAAAGTAGCACATTCAGCAAACCATTTGATTAATTTATATAATATAGTATTCAAAATGCCTTTCCAAAGCATATTTACCTATATTTTATCCCCTAGGAAATCTGAATTTTATTTAAGTAGGTATATGTCATTTTTGTATTTATCTTGAAAAGTCATATTTAACATTCCATAAAGACTTCCATTAGTATTAATCCAACAGATTAATTTCAGAGAATGGTATTTTAATTAAACTCTTGGGTGTTTTTCTTTCTTTCTTTCTTTCTTTCTTTCTTTCTTTCTTTCTTACCTTTTAAAGAAATGCTATATCATACTTGTTAATAAAGTTTATATTCAATTAAAACATAATCTTGCCTATTCACACATAACCTCCTATGCACATAGGATTTTTAAAGATGAGATGAGTTCAGTTATTCAGTGAAGGACATTTTCTGATTCTACAAACGAGAAAGAAAACTGGTGACACGCAGATAAAGAGAATCAATCTAGTTCTAAAGCTTATTGCTTTGTATTTTTGTCTTATGAACTTTGAATTGAACTTCTGCACAGGCTCTGATCTGGATGAAATGTCATATCTGAGACTAATCCTTATCTCCTAAACGTTTCCTTTGTTTCTTGGGCTCTTTTAGGCCTTACCCTCTTATTTTATTGTGAGTGGCCCAGAGCTTTGATCTTGCAATAAGCTCTGGCTTGCAACACAAACCTTTGCTTTGGTATGACACACAGAGGGACATGGGTATACTCAGAAAATCTAAATAGACAAGAGGTTACTTCTTCTGCGGTTAGGGCTGAAGGCAAATGGGGTAACTTCAGAATTTATTGTCTCCCATTACATTATGGGAAACTAAAAATTCACACGGGTATTTTAACTTTAAGAAAGCACACCTGTGAGAACAAGTTTTGATGTACAGTATATATCTGTTTCTTATTTCATTTGCAATCATTTCTTGAGTTTTAAGAACGAAAGTTTTGCCCTTTGTATTTGCTGCAGACAGAAACGTGCCGAGCCATCTTTCAGATCCCAAATTCCTTTCTGGTTAAAAAATTACATTAAGATAGTTTTGAAATGGCACAATCAGTGTAAACATTATGAGTATACTAAACCCAGACTGTATCATTCATAAGTTTTCTTTAGCCTCAATAATAATTGAAATGCCAAGTGCATGCTAAAAAGAGAAGTTGTAAGTATTTTGTTTGCAAATACTATTTCCTAGTTCCTATTTAAAATTGTTCTTACTTTAAAGAAAAAAAAACTTCATGAAAATTTCTGGATCATATAATTCATTATATCCTCAGTTTCAGAGAATATACTCAATAATCCTATGTTGAAGGCATGTTTTCAGACTAAGAGACATCTACACATGTTAGATATATACGTGCAATGCACCTTTAAATCCGGGGTATCATAAATAGAATGTTCCGACACTCAGATTACCCTAAAGATGCTTGAGGAGAACTTCAAAGGGTTTCCTCCTTCAAGGAGATCTACTAATAAGTTAACTATAAACATATAAGTAGTGGTTTTGTAAGGCTTTTTTGGGGGGTGGGGGGAGGGGAGGAGGGCTTTTTTTCAAGCAAAAACTGTTACGTACCATTCCAGATCCAGCCACATGGCTCTATCGGTGGCAAGTTTATCGTTTTGAGATGGAGACGGACACTTTTATATCCCTCAAAATAAAAACAACTAAGACGCTGATCTTACATGCTTAGTAAGTGAGTAATTAGGATGGAAACATCTTGTTTGCCAACACCAGACATTTCCCTAACAGACATTTCTACTAACATTTTCATGACATTTCGGCTGGAAGGACCGGGTCAGAAGCATACGGGTAGACAGCTCCAAACCGCAGGCTGTGCTGAGGAGTCAGTCCCGTTGCCATGACTCCCACGTCAGGCGTTTCCTCCTAGGAATCAGAGACTTTCGGTATGGTGCTCCTTCTTTATGTATTTACATACACCCTGATATTTTTTTAAACTGGGACTCACCCGCTGGTTCCCAAACGAGCACTGAACTTTGGTGAGTTCATAACCTGAATCCAAGCTGTAGGTAGTGTTTGTAATTCTAAAAATGCCGACATTTGTCATTGTGAATTATGTTTCCTTTAGGAAATTCCTTTACCAAAGAGAGGCAGTCATTTTTGACACTAATCAGATGCCTCGGTGCTGACCCTCTTGCTGAATGAGGCCAGGCTCTCTAGGTTATTAGTATTTAAAAAGAAATAACCACGGAGGGTAGCATTTCAGTAAAGAATGACCTACAAGGCTTATTAGGCATATTCCGCAAGCTTTCCCACCCACGGCAATGATTAACTTAGAAAACATTACAAGGCTTTTCTGGTGTCAGCTGAGCAGGGGTTTGTAAGTTCCTCATTCACATTTTTTCACTTAATCCGATGGCTTTGAATTCCTTTGCCTTGCAAGTTCCTATATATAAAGATTAGAAACTGCTTTTGGCCATGCGGAATTACATGCTTTTAGATGAAATTCAATCCATTGTAAAAGGTTCTGCTCAGAGCAACACTATTTATTCCTTGTTGAATTTGGATGACACAGAGAAGAACATTAGTTAACTGGGAACAGAAATCGTGTTACCCAATTTAAAAAAGCTGTAGCAATAATTTTGGGAAAGACTAGAAGAATTAAACACGGGTGAGTTTATTTAAGCCTTTTAAGGAAAAGAGGAAATACCGGAAGATAATTAAAAGTGCAGGGCCAACTCTCCCTCTGGAATGTCTTTGACTTGCCTGCCTTTTATATAGGTTATGTCATAATGAAGGCTGGGAATGGAGAACAAATTTTTGGTGTTTAAGGAAGCGATGGGTTTTTCTTATTCTTGGTAGTCCTCTTTGAGTAAAACGGATTTTAAAAAAATCTTTAGGAGTGAAAAGGAAAAAATATTTGGATCTCATGAACTACTGGAAATGTGTGTGTGTGTGTATATGTGTGTGTACACGTACGTGTGTGTGTGTGTGTGTGTGTGTGTGTGTGTGTATGTTTCAACTACAATAGGTTACAAACTTGGAGAAGTCCTGAAAAGTGACCACTGTCTCCTAAATAATTTTTCTGACCACTTATAGCTCCTTTTTGAGATGCTTGATATTTGGCTGCAGAATTCCAAAGAAACAGAAGCATGAGGGTGGGGGTTGGGGCGAGGAGTGGAAGTAAGAAAGGTGTTCGCATATTATTTACAGAGGAAAATGCTGAACAAATATTTCATTTGTTCATACAGCAGGATTAAAATGTTTGTTCCCTGTGGAGCACAGGCATAAATCCTTAGACAGCCGGCAGTGTGTCAAAGGATCACGTGAACATAACGGTAACATATTCTTGGAGCTTTTGAGGGACACATTTTTGCATCCTTACACCCTTTCCAACTAACAGGAAGGCAAAGGGCCTCCTTTATTGTTCTCAGTGTCCTTCTCTGACGTTCACATCTTATTTTCTTCCCAGATGCATTTAGCAGGTTTTTGTTTTGGTTGGAGTAAATGAGTTTCATCTCAAAGTAGCCACGTCCCTCCCACTTCTGAACCCACTTTTAATGGATAACCCTTACTTCCTTGTTTCCCAATCTTCCCCCTAAACACATTTGTTGCTCCACTGTGTTTAACATTAGCATTGAATAGCTCTCAGGATTCATTCAAAGATGGTGAGGTCCCGCCCCCCCCCCCCCCCCCCCCCCCGGCCCGTCCCCATTTAATTTACTTGGATGGAAGTTGCTCATTATAAGAAAGATGTTGGGAAAAGAAAATGAGCAGACATTCTAGGGTAGTGAGGTAACTATTGAGCAGAGGAAAGTTCCAGAAGGTTCCACTCAGAGTGGGCTTCGGTGCTATGGAGCACGAATCTCCCAGATTCTTGGCTCAGTGTCCTCAGATAGAAAGGGTGACATAAATATTTAACCCCTCTCCAGTGGACTCTTCTCATCATCAATAAGTATTATTGGCTAATTGACTATTTGCTCCTGGAAGATATTTTGTTAAGAAAAAAATTTTTTTTAAGACAAAACAAAACAAAACACCCAAACCAAACTTCCTTCATTGAGCTGAGAGACCCAGACTTCTCTGACTAACCTGTTGAAAAAAACGGAAATGTTCACCGAAAGCATGCAGATGGGTATTTCATGTGCGCCCAACTCATACTCTTTGGCTAGGGAAGTTAACATCCCCAGCAAGAACACAACACAGAGGCTCTGAGGGGGCCAGTCCACCACCCCTGCAGGGCACTGGGTGCTTGGGGAAAGCTGGCTGACTGGATGAATGAGCTATCCTGCAAGCCGAGGCTGCCAAGTCTTTGGCTGGTTCCTTTTTGATGTCATTTGTATTAGGCCTGAGATTTGCTTTGAAATCACAGGAAGAAAGACTCTACATAAACTAAATGGCCATTGTTTTGGCTAATATTATTATGTCACACCCAACCCCCATTCCCTCCCAGACAACAATTGAACCAAAGCAATGTTTGTCACGTGACGCCGGAGGTCAAGTGAGTTCACCTCGCTGCCTCTGGCCTGACATTATGTAAACCACTGAAATAAAGGCAACTGTTTCTTTGGAGGTACACACTTAGTAAAACCACAGTTTGATATGAGAGGGCAGAGGAGGGAGAACATTCTATTTCCTCCAAAAGAGGAATCATGTCTCCTGCAAATTCCATTTTTCCCTTGGCAGAAGTTAACAGCAAAAGGATTGTGGACTTCCAGGTTGCTGTGGAAGGAAGGGCCTGCACCAGATGAATTCTGTTTGTCTCATGCAAGAGGCTAAGGTTTCATCAACAGCAGATTCTGGGTGAAGTTAGATGGACGTTTTGGTAATGGTAGAGGCAAAAGGAGGCCATGAATTTTGAGCCGCATGAGACTATCCACGGATGGCTGAAGTCTCCATGTGCTTGTATTGTATAATTTACAGTGAAAAAAGGATATGCTCTCACACATCCTTTAATATTAATTAGAAGTGTACCCTTCTCATGCTACTAGGTCTTTCTGTTTACCATATATTTATACAGCAGATATTTATTTAGCATCTTTTTGGATCAGGCTGGTGTGAGACAGACATGATCCTACCTTCCTGAAGTTCCTATGGTTTGCATTGAAACAGTTATCAATAAACATAAGAACTCTCACCCTCTAAAATACTATATTCAGAAGCTGATGACTGCTTCATGATAATAATGAAGAGGAGGCAGAGGAGAAAAAGGGAGAGAAGGGAAAACAAAAGAGAAGAAAATGAAAGAAAATAATAAGGTACCAACTAAGAATGAACCAAAAAGAAAACCTAGGGACTGTGTTAATCAGTAGCAGAAAGGTCAGCCCTGATCCTCAAATCCACCGGGCCACCTTGTGACACCCTATCACATAGTATTTATTTACTATGGACACTCTAGGGTGGGAAACGGTGGGAGAGCCAAGGCTTGGGTCAGGCTGCAGATGTTTGCTATTCTTTGGGGAGCTCCCTTTCCCAATAAACACCTGCTGAGGTAACAAGGAATTGTGGCAGCCACAGAGAAAGCGTAGAAGGGCCTCCCATTCATCTTGCCAGGGCAACTTTGGGCCACAAGTTCAATATACCCCTTGACACTGAGCCTCTTTACTTTAGTCATCCACTGCCAGTGGTGCGGGACCCCCAGGAGAAGGGAGGGAAGAGGCCACACCCAATAAAAGAATATCCTTTCCTGCCCGTGGTTCTGTTCTTCCAGATGAATCTACAAGCAGTGCTCGGGCCTAGCAAGCCATGAAAAAAAAAAAGTATGCTGCCGAAACCGGTTTGGCTCAGTGGATAGAGCGTCGGCCTGTGGACTGAAAGGTCCCAGGTTCGAGTCCGATCAAGGGCATATCCCCAGTAGGGGGTGTGCAATAGGCAGCTGATCTATGGTTCTCTCTCATCGATGTTTCTGACTCTGTGTCCCTCTCTCTTCCTCTCTGTGAAAAATCAATAAAATATATATATTTTAAAAGTATGCTGCATAAATTAATAAAAATATTGCCCGAGGAGCAAGCCCATGCCTTACAGGGCAGGTAGGACACACAGTGGAGCAGAGTGACCAGTGTTATGGGTGGTGTTCAAACCTGGCCGGGTGGAAGGGGTGGGCCCCACTGCACGGGAAGCTGCAGCTTAGTATCGCCTCGGGGGAAACACGGGGCCAGCATTGCTCAATCTTCTGGGATTTTCAAGAGGAGCCAGAAATCTAGACTTCTGTGTGAAATAGCATTTTTTAAAAAAAATCTCATTTTAACAATGCTGCTATCACTATTTTTTTTAAAACACTGTAAGGAGGACCAAACAGACATATCTGTGGGCCGGATGCAGCCCAAGTCTGCTACTTTATAGCTTTAGCTGAGATGAAAACAAAGGGGGTTGTATTGGGAAAAACAACTCAAAGAACTTAATTTTGGAAAAGTGGTTTTTTTTCTGCCCATATTCATGAAACTCTTTCGGTTTGTGTCACTTAGAGAATATGCTAGGCTGGGACGGTCTAGGCACCTCGTGAGGTGCTCTTGTGAAGGCTTCTCTTTGGCTTCCTGCTGTCTTCTCAGAGCAGGTACCTCCCTAGTTCCAGGATGCCAGAAATCTCCCCAGAGTTGTTGCTTATGCTCACTTCTCCTGAAATAATGGAAGGACGTTAAAATACTTTTGTGTGGTGGGTCATCCTACCTGGTGATCCACAGAGGTACCAACGAGGCCATGCTCTGAGAATGATCACAACCAGCAGCAGTACGGGACTGAAATGTATTTAATTAGAAGTTGTGGGGAGGGGTGGAGAACAAGGGCCTGATATCACTCTGGGAATAAGAGAAAAATGACTTTTCACTCCAGGCAGTACAAAGCGAATTTCTAGGGTGTGACCTGCAGAGAACATCTGTGACCTTCTTTATTTCAGAAGTTCCAGGAGGAGGCTCTGGCTCTGGCTGCCACCACTGGTTGAGCTGGTCAGCAGGAAGCTTGGCCTGCCAGAAAAACAAGGAAGGGAACAAGAAAGGCTTTTTTCCAATTTATCCAGATGCCTCAGAGCCCAGAGCCGATGGGCCAAAGAGACTGGTTTTAATGAGCTTATCGTTACCAGTCTGTATTAGTCTATGGTAGGCTACCTGATGCTATAACAAATAAACCCCAAACCTCCGAGGCTTAACACAGTAAAAGTTCATATATATTTTTTTTATGTAGGCAAAATCTCCCGGGTATTCAGAGGGTGGCTTCTGTGGGGCCTTCCCCCAGGAATTCCCGGATCCAGCTCCTCCCATTCAGGGCCTCTGCTGGGCTAAGCGAAGAGAGAGAATTAACCAGCCTGGCTTAGAGCCAGGCCTAGGAGTAGAACTCTTTGCTTCTGTCACAGTTTGCTGTCCAGAAGATAGTCACATGGGCAGAAGCTGTTTACCCTGCTATTGTCTGTGGAGGAGGAAGCAGTGTATGAACATACTGGTTCAGTCATCCTGACACACTGCCTGTTGACCATCTGAGCAGAGGAGGGAGAGTTGTACCAACATGTTCTTCTTTCCTTCCCTCTCTATCCCCCCCCCCTCGCTCTTCTCTCCTTTTTCTCCCTTCCCCCTTATCTTTTTTCTCTCGCATGCTGATTATGACTGGATAACTACAAGAACAGTGAAGCCCCACTGCTAGGCTTTCTATGAGGTTGAACTTGAAAAATCAAGAAAGAAGCACAATGATTTCATTCGAATGGGATCGTAATAGCTTATTTGTCTGTAGCCCGTTACTTAATTTCTCACTTAATAGATTTATTTTTAAAGAACTCTTATTCCTTCTCCTTCTTAGTAAAACTTATAGAACACAAAGACCGATAAAAGATGTATGTAGTCAATTCCAATTAAACATGCACCTAGGCTGCCGAAGCCGGTTTGGCTCAGTGGTAGAGCGTCGGTCTGCGGACTGATAGGTCCCGGGTTCGATTCCAGTCAAGGGCATGTACCTTGGTTGTGGGCACATCCCCGGTAGGGGGTGTGCAAGAGGCAGCTGGTCGGTGTTTCTCTCTCATCGACGTTTCTAGCTCTCTATCTCTCTCCCTTCCTCTCTGTAAAATATCAATAAAATATATTTTTAAAAAAATAAACATGCACCTAGGTTTTTCTGACCAAGACAAATTATTTAATCCATTAATTCATTGCACTTTCAAAGTGGCTTTCATCAGAGGGCATAGTGGTACTTTACAAATAATTAAGACATTAATATTTATCGCCATGAGTTTTTTCGGTAGCTGAGCCAAATGGCAAACGTCCTTAGTTTATAGGGGAGAAACTGAGTCACAGAACTAAGAGATTTGTCCATGGTCACTTTCACAAGTAATCATTGCCAGAAGCTTCTCAGACTCTTAATCATTTAATTCCCCAAAGCAGACCAGAACTTACACCCCTTACATTACCCCTACAAAAACTAAACTGTATTTATGTGTTGGGTATTTTTAAATATGCATTTTTGAATCGTTGCCACTAACATGACAGGCCCTTTGTCTTAATTCAGAAATGGTTGGAACATATATTTAAAGAGTTTGCTCAATCAGAGTCAAGAATTTGGAAGCCACAAAGTCATGCTAGTTGTCCAAGCAAGTGGGTCCTCTTGGTTTATGAATCTGGCTTCATGGTGAACCTGTGTTTCCATAAAGCCTGGCCTTTCAATGCAATTTCTAGAGTATCAGTAAGAAGTGGTGTTCTTACTGATGTGCAAACAGTGTATGTGGGGAGACAATTACCTTCTAAACAACTTAGGTGAAAAATGTCTATTTAATGCACTGTATATAGAATTGTCAAATTAAAAAGGTTTTTGAATGAGCTTAAAGTGACATTTTTTGGGGAGGGTTTATTGACCAGATGCAGTGAATCTGAGATCAATTAATTTTGCTTTGAAGTTTGTTCTTGATCCAGATCTTCAATAAGAAGGTAGTTTCCAAATCACTGGTCTGTGAACACTGCTTGTGATTAATTACCCTTTTATAATCTTAGGAATTCTGTTCTTTGCTATATTTTGAATAACTCAGACTCCATGGGGAGTTGTATTTTGGCTGGTATTTTTGGAACGGCTAATAAACACCTACTTCCTGTTTTTCTTACTACTGTGTATAACAAAATTGTAAAATTACTTGTATTGCCATCTCTGTTTCTTGTGTTTAACCAGCCCTGATTTATGTTGTAGACTAATCTGCATTAAAGAGTCTTTGCCAACACATTTCTCATAGCTTCAAAATGCAAGATACTGTGTCTGACTATTGCAATACAAACTTGGAAGATGATAGGAGAAAGTATTTCATTTCATCAGCACAGAAAGATTAGACTTTTAGTATCTTGGGCCCAAAATAATTCTTGGAAAGAAGCTAAGTGTATTTTTATTTTGTTTCTTACATATTTTCTGAGCTCAGTAGTTTTATTCTTTTTGGAAAATGTGATGGGATAGAAAATACTTCTCTGTTTTCCTTTAGCAGTTTTTCTTGCTAAAGTCTAAACAGCATATTTAACCAATGGTAAATACTATTATTATTATTACTAATCTCAGGTTTTTATTTTTAATATTTTATTTTTAACATTTTATTATTTTAAATATTTTTTTTACTTTTTAATTACAGTTGACATATAATTTCAGGTCTACAACATAGTGATTAGACATTTAAATAATGTGTGAAGTTACTAACAATAAGTTTAGTACCCTTCTGGCATCACACATAGTTATTATAATATTATTGACTTTCATAACATTATTTCTCTTGTATTCCCTATGCTATAACTTTACATTCCTGTGACATTAAAAAATATATATATTTTATTGATATTTTACAGAGAGGAAGAGAGAGGGATAGAGAGCTAGAAACGTTGATGAGAGAGAAAAATCGACCAGCTGCCTCTTGCACACCCCCTACTAGGATGTGCCCGCAGTCAAGGTACATGCCCTTGACCAGAATCGAACCTGGGACCTTTCAGTCCGCAGACCGATGCTCTACCACTGAGCCAAACTGGTTTCGGCTCCTGTGGCATTTTTATAACTGACAATTTGCACATCTCAATCCCTTTCCTTTTTTTTCACCCATCTTCCCAACCCCTTTCTCATCTGGCAACCACCAACATGTTCTCTGTATCTATGAGTATGTTTCTGTTTTTATTAGTTTATTTTTTTATATTTCACATATAAGTGAAGTCATATGGTATTTGTCTTGCTCTGTATGACTTATTTCCCTTAGCACAATACCCTCTAAGTCCATCCATGTTGCTGCAGATAGCAATATTTCATTCTTTCTTATGGCTGAATAATATTCCTTTGTATATATGTACCATCTTTTTATACATTCATCTGCTGATGGGCACTTAGGGTGCTGCCATATCTTCACTGTTGTAAATGATGTTGCAATGAGCGTAGGTATGCACATGTCTTTTCGAACTAGCATTCTGGGTCTCTTCAGATAAGTACCCAGGAGTGGAATTGCTAGGTTCTTCCTTGTATCTTGCTATATATAGCCTTTGTTTTCAAGCCTATTTTGTCTGAAATAAGTATTTCCACCTTAGCTTTTTATTTTGTTCTGTTTCCATTTGAATGAAATATCTTTTTTCACCCCTTTACCTTCGGTCTGTGTGGGTCTCTTGCTCTTTTATCCATTTAGGTGCCCTATATCTTTTGATTGGAGCATTTACTCCATTTACCCTTAAAGTAATGATTGCCATTTTATTATTAATATTTTTTATTTTTTTCTTCTTCTTAAAGAAGTTTCATCAGCATTCCTTAAAATGTTGGTTTGGTAGTGATGGACTCCTTCAGCTTTTTCTTGTCTGGGATATTCATCTCAGGTTTTCAATTTATAAAATACTCTTGTTGCATTTGTTGCACCCATTAGCCTGGCCAGCACTGAAACCTCCAGCTGGTGTGTTATCTGTAGGCTCATGTCAAAGTCCTGGAAGTTGCTGACTTAAGATAGGTTGGGGCCTCCCACAGGAGCCCGGGAGAACTGGCCTGTGTCTAGCAATAGCTCTGAGAGGAGGCGTCTCTCTTTGCCTTGCAAGTCCTGTTATTGAGTGAATGATCAACAGATATTCATTCTCCTCTGCTGAGAGAAAAGTATAGGGAGTTAATGAGTTATTGGTGCCTTGGAATCTCAGCCCCTTTTCTGCTCTCCCACAGACTTCTCCCACATGTTCCTGGTGACTGAAGTTGGAATGGAAAGGTTGAAAATGACATGTGATGTTACTCAGAGACAGTCTATGAATTAGGCACTGCACTGTGATGGAGCAGTACTGCCCTTAGACTTGGGTAATTGGGCCCCTCTGGGACTCCTTTTTTGGAAGATGCTGCTCAGACCCTTCTCTGCTTTGCTTCTTACCAATGGGACAAGACATTTGGGGAGTTAAGGAGCATGCACCCAGAGCTCATGCCCGATCCCTCTATAATCTGGTTACTGAGACTAGATAATTCCTGCCCAAATGACCCTAATATTTTTTCCCCAGGGCCTGTGAAGGCCTCATTCCTCATCTGCCCTCCTGAGGGTGGTGTGTGTATGTGTGTTTGTGTTTGTCTGTGTGTGTTAGGAGAATGGAGTTTAGACATGAGGAATAGGGTATCCACACACACAGGCACCCCAGGCCATCACAATGTAGTATGGGAACAAAGGCAAGAAGCCAATACCAGAGACCTTCACATGTTTTCTTGCCCTGGTCAGAAGACGTTAGAGGCAGTCCCACTGGAGGGCAGGGGGAGGGAAAAGGGGGGCTATGAAAAAAGGTGGAGCTTAAACCTCCACTGTTCTTCCCAAGTTTCTATTCTTTTCTCTTCCAGTTTCTTTGCTCTCTTAACAACATTTTTATATCTTCACCTCTCACCTCTCTGCAGTTGACTGCCCAAATCACCCTTCTAATCTTTCTAATCCCCACTCCCATTTTCAACGTCCATCTTGTTTTTTCTCCTGAAGGGTCTATCTACCAGCACCTCAAAGGCAACATTGGAAACCCGAATGAAAATCAGAATCTCCTACAACCATCTCTTATTTTTGATATCTCTTCTTTGGTGAATCACACCAGCTTCTGTAATTATCCAGCCAGCTGTATTCAGAACCAGGTTTGACTTTTTGCTCTCCCTTCTGCCTTCATTTACTTTATTCAAAATTAATGAGTGAATTCTGAATGTGAGGCAGACTATCTCCGTGCAAAACCTCTCATTTGCTGCTGCCTCCTGCTCACAGCAGGACTTTTCCAACTCACCACCTCCTTTTGCTCCAAGCAGCTTCCTCCAGGTGGCCAGACTCAGCTTCCCAGAGGACAGGGGCCCTCATATCACTCCCTGTTCAAGAGCCTTAAAGAAGTCTCATTTGCTGAGCAAATTTAGCAAAAACTCCTTAGCCAGTCCTTTAATTTTATAATGTTTCTTTGATCTATATTCTTTCTCTCCTATCAAACCATTGTGTTCTCTCAAGATGTATTTAAAAATAATACAAAGAAGCTTACCTTGGGTTATCAACTGTGGTATTTTTTCTTCATTTAATGCCTTTTTTATTGTATAATATTTCAAATAGGCAAGATTTGAGAATAAATGATGAACAGAAAATCACTGGGATACATTGGCAGAGGGGACTGTCCAAGGAGATACTCAGCTGTGAGCCATCAGTAGCCTACGCTCCTGGCAGCTGGAGGTACAAAGTGGGACCTGGGTGGCTATACCACAGTATCCACTTCATGCATTATTAAGATCCAGTCAATTAATCAAAGTATTCTGATTACAAATACTGGCGCTGGGGTGAGAGAGCCCTGGGATTGAATCCCAGATCAACAACTCATCCTGGTAGGTAACCTTGAACAAGTTAACTGTACTTAGTCTTATTCATAATATTCTTTCAACAGATATTCATTGAGTACTTCAGAGTACTTTCCTTGAGACTGTTGTGAGGGTTAAGTGAATGAATACTCATAACTACTTTAACCCAGTTTCTGGTACATGTTTAATGCTCAATAAACAGTGACTATTATTTATTATGATTAATAATACTGTGGGTAAAAGCCGGTGTTACTTTGGCTCTGTCAGTGTAGTACAGCAAGAAACTTTCTTGGAATGTGATTCTGCGGCTTTCTTAGATAAATGCAGTGCTCTGAGGTCAGTGGGATTGAGAGCGGGCTCATTCTCTAGTCTATGCCGGCAAATACCTTAGCTGTTTAATAAAACATTTCCTGGATTTATATTTAAAACTCAACTGACTTCCCACTTCTCAAGACCAGTTGTTATTTTTCTCTTCCTATTTTCATCTGACTTAATCCCTATAACAAACGGGTAATCTCATACAAGAGAAACAATTCAAACACCCCATTTCTATCAGATGACTGTGGTACCTAGCTTTAGGAGAAAATCTTTTTTTTTTTGTTATTGTTGTTGTTAGGATTGGCAGAATCAGATAAACTTTGGAGCCAAAGATGTCCACAGACCTGAAAGATGATCAAGGGGTTATGGTTTTAATTTTTGTAAGTAGTGGGAATCACCCCCTCTTACCTCCACCACTTTTTAAATAAATGAGATATCATGCAACAGCATATTATTTGGAGCAAGAAAATCCAGGCCAGCTCTGGTTGAAATTGGGATACGAAGACTAAAACTCACCCTCTCTAATTGCTCTTTTCAGTCTACATTTTAATATAGCCATCCTTGATATATCTCGTGGTCATTGTTTAAAAAAAATCACTGGTGTAGAGTAACAAATTCATTGTCAAGATGAAAAAATGCCTGGTTTTTTCCCTGCCTCCCTGGCCACTTCTTCTGAATCTCTTTTGCTAGGTCCTTATTCCACCACTGGGGCTCCTCACACTCTGTTCTTGAACCTCTCTTCTTTACACAGTCACATCTCTGATGATTCTTTACAATGTTATGGCTTTCAGTTCCATTTATATCCTGTTGATTCCCAAATTTATATATCCAGCCCAGACCTCTGTCCTGAACCCCAAACATATTTCCCACTGCCTAATTGAAAGCTAGCTATCTTGGGTATCTAACAGATAGCTCAAAATGAACATGGCCCAAATAAGATGCCTGCAAAGTTGTTCTGTTTTATTTAATGGTAATTATGTTCTTCCAGTTGTTTGATCCTCAGAGTCCCCATATCCACTCTCTGACGATCCACATCCAAGCCACCCAGAAATCTTGTGGACTCCACCTTAAACATACTTCTCCTTCATTGCTGTTAGCCTGTCTGGTAGCATCTTCATCACTCAGCTGCATGATTACAATATGGTCTTTTTGGTTAGGGTGATAACATAACTTATCTCTGAACTGGGACACTTTGAAGACTTCAAGGAGAGGGGCATTCATAAGTGTACTAAGACACATTGCCCAGGATCGTTCCTGGCAAACAGTGATATAGTCATCCTACCCAAAACTCATCTTCCTATCTCTACTTTTGCTACCTTGAAGTTTAATCCTGATACTATCAGCCAGAGTGCCCCGTTCAACTGTGGCTTTAGATCATATCACACTGTCCTAACCACTTCAATGGGCTCAATTTCACTCAAAGTAAAGCTAAAGTCCTTACAAGGTTCTGTGCCATCTGCTCCCTTTTGCCTCCAAACACATTTCCTGACATCCTTCTTCTCCCCCTCTCTCCAGCAGCTTCTCTGCTATTTTTCAACCATGCCAGACAGGCTCCCACCTCAGGATATTAATATTTGCCATTTCTCTGTCTGAATGCCCTTCCCCTGGATGTTTGCATGCCCCTATCCCTCAACCCTTTCAAATGTCAGTCATTGAGGTTAACTCTTATCATGTTATTTTCAATTATAACTACCCTCTTCCACTCCATTCCCCTTTCTTTGATTTAACTTTTTTGCATAGCACTCTTTTAATATTTTATAAACTTTACTTCTCAAATATTTACTTTCTGCCTCTGACCATTAGACTATAAGCTCCATGGAGATGAGGAATTTTTTTACTTGGTTTCTGCTGTATCGCTTGAGCCTATAGCAGAGCCTGGCATATAGTTGAAACTCAAAAGATATTTGCTGGTAACTGAGCAAAGAAGACAAAAGACTTCAAAGGTTAAAGGGCTTCATTCATTCACTAAATGAGCTTGTGGAAAGTCTGAATCTGGAGCTGGGGTCCCTGACTTCCCATCTTAAGGGCTTTGGTTTGGATTATAGACCACAACATGCCATGAGATAACAGACCAAACTACTGGATGTTCAGCTGAGCTCTGTTGTAACTGGGCACTTTATCTAGTTCAGATCTGCATGTCATTTCTGAAGGCTGGGTCTAAAAATGACATTGGAAATGTATAAAAATTCATGAAGAACTAATTCTTAGAAGTCATTCTTTGTTTTAAGAGAAATGATTTGAAAAAATGCAATTCTATTCAGAGGTTCATCTGAGGATTTCTGCCCAATTCTATTGAACTAGAGATTGAAATAGCACTTTTTGTGGTGACTGCCTCAGAAAACAGATTCTAAGAAATTGGCTATATTTGAGGAAGAGAATGAGAGGCTGGACATGGGACTCTGGAAATGCTTGCAAACCTGAACTCAGGGGCTGTCTGTAATTCTATTTTCATGCTCCCCTATTTCTTTGAAAATATAAATCTTGCCTTCCTGCAAATATGAAGTGATGAGTGAGTCAAATTAATGTGGGAATTACTGCTAGTAATGTGTGACTTTTTCCCATTTCTTATGTCTGAAATGTCTTCCCCACACTCATTCCCAAGCTTCTTCCAAATAAAAATCCAAAATTGTTTTCAATAGCTTGAAATATTTACATGTTGCTTCATCTGCTATATCTTGATTTCAAAATGTTATCAAATTACTTTCATTAGAATCTGCCTTGAATCTTTAGGTAAATTTATAATCATCTGAAGGTATAGTATAGGATAAGCACCTGTGTACTTTTTTTTTTCTTAAGTTTCTCTTAAAATTGTCTATCTCACAGGGGTCAATGAAGGGAATGAGAAGACCTTGATTCCACTTTCAGTTTTCTGTTTACTATCTATATTATCTCTCTGAAGTTCAGTTTGCTCATCAGTGAAATAATAATAATCCTATATAATAAAAGGCTAATATGCAAATTGTCCCCTTGACCAAGAGTTCGACTAGGAGTTCAACCAGGGGGTGGATTCAGCTGGCCAAGGCCAACTGCCTGAGGCCCTTCCCCCAGGCTGGCCCCATTGGCCTCGATTGGGGCAGGCTGGTCAGACCCCACCCATGCACGAATTCATGCACTGGGCCTCTAGTAATAATAATAATAGTAAATAAAACTTCAGTGGGCAGGGTAGAATATCCAGTAAATAATATATGTATTAGTAGCCATTGAATTGTTGGTCTTAAATTCTTACTTTTGGAATAACTTCCTCCTCTCTGATGTCCCGCCCACTCCCATCTGCACAGTTTGCAATGGCTCAGCTCCTGCCAGACATATTTGAGCCATATGACCCAGCTTCCCTAGCCAGGTGATTGACAAATGATGCCTGACAAAGAAGGCCCTTTAAACCCTTGAAATTAAGACCAAAAAAAAAATCAGTTTTGTTTGACCATCCTTTTAAGTTGAGAAGAGACAAACTCAAAATGTTTGGTTGGAGACATATTTTCTGTCATGCAGCTGAATCAGAGAGAAAGCTGCTCTACAGTTGAAGAAAATAAAGACAAAAGGAAGAAGGATTTTTTGGGTTTCCTGGACCAGAGCATCTTAATTCCTCATTCCTGAGACCCAGCTGCAATTTTTGCCCTGGTACCTACCTGACAATCAGTTATCTGATAATCAGTTATTATCATTGTTATTTGCTTTATTTAGCTTGAGTTGGTTTCTGTTACAACCAAAATCATGCTGGTTAATACACTGTATAAGCAATGATTGGTAAATCAGATAGAAAGGATGATTACTGAGTAGCTGCTTTCTCACTGTTCCACATTCCCTTGTCATGATTGAGTCCTGATGGCAGTGAGGATTTTGAAGCGAATCTGAGCCCTCCACTTCCATCCCAAGCTCACACTGAGGCATTCTTTGTTACCACCAGTCACCAAATATCACTTCCTTTGCACTATATCTAGCTGATACAGCTGTTCCGTGGGCAAGAAAGGAATTGGGACTTATGTGGTAGTGAGCTAAGACTGAGTCAGGAAAGTAAGAATGCACAGTCCTTGAGAATGACTATTTCGCCCAAAAGGCTCTTAGAACAACAATTACTGTCAGGGGTGGTGGCACTGGTGGGTTCTAGGCCAGTGAAGCTGGGCGAGACTACTTTATAATATGCTCTCGGGATCACTCCAGGACAGGCCTTGCAGGGATTCAGGCTGTGCCTCATAGTTAACACTCATGTGGTCCGTTTTGGTTTCGCTCACGCTGCATCATGACATAACCTCTAAGAGCCAGGATAAAATGAGACAGATGTACTGCTTGTTGGATGCAAAGTTCTGTAAGTTGAACTCTTTTTTAAAATTTCATATTGAACTTTTAAAAGAGATCCTAACACAAAGGACCCATTCAAGTTTTCTACTGTTGTGAAGAAGTTGAAAACACACACATGCAAGCACCTTGGCTACTGGCTAGCTACGGAGGATGCAGTTAAGAGCACCTCCGAGCTTTCCTCCACACTTCCCACGATTAAAGTCAATTCAGTTCACGAGGACGAGGTTAACTGCAGGCACCCACATCGGAAATAATTTTTGAGTCAGAACAATGGGGAGCAACCTTGCCCTCCAAGAGGAATGTGCTGTCTGCATGGCAAATGTCAGAGATGGCATGACACCCTGAGGAAAACCACATTTCTCTGTCATCTACTCTTTCATGTGAAAATTCAAGGGCCTGCCTATAACCAGAGTGGGTCTGTCTCCCATCACTGGGGAAATGTGAGGAGGGTCTTGAACACCAGCACTGTGGCTGTTTTTAGCCTGTGGCAGAAATGGATCTGATGGGAAAATGGGTGGCCGAGTAACATGACTTAAGCCATCTCTTGCTGAGAGGTGGCCAGTTAGCTGAGGACCAAGAGGTCAAGCAGGATCCTGGTCAGAGTTCATTTGAAGGACCTCGATGAGGCCCATCAGGGTTCTCGGAGCTGCAGTTTTACCGCTGAGAGTTCCGCCACCAACAACTGGGTTGAAGAGGAAACGTGCCTCCCCCCAAATTTACTTTCACCTCTCCTCCCACTGATTGATTTTAACAGTTTTATTGCTTTTCATTCTTTAATATATTTTTTATTTACTTTTTTACAGAGAGGAAGGGAGAGGGATAGAGAGCTAGAAATATCGATGAGAGAGAAACATCGACCAGCTGCCTCCTGCACACTCCCCACCGGGGATGTGCCCACAACCAACGTACATGCCCTTGACCAGAATCGAACCCAGGACCTTTTGGTCCGCAGCCTGACGCTCTATCCACTGAGCCAAACCGGTTTCGGTGATTTTAACAGTTTTAAAACATCCTGAAAGATATAGGACCAAATGAATTTTCTCTCCCCAAGGTTCTCGTCTATGGCATGTTCTCTAAAATGTTTGACCATTAATTATTATGCCCCAGCAGTTTGATAACTTGCCAATTTGGAAACACCCAACAAAAAGATTTATGGCATTGCAAATTATAAACAAGTGTATTGCAATTCAATGACTTAGGATTGTTCTAAAACTAGAAAAAGTAATTATATTCTTTGATTGACCTCTATATAAGATATAGAACATCAGCGCATCAGCCATCCACATACAATATCAAATCCCAAGATAAGAGCCAATACTCTTGTATTGATTTCTCTGCAGGGAAGGAGCCACACAGTTCAAGGAGCTTACACTTTGGAATTGGAATTGGTGTGGATCCTGGCTCTACCACAGCACAGCAGAAAACAACTCTTTAGGGATAAATTGATTAATTAATACGGATGATTCCCAATGTTGAGAGCAGTACTTGGCATTTAGTAGGTACTCAAGGTTTTTGATCAATTGATTGATGGTTTGCCAAGTGCTTTAATATAAAATTTCAATATTACTTTGAAAGGACCAGCTACAGTTGCCATGCAAGTAATTAAAGCTTCTTAGAAAAATATCTCCATGCATGAATGTTACCATGATTTGTTCCAGGGAATAGAATTAAGAACAGAAGATGAAAATCAGAAGGAAGGTAATTTCAGCTCAAATTTAAGAACTATTTGACAATTAGGGTTGCCCATTTGTACAGTGGGTGTTCCTGTGAGATACACTAGAAGATGAAATGGTCTTAAGAACACTCACTTTCCCTGAAATACCTTCCTCCTTCTATTATATCCTGAACTGATGTTATTTATTTTTAATAATATAATAATTTATATTTATTAATAATAGCTGTTTACATACACACTGTTATAAAGAACAAAACTCAGAAAAAATATTAATCAGAGTATTACTTCTTACTAATGTAACTAATGCACTAGTAACTAATGCACTAATATCTCAAACTTATTTATTTGAGAGAGAAGAGAGAGAGAGAGAGAGAGAGAAACATTGATTTACTGTTCCACTTATTTATGCATTCATTGGTTGACTCTTGTATGTCCCCAGCCAGTGCCTATCTCAAAATTCTTTACAAAAAAGATAGCTTAATAAGTTCTAGTTCAGGGTTGTTGTTTTTCGTGTATATTATATTTCCCCCCTTTTCTTTTTATCTGTTTCCATTTTATGCTTAACTTCTTCAGCTGCAAGGGCTCCCAATTGTTTATGCATTGCTTTCTTCATCTTTTCCTTGATGGCAGCCACATCAATTTTAGTTTTAGTAGAAGCTTTCTCAGGTTTTACAGCTGGCTTTTCTGTAGGTGGAATAACGCTTTGTTTTTCTCCTCTTGTCTCTTACTGAGAGTATCCACTTGTCTAGCCTTTATTGCTTTCATTGTCTGTCACTTTTTTTTTTTTTTGACTTGCCTTCAGAAAGTATTCACCACTAGGCACTTCTTTATCAATCTGATGTTCTAGTTGTGATGGTGGGCATGGTGTATACTCTTTCCTAACAAATTTTTTCTTTGGTTCCTTGCATTTATTCACATTTTTGTGTGTGACCTGTGGCAAAAAAAAAAAAAAAAAAAAAAATTCCCAACTTCATGATTATAACTCAAAATCTTTTTGCCAACTCTTGTTTAATCATTAAGCTATCTTTTAAGCTGCTCAAAGGTCCAAATGGCTGAAACTGTGTTTCCCCGGACCAGTGTTTCCCAAACTTTGACATATGTGTACCCCTTCTATAATTTTCGTAACACTGAGTACCCCTCGTCAAAAAAAATGTATGTATTTTAATAACAATCAAAATATATTTCTTTTTTTTGGTACATACACAAAATAATAATAAACAAAAAATAAAATTATTCATAATAAAATATAAATAAAAGTTATATTATAAATAACATTTATTTGGATCAATGAGAAAGATGAAATTGACTTGACTCATGAGAATGTAGAATTAGGCGCAGCTAAGCACAGTGCAACGCGTACCAGCCCCAAACTCTTCCCGTACCCCTGGGGGTACACGTACCACACTTTGGGAAACACTGCCCCGGACCATCATATAACGGTTTATTAAAGTTTCCAATGTTTGAATGAAACACTCCTTGCTAATGGTGTTATCAGGTCTCTGGCCCTAATGATGGCAACTGGCTCAAAATCTTCTTTGTTTTCCAAACCGTCATGCTGCCCTCCATCGCGTCCAGGGGTGTGTTCACATGGTGTTTATTCAAGGCTTGCTGTACCAGTGGCCAGCAGTCTTTCAAGTAAGCCTCTCTATAATTTGGGAACGAAGTTGCAAAACTGCCCTCCTTTAGGAGTCCTCTGGGATTGTCCTCTTTGGAAATAGCTGGTTCCTGCCAATCATCAGGAACAGTGAGGAGTTCTGTTCATCTCAGTTCTCCTCCGGCTTTGGCTTCTGGTTACAAAATTCACTTTTCTCAGCCTGTTCAGTTGGGAGGACGCCATCTTTAAATTGCCTGATGTTCTTTTTTTATTAACTGATATTATAAGAAGTTTGTATTTCTATATGAACCAGATAATGTTAGTGAACTTTAACCAGCCACTATACACTAACCTCTCGGAATGTCAGAGCAATGTCCCATCTGGACAAGCATTGTGAAGGTCCACCTCATCCCGGGTGAATGGAAGGGGTGGGGATGTGGTTACATGTTAAGTGAATAGGGGATGTGGTTCTAAGATTACATTCTCAGATAAGCGAATGTCTCTGCATGTGACTCAATCTTGGAAGCGTTCAGATGTGAGCATTCAAAATTTAGCTGCAAGCTAAATTAGATACTAACATCCGGGCAAAGGATTTTAAAAATTTGTTCTGGGCTTTCCTGTTGTGCGTTCTTCACTCCCTCCTACTAACAATTTACTTAGGGCTCTAATGGGTGACCAACTGGGCCATCCTAGAGATATCCCTGTCTCCAAGACTGAGGGGTGGAATGTAGGGAGTGGGAAGAAAAAGTTATACTGAATTAGCTTTTCTATTTATTTTAAAATTTCCGTCTGTTTAAAAAGACTAGCTATTAACAGAAATGAATGTAATTAGCCTATTCAGGCTGGGAAGAAAATTTGAAGTTCAAGTGAATTCTGAGAGTTGTATGTCTATTAACTTGGATCTACTTAGAACCATTCAGAGAGGTATTTTTACCCTTTAATGGTGGACTGATGCAGTAGCTGTGATGGTCAAGTCAATGTTCTTTTACAATTTTGGGGATCTATCGGGATTTTTAAGATAAGGTGGAATTAATTCTGGTTTTGGGGGTGAGAAAGTTCTGGACCAAAGATTTATCACATTATTCTGCTTGTAGAGCCTCTGCTTGCTGTGGCTGCTAGGTGGAATCTGTGCATTTTTCTCTAGTGCAGCTTTCATAAAGGGGTCGACCAGAACTCTTACCCCTTGGCCTAATTTTTTGCTGCTCAGAAGGAAGCTGTGGAAATGCCTTGGATTTAATTATGGCAAATGATGTGTTTACCTCAGGACATTTTAAGTTAATGAAAAACCTGGAAAATATCAATTTGGTCATAATGCAGAGCCCAGAAAGCAGTAAATAATTCTAGCACCTTTCTGTGTCCAGGAAACACAAAACTAGCTTTGTTTTATTCTTTTTTTTCTATTTTAAATCTATATTCTGTTTTAAATCTCTGTGGGATACATTTTCAGCTTTGAAAGGTTCATTAAATCACAGATCCTTAAATTAGGTTCTTTTCAATGGGTTTGGAAAACACAAGCACCCATAAGTTCTACTAATTTATACTGTCTTGAATTGTCTGGGTAGACACACTCACATTCAGAGAGAGAAACTTGGCCAATCCACTGAATCACTACATGGCAAAAACATTTTAGTTTATCAAAATGTATACTTGAAGAAATTTACCCATATCTATATTGGTCTCTCTTTTTAAAACTATTTTTAATTGATTTCAGAGGGGAAGAGAGAGAGAGAGAGAA
Organism: Vespertilio murinus; assembly: GCA_963924515.1. Lineage (NCBI taxonomy): Eukaryota > Metazoa > Chordata > Mammalia > Chiroptera > Vespertilionidae > Vespertilio > Vespertilio murinus. The sequence goes on along the minus strand of OZ004704.1, from coordinate 181,660,927 downwards.
AGAGAGAGAGAGAGAGAGAGAGAGAGAGAGAGAGAGAGAAACATCAACGATGAGACAGAATCATTGATTGGCTGTCTCCTGCACACCCCCCACTGAGGATTGAGCCTGCAACCTGGGCATTTGACCTGACCAGAAATTGAACTATGACCTTCTGGTTCATAGGTTGATAGGTTGATGCTCAATCACTGAACCATGCTGGTTGGGCTACCTTGGTCTCTTAAAAAATATTTGTTTTATAGTCTTCACTTTATGATTGGCAGATGAAACACTTCATTTACATGCTTTGAAAGGTCTATAAAGAATAATTCATGCTGCTTAGGGGACAGGCTTGGGTAGAAGAAAGAGGGGTTTAGTGAACAGCATGGTGCAAGTGTTGATTCCTGAGGTTAGACATTGCAGTGAGGGTACAGAGAGTGCACATGTTGATCCAACCAAACTTACTGAGGACCTGCCAGGTGCCAAGTGCTGTGTTGGACACTATGAATACCAATGTCTACTTCACGGGCTTAACAATTTTGCTCATTGCTTGCAATTGTTAGGGATCACTTACAAGAGCTGTGTGTTGGGAAGTATGAAGTCAAGTCATGGTACTGATTGGATTGGGACTGATTCCAGCACAACCCCAGGGAGGATAGCCCAATTCCCTCTTAATTGTGGGTTCCGAGGGATCAGGTTCCCGGGAGGATATATAGACTTTTGGTCAGGAAGCCAATGGCAAGTCCTTAGTCAGAGGCTAGTTGAAGAGCAGCTTTTATGTGTTATATCATAAATGCCTTAGCAGAAATTCGGTTCACGCCAGTGAAATATAAATAGCAAGTAAATTTGATGTGACCAAGAAAACAAAAAGCATTTTTTTAATCCCAAAAATATATTTACTGATTCAAAAATAGCTAGCATTATTGAGTTCTTACTATGTACCAGGAGCTGTACTAAGTATCAGGTATACATACTTTCACTTGATCTTCAACGTCAAACTATGAGCTGCACACTCTATTATCTCAGTTTTGCTGTTAGAGAATTGGGACTCAGAGAGGCCAACCAAGTTGTTCTATACCACTCTTGAAAGGGAAGTAAAGCAGTGGACTTGACTCCTGATCTCTGACTTCAAAGCTCATGCCCTCCACTGGCCACTATTGCTTTAGCTCCTAGTGTTGGGGGAGGCATGTGGAGAATCCCAAACCCACTGCCCCTCTATCTTCTCCAGACCATTAATGGCCCTGTTATCTTCCCAAACCTGAATCCTCGGAGTCACCTGGTCCTTTTTTCTTCCTTTCTTTCCCTTTCTTCTCACCCATCAGTCTTTAAGTCCTGATGATTTTAATCTCTAGTATTTCTTAAATCTGCCTGTATTCATTTTTTTTACCATAACAATTGCAGTAATTTCCTAGCCAGTGTCTCTCTCTCACTTCCAATTCAGTGTTTACAATGCTGTCAACAACATGGAACGACAAAGATGTTTGCACCACATCTCCACTGAAAACCCTTCAGTTCAGACCCATCATGCCCTGGAACCTCCTCCCATTCCTTTCTCTCACTCTGTGTTCAAGGGACCTTGAGCTGGTTGCAGTTATCTGACTGTGCCTTTGCTTCCCTGCCTCTGTTTATTCTTTCTCTAAACCAGAATCACCTTCTCAGGGGTTTCTGCCCAGTTAACTGGCTCCAATGTCTCTTCTAAGAAGCCTTCCCCCAGCCCTCCCAGAGGGGGATAGGTTCCTTGCCTCTGGCTGCACCTCACTGTCTCTGTGATAACAGTTACTACTTCGAGCTGCAATTTGATACATGCCTATTTCCCTCCCTCCATGGTGAGTGTTTCAAGGCAGAGAAATGTTACCTGTCAGGTAGACACAGTGTTCTGTCTGAGGGTTCCTAGGAGGAGCTGTCCACACCAAAAGGAGCACCAATAACAGGCATCTTACAGCACCTCAAGCCCCACCAAGAGTCCTGCTCAGGGTCAATACAAGAGAAGCTTTTCACGCAGGTATCCATGGCACCTGCACATCCATGGTGCTGGTGTGATCAGCTCATGTGCCAAAAGTCAGCCCTGCCAGCATGCCCCCTTGTATTTATCATCTGAAATATACTCATTGAGGCTTTGGACTCACCTCGTCAGTATGTTGCTCTCTAAGTTTGCAGCAGGGCAAGTCTTACCAGACCAGGTGTTCTTCATCGCAGGAACATGGCCTGCTTGCCCCCTCCCTGAATAATACGCCCTTCTCTCTATTTCCTTACACTTCAGTTATTTATGTATTTAGGTGTGTGTGTGTGTGTGTGTGTGTGTGTGTGTGTGTGTGTGTGTGTGTTTATTGGAAATATGTCATTCATACGTCTTCTTTTCTTTTTTATTGAATTTATTGGGGCAACATTGGTTAATAAAATTATATAGGATTCAAGGATATAATTCTATAATACATTCATATGTTATCTTTGGGGTAATTTGTGAAATGGGGCTCTTGCTGCTATAAAAGGATTGTACCCTCCCCCCTTTTTTGGAGCCCAGTTTTTCTTTAAGTTGTTACCTGAGCCATTGCCTTCTCTCAGGATGGCGAATCCTGGCATGTGCACAGCCTTGGCACAACTCCCTGCTGCCCATGGAAGACATCACAGAGGGACTGCAGCAGTCTCATCCCGGAGCCTGACAATTCAGGTGGCTACTACCAATCATTTGGAGTTGACACCTGAGAGGAAAGTCAAATTAACATTGTGTTCTTGTGCTGGCTGGACAGTCTGCACACTCTTAGAGAAAATGGAACTGCCTTTCCCCAGGGATCACATCATGACCTTTATCCATTTCTGTCTTGCTCCCATGAAGCTGTTAGGTCTCTGTGGATGAAAATGTAAGAATCTGCAAAAATCCTCCTGGGTACAATGTTAAAGCACAAGAAATTCAGACTTGTTTGCAGTTACCAGGAACAGGGGCTGCTGTCATCGGGTCATGAGTAAAGTACCTTCCAAAACAGTCAATGCACTGTAAGCTCAGATAAATCTAATGAGATCCTGTGTATCATATGAGAAACAGAAAAAAGTAATTGAAAAGCCATATAAGTAAGAGAGTTATATTTTCTTAAAAGTGAGGGAACAAAGGTGGTCACAGATGTGAATGTTCTAAGTCAGATAGCTAAATATTATACTTTTATTTCATTTACATTTTTTTTGCTCAAAATAATCTCAAATGGCAAGAAAACCCATAGGTATATTCTTTGAGGTGGGATTCCAAGTATTCGGCCAATTGAAGATTAAAATCGAGCTTTAAAATAAAGCATAATTAGAGACCTACCGAAAGAAGATGAAGCAATACTGAATTGTAGAAGAGAGCCAGAAGTCAGAGAGTCTGGAGTTTGTTTGGTGTCACTGCCTGTTGCCATCTGTGCGACACTGGGCAGATTGCTTACTGTCTCTGAGCCTCACTCTCTGTGTGTGTAAAACTGCAGATAGTTACAATACCCCGGGCCTGGCATACAATCAGCACTCCACCAATGGACGTCCCATGGGTCAAGTGGATCTATAACAAATGAAAATGGGTTATTCAAATTGAAATCAGAAAAAAAAATTTTTCCCTCGGTTAAGGTAATCTCTTGCTTCTCTGATAGATTTTTCACCAAGAGACCCTTCAATCAACAGCACACTCAAACTTGAGGGGAGATGAGCTCTGAGCAATCTGATGGAAGTCTGAGATGACCTTAAAGGCCGTTTTGACTACATTTCCTGCAGCTGGCCTAGCTCTGCCCTGAGGCCACCAATACTTTGCTCAGTGTCCAGACCAGAAGGGACGGGAGCCCTCCAGAAAAATTACCCCTGTGGAAAAGAATGACATGATCAAGCCAGCTCTTTGCTTGGGGAAATCCTCCTCTGGTCATAAGATTCAGCCTGTTAGCAACTGCTCCAGGAGAACTTACCTCATAGGATCTGAACAAAAACATACTCAGAGAGAGAACAAGACAGAAGTGATCATCCATTGGCCCTCAAACCCAAGGAGTGCCTCTTATGGGCGAATGGAGTTCCGACTTTGACAATCCTCACTGCAGCTCTGAGGGAAATCAGCATTGCTGTTCTTATTTTATAGGCAGAAAACCCAAGGCACCAAGGGATTAAATAATTTGTATTGGAACGAGATTTTACTAACTCCATAGAAAATTGACCTAAAACTGAAGCATGGATAAACCACATCCTTTATTTAAACAGTATTTTACAGTCTATGATGAAAGAATACTTAGAGATGGAATTTCCAGATTGGTTGTTCATGAACTCAGAGAAAAATCATGCAACTTTCCATTCATTCAACAAACATTTATTCAATATACACCAAGTGCGAGGCACTGTGATAGGTGCCGGGAATACAAGCTCAGATAAAACTATTACCTGCCCTCGGGGAAATCAGAAGGAGGCACACATGTAAAGAAATAAAATCAAATGTGATAGTAACAAAAACCTGTATACATAATGGTACGGGCCCACAGAGGAGGCAAGTTCTGAAAGATCACCCAGCCTGTTTTGCCCTGGGTAGGCTTGGCAGCAGAAAGAATGCTACCGAATCCTAAAAGAGTCGCAACACTTGCCAAGCTTCAAACCCCACAAATAGGTGAACATCACGTGTGCCTAAGTGCTAGAAGTCATGACTGCATGTGTACAGAAAATGTCATTTTTTTTTAAGTTTAGTATCTGAATTGAGATTGTAATTATTTTCCAAATTCTGACAAATTAGGCGGTGTAGTCTCCTAAATTCGACCTTTAAATAATAATTCCTTGCTAATAGCTATCTTGCCAAAGGAGAGACTTACCATGGGGAGGGCCAGAAACCAACCCAGACCTTAGGCTGTTGGAAGGAGGGTGGAATTCCAGGCCCTGACAAAATTAAACACAGCTTTCAGTCCACTTACACACTCTCTTCTTGAAACATTCCGTTGCGCTGACTTTGGCAACACCCCATTTTCCTGGTTTCCTCCTAATTTACCGGCACTCCTGCACAGCCTTTGCTGACTCATCACCCCCTATCTTTAATGAAGGGTTTTTCTCAGGCCCCTCTTACCCTCTCCATAGGTAATCGCACAGTCTGCCATACCTCCTACGTAAATCTCAGTCGCTTCCACCTGCTTCCAATTGAGATCTTTTCTCTACCATCCAGACATGTATGCCCACCTTTAAACTTGGTCTGTCACCTGACTGACTCTGATAAAACCTACATCAGATTGGGAACTCATGAAATTCCCCCTCTCTCCCTGTCAGCTGTTTTCTCCCTTGGGAACTCTTGTACACGTGATTCAGGGATTCTTTAACCTGGCTTCACATTTGAAACCCCTGAGAGGCATTGGAAACATACGTGTGCCTGGCCCCCCTGCTTAACCAGTTAAATCAGAATCGTGGAGATAAGGGTTTTCAGGAGAGTTTAACGAGCAGCCAGATTGAGAATCACCGAGCTAGTGGCTCAGGTTGGAAATCTAGGAGCTGTCATTATTCTTTCGTAGGCAGCCACCTGCTGATAAAGCTCTTGATTTCATTATTTTTCATCATCAAAGTCACCACCCTAAACCACGACATCATCATCTCTTGCCTGAAATAACTTTTAACTGTCCTATTTGCTTCTGTTTTTGGTCCCATCCACACCATAATTCACAATGAAGTCAGGGATATTTTTTTTAAAACTCTGATCACATCACTCTTACTTACAATTACTCCTACTTTTTGTTTGCTCCTGGAACAAGCCCCAGATCCTCCTGGCCTATGAAGATGTGGATATAGGACGATAGCCTCTGTGCTTTGGTCTGATCAGGAAACATACCCATCTTCACTCTTCTGGTAACATATCTTTCTGACCACTAACACACAGGGTAGGCTTATGATCAGGTGTCCCAGGGATGGGGGTGGGGTGAGTTTCTTCCTTATAATTTTTGTGTCTAGAGTAGAAGTAGCCTTGCCTTGGGTTCATGATGAAAGGGTATGAATTTGGACCTCTTGGCAAACATTTTTCCTCCTCTACAACTCACAGAGTCAAATCCAATATTCCTGTAAACAGGGGGAAATCTCCTCTATGATAAATTGTTGGAGTAATATTTTGTTTACTTTCTATCTTTCCTGCTCAACTTTTAGAGTCATGAGGGCAACGGCCATGCCTGTTTCATTCAATGCAGTATCTTTATTTCCTAGCATATGGAAAGTCATCAATCTTTGATGGACGAATGAATGGCTAGTTTTGGAGACATCTACTACAACAAAGGTCAGATTAAGGACACACATCAGTGGAAGGTTTGTGGATCCATTTTACCAAGTTTCACTGTGCTGACTTGGCAATGAGACCTTGAGATGAAGGTATGTATGATATGTGAATGCCTACCTACCCACCTTGGTACAATCAGGGATTTCTTTAGCTTTCTTCTCACCAGGAGATGCTCCCTTGGCATTTTTAGGCTCATCTTCCTTACTAAGGTAAAATTTATGTTCCAAAACATGCCAAAATGGGATAGTTACTATGGGCTGTTTCATTTTATAATTTGACATTGGAATGGAAGAAGAGAGTATGCTTTTTAAGCTCTTTAAAATGCGGTTCTATTAAAAATAGTTATAGAAATGCATCCATAAAATAAACTCTAAGGAATGACAAGGAAGAGTTATAGATATGTGTTATGGTGTCCTACCCAGAAATATTGTACAATATAGAGATAAATTTAATCCTTAAGAATGTAACCAAAATATACATAAGCCTCCATAATTTTTGCTTCATAATTTAATTCAGTAGGGTTCTTGATATTTGGATGTAACCATTTGATTCATTGATAGTGAGGTGGAAATATTTTGAAATAACTAAAAAGCAAACTCTAAAAGCATATCTGTTTTAATTATGAATAATACATGAATCAGATTTGTCCTATCTTTGAAATTCATCCTATTTCAACCTATTCTCCAACCATAGATGGGTTGGTGTCAGGGTTGGGAGACAGATGGTATGGAAATATAGTCCCAGATGGCTGGAAAACTACATGGAAAAAGGAATCACAGTCTTACCACACTTGCCAGTCTCAGAAAGGGCCATTCATTATGGTTCTGAATCAGGTCGCTGCTCACTTTTGGAGAATTTATTTGTATCATCGTATCTCAGTATCTTGAATTTATCTCTGAAATGTTAATTTTCATAATCATTTGCTTTTTTAAAAAGTGTTTTTTAATTGATTTTTTAGAGAGAGAAGGGAGAGGGAGAGAGAGAAATACTGATACAAGAGAGAAATATCGATTGGCTGCCTTTTATACATACCTCAATTGGGGATCAATCTTACAACATAGGCATGTGCCTTGACCTGGAATTGAACCAGCCACCCCTCATTACATGGAACAATGCTCATCCAATTAAGCCACACTGGCCAGAGCATCGTTTGCTTTTAATCAATAAATAGATGTGTACATTTAATTGGGATATTAATTCTGTCTTTTCATTTGAAAAACTATAAGATGAATACCCTTTAAGTTGACTTCTTGATTCTATAATACTATAGTATATATTATTGATTAGGCAAGGTGGAGGTGGGAATAGAAAGAGGATATCTATTAACACAATAGGATATTCTCCAGTTTTCATAGAAAACCCTCAGATTTCTTGTGGTTTTCTCAATAGTCCATTATATGCACACATTTTACTAATTATTAAACTCCTTCAAAATGGAGGTTAGGGGGATTGATCAATTCTAATAGACTAAAAGTCTATGCTGTTTTTCTGATTTTAAAATTAAAGCTTATTCATATAGAATAATACAGAAATAAAATTTTAAAACAAGAAAATTTTTCCATGATCAAGTTTTATGTTAGGGATGGAGTAAAAAATCAGAGAGCAAGACAGATTCCTTGCAAAATGTTGAAACATAAACTTCAAGGCCCTTCAATTCATGGACCCCTTCAAAAGCCCTAATAATATATAGAGGGCTCTAATAATATGTAGATAGAGTCATTGGCTTTTATAAAATGTATTCATGCAAAATATTTCAACTTCAGTTAGTAAAGGCTGCATTCTCTTCCTATTCTCACCTCCTCTTGTTACATTTCCCCTCACGTTGAGTAGCACTTGGGTTACCACAGGCCTTTTGGAGAACAGTCTACAAAAAAAGTTGAGTTGGGGACCCATTTATGTTTAGGTCAGATCCATGTACATTGTTTATAGCCATATCGTGAGGAGATATATAGCTAGCTGTTTTGGTGTAGAAATTATTTCCAGGCTCATTCCTACCATCCACAGCTTTGACTCAACATCATTATGGCAGCAAAGTGCAAGGCCAGAGCCTGCGTGGTAATATGTGAATGAGCTAAAGCTGCTACCCCTGAAAGTATGTGGGTGGTGGAGGAGAAGCCCAGATTGAAATATAGGCAGCCCAAAGTAATTCTGTGGAAAATTCTTCCAATCATCAGGCACATAACATTATAAGAGAATCACTCAGTGTTCATCACTGTCTTGTCAAAGCAAGGCATTGCTGCCAGAAATATACTGGGTAATGTTTTTGATACATTTAGAAATATTTTGGAAATCTCTCAAAAGGGTATTTATCAGAATTACCATGTTTTTAAGACAAACATGTTTGATGTATCCTGAAATATCATTGAGTTACACAAATATATTGGAAAAATATTTACATTTCTAACTGGTGTAAAAATAAAATACTGGCATCAGCAATGATAACATAAAACTTATTATTATAACAAGTTCATTGACTAGTTCTCTTCATTCAAAGAGTGAGATTGGCCTCTATTGATAAGAAAACTTGAGGTGCCTTGAAATCTTACAGCTCACATGGACCCAGGTAGAGGTTCCCCAAATTTGACAACAATCCTAAGAATCATAAGACGATTCTGCCACACCTCCAGCCCCAGTCCTTGGGCCCTAAAAACGGTGCCTGATTTTATTTTTTTCACAAGTGCTTCACACATAGTAGGCTCTCGAATGTTAGTTTTTTGTTTCCCTCTTTCTTTTGTTTTTTTTCTGCCAGGTATAAGGAAATTCTTACGAAAAGAAAACATACCTAACACATTCCAATCATATTACCCAAAGACTGCCTTTATTAGGCTGTCTAGTATGACAGAATCCAGGCCTATGACAACATAGCAGCCAGGAATTGTCTTCACACCTGGCATGATTTTTCATTGTTTCACATGGGACTGCAGCTAAACGGACCAACTGCAGCAAACCAGAATAAAGCATGTTCACTGAGATAAAGATGTGCTGAACGGAGAGATGCTACACTCAAATGCTAGTCCTTATCCTGTGGACAGAATAATAGCAACTAGTAATAATAAAAACAGTAATAATGCTAAATTGTAAACCCGTTTTGGTGTAGAGGGCCCTTCAACATTCATTGCCTCATGAAATCCTTGTAACAACTTTGGAGGGTGGCTATAATCTTTATCCTGATTATAGAGAGAACCGGGGCGTCAAGTGACTGACCCAGGATATCTTGACCTATGAGTGGAGAAGCCTCCACTGGGGCTACTGATTATTAGCCCTGCCTTTCTGATCAGGCCCTATTGATAGGCCCAGAGATGCTGGCTGGCATAGAAACTGGCCAATAAAAACCAAATCTGGGTCAACTGTGAGGAGCCAAGGGCTGCCTAGGAGGTGGAGTTTTTGATGCTGACTGGCATAGAAACTGACCAATTAGAAGCAAATCTGGGTCAACTGTGAGGAGACAATAGCTGCCTAGGAGGTGGAGCTTTTGACACTGACTGGCATATAAACTGACCAATTAGAACAAAATTGGCTAGCAGAGGAGGACAGTTGGGGGAGAGGTCAGGCCAGCAAGGGAGGGCAGTTAGGAGTGATAAGGCAGACAGAGGTAGTTGGGGTGATCAGGCAGGCAGGCAGGTGAGTGGTTAGGAGCCATCGGTCCCAGATTACTAGAGGGATGTCCGAATGCCAATTTAGGCCCAATTGGACATCTCCCAAGGGATCCCCTATTGGAGAGGTTGTGGGCTGGGCTGAGGGAACTGCCTCCTCCATGCACAAATTTTGTATACCGGGTCACTAGTAGGATAATAAAAATAATATTAAACTATTACTAATCCTATCTTTAAAAAAGCATATATAATATTAAGTAAAACACATATACATTATTTTTAAATGATACAATATAAGTACTTAACAAATCTGTAAATAATATAACTTTATTTTTTTTTATCAAACCCCGTTTTTACTCAATTTTGAAGAGAATCCTCCTCTTACCTTATTCTGGATTTTAATTGTAGGTAAATATGGTTCTTAGGTGTAGTCCTGATGTTAATGTACAAAAAAAATCATGGCAGTCTCATTTTAAAATTCTTGTTTTAACTCATTAGCAAAAAATATGAAACTTTATTAGGAATTCAGAGAAAGACATTTATTGCTCTTGCCAAGGTTCCTTCTGGTACTAGAGCAGCATGAGCATCAATGAGTAAGAGGTGGGTCTAGTTCTGGAAGGGTTTACAGTACATGAAAGCAAGCACCAGGTAAACACCTGACCAGCACACAATAGGTACAGGGCCAGAAGAGGCATAGGTGAAATCCACTGGAATCCAGGACCAGAGAGGGAAAACACATGTAGTCTATTCCTCCATTAGCCACTGGGAAGCCCAATGCTGATGCTCCCTTCTTAATTTGCATAAAAAATACTGTAGCAGTTAATAGAGCCACTTAGACTGATTACACATTAACTTCTGCTGTGTCTTAGAGTGACTCCTAAGTTTACAAAGCAAATATCCCTGGAATTTAAGAAGTTGAAAGAAATATAATGAAATTTCACCACTGTGCTAATGTGTTATTTCATTTTTATCCTAGTTACTCAACTTTTATTTTTAATATTGTCTCTTTAATTGCAACATCCTTTCCTTTGTATTTTCTTTTGTAGCTAAGTCATTGCCCTTTAGATCTAAATAAGGCATTTCATGTCATCCAGCTACAGTTAGGCCCGGAATCAGACTCCTGGTTGCAGAAGATTAATCAAATAAATGGCTTTCTCCTCTCACTCTTTCCATATTTAATTTAATTTTATTTGATTGAGTGGTACCTGCATTTGAAACATGGGATTATATCATCTATTAATTGCTGCTCATGAAGAAAATTAAAAGCAGTATCACTTAGTCAGACAGAATTATAAAATCCATTTATGAGGACAGAGACTGTTTCTTTGCCTAAGGTTATATGGAGGTTCATTATTTTGTATTAAAATGGAATTACAAGCTTACCTTGTTTTCACTTTTGTCTGTCAGCATGAAGTTTTGATTAAAAATGCATTAAAACATTATGAATTTTGTGCTGGCTATTTCTATAATATATGTTGAAAATGGGTAAAAATTTGCTGGTAAAAATAATTTCCGATAGATTTTTCTATTTTGGCCCACTGAACAACAGACTGAATGAAATGCTTGACTTAAATTTTGAAACAAAATCCCAGATTTTAATGGCTCTTCCTACTGAAAGTTATCCCAAACGTGTCCTATAATAAGATGCATATAGACAGGGGGCTGTAAGTGGTGGTTATCCCTGGAAACATGTCCTCAGGGGACAAGCTCTCTGCGTGTGACTCTGGCTCCACCTTTTAGAATTTCCTTCTGTCCAATTTCCTCATTGTGTTTCCTTCACCTATGTGCGTTTGGTGAAGTGTTTTCTTTTTTTGTGGAGAGAACATGAGATTGGCCCTCTTAATAAAATTTTTAAGTGTAATGTATTACCATTGGCTATAATTGCGAGTTATTCAGGAGTTTTATCATTTCTATTGCATTTATGGAGCACCCATTACATGCATAAGGATTTTAGACTGTTAATCATCTGATCCTCACAATACTACAGATAGATAGTATCTATTTTTTCTATTTGATAGATGGGAAACTGGGTTTTTGATTCAGGTCAGAATCAATCTGACACCTTTGTTCTCATCTAGTGTCTGTTTCAAAAACTTCTGGACAAAACCGTTTTTGGCTCAGTGGGTAGAGCGTTGGCCTGCGGACTGGAAGGTCCCAGGTTCGATTTCGGTCAAAGGCATGTACATTGGTTGTGGGCACATCCTCTGTGGGGGCTGTGCAGGAGGCAACTGGTCGATGTTTCTCTCTCATCGATGTTTCTAGCTGTCTATCTCTCTCCCTCCTCTCTGTAAAAAATCAATAAAATAAAATAAAAACTTAATATTTGAAAACAAACAAACAAACAAAAAACACAAAACAAAAAACACACACAAACTTCCATGTTCAGAAAAGCACCTGCAATGTGTTCTAAGATGGAAGGACTTTGGTGTGGGTTCCCCTAAAGGTGACCCACAAACCATATGTTTACAGGAGGACTTCAGATGATTGTGCCCGCTTCCTGTGCTTTCTCACCTCTTCCAGCTTCTCTGATGGTAGGAGAGAACTGCTCAGCTATCTGAAGGTTCTCATAGCTGCTCTGAGCTCTCCTCTCCTGGCATTCTGTGTGTGTGTGTGTGTGTGTGTGTGTGTGTGTGTGTGTGTGTGTGTGATATAATTCCTGAACCCTTTGAACACCCAAGCTAAGCTAATTCCCCTTTGAGCCATTAGCACTTGAACATATTACATGTGCACTGTGCATATAACAGGGGCTCAACAGATGTTTATTAATTACGTTTGCATTGCATAAACTTCCATATAATCCTCTGCAGTTTGTATTCTCAGTTTCTCTCAGCTGAGTAGTAAGATGCTTAAGAAAAGGGAATGACGGGTATTCCATTGTCCATTACCTGAAATATCTCCATATTTTGTAGATGTTCCAAAAAGACTGCTGACTCACTCACTTATAGTAGATGTTCAAAACATGTTGAATGAATTAATTAACCATTCAAATGTGTTAGTGACCACTGTTCTTTCATAGATGATGAGATTTTCATGATTGGAAATCTTTTGAACATTTACACTTTGTTTTCCACCTTAAACATTCAGAGGGGAGGGAAAAAATAACCCAATTTTAGCCTCAGAGGTAAAATATTTAACTACTCAACATTCTTTGTTTTTGCATAAAGAAATGTTTAACCAAGATTCCTCAGGTTACAATCAGATGGCCAAACTTTTAAAAACAAACGTGTGGACACAAATATGCAGGCAGGATTTACCTCAAAATGCAAGTGCTTGTGGATTATGTCTCTACCTCTGTAACTTTGTAGGATCTCAAGTTTTTTCTGAAACTAGTATTTGCCTGAATAAATTGTTTATTCTTTGGCATAGAAATCCTCAGCAAGGACAATTGCTGAGATTCTTCTTCTTCTTAAAAAAATAAATTTTATTGAGTTTTTATAGATAACTATATTATATATAGTTTTTACAACTATAGTGAGGCAGGAGAGGGATAGTTAGAAACACTGAAGAGAGAAAAACATCAGTCAGCTGCCTCCTGCACACCCCTTTCTGGTTATGGGCATCCCTTACCTGTGCCCACAACCAAGGTACCTGCCCTTGACCAGAATTGAACCTGGGACTCTTCAGTGAGCCAAACTGGCTAAGGCCAATTGCTGAGATTCTTAAAGTTCAACCAAACAAGATACAATGCCTAATGTATAATATTATAGAATGTGTTTGTATAATTAAACTTTTCTAAGAGAATAGAATTTAAATGTCCTCACCAAAAAAAAAAAAAAAAAAAAAAAAGGAGGGAAAAAAAGGTAAATATGTGAGACGATAGGCGTGTTAATTCATTTGATGGTTGGGATTCCTTCCACAATGTATATGTATATGATATGACCACATTGTACACTCTAAACATCTTACCATTGTATTGGTCAATTAGACCTCAATATAGCTGAAAAAAAATAAAAGTAAGATAAAATGCCTGCCTTCAAAGAGTCTACAATTTAATTGGAGTAAATGTGCATACCAGATAACTGAGAGTAAAAGACTGTTGTTTGTGTTAGAGATTTCCAAAATCTTGAAGACTATATAGTTTAAAATTCTCATTTTTTAGTATAAAAGGGTGTAGGAAGAGATACGGGGATGTGACAAGGTCATAGGGAATGTTAAAGGCAGAGGCTGAACCAGAGCCCCTTTCTCTTATTTATGAACTCTTTCCAAACCACAATAAAATCTAAACTTCTAAAAAAAAGTTTGCATTTCATCAGAGGGAACATTGCTGGTGCAACATGGTGGAGATGGCCAGGACCAAAAGGCTAGTCCGACCGGAGGGCCACTAGTTATATCGAATGGTGACTATTATGGGATTGCAGCCAGTGAGCTAATTAGCATGGGGATGGGTACGTGACTCATATAGTCTCAAGCCGTGAGGCAGAGAACCGGGTTTAGAGTAGAGCTGGCCAGTATAAATATAGTGCAAGCCACAAGTGCAAGCCACATGTATAATTTTAAAATTTCTGGTTGCCACAATAAAAAAAAATGTAAGAAGAAACAGGTGACGCTAATTTTAAGAGTACATTTTATTTAACCCACTATGTCTAAAATATTATGATTTTAACATGTGATTAATATGAAAAATAAGGTATTTTACATTTGCCTTTGTGTGTTAAGTCTTTGAAATCCAACGAGTGTTTTATACCGACAGCACATTTCAAAGGTTTCATAGCCACAAGTGGCTAGTGCAGGGGTGGGCAAACTTTTTGACTCGAGGGCCACAATGGGTTCTTAAACTGGACTGGAGGGCCGGAACAAAAGCAACCTGACCATGCTGGCACTCTCATCTTGGGCTGCTGGTGAAGGAGCAGAGGGGAGAGCAAGAGAACCCTCTGCTCTTTTGGCTCTGTGGGCCGGATAGAACAGCCGAAAGGGCTGGATCCTGCCCGCGGGCAGTAGTTTGCCCATGGCTGGGCTAGTGGCTTCTGTATTGGACAGTGTAGGGGAAGGTTCTCACTGATGGGAAAGATTAGGAGAGCAGCATTATGCCAAGTAGATTGTCTTGGCTGGAGAGTGTCTTGGAGAATGCTTCTCAATCTTTAATACGTAGAGGACTTGCCCTGGCCTGTGTGGCTCAGTTGGTTGGGCATCCTGCCCCTAAGGGTTGCCGGCTCAATTTCAGGTCAGGGCACCTGTGTGAGTTTTGGATTCAGTTCCCTGAAGGGGGCATGCAGGAAGCAGCTGATCAATGTTCCCCTCTCACAATGATGTTTTTCTTCCTCTCTCAAAAAAAAAAATTAGTATTTTTTTTTAATGTAGAGAATTCACCTTGAAATCTGATAAAAATGCTGATTATGATTTAGTAGGTCTAGATTCTACATTTCTAACAAGCTTTCAGGTGATGCTGGTTTGAGAACCACACTTTCAGAAGCCAGGTAACTTTAAGAGATCAACTATAGTGAGGAGAAAAAAACAAATAAGACTGTTCTAAGTGGACCAACCAGAATCTGACCAACGAGTTCCTTGGCTCATGAAATAGGAAAGTCTACCAACAGTTCTGTTCTCTCAGAAAACCAGAGAATGCTTCTTTCATTCTGTTGATGGCTCCTCTTTAGGCTGTGACTGAGGTGTGCTTGCATGGGGGAAGAGAGTATTGGTAAAACTTACTATTTCACATCATGAATGTGATATCTCTTTTAATTTCTATAGGTCCATTTAATGTATTTCAAAACTATTATTTGCTCCTTGAATAAAGTCTTGAATGTATTTTGATAGATTTATTCCTAGGCATTTTTTCCTTAGGCAAAATTTGTCATTTTTATTGCTGTAGTGAACAACATTTTATGGAAAAAAATATTTTTATATATGAAAATTATATATATATATATATATAATTTTCCTCAGCTTGTTACTGGTTTCTAGAATTCAAATTGGTTTTAATTTAATTTAATTTATTTATTTATTTTAAATAATAAATCTTTATTGTTCAGATTATTACAGGTGTTCCTCTTTACCCCCTCCTCCCCCATAACTCCTCTCCACCTGATTCCCAATTCCACCCTGTGCTCTTACCCCTGCCCCTGTCTTCATCCATAGGTGTAAGGTTTTTGTCCAATCTCTTCTCACACCCTTCAGACCCCCCCTACCCCTGAGAAAAAGTTAATCCAATCCCTTTCTATGTCCCTGATTCTCTTATATTCAGCAGTCCATTTTGTTCTTCAGATTTTTTATTCACTTGATTTTTAGATTCACTTGTTGGTAGGTATGTATTTGATGCCTTTCTGTTATTCATAATTTTTACCTTAACCTTTTTTTTTCTTCTTCCTCTTCTTAAATAATACCCTTCAGCATTTCATGTAATCCTGGTTTGGTGTTGATGAATTCCTTTAATTTTTTCTTGTCTGTGAAGCTTTTTATCTGACCTTTAATTCTGAATTATAGCTTTGCTGGGTAGAGTAATCTTGTTGTTCATCATTTGGAATATTTCTTGCCACTCCCTTCTGGCCTGCATAGTTTCTGTTGAGAAATCAGCTGACAGTCATATGGGTACTTCCTTGTAGGTAACTAGCTGTTTTCTCTTGCTGCTTGTAAGATTTTCTCTTTGTCTTTTGCTCTTGGGATTTTAATTATGATGTGTCTTGGTGTGTTCCTCTTTGGATCCCTCTTGTTTGGGGTTCTGTGCACTTCCTGAACTTGTAGGTCTATTTCTTTGACCAGGGAAAGTTTTCCATCATTATTTCTTTCAGTAGGCCTTCAATATCCTGCTTGCTCTCTTCTGGCACCCCAAAAATCCAGATGTTGGTGTGCTTTAAGCCATCCTGGAGACTCCTTACACTATCCTCACACTTTTGGATTCCTTTTTCTTTCTGCCTCTTTGGTTGGGTGATTTTTTTCTCCCTTATATTCCAGATCTTTGATTTGATTCTTGGGGTACATTGATCTATAGCTGAGTTTCTGTATATTCTTTATTTCAGACATTGTATGCTTAATTTCCATTTTTTGGTATTCTCATTAAGGTCCTTGAAGGTCTCACCAAGCTTCTTGGAGGTCTCATCAAGTTTCTCAAAGGTTTTTAGAAGATTCTTGAGTAATCTTATAAATGTGATTCTGAACTCTGTGTCGTCCAGTAGTTTACTTTCCTTCATCTCTCCCATTCATGACATGCTTCTGTGTCTCCTCATTTTGGCTGCCTTCCTGTGTTGATGGAGTGGCTTTGTGTGGTCAGTGACCTATAGGGGTCAGTAGCTCAGCTTCTCTAGTCACCTGAGGTGGTCACTTTTGGTATATCCCTTTGTGGGCTTAGTGCAAGTCTTGGTGTAATTAAGCCTTGATTACTGTTGGTACACTGGGAGGAATTGATCTCCAGGCCAATTGTCTGTGAGGACCCACTGTGTCTATAAAGGAAGAACTGCTGCGCTAGAAACAGGCTTTGTTTGGGTGGAACTTTGTTGCTCACTGAGTCCATCTCCCAAATATGTCACTTATGGGTGTGAGTGGTTGAAATTGACCACTAGGAACACTGGCTTCTGGATCTCCAATGGGATTCAGCTACTCTCTGAGGCCACCCTGCATGAGCTACCACAAGAACTGCAGTTTTCTCCTGTTTGCTTGGGACTTGGCAGTTTTGTTGCTGGAGCTGCAGTTTATATCTTTAAGCTGCCACAATACAGGCCATTTATATGCAAAAGCAGCTGTGTGGTGTCTGGGCAGATTTGTAGAATGTGTGGGCGGGGCCTCAGGGAAGGTCCTCAGGGCCTGGTGGGGTTCAAGGTGGGGCGGGTCTAAGGACTTCACTAGGTTGGGGCATGGCTAAGGCTGCCTCAGCCTTCCCTGTCCTTTGCATTTCCAAGTCCCTTGCAGCAATCAATGATTGCTGTGCACACCTCTGCAAGAGAGTCACCCTCACTTTCGGACCCAATGGCCCACAGATCAGCCTCTCCCCGTAGGTGTCTGGGTCCCCCACGTGACCCCAGAAATTGGAGTTCAAAGTGATAGGGAGCTTGTTTCCCTTAGGGTTGAAAAAAGCCTCACGCCCAGTCACTGGCCACCAGCCCAATTCACATGCCTCCATACCTAGGCTCCTAGGCTCCTCAGCTTTTCAGCGCTTGAGCTTCTTTCTCTTTCAGCCAGCCTTCCCGTGGTTTTGAGTGATAGATGTCCTTTATATTAGTTTTAATTTTTAATTTTTTGTGCGAGGCGGCAGACCAGTTTACCTACACCGTTGGTTTCTCTGGTTTTCATTTTATATCTAGAAAATCCCCTAAACTTTCTTATTGATTCTAATAATTTACATAAAATGTTTTTATCTTCCAAGAAGACAATCATAAGTATAATAAATATCCATCTTTTTTTCTTTCTGATTCTATTTTTTTTATATTTTTCTTGTTATTTTGCACTATCTAAGCTTTTCAGTGCATTGCAGAATTGGTGAGACTAGAGTGGGATATATGTATTGGTTTTGAAGCTTTTAATGATCACCATTAAATATGTCATTTGTTGTATACATACTTTTTGTAGATATACTTTATCAGTTTAAAAGTATTTTATTGTTTTCTGCTTTTTGAATCATAAAAATATATATCCTGATTTTCTCAAATAAATTTTTGCATCTATTGCATTGATCATATTTTTCCATCTTGTAAGCCTTTAAAAATTTTCTTAAATTTTATTTTTCAATTACAACTTACATCCAATATTATTCTGCACTAGTTTCAGGCATGCAGCATAGTAGTTAGATGATCATAGAATTCACAAAGTGGTAACCCTGATATTTCCAATACCCACCTGGCACCATACACTGTTCCTCTTCTAAGCTATTAAAATGGTTAAGTTATATTATTAAATTTACCACTTTAATAGTTTAAATTTACCACTTTTCATGTCTGGAATAAACTCTACTTGTTTATGAGATATATTTCTTATACATTGCCACATTTGGATGTAATCTTTTACTTAGAATATTTATATTTTTGTTATAACTGGGATTAGCTTGTGATATTCTTTTTTAATGCTTTCCTTATCTATTTTGATGTCAGAGCCTCATACAATGAGTTCCCTTTTTTGCCATTCTTAAAAAATTTGGATATGTGTATAATGATCTATTCTTTGGATGTTGGCAGAAGCTTTCATGTGAAGTTACCAGAGTCTGATGTTTTCATTTGAGGAGGATATTTATCTATTATTTTAATTTCTTCAATTTTTATAGTATTGTCCTTTTTTTGTATTTCCTTATGAGTTGGTTTTGGTGGTTTGTATTTTAGTAACATCCATTTTATCAAAATTGTAAATCTTCTTAGCATAATTTTGTTCATTCTTTTGTTATTATTTTAGTATGTACAATTATGTCTCCATTTTCATTCCTAATATTATTCATTTAGATGTTATTATTTTTTATTGATTAATCTGGTAAGAATTGTGTCAGTTTCATGAAGTGTTTTTTTTAAAGCACCAACTTTCAGCTTTGTTAATTTTTTCTGTATGTATTTGTTTTATATTTGATTAACTTATGTTCTTGTCTTTATACTTTTGGCTTTTTTGGATTGTATTTTGACTTTTTTAACCTCTTAATTTTTAATCATTTTTCTTTATATATCATTGAAGGCAATAAATATATTTTTCTCTAGGTACTGCTTTATCTTTGTCCCATAATTTTTAGCATGTTGTTTTCTAATTCCTACTGCTTTTTGTACTTTGATCAATGAATTATTTTAAAGTGTTTTAAAATAATTGGCTATCTTTTTGTAATTGTACCTTATGTTATTTTCATTGTGGGAAGTGATGCCAATCCTTTAATTATTGAAGATGGCTTGCAGTAGCATATGGTCATTTAAAAAATGTTTCAAATGTGCATAAGTATGAATTTTTTTTTAATTGGGCGATTTAGTCTATAAAACTTGTTTTAAATCTTTACTGATGTAGCTTCTGCTTTCTGTATCAATTACTGAAAGGGCTACATTAGTGACTATGATAATGATAGATTTGTTAAATTGCCTTGTAGTTTTGCCTGTTTTTTAAAAAAAATATATTTTAAGGCGCTATTAGCAGGTACAATCAAGTTTAGAATTAACTTCATATTGTGTTGAGCTTTTGATTATTATATGGTGATCTTTTCTTTTAATCTTGAGTAATGTTTTTGGAGTTTGGGTTTTTTTTTTTGGTTTATTTGTTTTTGTCTAATAGCAGTATAGCTATAGAAACCTTTTATGTGAAGATAATGGTTGCCTTTTCTTCTTCCATCCTTTAAGCAGTTCTGTGTTGTAATGCTTGTAAGTATTTCTGGTAAACAGTATTTATCTGGAATTCTTATTTTATCTAGATTGACAAGCTTTTTTTTGAACTGGAGAGTTTTAGCCTATTTATAGTTATTTTGATTACTGATTCATTTATATTTATTTCTGCTATATTATTTACTTTTTCCCCACATATGTATTTTTTTCCTTTCATGATTCCTCTTTATTGTTTTTCTCTTTATTCTCATTCTAGAGCCTCCTTATATCAGTTTAGAGGAAATAACTTCTAAAATGTATCCATTTAGTTATCACCTTTAATATTTTAATATGGCCACTTAACTTATCAAAGTTTACACATAATCAGTATTTTTTCCTCTTCCCAAATTAGATAAAGATATTAGAACTCTTAAATCAACATCATCCCTAGTATACTCTATTTTTATAGTATATGTTAGTTCTAACCCCACAAGACCAATTTTTATTACTGCGGTGCACAGTGATAATTTAGAGCATTTCTCCTCAGCATTTCTCAACCTCAGCACTACTAACATGTTGGGCCAGACATGTCTGTTGTGAGGAGCTGTTCTGTATGTTATAGGATGTTTAACAACATGCCGAACCTCTATATACTAGATGCTAATAGCATTACCCTCCCCAAGTTGTCACAGATAAAAGTATCTTCAAATATTGTCAAATGTTGCCTGAATGTGTGTGTGTGTGGGGGGGGGGGAGGGGAATTGCTCTAGGTTTAGAACCACTGATTTAGATCTACTCAATTATTTAACAACTAGGGGCCCAGTGCACAAAATTGGTGCACTCGGGGGTGGGGAGAGTCCTCTCAGCCCAGCCTGTGCCCTCTTGTAGTCCAGGAGCCCTCAGGGGATGTGCAACTGACGTCTTAGGCCTGCTCCCAGCACTGCTGTGGAGGCGGGAGAGGCTCTCCCTACCACTGCTGTGCCCACCAGCTGTAAGCCCAGCTCAGGGCTTCTGGCTGAGTGGCACTCCCTCTGTGGGAGTGCATTGACCACCAGGGGACAGCTCCTGCATTGAGCATCTGCCCCCTGGTGGTCAGTGAATGTCATAGTGACTGGTCGTTCTGCTGTTCGGTCAATTTGCATATTAGTTTTTTATTATATAGGACTAGAGGCCTGGCGCAAGATATTCATGCACTGGGGGTGGGGGTCCCTCAGCCCACCTGTGTCCTCTTGCAGTCTAGGACTCCTCACTTCTGGCTGAGCAGGGCAGTCCCTGTGGGAGCGCACCGACCACCAGGGGGCAGCTCCTGTGTTGAGTGTCTGTCCCCTGGAGGTCAGGTGTGTGTTATAATGACCAGTCGTTCCACTGCTTTTTCCACCATTTGGTTGATTTGTATATTAGGGTTTTGTTATATAGGATTGGAACCACATACATTGGTAAAATTGGTTCAAGCACCCATGTGATGGAGAAGTTACAGTTATGAATTCTTAGAGTGATATGCCTCTTTAAGCCAGTACCAAATTTCCTTGTTATTCCTTTTGCTCAATGGGTTGATTTCTAGAAAGTTATAGTCCTTTTGCAAATCTTAAATGACCCCCTAGGCTTAACATTCAGGCATTGTCAAGAACTATGAAGAGCCTGATTTTAAGCAATCAAATTTCACGAATTCCAGTGCAAGACTTGAGACACCCAAGTCAAACATGAAGGACAGTTTATTTTGACAGCAAGAGTGTCATATTTTACATTAGTTCCCAAGCCTCATTCCCCATAAAGTGACATAAAAGCATTTCAGATGACCTCTATACATTGAGTGGGTTGTATTATTAGACAGAAACTCTGAGCTTAGGGAACCCAAATCTTTCATAATGGCCATTTAAGCATGCCTGCTTTTGCACCAAAAGGAGACAGTATCTCTATCTGCCAAGGCTTCTCAGTAAACAAACATTCTGGAAAAGATAGTTTAGAACAAAAGGTAGTGAGTGCCTTTTTCAAAAAAACATGTAGACACAAGAGAGACCTTTGCAGAATTATCCCCTCAAAGTTATCAAAATGGGAGGTCAAGTTTCAGTAGATATCCTTAGAATAAAAGTTATTAGTGCTCACTAACTTCAAAGAATTCCTATTTCATTTTAATCTTTGCAGTTCCTTAATTTTTTAAATAAAAATATTGAGTATATTTTATGCACCATTTTTAAAAACAAAAATATTTAAGAATTCTAGTTTGTTATATTGCTGGAAATTGAAGTTGCAAAGCTAATTTATAGAACTTAAAATAAGCCAACCACTTATCCTAAGCTTGTTTCTTATGTAATTCTTCAATTGGTCGTCAGTATGTGAATTACAAGCAGTTCCTTTATATTTCCTTTTCTACCTTGGTATTGCAAAATATTAAAATGTAGCCTTCCTTTAACCTGCAAAGGAAGATTCTATTCTTGCATTGAACACAAAAATGGGTTTCAACATAATCATTTGTGATCTCTTTCTTGATGGCAGAACAGAAGAGAAATGCTATGCAAATCCCAGCTCAAAATGGCATCTCCATAGCTGATGGAATTAACCTTTAAGAATAAAACTGTTGCTAAAACCAGTTTGGCTCAATGGATAGAGCATTGGTCTGCAGACTGAAAGGTCCCAGGTTCGATTCCGGTCAAGGGCATGTACATTGGTTGCAGGCACATCCCCAGTACATAGGCAGCTGGTCAATGTTTCTCTCTCATCGATGTTTCTAGCTCTCTATCCCTCTCCCTTCCTCTCTGTAAAAAATCAATAAAATATATTTATTTTTTAAAAGAATAAAACTGTATTAGATTAGTCTTTTAATTGAAATGTTTTTCCTCAGTTAAGTGGGAATACTTTGGAGTTGTAAATAGGGGTAAAATTGTTTTAACTTCTTTATGTATGTCCCAAAGTCTCATGCAGCTTATTTCCCAGGAGCTTTTTGTTGTGTCCATATGTACCTGGCCTATGTGTAGATCTCAGGAAATAGTTAAATAACCAAATTTTAAAATATAGTCTTGTTAAATTTCAGCCCCAGGCGTAGTTTGTACTTTGTATTTTGCTGTCCACAATGGGAGTATTTGGTAGTGAGAAATAGAGTAAGTACGATGAGAAGACATTTATATAAGAATAGGAAATCTTTCAGAGAGAGTTTGCCAAAGTTGATTTTCCCTAGCCAAGCCCTGAAGGTAGCTCTTGCCACTATTACTGAGGTGAAAGGATTTATGAGAAGTCACCACAAGCGACTTACAGGTCGCTTGAGCTTGAGCTGTAATTATGAGTCCAGTTTCCAGATTCCATGCTATTTAATAGTTTTGTGATCTAAGGATAGGACTAATTCTACATTATAGGTTAAACTCCCAGGCACAGGCAGGAAATGTTTTTATGTCACATTGCTGAAGAATGAAGAGCTGGGTAGAGACCTCAACTAAGGTTTTCCCAAGTTTCATGCATTCCTATAATATAAACATTTTCTAAATTGTACCTATGGAATCCTTTTTCTCATAGATGTTAATAAGCATTCCTTTAAATAAGGTTCAAATGATTTTTAAAATGCTAATTTACATAAAATTTACGGTATTTAAAAATATATTTTGGATACTAATCCTTTATGAGTTACGTGGTTTATAAATATCTTTCCACATTTGGGGCCTTGTTTTTACTTTATTTTATTTTGTGTTTTTCTTTTTGTTTTTACCCCTTTACCACATTTTTTCCATTTTTTAAATTCAAGTATTGTTGACATACAATATTATATTAGTTTCAGGTATACAACATAATTAATTATTTGACATTTATATATTTTATAAAGTCATCCCACAATATGTCTAGTCATCATTTGACACCATACATAGTTATTGCAACACTAGAGGCCCGGTGCATGAAAATTCATGCACTGGAGAGGGGTCCCTCAGCCTGGGCTTCCCCTTCTCACAATCTGGGAGCCCTCAGGGGTAGGAGGTGACCCAGTGATCAGGGGAAGGTGACACCCCATCACACCTCTGCTGCTGCCACTGCCAGCAGCGCAAGCCTGGGCCAGTCGTAGTTACCTGAGCCTCATGTAGCCCTGGACAGCTTCTGTGCCTCAGGCATCAGCTAGGAAGCTGCCATCCAGGGCTTGCCTTTGCCTAGGACTGGCCCTGGGAAACTGGGCAGCTACCATCTAGGTTTGCCTGAGTCTCAGGCTGGCCCTGGATGGCTGGGGGGCTGAGGGGATTTGGGATTCCAGAGGCAAGCGTGCAGCAAGGCTGGGCCCATCTGGGAATGGTCCTAGCCTTGCATTGTGCCTGCCACCCTGGCAGGGCTGAAGGCTGGGCATCACTATGGCTGTGGTCACCACCATCTTTGAGGGTGGGTTAGTCAATTAGCATAGTCCCTCCTTATTGGCTGTGGGTGCTGCCATCTTTGCAACAGTGTGAGGGTCAATTAGCATATTCTCTCTTTACTAGATAGGATTATTGACTCTATTTCCTATGCTTTCCAGTAGCTTTTGATGAATCGAAGTTTTAAACTAAACTATAGACTGATATCTTAATTTTTCCAACATTTAATCTTGTGAGGTTTGGTTTTAGGGACTTTACCCTACTCCCATATATTCTTATCTATTTTCTACTAGAAATTTAATGTTTTGGTGTTTTACATTTAAGTCTATACCTAAAATTGATAATATGTGTGGAACTGATTTGGAGATATGGTTTGAGGTAAGGATCTAATTTCCCCCCACATATAAAAATGATTGTCCCTGTACTATTTGGTAATCAATCTTCAAGGGTCATCTCCATCATATGTAAAATTTCCACATGTGTATGAAACTATTTCTGGCCTGTCTATTCTCTTCCATTTTGTTATTCTGTCTATTCAGACACCAATTCTAATGTTGTTTGTAATTGGAAAAAAAACCCACAGGAGACTGGATGGAAAAATTGTTATTATGCATAAAATTAAATATTATTCAGCAGTAAAAAATAAAACTAGAGCTACCTATGTTAAAGTCTCATGAATATAGTGTGCCCCCCCCAAAAAAAATTAGCAAAATAATACCTAGAATATTATACCACTTATAGGAAACATGAAAAACAAAACTATTAATTGTTTTGGAATATATATATATATATATATATATATATATATATATATATAATATTAATAAGTGCATGAAAAAAATCTACATTCAGAATTTTATAACTTCTGAGAGATGGAAGGGATATGATGAGGGAAACATCCATGGTGCTTGTGATCTTTCTTAAGATGCTAAGTGTGTACATGTATCTTTTATTATCCTTCACATCTTTTTACATTTTAAATTATTTTTCATGTTTTTATAATAAAATATAAGATGTCTTTAGTATAGTAGTTCTCAGAGCCTTTAATTTGCCAATAGGCCTTGTCCTTATCCAAAAAAAAGGGGAGGGGGGCATTCTATAAATATTTCCCAAATTTAATTGAGCATGGAATCTTCTTTTCCCAGGAACACCTATTGGTACCTTGGGAATTAGTCTGTTTTATGGATCCCAGATTCAGAATATGGGCATTATACTATACTGCTTATAAAGATGAGACCAATCCAAGGTCTAGTCTTTAGTGTGTCATCGAGTTACAAGAAGAGCTTTGAACCCAGCAGGATGTAAAGGGAGGTGTTATGCATGTGGTTTTTACCTTAGCATCTTTCCCCAAGTCCCTGGATATTCCCTATGGCTTCAATTTGCTGTGTGCATCCTCTTCCCACTCGGCCCTATGGGGGCAGTTGGAATGTTTGAAATCGAGAAATCAATAAAGTAGACTTTCCACATGGTGAGAAGACAGCCATCCCACGACCTCCTTGTTGCTTCGAAAAGTGCAATGCAAACAGCATGCAGCGTAGAGAGAAGGCCTGTCACAGGACCGGGGCCACCAACAGCATTCCCTGCTCAGGAATCGATTGTTACCGGAACATTTTTATCACCCTAATGAATGAGCATGTCTATGATGGGTTATCCTTATAAGTAACATATCCCTTTTTTTTTTTGGTACTTATAAGACTTTGTTTTAATTAGTATTTTTAGTATATAAAAATGAGGCCGATTCCTACTTTTTTTTTCTCAATAGAAATGCTTTATTTGGCAGACTTGATGTAAAAAAGAAGAAGAAGAAAAAAAGAATATAAATAAAGCAGCTGATTTGACCTGGCAAGCTTCGATTCCAATGCAGCGTACTTTCCCTATTTATAAAGTGCAGTAAAAATGTTGGCCTTTGGAAGCTGATATTCCCTGGGTGTGTGAGTGTGGCGAGGCCTTTTTGTTTTGTTTTGTTTTTGTTATTATTGCTCTTTTTAAAAAATGGAGCAAAATTCTAATAGGAAAACTCCAAATAAGAGCGACGGTAATGTCCGTATGCCTACATTAAAGAACACATTATTTTAAAACAGCTTTCTAAAGCTTGTGGCCCTAAAGGGTGACTGTGGGCCTTGTGCAGTCCGGTGTATGTGCTACTATGATCTTGCTCGAGGCTCATAAATCTTGCATTATTTGGAGTAAGCGTAGACACTCCAAAATGAATATAGAGGCAAATGTGAATGTGTTTCTGGGCATGGCTGGGTGGAGGGAATGCTGTGATCATGTCTCCAAAAATTCTAATCATCTGGTCTTATAATGAATGGGTTAGTTCCTCCATCCTGCCAATAGCACATGAGCATATGAAAACTTTGAAGTGCGGGAGGCAACGGCAAAGAAAACAATAAACTGTGCATGTGAGACTGGCTCGATGCTCGGTGATTAAGAGATGAGGACCCCGCGGGTCAGCTCCCCATAGGTACAAACAGATGTTTGCACCGTTTCACAGCTGCTAAATATGATATAAATCCAAAGAATTTTTCTTGTTTTTATAAAGGAAAAAAAAATACCCAGACAGCAAATTTTTGGTCATTCAGATACTCTTACCAAATGACATCTGGTTTCTGTACTGCTTATTTAAGCAATCCTTAAAAAAAATGTTTGCCAAGGGGAGTAACTCTAAACTTTCGGTCCTTCACCATACATAACAGTACAGTTTAAATTACAGTGTAGCATGCAGAGTTTATTATGAGCAATGCCATTCTTTATTTCTTAACCAGCAAGTTTTACTTTTTAAGAAAATGGGTTGGGTATTATGTAATTAGTTAGGGGGAAATCTGTGATGAAGTTACATTGAGAATATCTGGGATTCCTCTCCTAATGATGGCAAAGAAAATGAATTAATTGTTTCCACATGCTAAGAACGGTGGCGGCGGGCAAAGTTAAACCCTACAGTTACCTAAAATAAAATGTCAGCAGTATAGCAAGACAGTATTTTGACTTGCATCAAGGTGAGAGAACATGAAAGGCAGAAAGGAAGCAGTGACAGGTTGAAGGTCAAGAGGGAAATGAATCTTAATGAAAGACTCGCCCAACTCTTTCCGAGAAGAACCAGATTGTTGCCATCTCTACCTCCATGATGCCTTTGGGTTTATATGCAGAAATTAGTTCATTATTCTGCTCAGCAGCAAATATGTTTTATATGGACCGTTCCTCTCAGAGGGTGTCGCGTGTAAGGATCTAATCCCTCAAGTTTACAGGCTCGCTTTCTGAATTTTTTTTCCACCTCAAACCTTTGTGTCTGACGTTGATCTATGGTTTTTTTTGGAGCGTTCATTCAGTGAGAGCTCAGCACTGAAACAGAAAATGTGATAATTCCATAACAAATTTGGCAATTAGCAGCATTCCTCCTTTTGGGTTTTACATCATTATTTGGCCTCTTACTGTAATTCCAGTGTGATATTAATAAAGAGTAAACAGTCTGACAGGTCCAGCTCAGTTGGAGAGTCCTCGCCCGAAGATTTGCTAGGTCTGTAGTTGCGATGGGAGTTGCCCAGAGTTAGGATAACATACTGCATGGACCCCTCTTCATCTTTTAAAACTGATATGTTTGTTTTGTTGGACACTAGGCTCTCGCCATCAGGCGACCTAGGGTCTACCAGAGGTATAGCTGCAGGACCATAATTCTTCCTATTGTAAAATTTGACATGACTTTGTAAGAGTTGGACAGGAGTTCAGGCTTGGCATATGCGATGATCTTCGGTTTCAGCATCAAGTCTAATTCGCTGCTTCACTTGCTATTTCTTTTTTAGGCTTTGGCAGGAACCTTGCCTTCCTCCAGATTCCATGATGAGGTTTACCCTATCTCTAGCATCCATCACTGCCGTGTTTACTACCTTTGAGAAGCTTCTCATGTCAAACTTTCTTGTAAATCCCCTCTGTGTCCAAGAGTCCCTGGAGGGGGCTCATAAAGAGGTTTCGTGGAATCACAGCTGAGGAGTCGCCTACTCAGGTTGACACTCAACTCCTCACAGCTACCTCCTCCACCCCCACGCCCCCGGTGCCAAGCTCTCCTTGTTGCTGACAGCTTCCCATGGATGGCAGGGAGACTACATGTGCGCAGGAAATATGAAGCTCTTCACTCCCTGAGAATGAGGGTATTTAGCTTGTGCAGATCCCTGGACCCTAAAGTGGATTTAATCAGCCCAGTTCACATCATAAATATCGTGTTGCAAGGACACACATGTGCTGGAACAGATAGGAGATTTCATTTTAACCTTTAAATTTGCAAAATCATACCCTGTGGGCCATCAATTTTTCTTGGACACTCCAGGGACTTCATGCCAAGAGGAATTCTTCCTCGCATTGAGTAAGTTCATGGTCTTTATTGCGAAGGGAGCAATTTCCTTTGTTTTCCAAAATATTGTATTTCATCTTCTAGAACCCTATTGGAACCTCGCAGTTGTTCCTTCTGCCCCCGTTGTCCCCAGAAGGTTCCGAAGAAGACCAGATGATCTTTTGCAAGCTCTTTTTCCTCCCTCCCTCCCTCCCTCCCTCCCTCCCTCCCTCCCTCTCTCCCTCCCTCCCTCCCTCTCTTCCTTCCTTCCTTCCTTCCTTCCTTCCTTCCTTCCTTCCTTCCTTCCTTCCTTCCATCCTTCCTCCCTTTTTTCCTCTCTCATTCCCATCTTCCAAATAGCCTATTAATATATAGTGATTTCCTACTGAATCTCATCTAAATATAAGAAAATAACTGAGACCAAAGTTTTTTAAATTAAACTTTTAATCTTGAAGTCATTGTGAATTCACCTGCAGTTGTAAGCAACAGTACAGAGACCCCCTGTGCACTTTGCCCAGTTCCACAACGGAAACATCTTGCAGAACTATAGTGAAATATCACAACCAGGGTTTTTACATCAATTCAATCAACATATGGAACATTTCCATCACTACAAGAATTCCTCTCTTTGCCATTTTATAGCTATAACCCACTATCCTAACCTTTGGCAACTACTAATTGATGTCTATAATTTTTTCTTTTTGAGAATGTTATATAAATGGAATCATACAATATGAGATTTTGAGAAATTAGCTCTTTTTCACTGGACATATTCACTAGACATTCATCCAAGTTATTTCATGTGTTAATAGTTGGATCCTTTTTATTGCTGAGTAATATTTCATGGTATGGGTGTACCAAAATTTGTCTAACCTTTCACCTGGAAAAGGACACCTGTGTTGTTCCCATTTTTTGGCTATAATGACTAAAGCTGCTATGAACATTTGTGTGTGGATTTGTGTGTTACTAAGTCTTCATATCTCTGGGATAAATGCCCAGGAGTAAAATTGCCAAATCATATGATAGTTGAATGTTTAGGGGTGTTTTTATTTTTTGTCTGTTTGTTTGTGTGTGTGTATGTGTGTTTAAAGAAACTGCCAAGTTGTTTTCAAGAGTTACTATACCATTGTTAAGTCCTGTCAAGAATCACATATAAGTTATCCAGTTTGTCCATATTTGGTGTTGTCGGTATCTCTTATTTCAGTCATTCTGATAAAGGTGTAGTGACATCAAATGCAAGTTAAACCACATCTCATTGTGGTTTAACTTGCATTTACCTGAGGAATAATGATGCTGAACATCTTTTCATGTGCTTATTTGCCATCTGTATATCCTCTTCGTTGAAATATCTGATGATGTCTTTTGCCCATTTTGGAATTGTTTTTTTTTTTAAACTGTTGAGTTTTGAGCACTTTTTTACATTTTCTAGCTACCAATCCTTTGTTGGATATGTGATTTGCAAATATTTCTTCCTAATTTGTAGCTTGTCTATTTATTCTCTTAACAGGGTCTCAAGAAGCAGGGGAGAGGTTTTTATTTTTCAGTAAGGTCCATTTTATCTATTTTTTTTTCTTTTCATGGATCATGTTTTTAGTGTCAAATATTAGAATTCTTTGTCTAGTCCTGAAAATTTTTTTCTAAAAGTTTTAAAACCTATAAAATTATAGTATATAAGCGGATAGACATAGTGATATATATATATATATATATATATATATATATATATATATATATATCTTATATGTTACATAATTTATCATTGCAGTCTATGGATGTTGACATTTTAAAAGTTTAGATAAAGTGTAAACATCACCTCCCTTTACACTGCCTTACCTATTCTATTTATAACATAATTATCTTAAATATTTCCTCTATAAATTCAGAATCACATCAGCCAGTGTTATAACATTTGCTTGCATCATCAAACATAATTTAGAAAACTCAAGTGGAAAGTCAATTATAGTTATCCATATTTTCACTTACTGTATTTAATCTTCCTAATGTTACAGGGTTCCTATTTTTAACATTTTCTTTCTGTTTAGCAAACTTTCTTCCATCACAGTTTAGATTAGCTGTGCTGGTAACAGATTCTCTTAGTTTTCTTTCATCTGATAGTGTCTCGATTTCTAGTACCATCATGAGTCCCCTGACAAACCTCCAGGGTTTATTAATGGGGCCAAACGGCTTTTTATAGTTGAGATTCAAGTCTCAGTGACTCAAAGAAGCTATTTGCCCATTTGCTTAGGGCCCGTTAAACTTGTGGTGGGTGAGTAGTAATCTGTGTTGTCCAGGTTATGTCACTAGGGAGACAGGAGACTGATACAATTTTTGCAGTATTATGTAGCTTCATTCTGTTTTGTGACTGCTCAAGAATGCATTTTATTTAAGTTACTATATAGTGAAAATTGTATGTAATTGGAAAGTAGAATCCTGAGCCTCACCACTCCTCATGATTTATTTGAGACTATGTCTTTTTGGATAATTATAGTTGATTGATAATAAAAGGCCTTCATGAACAATCCTTGGTTTTTAAAAAAAACAATTTCTTTTAAAACCAGGTATTTCTCTATAGATATGAAAATATGTATACATATCATCTTGGAAATTAAACTTCTGAATATATGAACTTTAAAATATAGTAGAAATCCTGGCCGGCATAACTCAGAGGTTGAGTATCGACCCATGAACCAGGAGGTCGCCAGTTCATTCCCAATCAGGGAATATGTCTGGGTTGTGGGATCCATCCCTAGTAGGTGGCATGCAGAAGGTACCCAATCAACAATTCTCTCTCATCACTGGTGTTTCTCTCTCTCTCTCTCTCTCTCTCTCTCTCTCTCTCTCTCTCTCTCTCTCTCTCTCCTTTCTTTGAAATCAATGCAAATATTTAAAAAATAAAATATAATTTTAGGAATGTGATCCTAAAGTACATACTTGTTTTTCTCTCATCCTCCAGCATTTCTCCCACTTGTTTGGACAGGTTAATCTTCTCAATACCCCATTTTCTGGTGATTGACTAGTTTCCAAGGCTTCTATTGCTACTCCTGGAGCGAGTGAGCCCAAATTTACCACACCTGGGCCAAATTCTAGACCCAATGCTATTCCATTTCATTGATTTTCAACAAAGATTTCTACATATTCTTTAAGACCCATCTCAAATGCAACCTCTTTAAAAAATACTTTCCTGATTCCCCTAATGGTAGTCATCTTTCATTCCTTCAAAGTCAAATCTTCCATGACATTCATCTTGCCTTTCATGTTAATTGTGCGCCAATTAAAAAGGCAAAAATAATGTTATTTATTTTCATCTTTGTAGTACAAGACAGTATCCTAGTCTTCTTACTAGTTCTTTGATATTTATAGATTTGGGTTTTGTAAATGAATCTTTAAGGATTAGGGGTCTTACCAAAGCTTGATTGTTGTTATTACCGACAAACATACTTTTACTGAATCACTTCCTATATTTGGATTCATCTGGATAAAACACATCACATATTTTGATAAAAAGGATGATAACCACCCACTGAATGCTCTTCTCTCATTTGCCATCAGGAGGCCTCTTAAATGTAGTTTGGATTAACTTCTACATATAGCTGTCTGAATATAAGCCTGTTACAAATAAAACTTCTCAAGGATGGTCTTCAGCTGGGATGATAGGTAAGCGGTATTCTTTGAAATGTGATGGTGTTTGTGGATATGTTATGCCTTGGTAGAAGAGAAGATATTTCTGGAACACAATCTCATAAAAATAAATATATCTGTTGTTTATGAATAATGAAGTCTGTTAAAATGGGTAAGCAAAGCTTCACCAGTTTTTTTTAAAGCTCAATATGTATTCCTTTAGATTTGGAAATGTTAATCTTTTGACATTCTTATTGTAGAGGTCTCTGTGGAGGTGAGAGAATCTTGGGCGAGTGGGTCTGAGTTCTGGTGTGCAATTTCAATTCACAGAACAATTTTTTTGGAGAATACAAGAATATGGATTTTATGACATTTATAATTTAGTAATTACACCCAATAAATGAAAATGACATCATGTAACTTGGAGAATACAAGAATGTGGATTTATAGCCTTTATAATTTAGTAATTATACCCATTAAATGAAAGTGACATCATGTAACTTGGACTTGAGAGTCTAAAATTGCAGAAAGATGCCAGAGAAGAATGTTCATGGTGAAAATTAGGGCCACTAGTTATTAATTGTTGAGCATGGCGATTAGATGACAGTACTGCAAATATAAATAATCCTCAGTCATGGAAACAAGCAATACCTTTTTTCCTCAGCATATGTTAAACACCCAAATCCCAGCAATAAATCCCACAGTGTAAATTACTCTCTTTCCTCTCCCCAGAATATCCTCCATCCTCTTTATTAAGATTTATTAATAATAGTTGCATGTTAGAAGAGAGGCTGTAAAGTACTTGGTTAAAAAAACAGTCTAGAATCGGTAAACCTGTTTTGAACCTGGCTCTTTAATTTTTTTACTGTGTCCCTTTAAATAACTTAATAGGTTAGGTCTCAATTTTCTTGTAAATAAAATGGAGATGATAATCACATCTATCTCATAAGGTTGTGGTGAGATTACATGAGATAACTTCTAGAACTCAGTCTGGAACAGATTAAGTACTCAGTAAGTGACAGCTGTGATGATGATGATGATGATGATGATGATTACTTGTTTTTACATTCATAATTGTAAGTAATATGGAATTAAAAGTCATTTGGTTTGGTCTTTAGCCCTAAAGATCTACCTACCGAGGTAATTGAAATATACCTGAAACCAGAAAGCATGCAAGTCCCACCAACCCGCATGCAAATTTAGCATACATAATAGGTAGCAGAGGTCACATAGACGATCCCCATAGAACACTTGACTGATATTCTGAGTTAGCAGATGCTTTATTTATTTGATGAACATTGCCTGGATACCTACCATGTTCTAGACGTTGTGCTGGTACTGGGATCCATGCCCTTGTACTGTGCACAGTCAATTTTGCAAAGAGAATTCATGGCTTGAATGGTTACGAACTGTTTTTTTCTCAGATAAGTACGGGTGAATGTATAAGAGATATCTGCTAATTCAGAATATCAGTGAACTGTTCTCCATATGTATGATTTTTCTTGGATTGGAAAATCAAACTTCGAGCTGGCCAGTTGGCCAGTTGGCTTATATATTTGCAAGTGGGAAAGCGCCAGCCACCTACAAATGAAGCCTGTGAGCATGGTGGTCATTGTGAGTTAAGTATGGCTCTCTAGAAAGAGGCCTGGGCGTTCCCCCTCTGACCTCCTCAGAACTGTGTGATCTCACACTGGGGTTCCCACACTTGAATGCTCTAGGGACCCACGGGCATGGCTGGGTGGGATGTGTGTACATCATGTGCCGAGTGGCTCATGGTGCAGAGAGAAAGGAGTGTCTGACACATTCGTTAGCCTGTGTGCCGAGGAACAGGTGGCTGGAGCTTCATTGCAACAAAGTGTGAGAGTTCATCTCCATCTGTTTTCATTTTGCTAACGCACTACATCAGGCATCACAAAGAACATGTATTAATTAAATGTCCCACTCTCTAACTCAAAAGGAAGGCACTTGGAAAATGGAAAAAATGTTCATTTGCAGCAGGGAAAAAAAAGAAGCCAGAGAATAATTTGAATCTTGAAACTTCTGCAGTTGGAATAACAATAAAAAGAGCAGAGATGGATATAAAATAGTCTGTTCTTGGCATTGCTTAATTGGCCTATTTATTTTTCTGTCTCTGTAGCTGTCTTTAGTGACACCTACTGATAAGAGCCAATCGGAACCATGGCTGAATTCCTTTGGGCTGGACCTGCCAACAAGCTGCTCAGCCCTCCAGATGTTGCTGCTTTGTGAGAAATGAGAACTCAATAAACCAGGCTCACCCTTCCTCCTGGGGTGAGCGCAAAGACAGGCAGATATGGAAAATCACTGCTCAGCACCATGAACAATGCACTCGAATGAGGGGTTGGGCCAGTTCTTATTTGTCTTGGTGGAACAGACAGCCATGAGCCTAATGCAAGAATTTTAGCTGGCAACAGTTCAAAATGTGACTATACATTGAAATTGCTCAACAAAAGAAGGCCTTTCAGCTAGGAAAAAGCCCAACAGTGGGTTTCAACAAATGCTGAAGGAACTTATACACAGGGCTAAATATGTATCACACATGATTTTATTATGCTAAACATTTATTTCTCCACCTTTTGTGCTTTTCAAATTCCATTCTTTTGTGTTACGTAACAAATCAGAAAGATACTGCGTAAACATCCTCATGGCACATCCTATCAATGAATAATATTCAGTGAGCACTCGCAGTTCTGGGAACAGGACAAAGTGAACTAAAGTGAATTTGTTCTTGTCTTCTAGATCAGAGTGCCCCAGTCTTTCTTAGTACAGGACACGCTTATGATATTGCTGTAAAATAGTAAGGAAATATATTACCGGTCTTTTATCCTAAGACAGTCCCTCAGCCAGCTGTTCATCCACCCAAACCTACACCCACATTGCATGCACTCATGCACCCCAGGAACGCCCAAACTAAAGCCAACTTCAATGTACGTACGGCGAGACACCATTTTTTTCTTCATAATATAATCTCTAAATAAATTTTTTGGCTACCTTAAATATGGTAAGTATAATGAATATTAATGAGTTAAATGTTTACCAGTGTTCTTTATTAACCTAATCGTACATATACATTTGCAATCACATCTTATAGATACTGATATGTATTTTAGAACCAGTTTTTTTGAGTTCACAGCTGACAACTTTTACTTGAGCTCTTTGCGTGAACCTTGAAGAGAGTCGAGATGCAGCAGAAACATCATCACTGGAGCTGTTTTATGAATCACCTCATACATTTTCCAGAGCCTAATGTCATCTCTTCTATTTCATTTTCTAATATGAGTATGTAATACTGTACTACAAATTTTATCCCAGTCACATGTACCCATTTGCATAATTAAAAATTTAAAAATCCCCCCTGGGGCCCCAAAATAGAACTTCTTACGTGAACCTTGAAAGTCTGCTATCCAACATGTGAAATTGTCAAGTATCCAAGAATAAAGACTAAATCTATGGTATTTTTTTTATTTTTAAAAAGCTGCTCATATCAGTAATTCATACAAGCTTACAAAATTAGCATTGACTAAGGCTATTTCAAACTAATAGACCCCCACCCCGCCATCCAGTGGTATGTTTATGGATTTTTGTTTTTTTTTGTTTTTTACTTTATTTACTTTATTTTTACTTTATTTTTGGTGGATTTTTAAAGCTTTATTTTCAGAATAAAGTAATTGAGAGAGCATCCCAATGATATAAGATACTTGGCAAATACTCAATATGAGATGACTCTCTTTTTTTAAATCCTTACTCAAGAATATGTTCTTATTGATTTCAGAGAGAGGGGTGGAGAATCTTGAAACTTTTGCAGTTGGAATAACAATAAAAAGAGCAAAGATAGCTATAAAATCTGTTCTTGGCCAGATATAGTCTGATCGGGTGTCAAACATGCAACCTGAGTATGTGCCCTGACCAGGCTTTGAACCTGTGACCTCCTTTTGGTGTACAGAATGATATTCCATGAGCCACACTGGCCAGAGTGAGAGATGACTCTTTTTTTTTAAAGAGATAATATTTACAAGGGAAACTTTGCCTAATACTCAAGCATATTTAATATATTCAGATATTTTGTTCCATCTCTTCTTTCTGCCATGTCCACACTAAGAAGTTGGCAGAAATTAATATTACCCTTGACTTTATGTCTCACAGAGTTAGGCATAAAGTCAAGGGTAATATAGGCTTTTACAGAAAAGAATGATAAAGAGTACAAAGATTTACTTCTAATCACACAAATTTTATATTTTCTTATTCTCAAGGAACAGTTTGATGGGAGGAAAAGCCCAGATTCTCGCCTATGATTGACCTGAATTTTAATCCTGTCCCACTGTTGCTTACTGGATATGTAACCCTGGGAAACATACCTAACCTCTAGACTTGCGCTTGTAAAATGAATATGATGATATTAACCTTATAGAAGTAATACTATTCACCCTGTACCATTTTATTAACTGATGTCCCCCATAATAAATTCAATTCCAAAAAAAGAATTAAAAAAAAAGAAATAGAAAGGAAACAGAAAAAAATGTGAGTGCAGGAGGTCTGGCAAAACTTGGAGACAGACAAGACAGAAAGAATGAAGACACTAGAGAGATGTGGGTTATTTCAATGACTAAGGAGTTAGAGGATATCATTGAGTATACTAAGTAAGGTAAAAGAATTTAGAGACAAAGAGGGAAAGATAATTAGGAATGTAGGGGCCATTTCCTTCTTGACAACAGAACAAAATGTTCTACAATAGTTTTCATAATTTGAATATTTACTGTCATAATTTTTATTCTCTATCTGTGTATAATCACATTCTTACTTGCTTAATAGTTCTGTGATCAATCATTTTTAAATCCTAAATAGTTCCTGAGCAGAAATATTCATGGAATATTAAATTTGATGGATAATATACATGTTCTTCTAAAATTCATGTACATAAACATAGAAGTATGTAAAGATATTTGTGTACAACCTTTGGCAAATGGTGTCTTATTGGGTTGAAGAGAAGTGTGAAATAGTGCTTAGGCCTGAGTGGCAGATCAAATATCTTTAGAGAGAATTAAACCATTGAAGAATATTAATATCCCAACAAAATCTGTATAGAGTGAAGGGTCTAGAAATAAACCTTGTGTGGATTTATAAGGCAGTAATCAAGGAGAAATGGGTTATTGGAATGTGAAGTGGTGCACAGATCTGTAGGGATAAGTGGGTATGTTTGAGGAAGAGGGTCAACTTTATCTGGAGATACTGTAGGAATGGTTTTAGAAGACTGACATAAAAACAGAAAGCAGATCATAATAAAGAGAGAGGGTTGGATAAAATAACCAAACAGTAGAATTAGACAACCAACCCATCCCAAGTGGTGAGCTTTGAAGGTTAGCTCGCAAAGACATATATATATAGGGCTGCCTCTGGGAAGAAGAGACTCAACTAAATTAGGAATGGAGGTCAATATTTCTGGAGATATAGGCATAATCCTCTTCTAGAATTGCAAGGAAAGAGAGGAAGGAGGTGGGATAAGGAATCTATTGAAATGGTGTTAAGAGGAATAGTGCTGTGCACTCTGAACACCTTGGAGGTGTTCTTTAGGTCATGGTACAAGGTGAGTACTTACAATTCTGCACTTGACTCGGATTTGGTTATTTGAAACAGACAAGTGTGTTGAGACAATGAAAAAAAAGAGTCATAATTTCAAATATAGAGCTATTAAAATTTTTTAAATGAACTAAGGATAGTTATATATTTTGGCTCAAATTTCAAGGAATTTACAGTTCTAACTTTCAGAAAAATACTCAACAATAATCTTGATGCAGTTAGGAATGCATATATTTGCAAGGGATGGAAATCTGGATATATATCCTGGAATCACCCACACTCCCAATATGTGAGTTAATGCTTTTTAAAATATACATATATTTTATTGATATTTTACAGAGAGGAAGGGAGAGAGATAGAGAGCTAGAAATGTCGATGAGAGAGAAACATTGACCAGCTGCCTCTTGCACACCCCCTACCGGGGATGTGCCCGCAACCAATGTACATGCCCTTGACCAGAATCGAACCCGGGACCTTTCAGTCCGCAGACCGATGCTCTACCACTGAGCCAAACCAGTATCGGCTGAGTTAATGCTTTAAAGTGTGAGAAGTCTTTACATGGCTGGACAAATGTAAAGTGGTTCTGCACGGTGTCTTATCTGGGTGAAAACTCCCAGCAGCTGCGTTGGGTTTCCCAAGTGCCTAAAACTCCCTGAGAGTCAAACCCTGGGGATAGGTTCCCTCAAGGTCAGTTGTTACATTTTCATTCCAAAGATGTCTTTGTTCTTGAAAAGGACCTGGCAAAGGAGGACCCTCTGAGCTGGAGCATCTTTTCCTTTGGCCCAAGCACCCCACACCCCATCATTTTGATTCCTGTTCAGCAACCACAAAGACAAGTATGATGGATCTCCTTTTGGAAGACAGCGCAGTTTGCTTGGGAAAACATCCACTTTAGACAAACAATAGAAGAAGCCCAAGTGGGGCCTTGGCTGCTCTCCTGGTGTTACACTCATGCGTATGCCTCCGGTGCTTGGCAGCCACAGTTTGCTGGTTGCACAGAACAGCAGACAACCTTTTGGGGCTACCCATCCCCTGTTGTGGGTCAGAAACATACATTGGAGAACATAACTTAATCACTTTAAATTAGTAACCCAAACAAGATGCAAATATGACTTTCTAAACATCAATTTTTAGGTATTGTAAAGAAGGATTTTTGTTCATCTGATCTCCAGGGGAAGAAGGCTGGGGAGATGATGAAACAGATACTGTGTAAACACAGTTCTAGTCTGTTGAAAGATATATCAAACTCAGCCACACAGACTTTACTGATCCCCTCTGTTGGAAATTATCTCCTTTTTCTTCCTCTATCCAGATAGACTTTGTTTCTTCTTATGGAAGATTCATCGGATTCTATTTAGTATTGTAACTACCATGTGCATGTCTTAATTTCCCTTGTAGTCTGCAATTTTTATACTGGCAGGGACAGTGTCTTATTCAACTTTGTTTCCCCCACAAATTATATATATATAATTCTATATAATAAAAGCCTAGGTGGTGTCATGCCCTTGTGCAATGTCATCACAAGATGGCTGCCACAAGATGGCCACATGCACAGCAAAGGCAGGGCTTGGTGGCCACTCTGTGTGGTGAGGTCTGGGAGTCTTGTGGCTTTGTACAGCGTGGAGGAGGTCAGTCCTGGTGGAGGATGTGGGCTGCGTCAGGGTAGGGCAGTTGTGGGTGATCAGGATAGCAGGGGAGCAGTTAGGCATCAATCAGGCTGGCAGGAAAGCATTTAGGGGGTGATCAGGCAGGCAGGCAGGTGAGCAGTTAGAAGCCATCAATCCCAGCTTGTGAGAGGGTTGTCCAACTGCCCCTGAGGGGTCCCAGATTGGAGAGGGAGCAAGCCGAGTTGAGGGATACCCCCCCCCCCAATTAATGATATATTTCTATCATTAATTCTGTTCCCATGTAACCTTTTTATTTTGATAAGCTTATTATTTTGTTCAAACTTTTACTGAATATCTAGTAGTATCTGTCAGTTCCTGAAAAGAAGCTAATATTTTACATATTGTTCTAAGTTTTCTAGCCTTGTTTAATTCTACCACAAAGTAATAGCTATTATTTTCGTCCTCATTTCATAGGTGAATAAACAGAGGCATAGAAAACATAAGCAATTTTCCAAATGCCATGCAAGTTGGCTGAGCCAAGGTTTCACCCACTCAGGGCAAGAGCCTGTGTTCCTAACTACTAGGACATACTACCTCTGGGTGTTGCATCCTGAAATAGGATTAAGTAAGCAAAGATGAAAAAACATATGGCCCCTAAACCAAGCATTTTCCATTCCGATAGAAAAGACAGACCTGTAAAATCATCATAAGCATCTAGTGACTGGGTGTGGTGATGGTGCTGCAAAGAATGGATGTAAGCACAGAGAAAGGGCTGTCGCCAGGTTATAGTGATCCTAAGTGAGTGCTTAGGTTGGCTGTGGACTTTCTTCACCTGACAGGCCTTGTCTCAATATCAAAAACAGAGTTTAGATCTTAGCTGGTGTGACTAGGTGAACCAAAGGTCTCGGGTAATTCCTGATTAAAGGCAGGTACTTTGGTTGCAGGTTCTATCCCCTTCACTGTTGGGTGGGGGAGTGAGCGGGGGACCCATGCATGAGGCAACGGATACATATCTCTCTCACATTGATGTTTCTCTCTCCCTCCTTTCCACCCTTTTTAGAAATCAATGAAAAAATATTCTTGAATGAGGACTAACAACAACAATACCAACAACAAATTGTTCTTAGTAGTAAGAATGAGGAGATTTTTTAAAGACCATCTGCTGGTTTGCTCCCTTTACAGCAAAAGAGGAAACTGAAATAAAGAATCAGCAATTCACTCAGCACACAGGAATAATTAATGCCCATCCAAGACAGGACAGAAAAGGCTATAAAAAATCCCATCACAAACCTGAATTTTCTGGAAAATTCATTCAGAAGAAAAAGCAGCTATAAAATAATGAAAGTAAAGGAGACATAAGAAATGATCATGCCTTTAGAAGATCATTGTGAGATACAGGAAAAAAATGGTGAAGAAACAAAAGTTGTCCTTGTGTATCTTAATTTGAAAAATTTATAAAAATAAGACTTTCCCCCATATTCCTCTCCCACCATTCCTCCCCATCCCAATTACTTCAGATGCTTCTAATATGTGAGCTGTGAAACTATTGTGCTTGGTGGTCTGTGCTCTGGACCTCAAATATGGTTTAACTGATTGCTAGTTTTCCAAAGGAATATAAATCTAACTGCTTATTGCACTGTCACAAGTTTACCTTGAGCTTTCGCTGTCTATTTCAGCTAAAACAGGTGCTATTTGGCCAGGAAGGATATTGTAGAAACCAGTTCACTTTAAGTTATAACCGTATGGGTAAATTTCTTTGACCTCCCATGCTCTAGGTTAATTTTTATTTCCACCTTTTTATCTATCTATCTATCTATCTATCTATCTATCTATATCAAGATTCCCCCCTTATCCATCAAATTCTTTGCTCAGCAACACCCACTAGGAATTATACCTCTTTCACAAAGGAGTTTTGAGTGAGTTCCATGGAGCATGATTTCTTAAGGAACTTCCTGAAATTCCATAGTCAGAGGAGCTCAAGAAATGCCATATGTCTCTTTTTGGATCTATAGAATTTATAGCCTGTACCCCAAATTTTAACATTCATTTCTAGAATTATGTAAGAAACTATTAAGTATCTATTGTGGACAAAGCATGAACAGAGCTAGACCTTGGGATTAGAATTGTTTCCTCATAATAAGTCTTGCCTCTTTTCCCAAGTTTTAGATTTTTTACAAGTAAGAACAGGTCTTAGAATAGTGTTTTATAGTTATTTTTTAACAAAATGTTTTTATTGATTTTAGAGAAAGAAGAAGGGAGGGGAAGAGAGAGAGAAACATCGATGTGAGAGCAGAACATCAATTGGCTGCCTCCTGTATGCCTACTACTGGGGATAGATTCCGAAACCCAGGCCTGTGTTCTGACTGGGAATTGAACTGGTGACCTTTTGGTGCATGGTACAACACTCAATCAAATGAGCCACACTGGCCAGGACATGTAATATGGTTATTAATAAGAGACTGCAGAACTATGGAAGTAATAGTTTGGATAAATGTTTGTTGGTTGTTTCATTGATTAAATAAGTAAATCTGTTACCTTTTAGCAATGAAAATTCCTTTTCGCTTACTCATGAAAACTACTCTTCGAGAGAGCATACCTTTGACCCCACTTTGTGGTTGTTTCTAATACAAAACCCTTCACATAAAGTGTGAAATTCATCTGCAAATTGTACCACAACTATCCCCATTTCAGTCTCCACCACAGAATCCCATCCCCAGTCACTTGATTGTCCAGTCATAGTCACAAGGGACTGAGTTGAGTTCATGAGGTAAATTTGGATTTGAATTGTTTGCTCCCCCTTATAGTTGCAATTGTTTAGTGTTTCCTGAAGATGAGGCGATGGGGGAGGGAGGAGGTGCTGGAGGAAAAGACACAGACTAGAGAGACCCATCACAGTGGTGATCCTGCAGTCATCAAATGTGGGGTCTAGAGCATCGCTGTGGCACAGAGATCACACACTGGTGGCTGCACGTGTATTGTATTTAAACTTCATGGCATTTGCCTTTATATAGGGCATGCACTCTTCAGTCTCCCACAGCCACCACCGCTGGCTCACCCCTGGGCCTCTGAAGGCCTGTGATCTTCGGCTCCTGGGGATTTAACATTGTGGCCTATTGTCTCCTTGTTTTTAAATTGTGAAATATAAATTTATTCATAAAAGTTGGTCCTTAAGAGAATA
This sequence comes from Vespertilio murinus, assembly GCA_963924515.1. Lineage (NCBI taxonomy): Eukaryota > Metazoa > Chordata > Mammalia > Chiroptera > Vespertilionidae > Vespertilio > Vespertilio murinus. Next base: position 181,618,307 of record OZ004704.1, on the reverse strand, counting down.
AACAGACTTTTACCTTTGATTGGGCTCTAAGTCAAAGTTACCTTTATTTTCTGGAAGGCACCAACGAAAAAGTGCCTAGCAAAGTGCTTCAGTGCAGTGCAGGCCTCAGTAAATCATTTTTGCTTGAACAAAGGAGCAATGTGATAAAGTCAACAATTTCTATTAGAGCTGTTTTGTCTTTTTAAAAAAATATATTTTATTGATATTTTACAGAGAGGAAGGGAGAGAGATAGAGAGCCAGAAACGTCAATGAGAGAGAGACATCGACCAGCCGCTTCCTGTGCACCCCCCACTGGGGATGCGCCCACAGCCAATGTACATGCCCTTGACTGGAATCGAACCCGGGACCTTTCAGTCCACAGACTGACGCTCCACCACTGAGCCAAACCAGCTTCGGCTAGAGCTGTTTTGTCTTATTCCTCCTCCCTTCCCCCCACCACGCCCTAGGTGGTTTCCCACCACAAACTGGTGGAGGCAAATTTCTATGATCTGGAACCTCGTTCACCTGTTTTGGGTGGGACAGGTGCAGCCCAGATTGTCTTCCATCTTTGTTTCAAATCCTCTGTGAAATTAAGGCATAGCCTTTAGGTTGGTCTGAGAGGCCTCTCCATACTGCTCATTCCCGAATGTTTCCGCGTAAGCATTTTTAATTTGTGGCAAACCTGTTTGTTTGTTGTGTTTGTCACGTTAATGTAAACTGTAGTCCGTAAGGCCTTGAGATGCGTCTGCTAAATATTTTCAGATGGTTTTTATTTCCTTGGCTAAGAACTGGATTTGAACCAGAGCTTGGGGTGAAAGGGCAATGTGTAATATACTGAGACATGAAGTTCGACATATGAAATAAAATAATGTAATGTTTTTAATATTTAAGATGAAAAAAAAGCAGCAATAAAACATTGTGGAAGGAGGAAAACACGAATACCTGTATATTTTAATTTTAAATGCCTGCAGATGTTGAATTTTAATCAGAGCATGTCAGATTCTAACTCTGACAAAGGCAAAAATGTGAGATCTGTTTTCTTGAATTGCTTCCACATTTCATGCTTCAGATTTTTATTACATATAGCACTGCATCATCATATATTTATGTAAAGTGCCAGCATCCATTGACTTAGCATGTGCATGATGGTTAACATATAAAATAGTGTGCGGCGAAGGAAAGATCCCTTCCCTCTCCCCGCAGCATAGATTCTCTCTGTGACCTTGTGGTAAGGAAGGCATTTAACTCCTCTGTGCTTCGGTTTCCCTAAAATCAAAATAGGAACAGTCACTCTTACATCCATGGGCTTATTTGGAATAGTAATTAATCTATACACTTATTGTACAATGTAACAATATTATATATATGTGTGTGTGTGTGTGTGTGTGTGTGTGTGTGTGTGTGTTTATATACTCAGAAAGATTGAAAGAGAAAAAGAAAACTGCTGAAAACTAGACATATGCATTAAAATCTAAAGTAAATGTACTTTTAGATTTTATGCACATTTGTGAGACAGTTCCTATTTTTCTATTTTTTTGCATCATATTTTCTAAAGCACTGTGAGAGCTAATAACCTTAAATTTCATGCTGTAATACTATTACTGAAAACAGTGGATTTATATATACATAATACAGTTCAAAGATAAATCTGTTAAGTACCATTATATTTCTCTCAACTGTTTGAATGTTATAGGATTATAAAAAACAAGAAGCAGTTGATTTGGTTGAAGGTCTTCAATGTAAATGGTCATTACTCATCTTGCTCTTGCTCTGAGGGTCTTTTAGGGGGAATGACTCTATATTCTTGTTTCTTTTAAGTATTTCTTCTCTGGTCTCTTTTCAGTTTGGGGGTCCTCCTGCCTTTTAAGGGGATCTGTGTTGAGTGGTAGTCAATAGCCAGGGGACTTTTAAGAACAGTGAAGTTGAGTGTCCAGTGTTGAATTATCTGTTATGTACCCCCTTTCTTGCTATTCATAATTGTTCAGAGAAGTCTGAAATACACACAGATGTTTAGGCAGAAAGCAAAAGGTGGTATTTTGTGTCTATAAAGATATGCTGGAGAATATGCACGGCATATTCAGAACAGCAAGGCGATGTGTCTGCTACGCCGAGTTAGTGGAAACAAAACTCATGGGCAGCAGGAGGAAGAAAATTACAGGAGTCTCTATTCAACCACGCCTCTACCAAATTACCAATAGATCACATACATTTTTATATACAACATATATTTAATTTCAGTTTTAAGCAACTGCATTTACCCTCCAATTTTTTATTATTATATTGCAATGAAGAGGGTTTTTTTTACCCCACCAGAAAGTCTTCTCAATATTTCAGGAGAAAGGTGGTCAGTGAAAAATGAAGTGTTGTCAGAGCTCTGTACACTTAGCCTGGGTTGGGGGGAGGGAGGAAGAAAGGGAGGACTAGGCAGGGTGCTTGGATTCCCAGTGCTCCTAGAGGACCCTGTGCAGCTGCAGGGTAGAGGTGGAAGCGTGCTGGTCCTTCCTGCCCGGATGTCAGGGCTGGAGAAGGATGGCATGGAGGGGGTAGTGTGCTGATGAGAGATGGGGAAAATTTGTAGCTGTTGTGGGTGGAAGATTTAGAAGAGAAATTTAAGTGACTAAACAGGAGTTTCAGAAAGTTACCTGTGAAGAAACATGTGAAATGAAACATCCACCCCCACATCTAAGAAAACCTACAGTGAAAATACATATTATTCTTCAAGAACTGAATATCGCGCTTTATTGTCAATTATGATACACACAATCAGCTCTGTACGTCAAATGACATATACACACCAAGGTTCAGCCCTTGACTTCATCAGGCCTCCTTGATTCCTCTGATGTAAAATTAATTTCTCCTTTATCTATGTTCCCTTAACCCTTTTCACCTTCATTATTGTGTTTCATAGAAATGTAGATTCTCTGGGTTGAAAGAAACTTTAGAGGAAACTTTAGAGGTAATGGGTCTAAGAGCTCTCAATCCCCATCTAATGTCTTCATTCATTCATTCATTCATTCACTCACTCACTCATTCATTCATTCATTCATCTAATATTGATTCTCCAGTCACTGAAGTGTAGTAGACATGACATAAAAGAAAAATATTTGCTGAGATCTATTGCAGAAAAGCTACACCTTAATGAAGATGGAGTCCAAAGAGTCCCATTCTGCTGTCCCACAAGCCTCCCAGGTCTGTCGTCTCACATACCCTTGCTCAGTTCATTCTCCCTTTTTTCATAGTGAGTGGCTCATTCAAACTTGCATCACTTTTTCAAAATTTCTATCCCCAGCCCCACTGCCATCCAGCTCTTTTAGGAGTTTGAATAAATATCCCTTGGCGATTTAATTTTTGCATAAATAATCCTTGGCAATTCTATGAGGATCATTAATGCTATCTAGCCACATCATTTGACAGGTGGAAAAAAAAAACCCCACACGTGTAAAGGAGCTATGTGACTTGCATGGATGGTCAGATGGCTGGGTCAGGGGTAGAGCCTGAGGTAGACTCTAGATGAGTATAACCTCTTGCCAGTCTTCTACACATAAGGCCATTCTGACTGAATAAATGTACCCCACTCTAAAACACCGTGCAATTCCACTTTATGTAATAGATTAAAGGCTGTTTCTAATTTGGAGTTCACACACTCACAAAGGACCGCTCTGTCAATGTTGCCCACCTTGCCCCACAGAATTCATTATAAATGAAAACTTCAAATGCGTAGGATGTTCTTAAGCTTTAGAATGGAGTACAAAGATATGGGAGTTAGTCATAAAGAAAGATTCTGAAGCCCCAACAGAAAATTGCTTCTACCATAAGAACTAATCTTCCCTGCATTTCTGAATCTCATCACAATTGCTGAAATTCTACTGAAGCTTCTATCCCATGAATTAGTATGTTTAAAAGCAAATATCTAGGGACATCTGCTTCCAGTCAAGATGGAATATCAGGAAGTAGATTTACTGTCCTCTCTGAAGCAACCAAAAAATGGACGCAAAGTGTGAGAATACAACATCATATGCTTGGGGTTCCTTCCTAAATCATTCCTAGCTTTCACCATGGTTGATTCATTGTCAGTGATAATTACATGATTTTTTTCTCTCAACTGATTGTTTCATCCTATAAATATTTCTTCAAACCGCTCCACTAAGTTCGCTGTGTGACAACCAGAAATCTCTTGGCAGCCAAGTAAAGCAGAAGCGGAGTTGAATTCACCATTAATCTCTGGGTCTGTCAAGCTTAACAAAGACTTCTGGTTCTGTCTGCTTGACCTAGAGCCGATGTACAAAAATACACAGAAGTGTCACATTTAGTAACATTATTAACCATTTTTTGCACACTACTAGTAGAAGCATAGTACAGAAACACCCCCCCTCCCAATAACTTGTTTCCTAGAAATAATTTCATTTCCTAGGATGCATAATTTGGGCAAATCTCAATTTCATAGCTTCAACTATGAAAAATGGTGAGTAAAGCACAAAGTGATTTAGTCTTCATTGGAGGAGCTTCTGATCCAGAAGCTGCCTTTTCAGAGATAGGTGAGGGAGATGAGTCAGCATTTCAAAACTGGCTTGAGGTTTTAGAGTTCCACTGTTGGTGTGCTGCAGGCAGCCAGGGAAGCATGCAGGGAAGGTTTCTATGAGGATATGGTGTGCCATCCACGCTAAGAGTCACCATCATGCCCAAAGACACCCAGTTGCCTCTCTGGATATCGGGAGTGAAAGCTTATGTAAAGACAGCTTTCATGGTGTTGGGTAGTAAATTCTGCAAAATACTTTGTTTTAATTTGTGACTTATTTTATAAGGAATTGTTTACATATTGTGTTTGTGCTTAAGTCATTGTTTCCTCCCAATGAATGGAAAAAGTGACCTTCCCAGACCTCAGGGATGTGAGCACTCTTGCTAGTGACAAGTTTCTGATATGCAGAAGAAATGAGTGATATTTCTTGCTTCTCATATGCTTGGTTCTGCCTATTAATGACTTGTTGCATAGTTATTAAGGTACTAGAACTGATAAATGTGTATAGAGACTTTTGGTAAAAAACACACACACAAAACTGGCTATTATTTACAAATAATCTGAAAGAAAATGGTTAATAGATTTCAAAAATACATTTTCTTTAAAAAGTAACATCCTTGAAGTAAAAAATAAATAAATAAAATGTATGATTTGGGTACTAATTTTTCCACTAACATTTCTTTCTTTACTTCATATTTTCTATAACCTTCTTTGATCTGACATCAACATTGATTTACAGTTTGTAGGCTTGTTATTTTAGAACATATCCTCCTCAAGACTTCAATTTGTTTTTGAAATAACTGTAAAGTAACAAGAGAAGCCACCCAGGAAAAATGGATGCAGGTCTGGGTCTGAGGCGCATGTCACACGGAAGATGCCTTGAAGGACAGCATTCCACCTCCGCTGCTGCTCTTAGTGGTGGGTATTTTTCTTGGCACCAAGAGAAGTCAACTGCTCTGCTCTGATTCCCCCTTCTGTGGGCTTAGTGCTGTGTGAACTATTCCTGGTGGGACAGGGAGAGGTTTGGAGAAAGAAAGAAGGCAGTGGAACCAACAGTACATAGTTTTGCAGCTGAAGATTACTTGATATTTTTACTTCAGAATAAAACCACACCTGTTAAGAAAACGGAGACTTAACGAAAAAAATCTTGACCTGATAAACCACCCATGGAATTTTTTATTAGTGTCTTGCTGTATTGTTTTCTCTCACCACCATCATCTACCATGTGGACACTGAGTTTTAAAAGAGTGAGTATCAGGTTTCACATTCTGAACCAAGTTAGAGAGGTGTGCTTTGGAAATTTCAAAATAAAGGCTTAAAACTGATGCCAAATCAACCAGGGACATGGAATGTATTTGGTTACATTTAGTTATATTAGATCATCTTGCACACACCCCAAATATCACTTACAGCCTGTTTCCTTATTCTGTCATATTTCCTAGCAACCATTTGCTCCAAAACCATGTGCAAAAAGCCACCCTCCATGATAAAAAGCCCAACTTTAAAAAAAATTATATTTTTGCTCCTTTTACAGGACCAATTATGTATGCCATGCAGGAATGACTTGCGGAGTTTCCTTTCTCTTGGCTCATTAAGTCTAGAAATGAAAGTTTGTACATTCTTACCTTTCTTGTTAACTTTCCATCTTCCCAATGCCCCTCCTGAGACTTTTGTCTCACATCCTGTGTTCCTTTCTCAAACCAGATTTGCCCCGCCTTCTGTGGCTCTCAGAAGGCCTTTCTATCAAGCTAGCTTAGCTTATGTAACAGATGTGTGTGAGCTGGTGAATTATGCAGTTATGAATCAACCCAGTGTTTCCACCCATAGCTCATTTGACCCATCGCCAGTCATCCTCCTTGTGCGCTGGCTCCACGTAAGGGACTGAGACACCAAGGGATGGAGACAGGCTGCGAAGCAAAGGCATCAGAACCATGGGAACCAGATTTCACTCTATATTGCAACCAAATGGGCAGCAGGGTCACCATGATCATCTGAGAAGAGATTCATCCAAGTTACCTTCTCCTACTAAAGGCTCTCTTTTAAGGGTGTCCTTCGCTGAAAATTCCCTCCTGTACATTAGCCAGATGCATTTTTCTGTCTGATATGCCCAGCGGCTGTGTTCTATGTTTGCTTCAGATTCTTCAGAAAGCTTAAGAAAAAAAGTATCAGAAAATAATTTAGTTTGATCTTCACCCAAGGTAAGTAAGACACTTAGGAGTATGGAAAGTGCTGATGCCAAGTGTGTCTGCTTTAATACAGGCTTGTGCTGTGGCTGTGCTTCATAATTCTGCAGATCACTGGCTTTGCCTCCTTTTTAAAATAATGAAGCTGTGATTGGTGACCAAGGTAATTCTAGGCCCAGTGCAAGAATTCGTGCAGGGGTGGGGTCTTGCTGCTCGCGCTCCAATAAGGGCTGATCAGAGCTGGGCCTGTCAGGAGGAGGAGACAGTGGGAGGTTGGCCTGCCAGCCATCCCTCAACCAGGGCCCGATCAGGGCTGGGCTGCCTGGGGGGGAAGGGCAATTGCCCTCATGAGCAATTGTCAGGTGGGCTCCAGTCCCCGATTGGGTTGGGAGACTAATTGGGGGGAGGGTGGTTGTCCCTCAGCCCAGCTTGTACCCTCTCACAATTAGGACTGTTGGCTCCCAACTGCTCACCTGCCTGCCAGCCTGATCACTACCTAACCACTTCCCTGCCAGCCTGATCGATGCATAACTGCTTCCTTGCCAGCCCAATTGTCCCTAATTGCCCTACCCTGCCTGCCCGGTCATCCCTAACTGTCCTCCCCTGCTGGCCTGGTCACCCCTAACTGCCCTCTCCTACTGGCCTGGTTGCCCCCAACTGCCCTCCCCTGCTGGCCATCTTGTGACCACATGGGGGTCGGTAGCTTGTCTCTCTTCGGGTTGAAGAAAGCACTGCCCTTTGCCAGCTGGGATCCGCCGCTGCCAGCCCATATCGCATCCTCGCTCCCCCCCCCCCCCCACCTCAGTTTTTCAGCGCCTGTGCCCTGGATTTTCCTCTTTCTCTTTTAGTCTAGTTGTAGGGTTTCCTCTCAGCCAGTGTTCCCTTGGTTTTGGGGAGATATACGTTTGTTTTATAATTGTTATTTTTAAAAAATTATTGTGCATGGCAGCCATTTAGGTGTGTTTACCTACACCGCCATCTTTGTACTCCAAATCTCAGGGGGTTTTTGTTTTTTTTTAAATACCTTAAATACTAACATTCTTTGGATGGTGGTGGTTGGTGTATGTGTGGGGGTGCTGGGGCGACTAGATAGGAGTTCTCCAGGTCCTTCACTTTTTTTTCTGCAAAGAGCCTTCCAGGTGATCAGTATGCCCTAGGACAGTGTTTCCCAAAGTGTGGTACGCGTACCCCCAGGGGTACGGGAAGAGTTTGGTGGGGGTACGCATTGCACCAGAGTTTGGTGGGGATATGCACTACACCGTGCTTAGCTGCGCCTAATTCTACGTTCTCATGAGTCAAGTCAAGACAGTCTTGTGAGGTGTGAGATGGTCCGGTGTGCAAATAAATGTTATTTATAATATAACTTTTATTTATATTTTATTATGAATAACTTTATTTTTCGTTTATTATTATTTTGTGTATATACCAAAAAAATAAAAAATAAATATATTTTGATTGTTATTAAAATACATCCATTTTTTTTTGACAAGGGGTACTCAGCGTTATGAAAATTATAGAAGGGGTACACATATGTCAAAAGTTTGTGAAACACTGCCCTAAGACATACTTTGGAAAACACTGTCTCGCACTATGCTCCTGGGTACCACAAATATGAGAATGAATATGCTTAAGTAAGTGAGAATTACTACATCTTAATGATATTAGACTAGAGCATTTATGAACATCCCTGATGTTAACTTTTTTTACATTGTATATCTTTTTTACAAGAATTCAGATTTCTAGGTCTTTATCACTGTTTTCCTCTACGTGTTCCCGTGTGCAGAGATGTTCCCTTTAAAACACAGAGCAGGTAAACAGCTTTATCTCCCAGAGATGGCTCCGTGCTCTGCCTGGAATGAAGCCACTCCCAAGCCCTCAGGAGCTCTGTAATCAGGAGTGGGCATCAGCATATCCCTGTTATTTAGCCACCGTGCCTAGAAATTCTGATTCAGTAGGTCTGGGGTGGGGCCTGGACATATGCATTTTATAAACACCTCTACGTGTTTCTTTATGTGAGCTCCTACCTCTATAGATGCTTGACAAATTTTTAAGTTAAATTAATTAGGTGTTCAACCGTAAGAAAGGTGCTGTTTTTGCTTTTTTATGTAGCAAATGAATTTCTATCAAAATACAATACAAGGATATTTAAAAGTAGTCCTATTTCTTTAGACACCTTTTTTAAAAGGGGGTATAATGTTCTCCATCTTCAGAATGTTTTTTCCCCTCTCAATGTTTCTCTGCCCCTTTTCAGATCAGACTGCCTCTGTTTTTTGGACTGACTGTGAGTGTGAGTGTGCATGTGCCTGTGCGTGTGTGTGCCTGTGTGTGTTTATGTGTGCACGCCTGCTTTTGTCTCTCCATGTGACTTTGCCTCCTACAGCCGCATGCATGTGGTGTCTCCATCAGCTCAGCTGGGCTCCTCTCAGCTTCCTGCAGTTTACACAGGTGTCTGGCTCTCGGGGCCAGCGTGGTCTGTTTCCTCCCTTCCTCGCAGGCCTCTCTGGCATGCATCGCCTCTTCCAGCCCATGCATTCTGTCTGTCTTCCCTCTATCCCACAAGGACAGGAATGCCAGAGGCTGGGCCAGACAGATGGTTTGGAATCCCGATAATGGGTGTGCCCATGGGAAGCAACCTCCCCAGAAGAATCCATGGCACTTCCAGTAGAGAAAGGCAGAAGGGTTTGCATTATTCTAAAAAGACTTCTTGTCATCCAACCTTAGCTCACCTTCTCCATTCCTTCCCTTGCACCCTTTTATGATTTTCTCATTTCCAAACAAATTCTTCCTTCTTCATGTTGTAGCATTTGGGCGTTTGCTCCCTTTTTATTCTTTTTTCTCCTTTTATTCCTGTCCTCTCCTCCACCCTCTCCTCCTTCACGTCTGTTCCTCTCTTCTTTTGAATTCAAGTGTTTTTCTTCTATGACAGGGGTGGGTAATGTTTAGCCAGCAGGCTGTATAAGGCCCAAAAAATCATTTAGACTGGCCCTGCCAAGGCATTCTGGGTGAGTTAATTAAATCAGGGACATAGAAAGGGAGTGGACTGACAATTCTCAGGGTGAAGAGGGTGTGAGGGGTTTGGGAAGAGACCTGACAAAAATCTTACACCTATGGATGATGACAGTGGTGAGGGTAAGGGCATGGGATGTGGTGGGGAATCAGGTGGAGGGGAGCTATGGGAAGAATAAAAGAGGAATAACTGTAATAACCTGAATAATAAAGATTTATTCAAAAAATGTTTGACTTACTATAGCAGGCTAACTTCTAAGTTGATAGTTTTGTATGGCTCATGAATGATGTTGTAAATATCCAATGGCTTTTGGCTATAAAAAGGTTCCCCACCCCTGCTCTGTGACAAAGAAGTTAAAATCATTCAACTGGAAAGGCATCCCTGGGACAGACGTGAGGATATGAAATTGACACTGGGATGATTTCTCTGTTATTCTCCAAAGAGAGTCTAGATGCAGCCAGATTTGTGAGTTCTCTCCCATCTCAAATGTATCATTTGTATACAAATAATATAAATCTCAGGAACTTACTTCAGACAAGACACAGACATGCATGTGTGCTCGGAGCACTGCGTTTCACAGTAGGAATCTAAACACCCAGGGAAGAGAAAAATATTTCTAGACAAAGATGTTATTGGAACTCTAAAAAGGCATTTATTTGGGGGGATTGCTGTGTGGATGAGATGCTCCAACTCATGAGGGGAATGATTTGGGGCAATCCAGCTGTTTTTGCTGTGCGTCTACATGCTGTCATACACATTTAATAAAACTGCCTCCCATGAAGTCTACATGTCCAAATTCAGATTATTTCCCAAAGCTCAGCTTAAATAGCCCCTTTCCTCAAAGCCTTTCCTGACCTCCACCACTCAACTCTCATGGGGCCTTAATTTGCCTCTCATGCGATAATCACCACTGTCACCTTTATTCCATCCTAATAAATGTGGGCAACTTAGTTCTTCAATCAGAGAACCTGTAATATTTTTAGGGGCAGAATCCATGTTAAACTCATCTTTTCTTCCCCATATGGAACAGGCACTCTAGAGTTTCTTGTGGAATCAACTTGGATGACTTGAATAGACAAAGCCTGGGTGACTGGAATCTTTCTGAAGTTCTTTGTGTAGAAGCAGTTGAGAATTCCAGATCCGAGAAAAGAGAAATATAAAGTGAGCAAGTAAAATGTCATTGCATCAATGCAAAGACTTCATAGAAGCCCAAAATTGTTTAGGGAAGATCCCTGGAGGGAAATGCTAAATCCCTAAAGAGCGACATAAGGAGAATGGCTCTACAACTCAGCTCATCTAAGGAGTATGCTAACGTGCCTCCATCCCAGGTGAAGTTTTTGTTTTCAAAAGATTTCTTCCCCTGCTAGGATTTTGTCACATATGACTTGAGTGCCTATTAACCTGGGCTACATAACTGCATTTGGATATTTTTCAGGTAAAGCCTTCACCTTTGGGGAGCATTTAGTTGTCAAATTTGCAGTTTTGTGGTATTTCAACTCTTAGTGAAAGAATATCTTCAAGGTTACAAAATATTGCTACTTGCCAAGTCTAAAATTTAATGTTCCACTCTCCTCACTTGACTTTTATTTGCTTAGGATTTCAGATGAAGCCTTTTTTTGTGAGGCTCATGTCTAGAGAGCAGCTCAAGGAGGACTTCCTAATTCTGTTAGGATGCTGGCAAATGTTCTCTTGGGACCACGGTCCTCAAATACTTTGTTTCATGGAATTATTGTGTGCATCACTAAAGGCATTTTCTTAGAAATTGCAGGTAATATTTTTATTTGAACGCTTACTTCTTTTTTTTTTTTTTTTTTTTTTTTTACTTTTAAAAAATATATTTTTACTAGAGGCCTGGTGCATGAAAATTCATGCACTAGGGAGGGGGTTCCTCAGCCAGGCACCCTCGCACAGTCCAGGACCCCTTGGGGGATGGCCACCTGCTGGCTTAGGCCCACTCCCCTCCCCGGGGGATTGGGCCTAAGCTGACAGTCAGACAGGAGCCCAGGAGCCCTTGGGAGATGTCCCACTGATGGGAAGCAGGCTCAAGCTGCAGTCAGACATCCTTAGCACTACCTTAGAAGCAGGAGAGGCTCTGGTCACTGGCTGTGCTGGCAGCGCCCGACTTGTGGCTGAGAGGAGCTCCCCCTGTGGAAGCGCTCTGACTAGCAGGGCATAGCTCTTGTGTTGAGTGCATGTCATAGCGACTGGTTGTTCCTGGTTGTTCTGCTGTAGGGTCAATTTGCATATTACCCTTTTATTATATAGGATTATTTCCGAGAGGGAGGAGAAAGCTAGAAGCATCAATGATGAGAAAGAATCATTAATTGGCTGCCTCCTGCATGTCCCACACTGGGGATTGAGCCTGCAACCTGGACATGTGCCTTTGACCAGAATTGAGCCTGGGACCCTTCAGTCTTCAGGTTGACACTCTATCCACTGAGCCAAACCAGCTAGAGCTAACCTCTTTTCCTTTTTTAAATTCTACCCGAAACAGTATGGAGAGTGGCTCCCAGGCATCTACTTGTGCTCCGAGCGTTTCACCTGCGTAACCTTGCAGTCTTCAAGGAATCATTTTGAGACTAAAATTTCCACCTAACATTTTTAGTGTATGAACTTCTAGAAAGAACCTTTAATGCCAAATGTTTCAAAACTTTTTCCACAAGTACTTATCAGAGAGCAGTTTTACCCTGGTAGAGAGTTCTTGAAGAGCAATGCATGAGGACAAAGCATGGGAAGTTGAGAAGTTAGAGTAGGTCACACACTCGGAAGCCCAGCCAGTTGGACAGGGGTCAGAGTTTGGCTGGTCTACAGCTGGAAACTCACCCTAGCACTCACCCCAATTCTACTGAATCAGAATATCTGGGGCTGAGGCCCAGCAATTACATTTTGATAAGCTCTCCTGGACACTCCAGTGCATGCTCCAAATGGAGGACCACTGCTGTGAAAGATTGGTACATAGGTGTTGAAGGGTCTGTGTAACAAGCTGTGCAGGGACCATAAGACCAAGAAGAAATGCAGAGATCATTGTGGTTTTTAAAAAATACATTTTATTGATTTTTTACAGAGAGGAAGAGAGAGGGATAGAGAGTCAGAAACATTGATGACAGAGAAATATCGACCAGCTGCCTCCTGCACACCCCCCATTGGAGATGTGCCCACAACCAAGGTACATGCCCTTGACCGGAATCAAACCTGGGACCTTTTAGTCCGCAGGCCGATGCTCTATCCACTGAGCCAAACCGGTTTTGGCAATGCAGAGAACATTGTAATGAACTTTGAAGCCTGTTCCATAGCTCTGGTCTTTCCCTGAGATTGACCACTTTGTGGGAGGTGAAAAAGTTAGAAGTTTACATTTCAAGCACATAATAAGTGGAAAACACCTATGTATACTCATGACAGAATGAGAGTAAACACCATATGAAGATGACCTTGAAGACCACTGGGAAAGGTACTGAGGATCCCTTCTTTGAGAATCACACTTGGACCACATTTTGAGAATCACTGTTTTATACAAAGGGCTATTTGTACCAACTTTTATTCATCAATTGTTTAGGGGCAATCATTTAGACAATTACTTCTAATGTCATTCTAATGGTTTTACATACCTACTAGAGGTCATATGCACAAAATTTGTGCACAGGGTGGGGGGGTCCCCTCAGCCCACCCTGCACTCTCTCCAATCCAGGACACCTTGGGGGATGTCCAACGGCCGGTTTAGGCCCTGAACTGGCCATCAGACATCCCTCTCACAGTCCTGGACTGCTGGCTCTTAATTGCTCACCTGAGGCTGCCCCTAACTCCCCACCCCCAACCCCACACCAGCCTGATTGCCTCTCACTGCCCCCACTGCCGGCCAGGTTGCCTCTAGCTGCCCCCTCCCTGCTGGCCTGGTTGCCCCTAACTGCCCAAACCCTGCTGGCCTGATCGTCCCCAATTGCCCCCCCCTATCGATCTTGTTGCCCCACACAGCCTGATTGTTTAGTTGTTTGGTCGTCCTCCTGATGGCCTGGTCATAGGCAGCCATCTTGTGAGGGTTAATTTGCATATTACCTCTTTTTTATATAAAATTATTCTTCTTTTCAATTATAAACTACTGTATATGTATATATGTCCTCCAAAGTGTCTGATTTTAGGTCTAAACACTGTGTGTTTGATGGGTGCAGAAATGCAGACATAGTTACTTAATAAATATGGTTGAATTGGTATTTTTAAAGTGTATCTCTTTGTAAAAAAGGAGGAGAAGGAACATTAGCTCATTTTCTGGTCTTACTACAGGCAGATTTAACCTAGAAAGATTATTGACAGAAAGTTTTTAAACAAAAAGTTATTTTTGTTTAAAAAATAATTTAAAAATATAATTTTATAATATATTCATTCAGATTTTTAAAATACTTACTCATTGAATAGTATACCTCTTAGCTAATATATATATTTTAGTTTAGCAGTCACTGCTTCTGTTCTTAGTACCAGAAAACCTGGGCTTGAATCCCAAGTGCACACCGAATTGGCTGTGTGAACTTGGATAACATTTTGTACTCTATGTTTTATCTCCTTATCTATAAACTATGGAAAATACCTCTAATTCTTGTGATTATGGAATGAGATAATCCTTTGGATGCTTAGTACAGTCTCTGCACATGATAGTTGGTCAATATCTGTTGGACAAATAATTGTTGAAAGAACTCTAAATATTGTTCATTTATGAATTACTCTTCTTAACCCGATTAATGTTGACTGAATTATAAAAGTCACTTTTGGAAAGTTGAAATGTGTCTTTTTTTTTTTTAACCATCTACATTTGCTTCAGTTACTTTTTACATACTTTTCTAAGTGTTTCACATCTGGGCCTTGGAATGTGTATATGATGTGTTTTTCAGGTAGAAACATCAATTATCAGGGCGATGTGTGCACCACCCTATGCTCCTTGCACTTGTATCCTATTCTGAGTCCCCAAATTCAGTAAACATATTGTGGTATTATTACAGCTTCTCTGAGTTATTGCTTTCTTATATTAATCATAATCTTCTGGGAATTGCAACCCAGGCTTTTCACAAAGCACCCATTTTGGAGATGTTTTAGGTACTAAGCTTGCCTTAAAATTTTTCCAGTCTGTGTCTTCACTTTAAAAATGAAAATTAGCTAACAGACTGTCATGAGACTGTTACCTCTTCTACAACTGTTCTCACTCTCTCCACACCTGACATTAGGCACATGTGCCTGAGAATGACCCTTGGTTTCTTCTATGACTCATTGTTAATCATTATAAGGAATAGCTCCATCAGTTCATAAATTTGAAGTAAACTCAATTTCCCACACAGTCTGTCAAGTGATCATCAGCAAGCTGTTTGGGTTGATTCATAAGCTCTTAAACTCCCATTATTTGGAGGAGATGTGGGGGTATATTGACAAACAAATTTGCACGTTCTAGGTTTATTCAAACAAGACCTTCTCTATCCCCCAGAATACTGTATATAAGTAGTCCTTCCGACAGACATCTAGTTCATGACTAAATACTTAAAATCTGAGCCCATTAGGTAAGTGCAGTTTATCTGCATCACATGTTGAAATGAGAAAATACATTTGGAAGATTCTTGCTCAGTATAAAGTCAGTATTGCCTCCTAAAAATCTATTGCGAACCAAGATCATTTAGCTAGGGATTGCTATAAACATACACAAAGCCACCAAATATAGGCATGATAGCAAACCACAGGGAGTTGGATAATTTAAAAAATACATAGCATTCTTGCTATAGCTGGTTGGCCAGTGGATAGAGTGCAGGCCTGTGGACTTAAGGGTCTCAGGTTCAATTTTGGCCAAGGGCACATGCTGGGGTTACAGGATTGATCCCCAGTGGGGGGCGTGCAGGAGACAGCTGATCAATGATTCTCTCTCATCATTAAGGTTTCTATCTCTCTTTCCCTCTCAACTTCCTCTCTGAAATCAATAAAAAATATATATTAAAAAAAATACATAGCATCCTTGCTCTGTGAGGCAGAAATTATTTATTCAGGCATTTCTTGACTATTCCTGCATATTTATTTTTCCAGAAGCTTTTAAGGATTATATTGCAATTTTCTTTAAATTGTGCTTTTCTTGTAACTGCATATCTCAACATTTGTCCAGTTTTCTCTAATGGGATGCAGGAAGTTTTTCATGTAGGTTGTTTTTGCCTTGATGAATGGAACTTTTACATTATGGTTTTTTTGTTTGTTTATTTGTTTGTTTGTTTGGGGGGGTTCTCTTGGTATATTTTAAATTTAATTATTTTATTCCTGAAATAAAACACATATAAGATTGACCACATTAAGGTGTGACTTTGCAGACAGTACCAGGCCAAGACCCCAGTCCACTGGTTGCCCCATACACAGGGCGGTGGAGTGGGCCGGTAAGCGGGAAGGAACAGCTTACCACTTGGTCTCTCCCCCGGCTATATTCTTGAGCAATGATTTAACAAAAAACACTTAAAGGGACAAATTGGGAATTGGTTCATTCAGTTGGTATTAATATGCTAAGTAATATATAAGGAACACAAGATAATACATGTCGGTCAGACTTCTTGATGGAGCAAATAGACACAAATAAAGAATGTAAATAATCTAAATTATATAATTTAAAATATTTCTATAATAAATATTTATCAAACTCATTACTCTATTACCTCCTTAGGGTCTTCCTTGTGTTCTCATATATCTGAAAATATCTTCATTTGGCCCTCCTCATTGTGATTTATAGTTTGACTTGGTATAGTTTGACTCTATTAACAGAAAAAACACGTCCTTTGCAAGTGTCCAGATAACATATACAAAACAATGACCTTACAGTATGTGACAAAGAAAACTAAATTATAAACAACAGATAAAGAAATCAAAATGCCAAACCCTTCTTTTTAACCTAAAATTCTATACCAAAGCAAACCATAAATCACAGTGAGGAGGGCCAAATGAAGATATTTATAGATATATGAGAACACAAGGAAACCCTAAGGAGTTATATGAGAACCTTGTCCAGTAAATTGAGAGTTAACAATACAAAAGGAGACAGCTTAAAATCCAAGGAGACCAATAAAGAGAAATCTAGAATGACTGTTGGACAACAAGCCTTGAAAGCAATTATTCTAAATTAGAGCAGTTGGCTCCAAATAAACAGGAAATTATAAATCCCAAATATTTTGATTTAGCCTTGTTTAAAATTGCTGGTGAAACTGTATGTTATGAGGCAAAATGGTATTTAAACTAGAACCATGAAAGCCAAAAAGATTGTTGACACAACCCTTTGTTTTAAAGATGAAGGAGAAGGTTGAAAAATGTACATAGAGGAACAAAGAACTGTAGCCAAGCAGATGAAGTCTCTGTATAATTTAATTTATACTTATTTGTATCTTGTCATCAAGGAATTTAGTTTTTATCTAGTCTGTTTACCAAGAGGGAAAAAGAGTTTCCAATGATTTTCCAAGTAATCATCTTCCATGGACTGTAACCTGTGACATCAAGACTGTGTATATTTGTTTTTGGAAACTCCTCTTGTTGGAATGTTTTGTCCTTAAAAATTGAATTTGCTCCCCATTCTTGTGATAATTAATCCACCAACATTGTCCTCATGGATCTTGTTATTTTTAAGCTAACTTTATGTAAAATAGATTGCCTTGCATGTGGGGGAACATGTTTTAAGGTTTTCTTACAAGACATTTTGGAAATAAAATAAATTGTATAGCAGATTCATTTTTAAAATATAAAGCAAAATCATTCACAGCTCCAAAAAATTTATTGTTGGGGGAAGGGAGAGGAGGAAGGAGTGGATTCCAAGCAAAAGACAGAATAACTAAGCACCTGAATAATATTAGTGAATAGTGATAAAAGCATATGTTTCTTCTCCCAGAAGAAAAAAGAATGGCAAGTGGAAATTCAAGGAAAAATACAACAGAATAGGAAAGTGATGATCCAATTCAAAGCAAAAATCAATGTGAACTAATTGCTAACATTCAATGGAATGCAAGAAAAGGTCAAACTTTGGATTTGGATATTTGTTATTTGGTGAGATGGACATAACTTTGGACCCATAGAGAGGGAAATAAAATACTTGGCTCCATGGTGAACAATATTTATGTGGTCATAATATCGTATATAGGCAACATGGTTCAAATTATAAAATAAGATTATAAGGAAATCACTCAAATGTAGTTCCAGATCAAATTTTGACAGGGTAAAATTAAATACATAACTGATAGAATGTGGGAAATAGAAGAGTAGAAGCTATTACTGTGCCTATTCCAATATAAGAGCCAAAAAAGTACAAGTTTAAGTATAATGTTCAAAGTTATAATGCAAACCAATAAAACAACAAAAGGGACTATCAAAAACTGGAATAAGTTTAGGTTCTTATTTAGGTTCTCCGGTATGATGACCAGTGGCACTAAGGCAACAGCTGCTGGTTGATAAGCCCCAACCATAGCTACAGATCTCCCAGTCATCCTTTCTAACCTCATTCACGGGTGTACATGGACAACCAAGGGTCACTTGAGAAAAATCTGCAACATCAAAGAGAAATAAATACAAACTCTAAAGAAATGAAAAAAATCTAGATGAATTAGAGAAATGTAACATTAATGATTCAGACAAACATTTTATCCTTTAAAAGCATGCAAAAATAACAACCAGAAAAAATGAAGACCTTTTAAAGTTTGACAAGGTGAATGCTAAAATAAAATAATTAAAGTTAAAGGATAAAATTGAATAAATCTCCAGAACACAGAACTGAAAGCAGAAAATATAAGCAAGGGAAGGTAACACACATAGACATTCAATCCAGATGTACAGAAAATCAACCCAGAAAAGAAGAAAAAGGAAGTAAAAAGAGATGAACTTATAAAAGAAATAATATTACTAAATTTCTCAGAGCTGAAGGGTAACATGTCATAAAAGTATGATTCACCAAGTTCCAAGAAAGCTAAAACAAGAACAGTCTATACTAAGGTATGTCATTGTGCATTTTCAACATACCAACGTTGAAGATAATATCCAGAATACTTCCAGAGAGAACTAAAAAGGATTGTCTACCAAAGAAAAAAAGATATTTGGTGCTAGGAATATTGTCCTTTCAAAGTATGGGGTCATAAAACTAGAAAACCACCAAGAAAAAAATATAATTGTCCCATAATACTAGTTCTGTGGTCAACAAAACTTATATACAAATAACATAATTTGAAATTGGGGGGTTTCAATAAAGCATAGAAGGCAATTATACTTACAGAGCAGAGAGAGCAGAGTGTAATTATCAGCCTTGACAATTTCAAAATATAGTGGAGAGAAGTCTGAAGGTGGACTGTGAAGAGATATGGCGGGAAGGATAAGGGTAATAACATCATTTTCCTAAAAAACATGGGAGTCAAGAGCACTGTGGTAGATGGAACAAGAAACATAGACTGAAGTAAAGAAATTAAAAATCATCATATTATCCTATTGTCAGGAGAGAGAAGGGGAAGATGACATTAGTATAAAATGACTAAATCCATATCTCTCATAGGAGGGAATCAAAGGGTTGTGTCTAATATAGACACATGATTTCTAATCATCTTCACTCTTGATTTAATCTCCTCGTCCTTTTCTTTCCATTCATAGAGAGCTTCTTGTCCTGTTTTCTATATCACAGATTTTACTTTTATAGGGTTAATTTTTATTTTTACTGTTTTTATGTTCATTTTAAAACTAATACTAATTTTTGCTTATTTAGCTTTCTATTTTTCATGTAGCTAAAAATATTCTCCCATGCCTCCTTTTTCATTTCAGTTGGTTGTCTTCTCATCTTATCTTTTGTTTCACAGATTGCATGTATTCTTGAATTTCCTTGAGAATATATAACTATTTAGAGTTGATGAGTTATATGTAGTTAATTATTTTCAAATTTTAGTTCTTCACAACTTCTTATTTCAAATTATTGTTATTGTTTTGAGGTTAATAATCCTAGGACAAGATGCCATCCAAAATTTGGAATTTGCCCCAATTGAGTATTGGTGAAGTCTTCTTGGATTCCTTTGTTGTTATTGGGATGGTTTTCACCAGGTAAGTGATTCAGGAGACTTAAGGGTGTGTGCAGAGGTCAGAATCATGGATTAATGCAGGATGTGTGGTTTCTTTTCTGTTCTTAGTGAAACCTGCTATGCCAGGGACCAACTTTTGGTATCTAAATTTGCCTGTCCACTATCTCAATTATAGGCAGAGCTGTGTTTGCCTTATGGGACACCCATTCTTCTTGGATCAGAGAGAGGTTAAACATGGGAGGAGACTCTGCCTTAAGTTTGCGTACTGGGAAATCTGCTCTTGCCCTTGTACACACAGCACTGCTTTAGAAAGGCTATTAATTGGTAAAAATAAAGGAGGCTCTACTTGGGTATTTCTTAGTCTGTCCTGTAACTAAGCTCCCATGTTAATCATCATCCTATAAATTAGGACAATTATGAGAATGAGAGAAGGCTCAATTACAATTAATCTGGCACAGTAGGTAGAAACCCAAACTGTTTCAGTCAACTTGGGCATATGGTCATCCTACCTATGATCTACAACTCTCTTTAGCCACTACCCATTCAAATTAGTATTATTGGGGCTCTATGAATTTATTCTCTATAACTAATATACTTTATATCAAACTATTAATTTCTAATAATAATAACAATAGTGGTAGTAACAAATATCCATTTATTAGGTGCTTACTAGTATTATAATCTGTCCCAAGGTTCCAAAATGAAAATTTATATCTACATACAGATTTTGAAACCCTTTCTTCTCAAATTCCCAGAACACTCTTACCACTGGTCCATAATTTAAAAAAATCATTTCAAATTATAGTTGACATACAATATTATATTAGTTTCAGGTGTACAACATAGTGATTCAACATTTGTACACTTTACAAAGTGATCACCACAATCAGTCTAGTAACCATCTGTCACCACACGTAGTTCTTATGGTATTATTGACTCTATTCCCTATTCTGTATATTATATCCCTGTGACTCATTTTGTAGCTGAAAGGTTATACTTCTTAATCCCCTGCCCCTTTTCTGTTCTTCCCCTCACCCTCCACCCTTTTGGCAATCATAAGGGGTGAGTTTGTTTCTGTTTTGTGTTGATTGTTGTGTTGTTTTGTTTTCAGTATCACATACAAGTGAAATCTTTCAGGATTTGTCTTTTTCTGTCTGACTTATTTCACTTAACATAATACTGTCTAGGTCCATCCATATTGGCTCATTTGGGAAGATTTCATTCTTTTTTTTTCTTTTCTTTTTTATGGCGAAGTCCTGGTCCCCACTTTTTGAAGTTCATTGACATACTTGGAAAGGAGAAGACAGAAAGCCCCTGATTGTCTCTTCCTTGCCTCTTTCCCCCTCCCAACTTCACCTCTGTTCTGCAAGATGTCCTTTGCTCATTTCACATGTGTATCTTTTGTTCTCAAATAGTTGGTAACCTCTTTGAGAGGAAGAACCTTGTCTCCTAAATCTTAGGCATTCCTCATAGCTTCCAATTTGGTGCCCTCCCCATAATCTCTGCTTTCTGAATGGTGTCTATAGATCTGAGAGTAGGTTTTCTCAGACCATTTTTAACTTTCCTTGGCTTGGTTGTCATTATAGCTTAACAACTGATCCAATATTGCTGTTATAGTTGGATTTCATTCAAATTTTAATTCCACATTTCATCTTAAGAAGGAAATTAAACAATCTGCTTTGGTTATACATATTTTCCTTTCTTTAATGGAGTGCAATTCTAACTATTTTAAGACAAACTCTAAATCTGAATAGAATATTTGTGATGACATAATTTTATATAATATAAATCAATCTTAAATAGCTGAATTACAAGCTGAGAAGAGCCATTCAGTCATTATTAGGTCATTTACACACACTTAGCAAGACATTAACTTGGTCAATGCCTAGATCACTTTTCCTTGCCTTCTGTTTTTTAATTATGCAATTATTTGATTGATGATTAAATTACATTCAATTGATTAAAATTTCTACTTGAAAAAGAAATTTAAAGTGTTTAGCTATGTCTTTATGTGACGAAGGATTTCCATAAGTTATTTGAATTACCCTGAAGATAGAAAGTGGGAAGTAAATTTTTAAAAGGCTTAATAAGAGTTGACTTTTATAAGTAATTTTTACCTAGAAACTAGGGGAAAACCCAGTACTCCCAATTCAGCAAATTACTTATTCAGACTTCACCCAATAAGTTTCACCTCCATTTTATGCTAGATTAACAGATAAAAATTGGTCTGATTATGTATTATTACATTTCTTTCCTGGAAGAGAGAATAACAAAAAGAAGACAGTCACTTCTCTCATAGGCTCTAAGTTCCTTGAAAGCAATATGTAAATCTTAAATTTCTTTGTATCCTTTCTTCAACTTAGCATCTAGCACAATTCCTTGGGCATAACCCATATTTAATATGAATTTGTTTACTTGAACAGTAGTTATTTATTCATTTTAACAGACTTGGGTCATGCTATTTGTAAGAAGCTTCTCATCCCAAGAGCTTTCTTATTTCAGGTTCAGCTCATGCTTAGCTTGTTCTTTTATACAAAATCATCACATTTAATGTTAGGTATCCCCATGATGAAAATAGGAAACACAAATTATCTGGTTACTCTTAAGTGCATGTCTTTCCTTTTATTTTGTAACTTTCTGAATCTAGTTTTCTAAAAAGAAATGTTGATAATGAAATATTATCTGCAGGGTTTGGTTCAGCCTGCTTTTCTGTCACAAATTTCTCACCCAAAAGACGTTATTGTGCTTTGGCTTTAGTTTGCAGAGGCTATACTACTCTCCTTAGGCAAATTTCACTGTGTGCTTTAAAACACCTGTACATATTAGGGTTAGGTATGATGATTATAATGATATTATTATGGCTATGCAAAACAATGTACAAATACTGTTTCTGCATTGTATATCATAGTCCTCTAAGCTAATATCAATATTTTACTGTGCAAAGTCTCCAAAAACACCTTTATAATGCATTATAAGAGAAGAAGTGTAGGTATCAGAATGAGAAACTTGAATAATATATGGGAAAAAACCCAATGCTGCCTACAGTAGGGTGTTCTACAGATGATGGGCATTTATTATAACGTTATTGTATTTGTCCTTGGGTTTGAGGCCTCCACTTTCCCCCCTCTCTACTGTCTGGTGTTTTGGACTTTACTTACTGTTTTTATGACTCAGCAACAAATTCAAGAAATTGTTATTATCTATTAGATTGGTTATAAGATTTTTAAGATTTGAAATTCTCTCATTCCTGAAGTACAAAGAGTGACAACTGGAGGACTAAAATGGGCCTATGATTGTATCCTTGCCCCAAATCAGATATGGACTCCTTTGTTTTTGTGTGTGTAGAGTGTGTGTTCCCCTTTGCAAGATTGTATAAATGACCCAAAAGTGAAATTCTCCTTGGAATCCATCTGATATATGACACAAGGTATACAATTCAGTATACCTTGGTCTAGTGCCCACTTGTGGTTTCCCCACAGGTACACTAGACTGGGTATTTTAGTAACAGAAATGAGGAACTTTGCACATTTGTTTTACAGAGAT
The DNA here is from genome assembly GCA_963924515.1 of Vespertilio murinus. Taxonomy (NCBI): domain Eukaryota; kingdom Metazoa; phylum Chordata; class Mammalia; order Chiroptera; family Vespertilionidae; genus Vespertilio; species Vespertilio murinus. Next base: position 181,595,044 of record OZ004704.1, on the reverse strand, counting down.
GACTCCCTAGGGAAAAAACCCTCCATGTGTCCTGACAATTGAAGTTGAGAAAAATGGTTCTAGACTGCACCTGTAAAATGTACTGACTAGGTGGGAATCAGGAGCCAACTCTTTATCCTTCATTGGCTTAACCAACTCAGGTACCTCTCTTTTTCAGCCGCTCCAAAGTTCTATAGTTTTTACCTTCTTAAAAATGCTAACTCTGTTTTAAACATATACTCCTCGTCTATTATTCCTCTGCTCTTTGAGATGAGACTTTGTTTGGCACAGTATAAAAAAAAATGTTAGGTTACAAGTAAATTTTCATGCATACACCTTTATTCATACATGGTCCTTTTTCAGATGGTGCACTTATGGCAATATAGTAGGCCTTCCATTAATGAACACTAACTGTATACACAGATGAGTAAGTTATGACTGGAGCTGATTTCCAAGTTGTAGGAAGAATGGTTGCTGTTTCAACACATTTTCCTTCTGCAGAAGCATCTCCCCAGCTAATCAGTCTCTGGGTTTTCCTTGCTGGCTTCCATTTTTGCAGGAAATATTGTGCCCTGCTCATATTCGCATTGCCCCAGTGCCTTCTTCTATGCAGTTCACCCAGAAGGGATTGCCGTCCAGCCTCCAGAAGCACTGTCCAAGGAACACTGCTTGCGTGTGTTCTGAAGATGGAAACGATTATCATAAAAGACGTAAGAAGGATTATGTCAGGAATTCTCTCCAGATCTTCACATTTAGCAAGCCATCCTGTTTTGCATTACAGAATCACATCGTGTTCTGCAGCTCTTCTGTGGTTGTTTAGTGTTGGTCATGGCTTTGTGAGAGATTGGGGTCAAAGTCAGCAATGTTTACAAACACAGGAGAAAATTCAGCAAGAGATGGCTAAATCTAAATATGATCTTTATGATTCTCTAAGTGGCTAGTCATCCATCCTATAAACGGAAAGCATGGTTTCTGGCTACGCAAGGTGTTCCCTGCACTCAGAGTTTAAATGCTGTAACCAAATAAAATCATCTGCATTTCAAGTGCTGGCAAGCTGGCCCCTTCCTGATGCCAGGTTTTCTGCCTAATACCTGGTATACTTTTTTTTATGGACTAAAGCTTAAAGAGAACCACTGGAGCCTAGGAACATATACGAGTTCATGATGAATTAAGAGCCGGAAATAACAGCAAGCCATTTGAACTGGGCTAGTAGGGTTTCCCCACAGCTCTGCCATTGCGATCTAGTGATCAGTAAAAAGCAGACAATGGGCCGTGGCTGGTTTGGCTCAGTGGATAGAGTGTTGGACTGTGGACTAAAGGGTTCCAGGTTCAATTCCGATCAAGGGCACATGCCTGGGTTGACAAGCTCAATCTCCAGTGTGGGGTGTGCAGGAGGCAGCGGATCAATGATTCTCATCATTGATGTTTCTATCTCTCTGTTCCTTTCCATTTCCTCTCTGAAATCAATAAACATATGTTTTTTTAAAAAAGCAGACAATGGTATTCAGAAGCAGAGAGCAGATTTTGATAATTCAATTCCTTTCTGAGGGTGTCACACTCAGGTAGATTTCCCTGTTGAGTTTTTCTGTCTGTCCTTAGATAAGGCACCTCAAATGATTCACATGTGGAAGTTTTGTGGCAATTCCTGCTTGCCAGGTGGAGCAGGTTCAGGAGGCATGAGACAGAGCAATGGTCATCTTGCTATGAGTGAGAGATAAAGTTAAGAGTCTTTCATCTTACAATTGGCTGAAGAATGGTTTGGGGATGAGTCTGTGGCTCTGAGGGGATGGATAAACATACAATAAGCCTACTCTCAAAGAGCAGGATGCCCTTCACAACAGTTGTATTGAGACCACTTCTGCAGTTTCTGAGCTGAGTTCTATTTAGAAAGCTAGAAGGGGAGCCCATGGGAGATCGTGATTACATTGTGTGCTTCCTGCATATTTTCCAAAAAGACATAAAGTGCAATAGTATAGGCATTAAAAAACTGAATTTAGAGTAACACGACTATAATTCAAGCTCTAAAGCACCACAAAAATGTTAAACTAAGATGCCCATAGAGCAGAAGATTGACATAGATATGATCCTTGACGAAAACTTTCTAGAGCCATTTCCATCTTTAAAGAGGTCCTCAGAGATATGCCCAAGATGGGATCCAAGTCTTATATATTAGAAATTCAAAATGAGTGTCCCACAGCTGGATGTGTGTGGTTGAATCAATGGGTTCCACCTCCAGATGCTTCCTTAAAAGTTCTGAGAGTGTTCTATATTAGCTATTCAAACCCATTTGTGACTATATCTTACATCTGCCATTAATGGAGGAACAGAGGGAGAGAAGCAAAGTGCTCCCCAAAAAAGGAAGAACGTAGTATTTATATGCTGGAGAAGGGTGGATTCTGTCTGAAGACTCTAGCAATTATATTCTACTCTTCTCCATGTGGATTTCTGCATCGCTTTGATTTAAGCCAAAAAGGGGGGAAAAATCAAAGAAAGGGATAAAATTACCACATGCAAAAGTTTATGATTTAAGGGAGGAAGAGACCAGATCAACACGTGCTTCAGAAAGCCATTCCTGGACAGGCAGAGATGTGCTGAGATGGAAATCAAAGAGCTCATCCAGAGTGCACCAGTCACTTAGGAAACACAGTGTGATTTTATGGGGTCTTTGGGAAAGAACCCATAGAGAAATGATTAGTGAGACCTCAGGCGTGGGGCGAAGAATTAGTGCAGTGTGACTGAACAGAAGAGTTCACATTTCTCTGCCTGTTCTCTTTAGAAAAGCTGCATAACTCCCAAGAGCTTCTCCATCAGAGCCTCATCTTAGTTTCTGCGGGTGTAGACCACTGGGGGAGCAAGAGCTTTCAGTAGTAGGTGGGGTTAAGGATGCTTTAAGGAAGGGCTCTTTATTCTTCACTCAAAAGCCCCAAAGAGGAAATACTTAAATATAAAAATTGATGGGAATCCCAACAAAGTTCTCTGAAAACTTCTTGGTGTTGGTGACAGAGCTTGGAAACCCCACCCAATGAGGACATGTGAGGGTTTTGCTGGAGAATAATAGGTACACAGCAGGATTCTTGGAGAGAGGCTCACAAGGGGAAATAAGAGGTGGACAAAGTGGTGTTAACTGCTGCTGAGTCATACATTTAGGTTCCCATTTAAGCTATTTTTAGTGGTTGGGGGTTGGGAAAATGTTTGGCATTTGTAAATAATGCTTTTGGATTCTAACATTTTTCAAGTCATTTTTACTGTACACTATGCTGGATCCTGAAAGCACCTACATTATATCTCACTGACTCAGGTACCTGAAATAGCTGTGGTGGGTGAAGTTTGCACTCTGAAACCCCCAAGAAGCTACATTTGAGAAATTTTCTCTTCCTAGTTATTACAACTACTTTTCCCGTCAAATCCTAGAAGGCTGCTTTGAACCACGCTAACGCTCTCAAGGCAGAAATGTATTTCAACTCATTCACGCTGCCGCTAATCTCCTCGGTGATTTATGAGGTCTTTAAACCTTTAATTCTCTGTCTGTCAGAAGTCTTCATTGGTAGCAAGCTGACAGTTTAAATTAGTGTTTAGACATGGCTTTCATAATGTCAGTTTTGTTTTGTCTCAGCAGCGTCTTGGAATTCCTTCCATTGTACCTCAAGTGACTCATGGCAATAAACGACTCTCCTTGGCTTTTGTTCTTAATCAAGGAAGAATGGAATGAGCCGCATAATGCTTGTAAAAGAGCAACTTTAATTAGTGCTCAGCTGTCGCCAGAGATGCTTGTCTTGTCTCTTTAGTACATAAATGTAGGACATGATGCATTCAGGTGAACAAATACTTGTTTCCTGAAAAACCTCCCGTGGTTCTCTTCCAACACATGAAGGGCAATTGCAGCGGCCACATTGAGCTTCTCCTCAAACTCAACAGAGAGAATCCCAGGTAACTTCCAAGAGTTGTATTTGGAATGGCTTTTGTGGAATCGAATAAACCACCAAATGAAAGAAGATCTCCCAAAAGGGGTTTCCCGGCTCACCCATCCTTTGGGGAATAGTGCCAAGATACACCCAAGGCCGCGGGGCCCTTTCCTGCCAAACTGCCAAACTGCATTCTCCTGAGTTCTGAGCAGAGGGCAAACTCCAGATCCTTGGGGGTCCAAGTTTGTTTACTCTCAACAACATTTGACTTCCTAAGGAAAATGGTGAAAGAAAGTATAAAATTCCATTAAAAAAAAAAAAAAAGCCCCTCAAGTATTTTTGGACATCAAACAGCTCTTACAACACAGCCCTTTGATGAGTTCAGTGTAAATGAATCAGAAACATATGGATAGTGTTTATGCTCAAATGCACATGCATTTAAAAATTCTGAGATAAATTAGTTTAGTGAGCTATGTTTGGGTCACTTCCAGCATCCAAGAATTTAGAAAATCACTCCTCATGAGTAAAGATGTGGAAGAAATGGTTGAGCACCCCTTGAACTGAAAAATGGGCACGTTCAGCAGCCTGCACGGCGTTGTGTGTTGTAAACACGGTAGCCGAGGGCACAGATCTTGGGACAGCTCCAGACCAGGGAGGGTTGGGGCTACTGATGTGGTAGAAGTTTCTGTATCTCATTACCAGCTGTCAGTACCTGTGCAAGAAAGTTCCACACGCCACAAACATGGCTCACCAACTTCCTCGGATTCGTTCAGTCCTTGGACACTTTTGTAAATTGCCTTTTATGCCTAGGCCATTGGAACCGATAGGCTATCGGGCACCATTTGGGTACAACCTGTGCTTCCCTTTCACTTTGGGGATGGTGGAAACAGCTAATAATGTTGTAAATGTGAGAAATGTGCATGGTCACATACATAGATTCAGGTTATATTAAAATAAAATGAACTATTAGGAAAATCTCCATTTGGATATAATGTGCCCAAAAGGCCTCAGCATTTCTTATTTCTAACAAGACCAAAAAATAATTGGATTTTCGAATTATCTAATTTTTACCCAAATATGTGTCATTGTTCACTGAGGAAGAAGAAGGAACAAGGGGTAGAGGCTACTGTCTCTTGATACATCAGATTTCTTTATTATTTTGGATCCATCTCAGTGGGCCGGATCTGGATTTTTTATTATTGCTTTAGCTTTAGAGGTGTATATAGTGGTAAGATGCTGGCTGTGATAGTTAATGAAACTTCACCCATGTCTCTCGATGTCCAATCACAGAGCAGCACCAGTAATGTCCTTTCTCGTTAGTTTGCTAAAAATACTAAACAACTATTACTAGTGAACAACATATCACAGGATGCTGCGAGTAATGCAAAAATATAAATAACACAAGTTCTCTGACTTCAAATAACCTAAAATTGAAGTTACAAAATATGTTAAATGAAATAATTGCACTAGAGATATCACGTGATATTTCATTGCGACACTAGTGACATAAACCATTGCTTTATAGTTGAGGGATTTAGATGGACCTAGATAGTGTGGGGTAGTAGAAAGATCATCAGATACTCGTACATTTCTGGAAATATAACAAAATAAAGAATATTAGAGTCGCCTCCTCTCTTCCAAGAAGAGTACTATATTATGGTTGAAATACGTTAATTAACCCTTTAGTCTGATAAAATGGAGGAAGAATTAAAAATCCCAGCTCTTCCATTAACTAATTATGTGACTCTGTCCAAATTGTTCTTTGAAAGATTATTAATGATGCTAATATTATGATGATGATGTTAATGTTGACATAAACATTAATATTAGGTATTAATATTTATCTATTATATATTAATAGTTCCTAGAGTGATTATGCTGTGTCAAGCACTATGAAGTGGGGTGAATTATCAATGTATGCAAAGGATGGTGCAGCATTTGGTACATGGTGGGTTTAATAAAAGCAATGGTGTTGTGCAAGATTTAAATAGCAGGGGGAAGGTAAATTGATGTTCAACTACATAATTTTTTCTTTGGCCAATGAAATTATTTGCATAATTATGGCATAAAAATGTTTAAGACAAATATCTATTTCTTCATCATATGCTGTAAAGTCTAACATTGCTTTTTTTCTCTCTTTCTTCTTGCTCCTTTCTCAGACCTTTGTCTGGAATGGGAGAAGGAGGTGGTACTGCTAATTGTAACACCTTTGTTTTCACTCACAAGCTTTGTTCTCTTCTCAAAACACACTTGGTTTAAATGTAGCTTTATAGGATGCTTGCTCACTCCTCTACTTGCTGTTCTGCATATGCCCTCCCTCCTTTGACTTTCTGGTCTCCCTCAACCCAGTGTATGACATTGGGAATGTACATCTCTCTATGTGTCAATGTGTCAATGTCTCCATCCATAAAATAGGCTAATAATACTGACTAATACATAAAGCACTCCGAGAGCCACATAAAATATACAAAGTCATATTATTATATGATCATGAAGCCTATTGCTCATCATCACATTGCCCTATAGATATTTATGAAATTTTCTTCTCTTAATAACCTCTTATACTTTAATAGTTTCATCATTGTGAGACATCTTCTGCCTGGTATTACTAAAGGGATTGGGCATAGCCAAAAAAACAATTATGCTTCTGAGAAGCAGAAGGGAACTGTGGGAAGGGTGGGGAGGGATAAGGAAATAATGAGCCCTCTGAGGGTATCATATTTCTAATATGGTAAAAAAGAAAACAAAGTCCATCATCCCATGGGGCCAAAATGATGTAAGCACACCAGTCAGACCAAATATCTGAATGTCTATAAAGAGCATATAGAAGGATCATATTCATGTGACCTGTTTGGAGCCTATCAAAAACCTTGTCAGATGTGTATACCAGATTCCCATGAGAATCAAAGACTTAGCCCATTTTTGGTGGCTTCATGACAAAGAAACCAAAATCTTAAGATCTCAAAATATTTAACTTCTAGCCCTGGCCAGTATGGCTCAGTTGGTTGGACATTGTCCCATGTACCCAAAGTTTGCCAGTTTGATTCCTGGGTTGTGGTCTTGATCCCCAGTAGGGGGCGTGTAAGAGATAGCCAATTGATGTTTTGCTTTCACATCGATGTTTCTCTCTTTCCCTAGTCATTCCTCTCTCTCTAAAAATCAATTTAAAAAAATTTAAAAATAACTATTTTACTTCTAGAGAAATAGAAGAATTCTGTGTTATGGACAGAATTGAAAGGGGAGAAGAGGGAATACAGAATAGAATCCAGTGGCCATGACATAATTGAACACACCTCTCAAGTTCATGACATACCCTCAGAGAGAAATTTTCATCAAAGTAAGAGTCTAATAAAACAGAGATGTTAGTTGTGGCTCCATCAACATTCATCTTTTGCCCATCTAAATGTTGCCCACAACATTTGCCCAATGTTCTTGGGACCACTGAACAGGGATACCAGTCTCCCCTTTCTTCCTTTCTCTTGAACTTAGCTACTCCTCTAGTAATGTCAGAAAACTATTTATAGAACATCACTTGGAAGGATGCCAAATTATTCGCCTCACCTGAATACCCACACATTTCAGGCACAGCCTGGGAGAAGTCATTGCTCTGCATTTTAAGACCCTCAGCACTGTAGGAACAAGAATGTGAGAAGTGAAACAGGAGGTGAGTGCTTTGCTTCTCCATATACCTGATGGAGACACTTGAGGATGTAGGTGAGGTCCATTTCTCCTGTAAATCCCCAACCTCTGGCACCATTAAAGTGTTTAGTAAATGGGAATAAAAGGAATGAAACCTTGACTCAGAGGGAAGGCATAAAACCAGAACAAATAAGAGGGGAAAGTGTAGCCAAGAAGTATGTACCTCAAAGAGGTATTAAGAGAAGATCTGGGCTTTGAGCAGTCAGGACGTCAATCTTAATGAAATATTGCAAACTCATAAAAAAAACAATCCCACCTTGATTTATTATTCCTGATGATCACTGTTCTTTATTAAGAGAAAAGACAGAGAAAGAAGAAGCATTTCTATTTAAAAAAACTATTTGATTTAATTTTCTTTTAATGCCATTAAAAAATCTATCTATCTATCTATCTATCTATCTATCTATCTATCATCTATCTATCTATCATCTATCTAGCTATCATCTTCTATCCATGTCCCGCCATGCCACGCAGTGTGGAGAGACCACTGCTGTAGGCTTTGTGCCGCTGGGCAGTCCTGGGCCTCTGGGCCTCTGCTCCCTCTTCTATAAAATAAGACTCGGGGATGAGTTCCAGCTCTCAAATTCTGTTTCTACCTGGGTTGGGTTAAAATTTAATAATTTTTTTCATCATAATGTTTACAAGTTATTTTCATTTACATAGAGAGGCTGGACATCACACTTGATGTATTGTCTCCTTTTAAAATCCCACATATGTTTCTCAAATGCATAGGGAGATAATATAATACAAACAGAAAGAGCAAATTTAAAGGCTCATTATCAACATCTGCATTTCTTTTTTTTTTACTTGCAGTGATTTTTAAACAATGAATTTAATTATTTTTCATCACCATTTAGCTCCTCTATGCCCTCTTCCACCTGCATTTCTAATTTATACTCTTCTCTAATATGAACTTCCACACACTTAAACATCAGCATTACGTTTTTACATGTAAGCCAGAAAAAAAAGCCAAAATTTCAACGTTGTATTATGAACATTTTCAAACACACCAAAGAGTGAAAAGAATTAAGATTTTCAAATGGCGTTTTTCTATGTTTCTAAATGATTGTCATCTCATTGCATCTTAAAGAATAAAACTGAAATACAAAGGGCACAACTAATCTTTATCTTGGCTTTAAAGGTATATCTAGCTGAGAGATAACTTAGATAGGTGGGTTCAAAATGGTTTAATAAAACATGTTATATCTCAGAACATGAAGTTGTATTATTATAAAAAATTATGGATGATAAACCTAACTGTGCTTCCTGTATTTTTCCCTGAACCTTTCATTCTTGAGCTCCATGGAGGAACTGCTTAAATCTTGGTAATGATATTGACCTGAAGCTTGAACAACAGGATTTACCAGTATATGTTTCCAGTGAATAAGCAATGATTAAAAGGATGTTTCTGAAACAGGTGAGTTTCTTTTTACCCATCATAGTTTAAGGTGTAAGACTGTCTAGAACAGTGCCCTAACCGGTTTGGCTCAGTAGATAGAGCGTTAGCCTGCGTACTGAAGGGTCCCACGTTCGATTCCAATCAAGGGCATGTACCTTGGTTGTGGGCACATCCCCAGTAGGAGGTGTGCAGGAGGCAGCTGATCAATGTTTCTTTCTCATTGATATTTCTGACTCTCTGTCCCTCTCTGTAAAAAAAAATCAATGAAATATATATTTTTTAAAAAAGAATGTCTAGCACAGTGGTTGCAAATTTGTATTCTTAGTCTCAGAATCCTTTCTTTAATGAAATACTTGAGGCCTGCTTTTGGAAAAAGATGTAAACACTGCTTCAGGGGAAGACTACAGGGCCCCCTGTGAAATATTTTTGCATACATTTCTGATCTGAAATTATACCAGAGGTCTTGAACTTTATTGATCCAAACTTATTAGTAAAATGCTTTTGCCTATGATCTCATATGTACATTATACATTAGACACAAAAAGGGAATTGTAAAAAGTAAGATAAAGCTAATGTAAACAATATTTTAATAGTACCTCTAAAATTAAGAGTACCAAAAAAAAAATAAAGTATGTTATGTAAAGAGAATGAATAATACAAAAAAATAAATAAATAAAATAAAATAAAATTAAGAGTGCCCTAGCCAGGTTGGCTCAGTGGATAAAGCATCGGCCTGCAGACAGAAGTGTTTTGGAATTGATTCTGGTCAAGAGCAAGTACCTTAATGCAGGCTCCACCGTGGCCCAGGCCCTAGTTGTGGCTGGTACAGGAGGAAACCAATCGATGTGTTTCTCTCACATTGATATTTCTCCCTGTCTTTCCCTCTCTCTTCCACCCTCTCTAAAAATCAATAAAAAAATATCCTTGGGTAGGATTTAAAATTTTTTAAAAATTAATAGCAAGATATCTCCCCCAATAAAATTTGTTATTAATAACATTTTAGTTCCTTAGTTGCCAGTAGTGATGTTACTAAAGATTATTAGTTAATATCCTAAGTAATTTATACTCTTAGTACAAAGTTCAACTTTAACTAGAGTTAATGTAATTTTATAATTTCAAATACTGTTCTTAACTCAAAACAACTTCTGGATAGTTAAAAAAATTTCTTGCCTTCAATTCATAACTGAGGAAAGGTGAGGTGTCAATTCTTCCGTCTCTTATTGTTTCTACATATTTGCATTATTGAGGGTACTTCAATTTGAGAATTCATTTTAAGAATACTTTAATCCTTTTGTCTATTTTGTGAATCATACAATATAATCTATAAATTCACATAATTGTACACAGTAATAAGTCTGAACATACTGTAAGCAAACTTCTAAGTAAGAACTGTGCCAGGAGCCCCTCTGTGTTCTAGGATTAGTACTTCATCTTCTGTTCATGCCACATGGCCATCTGACACATAGAGCATGGGCACTGGTGTCAATTCATATATTTAAAATGATTTTGAGAATCTCTCTATATAAAAGCCTAATATGCAAAGTGTCTCCTTGGGAGTTTGACCGATTGCGAGTTGGATTGCTCGCTATGATGTGTGCTGTGTGGAACGAAGGAAGGTCCTGGCCTGCAGCCAGCAGCCACTAGGGACCTTACCCATGCATGAATTTTGTGCACTGGGCCTCTAGTTATATAAGAAAGATAAAAATACAATAAATCAGAGATAGAATTTATTTTCCCCAGTGCAGTAGGCATAGATAGGGTTCCACCATAAAACTAACCTGAAAAATGGCACATTTGACAAAATTTTTCCAAATCAAATTGGATATATTTATAGCTCCTATCCTGCTAGACTGGGATACACAATGAAATGCCCTATGGATCTTAGGGAAGTCTTAGGAGTTATATGTGATTCCAAATATTTGGCAAGGGTCTACAGATAAGCGCATTGCCCATGCCTGGAGCCCCAGGCACGTCTTGGAGCCCTGAGCTCTAGGTTCAGCCTTCTTGAGTAGACAGAGCAGGACTCAAGCTCTTTATATTCGTAGAACTACAACCACTCCTTCATTCCTATCCAACACAAAATAGAAATTAAGTTCAATACATTATTCTTCACCAACCATGGTTGGGGCCATATTGAGGTGCCCGCTAAGGGTTCTCTGTCCCTTTCTTCCCACAAAAGGGACTCCTGGTCCTTCAGGTGCAGGTGCTGCCACCACCAGGACGTCCTTGCTGGCACTGCCACCAAAGCTTTAGAGCCACTCTGTGCCAGGTAAGAGTCTCCCACTTCCCAGAATGTGGCAGAAGCCTGCTTCCACTGCTATGGACAGCCTCCTCACATCCAGTTCTTGAAGAGGACATTGAAAGACAAATCTGAGTGACAAGGGCTTTGCTTTTCTTATTTTCTCTACGTCCTCAGACAACTGAGGCTCTGTTACTGGAACAAACTCCTATGGTTGACCCTTCCTCCCCATAGAGTTCTTTCCCAGAAGCCTCCAGGGCTCCTCACACAATTCAGGCCCCACTGGGCCTGCCCCACAGTGGGCCAGGCCTGCAGGGACTTGTTTGCATTCCTGTGGTAAACACAGCTGGTTTGCAGGGAGAGAGGGACACCTGATCCACACACCTTCCATAGCTGGAGTTAATGCTAACATGTTCTTATGTTTGCTGGTACCTTCTCACCATTTTCAGATATGTTGGTTTTGTTGGAATCAGACGAAGAAATGGTACATCAAAAAAAATTTATAACTCTCATTTTAATTACTCCCAGACCCTTCTTTTGCACAACTGGCTGGCTGGCTGACTGATTCAATGTAAATGTCCAGAAGGGTGGGGTCCTTTATAACCATAGAAACAAATACAGGACTTTTACCATAAGCTGTGCTGGATGGGTAAACAAACACGGGGACTAGACAGCTGATACCTCCAGTTCTTGTACCCATCTCTCTGTAGAGTACCCCAGACAGAGCTCCCAAGTCCTCATTCATCTAGCAGATTGACTCCTCTGTCAGGCCATCATATCACTTGGAATTTTTTGAACATTTTATAGACCGTAGTAAATAGATGGGCTAATGTCAAAATCAATTATTTTTATAACTCAGTCCTGAGAAGAGGAACATTATTTATTATAGTAACTATGAAACAGATGTTGTAATGTATGTCCTAATTCAATAATAAAAGAAAAAATCAGCTGAAGAAGTCATTTTACGACCTTCCCAAGAACACTAGGTTAAATTTTGTGTGCCTGGTTCAAAAGAAAAATTCACACAAAGCGTGACAGAGTAAGTTTGAGTTAGCAAATATGCAAGATTTAGATCCAAAAGAAAAATGGGAAAATAAAACGTCAGTTTTGGGGGAAACTCCCTTTCTTCTAAGCAGATGTTCCTTAAACATGAAGAAAGCCAGGGTGGTGCATCTTGGGGCTGCCCGGGAGCCAGCGATTAATCCGGGTGAGACACGGGAGGTGGCAGAGCACGAGGATGTGCCTGGCACAGCTCTGCATCGCTGGGACCAGCACCTGCAGACCTGGCATGAACAGAGAGTTGGTGAAAAACAACAGCTGATAGGGGAGGTGGTCAGCATGGCTTTTGACATAAAGAGTGAAGTAATGTATTACGTATAAAGGCTAGTCATTTCTTTTTAACATATGTCACTTCACTCACTGCTTTCTCTTACATTGTCCTCACTTAGCCATTAGCTTTGGCCAGGCTGCTCTGTGGGGTTAGAGGCTTGTAGAACTGGCCATTTTGTCTTTTGAAAATCATTATAAACTCAGTGAGTTTTAAGAAACTTCACTTTGTTTCCACCTGAATGGAAGAAAGGAATATATGTATGTTCCAAATAGAATATGTCAATATTTTAAGCTAGTGCTACAAAAAATAAAGTTTACAGTAAAGTGGACATATAGCCAAAACCTTCTAAAGTCTGTGTGTGTGTGTGTGTGTGTGTGTGTGTGTGTTATTAATTTCAAAGAAAGGAAAAGAAAGGAAGAGCAAGATAGAAACATTAATATGAGCATCACTGATAGGCTGCCTCCTACATGCCCCCTAATGGGGATTGAGCCAAAAACCCATGCATATGCCCTGACCAGGAATCAAACCATAACTTCCAAATTCAATGATGCTCAACTTCTGAGTCATGCAGTCTGGACTAAAGTTGTCATTTTTGCTATTACACCTACAATATCCTTGTTTTATTACAAGGGAATCCATCCTGTTTTACAAAATGTATTTCTGAAAAGTTACATGTATGTATATAGACTTATTTATACTAATACAAGGGTAATATGCTAATTAGACCAGATAGATCTGACATCTTCCAGATATCATTCCGGACATCCTTCCTGACAAAGCCTGGGCCTGGGCCAGCTGTAGCCAGCCAGAGGGAGGAGACCCCAGGTCCTGGGTGCCTACAGTTGGCCAGGGGGAGGGAAGCCTGGGTCCTAGTTGCTCACAGCCAGCCGGAGGAGAGAAGCCTAGGTCCCAGGAGTGGGGACCAAGGCAGAAGTGGTTAGGGATGACCAAGCAGGCAGGCAGAGTGGATAGGGGTCATCGGGCAGGCAGGTAAGTGATTAGGAGCCAGTGGTCCCGGATTGTGAAAGGGATGTCCAACTGCCAGTTTAGGCCCAATCCCTGCAGGACTTGGCCTAAATGGGCAGTCAGACATCCCCCAAGGGATCCCAGATTGTGAGAGGGTGCAGGCCAGGCTAAGGGAAATCCCCCCCTTCCCATGCACTATTTTTGTGCACTGGGCCTCCAGTTTATAATAATAAAAGTGTAGTATGCTAATTAGACTAGACCACCTTCCAGACAAGGCCGGGGCTGCAAGGGTAGCCTGGGTCCTGGGTGCCAGAGGGAAGCAAGTGCCAGCAGCCTGGGAAGGAAGTTCTACTCTTGCATGAATTTTATGCATCAGGCCTCTAGTATGTAATAAGGAGGGATATATAGAAGATTACAAATTTACAGTTATACCTGACCATTAATTTAGAATTAATGTTTGATGATGTATTCACAGTGTTTTATATTTTTGAGCTTTGCCCAATAAGAGTTAAATAAACTTCTAATTGAAGATTAATGTTTTCTGGTTTGAATTACCGAATTATTATTTTCCTTGTTTTTATGTTATAAAGTTTATCAGAACTATGCTTCTTATTACTAGCAGCAACATTTTTATAAAACTATAATGACAACATTACAAAAATACATGTTTTTAATCATCCAAACAGCCTTGGGGACAAATGAAATGATGGTGCCAAAATTAAATGTCCCCCAGTAGCTATAAAAATGATGGCTTGAAATATTAGGTCATTAGCCAGTGCTCTAAAGTCTAACTGTGGTGTGGGGTCAACATATAACTTCTTAAAGTGCTGATTTTGTGAAAGCAATAGTGAAAATATTAGGGAATGCCTGAGTGCTTAGGAAACCTTAATTTTGCACTTGTATCTATCTTTAAAAATCACTGTTCATACAGATGAGAAAATAATAAAGTGACCCATGAGGCAGCCTAGCCATTTCATAATGAAATTCTGCTAAATAAATAATAATATTAAGTCACCTAACCTTTAATGATGCCTCTATGTTCTATTGTGGTTTAAAAACATAATATTCTTATTAATGAACATTAATTAGAAGATTTGATTTCCATATATACTACATACCTTACCAATACCCTTTTTTTAATTTCGATAAATATTAATAGAAAATCACGTTGAATCAATTTAGCCTTTGATGATTCGGAAGATACTTCCAGATCTTTCGGTAATCGAGGTCATGTTATGAGCACCATTTATCATGGTATACCCAGAGCCTTGACATGCTAGTTAATAGCTTTCAATTTAGTAGTCTGCAGCTTGTTGAACACTGCATTTCATAACAGAATATCAGAGCACAATGGACATTCAAAGGCAATGACTGTCATGAACTGTGTAGGGAAAAAGAAAGGTATTTTCTGGTATAAACAGAAAATGGGTCTGTTATCATTCATTCAATAGCATTTGTTGAATGCTTACTGTACAAATCTAGATATCCACTTTGTTAAGTGACCTGTTTGCTTTCACAGACACAAACATAGTTTTTATACCAGGATACTCTGTTCCTCATATTAGAGAAGACTCTAATAATAGCAAGTTATCATTTTTAATACATAAAATATATTTATATACATAAATATATAACATACTTAAAATTATATGTGTCACATATATGTTTTAAAATATATTAAGATACATATATCCCCCCCCTAAATTATCTGGCTATTTGAGCTCTTATAGTGGAATTGGTGTTGTATTGCTTCCTACTCCATTCTATTTACAAATAGAATCCCTCAACTACCAATTAAAAATACTTTTAAAGTTTCCTGATAGTATTATTTTCTGCTAAAAACATTAATTGCTGAAGCCCCTAGGATCTAGCTGCAAGATTTATATTTGGCCACAGGCAGATAACAATTGATGATACTTTGAATTACTTCTAACTATAAGCATCACTTCACCTCTCCAGGTCCATTCTGACTCAGTTAACTTTTTATATTTTTAGTTGTAGACAGTTATTAAAGTGGGTTGTGTTAGCATGAGTCTTTCTGTAATTTGTTAGAACATCTTTAGTGGCTCTTGGGGGGTTTATTATAAAATACTGATCTCTAAACCAGATTACAAATCACTCCTGGATGGGAGAGCCCCTCCCCCTGTGGGAGCTGAGGGGATGTCCTCACGTCTCCTTCACTGAAGAGAATGGAGAGCAAGCAAAAGAAAGAACAATTTGCGAGTATGGAGGAGGACGGAAGGACTTGTGGCAGACAAGAGTCAAGGAGCTGGAGAAGAAACCTTTTCTGAATTAGTCTCCATATCAACTCTACCTCCTTCCTATAAATCCCTGGATCTGTAGGTTTTCAGAAAAGCATGGCAATGGGGCTGACACTGGAGGGAAACAGAGGCCCTACTGCTAAAGTTGTAGGTAAACTGAATTTTTTAAAAAAAAATCCTCTGGGAGGAGGCAAGAAGTAGCCCATGAGAACAGAGCTGAGTGAGGTCCCCAGAGAGAGGATCTCAGTGAAGAGTAATTGTAGGGCCACAGCCAAGGATCCATTAGGCCAGTGTTTCCCAAACTTTTGACATATGTGTACCCCTTCTATGATTTTTGTAACGTTGAGTACTCCTCGTCCAAAAAAAAAGCATGTATTTTAATAACAATCAAAATATATTTATTGTTTCTTTTTTGGTACATACACAATAATAAATGAAAAATAAAATTATTCATAATAAAATATAAATAAAAGTTATATTATAAATAATGTTTATTTGCACACCAGACCATCTCACGCCTCACAAGACTATCTTGACTTGACTCATGAGAACATAGAATTAGGCACAGCTAAGCACGGCGCAGTGTATATCCCTACCAAACTCCGGTGCAAGCGTACCCCCACCAAACTCTTCCCGTACCCCTGGGGGTATGCATACCACACTTTGGAAAACACTGTTAGGCCTAAGGACAATGACTTTTTTTCACTTCCCTTGTAACATTATGAGTGGCCTTGAAAGAAGGCCTGTCCCAAGAGGAAGGCCTGCAGGCTCAGTCCCACATACATACAAGCTCTAGTAGGAATGCTTTTGAGACAGTTTCCTATTCATAGTTCCTCTTTATTCAGCCCTGTATTAAAGTGTGAAGAACTGAGCCATACTAAAATTGATTAGGGTATGGTTACCATACATAACCTTTGTGAATATACTAAAAAACATTGAATTCTATAAACCTGGTAGATTGTATGGCATACACAAAATAAAAAGCTGCTAACAAAACAAACAAAAAAGAAATATCCCATGTGCCCAAGAAGAAATGATGGCAAGGCATGAAATTTGGGAATATTAAATTTAGAAAAGATCGTAGAAGCCATCTCTTCTGACCTTTCACACAGTTGAGTGCTGCTGAAGAAAATCACAGGCTTGTACAGACTGATGCTACAAGATTCATTCCCATTTGGGGTCCTCAATGCTATTTATCAATTATTTTATCTTTCTTTCACATTGCTCTCAGTTATACTAACCCTTTATGACAGTCTCCATAAAATGCCCACACAACCTTCATTCACCGTACTCTGAATCATTTACCGGTATCTCTGACTTCACTGAAAAACATGCTGTAACTATCTATATTTATCTTACTGATTAGTTCTTACCTGGCCCATATCCCTAAGAATTTCTCTCATCTTTGTGAGAGAATCTTGCTGTTTAAGATCAAAGCCCACCGCCCGCCCCACCCCCATCTCTTATGGTCTTCTGCCACTCCCCATCTCTCCACTTCTCCCACCACCTTATGCTCTAGATACTTCAAACCATTTGGTTCCCTGATGGCTTCATGCCGTTCCTACCCCCCATGCCTTTTGCATGTACAGCTCCCTGCTCCTTATCTTGAATGTCCTCCTCATGGACCACCACTCATTGAACAGCAGGAACCACACAGACAAACAAACCTACTTATCCTCCAGACTCTGCTCAAGCCCTCACTTTCTCCCTAAAATTGTCTCTGGTTTTATTTGCAGTCTCTTCCTACTCCCCTCATAGCATCCATTTTTTTTCCTTTCTACTTGTTAGAATTTGTCACATATTCCTTTGATTGCACATATTATCCCAAATTGTTTTTAGCATCGGTTTGTTTACATGGCGGTCTCCTTCAACTGTGAGTTCTTTGATGGAGAAAGCGTTTCTCCTTCTTCTGTGTGTCTCTCAGCGTCTACATGACTAGTGCCCAGGATGCTTGTTGAAACAGTCACAGGAATCTTCATTACGTCACCCTAATTGATGGTTATATGTCCTAGCTGGAATGTTTTCAGTTACAGGGCACTCGTTCTTTTTTGAAGCAGCCCAATCCATGTTTGGAACATTGTAATAATTAAAAAAGTCTTCCTTAGATTGCACCCAAATATTCCTCTCTTCAGTGTTCACTCATTGATCCTGGCTCTGCCTTGTAGAACATATACCTAGATTAAGTGGTTCCCTCTTTCACACCAAAGCTCTATTAAATAGCTGCCCATCACTTTCAAATACCTTTCTTCTCCCTTCCCTTCCCTCAGTCACACACAGAGTAAAGACGTTTTGTCCTCTTCAGGCTAAATATCCCCATTTCCTCAAGGCACTCTGTTTATATGGACTTTGGATTTCCCACAGTCCTACCTTATCTCTGTGGGATGCTTTCTAGTTGATCAATTCCCTTATCATCGTGACTCCTAGAACTGGCTCCTGTCCCTGGAAGTGGTCTAAAGAGAGAGAAGAGAGCAGACCAGAAGTTCGCTCTCTCAAGAACTAGGTTTCTTTTCAGGCGGCCCAGGCCTTTTATGAGCTGTCTCACACCAGGCTTTTGCTGATGAGTTAGGACATAGCCCATCTCTCCTTCCAATGCCAACTTTATTGTTAAATGATTCACCTTTAGTGTTGATATGGTCAAGTAAGACAAATGAAGATCCCATTAACGCACTGAATTCCTGAGTTGGAGGTTGGAAAGAAATAGCTCAGAGAAGAAAGCAGAGGAGAAGGAAGATGGGAACGGGAATGCTGATGTTTTTACAACCACTTTATCATTTCACTAATGCCTCATTACACAGTATATTTCTCTGCAGGCAGGGATCATAGCCATGTGATTCATCACTATACTCCTGCTCCTAGCACATAATAGGCACTTGGTAAGCATTTATGAATGAGTAGATATAATCCATAGACTGTTTCATGTATAGGCTACAGGAATATGAAAGTCTGGCAGTATATTACTCACAATGGGGAAAAGAGAATCCATTTGTAATGTGTGTTGTTCTAGTTGTGTGCCGATTCAAAAGCAGCGGGGTTTGGTTAGAGCAGTGATTTTCACACTATGCTCTGAGAACAGCTTGTCAGGTTTTGTGAGAAGGTGGAGTGAGCTGGGCATTAGGCTCCCTCCCACCATGGACCAAGAACAGCTCCACTTTCAGCTGTTTTGTATACTGGATTTTCATAAGAGTTTTCTTTCAAAGACATGGTTCCTCAGCTAACAATCATGTTAATATTATTGAGTTCTGATGTAGAATCAAAAAGAGATTAAGATTTAGGTTAAAAGTATAGTGAACAAGCACACCCATCTCTGCCACACTTGAACATGACTATGTAGACAGTGCTTTTGTAGACAGTCAAGTTCCCCTGCCAAGGGAATCACAACAGAGACAAGAAGTAAACTTGTTTTTTCTGAGCTTTGCTATGAGACTTCTGAGCAGATGTGAGCTAGATGAGACCCTCTTCTAGAAAGATGGTCCTATCTCCATAGAAAGTCCTCCTTAGGCCCAAGAAACACCTGCAGATATTCCCAGATGCCTCTCGCCCTTGCTCTGTGTTGCAAACAACAGATGGCTTCATTGCCTAAATCTTTGTCTTTCTCAAACCCACTTCCTTGCTACCTAAATCAAGAGTGGAAAGTCAGCCCAGCTGATGTGGCTCAGTAGTTGAGCATCAACCTATGAACCAGGAGGTCACTGTTCAATTTCTGGTCAGGGCACATGCCCAGGTTGTAGGCTTGATTTCCAATACAGGGCATACAAGGGACAGCGATCAATGATACTAATCATTGATGTTTCTGTCTCTATCTCCTCTTTCCTTCTCGCTTCCTCCCTGAAATCAATTTTTTAAAAAAAGTAGGAAATCATTTTAAGATGCTGAAGTGATTGTGAACCCATAACCTTAACCAGGTGAAAAACATAGCAGTAAAATAGGAGTCCACTTTGACACAAGATGCTTTTGTAAGACTTGCCACTAAAGTGAATGAACAAAAAAAGTACTATCCCTCCTCACTCCCCTAGTGAAGAGAAGGTGCAGGTGTAGGTCTTAAAAGCAGAGCTGAAAGAGGGTCTGTTATATAAATGCATCCTCCTATGTAAAGCATCAGAGATTGTTTCCCCCCTTCTAATACGAGGCCTAGTTAGAGAAGATGGAGAATGAGAAATGTAGGGTCTCTCCTGGTATTGTAATGGGTAGGTTAGCTTGAAATCCGGTGCCTTTGTGAGGAAGAGGAAAAAAGATCCATCTTCCAGATGTACCAGAACCCCCTTATTTAGGGAACGTCTTAAATTCCAGACTTTCTGACTTCCCCAAAGGATGACAAGCCTGAGAGAAGACATTTTGAAGGAAACTAATTCATGGTTGGAATTTTTTCTCCACAGCAGTAGGTCTGTGACAGATAGCATTCTGCTCCAAGTCAAAGAGACGTCCACTCAGATGCAAACTTGCTGGGGTCCATCTCAGACTCAAAAGACCCAAGTGTACAAAGCACGAGTTTCAAATGGTACCGGGGTAAATACCGACTGTTTTCATAGTCTTTGTCCAAGATAAACATTTGAAAAATCCCAGAGGTTTTAGTTTCCTGAAGTAAAGAAAAATCATATTTCCAGCTGTCATTGGAAAATGTCACACAAAATCCCACATTTTTATCTTCCCAAATATTTTTACAATTACTAAATACTTAAAGGCCTATTTTCATTTGTTTTCATGTTGAGGAGCTGTTCACACAGCAGGCAATGACGTCAGGGGTGCTAAGGTATTGACACAGATGACATAAAACTGCCGAAGAGGCTTCCTTACTTTGTTCTCCTGGTTTTGGGTGAAGCAAGAGTCTGGTGTAATTGCCTATGTGGCCAGTGGATGTGCCAAAGCGCAATCTTTTGTCTTCACTAGGAGAATATTTTATAAACACATGGTTATCAACATATGCCGACTTTCAGCAATATTCACTACAAAATTGGCAACAAGCTTCAGCATTTGCAAAAATCCATATGTTCATTAAATTATTGTGTGTGTGTGTGTGTGTGTGTGAGTGTGTATTTGAAAACAGTTTCTAAACTTTTCTATCTTTTCTTCTAAATACCTCTAGGCTCCTTTAGAATTGTAATGGAAATTTCAACGTCTTTGCTGAAATGTGTGCTTATTAGTCAAGATTTTAGAGCATTTCCTCTGATTTTCAAGACGTGTACTAGCTGAGATTTAAAACTTGTTTTGTAGTTCAACAGTTTCCCCCACTTTGTAAAACCCACAAGAACTTTGGATTATTATTATCTTTTAACGACTAAGACGATATGTATATTTTAGTAGATGCAACCCAGAGAGTCTTTCAGGATTTGGCTCTGTGAAATCGTAGAACCAGAAAAGACCTGGTCGGCTTATCTAGTCCCAATATTTACCTTCAGATCCTGTAGGACCACCACAGAGCAATAAAAAATTATTCCATTTCTAAAGCTCTCTTTTATGATTCTCCTTGATAACAATTTGCTTTATATTTAAGAAATACAAAGGATAGCACAGATACATATATAGATAGACAGAGACAGACAGATGATAGGAGAACACAGATACATACACAGATAGACAGAGACAGATAGTTGATAGATGATGATGATGATGATGATGATGATAGATAGATAGATAGATAGATAGATAGATTTTTTTCCTCAGATTTCTTTACACTGATTAGCTAGTTTTAACAAGCCCCTTGGGAACGTGTGGGCTGCCATTTCCACCTTATGGATGAAGACACCGAGAAGTCGGAGTTAAGTGGCCTGCCCGCAAGCCTCATTAGAAATGTGAGTCACAGTTGGGAGTGAGAACACAGAGCCACAGCCTTCATTCCTGAGCTGTTTCCTCAACTCTACATTTTTCTTCAGTACATTAAAAAGCAAAAACAACCACATTTGAGTGACCAAACAATGATAATTAGACTGTGCAGCAGCCAACAGCTACTGCAGAAAGATTTCAACCGCCTACAGAGCACTGTCTGTCTGTGCTTGTGCAAATACCAAGCTTTCCTTCCCTTTTCTTACTTTCACTAAAGGAAAAATAAAGGGCAGTTATCGAGAAAAAGGATCTACTTCTCATTGCTTTAACTCCAAATAGGAACAAGTGGAATTCGGCTACTACCAAAAAGCACATTCCTTAGTTGATTTGCAACAGGCAGCTCGCATGGAACTGGCTGGCTCTGTTACTATTGTTCTCATATCGGTATGACTGGACAGCTTTAATTAATACCAGAACCAGCACAGGAAACATCCTTTAATTATTCCTCTCAGATTTAGAGAAAATGTAGCTTACTAAAAACAAAGTAAGCTGCAAGCCTTTGAACTTGAGTGTTATCTTTGTCCTTTGGCTTGCTCGGGTTTTGTGTTATCAGACATGATAATTTGTTTGCATTGATACCCCTGATGAAATTAATTGAGTTTTAGACTAGCATACATTTCCTTTTGCTGATACTTTCACTCTTGGCAAGGCCTTATCTGGGCAGTTAGTCCTGTTCTCGTCTGGTTCTGTCTGCTGAGATTCAATAGCTGCAGGATTGTTGTTGTTTTAAACAAAGATGTTTACTTTTGTTATTAATATAATATTCAGTTCACTTCCCCTTTTTATCTTCCCATAACGCACAGGTCAACTCCCCCACACCCGCCTTTTTTTTTTTTTTAAATGGAGATGATGGTTTTGGACTTCACTGCTGAGTTTCCTTAGAAACACCCTACAAGACCTTTCCAAATATATCATCATCAGAAGAGGGAAAGCCATTTCAGACACTCCTATCTGCACACTTGGCTCAAATTCATTTGATATCTTACTTTTAGTTCCTAAACATTTCCTTTCCTTTTACTCAACTGTATTAATTTTTTTTCTCAAACATCAAAGTAATACATGCTTAACAGAAAAGAACTTTAAAATGAAAATAAAATCTTACCCATCTATACCCTGACATCACTCAGTTTCAAATCATGCTCTGCAATAAACACTGTTTATTTTTTTTTGGGGGGGGGGGTTGACATATATAAGCTATATTGCAATATACAAAATAGATTTAATAGATCAAGTTTATACTAATTAAATGACTCAATATTTACTTATTGTTCTGCAATTAGCTTTTTTACATATTAATTTGTCTTGAACATCTTTCCGAGAATGTGTTTTATTTCATTTATTTCTTGACAGAAATTAAATCATCCCCAGTATTTTTGTTGTTATAAAACAATGAGTTTATTTGGTAGTTAAGAGTAGGGTGTTAAGCCAGTGTTTTTTTCCAGGATGATTTGAAAGGAAATCTTTACCATTTAATAAATGATGTATATTTTTCCAAAGAAACTATTGTTTGAACTGCCAACATTATTTATAATTGAGCCATGGTGGTCCCATGATCTATACATGAGCTACTGTAACTATTGCAATGACTGCAGTGGGAATCTGCTGTTATTAGTACTCAGTGTCTTTCCAACAATATTTTGACAGTTTGTTATTTCCCATATTGTTACTCCTACATGCTCAAGGCAGAGAGCTCCTATATTTTCCAGACTGTTTTTCAGTTGGGGACAGACATGGAACCTAGATTTCATCAATCAAAAGCAGCATAAAAGTTGGAGGCAGAAGTGAGCAACATGCGGCAGGAATTTTCACAGGGGATTGTGGTGAGCCACAGGCAGCAGCAGCAGTCCTGACTGTGTCATCCCAACTACATTGTCCTGTCTGTGTAACAGTCTCAGCCGGGATTTTAAACCTCCTGGAGTGTCTGTGAGTTGCCTAATAGTTTCTACAAATCTCTTTTTGCTTAAATGAGCCAGAGTGGGTATCATTAAAAATCAACAAACAAGAGCTGGTGAGAATGTGGAGAAGAGGAAACCCTTATGTACTGTTGGGGAACTGCAAATTGGTAAAATTTATAATCACTGTGAAAAACAGTGTGAAGGTTCCTCAATAAATAGAACTGCCATACAACCCAGGGATACCATTTCTGGGTATTTACCTGAAGAAGACAAAAACACTAACTCAAAAAGATATATGCACCCCTATAGTCATCGCAGAATATTTACAATAGCCAAGATATGAAAGCAATTTAAGTGTTGTCAATAGATGAATGGATAAAGAAGATATGGTACATATATACAATGGAATATTACTCAGCCATAAAAAGAATGAAATCTTATCATTTATAACAACATTGATGGACCTAAAAGGTATTAATTGAAATTAAGTCAGACAGAGAAAGATAATATTATTTCACTTATATGTGGAATCTAAAAAAACAAAACAAATTGATAAACAAAACAAAATGGAAACAGACCCATAGATTTGGAGAACAAGCTAGTGACTGCCAAAAAGGAGGGAGATAGGGGAATGTGTATTGGGGGTGGGGGGAGAAGACAAAAATGTAAATTCCTAGGGTAGAATTAGGGTAGATTTGTTTTATTTTATTATTATTATTATTTTTTAGCCAGTCTGACATTCTTCCGCAGGTTGTCAATAAACCACACTTTTGAGAAACACTGGTGTTCTTCATGAGCACCTCTGACTTGAGCTTACAGTCCTGAACCCCTGTCTATGGAGAACTTATCCTTCAAAATCATATATCTTTCATTTAATAATAAACACACCCATGATTTGATGCTTAGACTCACATTGTGTCTTAAAATGCCCACTTTGAAAGATGCTGCCATTTTGACTGGTTTTAAAATCAATCTCAATTCTTCATGATATTTTTATCTCAATTTCAACATTTTAAGATTGTGATGTTATTTTCCCAGGTTGACAAGGATTATTGCTTAAACAAATCTCTTACACTTACTTGAAATCCTATGTAAACCATAGTTGCTCTCAAAAACTTCAAAAATAGTGTTGAAAATTTTAACTCTACATAAAAATATTGACGTTGGATAAGCATGCTGTATTTTTCTCATTGAATGTATTGGGCACAATTCAAGGTACACATCCATCCCAGAGTGTGTTAGATAAAAATAAGAAATCCACACCTCTAAGAAAGATATAGAAATATTTTTTATCCTCAGTTACAGAATGGTTGTTTTTAAAAATTATATATTTGTAATTTGTTAACAGTTCTTGCTCAATAATGATAACTTGCAAACCTTCAAGATTCCATTTACTTATAAAATGAGGAGTGACTCATTCCCAATACAGTTTTCATGCTATAATTTTATGCAAAAAGTTTGAGT
This sequence comes from Vespertilio murinus, assembly GCA_963924515.1. NCBI lineage: Eukaryota > Metazoa > Chordata > Mammalia > Chiroptera > Vespertilionidae > Vespertilio > Vespertilio murinus. Next base: position 181,570,093 of record OZ004704.1, on the reverse strand, counting down.
GGTACAGAGCATTAATCCTTTCATTACCATTGTGCCTTAATTTAACTTTAATTTCCCAGAAAGATAATGAGCTTATAATGCAATATCCAGCGTAAAAAAAAACCAAAAAACCTCCAAGTCCCTTGAATAGAATTTATTTCAATACTGTTTTTAAATACTTATAATTATTTAATCTATAACTTCATATTTCTACTTAGTACAAAAAACATGTGGTTGTTGATGTACTCCATGTTTTATGTGCTCTAGTGATAATCTAATTTTAAATATCTAACAATAATGTCTATGAAAGGTTATCTCCCCCTCCCAAACTGGTGGGTGGAGTTTGACACATGACCCCTTAGGGCTCCCCCGCTCCCAAACTGGTGGGTGGAGCTAACAACATGACTGACACCTGCCAAGGGGACATCTCCAAGACAGTGAACCACCAATTAACACGGGCCAAGGTGCCCTTGGGGCCCATCCTTCCTGTTCCACCTGGGCCCAACCCCCTCCCTTTAAAAGGAATTCCAGGTAGGACACATGCGCTCTTTGGAGGGGCACCTCCATTGGAGGGGCATCTCCATTGGCCCGGTTGGGTTCCGATCTCCTGTCCCCTCTCCCCTAATTCTGATCTTTACCTCGGTGATGGCTCCCGCCTATTACCAGGGAATAAACTCTCTTTAAAACTCCCTGTTGTTCTGTTTCCTGTTTCCTTTCAAACCTAACAGTCTCATTATTTTTGCTAGCACCTTATGAATATCAAGGATGGCATTCCCATTTGAAAGCAATGGTATCTGAAAAAGAAGGGAAGATCATTACAAAGCCTGGGGCAGTTCTGGAGTTAAGTTAGGGTTCAAAGAAGAGAGTTGGGTTCTTTAGTGATACTACAATGAATTTCTTAAGGTCTAATAAGTGATAGATAATGAGATCTGAAGCTGAGTCAAGTCTGGACTGGATACCTTTATTTGGAGATTGGGTTGAAGATGATTATTATGTGTGTCCTATTCACACCTACACCAACACCCCCCACTGCTTTTGATTCTATTGATGAGACTCTGAGGGAGATGTGTCCCAGGGTAACAAATCTATAAATACACCTCTTACCTAATGATCGTAATCTAGTTAAAAAACAAAAAACAAACAAAAAAAACCCACAAAACTGTTTTTATCAGATTCTAACTATGGAATGTGAATTAATAAATAAGAAACCCAAAGCACGTTTGTTAATTGGAAGAGAATGTTCAAGTAGATATGTCATGAAGTAGTATCAAGGCTCAAGGTAAGGCAAAGCAATGTGTGAGCCCAAGTCACAGGAAGAAGAAACTGATGAACTAGAGAAAGCTAATAGGTGGCAGAACTGAAACGAGACTGAGCCATCTTAACAATGGAATGACAGTGTGAAGATGATGAACTCAATCACAAATAATTTCCATGAGACACTTGGCTTCAGAATCAAAGTCCAATCTCAGTGATTATGGGCCCTGCTCTATAATGGCTCATGTTTTAGACTTTCATAGGGCAAATCATTCAAATCTTTGCAAATTCATCTTTAAAATAAACCCTCTTACATCAGTTAATATGAAGGTCATATTAACTGATGTAAGCAACCAAATATACTTGACTGAAAGAATACCATCATCACTTCAAATTCAAGAAGGTTGGATTTAATATTTATTCCCTAAGTATTATTTCCTACTTATTGTTATTATTTCCTACTTAATATTTATTTCCCACTTATTATTATTTTCTACTTATTATTTGTTTGTGAGTCTGAGCAAATAATGTAATCTCTTTGAGCTTCAGTGTGATCACCTATAAACTGATGATATTTTTGAAAATTATTGATAAAAATGTATAAAGTAATTAACATAATATTTGTCATAAGCCAGATTATCAATGGGCATTAGCTTTTTCCACCATTAAGGAAAGTTCCATATCAGATGCCATCAAATTAAAATAATAAAGATACCACTATATACCTTTTAACATGGTCAAAATCCAAAATGCTGACAATACTGAATGCTGGTGAGGATATGAAGTAATAGGAACATTCATTCATTGCTGGTGGGAATGCAAAATGGCGCAGCCCCTTTGGAAGACAGTTTGACAGTTTTCTACAAAACTAAAGATACTTTCATCATATGATCCAGCAATCACACTCCTGTATTAACCCAAAGAAATTGAACATTTATGTCCACACAAAAACCTGCACATGGATGTTTCTAACGGCTTTATTCATAACTGCCCAAACTTGGAAGCATCCAAGATGTCCTTCAATTGGTGAATGAACAAATAAATTGAGGTTTATCCAGAGAATGGAATGTTCTTCAGTGCTAAAAAGAAATGAGCTATGAAGTTATGAAAAGATATGGAGGAATCTTAAATGCACATTACTACATTTAAAAAGCCAATCAGAAAAGGCTACTGACTATATAATTCCAACAATATGACACTCTTTAAAAGGCAAAACTATGGAGACAAAAAATGATCCGTGGTTCCAGGAGTTGGAGAGGGAGGTGTAGGTAAACAGGCAGAGCACAGAACATTTTTTTTAGGGCAGTGAAAATACTCTGATACCAAAATGGTAGATACAAATTCACTATACATTTGTCCAACCCCATAGAATATATACAACAAAAACAAATTGTAATGTAAACTATGTACTTTGGGTGGCCATGATATGTCATTGTAGGTTCAACAAGTAACAAATGTACCTCTCTGGTGTAGGATGTTGATAATGGGAAGGCAATGCATGGGGTGGGGAGGTAGAGGTAGGGTGTATAGGGGAAATAAATCTCTGTTCCTTCCTCTCAATTTTGCTCCAGAAAAATAGTCTTTAAAAAAAAAAGGTAAAGACAAAACTTTATTTTACCTATAATATCCTAAATTTAATTCCAAACATTTCTGTATTGACAAAAAAGCTCCTGTGGCTGTGATTTAGTCATTCACTCAGCACTTATTTGAAGTGTACAAGTCACTTCGAGGATAAAGAATGAAAGACAGAGTTATTGCCCTCAAGGAACTTTGCCATCTAACGGTAGGTCTAAAAGTGATGGTTATTATATGAGGGTTAGACAAAGTACTATGGAAATGAAGATAATGAATTTATTTCCAACTGATAGGATAAGAGAAGTCAACTTGGATTTGAAGACTTTCAGTCTGAGTATTGAGGGAATGGTAGGATTTGGAGCTGTCAGGGAAGGGTGATAAACAGTTAAGGTGGAAGAAAAAATGTGAAGAAATTCTTGGAGACTAGTGTACATACTTGAATGACAGACTATTAGCTGGCACTTTGAATGTGTGAGAATTCTGGGTCATTATGTCAAGGGAACAACAAGAGCAAGAATTTTTTATGATATGTTCTTCAAAATTAGGAGCCACCCATGAGTTTTGCATATTTGCCAAAGGGACAAAAAGAAGATAATTCCCTAAGTTGTTCTCACTGGTGGGTATGAATGCGTGTGTTTTTGTAAACTAGCTATAAAATTAGGCATCAACTTATTAGTTTGATTAATGAATGGCCACTGGTAGCCACAGAAATGTAAACAGATTCAATTATTTGAGCCTAGTCACTTTGAGTATTGAGGTCATCGCACAGTTTACTCACTAAAAACGTGAGGGCCTTCTTCAAACCACACACCAAGCAGTTAAAATCAGCTATTGCCAACGACCATGAGATATCTCCAACTGTACATTTATTGCCTGTCCTCTAAGCATTATTTGGGAGTAAAAATTAATTTAAACTCAGGGTTTTTAAAATATTTACCCAGCTCTACTTTATTAAATGGTGCAGACAAAAATTGATCAAAATTTCCCCAAACTTAGGAGTAAAAAATATGAAATAGATTACACGTATAAAACAATTTACTCAAAAAGTGAAAGTGATGACCTAGAATCAAGAAGTAACATGTGCACCTGCAATGAATATAAAATAATATTGAATGTAAACTCTAATTGAAAAATAAAAGAGTGAAGAAACAAACAAGTAACATGTGGATTGATTCTTACCAATTAAGTCTCCCTACTAAATCCCTGTTTTGTTTGGTTTTAACCACAGGGATAGAGCAGAGGTATCTTCTGGCAGTAAGGCTTACTCCTAGTCTGTGTTTTATTGCTATGTTTTCTGGTGAGAGATGATAATGATGATCATGATGGTGGTGGTGATGGTCATGATGATGATGATGATGATGATGATAAACAAACTGGAAAACACAAATTTGATTGTTTCCTCCAAAACTGAGTAGAGGTGAGGGTTACTACGTATTGAGACATAGGGAAGCCTTTTCCATCAAGCTGCTTTTGGGGCTCTAGCTAAAATTCGTTAGTTAAAATAGCCAAACAAGCACTCTACAGTGCGTTGTGCTTCAGTCTTCTCTTCCTATCCCACCACCTTGCCCTGCTTACACTAGCACTAGCTTTCATATTTCTTTTTAACTTTTTAAGTGTAAAATATAACATGCACACCAAAAGGATATACAAGTTGTTCTGGTGCCCTTCCTTCCCTTATCATAACTCTCTCCTTCCCTCGTTAGGTAACCATTTATCTTCTGTGAGAGTACTTTCTCCCTTTTCTATATGGTTTGACTATCTACTTATATACATCTTTGAACAACATTGCTGAGCTCAGAATGACTTGAACTTTGTCGAAATGGCATCACACTTGAAGTGTTGCCATGTTTCTGGATTCTTTCACTCAACATTATGTTTTTGACTGCTTTCGTTTTGTTGTAAGTAGATGTGGTTCATTCATTTTCATTGTGTTCACGTACCAAAATAAATTATCGATCTTATGAGAGTTTGACATTTGGATCATTTCCACTTTATGGCTATTACCAACAAACACTGCTATGAAGGTCCTTGTCTGGAGACTCTAGCACACATGTGCTTAACATTTCTCTGGAGGATATTTCCAGCTGTGGGACTGCTGAGTCACAGAGTATATTTATTATAGTCAACTCTATTAGAAAGTGCCAAGCTATATTCCAACGTGATTGCACCAGCTGATATTCCTACAAGTAGTGAGTGAGAATTCTACTTGCTCCATATCTCACCAACACGTGATATTCTCAGACTTCTTCTTTGTTGCAGGCCTGATTGGTGTGTGGTGGTTCTTCAGTAGGGCTTTTAAAAAATGTGCATTTTCCTGATAAGTAATGAAGTTGAGCACATTTTAATATGTTTATTTACCATTCAAATGTTTTCTTGGTAATGGGGCCATTCAAGTCTTTCTTACTTTTTATTAGCTTCTCTTTCTTTTTTGTAATGGTTTGTAGCAATTATTTTTATGTTCTGGACATGAATCCTTTATCAGACGTATGTGTTGCTCATAGCTTCTTCCACTCCTTACTTTTAACTCTTTAAATAATGTCTTTGGTGCACCAAGATTTTTTATTTTAATGTAGTCAAATTTATTAATTTTTTTCCTTTGTGGTTAATGCTCTTAATACAGGGATCTAAAAAATCCTTTCCCAACTCTAAATAAGAAAGATATTTTCCTATACTGTAGTATATTATAGAAGCTTCACAATTTTGGCTCTCTGATTTTTTTATTCTTCGGGTCTTATTTTTTTTAATTATGAAAACACAAGTGTTTTAGCATCATTCATGGGTCTATCTGTATCAAATGATATTGCTACTCCATCCAGATCACCTTGAATTGATTTTGTAAATTTTTGAACAGGTATGCTTTCGCTTCCAACAGGTAATTCCTGAAGCTCTTTAATAATAGACTACCTGTGGACTGTGCGAGACCATCTTGCCAGTACACCTGGAGCATGTTGGAAGTGCCTGGAAATTTACATGGCCCCTGGGTGGCCCTTACCCGTGACTAAGGATGCCTGAGTATGACAGCCCAGTGCCCTTGTTTCTTTGGGGACAGTCCTGTGGCATAACTTATATTCCAGTGTTCCCCTGTGAAGTAATGCACATTCTGTTACTCACAAATCCTCACCTCACGGTCCCTTTCTGGGGAACTTGATCTAAGCTATCATCCTTTTCTCACTGAACTTCTGAGTCCCTCATGTCGATATCAAGTGCCAATTATGCACTAGTATATTTGGGTGCTTTTCCCCATCTCCTTTCTTAAAAAATATCATCTTTTTTTAATATATGAGTTGATCTCTTTATTTTTTTAATATATTTTATTGATATTTTACAGAGAGGAAGGGAGAGAGATAGAGAGCTAGAAACATCAATGAGAGAGAAACATCAACCAGCTGCCTCTTGCACACCCCCTACTGGGGATGTGCCCACAACCAATGTACATGCCCTGACCGGAATCGAACCCGGGACCTTTCAGTCCGCAGACCGACGCTCTACCGCTGAGCCAAACCAGTTTCGGCAATATCATCTTTTAACAACAACAACAACAACAACAACAACAACAACAACAAAAGGAACTCTTGATGAGATACAGTTGTAAAAATAATAATATAATTAAAGTGGGGGAAACTCTCTGCTTCCAGGCAACACTGTGAAACAATACGGGTATTTCCATTCTTTTAACAAATTCCTATAGTTACCCAGTGCAGCAATTTAGGCTGGGGTTGGCCTAGAGGAATTTTGCAATATTAAATGTTCATCCTGTTGAGGGTTACTTGTTCCCTGCTTCGCTACCACTGTGATCTACGAAGCAGCGTGGTACAGCATAGAGAAAAACACCCGAGGCAGCACGTCCAGACAACGCAGGGGTCCAGAGAAATTGCACCTTCACTTTCACTTAGTGTTGGAATTTGTTGGGAAATTTTAGAAGCCAGAAAAAGGAGGGATGCTAGTGAGCTGGAGTGGGGGTGGTGAGAGTCATTGGCTGAGTGTATGTGAGGTATGAGTGAAGGCTACAAGACAGGAGGGGACAATAGGTCAAAGGAAACATGAGAGAAGGTCTCTCTGCAAGTTGAAGGTGGCTCGGAGCACCAACATCACTTTTTAAAAATGTGCAGGCTGATGATTAACGCTCACCGCATTTCACTACAATTTTTACAGAGCTGTCCAAATGTTTCAACACCTGCTTCGCATGAGGCAAAATCCTCTTGTAAACAACAGTGAGTCATTGCCCCAGGCCTGTGAGAAAGGTGCTCTTGGGTATATGCACGTTTTCTCCAGGTCCCCTTTGATGGACGGTGACTGAAAATATAGCATAACCTCCTTTGCCCCAGAAATGTCTGCTGAAAAAGGACAAATTCTAGGGGGGAAAATGCAGAACACATATTATATACCTATGCACATAAATAAATCCATCCCTTATGTATTGATGGAGGTGGAAAACATGATAATTACATTTCCAAATGGTTTTGGAAACCCCCGCAAATGTATACTTAAGAAGTCATAGCAGTGAACGGAGACTGGATGGCTCATTAGTTGTGAGATAAAGAGGCGTTCCCTTTGGATCCTCTGTTGCAAGAAGGATGAGGCCAGAAGTTACCGGAATTATGAAAAGGCAACCTTCTAAAATAGGTGAGGCTGCAAAACCCATATTGCAACCTTTAGATTCATTATTCATTTATTCACTTTCAGTCAAAGTTTTTTAAGTGTGTTTATCTGAAAAGAGCTGGAAATACTAAGAGGAATAAAACTTTGCTTATCTTTAAGGACCCTAACATAGAGAGGAAGAAAGGCAGGGGAACCCAAATTATAACAGTGTCGTGAAGGCTATAATGGAGAATTTATAGGTAGCTATGGAAATACAGAGGAGAGAGAGCATATAAAGTGGGATGGTAGTAATGCCTTATGTTTTAATAGCTCTAAATGATTTGTTCAAAAAAGCAGCTTGGTTGAAAGCATGCTAACTCTTTATGCCAAATAACAACCAAGTGAAGAAGAAAAAAATAAAAGGTATATTTACTAGTTTTAAAAATAGTGACAATGTTGTGCTAAGAAGTCATTTTGCAATTCCGTATGAATTTTTAATATTTTTGTCAATTTTCAGGGCTTCTTATTATACCTTATTTATTTTAGCCAACTCTGCTAAAAAGTAAACTTCCTGAAGACAGGCCTCATAACTTTTTCTTTAAAGATTTCATCTCTGAGAGTACCTATTGCCGGACTTGACACATAAGTAGGTTTTCAGTATATATCCATGAGGAAATGAATTGATCTTTTCCAGCATGTACCATTTATAAATTTTAAAGCATGGGACCACCTTGCTGTGCAGAAGGAATTCCTGTCCTCTAACACACCTATCCCTGGCACCCCATCTGCACTTCCATCTGAGATTTTGTGGGGCATCTTTGTAGGATCCCCCAGAAATTCACTCTCAAGCCCCACACAACCCATTTTATGGACATTAAAACATCTGATGTTTCCATTCTTCTCATGAATATGACATGGCCCTACACTATGTTGCTTTGTAAAGAGATCTCTAAAACAGTATATTTATGATCACATCAATTGTCTCCAGGGAGGGGAATTGTGTGTTTGTAGGACAAGACTAGGAGTGAAGGGGTTTTTTTGTTTGTTTGTTTATGTTTGGATTTGGTTTTCCACTGCATACTCTTTTGAATAGTTTGAAAGTTGTGCCATGTGAATCTATCCTATTAAAAATGAATGATTTTTTTTAAACATGTGAATGTAAGCACTGTGAACTTTTGCTAAATGTTTCTTATCTTTTGAGGAATTCCATCAATATATATACGCATTCAATATTAGACTTGATGGAGACCATTTCATGCTAATGTCTCTTTCTTAAACATTACTTTTTTGTTCAAAATAAAATAAAATAATAATAACATAACAAGTTTTGAAGGGATTTGAATATAATATTTCTTTTTCTCTGAGTGATAATTTTGGAAGAAAGTTCACTTTATATTATATATATATGGTATATACTATCTAATAAAAGGGTAATATGCAAATTAACCATCACTCCAACACACAAGATGGCCACTCCATGTGGACATTAGATGGATGCCACAAGATGGCCAGCAGGGGAGGGCAGTTGTAAGGGACCAGGCCTGCAAGGAAGGGCAGTTGAAGGTTATCAGACCTACAGGGGAGGGCAGTTAGGATTGACCGGGTCGGTGGAGGAGGGCAGTTGGGGGCGAGCAGGGCTGTAGGGAAGGGCAGTTGGAGGCAACCAGGCCTGCAGGGGAGGGCAGTTAGTGATGACCAGACTGGAGGGGAAGGCAGTTAGGGGCAATTGGGCCAGCAAGAGAGAAAGTAGGCATAGATCAGGCTGGCAGGGGAGTGGTTAGGGGGTGATCAGAATGGCAGACAGAAGCAGTTAGGGAGGGGGTAGGCAAACTTTTTTCACTCTTTTGACTCTTAAACTGGACCAGAGGGCCAGAACAAAAGCAACCTGACCATGCTGGCACGCTCATCTTGGGCTGCTGGTGAAGGAGCAGAGGGGAGAGCAAAAGAACCCTCTGCTTTTTCGGCTCTGAGGGCCAGATAGAACAGCTGAACGGGCCAGATCCAGCCCGCAGGCTGTAGTTTGCCCACTGCTGAGTTAGGGGCAATCAGGCAGGCAGGTAGGCAGTTAAGTGGTTGAGAGCCAGCAGTCCTATATTGTAAGAGGAATTTCTGACTGCCTAATGGAATTGGGCCTAAATGGGCAGTCGGACATCCTGCAAGGGGTCCCAGATTGGAGAGGGTACAGGCTGGACTGAGGGACAACCCCTGCAGCACAAATTTCATGCACCGGGCCTCTAGTAAACTACGAATTTACCAATCTGTGGCCAATGTAGAGTAACCAGCAATCACAACACATGCAAAGGTCCTGATATGGCCATTGCAATAGTAAAAATACATCTACCATTGTAATAATGGAAACAATATGTTAATATGACCAACTGATTCATTTTCGATCAATTCTCTAGTCCTTTAGGATAAATTGTTGAGCATGCCAAAGAAGCACCATGTCAAATGTCACTTTTTATTTATTTAATTGTATACCATAGCTCAAATATTCAGAATCAATTCAGAACAGAGGCATTTTCAAAACTATGAAAACTTTGTAAAGTCATATTTTCTTTTATAACAGTGATTTTCCTTTCTATAAATATTTTAGGATCCAGCTAATAAATTAGGGAAATTATTGTGACTTTTTAACTTTAAAATATCCAGTTCATCAAGAAATAAATGATAACCATGATCCCAGCCCAACAAGATATTCTAAAGACTATATACACTCTCTAATATTTCATTCCCTACCCCCTATAATTTATATAAAAAATGTGCTTAATGGTAGTGATGTGGCAACTTCTTAATAAAGTTTTTCTCTCAGTGCTGAACAATACATGTGGTGCCCTTTTTTTTTGGTTTGAAAGTGAATGACATTCAAATATAGTTGCCTATTGATAGAAGAAGTTTAGCTACAGATGAATCACTGTGTCCAATTACTGAGTCAAATAAAGAAAAATAGAGAGCAAATGAAAAGTCACCTTAAAATGTGATTCAGACAAAGAAAAATAAATAGTGTCATTATCCTGCTTTTAAAGAAATACACAAGTGTGCCCAATATGCTTCTATTAGCACAATATAGTCTCAGATTTCAAATATACTTTCTAGCTTTATGGGGCAAATGCCAAAGTCTCAATGAATTTATCCCCAAGAATCATATTTTTTTGTGTGTTTTTACTCCAGTGTGTCCTCAGAAAACATCAACAGATTTCAAACCCCACTAATCCCATGGAAAATTGCTCAGGGCAAAGCCATTACTAAAGCTTTCAAGGAAGCAAAGCTCACTAGCTCAGTGCCAAAGCCCCCTCCTCTGTGTTTATCTTAGCGTAGCAGCTGTCCCAACAGGCACGCCATGCTATACATGGAAGGGAGCAGCAATTGCAGTTCCAATATTCCCAAACACCACTGCGGGATTTATAGTCACCCTTAGACATATGGTAGCATACACTGATTTTTTTTTCCTCTAAAATGCGACTTAGATCTGAAGCAATAGAGTACTTGAAATTTTATGTTGGTATTGCCAGTTTACAAAGATGGTTCAGCTTTATTGAGGTATACTTGACATGTTATAGAGGCTTAGGAGCGGGGGTGTTTAGCTTGGAGAATTGGGAAAATAAGCAAGTCCAGAGTGACCGGAGTGTGAGAGAACCAGTAGCATAAGATGAACTTTAGAAATCATGTTAAGGATTTTTAACTTTATCTAAATGCAATGGAGAACCTACGTGATAGATCTGGACTTGAGGGTGTCCCAAGATTCTGTGAGGAGTGCAGAATAGGTTATTCAATACCACTTTTGGGCATTGAACTGACTTGGTCAGTATTGGCGAATCATTGGCCCCCAGGATTTGTTATATTTGCATCCCACATAAGCTGATCACAGAGCAGCTGGGTGAAAATAAAGATATGCTTCACATCTCTCCCACATCACACAGGCCCTGCAGATGCCAACACCAGACAAAAGTTAGTACTTTTATTTTCATTTATTATTTCCATGGTTAATAAAACAGATACTAAACCCTACTGCAAACTGACTACAGAAAACTTCAGTTCCCTGATTTAAAGGAAAAAAAAATCCACTTGGACTGGATTTAAGTCTCAAGAAGCTAGAGTTCTATAAAATGCAATTTGTTGCAGCCTATTTCAGAGAGGGTGTTTAATATAACTGATTGACATCATACAGTTTATGTGGCCTTTAATGTGGCAATTCTCTACTATAAAAATTGCCTTAGTGAGAAGTTCAGAATAGTTTGAAAGTGTTCATTCTGAGGAAGAAGTATAGCTGGGCTGGCTTGCTGAACAACCAACACCCCCCAATGAGGAAAGTAAAACAAGGTCAAAGTGCAACATGCGAGATTTAAACTATACCATAAAGTTCGATTTTTGTTTATTTGTTTATCTACTTATTTATTTAAATGTTTACATCTTTAATATTATTTTTATTGTTCAGCTCTATTGAGGCATAATTGACATAAAGTTCACAATATATTTAAAGTGTACACCATGTGGCGTGATGCACATAGACTCTGTGAAAGGATTTCCACCGGAGAGTTAAGTAACACATCTGTCACTGCACGTGTTTACCTTTGTGTGTGGAGGTGTGAGAACACAAGTTCTACTCTCTCAGCCAATTTCAATTACACAGTACGATGTTATTAACTACAGTCACATGTTAAACATTAGATCCTCAGACCTTGTTCATCTTGTACCTGAACGTTTGTATTCATTAACTTCTTCCTATATCCCACTCCTTCCAACCTCCAACAACCATTCTACTCTATTTCTAATTTTTTTCTTTTCTTAGATTCCACAAAGAAATGATAACATGCAGTATTTGTCTTTATATGTCTTAGTTCACTTAGAAAAATGCCCTCAGATTTTTGTCCATGTTGCAAATGGCAGTATTTCCTACTTTTTAAAGGCTGAATAGTGTGTGTGTGTAATCTTCTTTATTCATTCTTTCATCAATGGACACTTAAGTTGTTTCTATAACCTTGGCTATTGTGAGTAATGCTGCAGTGAACATGGGGATGCGGCTATCTCTGAAATGGTGATTACATTTTGAGATATATTCAGAGTGAAATTGCTGGCATATGGCAGTTTTATTTTTAAGTTCTTGAGGAATCTCCACACTGTTTTCCATAGTGGCCGTACTAGTTTACATCCTCACCAACAGCGCACAAAGGATCCCTTTTCTCCACATGCTCACCGATTTTAGTTACTATGTCTTGTCTTTTTGGTATTTGATGTCCTTGCTGGTGTGTTATCTCACTGTAGTTTTAATTTGCATTTCCCTAATGATTAGTGATGTTGAGCACTTTTTCATGTATCTGATGGCCATTTGTATGTCTTCTTTGAAAACAATGTCTATTCAGGTATTTTGCCCATTTTCTCATTGAGTTTGGGTGTTTTGTTTGCTTTTTTATTTTTTAATTGAGTTGGATGATTTCTTTGTATACTTCTTTGGCATATTAACCGCTATCAGATAGATGATTTGCAGATGTGTTTCCTATTTTCCCAGCATTGTTTACTGAAGAAAATGACCTTTCCCTGTTGCATATTCTCAGCTCCTTTGTTAATAATTAGTTTATCATATAGGCATGGATTTATTTCTTGGTTTGCTATTCTCTTCCATTGATTTTTTTCTTTTTTTTCTTTTTTTTTTTTACTAATACCATACTGTTTTGATTACTCTAGCTTTGAAATATAGTTTTAAATTAAGAATTATAATGCCTCTAGCATTTTCCTTTTTTGGTTTGGGCTATTTGAGGTCTTCTGTAGTTCAATATGAGTTTTAGGATTGTTTGTCCTATTTCTGTGAAAAAATACCACTGGAATTGTGATAAGGATTGCATTGAATCTGTAGATTACTTGGGATATGGACATTTAAAAAATATTAATTTTTCTGCGGACATGAAATATACCACAAGGTTTTCTATTTTCCCTTTGCATTCTTAATTTTTAAATTATAAACATATTATTTTATAGAGTTGCTACAGACTTCATCTTATATTTCTCACAAAAAATCACCCCAATTTTGCAATTTATAATTGACTTGCTTATTTGCAAAACATAAAGAATTGGAATCAATAGTAGGATCAAACATAGGTTCTGAATATTTCTGAGTCCACTTTTAAAAGGAAAAGTGGAATTTCAAGATGATAAAATTTAGTTTTCATGGTGAATTTGTTCCATACTTATTTTTCTAAATATCCTAGTTCGATGATACCCCCAAAAAACTGGTTGGTGAATAGAAAAGAAATGGGAGTTGCTGATGTTGAAAGAGATAAGATTTAAAGATAGTTTCACATTACACAGATGGATAATTTGCATGCTGAGCCATCTAATCTTGAATTGGTTTGGACATGCTACAGCATATTTTCTAGAAATCTAATGTTTCAGTTATTGGAAAGAACCCAATGATCTAATTCTAACACCGTGTCATGTTTCATTGCTGCATAAGTCAACACACAACATAGAATTAAGAGGCTCATTAATTATATGGTTATAGAGTTCAGAGTGAAAAAGGCAAATTGGGTATTTTGGAATAATTAATGGCTTTGGAGAATGAATAGCCAATTTAAGGAGATTAACCAAATGAAAAGAAAAGCTCACCTAGGCTCTTTGGCAAAAAATCACAGAACCCATGACAGGGATAGTACTTGTGTTTGCCACTTTTCATCCCTATTCTTGGCCAGGCCATGTTTTTTAAGTCTTTAAAAGCCAACAAGAAATAACTGCAATTCTTAGTTTACATCAGCACATATGAGAAAAACACCTGATATTTGTCAGGCTTATTAGGACCTGCTCTGAGATATTCACCATGTCCCCTTATCCTGACTAGATGATGCTATTGTAAATACACACAGAGAAAGAAGGGCCAAAGAGAACATTCTTTTCTAATTAAAGAGGATGATTCTTTAAGTTTAAAAATAGTAGATAATTTTTCAAGTAGCTCAAGCTGTCATAGTTCTAAGAAATATATACACTTGACTGAATGTGATATCAATTACTTTAGACATCTCATAGATTATATAGTAATTTATATCAAGGCTTATTCTTAAGATTGCCCTCATTCTATTAATACAGCAATTGGAATATAAAAATTTGTGTTCAGACAAGTGAATCCTTATAGCAATCATTCTTAAATTAAGAGACTGTAGTTCCCAATATAGTCCACAAATCAGAAATTATGTCTAGTTTCCGATTACAGGAAAAACGTGTGTCAAAACAGGAGGGATACTGCAGCAAGTTATGTTGTTGTGCGCTACTGTAAGGGGGAAATATGGTTATTATAGATGAGCTCTAAAAAGTATTTTCAGTACAAATTCTAAATCCCAACAAGTTTAGACCTAATCTGGAGAAGCATCCAAAAACTTACAACTGCACCTAACAGCACCATTTCTGTACTACCAGCAGGTCTTTATTTGCAGCAAATGCCTTACTTTTATTTTTTCAAAGGAATGATGCTAACGTCAAAATCAATTCTCTGGAGTCAAATATCCGCTTTCCAAGATTGTTATGCAATCAGTTATGCCTCTGTTTTGCCAGAGGAGACTGGAACCCTGGTCGTAGCTGCTTGGCATCGAAATGAATGGTCCCAGGGCAATTCTCCCTACACGCAGGTGTGCTCGAGTGCAGGATGCCCTGTCTCTGGAATCCGGATCAACATTTGAACAGAGAGAAAACTTAGCTTGCCCTTTGTCCTTGGGAGAGGAAACCATGTGTCAGAAAATATCAGCCATCTTCCTAAGTGAAAACGAACTAAATCTAAATCTTTCATTGTCAGGTGGCGTCCTGCATTCCAGAATATCCAAAGCTCAGCAGTGTCAGGCCCACTGGAGTTTCACAGTTGGTGTGGGAAAGCCAGGCACTTCTACGAGGCCTGTCCAAGGGATGTATACATGACTAAAAATATAAGAAGGACCTCATTAGAACAGTGCATCACCTGTATGCAACATAGTCAGTATGACTGGGTCCCCTGGGGCTTATGTTGTAAAAATGTTCTGGCGAGCCTCAAGTATTAGAGAAGTTGGAGATATTTTCACATTTGCATATAAAATTTAGATTAAATGACCATTGGGAGGTTAAAGGCATTCAGAATAAAAATATATTTTGAATACATTACAGAAATAAATGTGCATTTTATTTTAAATCAACCACCTTTTTCTTTCTTTTCTTTTTTTTTTTTTAAACAAGGTAGCATCATTTACACTAAGCTGCAGGCAGGCTGTGAAGTATGGGAATTGAAGCATATTAAAGTCAGAGAATCCCTTAGGAACCCTCTGAGCCAGCTATTTCCAAACCTCTAAGTGCTTAAGAATCATTCAGGACACTTTGTGACCATGTAGACTCCCAAGTTTCACCTCATAGAGGCCAGCTCTTGAGTCTACATTGGTTCTGAAGCAGGAGCTATCCTACCTAATAAAGAGGGAATATGCTAATTGACCTTCACGCCATCACAAAGATGGCAGCACCCACAGTCGATAAGAAGGAAATATGCTAATTGACTGACCCTCCCTCAAAGACAGTGGCATCCACAGCCAATAAGGAGGGAATATGCTAATTTAATGCCACATCCTCAAATATGGCACCACCCACAGCCTTAAGATGGTGGTGCCCAGTCCCCTCAGTTTCACCAGGGTGCCTGCCTCAGGAGTCTCACAGTCCCCTCAGCCCCCCAGTCACCCAGGGCCAGCCTGAGGCATAGGCAAGCCTTGGATGGAGGCCACCCAGCCACCCAGGGCCGCCCAAGGCTCAGGTAACCAGGGCTGGCTGAGGCTTGCACTGCTGGCAGTGGCAGCAGCAGAGGTGTGATGGGGCATCACCTTCCCTGATTGCTGAGTCACTTCCCATCCCCGAGGACTTCCAGACTGTAAAAGGGCTCAGGCCGGGCTGAAGAAACCCCCCTCCCCCTGCTCCAGTGCATGAATTTTCATGCACTGGGTCTCTAGTCCTATATAATAAAGGCTAATATGCAAATTGACCAAATGGCCAAATGATTGGTTGCTATGATGTGCACTGACCACCAGGGGGAAGGCGCTCTATGCAGGAGCTTCCCCCTGGTGGTCACCACACTTCCACAGAGGGAGCGCTGCTCAGCCACAAGCCAGGCTGATGGCTGATGAGCGCAGTGGCCCACCTCCATGGCAGTGCTAAGGATGTCTGACTGCAGTTTAGGCCTATGTGGAGTGGGCCTAAGCTGTCAGTTGGACATCCCCCGAGGACTCCTGGACTGTGAAAGGGCACAATCCGGGCTGAGGGACCCCCCACACCTCCCACACTCCCCCCCACCCCCACCCCAGTCCAAGAATGTCATGCAACAGGCCTCTAGTGTGAAATATAACTGGGGAAACATTACTCAATCTAACTACTGCGGTAAAGAAATTGAGGATCAGAGAGGATAAATGCTGTGCTCAAAAACACACAGGAAAGTATTATCAAACATACTTCCCTTGTCTGGGGCAGAACACTTGGGGGCTATTTGGCATGCTAAGATGATAGAAAAACAGCCATTCATTATGTCCCTGACTGAACAGACCTGACTGAGTGACAATGGCTTTTGTTAGGAGCTAAGAAAATTAGCTTCTGCCCTTACTTATATGGGGAAAAAATGTGTGGGTAGCATTAAAGAGCCCCCCCTTTCTGTCACAGAAGCATATACATTAAGTGGCATTCACTGGGAATGAGGGGTCTGGGTTCTGGGTTCCAGTCCTCCATTAGCAACAAGATTTTCTCAGGCAAGTCCCCCTCAGACTTCTACACCTGCATTGTCAATGGGGGGGTGGGGGGGGGGGGGGCTGGACTGCGCTGCTAAGTGTTTTTTTCAGACCTCAGATTATATGAGTTTTACCTCAGGCAGAAATACCCAACTTCTTCCTTCCTGTTTAGCCACGTAATTATTTTGTGAATGATAATAATTATATTAATAGGTAATAGTACTAAGTGCCAGGCAGTGTCCTAAGCATTGTGCCTATTTCCCCCACACACACTTAATCCTTATAATAACCCACCGTTTCTGTAACCATTTTTTCTCAATTGCAGAAACTGAGGTGTAAACAAGTTAAGTAACTTTTCCAACGTTACATAATTAGTGAGTCATAGAGCTGGGAAGAAATCACATAAATCACAAAAAGTCAAGATATTATAATGACATTAGAGGTCTGGTACATGACATTCATGCACTCAGGGGGGCCGGGGTGGAGGTGGGGGAGGGGTCCCCTCAGCCTGGCCTGCGCTCTTTCGAAGTCCAGGAGTCCTCAGGGGATATCTGACTGATGGCTTAGGCCCGCTCCCCATGGGCCTAAGCTGCAGTCAGACATCCTTAGCGCTGCCACGGAGGTGGGCTACTGCGCTCGCCAGCCTTCAGCCTGGCTTGTGGCTGAGCGGCACTCCCCTTGTGGGAGTGCACTGATCACCGGGGGCAGCTCCTGCATCGAGCCTCTGACCCTGGTGGTTCGTGAGCATCATAGCAACTGGTCATTTGGCAGTTTGGTCGATTTGCACATTACCCTTTTATTATATAGGATAATATATTTTAAATATTACCTTTTTCCAGCATTTTATTTGCCCTTTGTTTTCCTCTACATAAAAACAGTCAGGCTCATTATTTCCTCTAGGTGTATGAGATCATGTGATCCAATAAATACCCTTGTAAGAACCTAAACTGCAGCAAGCCATAATGGTTATGCTGAAAGGCAGATGAATCAGTCTGTAGTGAGTTCCTTTCTGGGCCAACAGTTCTTTTGAGTCCCAATTTCAATATCAAATTGTTCCTTATGTGTACATGTCAGCCATGCTATTTCAGATCTGGTTGGTGGACAAATGGTGGTGATGCAGGCCCGACCGTCAATGGTTTGGTCCTGGGCATCATTCAGTAACACAGAGAAAGAGAAGCAGCGATCAGACTCTCAAACCTCAGAGGGAAAGTCGGGGAGGTTAGGGGTAAGGGGAAGAGATCAACCAAAGGACTTATGTGCATGCATATAGGCCTAGCCAGTGGCCATGGACAATAGTGGGGTAGGGGCATAAGTAGGGTTGGGTTTGGGATGGGAATGGGGGGATGAGGACAATTATGTGATACTATAATCAATAAAATAAATAAATTAATTATTTTTTAAAAAAGAAAGAAAAAACAAACAGTCAGGCTCAATCTAGCTGGCTTGGCTCAGTAGACAGAGCGTCAGCCTGCAGACTGAAGGATCCTGGGTTCGATTCCATCAAGGGCATGTACCTTGGTTACAAGCTCCTCTCTGGTCTGGGCCCTGGTCAGGATGTAGGCAGGAGGCAACCAACTGATGTGTTTTTCTCACATAGATATTTTTCTCTGTCTTTCCCTCTCTCTTCCACTCTCTCTAAAAGTCAGTGGGAAAACATCTTCAGGTGAGGATTAACCTAAAAACAACAATAATAAATAGTCAGGTTCTTCTGTGTTTATGGACTCAGAAAATAGGTATAACAAAGGAGTCTTTTTCTGGCTTTTATCTTTCAATTAAGCTTTTAGAGAAACTGAAATAAGTCACTACATAGATGATTTAGAAGAAAACATAAAGAGTGAAGTTTACAGCATGTGCACACACACACTCTTGCACACCTATACAGTGTTTGAGCTTGCAAGAGAGAAGAGCAATGAAGGAGAAACAATGAGCCGAAACTGGTTTGACCCAGTGGATAGAGCATCGGCCTGTGGACAGAAAGGTTCCAGGTTCGATTCTGGTCAAGGCATGTACCTTGGTTGCAGGCACATCCCCAGTAGGGGGTGTGCAAGAGACAGCTAATCAATGATTCTCTCTCATCCATGTTTCTAACTCTCTATCCCTCTCTCTTCCTCTCTATAAAAAATCAATAAAATATATTATAAAAATAAAATACTTGGGTATAGAGTGCAAAAATTTTTTTAAAAAAAGAAGAAGGAGGAGGAGGAGGAGAAACAATGAGCCCGGCCGGCATGGCTCAACAGTTGAGAGTCGACCTATGAACCAGGAGGTCACAGTTCAATTCCCAGACAGGGTACATGCCTGGATTGCGAGATCAATCCCTAGTGTGGGGTGTGCAGGAGGCAGCCAATCGATGGTTCTCCCATTGATGTTTCTATCTCTCTCTTCCTCTCCTTTCCTCTCTGAAATCAATAATTTTTTTTAAAAGAAGAAACAATGAAAGTATCAATATTGTAGCGTGGAGCATGTATCTTGCTATCAAGCCCTGAAGTGGTGGTAAACATCTGCAAAGAGATGTAAGGACTCCAGAAGGAGAGGGATTTGAGCCCATTTCCTGGGAGAGGCCAGAGACGGACAGCCAGAATCTGGAGAAGAAATGGCCAGCACCCTCGGTATCCACGTTCCAACATAGAGAAGCATCAGAGTGCCTGCCATCTTCCCGGGAGCAGCATCGCGTACACAGGGAGAGCTGTGGGCCCGAGGAGGACACGTGTGCCGTGGCCTGGGAGACCACATGAAGTAAGGACACTGCAGTGGCTGTCTGTCTGCAGGGATGGATGACCGTGAGGATTGCAAAGACCACGTCCCACACTTTGAGAGCCTCACTTCGGCGTAACTTGGGGGAAAATCAGAAGAAACCCTGTATTTGGTTGAAATTTCTGCCACCCTGGCAGAATTTAGATTCAAAACAGAAAATGATAAAATTTTATTTCCTGCCTACTTGAGTTTGTGAGCTGGTACTTTTAACCAATAACGTAGCAATAATTCCAACTTCTGAGAGGGGGTGAGTAGCTTTCGGATATGGATGGTATGGTTTTGTCTACACATTTGTGTACTTCTGACATTGTCTTAGCTGCCTAGAGAGAATAAACTGATATCTATCAAATACTAGCAGTAACACTGACCACTCGATGATTACAGCTGCACCCATAAGGGTTAAAAATAGTTGGAAAACTGCCAAGGGAGCTCAAACCATAAGGCGACACTTTTATTTCTAGTCATGTACGCTTTGGCTCCAGCACTGAGCCATCTCAGTTAGGAAAGTGTATTACAGGGAGATGAGAGTAAGCCCCGTCAAGATCTTGATTTCAGACTGCTGGTCTCCACGACTGTGAGACAATACATTTCTGTTGTGTAAGCTGCTAGCCTGTGGTCTTTGTTACAGCAGCCTTGGGAAAAATAATACAGAAATGTAATTGACAAGAAAAAATAAAACCTTGACTGAGTCATCAGGAAGTTAGGGTATCACACCAGGCATTCCCTCTTCAATAGGACAGTGCACACCTAGTCAGCGCGCCTAGCACAAACAAAAAGACATTCCTGGCCCAGTCACACCCAAAGTTACCTGAACCTCTGGCTGGGAGGGAAAGAGCTCAACTTGGAAAGCTCTATTCTTTAATCCTTAAGGGAAGATGACTTGGTTCTTTATTCCTTATATTTGTCTCTAAAAAACCCACAGAAACCACTGCTACAATTATGAATGCTCATGATATCTTATACAGACATTTACATGTAACAAAAGTTCAAAGCTCCAGAGAAGGTTTTTTTTTTTATATCCTTTCAAAATCTGTCTTCCTAGTTAGAATAACTATACTGGACTCTTTTTAACTACAAGACAAAAGTATGTGCACATTACACTTTATAGTAAACCAATTAACCATAACAAGTAGTGGAGTTACTCTCTAGGGATTGGAAGAATATTAATTAACTGAGACTTTCTATCTAGGATGAAATAGCTGGCTACATTTAAAAAAACAATTTCCTAGTACTTCCTTGTAACTCTAGCAACCCTTAAAATATTACAGTAATATCTTTCAGATAAGAGTTTGATATTTATATTTCTGGAAGCTGACTGGGGACTTGCATTGTATCTCATAACCAAACCCTTTGGTGAAGAAATATCTTTTTGTTTTTACTTTTTTTTTTCTGATTGCCTAAAGAAATTTATAGTTCTCACTAATAAAGTAAAATTCAAAGGCTCTCAAAACATTACATCTTTTGGGAGAAAAGGAATATATAGAAATCCTTGGGAAAATTCCAGATTCTATAAAAAGGAAAAGGATGCCAGGATAAATTCTTTCTTGCACATAGTAGGCACAATCTATTTTTTATTTATTTTTCATTATAAAATTTTTATTTATTTTTCATTATGTGAAAGAAGAGTATTTTACTTCAAACTAAGAGAACTGAATAAGAACAAAGGGCTTTCTTCTTCAAGAGTATCTCATATTTATTTAGTATTTGACACAACCCTTCCAAATGTATTATAACATTTGGTTTTGCAACAAACCTATGAGGTAAGTATGAATTGGCCAAATCTGTGGAAAAAGAAACAAACTCACAGAGATTATGCAGTTGGTAAAATCACCTAGCTAGGAAGTAGCAAACTTAGACTTAAACTCAGGTTTCTAACTCCATATCCTGTGCCTTTCACTTTCCTTCCAGGCCATACGGAAGCCTATCTCTCACACCACATCTTTCAGGGGAGTTTGTCAACTGGGTTTATGTTACAATAAAATATAACTTTTCTGCATGATTCCTTGATCTTGAACTGTTGTAGCTGATCAAGGCCTATTTGTAGTCAGAGTAGAAATGGAGGCTAATAATATACTTTGATCTTGTTACACATGATCTATTTCCAAGCTTCAATTCCCATAGTATATACTTGCTAAATATCATCTAATAGTAAAGTGGCAGAAAGAGATTCGACTCCATTTATTTTCTTGCTCAGCTAGAATAGCCAAGAAGAAGCAACTGAATTATAATGGAACTTATACTTATAAATGTTATCACCAGGAAATTGTTGGATTTGATGGTATCGTTTCTGTAATTATGAAAGAAATAGCTAGTCCCCTGGCAGTTACCACAATATGGGAGCAATTGCTACACTATTACAGAATAGTTGCACGATATGGTTATTCTTTTCATACAAACTATAAATTATGTACTAAACATAATGTAATTTATAATGAAAAACTTCACATGGCTTAAAGTAGCTACCAAATCCAAATGGAGCTCTGTGGTCGTTGCAAAGTAATTACATAATTATTTAAGCCTCACAAACTTAAAAATTACAAAGTACTTAGGAAAAGCATTACCACGAGAGGTTAAATGGAACTTAAAATAGCTACTAACCCAATTTGGATAATGTTTTCTGTTGTGCTAAATGGCAATCCCATAATTATCTCTTTTTTTTCTGAGAAAGCAGCTAATGTATTTTAACAAGTTATTCTCATTTGTCTGTATTCATACAATCCTAGACTGTAAATGTTGAGAGGGTTGGGGTAGGGGTAAGAGGATTGAAATCAATTCTTTACCCAAACTATGAGCCTATTTTACAACATTCAAGACAACTAGTTTTGGGGTTTGTTCCTGAACCAACACAGCCCAGAATTTCACAAATTAATAAATAAACTCAGTGAATTGGTTAGGATTCTTTGGCTACATGTGATAGGAGACCCAAGTCATTCTGGCTTAACAGAAGAAAGAAATTTACAAGCTTAGGTTATCAGAAAGCCCAAGGTTACCGGTTTTGAGCTTGGCTCAATCTAGGTTTTAAAATGATGTTGTAATATCCAATCTTCCTTTAATTATCTGAGTTTCTTTGTTGGCTGTGTTCTCAGATAGGCTCCCCCATAGTGGCAAGATGTCCATCTATCTAAAGATTCAGGCACAACCTACCAGCTCAGTAATTCCGGAAGACAGAATTTCTCTTTTCCAGTAGTCCTAGGAAAGACCTGGAATGTTCCAGTTGGGATGTTCTGTGGCACATGTCCTTCCCCGAATCAATTATGATATACAGGTATTCATGGATCACATGGAAATCCCTAGAACACAGAGGTTAGGGTCATTCCTGAAGGAATACTATGATACTGTTAAGGGAAAGAATGAAGGCTGAGCAGAGAAATACAACAGATGTCCATGACAGGCAAGATCTATTCTTTTTCCTCCAACAGAGATCTTTCTCTTCTTTCCCTTTTATAGGGGAGGACCTCTGGGAGATGAGTTCTGGTCAAAATAAAATGGATCCGGTAAAAAAATTGGCCCAAGCTGGAGGCTGACGTCTGTACTGCTGGCATTTACCATGAGCACACCAGAAGGGTAATTACAAGGTTACAGACACTCTTTTTTTTTTTTTCTTCTTCACCCAAAATGCAGTTACTCTGGACACAATGTTCTCTAGCTTCAATCCACAGAGCATTGATTCACCAGCACCAATCTTTCAAGAGTATTTAAATTTCTCTTCTGTTTTCTCTTTAAATAATAGTCATGCATGACTCAGGCTCTCTGCTGACACCACTCATCGTCTGCAGAATACTCTGGTGAAAGCCAAAGCCCTGTTATACATACAGATGACCTAGGCTTAGAATCATAGGACAGGGGAGATCAGGAGAAACTTACACTCATATGAACAAAGGAGTCCATCGTGTGATACGAGAGAAACCCCCTACTCTAGTTCTCAGGTGTAGCAGGCATCTGTTATTCCCTCTAGCTAGCACGTATAGTATTTAGGAGGCAACCAACCAATGTCTTTTTCTCACATTGATATGAGAGGCCTGTGCCCTCTCACAATCCAGGACCCCTCGGGGGATGTTGGACTGCTGGATTTGGCCTGTGGGGATTAGGCCAAAACCGGCAGTCTGACATCCCCCAAGGGATGCAGCAGTGCTGAAGTGGCAGGCAGCTGGAGAGGAGCCCAAATCAGGGCCAGGTGCTGTGCTTAGCTCATCCGGGCCCAGCTAAGCCTGTTGTGGGAACACATTGCACATCATAGTGACTGGCTGATGGGTCCTTCTGGTCCTTCTGGTCGTAATGGTCATAACGGTTGCTTAGGCATATAGATATAGATATAGATATAGATATAGATATAGATATAGATATAGATATAGATATAGATATAGATATAGATACACAAAGAGAGAGAGAGAGAGAGAGAGAGAGAGAGAGAGAGAGAGAGAGAGAAATAAGTTGTGGTGGGAAGTACAGAAATCTGTCACCACAGAAGCTGAAAGTACCCCAAACTCACTTTCCCAGTTCCCTGTGAAGCTAGGGTGTGGGCATGTGACCTGAATTCCACCAATTAATTCACCTATTTTGGTCTTTACCTAGGGGACTAGAGATGCAAGGATGCAAGAATCCAGAGGAAGCTCCTCTGGCAATGGAGGCCATTGCTCTGAGGTCAAGTTCTCAGACCAGCAGTGCCAGCAGCCATGCCCAGTGTCTGGGGCCATTTGTGTCCACAGTTCAGGTGCAGAGCCGTCCTCCTTGGACGCAGTGGAAGTGCAGCTTTGGAAGTGCTTGTGACCACAGAGCCTCTGAGCCCAGATTTCCGGCACTCCACTTCCTCTGAGTTCCCCATTACCTTTTTCTTTTTTCTGAAATAAGTCAGAATCAGTATCTGTTGCTTGCATCTGAAAACACAGACTGATATCAAAGTTATTGTCTCATTCAATTTAGAAAGATTTTCCAGTGTTTGAGAGGATGGGCTGCCATCCTGTCTCTCACATAATAACTCTGATTTTGCTCAAGATCCATAACTACTCTCATTCATATTCATCCTTACGAATGGAGGGAGCAATATCTACTTCCGAAAATTGTCATCAAGCAAGTCACTTAGAACATCCCTGGAACATAGTAGAGTCTCGATATAAGTCGTTAAAATTGTAAAAGAATTCTTGGTGAGGTGGCGTGGCTTCTGAGTTGCAAGAAGCATTTACTATCATAGAGGGATAAAATGAGGGACTTATATTTAAAAACTAAAAAATTTTATCATAGAGAACATTGAAAATTTGTATCATTTTTCTAATCTAGTTAAATAAGTTTTTCTGGAGTAGTTGCCTTGATAAAGGGTGGGAAAGCCCCCCTTAGAAGGGAAGTAGCTGACAGGTGTTTCTGAGACCTTTCCCTGGGGGAGGGGGAGTGAGTGCCTGCCAGTGGATTAGCTTCCAGTCTGATCTTTATAAAAATGGGAAAAAAATGTATGTTGTGATTTCCCTCATTTACACTTTAGTGTGCCTAAGAGATCTGATAAGATGTTGTTATAGCCCGGCTGGCATGGCTCAGTGGTTGGAGCGTTGACCTATGAACCAGGAGGTCACAGTTGGATCCCTAGTCAGGGCACATGCCTGGGTTGGGGGCTCAATACCCAGTGTGGGGTGTGCAGGAGGCTGCGGATCAATGTTTTTCATCATCAACGTTTCTATCTCTTTCTCCCTTTCCCTTTCTGAGATAGATATATGTTAGTTTAAAGGTATGAAATAATAGAGGCTAGCTTGTGAATTTTGAGTAGGAGGGGGACTTCATGACTAAATTACAAGGAAAAAAATGACATTGCAGTGATACCTGGGTTCTCAGGAGGTAAGACTGAATTGCCTGTCATACCTTCACTCTCCTAAAAATTGGTGATTGACTCCTGGTTTGCTATGGAAATATTTACTGAGAAACAAAAAATGGATGTGCTTTCTTTTTCTTCGGGACAATAGTTACAGCAGCAAATGCTCCTCCAGCTCTTGCAGGCCTGCACCCCCAATACACATACAATTGCCCCAGAAATTGGAGATGACACCACAGGAGAAGGATTGAGAAAGAAGAGAGAGGGAAAAGGCCCATGTTACTAACTTAATAAGCAGAAGAACATCCAAATAGGGGCAGTTTTCTTACAATACCACATACTATTTCTCAAACACAGTCATTCTGTGGTTTGTAATCAAGTGTCTGAATCCTGAATTTATAGGCCCCAGGATGGTAAGTGTGGTTATATGGTATTTAGCAATTTTTTGTGGTGTTGTGCTAAATACGGAAAAGTTAGAAAAGTATTTCGGTGCTTTTCCTTTGAGTCTATGCTGAAAATTGGGTTGGGTGACAGCTAAAAACACCACCGGCCTGGCATGGGGCAATCTGGTTTACCTGCTTTGGAGTTTTAATTTTGTTTGAGAAACATCTCTTCAGAATATGACTAAATTAGCTTCTTCCCTTTTTTTTCATATTGTGGTCATTT
Source organism: Vespertilio murinus (assembly GCA_963924515.1). Lineage (NCBI taxonomy): Eukaryota > Metazoa > Chordata > Mammalia > Chiroptera > Vespertilionidae > Vespertilio > Vespertilio murinus. The sequence continues at coordinate 181,543,789 of OZ004704.1, read as the reverse complement.
CTCAAAATCTTCAAGTACCTAATGCATGGAGATGAATATCTGCTCCATATAAAACAAGACAATATCCTGATAGTTTCATCTGTGCAAGGGCTGGAGATGAGATCTCTGCATCCTCACTGGATGTGTGAGCACAGGAGGAAGGCTCGCTACCCAGGGCCTTGGGATCTGAAAGTGCTTCCCAACGTGCTTAGGGGTTGGGACAGGTGGTCCCAAAGAACATACAGTGGAAAGGAATTGGAGTCTGAAAGTCTTGGGTTCAAAGGTTGCTCTGCCCGTTGCTTACACAGAATTTGAAAAACAAAAGCAAAAACAAAACAAACAAACAAACAAACAAAAACTCAGTAGCCTAAAAGGGGACTTACAAACGTAAGTTTCAATGGAGGAATTACAGACCTTATGCAAAACTATAATGTTAACATTTTCTATATCAAATCCAATTTTTTAAGATCTCTTGTGGTTTAGAAATTTCAAAATCAATGATATTCTAATGTATCTTTTACTTCACTTAAAAATTATCCAATGGCCCTAGCTGGTTTGGCTCAGAGGATAGAGCGTTGACCCTCAGAGTGAAGGGCCCTGGGTTTGTTCCTGGTTAGGGCACGTAACTCAGTTACAGATTCAATCTCCCACCCTGGTTGGGGTGTATGTGGGAGGTAACCAATTGATGTGTCTCTCTCACAATGATGTTTCCCTCTCCCTGTCTTTCCCCCTCTGTTCCACTCTCTCTAAACATCAACGGGAAAATATCCTCTAGTGAAGAACAACAACAACAAAATTATATGTATTTCCTCCAGAGTCATACCTCATTTTGGGTCCCAGACCATATTAACGGACCCCAATCTCCCACTATTTTCACTACTCTTGATTCAAAAAAAAAGTCTTTTTGAGTATTTTTAAAAACATCTGGAAAGTAAAAAGATTCATTACTATTGAGTGCATGAATTACCTTGGGTTCGAAAAGCATTTCCAAATAAATGTTTTGAGTCAACATGGCAGAATAAGAAGAATATGAGCTTAGTCTAAAATTGAATTTTGACAAATTTCTGGATCTGCCACCATGTTGCCATTTTGGGTGTAAGTTACTTAGTTTTCTCATCTACAAGGTGGAGCCAAAACTCACCTCCTATGACTACTGTGAGATTATAGATTACAAAGCATTCATAGCAATGACATAAGTTCAATAACACAGAAAAGGCAATACAATTGTCCTAGGTATGCAGTCGTCTATGGTAACCACTTTGAAGGGGGTGTGGAATACTTGTGTTACATGCAGAAGTTGTGGTTAAAGCATTGGTTTTCTTTCCATGTAATTAAATCAACTGTGTACTCTTGAGACAGTTTTAGATGGATATTTCCTAAATTCATGCATTTCTAGTACATGTGTTCATTCACCAAGTCAACAGTACTCTTAAACATACTCATTACTGTAATTTATTCAGAATGTCCCTAGATAATGAACTTCAGAGAATGTGGCCAACTTGGCATACTCCCTTTTCTCCCAACCAGAACTCCTGAGTATAGCTGAAATGCTAATGCTGGACAGGTAGTCTTACCACAGAGAGGTACAAATAACTTCAATGTACAACAATGAGAAAGCTGTGCTTATGATATGATGCTGGCAATACCTTTTCCCTACCCCCAAGTTCCTGGCCTTAACACTGCTCATTGCTAGTCCTGAGGATAGTGGAAAAGGTGCAAATTCTTCCCGGGAGATTTCTTGCTTCTGTGGCTGTGGTCTGTCCTGTGTCCTGTCTTCTTGGTTCTAAAGGACATTGAGGAGCTTCTGTCTGCCCCCCTCCCCCAGCCTTGCACCTATCCATCTTTTCTGGATGAGGGACAGAGTCATCTCATTCCTCAGGGAAAGGGTCCCTATGTAGGTTTTCTCTCTCTCACATTCAGCACCATCCTCATAATCACCATTTTCCTTTGCTGGTCAGATCAGACAGTTGTCCTTATCTCCCTGGGCTCACTTCTCTCAGTCTCTGCTCATTGCATCTCTCCATAGCACATATCAAAGTCATGCTACCCACTAGTTGAATAATTACCACATTTCGTGACATACCTTTCTAAGTGATGTGAGTGAAATATGTGCAAACGTTTTCAAAAGTCAAAAAATGGTGAGAATATAATTAGCTTAGCCTGAAGCGTCATAGGTAGATTTTACAGAGGAGCTAGGACTTGATGGATGATTAAGATTATGACGAAGAGGAGAATTATATTTTTAGCAGATGGAATGAAAAAGATCAGAGGCACAAAAGGATGAAAAGTCATAGTATCAGGAAAAATGTTTACTATGAGTGACAGGTTGAATGTGTGGTAGAGAATGACTGGAGATGAAGAAGAGAAGTTGGAGCCAAATCACGTGGAGCTGTGCATCAGGGCAGTGTATGGGTTTCACATTTACACTGTTGGCAATAGGAAGTCACCAAAAATGTAAGACAGGGCAGTGACATGAGAGAGCTGCACTTCAGAAATGAATGTTTTAGCTCCATGGGAGCAAAATAGAAAGAACAGAGTCTAGAGATAGGAAAATTAGTCAAGAGTTATTTGAGTGACCCGAGCCAGCAGGAATGAGCTTCCACCATGGCTTGCGATGGGGAAAGAAGGATGGGACTGAATGAAGAGAGACTTCAAGGAGAAAGTTACAGGGCGAGATGACTAACTGAATCTGAAAATAGGAGAAGATGTCAATGATTCTAAAACGACATTTTTAACTCCTGTGTTCTAGATAGATGGGAAGTATATCTCTCTGTATGTTATAGATATATCTTTTATATCTATAGATATAGGTACCTTTATCTTACTTCCACCAGTACATTTTTTTAAAATCTAAACACCTGCATATAATATACCACCCTGATGACAAAGCCCTCAGGACATGCACAATAGACTAGAAGAGCTTCAAGGAGCTCATCATTTCCTTAGAGCTGGGCATCTGGAATAAGTTACAGGGAGGTTATGGAATTTTCTTCCCTGGAGGTCTTTTACAACAAGCTAGATACCCATCTGTCCGTGATGGCTTACGTGTGGTCCTTTCTGAAGCCTGGGAGGTGGCCTATTTGAGTTCTCATGATCTCTTCCAGGCTCACAATTCTATGCTTCTACATCATTTCATGGCTTAACCCCAAGGTATATTATTCATTTGATAAAATAAATAATAAGATGGAGCTTGAAATTTTTTATGGACACTGTCATAGAATGTATTCTGGAAATTCTTAAAACGAACCAGCGAGTCCACTGGATAAATTATGAATGATATTATGGGCCAGGATTTCCCAAAGTGTGTTGGATGGGACTAGTGTTGCAAGATTCTTGCTCCAAAAATTGAGACACTCACAGCATACGTTACCATATCAAAGCTCTGAGGTATCCTATCAGAAAGAGGCTTTTCAAATTTTCACTGAGAGTTTATCTAAAAATTTATATATATATATATATATATATATATATATATATATATATATATATTCACACATACACACACACACATACAAACACACACACACACACACACATACATATATACATACATACATACATACATACACCAGGATGGGTAACAGTAAGTTTATGTATGGAAAAATATATAATACAAGAATAAATAAGATACTAGAATAAACTTTTGTGTACTCATAGTTATAAACCTCCTTTTGCCTACCCTGTATATGACTCGCTCTCTTTCTGAGTCTTTCTCTCTCTCAACTTTTTATAAAAATGGGGTTTCATAAGACATACTTTGGTAAATATTATTCTGACTTATTCTTCTTATCATAAGAAAATCTGGGTTGGGCATATTACCAGTAACATCTAAGCTTGATCTTTGGTTAATCTGATAATTGAATTATTTTAAATTACAGTTTGTTTCTCTATAAAATGGAGATAATAGCACCTACCTCATATGGTTGTTAAAGGATTAAATAAAATCAAATGTGTAAAGCACCTGGCACAGAGCCTGGTACCTTGTAAGTGTTCCATAAATGTTAGCTTCCTATCCTTTGGTTCTCCATTAAGTTTTAATATCTAATGCATCTTACTAATAAATAGTTTGGGTGCATAAAAGCTTAAGCAATTCAAACTTTTGCTTCTGCTAAGAGATGGGTATATTATCCTGTGTTAAGTTGAGATTGAAAAGATCAAGTGATTATTCTCCAATAACCACAACTATATGGAAATGTAAGTATATGCACAAGGGCCAAAAAAGAACCACAAATAAGAATATTTGTAATAAGTGGCAGGATTGTGGGTGGTTTGTTTCATTTAAATAAAAAACCTAATGAACTTAATTTTTAGAGCAGTTTTAGTTTTACACAAAAATTGAGCACCTGCTAGAAACTTTCAGAAAAAAATCATATCTTAACAATATTGAGTTTGCAAACCCATCACTATGGTGTATCTCTCTATTTGTCTTCTTTTATTTATTACAATGTTTTGACATTCTTAAGGTACATTTCTTAGACATTTTATTATACATTTCCATATTTCATGTTTTTCATTCTATTGTACATGATATTGTTTTTTAAATTTAATTTCAAATAGTCAGTTGCTATCATATAGAAATACATTTTTTTGGTATATTGACCTTTAATTCTCCAACCCTGTTAAATTCACTAATTAGTTCTAGCAGTGTTTTTGAAGATACCTTAGGATTTTATACATAGAAACTGATTGCTATATACTGATCAGGAAAGTTTACCTCTTTCTATCCAGTACATCTGCCTTTTATCTGTCCAGATATAGTATCCATCTTGTATGTTGTTGGATTTAAAGTATTAATGGTTTGTTAAGGATTTTTGCATCTATGTTCCTAAAGTACACAGGTCTGTAATTTTCATTTCTAGGACTACCTTTGTATTGGTTCGGTAACAGGTTAATGCTAATCTCCTAGAATGAGCTGGGAAACATCTCCTCATCTACAATTATGTAGAACTGGTATTATTTCTTCCTTAAATGCCTGGTACATTTCATTAAGTTATCTTGGTCTAGGGTTATTTTGGAGGGAGGATGAAGCGAGGGATATTTTAACTCTGATTTCTATTTAAAAAATAGATGTAGGGCTATTTAGCTCATGTTGTGGAAGCTTTGGTATTTTGTGTCTTTCAAAAAATTTCATCCATTCATCAAATTGAAGACTTTGTTGGCATATAGTTATTCGAAATATTGCCTTATATTCTTTTAACATCTGCATACTCTATAGTTATGTTCCCTTTTTTATTTCTAATAGTTATCATTTGTGTCTTCTTTTTCTGATCAGTTTGTAATCAATATTATGGATCTTCTCAAATAACTATCTTTGGATTTACTTATTTTTCTCTGTTGCTTTCATAGTTTTGTTTCTCTTATATTTCACTAGTTTCTGTAGTTTTTATTTTAGTTCCTTTTTTAAAGTTAATTATTGATGCTCTCCTTTTTTTTTTGGTTCCTTAGGTGGAAACTTTGTAATTTTTATAATTTTTCTCTATAATAATATAATCGTTTAATGCTTACATTTTTCTTTATATATCCTACTTGAAGTCAATCTCACAACTTGGTATCTTGTATATTTTTCAATCACATCCAATTATTTTCTAATTTCCTTTGAGATATTTCTTGAGCTATGTGTTATTTACATATGTACTGTTAATTTCTAACTGCTTATGGATTTTCCAGAAATATTTTCCACATAATTTCTAGTTTAACATCACTGTTGTAGAGATAATAGTCAGTAAATACTTCCTTTAAATTTTTTTGAAGCTTGTTTTATGATCTAGAATATTGTCTATCTTTATGAATGTCCCATGCACATTTCATAAGATTACATAGTATACTGTTATAGGGAGTTTTAATAAATGAAAATTAGGCTAAGTTGGTATCTTAGTCAGTTGGGACTTCTATAAAGAAACTATCACTGATACCAGTTTGGCTCAGTGGATAGAGCTTCGGTCTGCAGACTGAAAAGTCCCAGGTTCAATTCCAATCAAGGGCATATGCATTGGTTGCAGGCACATCCCCGGTGGGGTGTGTGCAGGAGGCAGCTGATCGATGTATCTCTCTCATCGATGTTTCTAGTTCTCTATCTTTTCCTTCCTCTGTGAAAAATCAATAAAATATATTTTACAAAAAGAAAGAAGGAAGAAAAAAGAAAGGAAGGAAGGGAGGGAGGGAGGGAGGGAGGGAGGGAGGGAGGAAGGAAGGAAGGAAGGAAGGAAGGAAGAAAGAAAGAAAGAAAGAAAGAAAGAAAGAAAGAAAGAAAGAAAGAAAGAAAGAAAGAAAGAAAGAAACTATCATAGGCCCTAGTTGGTTTGGCTCAGTGGATAGACCAAAGGCTCCCAGGTTCAATTCTGGTCAAGAGCATGTACCTTGATTGCAGGTTTCTCCCCATCCTGGGCTCTATTCAGGGCTCCAGCAGGAGGCCACCAATTGCTGTGTTTCTCTCTGTCTTTCCCTCTCTCTTCTACTCTTCTTAAAAATCAATGGAAAAATACCCTCAGGTGAGGATTAATAAAAAATAAAAATAACTATCATAGACTGGGTGATGTAAGCATAAACACTTAATTCTTACAGTTCTGGAGGCTGGGAAGTCTAAGATCAAGTTTGCCAGCAGATCCACTGTCTGATGAGTACTTGCTTCTGGTCTGCAGATGGCTGTGTTCTTATTGTATCCTTACATGATGGAGAACTGGGAGCAAGAGAGAGCTCCTTTATTCTTATGTAACCCTTCTTAATCCTGGGTAATATTGTTTGTTCTGAATTTACTTTATCTATATTCATCTGAGCTTCCTTTCTATTACTGCTTTATGTTACATATTTCCCCAACATTCTACATTTCATCTATGTCTTTATAAAGTGGAATTATTAGAAAGAGCATATGATTATATCTTGCTTTTGAATCCAGTCTGATACTTTCTGCCTCTTCATTGGACTGCCACTTCCCACCTCACAAACATCATGCTATTCTTACATATTTTAAATCTATATTTGTTATGTTCCCTATTATACATTGTTATTATTTTGCCTTGAACTTTAAATTATCTTTCAACGGGATTAAAAATAAAGAGAAATTCCTCTTTAAATTTACCTACATATTTCCACTTCCAGCATGCTTTCTTCCATTGTCTAAATCCAAATTTCCATTTCGTATCATTTTACAGAAGTAAAATTTATTTTAACATTTCCTAAAGTGCAGGTTTATAAATGGTTAATTCTAGTTTTATTAGTTTCAAATAACCTTAATTTCTCCTGGACTTTGGAAAGACTCTATTGCTGAGAAAAGAATTGTAAGGGTTTTTTTGTTGTTGTTGGTTGTTTGTTTTTTGTGGGAGGTTTTTAGAGATATTGTTCCATTGTCTTTGAATCTTCATTGTTTATGATGAGAAGTCTGCTGATATTCTTTTCCCTAATGGGTACAGCTCTTTTACCTCTTGCTACTTTTAATGTTTTTTTCTTTGTTACTATTTTTTAAAGAAATTTGATTACAATATATCTTTATGTGATTTATGTTTTTCTCTTTAGGTTTATGGAGATTCCTGTATCTGTGAGTTTAAATGTTATAACCAAATATTTCTTAATAGCTATTATTTCTTCAAACATTTTTTTTGTCTTCTACTCTCTCATCTTTATTCTCCTTTAAGAGTCCAATTACATATGCTAGGCCATTTGATATTGCACTTCAGGCCACACAGGGTAGGACACTAATTTTTATTTCTTCATTTTGGACAGTTTCTATTCCTATGTATCAGTTTCACTGATCTTTAATCCTGTGGTTTTTACTCTGATAATAATTTTTTAAATTGTAGATATTAACATTTTTTCTCTAGAAGTTGAGTTTTGATCTTTAAAATTCTTGTTTACAACTCTTCTTATTCATTTCATGTTTCCTTTTATGTCCTCAAAAGTATTTATAAAATTTGTACAGCTTTTTAATGGTTCTTTGTTACTTATTCCATAGTCTGTATTACTTTTGGATCTTTTTCTATAGATTGGTTTTTCTTCTGGGTATGAGTCATATTTTCCTATTTCTTTCCATGCCTTTGGTTGGATATTGGGTATTTTGAATTTTATGTTGTTCAGTGCCGAATTTTATTTCTTTAAAGTGTGTTGGACTCGTTCTGGTGTGCACTTAAGTTACTTGTGAAACCATGTGATCCCTTTCAGGCTTGTTTTCATGCTTTGCTATGGCAGGTCTAGGCTAGCCTTTATTCTGGAAATAATTTTGCCCACTACTAATGCATGACATTTATGACAACCTGATCCATGTCTGCATTTTTAATGAAGTCCTTCCCCTTTAGGTGGTAGAATTATACACTATAATAAGCCCTGATGAGTTCTGAAGATTGTTTGTCCTGTTGCTTTATATTGCTTTCCAAGCCTCATTCCATGGATGGACAGACAAGTACTTAGCCACAGACTTGACAGGTCTGCTTTGCAACTTGTCTCAGTGTGATGACACCACTAGGCTCTATGTCAACTTATTCTGCCTGAAAACTTCCCCAAGCAGTAAGTAGGGTTATCATAGAACTTACCTCTTCTAGTCTTCTTCTCCTAAGAATACCATTCTGTGCCACCTGCTACCCAGTGTCTGAAAAACTTTATTTCATATATTGTGTCTAATTTCCAATTGTTTATATTGGGAGGGCAATTTTATGGCAGTTAATCCTATAAGGGAGGAAGTTGTTTTTGTTTATTGTGCATGGTAATTTATTTCTAATGGCTCAGTGCATTTTCTTACTATCCTACTATAAGAAAAATAATTCTTAATTTTCATATTATGTTCTTTCTCTTTTTTGTTGTTAAAAATGTTATATTTTATGAAGCAACTATGACAGTATATGTAAATGCTTTGAATACTTTTTTTTTGGTAAACTAAAGAGAACTGCAAACACTATGTCAATTCCCCAATATTTTGCTTAATTTACTGGGCCATAAAATTTAAAAAAAAAATGTTTGGTCACTACCTTAGATCACAATTACCCCTATACAGAAACTGACAAAAGTTATAAACAAAAGAAATCAGTGATGTCTGTATTTGGTCATCTGGGCATCATAAGCTCTTGGGTCTACCTCTCTAGTTATATAAAAGTGATATTAGAGTAGTGAATATAAACAGGTCTCTGCCAACTAATGATGTTGTAAACAGGTTGTGTCACTTCAGGTTATCCAGGAAGTGGACACCAAGATGGAGTTAAGAGTGCAAGAGATTTGGGATGGTGAAACCATAAAGTGTACCTAAATGAAATGCCAGCAGGCATAGGCAAGGATAGTCTTCAGACTGTTATGACCTCTATACATGGGAATAGGGAGGAAAGAAGTATTACGTAGGAAAAGGCCCAGGTTGTCCTGGAGCTCTGAGAGTGTCAGCCAACCCAATGGGAAGCTCCAATACAAAGACTGCTCATAGAGGATTGGGCAGAAATGGCCAGGTCCTTTTAAATCTGCCATACTCTGTCATTGGCCAGAGTTTTCCAGGAAGAGCGTAGTCTCAGCTCAAATGTTGCAATAGATCCTGAATGCATTGCTTCTGGTAGCTATCACCTACCTTCACTTACAGAGACAGGTTTATTCTTTTTAGTGTGTGTGTGTGTGTGTGTGTGTGTGTGTGTGTGTGTGTGTGTTATTGATTTAAGAGAGGAAGGGATAGAAACATCAATAATGAGAGATAATCATTGACTGGCTGCCTCCTGCACCCCCTACTGATGATCGAGCCCTCAACCCAGGTATGTGCCCTCACTGGAATCAAACCATTACATCCTGGTTCATAGGTCAACACTCAACCACTGAGCCAAGCCAGGTGGGTGACAGGTTTGCTCTTAAAGGGAGATTAGAGCAAAGCTTCTCCAAGACCTTTATCCTATTATAATGCACTAAGTCTGCAGACATTGTGATCCTGGAAAGAACGGTCCAGATTATAGAAGTGTGTCTGTCTTAGTCCAGTTGGGCTATTAGAACAAAATACCACAGAGTGGGTCATTTATAAACAGCAGAAATTATTACTGCTTTGGAGGCTGAAAATCCAAGATCAGGGTGCCAGCATGGTTGGGTGAGGACCTTATGGTATTTTCATTTGGCAGAAAGGTCTGAAGAACTCTATGGGATATCTTTTCTAAGGGCACTATTACCATTCATAAGGGATCTACCCTCATGGCATAATAACCTTCCAAAGGCCCCCCTCCTAATACCATCTCCTTTCAGAGTTAGGATTTCAACATATGAATTTTGGGGAGACACAGACATTTAGACCATAGCAGCATCCCAGTGATGTCAGCCTTCTATTTTTCAGGATCTGTCTTAGTCTTTTAGAATAAGCATAGGTGTGTCACTGGAACAACAATCTCTACTTCTAGTTCTCTAGCTGATGTTTTGAATTTGAGTTCTTCTTGTGCCATGGTGTCCTAATTTCCTTACCCATAAAATGGAAATTACAACAATATGCCCTTCTAGGCCAAACATAAATTAAAATAACATATGGAGGTGGGGGAGGGGCAGGTGGAGGAAAAAGAAAGATACATCCTGTATTTTTTTTAAAACTAAGATATTTTATAGGAAATCTTTATGTCTTCATCAATTAGCACTGTCTCTCTTACTCCATCACCTTCCAATTTCTAAATGGATATTGACATCTCAGTTTTTTTTCAAGTACTATCCCTCTAAGTTATTAGAAATATCGATAAAGAATCTTTTTTCTTTCTTTCTTTCTCTTTCTTTCTATCTATCTTTCTTTCTTTTTTCCTTCCTTCCTTCCTTCCTTCCTTCCTTCCTTCCTTCCTTCCTTCCTTCCTTCCTTTTTATTCATTCGGAAGCACCATTAAGTTAATTCTTACATTACATTGTGATAGGACTATTTGGGTTGCCTGTGGCCACCCTGTTGCAACATCACTGAACTTTCTATTTATTATTAGTTCTCCATTTTTTAAAAAATGGTGTCATAAATCACTGCCTTCTTTAGAATTTATAGCTTTGCTCCTCTTGAAGTAAAAAAAAAATTGTTTCATCATCTTTTCTGAAAGATCATGATTCATTATTTGTTCAGACCCAATGTTCTAAATTTAAAAGTCACAGCAGACAGTTCAGTAGGATAGGCGGAAACAGAATACACTAAAATGCTGACTCATAATAGAGCACAACTGATTAAATTCCAAAAAATCCAAACTATGAGCTTGTTCAAAATGAATTTTTACCACAGAGAGTGAAGTTCTTAAAAAAGCAAAGTTACAAGTTCATGCCACTGCCATCAACTGTGGTTTGAACTGGTAGTAGGGTTACTTGGACTAAAATTCATCTCCAATCTAATACCCAATCAAAGTCATTTTAGATTTTTCTACCCTGGCTTGAGGAGGCTAAGCCTCCTTTGAATTTCCTTGTCATTTCCCTGATTTACAGTCTTACCATCTCACAGGATTTGTGGCTTAAGGGAACAATAAAAATGTCATACTATGTCAGCAGGAATGACTAAAATAATGTAAGTACATATAAGACAGAGAGTCTATCAAACAATGTGAACAAACAGATGAACAAACATTTCTAAGGAATTGTTTGCTGATCTATGAGGATAGAACCTCAGAGGAGGTAAATGGGAGGCCAGATTCCCCATTTTCATTACATCACTGCTTGCTCTTGCTTATCCACAGGCTTCTATTCCTTAAGAAAATAAAGCAAAGATAAGGCTATGAAGGTGACTGCACCCCGAAATACTCCATCAGTTGTGTTCCTGGGAACACAGGCAAGGGAGGATTTCCTCTTGTGGAAGTCAAGAGAAAATAAAGTTAGTATCTAACACTAGCAAGTCAAAGGAGGCTGAGCCTCTGCCCTCAAATAGCTTCTCTTCCAACAGGAAACCCATTTGAAGCAGAAGTAAACAAAATAAGGTTATACACAATTTTGTGCTACTTCATTGCTCCGTTAGTTACATTCCATTTCATTCTCATATTCCCTTATATAAATCCTTCTCTAGAGGTTAAAATTCTCTACATTGCTCTTCCTGTTTAAGTGGGTCCAACTTGAAGAGAGATGTCCATGTCTCCCATTTTCTTTTGCTCTTATGCACTGGGCCTGATATACATATACTAGATGCTCAGTGCACAAAATTTGTGCATGGTAGGGTCCCAAGGCCTGGCCGGCGATCAGAGCCTATATGTAGGGCAACTGGGGAGCTACTGGGGAGCCCCCACTGGCACCTGCCTTGGCTGGCTTGGCACTACTCGCTCACGAGCCCCACCCCCCCACCATAGCTGGTCAGGGCCTGCATCTGGGGGCAGCTCCTGCATTAAGCGTCTGTCCCCTGGTGGTCATTGCACGTCATAGCAACTGATCGCTCTGCCGTTTGGTTGATTTGCATATTAGGCTTTTATTATACAGGATATTATTTTATATTACAAACTGGTTAATATATTAAAGTGTTGAAGTAGTAAAAAATCCAATTTAAAAATATTGATTTCAGAACTATAGGAAGCCCTCAATCCATATGCATTGAAGAAATAATGTACTGAGTCCATGAATGGGTTAAAGAAATAAAGTAATCTAAGATAAGAAAATAACATGAGCAGAGACATGAGAATGGCATATTGATGGATCTGAGAGAGATTAGCCAAACTAGAGCTGAAGTTGGGTAGCATAAAATAGGAGGAAGGAGCACCAGGAGAAATTGGGGGTCTGGAAAACCCTGAAAAGAGGCTTAGATTTGATATCCTAGAAAACAGGGAGTCTTTGAAGGTTTGGGGACCAATGAACTGCCGAACAAGAGTGTCTAAGGAAGATGAATAGCCTTGCCATGTAGGATGAGTTGGGAAGAAGAGGCCTCACCTAGGCCAACTCTGAGTCCAGGCCAGCCATGCAGGTGTGAAGTGATGGCTGGGAGAGGGGGAGGTGATGGAAGGAAAGGGGTGAGGGTAAGAGGCATTTCAAAGGAAGACCCAGCAGGATTTAATAAACACTTTTCAGTAGATCAAAATCCCTGGGCTTACTGAGTCTGCAACAGAAGAGATAAGAAAATGACTAACACTAGCATAAAGAGCAAAAGATAGAAGGCCTAGGAAATAGAAGCCAGACCTGAGAGTCAGTTCCCCGGACCTTGCCCAGTGTACTTGTTAATTCATTCCTTAAAATCAGGAGGTAGCCTCGGCGGCGTTGTGGGAACTTGCTATACTCCTGCATTCAGCCATCGTGTAATGTTTAAGATGCAAAGGAAAAAGGTACTCCAGTTTCTGTCATTAGCAGCCTTTCTGGAATTTTCTGGACCTGCCACTTCACAAGGCAGAATTTCCTTGTTAAATAATCCCACCTCCGAGTCCTGCCTCCTCTGAGCCTAAGAACACACTAAGACAAGTAGCCGGGCATGCCTTTATCTACTGGAAGATTTGGGTCCTTGAGCAACATTAGCAGATGACCAGTTTCTTATTTCAGCATTTAAAATACTCAGTGTGATATGTAGAAAGAGTGACCTCATCCAGTTGTAGAAACACACGTCAGTGTATTTACAAAAAAAAAAAAGTGCAATACAATTAAATTAAAGCAGAAAGGGAACTACAAAAACATCATCCTCCATTCATTTTATTTACATTTTCTCTTTCCTTCTTAGATGAGGATGTGACATTTGCTATGGATTCTGCCATCTGAACATATAAGTATATATATAATTGCTATATAGCAAGATCCTGTTTATATAGTCTAAAAATTGTAAAATAATACTACTTTGTTGTTGTTGTTGTTGTTTAGAAACACATGAATGTATAAGAAAATCTAAAGATTGGTATCTGGAAGGGGAAAAGGGTGGAGTATGGGATGTTCATAGGGGCTTCAAGTCTGCATGTAAGGATTCATTTCTTTACCTGGGTAGTGAGGTAAAGAGGGTGTTCACTATGTCATTCCTTACACCTTCCTAAAGCTTTGGATTGTTTAACAATATAGTTTCTTTCTGTCTTCAGTTCTTTCTGGGGAAGGCAGGTTGAAGCCTGCTCTGGTGCTGGCCACTCCACCACACAGAAGACGACTCCCCTTCCTCCCTCGTGTCCATAGGAGGGAGGGAGAAAAGAAAAGAGGAGACCCCTGTGCCAAGGGGTCGGTTATTAAAGGAGGAATGATCTTTCATTCCACCCTCATTAGTAAGTTTTTAAAAGTCTGAATATTTTTAATTGTTGCGGCACAGAAGTTCCACTCCAGGAAGAGGAGGGGTATCATCTCAGCCTTCCTGGGCCAGAAAGGGCTTCCTCCTATACAGTGCTTAAGAAGGCAAGTACGTGAGAGTCACCTACATGCCCCGATGCCTGTGCCTTGCTGGCCCACAGAGAGGGGATTAGTGAAGCACCATTAACCCCACAATGAAAACACATCAGTGTAGGGTTTTCTTTCATCCTAAACACAGTTTATAAACATCGCCTTATCACAGGGAGAATGTTTATCTTCATGTGTTATAAGTAGGCTCCCAAGAAAACAACAGTAGCTAATGAAATTAAATATGATCAAATAAATACGAAGGAAAATCTATTTTCTCCTTCCAGTAAAAATGAGACCGAAAAGAGAGTTAAGCCAGCGTGTGGTTTAGTTTAAGCACCATCTACTCCCATTAGTATAGAAGCTTTATTAGTGAGTTTAAGAAAGCCAGGGGTTTGAACCTAAAAACGCCTACTTTTTCATTTCACTTTGTAAAATATGTTTTCATTGGTTTTTTAGAGAGAGAAAGGAAGAGTAGGAGATAGAGAGAGAAATACTGATGTGAGAAAAAAAAAATTGATCATTGCCTCCTGCACATGCCCTAACCAGGGATCGAACCCACAACCTGGGTATGTGCCCTGACCTGGAATCAAACTGGCCACCTTTCCATGCCACACTGGCCAGACTCTACTCTTTCAATTTATTTCACCAAATTTCTAAAGCAAGTCAAGAGATAGAGATTAGTTAAGTTTAGTTTTGTTTTTATGACTTTACAGTGCCACATTCTAGTAATCTGAGAAGTGGTTGATGACAAAGGGAACTTAATTATAACTTTCCTCTCCTCATACTTCCAACCAACCAAAGAGGTGCTTTAGCTTCCCTGCTTTTATTTACATGTAAACTTCCAGAGGCTAATTTGACTAAAAACTTTAACTAACCTTGACTTTTCAAAAAGCTCCCCTTCAGGGTTAATAACATGTTTCTGTACCTATCATCATTTTCCACTGGAGGGTCATATTCGTTATGCATAGTTACTAATGAAATGATGAAACAAGTGGAGAAACACTGCAGACTGTCACTCTCAAAGGGCCAATGTGCACATTTAAATTTCTCTTGGCTCTCAAATATCAGTGCTTATAATTCTGTTCAGCATGTGCCACACAAAAGAGACTTGAAAGCAACTTACCACCTATGCCTTTCCCTTGGTGTGAGGGCGGGGTGGGGGCAGGTCAATGATGGAACTGAGTATGTAGTATTTTCTAAGCCAGACTGAGAAAACATGGGCACAGAAGGTTGCGTACAATCAGAAAGACACAAGTTGTAAAGTTAGGGCTCTCCTGGAGGGTTTGGGGTGTGTGGTTTCCATGGACAACTGAGGGTAGAAGCAGAGAGACACAAGTGCACACATTAGGAGAAAGATTACCTTTATACTTTCTGTAACTGATCACTTTTCTGTTGCTCTTTTCTGTCTTTCCGAGGACAGACAAATTATCCTATTCCATGCAGATCTGTAGAGTCAAATCTAATGATTGACAGTCAATCTCAGTGTTATTATCTCAGCCAGTCTCTAATTGTCACATTTGATTTATATAACAATTATCCAAGGCTTCTATCCACTCTTTCCTTTTCTCCTCTCTTCCTGCTGGGAGGTAACTTAATTTTCTGGCTAGTTGTCCTAGCTTTGAGAAGGAACTCTAACCCGAGTGGTTCCTGGTCTGGGTTTCTCATCTCAATTGGTCTCCAGTTTTGGCTTCTTCCCTTGCCAGATCTTCTGTATTCTGTCTTCTGCCTGGTGTTTGGAGAGTCAGGTTGGAACCCAGACTTCATCACCTCTGCCCTATCCTAGTGCTCCCCTCCTATCCTGATCCTTTCCGAGATACTAGTTTGCTTACCCTTCTGTATCCCTGCCTTCCTTCAGAGCCTGAGAATTCTCAGCCCCTTTCTCTGTACCACTATTTAGTAGGTGGGGTCGTGGGAAGCTGCCCAAATCTACCTCCAGGGCATCTCCCTGAGACCTTACTATTTTACTGCTCCAATCCTATGGACTGGATTTCTCTGCATGACTTGCAAGCTTATTAAAACACACACACACACACACACACACACACACACACACACACACACACACACACCAAAAAAGCACATGTCATGATAGTCTCAGATTCCTTTTAAACCTATCTTAAAGTTATGTCCCTGCCTCTAGTCCAGGGTATTGGTCTATGAAAGGAAGGAGAGAAGTAGGCAATAGTTTAAGAATATTAAGTTTGGAGAAGGGTTTTCCAGAAGAAGAGGATAATAAAGGTATTATTCATTCATTTATTTATTTACCATTTATTTATAAGTATTTCTATACTGATTATATAAGTATAAATAAGACATGTCCATGCTTTTAAGGAATTTCCAGATTAGCAGAGAGCAGGCACGTGAGCAGGTATTTCCAGGGCCTACTAGAGACATTCAAAATGTAAATGGATATCTGTACAGAATGGCAGGGTTGCATGGCGATTCCAAAAACCTTTCTTAGAAAAGGCAATGCTTCCATTAAGTCTTGAGGCATGATTAGGCTATAATCAACACTGGGATAGAGCTTTTTTTGGCAGTGAAAATATGGAAGCATGAAACAGGTATAGTATGATTTGTTACAGTTGGAGCAAAAAAGGTAAAGTGGAGACTAGGAAGAAGTAAGGAAGGGAAAGTGGTCAAGACCACAAAGACTGAAGTTCAGCCTTGAGTCACATCAGCCCTCGATTGGATTAAGTGACTTATTCCTATTGTAACTGCTGCCAAAAGCTAAAGACAATCCTCATTGAAGGAAGATAACATCATACAGATCCCCTATAACATAGTCTATACAATGTCTAACATTCAGTAAAAATTTATCAAGAAACAGAATCTACCAGGAAAAACTAGAAGTAGCTGCACAGGGGATCCAGATAATAAAGTTGTGTGATATAGATGTTAAACTGTGATTAATATAAACTTTTACCATGTGATTGTTTCTACTTAAAAAGAGAATCAAATGGAATTAATAGATACAAGTGAAATTAAGAACACAATAGATGAATATAAAAGCAGATTATATTAAAAAGAAAAAAGAGAACTAGTGATCTGGTGAAGAGATCAATAAAAATTACCCAGATTAAAACAGGATAGAAGAAATAATGGCAATGTGGAACATGAGAGAAAGATCTTAACATGTGTGTAATGGAGCGATGGGAAAAGAAAGAGGAAATGTAGCAGAAAAAAAGATGTAATTAGGTTGTGGTTGAAATTTTTCAAAATGGACAAAAGCTACAGATTCAAAAATATTTAAGAATCTCGAGTATGATAAATACAAAGAAAATCATACTAGGTAAATTATAGTAAAAAGTGCTGAAAGCAAACAAAGGCAAGAAAATCTTGTTTGAAGACAAGAAAATCTTCAAAGCAGCCAAGATAGGGGGGAGTTGTATTACTTTCAAAGGACCAAAAGTAACCGAAAAGGTGAAAACTCGAAGACAAAGAAATGACAGCTTTTAAAGTGGAGCAGTAATAACCACCACCCTGGAATTCTAAGCATAATGAAAATGTCCTTTACAACCTAAGGTGAATAGGCAAAGAGCTTAACAGACACCTCACCAAAGAATATATACAAAGTGCATATAAGCATATTAAAATATGCTCCACATTGTATGTTATAAGAAAATGCAGATTAAAGCAACAATGAGATACTACTGCATACCAACTAGAGTGGCCAAAATCCAGAACACTGACAACATCAAAAGCTGGTAAGGATGTGGAGCAATAGGAACTCTGATTCATTGCTGTTGGGAATGTCAAATGGTACAGACACTTTGGTAGTTTCTTACAAAACCCAACATATTCTTACCATATGATACAGCAATCATGTTTGCTGGTATTCAGAAGAAATGAAAAATGTAGGTCTACACAAAGCATACAGATAGATGTTCATAGAAATTTTATTCATAATTGCCAAAACCTGGAAGTAACCAACATGTCCTTCAGTAGGTGAATGCATAAATAAATATGGTCCATCCAGACAGCAGACTATTCAGCACTAAAAAGAAATGAACTAACAAGCCACGAAAAGATATGAAGGAAACTTAAATGCATATTACTAAGTGAAAATAGGCAATTTGAAAAGGCTATATACTATACCCTTTCAACTATATGACATTCTGGAAAAGGCAAAACGATGGAGACAATAGAAAGATCAGTAGTTGCCAGGGACTCAAGGAAATGGGATAATGAATAAGTGGAGAACAAAGGGGTGTTTTTTTTAGGGCAGTGAAAATACTCTGTATGATACCATAATGGTGAGTACCAGTCACTATATACATATTTGTCCAAGCCCATAGAATGTACACCAAGAGCGAACCTTAATGTAAACTGTGGACTTTGGGTGATCATGATGTGCCAATGTAGGTTCATGAATTGTAACAAATATATCACTTTGGTGTGCTGATAGGTATGCATTTGTAGGGGTAGGAGGTAAATGGGGAATCTCTGTACCTTTCCCTCCATTTTGCTTTGAATCTAAAACAGCTCTTAAAAAGTAAAGTCTTAGAAAATAAAATTAATTAATTAAAATTGAAAAAAAATGAAGGTGAAATAAAGGCAGTACCAGAAACAAAAGCTGTAAGAATTCATCACCAGAAGACTAGCAATCAAAGAAATAATTCAATAAATGTTTAATCAAAATAAGTTTAGTATCAGAAAAAGTATGGAAATGTAGGAAGAAATAGATCAAGAAACAGAGTAATGATGTTAATAAAGATGTATTAATTATTGAATATTGACTCTTTTAAACCATAACCAACTAATAGAAAAGAAAAAAATTAAAAGTGTTCATTAACCAAAATATGCAAGAAGAGAAAGAAAAAAGAGATTATAAAATAGATGGAACAAAATAGGAATTAAAAGTAAAATGATAGATTTAAACCCAAAGCATGCCAGTAATTACATTAAACTTAAAAATAACCCAATAATTCAATTAAAATAGAAAGCTTTTATATTTAGTTAAAACAAAACAAAAAATCCAAATATATGCTGCTCTACTTTAAAAAGGACATATTTTATGCCGAAACCGGTTTGGCTCAGTGGATAGAGCGTCGGTCTGTGGACTGAAGGGTCCCAGGTTCGATTCTGGTCAGGAGCATGTACTTTGGTTGCGGGCACATCCCCAGTGGGGGGTGTGCAGGAGGCAGCTGGTCGAGTTTCTCTTTCATCAATGTTTCTAGCTCTCTATTCCTCTCCCTTCCTCTCTGTAATAAAATCAATAAAATATTTTTTTTAAAAGGACATATCTTAAATAGAAGGAAAGAACAATTGAAAGTAAAAGAATGAGAAAATATAAATGCAATGATCACAATAACCAAAAGAAAGCCACTATAGCTATAACAACAAAACATAGATTTGTCCAAGAAGCCTGGCTAAAGATCAAAAGAGACAAAGAGGGGCAACTTATATATTAAAAATGGTCAATCTATAGGAAGATGCAACAATTTTAAATTTGTTTGTATGTAAGAGCATAGCTTCTAGATATATAAAGCAAAATTTCATAACACTAAGAGGAGAAATAAACACATCCACAATCAAATTGGAATACTTTAATAAACCTCTGCAGAATCAAGAATAAATAATGGTAAAGATATTAAGATCATATATATATATATATATATATATATATATATATAGAGAGAGAGAGAGAGAGAGAGAGAGAGAGAGAAACACTTTACCCAACAGATGCAGAATATACAGTCTTTTCAAGAGCACCTGGAACATTTACCAAAATTGGCCATTCTGAACCATAAAACAAGTGTTAATATATTTTGAAAATTGAAACAATAAAATATATTTTCTGATTAAATTGGAATTAAGTTAGATATCAGTAATAATAGGATAATGGAAAATTAAGCATATACTTACAAATAATCAATGGATAAAAGAATTCTTAGTGGAAATTATAAAATGTTTGAAACTGGAGGATAATTGAAATATAGCATTCCAAAGCTTGTGATATCATAACAATTCAATGCAACTTGTGATCCTTACACTGGCCAATCCTATAAGTCCTACAAACATAGAAAAAATAATACTGTAGAATAATTAATTGGAAAATTCTGAATAAATGTACAGTTTTCTATGAAAAATAGTTACCAAAATAGTCTCAAGAAGAATATAAAAAATCTGAGTAGTTCTATATATATTCAAGAAATTGAATCTATAGTTTAAAGCTTTTCAGAAATAGCCCTGGTGGCTCATTTGTTGGTGGGTTCAATCCCCAGTAGGTCAGGCACATACTGGATGGAGACAACTGGGATCAATGTTTCTGTCTCACCCTTCCTCTCTGAAAATCAATGAAAACATATCCTAGCATGAGGATTAAAAATAACCCACAACTTTTCAGAAAGAAAACTCCAGGCCCAGATGTCATCCCTATTGAATTCCTCTAATATTTAGGGAATAAATAGTACTAGTCTCCAAGGATTAGAAAACTTAATGGAAGATTACAACTTTAAATAAGCGAGACCATCAAGGTCTCAGAACTTCCAGGTATGAAGGTATGATTTAATCCACTGAAGCAAAGAGAACACAGACTGAGAAATAGAATAAGGAAATCATAAACACTAACTAAAGCTTTTTAATCAGCTGCAGATATATGAATTATAACATCTACCTACATTTTATTTTTTCCTTGTTATACCATATATAAATATATGATTTTTGAAAATGAAAAATGTTTCTCTATAGATTATATACTCGATATATATCTATATAATTTCCATTTTTAAAGTAACTTTTCTCTTCCTCTCTTTTCACTTTGTTAGGTGGTAATGGTGGTGGTTTACCTGGTAATTTATAGGTTATGGGATATACAAGAAGAATCATAATAGAACAGGAGGAAGAACATGATCTAGAAATTTTAGACTTGTTGCTGAACACAGTAGCTGGGGAGCCATGGTGAAGAGTAGGTGGGTAGGGTCCTATCTTATGGTCCAAACACTGACATCCTTGTGGTTGGGCTTAGGTGTTCCCAATCCGGTGAAGTACCCACAATGCTTATGTTATCCTCTTCCAAGGGCTCATGGGACAGCTGGAGGTTAGGAAGTTCAATACAGTGATTTGTGTTAACTGGGTCATCATCAGTGCAATGAAGAGCACTTAAAAAATTAGAGTTGCAGGTGGTAAATGTAGTAATGAAAGAATGAAGCACAGCATGAGCTCCCTCAGGGCACTGGGGATCACACCCAGAGGCAACATGTCTGAGTAATTCCTTCTGATCAAAGCATAGCTCAATGCTATTCCTGGATCTAGGCCTACTAATATGTTAGGGTTTGATAGTGATCAAGATTACATCAACAGATAGTTGAATGAACAAATGGATTAATATCATACTTTAAGTATGAGCCCAAGAATGTGTTTGAAAACAGCTGCTCTGAGAAGAACTGGAACAGACTCACGATAACAGACCAACACATCCTGGCCCTCAGGACAGAGTCGGCAGAGTGATGAACTCAATAAAAGGGCTGTATTATCCAATACTGAGGCTGCCATGAGCTCAAATCCCCAAGAGCAGGCAGAGAAGCTAAAGAATGAGGTTCTAATCGAACCCTCATTAAATCAAAAGGAAAGTCCAAGCCTAAGAAAGATGGGCCAAGTGCCGGCTCAGAGATATGGGTGGTTCCCCCCATGCTGCTTAGTGTTTCGTTATTTTTTTTGGCTCAGTTCAAAAAGTAGTACTTCTGGTCACCTGTCATAGCAGGAGATTTTTATCTTAATAAGAGATGATTTTCATGTACTTGGAAAATTCCCATATTGTTACAAAATGTTATGAAATAACAATAGATTGCACATTTTCTTCCTTCCTAGGAAGCTAATGCACTTTGACATATATCTTACTTAATCTTAAAAGAACCCGTTGGAGCTATGCAAAGAAGGGATTAAATGTATTTTTTTGTGTATGGAATACACAAATGTTGCATAACAAGTTAGTGTAGAAAATAGTCAAGAATAGAATGTAGTGCCTCTAGTGCCCAGCCCAGTGACCTTTCTTAGTCTTTGTCTTCCTTTGGTGACTTTCTGGACCCAGTTCTATGCATAGGAAATTCAGTTCACAATCTAGCCTTCTATTCAGTCAACAGACTTGTGGACATTTACTATGTGGAACTTACTATTCAGGTGTATGGAGTGTATGGTGGATGTGTGGTTGATAGGCAGAATCCATGCCATTCCTCCTCTCTTGGGGGGTATCAAAGCAGTTTATGGAATTGCTGATAGCTCAAAGGGTGAATCTGATGTGTTTGAAGGATTATGCTATACCCCATGACAGTGACTAGTTTGGAATGGGCAGGAGACCAAAGAGAGATTTTTTTCTGGAGGCTTCCGAGGAAGTGCTTTCTCACTCTGAAGAGTGAGCAACAGGAAGGCAGACACTCCCCTGCTGATTGCTACTGGCAGCCATCCCATAGCCCCAAGAGGAACTGCCTTAGTATTAAACTGACACTGTAAACAGCAATGTGGAAGATGAAAAGATGCTAAGTCCTTGATGACATCATTGAACTTCTGGATCTACTAAAGCTGAAGCCCACCCCTATTTCTGACTTCCCTCACATATGTAAGCTGAAGAATAACCTTATTGTATGAACTACGTTGAATTGGTTGTTTGATTGCTTATAGCTGAAAACATTCTAATGCAGAAGGGCTCAGAAAGAACTATGCTCACATGCAAAAGGAACCTACTTCTCCAGTTCCAGAGTCTCTTTCCCAGTCTCCATTCCACCCAACCAGGATTTGATGTTCACAACCCCAACACCTCAAGAAACTTTATTCCCAACCCCAATCTTTTCTCAGCTGCCTTCTCCTTGTACTGTTCGATAGTCATAGTCCAAAACGCTACCATGCTTGTGAAAGGATTCATCCTCAGTAATAAAACCCTCCATGTGATGTTGGCTTGAGCACTTCCAGGAGTAGGATCATAGTGGGAAAGGTGAGCTCTTATGTGCTTTAAAGATTTTAGCCTTGCTGCACTTCAAGCCTTCCTCCTGGTATTTTGTTCTTAGGGGAAAAGGGTAGGATGGCACTGTTTTCCCTGTAGTCACTTTCCAGTATTACATAGTGATCTTCACTCTCCTTAATCTTTCCTGTCTCTAATATACACAGTCCTAGTTCCTAATCTGCCCCGTGTCCAATTATCTCTGATTTAATAGTCTCCCAAGACCAACCTAACAGAGGTTGCAAGTGTCCAGAGCTGAGCTCCCTAAGGGAGACATCTCACCCTACACCAAAGGATCCAGTGTAACTGAAACTGCCTGCTGAGTGGAGGGTATGAGTGTTATACTGAGGTCCTCAAGGGCTGAGGTTCTGAGAACCTCAGGAGTTGGGGTTCAGAGCAGTAGAGAGTGAAGAGCAGACTGTCTATAATTCCCAGAAACCTGTTCAGAAACTGGCTGGGGGTGAAATCTGGATGGTTTCATCATGGAGATGAAGGAGCATTGACTTTGAGTCAGGTTGACAGAATTTACTTGTCACCTTCCATATGTACTAGCTCTGTTGCCTTTCACAAGATCCTTGACTTCCGTGAGCTTCCTGCAGAATGGGCTCAATGTCCACTGTCTCTTGGGATTGTTTTGAAGGCAATGGGACAAAGTATCTAGTGCATGCCTTCTTTCAGGGCACCTTTTAGGATCATTTGCATGAAATCTAAAAGCGCTGGGGAGTACTCTGCACAGAAAGGAAGTGGGGCTTGCTGTAAGATACTCTCTGATTCCAGGACACATGCCCCAAGAGAAAAAGAATAGGTGAAGAACCTAACAATTAGATTTAAGAACCAGCCCTGTGAACTGGGTGAGTGGGCACCGCTCATTTTCCCTATGGTTAGCCTCTTCCTTTGTAACCAGCAGGTCAGACTTAACACTAATTTTTCAGAGGAGAAATTGAAAACTCCGGGCAATGCAGGCAAAACTTGCAGGAGGATGTAATTATATCTACTCACAGCTACTCTACTGGCCCCTTTGAGGACTTCCTGCAGGTCCTTGGTCTTCTACCAATGCCACACAATGCCCTATACTCTCTCTCTCTCTCACCCTATTTCTCACCCTATTTCACACTTGGGTAAATGTAAGTAGCAAATGTTAGTGCCTGACCCCCTTTTTTAAATTGACCAAGTACTGTGTTTGATCATGTATTTCCAGGATTCTTCAAGGGCTGAATGTTTTCCTAATTATTTATTATCTTTCATTCTGTCAGTTTTAAATTAAAGGTCTCTTTTTGCTTGGGATTCTTCTATGCCAGAATTCAAACAATCTAGTAACAACCCTTTGACCTCTCTTCCTGTAACATTCTCCCAATGTATGATCTTTACTATTTTTATGAAAATTACTCCTCTGTTGTGCTCCTCTAAATGCTAATGCCTTTCTGAGTTACAACTTGAGCGGTTCAAATGGTTTCTTGATACTCTTGTCATGATCTCCACAATCTCTCTTTTCAAGAAGATTCTTTCTTGCTGGTCACCCCCATTGAGGTCCCATTTTTTGCTTCTCATTTTGTTAAAGACTCCAAAGCCAGTCTGTCACTTTCCAAAAGAACTGCATGCTTGGAAGTTGAGTGAGAATGTGGAACTCGGGCCATGTGTGCTGAGAAATCCCAGGTGATGTGAGCTGAAAATGCAGATTTCTGACCCCAGGCATGGTGCCAAAAAGAAGTTTTAATGTCCAAGTGTATTATACTTCAAAGATAGGCCCTTGTGATTGTTGGTTTAAACCTGCATTCTCCACAGGAAGCAATCTGATATCCCACTGACTGGAACCCATAAGGTAATTCAAAATTGCTTAGATTGAGGCCAACAACTTTGCTGAAGATTTGATACTCTCTAGAGTTATTGCCCAAACTAGGTGAGTAGAGTAACAAGTGGCTCCAGCAGTCATACACTTAGCATATTCCACACTTTACAGGCCAAATTTGAGAATTTAAATATTAGGAGAGTCAGGAATTATTAGGATTCATTTTACACTCAGTATTTTCTAGCATTTGTAGCTTTTCAAAAATTCCTGAAACTTCAATTCAAAAAAGTTGGTTGTGAGCTCTTATCATTTGGTAACTACAAAACAGTTTTCTCCAGCAAGAGGGGTACTCTCCTGACATGATTAAATAATAGTATAGTAATGCATTTATGGTCTCCTTTCTAGGACAGACTTCATTTATGCATGATTGTCCAACCCAATCAAGATACTCTTTTAAAATACCATTTAATCCAACAAATACTTACTGAAAGTCTCTATGTGGAAAGTACTAAAGATAATACCAAAATGAATAAGACCTTATTTATCTTCTCTAGGGCTTATAAGTTAAAAGACACATATATAGGCCTGGTTGGGGTATCAACCAAATACCAAGGTTGCAAGTTCAAGTTCAATCCTCAATCAGGTCACATACAAGAAGTAATCAATTAATGTATAAATAAGTGAAACAATCATATATAGCAAATAGCCATACTCAAAATAGATGACATGCAGTAAAAAATGGTCAAGGAGGATATTAATGATCCCAGGAGAATCTGGCAGTCTTGTGGAGGAAGTGGCTTTGAGGGGAGCCCTGACTGATGGAAGCACTCCCACAGTTAGAGTTGATGGGAGAGTATTCCACCTGAAGGAGACACCTGAGCCCCACCCAGTTCAGGGAGAAGGGGAATGTAGAACCAGGTGAGAGCCAGAAGGTGGTCTGCACAGTGTACATGGGGAATACATTGGTAGAAATTGAGGGGCCACATCAAAACTGTGAATGTCTATTCAAGAAGTTGGCAGCTTTTTTCTGTTCTGGTTGGGCTGTCTGGTATTACTCAAGGGAATCATTCACCAACGTTGCATGAATAATCCCAGGAAATACTATATCAAATTGTCTATGGCAGATGCAACTCCATGGAAAATCAATATATATATTGCAAATCAGCATCTGAAATTCAGAGAACCTGCCTTTGAATATTCAATTTGGGCTCAAATTGAAAACCATTGTTTGTTTGTTGGCCATAGCTGATGTTAGCTTTGCCTCTCCCAAGCAGGAGTCACCCAGGCTGGTTCCAGCAGCGGGTTCCAGCTGCTCTGAAGGTTAAGGACCCACACCATTGAGATGCCCTCCCGAATGCCTGCAGGGGAACTTACATAGCCCTGTGACGTAACACTACATTTTAGAACATATAGTTATAAGTATTGGCTCAGCCAGCAATAATAATAATAACAACAATAATAATAAGTCTACATTTTAAATCCTACCATCCTAAATATATCCTCCACGTTTGATGGAAACCCTCCACCCATCCATTTTCATATGATGTAGTAAGGCTCAGACAACAGAAACTTAATTTTATTGATCAAGGTGAATAAAAAGCATCAGCAAGATCGGTGGCATACTTTAAAAGGCACACTCTTTGCCATTGGGTTTATGGATAACGGAAAGGGTCATGGCTGATGGGAGGATTTTAGAATGCTCCATGCAAGGGGTAGCAAAGCCTGAATTAAAGCAGTAAGACTTAAAAGAAGGGGCAGATAGGGGAGGCGTTTTGGTGATAGGATCAAAAAGGTTTGGCAACTGACTGAAGGTGCAGGGAGAGGAAGGCAGAAATGCTGAAGTGGCTTCCAAAGGTGGAGGCTGAGTTAATAGAAGGATGGTAACACTATCACACTCTGAAAAGGAGAACCCAGGGGAGCAGTGATTATGGTGCTTGTGGGGAGTGAAGGGGATAACTTATTTAGAAAATAACAGGAATACCCTTGGTTTCTATTCACTAAATTGGTTGTAATCAGGGTGACTATATAAATCCAAACCGGGACAACTGCTGGGAGAGAAAGGGGATCCTTTCATAACTGCACCAGGATAACAGATCTAAACCAAGACTCTTGCAGGCACATTCAGATATTTGGTCTCCCCACTTATACTACTTTCCATTGTTCAATTAGCCAGGGGCTAGTGTTACTGAAACTGGTTCACAGTTCATTGAACTTATGATCTCAGAGTCAGGGGACCCTAGAAATTCATAGAAGGTAGCCTCTCGGCATTCCCAGGGAAGTTCTCTTTGCTCCATTCCCCAGGTCCAGCCTCTGCTGGACCAGTTCCCGGGGACGAAGGACTCACTATGACATGCAGAAGCCGGTTCTATTTTTGGACAGTGCTAAGTGTTCTCCCTTATTATCCTTAGTTAAAAGTGGCTTCCTGTCAGCTCCACACATTGCTACTAATAATAGTTCCAATAAAAACGCCATCACCAATATTAAAATAGCTAGGAGTTACTGAGCACCTAGAAAGGGCCAGGCCTTCCATGTATTACTTCTGAAGCTCTCCAACAACTCCAGTTAGCTACACTGAGGAATCCATTGAGACTTTACAGACGAGGCAGCAGACACTGAGCGGGAATGTCACCTGCCAAGGACACACAGTGAGGAAGCAGCAGAGGAGGATTGGAACCACATTCTGTCTCCCTGATCACAGAGCCCACATCTTTTCACAGCAACGTGGATCCGCAGGTCATGAAGTACAATCTCTCTTCCATACGTCACCCCTTCTGCTATTTGAAAATAATTACCATCGCTGCTCTTGCTGACCCTGGTTCATATTGCATCCTCCCCACATCTGCTCTGCCAACAGACACCAGCATTTTCTTTTTTAAATTTCTGGATCTCTTAACTCATGGCAAGTTTCGATTTAATAATGTTTCAATTTAGTAATGTGTCTCTTAAACTATGACGACCAGAACCAAACCCCACATTTTAGGCGTGTCCCAACTAGCACAGAATATAGTAAGCCTCCTATTTGCTCAGTTCTGGGCACAAGGCTTCAATGTAAAGATGCAGCTTTTGAAGGATGGTTCCCCCCTTCATTACCATCCGCCCTTCGCTGATCAGTTGATTCCACGTGCGTTGTCAGGTTGCCAGATACTTACAAGGGTTCAGTGTGGGGGGTGTGGCAGCTTGATGCAATCTATCACCAACTTCAAATGCAGGTTTTGCTGATGGTGGGGGCAGCAGACATCTGTTGTCTCTGCTTGTCAGCACCTCCTCCTGCTAACAGTGTCCTTACTTCTCTGCCCTTACAGCCTTTTCACCAAAGGTGAGCTAGATTCCACCACTGGGTTCTGGCAGCAGAACTCACAATCCAGGCTTATCCAATCACATTCCAACCCGCTGCCTTCGTCATTGGCCTAGGGACGGGCATGGTAGGCTAGTGGACTGTATACATTAGCTCTTGTTCTAACAATGCCACATAACAAATTATTCTAAGACCCAGTTGCTTATAGCAACAATCATTTGTTTCTCGCTCACATTTCTGCTGGAGGCTGAGGCTGGGCTGACAAAGGATAGGCTTGGATGGTGTGGACTCTGTGTGGATGGATACATGAAACAAAAAGCTTGGGTGCACTTGCACAGTTGGGCTGATTCTCTTGCTGCACCCCTGCTGTTGCCAGGAGGAGAATATGCCTTATATGTAAGTTGTTTTTGTGCAAAGATGAAAGACACATGGGGAAACCCAGCATATAATCATCAGGTATAATCATCCCCATTTGTTTCAACCAATTGGCTTGAGCTTTCTGTCACTTGCAAACAAAGGAGTCCTAACAGCTGTAGTGAATGAGTGAACTACAGCGCATGATCATTAAGCCTGCAACTCCCCTGGCCAGAGTTTTTATAGCACAGCCTTCCAGCCCATTCCTCACTGTTGCAGTCCTTCCTGGGTGGGTGGCGTGATGACGTGCAAAGCATGAAGCTAGAAGGCCTTTGCTATTCCTCAAAATCTTTTGAAACCATTTCTGATAATTAATATTCTTGACGGATTTTAACGACATTTTATCTAATTAGAAAGCCCTTTTCACCTTACTTTACTTCAAATATTTCTCCATGTAAAAATATGGAGGAAATACAACCGAATTTAGAATTCCAAGGTAAAACAAGCAAACAAAAAAACAAGAGCTAATTATTTTTCCAGAGAAAACAAAACAAAACAAAACAGAAGAGTTATATAATGACCTTGATTGTATCCTTGGCCTAAGTGATTGAGTTTTTGCCTTTACTATTGAAGGACAAGTCCACAGGCTGCGGTGGAAAGGGTACTTCACTTCAGAAGGCAGCAGCTTTGCCACAACCCATCATGTTGACTTCTCTGAGTCTGTTTCCTCTTGCAAAAAGGATGGTTTAAGTCTCAAGTGATTTGCAAGGCTGTTATAATGATCATTTGAGATAATGAATAAGAAGTCTTATTTTTCTTATAGTAGAATCATTTCCTAAACATAACAAGCTTAGAGAGAGACCACTTAATTCGAGCTACTATATACCATATAGCTTTATACCATATAGCTAATGGTTCATAGTATTGCAACCTTAACAATGGAAGAAAAGGAGGCCATATCTGTTGGTGCTTTCTTAGGAGCAAAAAGAAAGCCTTCCCCAGAAGCTCCCAAACAAGCCTCCCTTCATGATTCATTGGCCAGAGGTGGCTCCCGTGTCTAACTCATAAACCAAATACTAGCAAGGGGAATTGAACAGCTAGGATTGGCTTAGAGCAGACTCGCTTTGCACCCAATGTCACCAGCAAGAGAGGACATGACTGAACAGGACCAAGGTTTATTTCACAGGAAGGGGAAATGGCTCTGGGGTTAGAAGCCAGCAGTGTCTGATGCAGTTCTGTTCTTACCAACTGTACTGTAAACTGCTTGTTTATGTGTCTGGAGCCGCCCCCCCTACTCTCTGACCTCTGGAACAAGAGGGGCATGGTCTTGCTGTACATCCCCAGCACCCAGTTCAACTTCTGAGATCCATAGGAACAAAGTAAGCATTTATTGAATTTTATAATCAGTTTTTAAATCCATTTCAGCTCTAAGGCTCTGCAAACATGTTTCAATAGTAGGCTGACAATAGTTTCTTGCACTTCTCTTGGTGCGGGGCACAGACCTAGCATGGAGGAAGAAAGACCCCCCCCTGGTATGTATAAAACTCCTGTTGGCCTTCTGTGATTCTTTGGTTTTTAGAATGATTTCATTTCCCTGCCCCCTTTCCATTATTATCTAAAACCTTTAGAACTAATTAGAAGTGGGAGGATCAAAGATGATATATTTTAAATTTGCTTCCCGCCTCACCCACTTAAAGTAAAGAATCCTGCATAGCCCATTAAGCTGGAGGTACTTGCTGACAGGAAGGAAACCATCTGGTGAACAACTTCTGTTAATTATGTTGGAACATACTAACGAGAATAAAGAACAGCCCTTAATGACCTTCCCCTTGGTGGCAGAATCCACTGCAGAGTAGACAGTCGTGGCTCGGAGCCAAAAGTTAATGGTTAGTATTGGCACCAAACACTCAGGCTCACTAGTACTTAATAATCTCCCCTCGGTGGAGAAAGTATTTCAGGCATTCAGAGCATAAATCCTCCTAGCACCTGCATGTAACTGAGCTCCAAAATAGTCATTTAGGGCATTATTTGGAATCCCTTAGTAAATGTGCATGTGGGTGTTACCTTCTCTGTATCTTTCTTTGCATATGGATATACTGGATGAGGCCAGATAAAGATTTGCATTTTTGTTTGAACCAATAACAATATCTAAATGTTACTTGGCAGAGCACCGAAGCAATTATTTCATATCCCAGAGGGATAAAGATACACAAAAAATAATTATCCTCATTATGACTGGGATGAGTTATTCATTTATAATAATATTATTTCTAATGCCACTTACCCTTGGAAATCTAGGCAAATCTCTGACTTCTTTTGCCTTCATGAAAAAGAGCAGAGTTTGGCATTTGTTTCATGAGTTAGCTGTAGATGTGAAAACATTGGTATGTTTTGTTTCACTCATTGCTTTTCTACTTCGTTTAAGAAAGGCTTTTTAAAGTGGTTTACATTTTATAATAAGATTAACTAAAAGAAATTTATTTACAATTTAATATTAACAATGTTTTCAAGAGAATTTAAAAAGAAAGCAAGAGTAGCACCATAAGTTCAAACCGGAAGTGGGGGTAGTATACAAATGTGCAGGTCATAAAATCCTATTGATTACTAAGGTTCTAAGATTCCTATTCTGTAACTAGAAGAGGTAAGCAAAAGCTGCAGTGGGCATCGGGAGGGCCCAGGAAAAAACATAAGAGTTTCCTGGTATTAAAAGTACTTTAAGTTGACTATATAATCTGGTGCATTTACAATATGTGTGAATAAAAAATAAAAAAGGAAGCAATCCTAGGAATTGCTGCTTCAAATCAGGTGGGAAATATTATTTTAATAGAAATCTTAAATAAAACTTCTGTAACTAGGAACTGTCAACATTTAGCTCCTAAATTATAACAAATCTGTAAAGAATATGGATCTGTAATATATTAAAGTTTAATAACCCCAGTTATTAGCCAAGAAACTGCTTCCTATATCATTTCTTGATGTATATTTAAGGCTTTTCATATGTACATTAAGAATATAACTTTTATAAAGGCAGGTATGTCCAAGACTTTGCACAGAAGTAACAAAATAAAAGTTGTTTGTGCCTAAATCATCCCATCTGTGCCTCTTGGACAATACTCAATACTCTTTGCAACCACATGCATCAAGCAATTGGCTAAATATCCTGGTAGACAGGATGTCTCCTATTTGCATTTGAAGTACACTTCTGTTTAAAATATAAATGCAATTAATTTGCATTATTTACTTAATCTGTCCTTGCATACTAATGTCACAAAAAAATGAAAAATAAATGTTAGGTCCTTATCAACATACCTCAAAAGATCTGTGTTCAGTGAATTTAAAAGATTTTCTTAAAACTAATCCCAACTTTCTTTGAAGCCTGTTGCTTCCTCACCTCCTACTATCCTGTGCACCGCCCACCACTATCTTTGAAGTTGACTCATCTGGTAAGAGACTTATTGCAAGCTGTAGTGCACACCTTCCACGCAAAGAGTTAGATGTTGTCCATGTGACAGATGTAATCAGTCCCTTGGTCTCTCAGACACACAGCTGTTGGTGAATTCTTTTTTGCTGGTGTAATATTGTAAGTGTCTTAAGTTAAAATTAAAGCTGCCATTAAATTTCCATCTTGTTCTTCAGGAAGACTGTTTTCTGGAAGCAGCATGTGTATACATTTTTAAGTGGTAGTGCCAAGGAGATATTTTATACTATATCCAATCTTTAATGCTCAGGAAGAATGGCCCAATTTTTACAGAAAAGTCAGTAAATAATCCAAGTTGTTGGATCTGGGCAAAAGCAGGTCACTTAGAATTATTGGTAATAATAAAAATATGACCTTCTTTGGCAGTTTTATGCTACAGATGCTGCATTTAAGATGACAGCATTGAAATACAGAAAAACATGTGGGAGTTATAGAAATTCTCTCCATGTCCAGATTGCCTGGCCCCTACAAGTCAAATTGTCCCTTCTGAAACACATCATTTACCAATCCTCCAGCAACACAAACAGCCTTTAGAAAAGCCCTCCATGGAACCAACACTGGGTAAATAGTAACAGAGTTGGAATGTCATCGTGATCAGGAGAGAATGAAGTTTCAGATATTGCCAACTTTTTAGAGAGGAGTCAAAAGAGGAAAGGGAACCAAGATGGAATGGTGGACAGAAGAGGCTTGGAAACCACAAAAGGAACGTTTGACAACTGCCAACAAGTATGTATTCTGGGGGAGATGCTGGGTGGGTTGAGGAGACAGCAGGTACCAGTGAAGAGTGGAATACTTACCCCATTCTGGGAAGAAAAATGTGAACTTCTGGGGTCGGGGAACATGCTGAAGCTAACGCTTTGCTATGGTTGTTTTTGCCACATTACATATTTCCATTACCATTTTTTGGTCAGATTTTTAAAAAAGTGTGTCAAATATTTAACCTCATTTTAAAAGAAGCTAAAGTACAGAAAAATAAATGTATGGCAAACTTCTATTGTTCCTTAGGAAGAAATTCTCATGAGCTGTGGATTCAAGTGCTTAGGATTGATTTTCAGAATATTTGGGTTCTGGGTTCAGACAATCTCGGTGCAGAGAACAGGCTTTACCACCCTCTGGCTGTGTCATCCTGACTGAGCAAGTTTTCTAAACTCTTGAAGCTTCTGATTTCTTATCTGTGAAATGGAGATAGTACATTCTTCACAGTGTTTAAGGAATAAATGCAAATTATGCTGAGCCTTCAGCAAAGTGTCACCCAATAAGGGTTCAATAAAGTATAGTTAGTATTACTAGAGAAAATATGCCATAAACCCTACAGCCTAATAAATGTATGAACTTATTCATTCTCATCTAAGGCAGCAAAATGTTGCATTAGGAGTATCCTACAAGATATGACATGCAGGATGGATTTAGAAGACAGAGTATTCTAAACACTAGTATGCTCCATGTCTTCTTTGAAAGGACTGCAATGCAGTTACAAATGGATTACAGAAGGAAACACTACTGTCCTGGGGTTCTGTTAACTAACGAAGAAGCAAATTCATACAACGTAAATATGAAAGCCTCTCCTTTTTGAAAAATATATTACCTTTTTTTTATGATCTCTAGATTCTTGGGTAACTTGGGATGGAAAGAGCCAGGATTCCATTTTATATAATCATTTTAAAAAGATGAGTAAAGGGTTTTATCCTGGCTTAGCAATTATTGTTGTTTGTCTCACAGGGTGAAAATTTGACTTCCCATATCCACAAACTCACCTTGTTATGGGGCAAATTGCTTAATCTCCTTATTATCATCTTCCTCACCCATAAAATAGCACAATAATATTTACCTACCTCACAGGGTGTTGTGAGTCTTTATTAATTGATGTTTGGAAGATTAGGATCCTTAGATGAAAGGAACTATCAAGTATAATTATCATTCATTTTTGCACATGGAATAAGACTAAGATGCTATTCCCGTGAAAAGTCCAATAAAAACATGCAGATATGCATCTGATTGCCAACAAACAGCCTATAAAGTGGTTCCCTATGGAAAAGATATGAGGGACTTCATCAAATTCTAATTTTAGAATGTTTCCTTTTTAAGAAAATGTTTCCATTCTTTCTCCAACTTCATGAGTTAGTCAGTGATGAAGGAAGATTTCCCTCCATCAATACAACATTCTACTTTTAGTCTTTATTTGTCACTCAATTATAAACACTCCTGCAACATTCAGAGTTCATTCTTTTCAAGGTCAAAAGGATTCCTAAGAATAAAAAATTAGTAGGTAACAATAGAAATGTGTGTTTACCTCTTTTTTCATCTTTGACCTCCCCAAACCAACTCCCCCCACCCCCACCCCCGCTTTCTTTCCTCTTCAGGGAAA
This sequence comes from Vespertilio murinus, assembly GCA_963924515.1. NCBI lineage: Eukaryota > Metazoa > Chordata > Mammalia > Chiroptera > Vespertilionidae > Vespertilio > Vespertilio murinus. Next base: position 181,509,398 of record OZ004704.1, on the reverse strand, counting down.
ATGCCTCAAACCTTACCACCGAATGTGTAATTTACATGCCGAGAGACACACTGATTGGAAAATATCCAGTTACACAATGACTGCTCCTCCCTTACCTTCCCAATGGCTAAAACCATCTTGAAAAGCCATTGCAGGGTTTGGCAATGCTTGAGAAAGAGCTTAGACTCTTGAAGGAAGCAGAGAATAGACCAAAGGATTTGACCCTACACATTTATCTGCTAAAACATATATCTAGTCACATGCCTAGTCTGCACAAAACCACCTTCTCATGTCCCCACACAGTCCATAGCTAAATGTCAGGAGGCAGGGGCTCTTTACCAACAAGCACCAGTCTTCATTATAGCCTTATTGACCACTGCCCTCCTCACCCCAAACCCTCAACCCAAGATGCTCTTTCCCAACCTCAAACTAATTTTTCAAGACTCAGCTCAAAAGTCTCTCCTATCATCTCAGAAAGTTAGTTACACCATCCCGTGTTCTCATATTAGTCAGAAACACTTTGTGCATTACCAACTGTATATATATATATATATATATATATATATATATATATATATTTAAATAATTTTATTAACCGAAACTGGTTTGGCTCAGTGGATAGAGTGTCAGCCTGAGGACTGAAAGATCCCAGGTTCTATTCCAGTCAAGGGCATGTACCTTGGTTGTGGGCACATCCCCAGCAGGGGGTGTGCAAGAGGCAGCTGATTGATCTTTCTCTCTCATCAATGTTTCTAGCTTTCTATCCCTCTCTCTTCCTCTCTGTAAAAACTCAATAAAATATAGTAAAGAAACAAATAAATAAATAAATTTACTATACTACTTAAAGTTAAATCATTTAAATTATATTATATTTTCATTATATTTTTAGTGTTATTTAAACTTTATAGTTATTAGAAGACCGATGCATGAAGATTCGTGCAAGAATAGGCCTTCCTTTCCCTGGCTGCTGGCACCACCTTTCTGTTCAGGCCCTGGAGCCGCCTCTTTCTCCTCTGGCCCCACCTTTCCACACTGCCCAGAGGCCCTGAGCAGATGGGGTGGTGTGGGAAGCCTGTGTTGTCACTATGACAATGATGCAAACATCCTGCCCCGCCCCCACCACTTGGCACCTGTGCATGCAAATTAACCCTCCATCTTTATTGTGTTAATTTGCATACTCACTCCTGATTCGCTGTGGGCATCACAAAGGTTTGGTCAATTTGCATACTTCTCTTTTATTAGTGTAGCTAATTTATTACTCTAATTTATATTTTGTCCATATGTTCATATAGTTTTATGTAAATAGTAGAGGCCTGGTGCATGAAAATTCATGCACTGGAGGGGGTGTCCCTTAGCCCACCTGTCCCCTTTCATAGTCTGGGAGCCCTCAGGGTTGGGAGGTAACCCAGCAATCAGGGGAAGGCAATGCCCCATCACACCTCTGCTATTGCCACTATTGGCAGTGCAAGCCTTGGCTGGCTCTGGTTACCTGTGCCTCGGGCCAGCCCTGGACAGCTGAGCAGCTGCCACCCGAGGCTTGCCTGCATCTCAGGCTGGCCCTGGGCAGCTGGGGGCTGAGGGGACTGGGGGACTCCAGAGGCAGGCAGATGGCAAGGCCCCAGTGGGGCTGAAGGGGCTAAGCGTTGCCATCTGTGGTTATGGGCGCAGCCGGCTTTGAGGGCTTGGAAGTTAATTAGCATATTCCCTCTTTATTAGATAGGATTTAATTAATTAAATCACTAATTATTTAAGTTATATACATGTTCAAATAAAAATTCCATATGTTTATGCTTTGTATATTTTCATTATTATTTATTTACTAGAGGCCCAGTGTATGGATTCATGCATAAGTAAGGACCCTCAGGCTGGCCTGCACCCTCTCGCAATCCGGGACCCTAGGGGGATGTAGCAGTGCTTAAGTATCAGGCAGCTGGAGAGGACCCCAAGCCAGGTCTGGGCACTATGCTTTGGCTCACCTGGCCCTGCTGCACCTGCTGCCACCACTGCTCAGTAGCACTGCCACGGAAGTGAAAGAGGCTCCTGCAGCTGTAGCTGTGCTTGCCAGCCATGAGCCCAGCTTCTGGCTGAGCAGCGCTCCAGCTGTTGGAGTGCAATGACCACCAGGGGGCAGCTCCTGCACTGAGTGTCTGCCCCCTGGTGGTCAGTGCACATCATAGCGACTGGTCAGCTGGTAATTCCAGTAGTAAGGGTTGCTTAGGTTTTTATATAGAGAGATCATGTAATTCATATATTTATATTTATTTCTATTTAGAGTACTTCAATTAAATATTAAACTCAAAATAAATATGACTATTTAACATCATGTTTGACTCAAGCACTAGGCTTGTGTAATTCCCTAGGAGAGGAATTCAGAATGAGATTCCAACTCAACTAACCACAATAATATCTACTTCTATTGAGCACTCACTTCATGCCAGACACCAAAGTAATTGATTTATGTATGTTATCCCATTTAATCTAAACAGCCATCCAATAAGATTGGTGTTATTATTGTCCATCTTTATAGACAAAGAAACACAAACACAAACAAATGAAGTAATTTGCCCCTCATATTAAATGCTTAATGAGGCTTCAGTCCAGGTCTGGTGTTGACTCCAAAGACCTGGCCCTTGACCACTTGGTAATCAGGATGGGGCTGTGACTCACAGCAGTTAAGAGCAAGGGCTTGAGAGTTAGGTGACCCAGGTGCAAATTCCCATTCCATTATCTCTCAGTGTTTAGAAGAATTTCCTGCCCTTCATGGCCACATTGTGTGAGAGAAACCCAGCTCTGGAGTGAGTGCTGAAGCAGGGAAAAGGCATCAGCAGTTAGTGATGGAAAACACAGACTATGTAAAGATTTGGCATCTCTATGTACTTTCCCATTATACATTTAGAAGTTAAACTTGCATTTCTGGCTAGAAGTTTAACTTGTATTTCTTCTGTACTTGGATAGCTTCAATCCTTTGGATTCTTGTTATGAAAGAGCAGGTAATATTAGCATCACCTGGGAGCTTGTGAGAAATGCAGAATCTCAAGCCCCACTCCAGACTTCAGAACCAAAATCTGCATTTGGACAAGACCCTTGGGTGATTCCTATGTGCAACAGAATTTGAGAAACATAGGTTTATATCGCACTTACTTTCTGCCCAATATTATTAAATCATGATTCTAAAGACGTATCTGATCTTCAATTGTTGTTCCATCATCTTATTTCTAAGAACAATTGGAGGATTATGAGAGAAGTGTGAGGGTGAGGTAGATGGAAAACAAATATAGATTCTAACATCAGGTTTGTTACAAATAAGTATGACCTCAGGCAAATTACTTTCTCTGTAACGTAAATTCTACTTCTGTTAACAAGTGTTTTTGAGGAAAGAGGGAAATTAGCATAGATTATTGCAAAGGTATCTTTTAAAATTCAAATGTTTTTAAATAAAAGATTAAAGTAAAGCACAGATCTGTCTAAAAATGGTCTTTAACACTGATATATAGCAGTTGATCAATAAACAAATGAACCAAGAATAAATGGTCACGCTCTAAGAAGTATTTCCAAAAGCTAGTAGCACCTTTGTACTCCTATTAGTATCATAATTTTTACATATGCTAACTGACACCAGACAATGTGACACATTTTTTCAAGGCCACTTATAAATTATCCATTACCCCACCAACTAAAAACCTTTCTGCAAATGTTCTCCCATAGGCATGCATCTTTCACATAGCTAACACCACAGGGTACACAGATTGAAATCTGCATGTTCTTTTATTATATCAGGGCATTAGTACACTGTAGGCATTCAATAAATATTTGTGAATATACATAGCTTTTACAATTGTTTTCAGACTGCATAACATTTCTTCAAGGTAATGTACCCCAACATTCAAAACAAGGTCTATAATGATGAACATCTTGGTGGCTTGTCAATTTTTTTGTACTTTTACTAGAATGAACATGTTAGCGAATGTATATTTGTGGGTTTGTTGAAAAGTGACATTTCTCTGAAATTTGTTGGAGTGGAATCGCTGGAACAAAGAGTATGAGCATCATTATGGCTCTTATTACATACTGCTGAATTTCTTTCTAGTTCCAAAATTCTAGGATTCTTAGAGAATCTCTCACATTCTCAAGTGGCTGCAGAAAAGACTAGAAGCCAGCAGCCAGCTACTGGTGCCACCACAGTCCTTGAAAATGGCCAAACAGACATTCCCACATTCTTTTCTTTCATGGATGATTAAAACAAAATGGAAACCTTGTGCTGGAAATTGGCTTACAGCATCCAATGGATGAAATATCATGTTACACAAATGACCAGAGACTAGTTGGATAAACAAGATAAACTCAGAGTTGCATTCTTTCCCAGAATCTGAGAGTAGCTCTTTGGAGCATGGATTCACAATTCTGTTTCTAGCCTATTTTTTAAAATATCAAAGAGAAGGGCCAGATGTCACAATGAATTAATATCCTAGACTCTCAAATCTGGAGACATAGGTTCAAATTCTCCCTAGTTGAAAGTAAATATGAGTTTTCTGGCTTCTTGGAGATCCCTAGTGGATATTTCATTCACCCCCAAATTTGACAGTTTGACAGGATGATCCCAGCATCTTCTTTTCATCATGACCTGAGGGCTGAAAGCTCAGATGAGGTGAGGCAGGTGCCATAACTGAGCTGAGAGGAGAGGCGGTCTCGAGTCCCACTCCCCTCACCGCACATTCCTCTTGGGATTCCTATCTCCTCTTCCACGTCCCCCTTTCCAGAGGCACCGAGTTACACAGCTGTTGTTTAAGAGAGGCAGGAAATAAAGGAGGAGGAGCTCTGGCTCTTCGACTGACTTAGTGATGGAAAGTCGAAGGCCATCAAAGCGCAGCTGCAGAATCCATTGCCATGGCCACGATACTGCTGCAATCCATCCAAGAGGCTCTAACTGAGGTACTCTCTCCCCCAACAAGTCCCCCCTTAGTGAAACACACCTCTATTTTCTACTCAAGTCAGTTTTTGAGATCTCATCACACAGACTGTGGCAATGTCAGTAACATCCTTATGCATGATCGCTATTTCTTCTGGGATGTCTTCCTGCTCCGTCAAGGTTATATATCCTTTCTTTGTGCTCTCAAGACATTCTTCTCCTCATCTTAGCACTTCTCTCATTATAATCACCTGTACTTTTTTGTTTCCCCCACGGGACTCTAGACAACTTGGGAACAAAGGCTGCATCTACCCAATTCATCAACCTATCTCCCTAGTGCCTAGTAGAGTGCAAGCCCATCTTTAGTTGTGTTCTTTGACTTGTGTCTTTCTAAGTATCTCAATAAGATCTTCTGAATCACCCTGGAAGTCATCTGAGACATCTTTCTGAAGAGTGACGTTTAAGGGGCTCTCAAGCTGTTTCTCATCTTGGTTTTTGCTACTTCCCATTTATGAGGTTTTTAGGAGAGATAGTTAACCCAATTGAACCTCAGTTTTCTGATCTGTAAAATGGAAAGAATAAGTCCTACCAGAAAGGTGACTTCGAAGGAGCTTGAGAGTTTGAAGAGCCATATTGGGCATGATGCAGTGTCAATCAGCATTATCCCCACCCTCACCCCCTCCTACAGGTTCCCCTTTATCCCAGGTGCTAGAGGCCTGGGAACTATATATCCAAGACTTCCTTTCCACCAAGGTTCTGGATATGACCTGTTTAACAAAACAAAACAAAAAAAAATCATTTGTAGTATATCTGTGAGGCAGAAGAGAGCAGGAGGCTTGTCTTCCTATGTTGGCAGTGGTGAGAGTGATCAAGTGTGAGCTGCTCTGGTTTGACCAAGGCAGCTCCTCACTGCCAGGCCTCAGTTGGGGTGAGAGGTAATTTCCTGCAGCTACTTGACCACAAGTGAAAGCTAGGAGTAGCCCACTTGACTTTTTTAAAAATATCCTCACCTGAGAATATGTTTATTGATTTGAGGAGAGAGAAAGAGAGAGACATATGGATGTAAGAGAGAAACATATGTGCTGCCTCCCATATGTGCCCTAACTAGGGATCAAAACTTCAGCCTAGGTGTGTGCCCTGACCAGAATCAACCCTACAACCTTTTGGTGTATAGGACAATGCTCCAACCAACTGAGCCCCTGGCCAGGGTGCCCATCTTATTATTTTTCTCTCTCTCCCCCGCCCCCTCCTCATTCTTCTTCTTGATTTTATTTATTTATTTATTTATTTATTTATTTATTTATTTATGTTAATCCTCACCTGAGGATATTTTCCCATTGTTTCTAGAGCGAATGGAAGGGAAGGGGAAAGACACAGAGAGAAACATCAAGGCTTTACCCTTAAAAAATTTGGGACCTTTCCCCAGCAAAGGTCAGGTCAACCATTATTTAGCAATTGTCAGGGAATTATAAAAGAACAAGACTTGGTGGACGAGTCAAGTATGCAATCACACTAAAATGCTGCATTATAATAACTGCAATGTTTGACTTTTTACTAGTTACCCCATACTATACTAAATTAAATATTTTGCACACATTGTTCTAGTTAAATTCCACCTTAAATTCCACCTCTAGGTTAGAGAGACAATTCTTTTCTAAATTTTACAGTGGAGGAAACTGCGGCAGAAAACAATTTAGGAATTTCTCCAGGAAAAGATAGATCTGGGTTTGGAACTCAGATAAACTCAATTCTAATACCCACTGGAGTAGATATGTCATACTCAAATGGTTTCACTTCCTATGGCAAAGCCTGCACTCTTTCTTGAAGAATTACCCTTTGAGTCTCCTTTGTGCACACAAATGGAGAGACGAAAGTGCCTGTAACCGCACTTCCAATAGCTGATGGATGTGAGAGTGTGAAAACTTTAGTTTCTTTGCCCCGAGTCAGGACAACTCTGAGATGTGATTTATAGAGTTAATATAGTTGGCCTGCGAATCAGGCAAAAAGCACCCACTGTGCAATTTTGTGATTTCACACTCAGCTTCCTCCCCTCCCTGCCTTCCACCCCAACCCACCACTTTTCCTAGTTTCCCTTAGGATTTCCTTGCAAATATATACACACGGATCTGAGGGTCTGCCTTAAGACACCTCTGCTCTAACCTTTACACTACACCACTACAGGAAACTGAGAGGAGAGGGAAATGAAGCAGTTGGCAACGGTTTCCAAAGTAAGTAGTAATCTTTCCAGTCACTGAAGATAAACAGAGGTCTGCAAAGGTGGACAAGTGGGAAGAAGAGCATTCCAGGCAGAGGGAACTGCACACAGAGACAGAAAGATGAGGATAAGTCAAAGGATGGATTAAATGATTATATATGCTGGACCAGAAGGGAGATAGAGGTGGGTGACCAAGAGTTAGAACTCTCAGGCCAGGAGAGTATTAAGGGAGAATTTATTATTGTTCGATGTATGTTTTCAAACAATAGATATTCATTGAGAATTCAATGAAGGTAGGAAAGCAACCCACACATTGGGGATGCTGCAATGAAGACGCTTATCAAGTTACAGAATAAATCTTTTTCGGTTCAATACAGTAATCACTAAATACAGGCAACTGTTTAAACTAAAATCAACTAAAATTGAAATTTCATTTTACAGTCACATCAAACACATTTCAAGTGCTCAGCAGCCACAAATGCTCAGCTAGTGGCCATCATACTAGAATGGTGCAGGCAGAGAACATTTGCATCTTGCAGAAAGTGCTATTGGACAGTGCCAGTCTAATCCCATGAGAAGGTAGCTATGAGCCTCCATCTAATTTTTCATTTTATGTGGCTATCTCCTATTTAGTTATATTCATTTCCTTATTTAAATGTTTTTGAGCTCTTAATTATTTCTGTTTTCAAATACAGTTGACATTCACTATTATATTCATTTCAGGTGTACAACATAGAGGTTAGGTATTTATAACCTTATGAAGTGATTCCCCCTCATAAGTCTAGTATCCATCTTATACTATGCATAGTTATTACAATACTAGGAGCCCAGTGCACAAAATTCATGCACAGGGGGAGGGGGGGCGCAGGTTTCCCTCAGCCCAGTCTGAATCTTCTCCAATTGAGGACCCTTTGGGGGAAGGGGGGGCCCATCTTCCAGACATCTGGTCAACCGGACCTAATTGCATATTATCCTTTTAGTAGTATAGATAGATGATATAGGATAGAATTGCTTAAATGGAGGGGGAAAGAGTGCCTTTTTCAGCAGGAGGAGATAGATGCTCTTGGCAGAAAAAAACACATAGTCCCTATATCTGGTCCGATAGCCAGCCATGTGAACTATATTACCAAACTGGTCATGAAAAAATTGAGCTGCTTTCTAATACCTACACCAAACAGCTATTGCCCTTAAAACACCTCTTGAGTGCCTACCTTAGGTTCTGCCTTCACAGTTCACCCAGATTAAGTTCTGATTGGTCAGTTTCTATGCTAGTCAACATCAAAAGCTCCAGCTCCTAGGCAGTAATTGGCTCCTCTCACTTCACCCAGATTTGGTTCTGATTGGTTGGTTCCTATGCCAATCAGCATCAAAAGCTCTGCCTCTTAGGCAGGCATTGGCTCCTGGCACTTCACCCATATTTAGTTCTGATTGGTCTGTCTCTATGTCATTCAGCATCTCTGGGCCTATCTCAGGACCTGATCAAAGAGGATGATCAGCAGCCCTCAAGTAGGCCTGGAGAGAAACAGAGGTGCGGCTACTTGTGAAGCTGGGAGAGAAAGAGAGAGGCAACGGCTGATCAACAGCTGCCACGCAGGCTGGGGATCAGACCCTGCACCTCTCTTTGCAGGCCTCTCTCTGGTCCTGATCCACAGCCCCCTAGGCAGTCAGTGCCGGTTTGCTATAGCAATCCAGCACTGACTTCCACTGTTCGGTGGAGCCTTGGTTGGTATGAACTCTGGCTCTTTATATATAGATAGATAGATAGATAGATAGATAGATAGATAGATAGATATAGATTATCCAATATATTTTCTATGCTGTACTTTACACCCCCTTCTATTTGGTCTTCTTTAAGAGTTACTTCTTGTGCCTTTCTTTTTTATACAGAAGAATCTGAGGAATCTTTTGATTGCACAACTGGGTCTCTGCACAACCACCTGCACTTGGCAATCTGGTGGTTGTCAAAAGACCATGTTTGCAGAACCCCCTTTGAAAATGTGGTCCTTTTATGGATGGGATGATGGGATGAGGGAGATATACTCACACCTGCCTAGACAATGAGAATAGTGGGGTCTGCCTGCCTCAGTCTGTTTACCTTGTTCATTCTGAATTTTCCTAGCTCAAAGCATGTCCTCATTCATGAAAGAGGCACAGTTGTAATTTCCTACATGGTTTTCTGTCCTTTCTGGGCTACAAAAATGAAAGTAAAACAGCCACTCGCATCAGCAATCTCTGAAATCCATCATGGAATTTAAAATGTGATTTTAAATTTTTCTTTTACATGTTGCCCTGGTTAGGTAGCTCGGTTAGAGTAGCTCCCCTATACCAAAAAAGTTTGTGGGTTCGATTCCCAATCAGAGCACATACGTAGGTTGTGCGTTCAATCCCCAGTCAGGGTGTGTAATTAAGGCAAATGACCTGTTTCTCACATCAGTATTTCTCTCTCTCTCTTTCTCCCTTCCTATCTCTCTAAAATAAATAAAAACACATCCTTCAATGAGGATCATTTTTTTTTTTAGCCGAAACTGGTTTGTCTCAGTGGATAGAGCATCGGCCTGCTGACTGAAGGGTCCCGGGTTCGATTCCGGTGAAGGACATGTACCTTGGTTGTGGGCACATTCCCAGTAGGGGTGTGCAGGAGGCAGCTGATCAATGATTCTCTCTCATCGATGTTTCTAACTCTCTATCCTTCTCTCTTCCTCTCTGTAAAAAATCAATAAAAATATTTTTTTTAAATTTTTTTTTACATGTTCAACTAATAGAAACTGAAAATTTCTTTGATGAGCTGTTTCCCACTATGTCCTCTTTCTTTTTCTTACAACCATCAAAGAACAACTAAGTTTTTACTTGTCATCTAGAATGAATCTATCATAAACATAAAACTAAGATATGAAGTCAAGTGTTTTCATGTGTCACTAGAGAGAAGTTTCAACCTATCAATTCTGAAGTCTGCATTCAAAATCTGAGTCCACCCTGAGGAGGCAACTTAATAGTCAATTGATGAAAGATTAGGTGTCTTCCTGTGCCTGCTACGATACAGCTTTCAAGCTCCAAACACACTTCGCCCACCTTATGAAAGCTGGCCTATTTCTTACACTGAGAGGAGTTAGATATAACGTAACAAAATATCCACTTTTAAATGACAAAGTACCAACTCTTACTGACAGGGATGCCTGCATTAGAAGCTTACCTCGGTCAGCTTTAGAGGATGTCAGTGGTCTTGCTTTATAATAAGCTGGTAAACTGTAGGAGAGCAGCCCCTAAAGGCCCCGAGCAGCTGCAGGAACCAGAAGACAAGTGACAAAGAAACTGTATTATTTCCCGGAGAGAGAAGATGTCATTGCAGTCAATAGGATTGCTTTTACAGATCGTGTTCTTTGCTTTCTTTTGGCTTCTCTGTTTTGCTTTGTTTTTGTTTTGTTTTTTTGTCTAGCGCTTGGTTAGTTCTGTTGCCCTGGCACCTGCAAGCAATAGGGTGCGGATATTCCCACTCTCCTCTTTGTCTAATCCTGAAAACCTAGGAAGACGATAATGACTGAGCCTTTGGAGTTCTCCAGTTGATTACAGAGAGGGGCATTGTATTCGCCGGGATATTCTTGCGGCCTGCCACCAGATGAAAGGAGGCTGCATAAAAGCACCAGCAAAGCCGGGACTCTGCTTTTCCTGCTCCAACATGCCATCTAATAGGGACAGGGCACACGACGGATGTAGGCATTCTGTTGTTCACGGTCCCCCGTTCAGCGGAGAATGCCTGGGATCAACAGGTGGCCTCGCTAATGGAACGGATTCGCTCATTGTCTGGGCGTTTCATGAATCACGGAGTTACTGATCAGCGGTGAGCAGTGGAAGCTGTTCAAACAGAGAGGGGTCCCAGCCCACGAGGGGTGCCGCCACTGCCACCACCACCAGGGACATGCTCTTTGAAGCGCTGCTGGCCCCTCCGGGAGAGCAGGAGGCTTTTGGGCTTCATGCCCTAAGGGTCCCAGGGAAGCCGGTAGCGAGAAGAGGGTGTTATTTCTAATTGGGGGATGAAAGTCAGCTCAGGGGACAGAGACCAAAGGGCCAATGTAAGAAGGGGAGGAAGTGAAAACATCTGAATCAAAGGCTGAGGTAAAACCAAGAGACAGGTGTTTGCAGTGAACTGTGCAATAACCCTCGTCTGGCCTCCGGGTCCCCAGGATGCAGCCAAGTGGGGAAGGGCCGTAAGGGAAGGACAGAAAGAAGTGAGAGAAAGCAAGGCTCAGGATCTGGATGCCGATCTCCATACAAAGAGTCCGTGGTGCAGTGGAAATCCTCTGCCAAAGTCCGGAGGCAAGGCTGACCCCTGGCGAGATCTCACATGTTGCAGCAGGCTTTTTGTGAGTAGAACTGGACTGAAGGTCACCAGATGTGTATGTACCAGCCTGCTTTTCCTTCTTCCCCACGAGTAAGACTGCTTATATGTCACCATCAAAAGTCTGAATTTTCAGCAGGTTCTTAGACGAGTAGTGGCTCCTATCCCTCAGCGTATTCAACATCACCACCTCACTCTCGTTCCGCTGTAGCACCTGTCTCGACCCAGGAGCTTTCTCAGACCTGCTACCCTCATCATGAAGCTTCATGAGTCTTCCGGTCCGATTGGGGGCTTTTCAGCATTTTGTTTTTTCTAATGAACACAGAGGATAAACGGATTGGCCAGGCTTTCCTGAGTCCTTCCCGTGTGGTCTGGAATGCATCTACTGGCCTTCTTTCTCCAAGTGATTTGTCTGTACTTTTTTGGGTCCATCATCTTCTTCCAGATTTTGAGGGTCAGTGAGCGCTAGGTGTAAGATGTCTATATGTCTTCCAATCCGATTGTTGCTTTTATAAAAGCAAAGTCATCATGGAGCAGATGAAGCAAATAGCCATTGGGAATGTTGACATCGACATGAGCTTCGATCATGATCTGCCTCCCCCAACACACACACACCATGGGTAAGATTCATGTCATGAAAGTTTGTCAGGCAGTTTGCGCCCTGAATACTCTCAAGATTTTTCAAACCAATGTCATCATTCTGCAGAGTAACAAGCCTCATTTTAAAAAACATGACCCTTGGGGCCATAAGATGCCATTTTGGTTCCTGGAGAACTTGAGACCAGTGTCTCTCTGTATTTCTTATACTGAACAAAGTAGGTGTTTTCACATCGTACCCATCTTTCTTAGAAAATGGACCCACCATTTCTTCTTGGCTCCCTTCTTTTGCCAACTTTTGTGGGCTGTGATTTTTTTAAAAAGGTAGAGGACATATGAGATGTATGGTGATGTGTGGTTCGGTGAGGAGGGAGGACACTGTGCTATGGGTTAAGAAATGTATGCCTGAGTTTCCGCTCTGCCACTGTCCCTGGAATATCATTGGTCACATACTCTATATGGCAGAGATCAGTGAGCTTTTCACCAAACCCGTTTTCTTTCCTTCTGGGTGCACAGCTGAACTCACTGCCCAGCCTTCCTCACAGTCAAATGTGTCCATTTGACAAGTTCCAGCTAACAGAGTGAGGACTGAGGTCAGCAATTTGTAACCAGGCCAGAATTGTAACCCCTCTTGATGATCCTTCACACTCTTTTCCCTTGCCTTCAGCTGTATAGGAACCACAGGATTGGCACTGAAGATGGCAGATCTCCTGTCTAGCTTGGTCCCCCCTCGGGATGACCAAGCAGAGTGCAAGGCAGCTGGAGCTCCCAGGGTGGGTCCCAGCTGTAAGCATTCTCCTCCACTTACCTTAGGGCATTTTACAAACACCAACTCCTTCTACATATGCTATGGAAACCCAGAAAGTAAGGAAGTATTCCAATGGGTTCTGTGGTTCCTTCCAGCCCTGTCATCTTTGATTTAAAGCCATCACCTCATTCATACTTGCATCCTAAGATAAAGACAAAGGTGTTCTTCCTGTCCACTCAAGATCTCCTAGTGGAAGGAGTGGGACTTTGCTCCACTACATTCTCCCTCAAGGAGAGAGAGACCAATGGGGAGGACCAAAAAGACAAAACAGGAAGTCAGAGACGACCAGTTAGCTAACGGTAAGGAAGCATGAGAAGCAAAAATGACAGTTGCATGAAATCTGGAAGACTCAGGCCAGCTGAAACTGGTTTGGCTCAGTGGATAGAGCATCAGCCTGCAGACTGAAAGGTCCCAGGTTCAATTCAGATCAAAGGCATGTACCTTGGTTGCAGGCACATCACCAGTAGGGGGTGTGCAGGAGGCAGCTGATCGATGTTTCTCTCTCATCAATGTTTCTAACTCTCTCTCCATTCCTCTGTAAAAAATCAATAAAATATATCTTTTAAAAAGACTCAGGCCAGAGAATGAGGGTGTCACTTGCCATCGCATCTGGCTGGTGGCATATCTGTGGGCTATAAATCCTGGATAATGGCCAGAGCAGTGACAACAAGCTTCTGGTCCACCAGCACATCACTTGCTAGGGTTTGTGTTGAATCAAGCCGGCCTCAAATCCTTTTAGAACGGGAGATCTGAGGTATTCCAACATGAATCTCCATCCACATGTCCTCTTCAATGAAGCCTTCTTTTCAACACAGAGGAGGATGTGAAAGCTATTGCTCCCTTAGGCAATGTCATTGCTGTTTGAAAAACCAAGATTATATACACACATGTGTCCTGTGTGTACATAACTTAAAATACAATTTTCTGATTCCGAATGTTTGTATGTACAGAGGAATGTTAGCTCCTCCCAGATGTAGAAGCTGCACCATATGGCCCTGTAGTGGGCATGTGTCCCCAATCCTGGAATAAAAGGGTTGCATTTATCTGTAAGATGAAATAGTCAAACTAGGCACTCACCATTGAGACAATGCATAACTAGTCTACAATGATGTTTATAAGCTCCCCTATTTTTTTCACAAGGTAGATGAAGGATAATTCCACATTCTTATGTCTTTTTTTTCATCTTTGAAACATTTATTTAGGGTTTATTACATAGTGAAAATTATGTAAGAAATATGGTTTTAAACGTTTTGACAGATACTAAGTTGTTTAATTCCCTATAAAGAAGGTACTAGTTCATCCCCACTTGATAGGTAAAGCAAATGAGAATCAGAGCTAGTTAGAAGCAGAGCTGGGATTCAGAGCCAGGCAGTCCGGCACTGCAGCCTGTGTGCTCAGTAACTAGACCATGCAGCTCAATGGCTTTCGTAACTGACCAACCTCATCCACGTGTGCCTCATGCCCACAGGCCGTCCCCTCCCCCATGCTCATCCTGTCCTTTATACAGGTTCTACCCACGCTTTGTGGATCTACACCACGAGCTCAGAAGTGTGATCTTGGCTATGAAAATCCTTCATGGAAATCCTTCATGGCAAGTATGACAGCTGAACATGAACACTTGGTGAACAATAAAATAATTTCGCATATAAAATTTAAGTCTTAATAAGAAGCAAATGTTCAAAGCATCTCACCCTGTAGGAAAAAAAGAAGACTCTACAAGATTAACTTTGCCTCCTTGATTCTCTAGTTGCTGTAGAATGTGAGTCAAAAAAGACAAGATGATTGTGGCCTGCTTTAAACACTGGGCACTTATGTGTTTGACGACATCAGGAGTCCCACTTTCTTAGCCTTCAGGAAGAGGTTAGTGGCAAGTGGCAAGGGCTGCCTGTTGGAAGACCTCACAGTGTTACCAGGTCAGCTGGTGGAGGTGCAGTGACAAAATGTAACCTCTCCAGGTTCTGTTTCCTCATTTCTGATATATGAAAGGCAAACAAGGTAGTCTCTAGGGTCTAACCCAATCCTAGGGCCATTTTGTATTCATTCTCGCCCTTCCCCACGAGGACCTTTGTGATCTGGCTCCTGACAAACTTTCCAAACTTCTCTTACAGCCCTACCTCACTTAGGTCCAGCCACATGGGCCTCCCTTCCGTTTTCCAAAGCCACTTAGCTCCTTCCCACCAGCAATTCCACTAGCAGTTCCTTACACTGGGATGCACTCTCCCTGCAGTATTACCCAGGTGTCTCTTTCTATCATTCAAGTAACTGGCCAACCTCTTCAGTCGCCTTTTTGGTGAGCTTGTCTTCAACATCTCAAGCTAAACCATTCTCCCCCTCCCCAGTACGAACTCCCCATTCATCACCTTGATGTATCATTTCCTATCACCATCTGACTTCCTTATTTATTTATTTTTTGGTTGTTTGTGTATAGTCTGTCTCCTCTCATTAGGTATAAACCCCATGAGAGTGAGACATTCTCTGTTCTCTGTATCTCAGTTCCTGTGTAAGAGCAGAGCAGTTACTGAGCTCAGCAAGTTTAGGGCTTTCAAAAGAGGCAAAAAGCAGTTCCTAGAATCTAATGGCAGGAGGATTTGCTTCTGAGAGTCTCACCAGGGAGCAGAGGGATCGCTTAGTGCTACACCTTCCCTTTCTTACTCAATTTAGTGGTTCCAGAGCCAATATCAGGGTGACATGACACAGACCCACATCACAGGAGATAGGCTTTTGCATCCTTTCTCTCTTGCTGACCTTCTATCAGTGATAAGCTGTGAATCTTCACTGACATTTTGGACACTCATATCACTTGCCTCACACATAGAAAATGGCCCGTCCAGCTAAGGGGACCAGCTCCTTACTGTTAAGGTCAGCTGTGCAGCTCCACTGCAGATTCTGGGCTCCGGGATCTAAGTGAGGGAGGCCAAGTGTAGTGGCCACCTAGAGTCTGGATGCTGCACTCTAAGTGGTCTTCTGCAGCAGAAAGAAAGGTGTCAGGTGTACTTCTATGTCAGCTTGAACATTAATGGAAGCTGATTTGATACTGGCTGCTACCCTGGTGCAAGGGTGTTCCTTTTCTCTTAATAGAAGGCACCATGTTAGACCACAGTGAACTTTCTGTCTTGGGTCTTTTACCAACAGAGAAAAGCCTCTGAGGCTTGAGGAAGCTGAGTAGAGTGTTGGGAGGGATGGCTGCTCCTCCCAGCTCAAAGGGGAGAAGTGATGTTTGACTCACAGAGGCAGGGTCCCCACCCCGGCGAATCACCTGGAACTAAACTAGAATAAAGAGGAGTTACATGGGTGAAGTCACAGGCGATCTCAGAGTGTCACCATCTGGATTTCAGAAGTGGGAGCTGGGTCACCCTGTATAAGGAATCATCCCAATGCACCCATGATCCAGGAATAGAGTCCACTTTATCATTTTGATGCTTAATTGACTCTGCCTTCTCTCCTCCAATCAATTTCAGAACTCCAGATCTGTCAAGAAGTACCCTTATACTCTCTCTGATTCCTCCACTAAATTCTCAATACCTCCTACATCAAACACCTTGTATAACAACAAGTCAGAACTAGGGACTTCCTGTTCTTTAATAACACGATTACAGGGTCAGACATTTCAGCTCTTCCTTGCCCTGGTACTTGGTCCAGAAGGTCTTCCTTAAACATTACTACTATGTCTCTTATTGCAACGTCAACATATTTCTTTTTTTTTCAGTCTACTATGGAAAGCAAAATAATGAGTATCCATATTACTCATGATATACGAAAACAGTGAAATAAATCCTTAGTGTTCTCTCTCTCTCTCCCTCTCTCTATCTATCTATCTCTCTCTTTCCACTAAATTTTGTGAGAGGCCATGGTCTCACCATTATGCTCTATCTTGTAATTATGTTCTGAACTTTAATTCTCTGCATCATTTTAAAAAATTCAGAAGTCAGAACAATACATACTGCTCTCATAAGATCTTTGCCAAGTCTTGGAGCAACAAAAGGTTCCTTTCTGAGTTGTGATGTACCATTCCCATTATTTTGATCTGGAAATGCACTATTGACTCACACTCAACTTGCGTTTGAATCTTAGGTTTCCTCTTGTCAGATGTACTCACTCAATTCTTTCCTTAGCAGCATAGATTAGTTTTTGTTCCTAGATGTGCTCATTGTATCCAAAGCTTATCCTCTTTCAGATAATTGGCTTCCTAACTTTCCCAAGTTTACTTACATTTGTTTAGCCAGTGAAGGTTTCAGAAAACTCATCAAGGAAGAGGTGCCTGCACATCACCTGCCAATAATCCTGGCCCCAAGGAGGTACTGCTGTAGCTGCAAACCTGAACTACTCTGTGGTAATGTCCCCAACTGTATTAGTTCAATCTTGGCCTCACCTCTGAAATAATTATTTGAAATCCATATTCAGCTTCCTTTGATCTCCCAATTTTTTTTAACTCTCACACAAACTACCATGTTGTTCTTCTTAGGTACATTCTTTTTTGCTTCTTTGTGTCATACATACTTGCTCACTTCTTTTCTAAACATCATTAACTGCATTCTATTTATGTTCCTAGGTACGATACCTTCACCCTAACTTTATCCTCTTTCAGATATTTGGCTTCCCACATTTACCAAGTTTGCTTACATTTTTCCCCTCTTTCCTTGGAGGTTTTTGGCATACTCGCTCAGTAAAGACTGTCCCAGTTTACATTTGTAGTTTCAGCATAATTATTATAGAGTTTTCTTTTGCTCTCAATGGTAACTTGAATTGGATAGTAAATTATAGGGTCCCTTTACTGACAGGACAGGCTAAGTCTCTGCTCTACTTTCAGACAGACTCAAAACTACTCACATACCTGAGGACAGCTTATCTTCTTCCAGAACATCAGTTAGAGGATGAACATCATTCTCCCTAAAGGTGATCTAGCAATGGAGTAGCTGGGCTCTAGGCCGGGTGAAAAGACAATGCCTAGGACTTCAGGCTGACTTTTCTAGCTATTATGGCTCATAAGGGTTAGATGATGATGGAGCTGGCCTGCTTAAGCTCAAATCGTGGTTCTGTCACTTTATTTAGATCATTTAATTGGAGAATATAAACCCATATATACATGTTCTTTATCAAGAGAGCTCTGAGAAGTATTTACATGCACAGACCCATCAGTCACTAAAATTTGTGGATTTCCAGTGTCACAAGATCTAATAACATGGGCATGTCATGGGTGACTCAGCTCCAGGCCAGCTTCCTCATTCCACTCTCATTCATGGGACAACAAGTTTGCTGAGCCTCTCCAGCACTACAATGTGCCTCTCCAAGACAGACTCAACAACTGTTTCCTGATGAGTGCCCAAATAAGGTAGAGTTATGTCATTCATTTAGTCATTTAGTCATTAACAAAGGCACAGGGTCTCTCAGACACACAGTACTGAGGGTTTTAGTACTCTAATGTAGTTCAGATCTAACCTCAAGTAGTTTATTATTGAGCTGGAAATACTAGAAGTATGCACATAAATATTAAATGACATACAAGATACTGGACCCAGAAATGTTACAAATAAATATAATGACTAAATGGCAAATGAGTAGGACCTGATATAAATACTATTGTTTACTACACTTCTGAAAAAAAATTTTCTTAAGTTCTATCCTACTCTTAACCAAAAGTTAGTGATGTTACTGAATGTGCTTCTTTTGTATCTCATATAGCAGATATTTAGACAGGTAGAAACTACCAGAAATCTTATTTTTAAGTTTGACAGAAAGAAAAAGAAAAACAGATCACGTAGGAATGAAAGACCAAGAAAATCAAGGCCTACATATAATAAGATGGAAGTAATGGAATTGGGGAGAAAAAGATAACAGATATGCACTAAATTTCAGACTCAGACTAAATCTCATACTTTGTAATAGCTTTAGTCTCAACTTCTAGAAGGTCAAGTAGCTAAATGTCTGCTGGATATTATTTTTTAGTGTCCCAGAATATGCAGCTGATCAGTGATTATGTGATTGTACATTTTCCAAACATATCTAATGAGCATAACAACACTAGGAAGATTTAATCCAAAACATGACATTTGGATTAAAAGTTGCCAGGTTTTTATTTTGCTAAATGCATTAGGAAAGACAACACTTACAATCTTTCATAAAGAGATATTTTAACATAAAAAAGTAAATTAGACATAGTCAGAAAGATTTAATATGTCAATATTAACTTTTGTCAATAGGTCAGTATTCTAAATATAATGAGAATAAAAAATACCTTATTTGCTTTGTGCTAACATAGTATAGTCATTGAAATATAAAAATATGTTTATGATTATAAAAGTTAAATGCTTTATGAACTAATCATAATTATAATTGCTAATAATTTGGGCAAAAACTAGTAACTTACTGATAAGCAACTTAATAATAGACTTTATCAGCTAACAGAAATGTGAAGAGAATGTGCGTTTCCTAGATATATTAGAAAGACTGTCTTTTTTGAACTTGTACATGTTTATAAAAATTTAAATAATGATACAAAGCAAAATAACAGTAATTAGGCTTCTTGTAATCTTAATCTTTATATAATTGTTTATTACACTTCTGAAAAAAACTTTTTCTTAAATTCTATCCTACTCTTAACCAAAAGTTAGTGATGTTACTGAATGTGCCTCTTTTGTATCTTGTATAGCAGATATTTAGACAGGTAGAAACTAGCAGAAATCTTATTTTTAAGTTTGACAGCCTTTAAGATTAATAATTAATTCAGCTAGACTTCCACTTTACCTGGTTCCTGAAGGATTTCTGGATCTCAAACAGTGATTACCACAGTGAATCTTACTGAAGAAATATGTATAAAATGGAAAAATCAAGAAAGGAAGGAGTTACACACTTGTCACTGTCAATGAAACAAACATTAAGATGCTATGAATGATTTTGAAAATACAAATATGAGATGTTTTGTTCCTACTGTTTATGAGTGTGCCCAGAATGTCTTTCTAGGACAGAATAATGTAACAGAATAAATCATTGGTGATCAGCAGAAAGATGGAATGAGTCTTCTTTTAGCCAAAGATAAACATGATGCACACCAATTTGAGAATTGCCAGGCACTTAACAAACAAGGTGGAATAGCAGCTAATACAAAAATTTTTAAGAGGCTGCTTGACAAAAAGAATCCCTTAACCTTTTACTTTACAGATAGCAGCCCCAACACAGCAAGATTTACTGCCACCAAGATTTAATGTCAGCTGTGGGTAGACGTTTGTGTGCTAAAACCTGCTGAAGAAGTAGCAGATAGAGGGGTGCCGGGGGAGGGCAATGGTCCTCCATGGTACCTCCTCCAAGGATGCCCCCAGCGTTCCAAACCAGGCTTTGCCTAACATAGGAACAGAAATGCAGAAAAAAAGATCTGGATGGTTTTGTTATCTGGAGACCCGATTACTGTCCCTCAAATTTCTATATCCGATTTGAAGGACAACTTTTTCATAAGTGATTGTGGGAAGTAGCCAGAATATGCAAAATACTAGAAATAATGTAATTGAGAGTATAAAATCTTAAATCAGCTTTCAAAAATAGAAAATAACTTCAAGTGTTGTGTTGTTGTTTTTTTTAATCCAGTAACCATTTATTGAGTACCTCTCTAGCCTAAATCCATCATACTGCCTGGGTTTAAATTCCATCTCCATTCCATGGTGGCTGTCTAACCTTGGGCTGGTTATTTAAGTGTCCCTCAGTTTCTTCATTGTAAAGTGGAATTCATCATAATACCCACTTGATAGGGATGCCTTGAGCATTCAGTGAACTATTATTTGTATGGCAGATAACATGCATCATGTAGTACTTCTTAAAATAAGATGTTCCAGGCATAGCCATGGTACACAACTCAGCTTTTGTGAATTTATTTTAAAGAAATCGCATCATTACATCAACCAACTCATCAAGTCCAGGAGTTAGAGAGGACATAATTCATTATTTTAGTTAATTAATTTTAGAAAGATAAGAAAGCTTAATAATTTGGTGTCAACACTGTTATCTGCTGTATCTCATTCTGGCAGAATTAGCCCTCAAAAAAGCTTGCTTCACCAACCTCAGCTGAAATGAGTGAATAGTGACTAACTGCTTATTGAATGAAATTAGATCAAATTGAAGAAGAACCAGTTAAGAAGATGGAACTTCAATGTGTATTCAAGTATCAATGTGGTGCCATTGATACTACTGGGAGAAAAAGTATAGAAAAAAGAGGCACCTGAAAAGGTCATGAACTTCAGGAAAGTTAAGGAGGAGACAAGCTAAGAAAGGGACAATGGTTCAATGGATTAGGACAGTGATCGGCAAACCATGGCTCATGAGCCACATGCAGCTCTTTGGCCCCTTGAGTGTGGCTCTTCCACAAAATACCATGTGCACGTACAGTGTGATTGAAACTTCGTGGCCCATGTGCAGAAGTCAGTTTTTGGCTTGAGCGAGTCTATTTTGAAGAAGTGGTTCTAACACTGAGCCACACTCAAGGGGCCAAAGAGCCGCATGTGGCTCGCAAGCCACAGTTCGCTGACCATTGGATTAGGAGATGCAAGTGGCCTTCAAAAGAACAATTTCACTAAGGAGGGCCAGATGTACCAGAAGTTAAGGAGGGTGTTACCTGTAGAAATTTTAAGGCAAAAGACAGGACACATGAAGGATGACTCCTGTAAATGTTACCAGAGTTAAAAAGAAAAACAAAAACAAACAACTACTACAAGGGAAACCCACATGATTAGAAAGGAGGCATTGGAAGAGAGATTGAAAATGTATAGAAAATCAGAAATATAATTAATGAAGAACATTCCAAAGGAGGCAAAAGGGGATGAGGCACAGTGGCAAAACAATTATAAGGTTAAAAAGTAAAAATGTGAGGAAGCTCAGATCAGATGTTGATTTTCCTGGTAAAGAACAGATGACAGTAAAATTATGGCAGTCTCTCTGGGAACTTAAAGAAATGCAAAGTGCTACCACGGGGAATGACATAGCATTAATTTGAAACAAATAAAAAGGTAGCCAAGTAACCCTGGACATCCAGCTGAGATGCAATCACAGGGATCCATGTGAATCTAAGCATAAGCTCTAGTCATGATACATTTTCGGGAGTGGTTAGAGATAGAGCTTGTGAAGATCACAGCCTTGAAAGGGCCATGTCCATACAGGGCAGACTTTCATACTGAAGGATTCTGTCTGGCCAACCCTGGCTGTAAACAATGAAGTGAAGACATAGACAGACATGTGCAGCTCTAGGAACTGAAGTCTGTAGTGAGGACATGGGGTTGGCCTGGTGAGCATGAGATGGAAAGACTCTTGTGATCCTCTAGGATCTGTACGTTTCCCATCTAGGTCTTTCTTAAAGGCAGTAGAGAGAAGAGGGCCAAGAAGAAAGTCTTTAAAAATGTGCAGAAGGAAGGGAAGCCAATGAAGAAGATCCAGAGAGAGAATCACCAAGAGGTAAGGGAAAAAAAACATGATCATGTTATGGAGATCGAGGAGAGAGAATTTCAAGGAGAAAGAAGAATTTACACATTATATTTATACATAATTAGAGGCCTGGTGCACAGATTTGTGCACTGGTGGGGTCCCTCAGCATGGCCTGCAGGGATCAAGCTGAAACTGGCAGTCCAAACGCCACCTGCTGCTCCTGTCTGCCTCTCCTGCTCATCTGGCCTCATTGTGCTGTGTGTCAGTCAGCTGAGCATGGCTCCCATTGTGGGAGCACACTGACCATTAGGGGGCAGCTCCTGCATTGAGCGTCTGCCCCCTGGTGGTCAGTGGTGTCATAATGACTGGTGGACCAGTAGAAAGGTCGAATGATCCAATGGTCATTACGGCTTTTATATATATAGATATGCAAGGTTAATATTAATAAGTACACAGTACTATATAATAACAATTATTGATTGCTAGTTATGAGCCAAGTACAGTGATAACAGTTTTATAAGCACTGACTTACTAAATGTTCTCAGCAACCCAAGGAGGCAAGTGCTCTTATCAATGACTCTTTATAGCTGAGAAAAGTGAGGCATAGGTGTCTGCAATAACTTAGCCAAGATCACAAAGAATGAACCAACCCTGACCATGAACAGCTTTCTACTTCAATGACTAAACATTATGTCTGGCCGAAACCGGTTTGGCTCAGTGGTAGAGCGTTGGTCTGCGGACTGAAAGGTCCCGGGTTCGATTCTGGTCAAGGGCATGTATCTTGGTTGAGGGCACATTCCCCGGTAGGGGATGTGCAAGAGGCAGCTGGTCAATGTTTCTCTCTCATCGACGTTTCTAGCTCTCTATCTCTCTCCCTTCCTCTCTGTAAAAATCAATAAAATATATATATTTTTAAAACACATTATGTCTGAAGCAATTTCTATGTCACTAAAATAGTTTTTCAAATGCAGTATCCTGTGCATGATTATCTTTATTATGTTTCAGGGAAAATACTGTAGAATTCAAGGAGGACTGAGACCAAGAAGTCTGTGTGCGGTTTGTACATTACGAGATTAGAAACTGATGACGAAGCAGAGAGGTGGGATGTACAGAGCACATTGTTGGAAGATAAGGACTGGAGGGTTAAAAAAAAAAAGGAGGGGTGCAGTGTGGTACTAGGGTCATGAGGATTGGCATTTGGAACATATGAGTTCAAAGACAGGCTGAGTCACTTCATTGTGTAACCTTGGACAAGTTATTCCATATTTACTGCATTTCATTTTCCTTAGAGGTAAAGTGATCAGGATAATAATACCAATGTCTATAATGCTGTTCTCAGAATTGAGCAACACAATTTCTATAAATATCTTTGGTCAGTGCTTGGCTCACAATACACATTTAAAAATAATTTTATTATGAAAATCATGTATATAATATGGTTAACTGTTATCTGTTGACTTTTTTAAAATACCGTATTTTTCCATGCATAAGACGTTACTTTTTTCTAAAATTGTAAGACTGAAAATTGAGGGGTGTCTTAACACACAGAAGTCAGCTGAGGTGAGAGCCACGTGGGTGCGTAGCTACCCATACCTCCTCCAATCACAAGCCTTATTGTTACTGGTGCCAGCTAATGCCCTATAAGTGTTTCCCAAACTTTTGACATATGTGTACCCCTTCTATAATTTTCATAACGCTGAGTACCCCTCATCAAAAAAATGGATGTATTTTAATAACAATCAAAATATATTTATTTTTTCTTTTTTTGGGTACATACACAAAATAATAATAAACAAAAAATAAAATTATTCATAATAAAATATAAATAAAAGTTATATTATAAATAACATTTATTTGCACACCAGACCATCTCACGCCTCACAAGACTGTCTTGACTTGACTCATGAGAATTTAGAATTAGGCGCAGCTAAGCACGGTGCAGTGCATATCCCCACCAAACTCTGGTGCAATGTGTACCCCCATCACACTCTTCCTATATCCCTGGGGGTACGCATACCACACTTTGGGAAACACTGCAAGGTAGAGGTGGAGAGTGAGCAGTTTCAACAGGGACCAGAGCATTCTGAGCCCATTAAAATGTCAAAAAAATAAAAAGATAAATACCATAAGCAATTGTCTTACTCTGCAAAATTCAAGCTTAATGTAATCATCTATGCAAAAGAGCATCAAAATAGAGCTGCAGAGAGACAATTTGGACCTCCTTCCATTGAGTGTATAATCAGACAGTGGAGAAAACATGAAGAACAACTCCTTAAAATGGGAAAAAGAAAAAGGCCTTATGAGGAAAACCATCAAAATAGTCAAACTTGGAGCAGAGGTTTAAGACTTGGATTATGGAGCAGGAGCAGCGCCAGAGTGGCTTATG
Source organism: Vespertilio murinus (assembly GCA_963924515.1). NCBI lineage: Eukaryota > Metazoa > Chordata > Mammalia > Chiroptera > Vespertilionidae > Vespertilio > Vespertilio murinus. The sequence goes on along the minus strand of OZ004704.1, from coordinate 181,484,775 downwards.
TGCGTCAACCAAGCTTATTCAATGTCAGGCAAGAATGTTTGCAAGTGAAATGAACATTGTTGATTTTATAGGAAAGGCAAAACTGTGCTTCAATTTCATGAGGAGAGAAGAGTTGGCCATGAGAACACTAACAAAGCTCAGAAAATGCCACCAGTTTGCCGAGACCGGTTTGGCTCAGTGGATAGAGTGTCGGCCTGTGGACTGGAAGGTCCCGGGTTCAATTCCAGTCGGGGGCATATTCCTTGGTTGTGGGCATATCCCCCATTGGGAGTGTGCAAGAGCCAGCTGATCGATGTTTCTCTCTCATCGATGTTTCTGACTCTCTATCCCTCTCTTCCTCTCTGTAAAAGAATCAATAAAATATATTTTAAAAAAGAAAGAAAATGCCACCAGTTTATGATGATCTCACATATATAGACAGTGATTCAGAAGATAGCAATGATACAATAGAAGTTGAAGAAATAAATATGTTTGGAACTGATAGTGCTGAAGAAGAGAGCAGCAATGCAACAGAGGCTGAATAAAGTGATTATGCTGCATAATATTATAGCACTAGTATGTAAACATTACCTGCAGTAATTACTAAGTAAAAATGTGCTCTGTTTTATTTGTAAAATACTGATTTCTTAATCTTGGGTTGGAAAAGTGGGGGTCGTCTTATATATGGAAAAATATGGTATGTTTTTATTGATTTATTTTTAGAGAAAGAGAAAAACATCGATGAGAAAGATACATCGATTATCTACCTCCTGCACACACTCTGCTGGGGATCAACTTTGGCATGTGCCCTGACCTAGAATAGAATTGGCAATCTTGGTGCATGAGATGATGCTCAGCCAATTAAGCCACAATGGTCAGGGCATTGACCATTTAAAATTATCTTCTACCTAGGCATTTATGACAGAGCTATGCTATGATGATCCTCTCTATTCTCTGGTTTACTGAATTAATGTAACTCATTTCAGATCACTTTTGTTATAGGGTCGGGAAGTTGTTTCTATGGAAAATAATACAATAATCAATAAATAATAATACAAGAATAAACTCTGTGTTTCATATACTCACAACTATAAACCTACTTTTGCCCCACCTTGTACATGCATTGTTTTGTTGTTGTTCTCAGACATAACACTGTGAGACAGGTACAGCAAATCCTGTTACCTACTCCAGGTAGGGAATGATGCGTCCTGATTAAACAAATGTCCTTGTTTATGAGGAGCTATCCTATGTACCATACACAGGTGATAGTTTTTCAAATAATTAACCTATAATAGAACACATTTACAAAAACTGTGCTCATCATAACGTAAGCATTCTTTAGTTACCCTAAAGGTCAACTTAAAATTTTTACAGTCTTCATTATCTAGACATCACCAGCATGAACATTTATTTTCATCATCCTCTAGAGTGTGTGCAGAACTCCAGTTACACTCCTTGTCACAGAGAGCATCTGACTTCTATGAATACAAGTATGTGTAAGGAACATGTACATGCTCATTGTGTTCAAAAAGATCAAGTCCCCAGAACACTGAAAATGTAGTAGAGAAATCAACTATGGAGATTAAGGAAACACCTGGAGTTACCAATAACATTTGGAGATTAGCATCAACCTTCTAGGTTGTTCCTCCAGATCAGGGGAGCATGAATCCAGCGAGGCATGGGGAAACAAGGGATGCCCTAGAAATTAAGCGCATCTGTTATGCTCATTGAGACATCAGAATTTAGCTGGCAGAACTAACCGTTATGTTTTAGATAAACTCCATTTTTTTTAAAAGAAATCCTTATTAAGGATCTCTAAACACAAGACCAAATTCTATGCTGGGATTCTTAAGCAAAACTGGGTCAGAAATCAATATAGGCACTGTTAGAAGGGATTTGAGGATTGAATCAGAGAATAGGATTTGGCTCCTAGGACACAAACCACGCTACTAATCCCGGAGAAAGGATTTGCCTGATTAAAGGATTATAAATTTTTGAAAAGCATATTCTGTTGATTATACTTTTCATTTCCTACAAATCAAATTACTGAGGGGTATTTTCATTGTGAATAGAATTGGACAATGTTTTCATTGTTGTTTGCATGTCCTTTATATTTAAGGGTACCAAATTTCCAAATTATCAGACCTGAAGTTTCATGGCCCCAAATCGCTACACATCCAAAGACTTAGCAGATAAATTGGAAATAAAGCCAAAGACAATTACATCTACAAAAAAATAAATGTCTCCTTGATTTCTGACACTGGCATTTATGAGAGTAAATTATGTCCAGTTTTACATGACAATAAAGGACAAGCACAAACAGTCTTACTTGATGGGCTTCCTTGCATCCTGGCTACCTTTCACTCTGGACCCATTTTACTCTAGTGTAACACATGACTGTAAATAACACTGAAAGAGGATTTTAGTAATAGGAAAATCCATCAGTTCTTGAACTTCCTTAATGAAACTGGTCTTCCAGAAGCTATTTGTAAAGATCAAGAGAAAAAGAGAGAAAGCAAGCAAGAGAAATGCTTGAGGTCATATAAATAACACTTTGGTCTCCAATGTCCTCAATGCCTCCCTCTGTGCACAGACCTCACTTTGAAGTTCCCACCAGCTATAGTCCTAGAAAAATCCACTCACGAGAAACCATGTCTAATTCTTTGCTCTGAAAGACACCTGGATGGTTTTCTCCAGAGAAGTAGTCGTCATCAACATTATCATCATAGTTTACTCACATCAGCTCCGCTTAGCACCATTCCCATAATATAGCAAGAAAGATTTGACCTGGTGGGCTTGTGATTATTTTGAATTTTCTGCTTTTCCTCCAACAAAAGGCCCATCAGTTCTGAGAAAGAAAAGGCAGGGTGGGGTAGGGTGGGGAAGGGGACTGCCAGGAGTTACGGCCTAATGCTATTAGTCTGAATTCTCCCATGACGGAGCCCTAGCTGGAAAAGACAATTACACGCAACAGGATGATAACCTCACAAGGCTGTAACCGCCTGAGAGATCCTGGGCCACTGTGTACAGGTTATTAATTTGATTACCTTACAGGGAAGTAGGCAGACTTCTGTAGCCCTCTCAGTACCCAGTCAATCCTTTCAAGGTTTGCCCATCTCTAATGAGCTGGGTCTTTTCGGCAATCATCTAACCACACAATTTCCTTAATTCTTAGCCAGTTGCATAACGACAAAGATAAATGTGGCTTTTTCCAGCTGCTTCTAAAATAAGTTCAAGACTAAATTAATATGAATGGAAAGAGTTTTTGTTCGTGTAAAGGGTAGGGGGAAGAAACCACATGTGTGGGATTTGCTGAGACCTGTTAAAATGTACACTGTGTATCCTGCATTGAGGATATAAGAGTGGCAGAGAGAGAATAATGAACTCCTGGAACCTAAAATGCCTAAAGTGAAAAATCCATCAAACTTACTCCGTTTCATAGGAGCTAGAAAACTCAAAAATCCTCAAAATAGACTTCGTCACAAAAGGGATCTTTTTGGAATCCTTGAATCCCATCTCTTGCTCAGTGAAATATGACAACTATGTTTTTCTAAAGACAAGGTTGAAATATATTGGAGTATTTCCAGTCTATCAATTTACATTCCCTTTAAGCTCTCATTTGTATTAGAAATATAATGGGTGATGGGAGACCTTGACAGTCTGAGACCAGCAAAGATTTACTAATGAAAAGGCAAAGCATCTTACTTGAAGTTACACAAAAAAGTGGGAGCTTTATACTGAGAACCTTGACTTGACAGAAAGAGGTTCTCTACTTGTTAAATTAACATTTCGCCATGTACCATTCCTCTTTATCTGGGACACATTTACAGTTACTAGATGTGTTCCAGTTAAATGATACCTGTGTGTAGAACACTATGAATTAAAAATAAACAATAAACTTTGATTTGTCTGTCATATGATCTTATCATCTAATAGGGTGTGGGAAATAGCTCCCATGGATCTAAGAACACTCAAAATATGAAAGACTGCTATTCCAAGTGAAAAACACACAACCAGGGGACAACATCCTTGAAGGTTGAATAGAAACTGATGAGAATGAATAAGGTCAGTCAGGGATATGTTTCTGGGGAAAATGGAGGTTGTAGGCAGATTTGAGAGGATAGCAAGGCAGGATGGAAAGTGGAAATGAAGTTAAGACCCTGCAGCACATCCATGTCATCTCTTTGTTCTATTCCCTCAACCTTGACTGCAACCCAATCCCCTCCTTTTACTAAAAAGAGAAAAAGTAGATATGGCTTTGATGGTTAAGATATAAAAATTCCAATTAGGTACTACAAAGTATTTTTTTCTTTGCAACAAACTAATAAAATCAGATCAAACTGTTCAAACTCAATTCACATTTGTTGTAAGGTAAGAAGATAGACATGGCTTTTAGGGGGAAGGTTATCATTTTCTTTCTTTTTGTTTCATCTTTCTTTGTGCTCCAGCAAGTACCTCTACTACTTATCATGGTGAGTCATTTCAATAAATCCTTTAATACATAAAAATACCCCACAAGGTAAAAACAAACAAACAAACAAACAAACAAAAAACATCAGGCTGCTAATCCACCTTCAAAACTAATCACTTTGATTTTTTTCCTTAACCAATTGCTTAAAATTTCCTTAACCTCCTCTTATCTATGGTATAAAAATTCAGAATAAAATCCTCTGAGTTAAACTCATAAGTACTCACATCCAATGTGATATCCCTGTAGTATGTGTCTAAGATAGTGACTACTGATGACTACTATGTGTTGGGCACTTTCCACACTCCAAGCCCTGGCCTAGACCCTTTGCATTAATTAATTCATTTAATCGTATTGCAACACTAAACAGTATTCCCAAATTTCAAACAGATATTAATCCTCAGGAACTGGACATAAGAAATCAGAATTTTCAGAAATTCTTGTGAATTTCTGAAATCCTAAGTTATTTTGGATTTTAGTTGTATTTGATGAGAGAAAGCTATATTTTAGTGGTTGTTTTTGTTTTATTTTAGTGTTTTAGGAGTATTTACAAAGAACCAAACCTTACATGAATATTAAAAAACTGGAAGATGCCAGCAAAATGTATTGGACAAGGCTACAAAAACCTAAAATAGATATGCTTGTAACAGCAGTACACAAAATCATATGTCAAAATTGTTAACCTCGGGACTTAGTTTGCTTTTGAACATGTTATCTCTTAAAATATGAGTCATAGAATTTGAATAAATTATACTATGTATACAAACTTGTTGGTATTTATTTTATTCGCAAGAATGATTAACAGAGAAGGCCACAAACAAGCTCTTAAAACACGGCTCATTACATTTCTATTGTTGTATACCAAATTAAGACAAACTTTAACAGCTTAAAACAACACAAATTTATTATCTCACCATTTCTGTAGATGAGGTCTACCAGGCTGAAATCTTAGTGTCTACTGAGGCCATAGCTCTCATTGATGGGGCTTGGGGTCCTCTCTAAGCTCATTGGTTGTTGAAAGAATTATTTCCTTGTGGTTTCAGGGCTGAGGTCCCCATTTCCCTGCCAACTTTTGGCTAGGGACCACTCTTAGCAACTAGAAATACATTGCCTGTGGCCCCTGCAACCTAGTGTCTCTCTTTCCCTCCAGGCCAGCTAACACACTTTCTCTGACTTTCCTTTCTGTGATTAGCCAGAAGGAAATCTCTGCTTTTAAAGAGCTCATGTGATTAGGTAAGGCCCACTTGAATAAATAATCTCCCTATCTTAAAGTCAACAAACACATTTGAGACCTTAATTACATCTCTAAAACTCCCTCACAGCAGCACCTAGATTGTGTTTGATTGAATAATTGGGAGGCAGTATGTGTACATCAGTCCTGAAAACTTGAGAGCTATGTCAGAAGTTTATCTCCACCCATGACAATAGCCATGAGCTACATATGCTGGCCACCTATGTCATTTAGATCTTCTAGAAACCACATTAAAAATGAAAAGAAACCAGGAAAAATTATTTTATAAGATTTTTCCAATCAATTTATTAATTCTTATTCTTATTAGCCTGACAGCATCATTAACACTTGAACAAAATCACTTAAAAAGCAACAAAAGCAAGAATAAACAACTGGGATTGCATCAAACAGAAAGGTTTCTGTATAGCAAAGGAAACCATCAACAAAATTAAAAGATAACCTACTGAATGGGAGAAAATATTTATATATCATATATCTGATAAGGGGCTAATATGCAAAATATATAAATAATTCATACAACTCAACAGCAAAAAAATTAGCAAACTAGCAAAAAATCTGAATATACATTTTTTCTAAGAAGACATAAAGATGGTCAACAAGAATGAGAAAAGATGCTCAATGTCATTCATTCATCATCAGGGAAATGCAAATCAAAACCTCATACATGTTAGAATGGCTAGTATCAAAAAACTAGAAATTACAAGTGTTGGTAAGGATGTGGAGAAAATGGAACTCTTGTGCATTGTTGGTGGGAATGTGAGTTGGTCCAACCATTATGGAAAACAATATGTAGGTTCCTCAGAAAACTAAAAATAGAACTACCATGTGGCCCAGCAATGCCACTTCTATGTATTTATCAGAAGAAAATAAGAGCACTAATTTGAAGAAATATATTCACCCTGCTGTTTATGGTGTTTAAGCATTATTTACAATAGCCAAGATATAAAAATAACTTGTGTCCAATGACTGATGAATAGATTTTAAAAATGTGTATATATTCTTTAGCCATAAAAAAATCTTGCTATTTGTGACAACATGGATGGACCTCAAGGGCATTACACTAAGTGAAATAAGTCAGACAGAGAAAGACAAGTAGCATGTGATCTCTCTTATATGTGGAGTTTAGAAAAATAAATAAAAAATAAACCAAGCTCACAGATACAGAGAAAAGATTGGTAGTTATGGGGACGGATTGGGAATAGGTAAACTGGTTTTGTTTAAATAAATTTTTAAAATTAAAAATAATACATTTTATTTAACCCAGTATATTCAAAATATTATAATTTTAATATGTAAGTAGTATAAGAATTATTAGTGAGATTTTTTTACCTTCTTTTCCCATACTAAGTATTTAAAATTTGACACATATTTTACACTTACAGCACATCTCAATTCGGACTAGCCTCATTTCAGGTACTCAATATCCATACATATTGTGTTGGGCTGAGCAAGATTACCTTGTGGCTACATGGTGCTGTCCCAGTTCTGAAAAAAAATATACATTAATTTTCATTCTGAGTGTCATCAGTTCCTGGTTTTGCTTTTAAAGTGACATCAGTGAGTATCTTAAAGCTTGTAACATTTCTATATTAATTATTAAGCATTAATTCTCACAGAAAAACTACAATAATTTTTGTCCTGTTTTTCTGATTTCTCAACTAATTTTTCATAGGGTACAAAATTCAAGAAAACATAAATTGCCTGAGAAATCCTAGGACGTAATTCCCACATGGAAGTGCTGCTGTGAAATACCTACACAGACATTAAAACTGAGGCTCAAAGAAGTTAACTTATTCCCCCAAATCACACAAAAAACAAAAAACTAGTTTGATTGTCTGATCATCCCCCAGACTACTATATTGTATTGTTAATCTTGTGAAACCAGGACAATCCATCCTTCCTCTTCACTCCCTATTCCCAGTACATTGGAGGTTAATTCTAACCTAAGATCTTAATCAGAGGAACATTTGAGAGCAGTATTTTATACAAGCTAGATCTTTAGAAGTACAAAGAGATACCTAAGAGCTAAATTTTGAGGTGAGGGCTGGAAAGTACAGAATTACTCCTATGAAGAACATAGAGATAAACCCATAATTTAATTGTCAGCTGGTTTCTCAACAAGAGTTCCAGGACAATTCAATGGAAAAAAGAATAAGTTTTTAACAAATGATGCTAGTACAACTGAATATCCACATGCAAAAGAATAAAAGTTAGACCCCTACCACACACTATGTATAAAAGTTAGCTCAAAATTAATCAAAGACTTAAATAGAAGAGCTGAAACTAGAAAATTCTAAAATAAAACATAGGTGTGAATCTTCATAAACTTGGATTAGGCAAAGGTTTCTTACATATGACCAAAGGTACAAAAAGAAGAAATGATAAGTTGGACTTCAACAAAAGTCAAAACATTTGTATTATGCTTCAAAGGACACCACAAAGAAGGTGAAATGATGATCAATAAAATGGGGAAAATATGCATACTATATTTATGATAAAGGTCTAATATTTATAACACATAAGAACTACTACAATTTGACAATAAAAGTATGAAAAAACTCAATTTTTAAAATGGGCAAAAGATTTGAACAAACATTTCTTCAAAGATGATATACATATGTCAATAATCACATGAAAATATACATTATTAGCCATTAGGGAAATGGAAATAAAAACCACAGTGAGATACCATTTTATATCTACAAGAATGGCTACAATAATATAAGTAACATGTAGTTATGATGTAGATAACTTAAACCCTTATACATTGATGGTAGGAATGTAAAATGATGCAGCAACTTTAGAAAACAATTTAGCAAGTTCTCAAAAACTTAAACATAGACTTATCATTTATCCCAGAAATTCTACTACTAAGTATATACTCAAGATAATTTATAATATATGTTTTTACAAAAATGTTCATAGCAGCATTATTCACAATAGCCCAATGTTGGAAACAAACCAAATATCCATCAACTTGTGAATGGATAAACAAATGAGGCATATCCTTACAACAGAATATTATTTAGTCAAAACAGGAAAAGTACTGATTCATGCTACAACATGATGCTAAGTCAAAGAAGCCAGACCCAAAATACTATATATTGTATAATTGCATTTATATGAAATATCCAGAATTGGTAATCCATAAAGACAAAAAGTAGATTAATGATTACCACTGGATGGAGGGGCAGAAGGCAGTAGAGGAATGAGAATTGTTAGTGGGTATAAGGTTTCTTTTGGGATTGTGAAAATATGCTGAAATTAGGTAGTGGTGATTATTGTACAACTTTGTGAATATACTAAAAAACAACACTGAATTATTCACTTTAAAATGATAAAATTTATGGTATGTGCATTGTATCTCAATTAAAAAATAACAGAGAACATAGAACTTAGCTTTTGTTCCTGAGAGGATGGAGACAAAAAACAAAGCAGGAACAGGAGAAAGAAGGAGCTGATGGGGCAACATAATTGAAGACTGAGCCTTTCTTATTGAAGGAGACGAGGATAATTTTAAAACAAGGATAATTTTAAGATACCCAGTATTCAGCTAAGATATTGCAATCTTAAAGCCTCTCGATCTTACCAAAACCTCTCTGAAGTCTGATAAATACATAAAGACTTTATATAAATGGTAGGGGGTTTGTTTGTTTGTTTTCAGGTTGGTTGTCTGTTTGCATGGCTCAGTTTCTGAACGTAAGAGGGCGGAATTATGTAAAACCTCTGAATTTCAAGTATAAATACCGTATTTGCCAGCGTATAAGACGATTTTTTGGCCCTGAAAAATATGCCTCCAAGTGGGGGGTAGTCTTATACGGCGAGTATATAACAAACTCTGTATTTTGAGTGGAAATATTAGGGGGTCGTCTTATATGCTCAGTCTCTTATACGCCGGCAAATACGGTATTTTTCAGGGCCAAAAAATCATCTTATACGCCGGCAAATACGGTAGGTCATCACACCATAGAACAGGACTAAAATGTGAAGGCTTATATGACCACCCACAAACGGAACAAACAGCTGGAATTTGAAGCTAGAGATAGATGGTCAAGGAAATGTGAGCCCTTGGACATCTGAAGAAACTTGGAAAAGGTGCTCAACTTCCCATGAACATGGAATGGAGATTCTATATAGTATTATCTAAGTCTTAAGGGAAAGAGTAGCTTCAAAGGACCCATGGGTAATCAGTGAAACTTAGTTTAGAAAGATGAGTACTGCTTCTTTCATTTGAGGTTTAGACCACACCTGTTCTCATGAGAGCTGTGTATATTTCAAATCTCTAACCTGTTTTCCACTCAAGTGTATTTAAAAATGATTTCAAGTAATCTAATTCGCCAAATAGAGAAGGATAACTTCTTGCATGAGGGGTGTTCTCCCCTGCTTTGGAAACTTCTTTTTCTGAAGAATGATATGTCAGAAATAGCCTTATTTCTATAACCAAACACTCTCACATGAACCAAATTCAAAAGAAAACAATATTAAGTCTTTACTACTACCCCTCTGTACATCAAAATCAAAAAGAATGCCTAGATCTTATCCCATCTAGAATGTAAATTCTGTGATGACAGGGGCTAGACTTATTTATCATTATATACCCAAAACCTGACAAATAAGTGAAATATAACTTTACCACCATGACTTGATTCACTGAAACTCCATTTCCTCATCTGCAGGATGAAGGTAATTGTGCCTCACTCAGAACTTCCTACATTGTTGTGTGTACAATGAGCTTACCATGAGGGCCGGCCTTAGCACTCCTTCAACCCATGGTGTCTCTTGTTGCTATTTTTATAGCAAATCTGTCTTTGTAAGATTTCTCTTTTTTTAAATATATTTTATTGATTTTTTACAGAGAGGAAGAGAGAGGGATAGAGAGTTAGAAACATCGATGAGAGAGAATCATCGATCAGCTGCCTCATGCACACCCCCTACTGGGGATGTGCCCGCAACCAATGTACATGCCCTTGACCGGAATCGAACCCAGGACCTTTCAGTCCACAGGCTGACGCTCTATCCACTGAGCCAAACCGGTTTCGGCTTGTAACATTTCTTGATACACATTCTGAGTCCTTTAAAAAGTGAATGGTTTGTCACATAAATCAGAGTACCAAAGAATTATAAGGATAAAGTAATTTCAGTTCAAATCAAAGGCCAACCTAAATAATTCAGGAGAATAGTTTTAATGAGGGAGCTACTGATCTGAGACTGAGGGAGCAAAATGACATTTCTACATCCGATCTCACTTAGAAAGTACTTCCGGGAGAGAAAAAAATATTGTCATCTTCATCCCATCCTCCCTTGCTACTGTCATGGTTCCCAAAGCATCCACCAGACCCTGTTTCCAACTTTTTGACTTTAGAAACTTCAATGGAAATCAGGGGTATTAAGTGGAAAATCTATGAATGGAAGAATCTCACTGCCTTAATTCATACCACAGAATGTCTTATTATTCAACTTTGCAAATTAGCAAGTGAACAAACCAATTTAAAGAAATGAGGACAATGCCACATAAAACACACTCCTCTTATTTATCTTGACAAGGCATGGTTCCATTTTAATGACTTATGCTAATGTTTTATTGTACAGTGGTTATGCCCTGAAGTGCATTTTATAAAACTAATGAAGTCTTAGTAACCCCAGACGTCTTCTCCAGGGTTCTCTTATTATGGCTTTGCTGAGAACTCGTGTGGGGGAGACCACCAACCATAGTGTAAGGAAGTTTATGAATTAGTGAAATGAAAATCAGTCAAGTTCTACAGTAGTGAGGGGTCCATAGGCATTTCCAGTGGGATTCTGTGTTTTCACGCAAAAATGTCTAGTGGTTTTCATTACAATGAGAGATGAGCAAACTCTAATGCATTTAGGGTTCATCAAACATCAAACCACTTTTTTTCAAATGTTTTGGGTTTGCCAAAATCCAAAACACGTTTTGCCCTCAGCATTTTTCCCTTCATTTTCAAACCCCTGTGTATTTAAGGGAAATTTAATCCTTATGTTTCTGACTCATTTACACTTAACACGTGAACATGTTGTTTCATAAGACTTATTTGAAGTCGATGAAGTCTTGTGTCTACTAAAGCCCTTTTTCCGTAGTGGCAGGAAGTTGTATGTTGCGAAGACATGTGAACTTGAATCCCCAATGAGTGGCATTGGTTTGAAATTCAAGGTTTGTTAAGACACAATGTTAAATTGAGTTAAACTTGGTAAAAGCCATCTTCTCTCCCATAATTACTATTCTATTCTCTGGTACATGGCTTTTAACAATGAAATCACTGCAGCCACAAAACAATCATTCTTGACATTCCTGTGATATAAAAGCTGGATTTCCATTGAGGAGGAAGGAGTTGAGGTCATTTACTGTCTGTGGCCAGTGGAGTACAAGTGTAAGTTCTAGACTTTCTAGCTCCTAGTTACCCCCTCCATGAAGCCATTGTCTCCTGCTGTTCAAGCTAAAAATCCCATCAGCTGTCCTCATCCTTATTCTCTTTGTCTTTCCCAGCCTCACAAAGGTCTGTGATATGTAGGGAAGCCCATGTACATTCTACCAGACCTGAGTTCTAATCCCAGAGCTACCACTTCTTGGAAGGCATGCGGGATGATGGGGGAGTGCTATACAAACAAAGAATCTTTGTTACCCTAGAGATTCAGAAGAAGTGATTGATGCATAGAGTTTTAATCCAGATATTGTGGCAGTATTGGTGATGAGAGCATGCCAAAGTTTCAGTTCTTTCCCTATCCTTGTATCTTCTAGCAGCTAGACTCTAGCCCATATCAAGTAGCCTTTATCTCTAAGAGGCTACTTCCACTGCAATGGGACCCCAGATAGTTCTAGAAGGTTGGTACATATGGGGCTCTCAGAGTCATCTCCAGATTCTTCCTGGAGCATATATAAACTATGAGCTTCCCAATGTTTCTCGAGGCCAGAATGATTTGGAGTGATTAGTGATAAAGCACAAGGACTTTAGAGTTAATCGAATCTAGGCCTACATCTTGCCTCTGCCACTTTTTAGTTGCTTGACTCTTGGGAAGTTAACTATATCTCTGAGCTCTATTTTCTAACTGTAATTAGAGATAATTAACTATAATTATCTCATCAAGTGACTACACAAATAAATGAGATTAAACACGGTAAGTGCTTAGTGAGCATATATTACAAGCACAATGAATGGAAGTTGTAATTGTTGCTGTTACATTTCAAACCAGTTACTATAGAATTTCTGAGACCTAGAGTTCTTCTCTTCACTATTTATAATTCCTTTTTGCCATCCCAATATTTGGATAGGACCGAATATTCAAGAGTAGCATTTTGTTCTCCTTACCTTGTCACTATTGGATCTCTTCAGGGTGTCAACTCCTATCTGCCCACATGATCCATCCTGAGCAAAGACACTGAGATCATCGTTAACCTAACCTTTAAGCAATGGTCTTCAGTATCATCTCTTCTGTGTTTTCACACAAAAATCCAGTGGTCTTCATTATAATGAGAGATGAGCAAACTCTGTTGTATTTAGGATTCAGGTTGAATTCAAATATATTTGGCTTTCCTTTGAGGTTGTCTTCTACTTCTCTCCATTTCAATAGATTCCTCCTCTCTGTTTACTCCTCTGCACATTTACTGAGGCCTTCTTTCTGCCTCCGTGTCTTTCTATACCATTTCCTCCTATTGTTTATGGAGTGCTTTCTCATGTCTCATCTCCTTCAAGAAGGATCCTCATCTCAAGTCATATTCTGTTCTCCAAATCAATCCCTCTACCTTCCTCCACAGGACAATAAATGACTCTCTCACTTTCTCAGACACACAAGCCAGAACTCTGGAGTCACTCTTGTTTCTCCCTTTCCATAACCCCCTGCATCTAATCTCTCTGTTAATTTCACCTCAACAACAGATGTGTTTATCCACCCTCTTCTCTCCCTGTTCACCACTAACACTCCAGGCTAAACCACTATTTTGTGAGGTTTACGTGCCTGTAACACTTTTTAGTCTCATCTAATTTGTACTCTTCCTCTCTTACAATCCATTCTCCATGCAGGAGGCAGAACCATCTTCTTAAAATGAAAATCTAATCATGTCATCATTTTGCTTGTAGCCTGCTTGTAGCCTTCCGATGTTTTTTTAGGATTCTACAAACCCTTATAATCCAGCATATTTTGTTTCATTCTCCCTCTAGTTCATCACGCATAGGAAACTTTCAATTCTTCAAAGGTGTTGATCTCCTTTCTACATGGGGCCTTTTCTCTGCTCATAACAAGCCTCTTCCATTCTCCCATAATTAAGTCAAGTCCTCTTCTTTCTTCTCATCAAAGTTGAAACCACTTCTCTGAGAAGGCCTTCCTAACCTTCCTCATTCACCCTCACACGGCCCAAACTTATTTGTGACACTTATAACAAGCATCCCTGAATAATTTTGGGATGACTTTTGGTCACTAGCTCCCAGTTGTGTCGTGAACCTAAACTCCTGGAGGGACTGTAACTCTTGCTCACTGCTGAATCCCCACTGGTGGCAGGAATGCCTCAGCCTGGTTTGTTCTTAATAAAAAAGTTTTGGATGAATTAACTCCACCTGATTCTGTACATTCTTGCCCTCCCCCCGACCCCCTTCCCTTCCCATGTGAGTTTTAATTTGCACAGCTGAAATTTGTACTAGTCTAAAAGTCCTTCTGTGGTTGTATTCAAGGCACTTGATCTGGTTCAGGATTAGGTAGTAAGCTGCATATGGAAAAATGCCACATTTTCTATTTCTTTTGTTCTCACTACGTATTCACTACCTCTAATACTATTAAATCACATTTACTAATGTTTAATGGCTGGCTTATAACTCACACTCTTCCTGGACAACTGTTTACTTGTCTTCAGGAATCATCTTATCTACAATATTCAATTCTTGATATAATTATGGTTATATAGAGTTGAAAGATTCTTCTATATACATATAAGATTATATATATATATATATATATATATATATATATATATATATCCTAATATGCAAATCAACTGAATGGCAGAATGACCCATCGGCAGGGGGCGGGGCCAATGAGAGGAAGGCACCAGGCCAGCCAAAGCAGGTGCCAGTGGGCAGAGGAGGGGATGCAATCATGGTGATTGCTGCTGTGACCTGCAGTGGCAGAGGGGCAATGGGGGGGGTGGGCAGGGCCGGATGCTTGCCGCCAGCACCATCCCCTGATCAGTCCATGGGGTCACCTCCCGCTGTCAGTCAGACATACCCTGAGGGCTCCTGGTCTGTGAGAGGGTTCAGGCCGAGCTGTGGGACACCCCCTCATGGAGTGCACTCAGATTTCCATGCACCAGGCCTCTAGTGTGTGTGTGTGTGTGTGTGTGTGTGTGTGTGTGTACAAGTATGCATGAATCAGGTGGGGTTAATTCATCCAAAACTTTTTTATTAAGAACTAACCAGGCTGAGGCATTCCTGCCACCAGTGGGGATTCAGCAGTGAACAAGAGATACATAGATTATTTAATCAATGAGTGGCAATATGAAATCAATATTGCTTTAGTTCAGTAACTGTTTTCAGTTTTTAATAAACTATTAGCTTAATACTAAGTAACTTCATGTCTTTGATTAATCATATTAATTCTGAGGTATAACCCAAAGCTTTAGAAAAGAAAATCATTTAAAATACATTTTTTAAACTCATCAACTGATTGGAAGAGGGTCCCCCACCTTAGGGAGGGTAATTTTCTTGACAGAAACACCCTCACAGATACATACAGAATAATGTTGGACCAAATATTTGACATCCAATGGTCCTGTCAAGTTGACACAGAAAATTAACCATCACACCTTGTTTTCCTTCATCCTTCCGTTTTATTTCTAAGATTTTTTAAAGATTAAAGTCTTCCCTCAATCCTTAGATTGGATTGAATCCTCTTACTCTTAATTCCCATAGCCCTCTGTTCTTTCTTATTAACATTCATCATGCTTGTAATTAATCACATGTTTAATATCAGTGATTCCCCTAGCTTGTAGTTCCATAGATCTAGAGGCTGTAGTAGGTCACAGCATGGTGCCTGACCCAGAGGAGGCACTTGATAAACATTTGTTGAACTGAATTGACTGTGTCAAGTTCCTTGGTTTTATGACTTAAACAATTATTTTCCAGGTCTGCAGCCATGCTACACTGTATCACAAGTGTAAATGACGGCAGTACCCTTCCCATCTGTTTCATATTGAGAGAGGGCACCATTAATAAAATTTTCTTAAGCGTTTGGTTTAATAGAAGTCAAACAACCAAAATTCTGGATCTGTGGCTCATTCTTCCAATACCACTGTTGGTTTCAGCAGTATGGGACACAGCCTGCCACTGTCCACTCACGCACCCTCAGAAAGGAAAACCTTCATCCTAAGGAGCAGCACAGTTAAGGGACTGTGATTACAATTATTTGGCAATTCAGCTTTGCATCTCCAGATAAATTGTAGCATCAAATACAATAGGAGAAAAACAAAAACAAAGGAAATCCTGGTATAATGTTCACATGAAATATAACGTAGGGTTTCTCTCTTCTAAAAACAATTATTATAATAAGTATTCCATGTTTAAACTTGAAATATAAAATTTCTCTGCAGTCTTAATATATTTAAATCATAACTACTTTTCCATTTTTACCGAGATAAAATTCTAGCAATAGTTAGTTTTACATTCATATTTAAAATGAAAGACTATGATAGCAATCATCACTCAAATGCTGACCTTTAACATGTCACATGTGCCAATGTAGCTATTTATCATTTTACCATTTCACTCTCTTCCAACATTATACTAGAGAAGGAATAAGGTCGGCCTAAGACTAAAAGACATACTTTTGATTTTTGACTCTAGATCTTACCAGCCATGTAACTTTAGCTGTCAACTCACTGATGTGTAAATGAAGAGGATAATATCTTCCCTACTTATCACAACAAGGTGTTAAATTAAATGAGATATCACATTAAATATACTTTATCATTATGAAGTGCTATGCATGTTAAGCTAATACTGATGCACATTATAGAAGTGTATTTAATCTTTAAATCAAGGTTTTCTCAAAATGAAGTAATTTTCCATGATGATTTAACTTATAAATTCTGCTTTAAAATATTTTTTTTTCAGTTTTCATGCTTAACTTTTTTACAGCAACTTCTTTTCCTAACTCCATTAGAATATCTTATACAGTAACTTACAGGTAATAATAAAAAAAGTAATTTGTTAAATGAACAAAGGATTGCTTCATCTTTTCAGATGGGTAGCTACTTTGGTGAAGAAACTTCCAGTTAATTTCTTAGCCAATGCATATATAGACAACAGCAATTTTCAGGAAGAGCTTGAAACTTCAGAGAATTCAATGAATTGCATTTAAGTTAAAGATGCTCCAATATGAAGCAATAGTCAAGAAGTTTTTTTTTTAAAAAGGACAATGCTGGTGCCATAGTTGAACTTCTTAGTGAGGTTTCCATCTTAGAAAAAGATCCATTAATGGTTTATTTCCACCAGAGCATCAGAGACAGCAGCCTGCTCCTCACCATCTGGGTATAATAAATGAAGAATTTCAGTCATAAAAATTTCTACCCAATTTAAGATGCACAGTATTGCTTTTCTCAAACTAAATGCCCCTGGCAGTTCTAGTTAATACTTCCGTTCAAAATAAAATAAAATAAAAAATTTTAAAAGCCTTTTAAGCTAATGTTTAGAATAATTTGGGGAACAATGCTAAGATTTAATGTCTTTTACATCCAGCCTCCTATGAGATATGATTATATAAGCTCCTCCCCCTCATATTCCCCCCTTACAGTGGACCAGCTGAAAAGCAAGGTAGAGGGCAGAAATCAGCCCCCCTAGAAAAACAAATGCTGAAACAATGTGAATTTCTAGATTTCTCCCGGAGCAGGGTTTAATCAACAACAATCAACTCAACAAAGAGAATTGGCTTCTGCTGAGTTGCGAACAAATAGAGTCAAGAGCAAAATGTGATCTTTAAAACACTTCTATTAGAACAAACAAAATTTTGTTTATGAGGACAAACAAAATTTCAGGCTTTCTAAATTTCTAAAGCAGTGAAAGAAATCACAAGTGAAAAAAAATATTAAGTTGAGTAATTGATTGTATAAGACTAGAAAACTTATGTGCATCAAAAACAAATAGAAATAATTTGGCACAAATGTGACCAAAAATTACTATCACTGCTGTGTAAAAACACATGCAAATAGATAGCAACAACAAAAAACATCCTCACACACCACCCTGCCAAAGTGGACAAAGGCTACTATCAGACGGAGAAATCCAAAGTAAAAAAACATATTTTAAAAGTTCAACCTCACTAGTAAGCCAATAATTACAAAGTAAAGGAAAATACTGTGCTTAATCTATTACACTGACAAAGATTAAAAATGATAACACCAATTTTAGTGAATCTACAGTGAGATGGAAACTCTTAAATATTGCTAGCTAAAGTACAAATTAGTTTAAATTTTTGAAGTAATTTCAATCACGAATATTAAGAGTTTAAAAATTCACCCTTAGCCAAAACCTGTTTGGCTCAGTGGATAGAGCATCAGCCTGAGGACTGAAAGATCCCAGGTTCTATTCCGGTCAAGGGCATGTACCTTGGTTGCGGGCATATTCCCCATAGGGAGTGTGCAAGAGGCAGCTGATCGATGTTTCTCTCTCATTGATATTTCTAGCTTTCTATTCCTCTCTCTTCCCATCTGTAAAAACTCAATAAAATAATTTTTTTAAAAAAAATTCACCCTTAGTCTTTATCCTAAGACATTCATTTCTAGGAGTCTATCCTGAGAAAATAATCAAAGAGCCTCACAAAATCTTATGTTGAAAAGTACTCATTGTAGTTTTTATGTAATAGTGGAAACTTGTAAATCTAAATTATAACAATGAATGATCAGAAGATTTTATTTGATAGAATATGATGTCATCATTAAAAGTGATGTTTTTAAAAAATAACAGATGAGAATAGAAAAATGCTATCCTATAGAGAAGTGTTTCCCAAACTTCTCTCATGATGAGAATCACCTGGTAGAGTTGTTAAAATACAGATTCCTGAATCCCAATTAAGAAGTGCTAAACTAGCCGAAACCGGTTTGGCTCAGTGCTAGAGCGTCGGTCTGCGGACTGAAGAGTCTCAGGTTTGATTCTGGTCAAGGGCATGTACATTGGTTGCGGGCACATCCCCGGTAGGGGGTGTGCAAGAGGCAGCTGGTTGGTGTTTCTCTCTCATCGACGTTTCTAGCTCTCTATCTCTCCCCCTTCCTTTCTGTAAAATATCAATTATATATATTTTAAAGAAGTGCTAAACTAGAATTTTTGGGAACATATAGGTAAAATTGTATACCTATATGTTCCCAAAATTGTATATTTATATGTTCCCAAAATTGTGTACAATTTTACCTATATGTTCCCAAAAATTCTAGTTTAGCACTTCTTAGTTGGGATTCAGGAATCTGTATTTTAACAACTCTACCAGGTGATTCTCATCATGAGAGAAGTTTGGGAAACACTGCTATAGAGTGAAGTGAAAAACTATATACACACCAGAATCACATTTTGGTTAAAATACATACATAGGAGAAAAAAAGATAGGAAGGAAATGCAAGAATATACCAACAGGGGATAAAGGAGAATATAGTTTTTCTTTGTTCATGTATATTATCTAAATGCTTTATAATAAACATTATTTTGTAATTTTTAAAAATTCTGATTACATTATAAAAGACCCACTATTTGATATAGTCTTGTCAGATAGATAGATCGGTGGAATATAAACTTGGCTTCAGGAGTCTGTAAGTATAAAAACAGTAATATTTCCACTAGTTTTGAAACTCAAAGCTCAAATTCCACCTGATCCATTCAGCATTCCCCTTAAGTATTCTAACTCAAAGTAATCTCTGCCTGTAAAAATTCTCACTTTGTTGACATGCATCTTTTTAGTTAAGAACTAACCATCATTGATCTCCTGTCTTAAGAACTCTGTATGTGTTAATTAACTATTATTATTATTCACATTTTCCAGATGGGGAAAGTGAGGCATAGAATGGTGCGGTAACTTGCCCATAATCACACAAGTAGGAAGTGGTAGAGAGAGGATTTAAATCCGGTTAGTGTTACTTATCTACCACCTCTCCCGACAATGTGTTAGCTGTTCTATCTGTGGTATCACCATTTTAAATGTATTTAGTCTCCCCAGTGAGAGTGCAGTTGTTTTAGAGGCAAGTATAGGATTTTGAACTTCTTCAGCTTGTCTTCAACAAACCCCAATATGGTGCTAAGGACTAAGAATGCTGACCAAAATATGGACTTAGTTGTATTTTTAAGAAAGAAAATAAGTTGAATGTGTTTTACACATTCACTAAAAACTCCAGGAAGAGTACTTTAAAAATTTATATTATTGATTTTCAAGATTTTTTTCCTAGACAGATATCTCTCAAAAGCAAACTCTAACTGGTCTACATAGTCACGTGATCCAGTTTTAACTTCCCTGATCCAACAACATAGAGACTAATAACAAATTTTAACCGAAAAAAATCAAAATAGTATTATAAACTGCCCTAATGTAAGCCCATTTATTAACTGTGGAATTCTTTCAGACAAATGCAATTCAGAAGTATGAAATGAGGAAGAATGGAATGAAAGACCCTTCTTTTGCATTCTTGCCAAATAGGCAAGTGGTTTATAAACTTGGCTTCTAAAGGGAGTCATTAAGTGCCAAGCACATGTATCGTGCTACCTGCTGCCTCAGTCCACTTAGGAGTGAAACATGTTTAATAGCACGTAACATGGCACAAGTCTATGGGCAAAGAGACAAAAAAAAATGCAATGCCTTACCCAACTGAAATTAGTGGAGAATTCGGACTTGATAGATTACCCAAACTGGATTTTGGCCAAGTGCTTGAACATCTATCTCTAAATGGATAGAAAAGCTGCTGGACCTTTAGTGACCACAGCACATCAAGACTCACATTAGAGCTAGCTCTTCCAACAGGGGCCCCTGACACCAAGGCTGGCACAGCCTGGTTCAGAGGAAAGAGTGCCAACATATTGAATCACCAAATTATTTCCTAGAGCAGATTTTTCTTGGATGTCTCCCATAAAGTTTCATCAAGCATAGATCCTATTTCATTTATGAGTTCATAGCCCAAAGTAATGTCCATATGAATATTCAGAAAAGGGTATAAAGAGGGAGCCAAGATTATTTTTCAAATGTCAAGATACTGAAGGCAGAAATGAAAAAAAAATACTAAGCTTCTAGGGCTAGAACGTTGAAAACAACCCCAAGCATGATCCTCATATATCTCTTTAGCCCACATATGCCATCTCTAGGGACTGTCACCATGCTTCTTACATTTCCATATCCTTTTCTTAATTTAAAAAGCTAATGGAAACTCTGGCAGTGCCTTCAATGAGACAATTTTTGTAAGTTTACATCTATTGGATTTTATCTGTCCTTTCAATTCCTAAGTGTGTAAATAGGCCAGTGCCCGCACTTGGTAGGTATACCATGTACGTTGTTAAACTCCTGGTTCCTTTTATTGTACCATGGACCTGGCTCTCCCTCTAAACTCTCTCTAGACCTATCCCCCACTTTTATTCCGTCCTTTCTCTCTATTACCACTGTCTCACATTCTACATAAGATGATACCCTACTAAAGGATATTTTGGTAGTGCATCTCCTGCTTCAGCCACAGCAGCCCCAAATCCAATTCTAACATTTATCTTAAGGCTGCTTAGCAGTGTGCCTCTAGCTGCTTACCATAGCCACCTCCTCATAGCCATGCCTATCAAGATCCTTTCAGCCTGGTTCTCCCCCATTTCTCAGATTGCAGTGTTTTCCCAAGTATTTATAGCTGCAGAGGCAGAGAACTATTTCCATACCTGCCACAGTGCATATCCATCCTATTTTAATTGTCTTCAAGGAGTTTAGAGAAAAGAATCATGGACTAGAATTTGAAAATCTGGCTTTAAGTATTGAATGAAAGAACTCATTTAACCTTTGTCCCATTTCCAGATAGGCGCAGTGTTTCCCAAACTTTTGACATATGTGTACCCCTTCTATAATTTTCATAACGCTGAGTACCCCTCATAAAAAAGGATGTATTTTAATAACAATCAAAATATATTTATTTTTTTATTTTTTGGTACATACACAAAATAATAGTAAACGAAAAATAAAATATTTATAATAAAATATAAATAAAAGTTATATTATAAATAACATTTATTTGCACACCGGACCATCTCATGCCTGACAAGACTGTCTTGTCTTGACTCATGAGAACGTAGAATTAGGCGCAGCTAAGCACGGTGCAGTGCATCTCCCCACCAAACTCCTGTGCAACGCGCGTACCCCCACCAAACTCTTCCTGTACCCCTGGGGGTACACGTACCACACTTTGGGAAACACTGAGATAGGGAATAAAGACCCTTATCCCAAATATCTCAACGTAGCGAGGATCAGTATATTTCATATAATCTGAAAATATATAAAAGCACATGGAATTACGTGCAGGCAAATTCAAATAATTTCAAAAATATTAGTTGACTCACATTGCAGAGTTAATCTTATGATCAATCAAAATTTACCTTCAAGTGGCCAAATCAGCCATATTCAAATGAAAAGAGACTTTTAGTGCCATTCGAAACATTTAAGAGCATTTCCCTAAAAAGATAAACACTGTAATGGGTCTTTGAAGTAGGAACTGGTTCTGCTGCCTTTCTCCCCACTGCAGAGCCCCTTCAAAGCCATCAAAGCAATGTTCGTGAAGTGTGAATGTCTTACAAGTAGCTTCTAATGGATTCACCCTTCACTCTGTCCCTCACTAATCAGAGGTGACCTGACTTTTACATTCTTAATTATGCCTTTTTCAAAGAGCACTAAGGCTAATATTGATTTTAAATGGTCCTAAATGCATCTCTGCCTCTGACCTGGGCCATTCTGACCGACACACATCCTGATATTAGAGCAATCCCAAGGACAGTATGTCCCAAGGGCACCTAACCAGTAGGATTTTTTTTCAGGGTCATTTCCTTTTCTTTTCCCCCAACCACCTGCAGGATGTTCCCAAAGCGGTTGATTTCCTTAGACTCCTCCCAGAAGAAGAATCAAAGTTTTTTTTAAAAGCTCACCCTTGTCTGAAAGAGTAATTTTCAATTTTAATGCACATTAGAACAAAAAACAAAAAAAAGAAACTTCAGGGGATATTATTAGAAATGAAAATCCTTAGGCCTCACACCCCAGATATATTAATTTCGTTGACATAAATCTGGGGATGTGGGTCTGACTAAGCAGCCTGACTGGGCTACATGTAGGTGATCTGCACTGTCCTACCGAACAATGTCCATTCCAGACCCAACTAACTTATCAGGCTTATCTCCCTCATCAACTTGCATCTCCCATCCTTAATGTGTGCACACTTGCATACATGCACACACATGCACATGTGCACACATATATTGGGCCACAAAGCATGATGCACCATCCAACCTTTGCACTCTATTTGCTTTTGGTTAGAGTGCAAATTAGAACAATAATTTTGTAAACAATTGCTTCTATTAATATGTAAAGTATAAGGATCCACTGACCCAGTAATTCTGTTTTGTAACCTTCCCTTGAGAAATTCACATATAATTCCCTTTCACAAAAGACTGACACAGACACTTAACTAGCCTATTAAAAACAGAAATCTCTGTTTTTTCTGGTTATACTCTTTCTTCCTGTTTCCATGGGCTCTCTTCCCAATGTCCTTATGCCTACATGTTACATTTGCCCTGTGTTATTATTCTTCTGTCCCAGAATTAATGACAAATTATAGAAGACTTTACTCTCAAATCTACATATTTATTAGTCAAGGTTCTCCAGAGAAACAAAATCAAAAGCCTGTATGTAGATACATAGAAAGAAATGTATTATGAGGAATTGGCTCATGTCATTATGAAGGCTGAAAAGTCCCACAACCAACTTGCAAGCTTGTGGTCCAGGAAAACTGGTGGTATAGTTTCAGCTCAAACCTAAAGGCAAGAGAACCAGAGGAGCCAATGGTGTTAAAAGTCCCATATGAGCTGAAAGCCCTAGAATCAGGCATGCCAATGTCACTACAAAGAAAGAAAATTATAGGCCAATATCCCTGAACACAGATGCTAAAATCCTCAATAAAATATTAGCATACTGATCACCTCCAACTGCCCTTCCCTGCAGGCCTGGTCCCTCTCAACTGCCCTCCCTTGCAGGCCTGGTGTCTCCCAACTACCCTCCCCTACTGGCCATCTTGTGGTGGCCATCTTGTATCCACATAGGGGCAGCCATCTTTGACCACATTGGAGCAGCTATTGTGTGTTGGAATGATGGTCAACCTGCATATTACTCTATTATTAGACAGGATAGAGGCCTGGTGCATGGGTGGAGGCCAGCTAGTTTTCCCTGAAGGGTGTCCCAGATCAGAGCGGGGGTTCCTTTGTGGTATGGAGTGGCCTGGGTGAAGGGCCTCTGGTGGTTTGTAGGCCATCCATGCCCCCTGGCGACCCAAGCAGAGGTCCTGGTACCTGGAATTTATTTACCTTCTATAATTGAACCTTTGTAGCCTTGAATGGAGGCTTAGGCTGGCAAGGGCAGGCAGAAAGATTGGCTTCTTCCATTGCCTGGGAAACCCAAGCCTCCCTCCTGCTCTCTGTGGCTGTAGCCATCTTGGTTGGGTTTATTTGCATACTCACTCTGATTGGCTGGTGGGCGTGGCTTGTGGGTATAGTAGAGTGGTGATTAATTTGCATATTACTCTTTTGTTAGGTAAGCTATCTCAACATAATAAAGACCACATATGAAAAACCTACAATTAAGATCATACTCAATAGGCAAAAACTAAAACCATTCCCTTAAGATCAGGAACAAGATAGGGTTGTCTGCTTTCACCACTCTTATTCAACATAGTACTGTAAATCCTAGCCACATATATTAGAGAAGAACAAAAAATTAAAAGACATTCAAATTAGAAAGGAGAAAGTAAAACTATCATTATTCACACATGACATAATATTGTACATAGAAAACCCTAAAAACTCCACCAAAAAAACTACTAGATCTCATAAATGAATTCAGCAAAGTATCTGGATACAAAATTAATATCCAGAAATTGATGGCATTTTCATACACCAATGACAAACTCTCAGAATGACCAACTGAGAAAACAATCCCATTTACTACTGAAAAAAAAAAGTCACTTAGGAATAAACTTAACCAAGGAGGTAAAAGACCTATACTATATATAGGACATTGAAGAAAGAAATAGAAGAAGATGTAAGCAAGTGGAAGCACATACCATTTTCATGAATTGAAAGAATGAACATCATAATATCCATACTATCTAAAGCAATCTACAGAGTCAACATAATTCCTATTTAAAAACCAATGGCATATTTCACAGATCTAGAGAAAATATTCCAAAAATTTATATGAAACCAGAAAAGACCTCAAATAGCCTCAGCAATCTTTAGAAAGAAGAACAAAGTTGGAGGAATCACAATGTGGAATTATCAAATTGTACTACAAATTCACTGTAATCAAAATAGTTTGGTACTGGCACAAGAACAGACATATAGATCAGTAGAACAGAACAGAGACCCCAGAAATCAACCCATGCTTTTATAGTCAATATTTGACAAAGGAGACAAGAACAGACACTGGAGTAAAAATAGTCTCTTCAATAAATGGTGTTGGGAAAATTAGATAGGTACTTGAAAAAAATACAACTAGACCACCAACTTCCACCATACATAAGAACAAACTCAAAGTGGATAAAAGACTTAAAAGTAAGTCATGAAACCACAAAATCTTAGAAGAGAATATAGGCAGTAAAATCTCAGAGCAATAGTTTTGTTGATATGTCTCCAAGAGCAAGGGAAACACCGGGGGGAGGGAGTGTGGGACAGGGGATAGGGGGGTGATAAACAAATGGGACTACATCAAACTAAAAAACTTCCTCACAGCAAAAGAAGCCAACAAAATGAAAAGGGAACTCACCATATGGGAGAACATATTCACCAATGATTCATTTGATAAGGGTTAATCTCCAAATATATAAAGAACTAATACAACTTAACAACAGCAAGACAAACAGTCCAATTTTAAAATGGGCAAGCCCTGACCACTGTGGCTCATTTGATTGGGCATCATTATGTGCAACGAAGATTGCTGATTTGATTCCAGGTCAGGGCACATGCCTGGGTTCCAGGCTCAATCTCTGGTAGGAAGCATGCAGGAATCAACCCATCAGTGTTATGCTCTCACATTGATTTTTCTCTCTTCTGTCTTCCTTTCTCTCTAAAAACCAATAAACTATTCTTCATAAAATAAATATAAATTAAAAAATTTAAATGGGCAAAGGACTTGAGTAGACATTTCTCCTAAAGAGGACATACAGATGGTCAATAAACATACAAAAAAATGCTCAAGGTTACTAATCATCAGGGAGATACAAATTAAAACTACAATAAGGTATCACTCACCACTACCATCATCATAATAATAACTATAATTCATAGAGCTCCCACTCTGGTCAGTCACTCTGTAGAACTTTCCATCTATAGATAAAATCCTCACTATGAGATAGATGAGATCCCACAAGGCTCATGTTCCTAAAAGACCACTTTTATAACTATGCCCATACTGAACATCACTGTCTTTCCACTTCTTTGGCATATCAGTTGGGAGTCTTCCAATCATAAGTGACAAAAAAAACATTAAAATAAAAACTTAAGAAAATTTCATATGGATAAAAATCCAGGTAGGACCACCTTCAGCAAAAGCTTGATCCAGAAGCTCAAACCATGTAAAAGGAAATTTGTTTTTCTCTCTTCCTCAATGTTAACTGCCCTAAAAGCTCCAAGTTCTCCCCTGGAGATTAAAAAAGAAGAAGAAAGCCTCACATTCTCAACACAGCACATTGAATGGCAGTGTCCTCAGAAGCACATGGATTCAATCTCTTTGGCCCACATGTCATGTGTCCATCCATGTGCCATCACCATCACAGAGGAGTAGATGAGATAAGCTGATGGCTTAAGAATTCAGTTGGCCCTCTAGGCTCATGCTAAGATGATATGATACTCACCTCATGGGTGAGAATGAGGTTGAACTAACCTCCCCAAAAGGAAAATCTTAATGCTGTTAGCAGGAAAGAGGGAGAATAGAGGCTGGGGAGAGGCATATCAGCACCAAAAATAGGTTTCCTACAAGTATTATTTCCATACAGGTAAGATAGTCTAAAACCTTGGCAAAGCATCTGTACATATGCATTTAACTGAAGATAAATAAAATTGTTGGTCCCTTATTCTCTCTCACTCCCTTAATAAGAGAGAAAATTTTAATCCATATATGCAATTTATAAAGTCCTAACAAGAAATATTACAATTAATTACTGTGTACATGGATTTTCTTCCCTATGGGAAAAATGTCATGACTTAATGACTCTAGAATCCAAAATCCTCTCACAAAGCCAAGACTGAATCTATGTGAAAGAAATTGAGCACCAAAATCATAATCCAGACTATAGAGCTTTAATGTTCTTTTCATTTTTATAAAGATTTCCAAGTCAATTTGACTGCTTGCACCCATGAATGCCTTCCTACTATATGTTTTTTTTATTTTTAATCCTCACCTGAGGATATGTTCACTGCTTTCAGAGAGAAAGGAAGGGAGAGGGAGAGAGAGACACTGATGTGAAAGAGAAACATTGCCAGACATGGATTCAAACCTGCAACCTAGGTATGTGCCCTGACCAGGAATCAAACCCATAACCTTTTGGTGTATGGGATGATGCTCCAACAAACGGAGCCACCAAATCAAGTGTGTGGTGTTTTTTTTTAATTTTCTTATACAAATACTTTTTATCCTGTTATTAAGATTTTATTGAATTGCCAAAAACATAACTCTATTTGGAACTGTTCAAGTGTTGGGAAGAATTGAAATGTTTTCAATCTCAACACATCTGAGTTTAGGATTGTTACCTTTATTATCAATAATGTACCCCAAGTATGAGACCAAGAAAGAATATTCTGCCATGTACAATATACTGAACCAGGGATGGGTCTGAATTTTCACCACACTTAACAGCAACAACAAAATATTTAGACCTGGGGGAAAAAACCCCAACAAAGTAAAAGGCGTTTTCTTTTTCATGTGTTAACAGAAGACTTATTTGGACTATTCTTTGTGGTGGTGGTCAGTTTACCACCAAAAGCTCTGCTCACGTTGCATTTGAATAGAGTGGTGGGAACCGTGTTGGAGTGGGGCGAAAGCAATTTCAGGTTTAGTCTGAGCTCCATCACTAACAAGCTGTGTGACCTTGGGCGAGTCATTTCCCATGTCCGGGTTTCCCTTTCCTCACTTGCACAATGGACAGGCTGGCAGAAATTGTCTTTACATGTCCCCAACCCTGAACTTCTTAGAATTTTGTGAAATGAACATACTAAGCCAGGGAGCTTAGTTTACCCAAATACCTAAAATGGAGCATTACCGTTCATTTCCCTCCTCCGAAATTGATGTCAGGTGAGGGAGACAGAAAGTTTGTAGGACAATTCTGGGTCCTGCAAATTTCCATGTACCTCTTTAATTTGCGATTACCTTAAGTAAGCAATTCGCTTTACACTTTTATTCAAAAATAACAAGCTGTGTTTGAAATGCCGCTATACACCCTTTATTACACTCTCCAACCCAAACATGAAAACATTTGTACTTATGTTATGACTTCACCTGGTGGCTTTCATTTTCCCCAACATAAAGACAGGGTGAAGCAGAGTAATAGAAAAATAGAAAACATCTTTGTTGGAAAATGAGATTGCAGCTGTGTAACTGGAGCACACAACCATAAATCAGAATGTCAAATCCAAAACACATGACTTTTTGCAAGTTCTCCATGTGTGCTCTAATGTGATTACAGCCTGGTTGCTATTATGATTTAAAACAAAGTCTTTCATGCTAGAAACAAAATGCGGAATGTGAGCCGCCTGGGGGAGAGAGCTGCAAGCTAGCTAGCGACATACCCCTTGCTGTCAGAGAGGTGGGCTACAGTATTTCAAATGCTGGTTTGTCAGGTGTGAGAGAGCAAGAGGATACAAGAGGAACCTTGGCAGAGGTCTTCACATGAGGGACAGATTAGCCAGCAGTGTTCAGCTCGGCTTGACAATCTGAAATTAGCTTCTTTCTTCCCCCCTCCCATCTTTTCTTTCTCTCTTTCTTTCTTTTTTTTCCCCCAAGCAGAATCCTGAAGCCAAAGACGAAGATTACAGAAGTCATTCTTTCCTGCCTATCACATAAACAAATGGCCCAGCTGTTATTGCTAAGATTCCAGTTTTAAACTTGGACTTTCTTGTATAAACTTCAATGTAATGGTATTTAAAGTGTCATAGGCAATAAGCATCTAATCCTACTCAATAAATTGTAGGCTCGTTGCATGAACTCCTAGAGCTGTTAAAGACAGCTGTGCTTTTTTTGTAATTTAAGTCATTTCCAAATTGGGCAACTCTCCAGGTGTATTTTCAGACAAACAATGTGTGCTAGAAAAAAAGTGATGTTCGGAGTCTTTCAGCGATGGGATAAACACAAAAGAGTAAAAGCTGAGATATAAGACAGTGCAAACATCATTCCTGATCACCCCGGGGGGGGGGGGCATCAAGGTCAGGGTGCTAGGAAACTGTTCTTATTCCCTAGGACTATCAGACTAGAATCCAGGACATTTTCCCCCAAGGACCTTTTGCAAGTCCAGTTACTTTTCTAAATGATTGTTGGGCAAATAACATAGATGGGTACCAGGGTGGATGATAATAATTTCATATTTCTCAAAATAGAATCATCAACTCCCAGAGCAATGACACAACCCTAAAGTAGAAAAAGCTCCTCCCAAAACAGATATTTAAAGGGCCAGGAGAAAACGGTTTCCACCCTGTGATGTCATTCGAACAAATCATTTTTAGACCAGAAAAAAAGAAATCATGACAAGAGGTCATTTTATCCTGCACATGTCTCCAAGAGGACCCACAATAAAAAACCCTTAAACCAGAGTAGTTGGAAATTATTGTATATCTGAATCAGCAATAAGCATGAAATGAATCCTTTTTAGTATGCAAGAACTTTGAGTGGGCAGGGCAGGCAAATTCACTGCAAGTTCAATAATCTACAATCAGCCTATGTCCCTGGAGAGAACGAAGCCCAAATTCTTCCTCACCGTGATTTGATGATGGTGAGTTGCCATCAGGGAGGTCGTGTCTACCTCTGGGATCTGATTCCAGAGTAGAGGAGTATTGTCATTGTCAATGTTTCACTCGGGTGACTGTTTTATTGACAACAATTGATTTGTGCCTGCCAGATCTTCTTTTCCACCTTCGTTGTAAGATACTGCGCATTATCTTTTGGGCTAAATACATCTGATGTCTACTTCATTGTCAACAATGCAGAGAGAACAGTTAAAAATACAGGGAAAACATAAATCGCAGGCCTACGGTCCACAGTGCAGTTCCCCTGAATCCCTCTGTGGTGGGTTGAACTTCATCATAGACAAACGAGGCCTGAAATGAATCAACACCTCTTTCAGTTGCTGGAACACAACACAAGTTCACAAGTGGAGGGAATTTCAGGCAATGACTCAGGATTCTTTTGGCCTAGGTGCACAGTTGGACAGCAACACCTAGTCCCAAAACTCTCAGAAATGATCTTCTGGATCCCTGACCCCACACAACCCCCCAGACGACAGTTCTACATGCAAAGTAGAAAATTCCTACGGAAACTTTTAAGTTAAGTCTTAATAATTAGAACCTCCCTTCATCCAGGAATTTTGATGGTATCCCTACTAACCCCTTGGAGAAAGTTCAAA
This sequence comes from Vespertilio murinus, assembly GCA_963924515.1. Lineage (NCBI taxonomy): Eukaryota > Metazoa > Chordata > Mammalia > Chiroptera > Vespertilionidae > Vespertilio > Vespertilio murinus. The sequence goes on along the minus strand of OZ004704.1, from coordinate 181,454,217 downwards.
CCTGTCACCTCAGTGGAAAACTTCACTGCAGGCCAAAGCAATGGTCCACTTGTTTCTGGCCCCATAGGGCAAAACTCCTCAGGCTTTGTTCAGTTTTGAGGGGGAACTCAACAGTTCTGTATACATTAAAGACCTAACCAAAAAATGTCTAGAAACAACTAATCTCTCAGTGTCACTTTAAACAAGTATAGCATACCAGACACATGGTATTTATCAAACAATTTAGTCTTTCAGCTACCCAACCTATTGGGTCCCATTTCTCTCATTTAAAAAGGTCCTAAAAATCTATAAAAATACTGTCAAAACTATAAATGATAGTATTCCGAATTTTATTCTCAAGGCAACTTACCCAATACTACCGGTAACATTTTTCAATATGAGCCTAACTACAACACTTTAGGTTTTATGAAAGGAAGGACATGTACCATAGAATGGAATGGTGGGTAGCTTTTTTTTTTTTTAAGCTAAAAGCTGGAGAATAAAATTATTGAAACCATCTTCTGTTCTACTTTAATTTTCACCAGCTTTTTGCTAGTTTACTTTAACAAGTAATGTTTGATTGAATTCAGGCCTGCTTTTGTTTACAAAATGAACCAGAGCCAGCAAGTCGTGGCCTGGCTAATTTGCACATCCACTGCCTTGGTCTCCTCCCCTTTAAACAAAAATCTGGAGTTTGTGATTTATTGTTGATTTGGTTAGTTCAAATGATTTTGATGGCTAAAATCTACCTTCCATCCCATCCATGAGATTTTTTTTCACCAATTATGTCTACTCTACAAGGCAAAAATGCCCCCCACCAAAAAATTCAAAACACATCTCTTTAACTCTCAAGATTTCAGATGCCAACATAAGAAACTGAAAATAAAAATCCACATATGGAAGAAGGGAAAAAGCAGGATCAATAAATCAATAGCTTTAGAAACCTAACTGGTCCATTCAGAAAACAATAATGTCATGAAAGCAAAACAAAGTGATAGTTGTTAATGACAGGTCTCTTTGAGTCTTATACACCATCCTTGTTTGCCAATCAGGTAAACCAGTGGTTCTCAAGTCCATCAGAGCATCAGAATCATCTTGGAAGACTTATTTGTATATATTCTCTAGAAATTCTGGTTTTAAAAAATCTTAGGTGGAAGCTCTATGTTCATCAAAGTACCCCAAATGATTCTGGAGGTCTACCAAGCTTTCAACTCTAGGTACAGTCTTTATGCATGTTTAATGTCACCCTGCCCAGCCAGTCTCATCTCTTTCTCTGTTTGAGTTCTCTAATCCCAATCTGAAGGTCTCTTCTTATTCTAGGTGGTGAAACTGGTATGGTATTCCTTGCATAATCAGGTGAGAGTAGTAGAGGGGGACACCCTGCCTCCCTTGTCACTCACGTACAAAGTCCACATACGTACTACTGTTGGGGCTTACTCCACCAAATCACTACCTAATGCTAAAAGTCACTTGACTGTCACATGCCCAAAGCCTGTCCTTAGCAGCACACCTCTATTTGATCTTTCATCATTCTATCAGCAAGGCAAAGCTCATTCCCAGTCTCCTCCACTCGCATGCAATTTTCTTTCTTTCTTCCTATATATATATATTTTTTTTTCAGAGAGAAAGGGAGAGAGATAGTTAGAAACATTGATGAGAGAGAGTCATTAATCAACTGACTCTTGCACACCCCATAATGGGGATTATGCCCGCAACTAAGGTACATGCCCTTGACCGGAATCAAACCTGGGACCTTTCAGTCCGCAGGCCGACACTCTATCCACTGAGCCAAACCGGTTTTGGCAATTTGCTTTCTTTTTGTAATCTACCCTCTTTCCTATGTATTGCTCATTTAAAGATAGTCTTGTTTGAAACGAAAAGGTAATTTACCCAATACTACTGTATTAGAAGGAATGACTATTAGCTTTTGTTTATCCCTGTATCTTCAAAGCATAGCCTAGTGTGTAGTACATGGCAGTTGTTCAATAAGCATTTGTTAAAAATACAAATGAATGTCCAAAGTTAAATTTGCTCTTAGAGACTACTTTAATGACATATAATTTTTCAGAATGCACCGTAACCAGGTAGAATCATAAAATTTAGGGATGGACAGACTGATGAAAAAACTGAGGTCATGCAAAGGCATGGTTGTTCAAAGGTCAACAGTATATGGGTGGTAAATCTCAGACTAGCAAAGACTCCAGTGTTTGTTATTTTTGTGGTTTTGTTTTGTTTTTTAGTACTCATCTAAAAAACAATAATACTTCCTATGATAGATGAGATAAAATGTTAGAAGATACGTAAAATATGCTTCGAAGTGTCCCTGACACATTTCAAGCAATTAATAAATTATGTTGTACCATGTTCCCTTTCCAAGTCTAATGCCTGATGTCTAAGTCTTTCATAGTCTGACCCAGTTTTGTTGATCCAACTGGATTACCCATTTCTTGCCTTGCAATGTAATTCTGATACTAACTATCCAGAGTTAGGTCAAGGGCAAAGTCTTCCATAAGACTCCCCTCATTTTAGACTCCAGGCACAAGTTTTGGAGCTCTCAGGCCTTCTGCACTTCTTACTAATTGGCTACAAATTCAGGGATACCCACTGCCCTTTCTGGTTCAATAGTTCACTAGAGGTACTCACAATACTCAGGAAAGAACTATGCGTAGGGTTATAGTTTTATGTAAAAGACACAAATAAAGAGACACATAGGGTAAGGTTTGGGAGGATCCCAAATGCAAAGCTTCCACGCCCTCAGAATCTGTCACCCTCTAGCACACCTATGTGTACCACCAACCAGGAAACTTACCTGAGTCATAGGTATCTATAGTTTTTATTGGGATTTCATTGCACAGATACAACTGATGGAACCAATGGCCATATGAAAGAACTCACTCTCCAGCACCCCTCCCTTCCTTGCAAATCAGGCTATTATCTCCTGGGTCAAGTTCCAATGTTCTAATCACAAGGTTGGTCCTTCCAGAGTAGCTAGCTCCATCCTGAGTCTTCTCATTAGCATAAACTCAGGCAAAGTCCTGGGTTCACCATGAACAACAAAGATACTCATCACTCAGGAAATTCCAAGAATTCAGAGGTTATCTTCCAGTGACCAAAGTCCAGACAAATTTTTTTATTATAAAATGGGGCTTTCACTCAAATATGATTTGTCTTCTTGTGCTCAGGCCATGATCAGTTCTAGGACACACCTTGTTGTTGTTACACTCATCATACTCATAATTACTGGTCCTTGGTGTTCCTCATTAAACTGTAAACTTAATCATTACACTTGGCCAGTTCCTTACACTGGTCCAAGAACATAGTTAATATAATTTTAAAGTGTTGGCAGGTGAATTCCATCTTTATCCCTTTGTTTACAGTAAGATATTTCAAATCATTTATTTTGTATTTTATTTCTAAAATAAAAAGTATTGATTGATTTTAGAGAGAGAAGTATTGATTTTTGTTGTTCTACTTTTTTATCCATGCATTGATTGATTCTTGTATGTGCTCTAACTGGGGGGGGGGGGGGGTCAAACCTGAAAACTTGGCATATGGGGACAATGCTCTAATCAACTGAGTTACCTGGTCAGGGCCTACGAATCTATTAAAGCTAGCACCAGGGCTAGAGTAGCTATAGTAGAAGTAGGTACAAATACAGATACTCCTTGAATTCTGATGAGTTTACATCCCAATAAACCTACTGTAAGCTGAAAATATTGTAAGTCAAAATACGTTTAATGCACCTACTCTACCAAATTATCTACTGTAGCCTATCCTACCTTGAACATGCTCACAATACAATATCCAAAAACCACTGACAACACAGTACTCTATAGAATATCAGTTGTTTATCCTCACGATCCATGCCTACCTGAGAGCTACTGCTCACTGACATTGCCCAGCACCATGAGAGAGTATTATATGGCAAAGATCAAAATTCAAAGTATGATTTCTACTGAGTGCATGTCACTTTTGCACCATTTAAAAAAAATTTTAAAAATCATACATCGAACATAAATCAGGGACTGTCCATAGTAAGTCCTCACTTAATGTCATCAATGTGTTTTTGGAAACTATGATTCTAATCAAAGTGACTTGTAATGAAACCAATTTTACCATAAATTAATTGATATAAACAAGAGTTCCATTCCTATGGCATATTTCTATTCACAAAAACATCACCAAACTTATAAAGACTCCAAACATTTCTACTATTAACAATTAAAATTATTGTAAGCTATATACATGTTTAAGAAAGATTAATAAAAAACAAATAAGATAATTATTTCCCAACACATTTATTCCCGGTCAGGGTCATGAGTAGCCAGAGCCTAACCTGGCAGCTCAGGGTACAAGACAGATACCAGCCCTGGACAGGACACCATGCCATTGCGAGACATGCTCACACACATACCTACACTCACTCAACTCAGACTGGGGCAATTTAAACACACCAATTAACCTAATGTGCACATCTTTGGGATGTGGGAGAAAACCAGAGTTCCAGTATAAAATGCATGCAGGCAAACTCCACACAAACAGTGGCCTAAGATAGGAGTTGATATTTTTTTATCAATGTTACAACAGAATGACATTGAATGAAATGATAATGTTATTCAAAGACCTGCTATACAATAGGATAACCAAGAGAATCCCTTAATCATTGACAAATACTCCAAGTAGCTTTGAAACATACTTCACCTCAAATGCTGTTGTGGCTATAAGAAAAGCCTGGGAAAATGTGAGACAAGAGACACAAAAATAAGAAAATGTCTATATTATTCTCCTTGAATGTGAAAGGCTATGGAATACCATAGCTGGAAGCCATCTGCATGATCAGTTGTATATTTCTTAGGATTTTCTATGTACAATAATGTCATCTATGAATAATTATAGTTTTATTCTGAATGCCTTTTATTTATTGTTCTTGCCTTACTATACTTGTTAAGGTGTCTAATACAATATTGAATAGGAGTGGTGACAATAGTCACCTTGCCTAGTTTGTAATCTTAGGGAGAAAATATTCAATCTCTTTTTATTAGGTATCATATTAGCTGTAGAACTAACTGATGTCCTTCTGGCAAAAGAGTTTTTAAATACAAATTATTGTTGAATTTTGCCAAATGTGTTTTCTTCATCTCTTGATAAGATCATGTGGGTTTATTTCTTGTTTTTCTATTAATATGGTGACTTACATTGATTGCTTTTTTTTTAAGCTTACAGCATCCTGCATTCCCAGGTGGTCTCCCAGGCCCAATCCTGTTTAGTTTCAGAGATCAGACTAGCAAACACATTTAGGACTGTAGACTACATTGACTGATTTTTGAATGCTGAACCAATCTTGTATTTCTAAGATACACCCTCTTGGTGATGGTATATAATACTCCTTATATATTGTATTCAATTTGTTAATGTTTTGTTGAGAATTTTTTATCTTTGTTCATAAAATATATTGGTCTGTAAGTTTTCATTTCTTGTACTTATGTTGTCACGATCTAGTTATCAAGGTAATGCTGACCTCATAAAGGGAGTTGAGAAGTGACCCCTTCCTATTCCATTTTTGGAAGTTATTTTTGCCTCTGGCTACATTCACCCTGAATATATAGTAGAAAAAATAATAACCACCACAACAACACAGAAACCTCACCGCTAGGTTGTTTCCTGAATCCTGCTTGCTTCTCTCCACCTTTCAGGGCCCCCCCCCACCCCCCTCCCCTGCCTGCTGACTGACCCTGGTTACCCTAGAAAAATCTTGTACCTTCTACATCCCATTCTCTCAGGAAATCTTTCAGGCCTCTGCTCTCAAACCATTACTCCATCTTGCCTGCAATCCTCTGATATTATTGCTTTAAATCTGCTTGCTGTTTTTTCATCCTTCACCCTTGGACTAGATACTTTGGAACTTCCCTTACTTCCTCCTGGGCCCACTCCAGCCCTCCTCTCAGACTTTGATTCTAATTCCCCTTTAATTAGAGCCCTCAAAGTGCAGAAAACCACGCCCACTCCAATACCAGTCCCTGCTAGTAGAATTTCATGCTGGGCCCAGTCCCTGCTTGCCTAGAAAGGAAGATCTGCCACCTCCCTGTTACAAACATAACATGAAACTCCATAGCGTGGGTCAATTTATATGGAGCTGCGGACTTTATTGATCACACTACAATTTAATGCACTCTGCAAAAGGTCTTTGATTTTAACCATGATAGGAATTACCTATTTTTGCCTTCCTGAAAGATTACCTGAAATATCATTTAAGTCTTTTCTGGTATGATTTTAACCTCAATTATATAATAGGCAATTAAAGAGATCTTAGTAAAGTGGGAAAGACTGTTTCCTCCTAAAGAGGCTGTCATTGCTATAGGTTTTTTGTTTTATTGTCATTGGTGGTGTGTGTTTTCTATGTTTTATTGTCATTGTTGATGTTTTCTCCTTTTCTAGGCAGCTATGAATTTCCTCTTGAAGTGTCTTTGGTTTTAAGTTGCTTCTAATTTTCTATAAACATTATTTAGAAAAGAAAAACCTGTTATTTCCTTAACTTACCACACTTATTCTTTCTTTTGAATTTTCCCACTTACGTGTGATTTGAATTTCTATGGCGTTTATATTACTTTACATTATTAACTAAAAACGGATTTTAAAATTTATTAAAAATACTACTTTATGGAATAGCTGAGAATATTAAATACATGAGAAACATGCAGGAAAGTGCTTCATTACTATTAAATAATCAGTAAATATTAGCCATGACAGTTTTTATGCCTGGTCCTAGAGATAGTCCACCTCTGCATTTGCAGCTCTGTTACATGTCCTCCTCAATATTCCACTCCTACCTCAAAGGGAACACTTGAATTTATCATCTTCCTCTACCCAAACTTGTTCTTTCACCTATGTTTCTTGATTCTGCCATTTGCACTAACTTACTGTTACAGACTTGACTTTTTAAATTGCCTTTGATTTTTCTCTCTTCTTTGCCTCTCAACCCAAACAAAACCAAATTCTTTTCATTCAACTTTGCAACATTTCTTAAGACCTTACTTTCTTCTCCACACACTTGTCCAGAATCTTATTACTGCTCATCTGGACTTAATGCCATAGTCTCTGGACTAATGCAACAGTCTAGTGACTACCTTTGATTTCCAGCCTCTGCAATATATTCTATGCACTTAGATTAATTTTCCTAAAGAATGTGTCTGATAATATCTCTTGTCTTCTCAGTAAGTTTTGCTGACTCCCTAATATATACTGAATTAGGCATTGCACTCTCCAGTCCCAGTCAACAATTATAATCGGTCCCAACAACCCTTTCTTGCTTTGTACCCTCTAGGCAAGTTATGTAATTTATAGTAAAATAAAAAAGGTAATATTCTAATTGAAGGTCTATGACTTTTTTTCTATATTTAAATGCATGTGATGTAGTGAGCAGACTTTGATCACCTCTGTCTGGGCTTCTAAGAAGTCTCTATCGTTAGCTTTTAACAAATTCTTGGCTTTATTCTGGGTTAATGAGATTGTCAAATAGCTGAGTTCCATATAGGTGAAGTTTTCTGCTATTAAAAAACATACCACACACACACACACACACACACACACACACCACAAATGCATACTAAGGAATACATTGGAATTTCAACAATATTAATTATTTGCCTCAAATGCAGTAGATACCAGAGAACTACTTTTCCATTTCCCTTTACATTGGACAGATTTGCAACTTGAGAACAAGAGCCAGTGTTGGTTCGTAGACAGAATCCATTTAATTAATCATACTATTTGAACAGCTGGGAAGGCCATATATTTATATAAGAGCTTAACATTCTTTCAAAAATTGTCAAGTATGAATCAAAATAATATTATTTCACTTTTTAATGATACAGTATTTATCTTTAGATTTTATTCACACCTAACTTTATAAATCAATAGTCCCAGCCTTTGAGACATATTATTACCTATGTTAAATGCTTTCTCAAAGCACTATCATATGCAGTGAGGTAAAATAGGGCTATGGTTCTATTGACCACAGAATTCATTTGAAAAGTGTAAGATTTTCCAACTTTTGTTTCTATATTTGACAAGCATTGGGTAGAGTAGAGGAGAAATAACTTTATAAACTAGTAAGTTTTCACCTTGGTAGTTGCCAGCAGAAAGATGAACTTTTCTTATTTAAAGGCTAAGTTTGGCTCATTTAATGCAGCAACAGAAACTTTACACAGGTAAATGTTGGTAGAAAACATAGTAAATTGGATCCTTGCTTTAAATCACTAGAGAACAGTTTTAAAATAAATATTAATTTTAAAATACAAAATAATAGCAAAAATATGTGGGAAAATATTATAAAACTGGCTTGAATACTGGATTCTAGCTTCTGTTCCAAAAGACTAATCTGAAAAAGAAACTTTGGATTCTGCCAGAGATAATATGATAAGAAACTCTACAGGTTTGAGCAATGATTTAAGTGTAAATCACTTATCCACAGCTGTGCTTTGGGCTCAGCCATTGTGGTCAGGGCCCATGAGAACCATCCTGGGGGCCTGTGAACTCAAAAAATAAAAGGAGCAGAGGCTCCATGAGACTAAAATTGTAGATAAAGGGAAGGATAGGCAATTAGAACATGGGATGGTAAACTTTAATTTTCCATTTTGAGTTATATTATTGCACACAGAACTATTTATAGTTAGCAATGTGCATAGCTAATTCCATAAGACTGACTGACATGTTATGATTCCAGTGGAGGCAGAGCACAAGTTCTCCTCTAAGCTGAAGGAAGGTGGCCACTGCAGCCTGGTGCTCAGAGAAAACCAAGACTTGTGATGCACTAACACAGCCTTGAGTTTCCAATGAGTCATGAGCCAAGGTCCACATATCCACATACCTCTCAAGCTGCTTTTACCTTCTTGTGCTGTTTCTGCTTCTTCTCCACTTCTTTAACCTTAGTATACTTCCCTGTATAGGAAAAAGAAGAGCGCATGTTATTGTATTTTCTTTTCTACAACACCATGGAGATGGCCCTATCCCCAACCCTTGGTCTGAGACTACATTAAATACTGGGCAAGAGAAACTTGTCTCAGAAGACCCAAGGGCCTTTCTTTACGTTCTAGAAATTTAACCATACAAGAAAGGAGATGCATATACACACAAAAGTATGGGCTTCAGAATAAATACATTAAGTTCATACATGAAATTGTCAGGTGCAGGTCAAGTGAACCTTAATGTTACTTACTCATTCCTTCACTCATTCCTTTCCTCATTCCCTCATTCATTCTACAGTTGTTCCCAAGCACTAGAGAAATAAGAGTGCAGATTACTTAACTCTGACATCCCAGAGCTCTCAAAATAGCGGAGTAGAAAGACAATCAAATATGAAAAATATGGAATTGATATTGTGATGTGAAGACATGATAATGTGAGAGCTTTTCATAACCAAATATAACAGTCAGGAAGGGAAGACTTTCATGAGGATATGGAGACTAAGTAGGAGTGGAGCATATGACCATGAGAAAATGGGTTTTCCATGCAAGAGGAGGGAACATGGTAAGCGGCACTGAGCAAAGGCCTTATGATGGGAAATTAGATGTGATAGGAAGAGGGGCTCAAATTCTGCACAATTTATAGAATTCACTGATGAGCTTCATTTTGAGTAGAAAGAAAATATAGTACATACTTTGAGATAACTACCCAGAAGCATCATGTCCAGTCTGAAGAGAGGCAAGTAAGACGTGCATATAGTTGAGTATAATTGTATACCCAGTGTACATTAATTGCTGGGGACAGCAATTTTAAGAGATGGCTTCTTGAATAGGGGCCAAACCACCCCGTGGTTAAAACAGAGAAGTTTTGACTAGCTCCACTAATAAGTAATGAACCCAATATCCTTTGCCTGGCCTTCACTCTTTCACGTAAATTCAATATGTTAATGCATCTGTAACAAATTGTCCCTTAAAAGTCCCTTAAAAGTCTCCAAATCTTTAAAAATTTAGAGTGCCTATGGAAAACAAATAAGAAAAATCCTTGGCCTTTTCCCTATTCATAAGATCAATAGAATATGCCAAGAACCCAGGAACCTTTTTGATCTCAGAATTCTTAAGAGGAATTTGCTTTTATGAACCCAAAGCAAAACTGAAAATCTCTTTTTAAAAAAACCATCTTTCTTGCTTAGCTTTGGATAACAAAGTCAAAAAATACTAATATATAACAGTTACAACGCAGAATAACTTAATCTCCAAAACTCACATTGATGTTTGATATATATAGCCTAGACAAGCCTTGGAATCTAAGAGTTGTTCATTCTTACACAAGGGGAAAGGAAGGATGAGACAAATTTCTACTTCCCATTAGTCAGTGTCACATGTCCCTCTGTATTCCGGGGAGTATTTTCTATAAGAACTTATTAAACTGATCTGTAACAATCAATAAAAATACCGGAGACCGTGCAAGGAAATCCAAACAGAATCTTAGAATAGAGAGATAACAAGAAGATAGTCTTTTTGTAAGAACATTTTAAATAAACTTCATCTTGAAAAAAATAAAGAAAAGAATGAGGAAGGAAATGCTATTAAATACCACGAGGAGTCAGCAATTTCTGAGTTTTTCAATTAAGTTGCCAATTTTAAGGCTATTACACTGCTCCCTGAATCAAAAGGATTAACAATTTTCCTCTTAGCAATTAGAAAGGTAGAATTTTAGCATGGAAGCACATGGGGGAAAACTGTACAAGAAGTTAGAATTAACTAAATCTCCACTGAGGACCACCCAAGAGGAGCTAAATGAGGGGTTACTTTCAAGTGGGGCTGGGATCAAAGATTGAGAGAGATTAGAACCAATAGGAGGTTAAAGGAAAACATCTGGTCCTTTGCAGTAATCACCAATACAGAGGTGGATCTTCCTTGGAGAAAGAGCAGCCCAACTGACCACCGACTCTACAACATACCATAAAGCGCTGCTTCCATGGGGGAGGACGCTTCTGTCCCTGCAGGAAATGCTCAGAAACCTTCAGAAAAATAAACGGGGGCCTTTCTTCATCAAGCAGAACGAAAATGTACAATTCAACACTGGAGTTCAAAAGACACTTTCCCCCTGTTGGGGCAACAAAATCATGCTACCTATTGAGTATAAGCCCTTGATGGTCTTCCTCTAACGAAGCTTCTCACTGTGAATGGTGGAGGTGGACAATCACCTTTTGGGGAAGCAACGTAGAGCTGAGGCCATCAGAAAAGGAAGTGCTGCATGTTCATATTAATCTTAATTAGCTCTATCACTTTGACTTATATAACAAATGCCCATGTCTGTTTAGCCAGGAGATGTTAACGTCCTAAGGAGAAAACAAAAAAAATATTCAGAAGAAATAAGGGAGAAAGGAAGTTTTAATATTTTCCTAGCAAAACAAAACAAAAGTCATTTGTGGAAAGGGCACTTTCTTTTAGAATTGCTGTTGCCTTTTGTCCTTTGAGCCTTTTAAAAGAGGAGCTGACTCCCCCACAAGGTTTCTATGCAAAGTGTTAATTCCATTTTATTTCCCATTCTTCAGATGATCCTGCACAGCTAATCACTAAAAGGAATGGCAAAACAGCCCCCAATGTGGTATCTTTAAATGTGCCAATTTTATCTGCTATCTCTGCATATCACATTTCCTTAGGAGAATTCCAAGGAGGAATTTTTTTTTAAAAGGATCAAAACAAATGTGTTTGCCTGCCTTCTCTAACAGGAAGGTGATTCAAAGGAGATCACGCGTGCATTTGGCCAGCGAGTCCTGGGGGGCAGCATGCTGTTTCCTTAGCCAGGTCACAAGTCAAGAGAGGGCTCACACTTTCTGAGCACCATTTTCCACAGGACATTTGAGAGGGAGAATCAGAGACCATCAGGACTGGAAAGAAGAGCTGAGATTAGACCAGTTCACCTCTCCAAGGAGAAAACCAAGGTCCTAAAGAGTCAGAGGTGTCAGAATTGGAGTCACTTCCTGCTGGTTTTTATCTAGAGTCCTGGTTTTCTCATATCTCAAATCACTGTTCTGGTGCACACTCAATCTCATCAATTACCTCCACTTTTCCTCCCTCTGTGTCAGACAGCTAGGAAGTGGGGTAACAAGGACCAAATAACCTTTGCTGCAGAGTTAGTGCTGAGAAGGGGGAAATTTGAACAAGAGAGCACTGGTATGTAGTTTCCCCCCCAATATAAGTGGGTCTCCTTACTAACCAGCTAAATGTTTTCCCCTTCCACTATTTTTATTGTCTTTCTTGGACTTCAGGTGTACAATATTGAGAATTATTATACTCTTCTGTTTGTGGCTCAAGACCATCACCTGGCTGTGCAAAGCCCTCTCCTTTAAAAAAAATGAATATTTTCCCCTTTATCCTTTATCCCCGCTCCCATTGCCTTCCCTCCCTTAGGTAGCCCCTCCAATGTGTTTACTATATGTCCTTGGGTATTTATGAGTCCTTGAAGAACTGAGTGTTGCAGTAAGTCTGTGGTTTTGCATTCAGTTCCCATTCTGTTTGTTACTTTTTCATTCAATACTCTTTTATTAAGAACTACCAGTACATCTGGATTTAAATCTGGTTTATTACCTCAGCCTGCTGCCTATTATTATGTAGAATGCATCCTAACATTTAACTTATCCATTACTTCCAGTGATAGATATCTAGGTTGCCACCAGTCTCAGCTACTCTAAGTAATGTTACACTGAACATTCCCATATATGTGCTCTTTAGACGATGGAAGAATTTCTCCTGGGGAATGTATCTGCATTAGACTACTAAATCACGAGGAAGATGCATATTTCTTTTCACTTCATATCACATATTGCTCTTTGGAATGTCTGCACTAGCTTATATACCCACCTGCAATACAGATGAATTCTCACATCCTCATTAGAACTTGATGTTATATGACTTTCTAATCGTTGCCAACCATGATTCCCACCCCATTAATAACAGGGCTTTTGATTTGGCAATTTAAATTATTATCTTTATGTTATATTTTTCTATTCCATAAAATTATGTTTCATGAGAAATACAGGGACATCTTTAGTGCAACTTGACAAGATGTTGGGAATAACCCAATGTCCTGATTAGTGGAGAGCTATCCAAATGGCATGCCCTAGTTACCACTTTCAAAAAAGCAGAAAATGAATTACCTGTAACTGTAATATTCCCTACAAATCTAGTTAATCTATGATAACTCAGAAGTCATTTCAGGATTAAGTGTGATATGTAAATCATTATAAAAAGCAGCTCTCGTTGCATTTTCCCTCTGATATAGCCATTAAGAAATGACTTTAGCCAAAACCGGTTTGGCTCAGTGGTAGAGCGTCGGTCTGCGGACTGAAAGGTCCCGGGTTTGATTCCAGTCAAGGGCATGTACCTTGGTTGCGGGCACATCCCCGGTAGGGGGTGTGCAAGAGGCAGCTGGTTGATGTTTCTCTCTCATCGACGTTTCTAGCTCTCTATCTCTCTTCCTTCCTCTCTGTAAAATATCAATAAAATATATTTTTAAAAAGAAATGACTTTATTTTGTAAAAAGGAATAATTTTAGATAATGTAGCAGATAATTTAGATAATGTACTTATAATTTCCATGCTCCTCCATCCCACTCTCACACCGCACACATACACTCTTCCATAAAAATGCTCTCCACCATGTGCAGTGCTCCTAGATCCATGTTAGTACCACATGATCCTGCCCCCTGGAGATGAGGAAATTCATTGATCTAACATTGAACTCATCCATAATTTATGAATGAGCCCTTGAGAGTCTTATGACTTTGACCTAACAGAGATGGAGTCACTTAGACATGGTCAGTGCCAAAAACAGCAAGAGGACAAGACAGAGCTAATGTCACAAGAAGGCAGACACTAAGAAGCTGCAGAGGATCCCGAATTGCAGAGAGATGCAGAGATTACAACCACCAGTCCAAGAGCTGTGAATGCCTGCATCAACCGAGCAGGAGCCTTACTGGGAGAACCTTGACCTGAGTCCTTCCTCACCTCATGAGCGATGAAGATAATCAGACCTTCTCCCTCAAAGACAACCCTCATCAGTGCTACAAAAAAGGACTGACTTGCAGATCTTTGTTTTCTCCAGTTTTCCAAAGCTCCCTTCAATCAAAAATCATCTACCATTTTTTTAAAGGAAAATGTAGTAGCCCCACTACTTCTTACTTGTTAGAAATAAGTGTTAATAATTACTCTCAAAAAGATGGGTAAGGGTTGGAGAGACAAAGAAGCTATAGTATTTACCAGGGAGTCAATTGCAGCACCCATAAGGTCAACTGGAGTGTGAGTAACTAATACATATCCAGAAGCTACTGAAATATCAAAGCTAGAAAGGATCTAAACATACATAATTCCAATATTTAATTTAATAATATTTTTTAATGACAGAATGTGTTCTTGTTTGATTACATTGAAGACACTCTAAATATCATTTTTGTACAAAATCAAATTGACTTGGTGGAATCATCAAGCTGAAGAAAAGGATGTGGGAGGGAGATTAAAAAACAGAATCCTATGGTTGTTGGGAATCACTTTCTTAGCCACCAAAAGCAGCACTTCTGGGGCCAGCTTAGATAAAACTGTCTCCCGGGCAATGATCCGACAAGTAAACCAGTAACTCTCCATTTGTAACCATGAATTAGATGCTACTAAACCACTGGTTCTATAAATTTAAATTCTCAGTAGAAATCCATGTACTTCCTTATCCCTGAACTTCTTTTCTGGAAACAGAGTGTATTGGTTAAGGCAATGGTCAGCAAACTCATTAGTCAACAGAGTCAAATATCAACAAGTACAATTGAAATTTCTTTTGAGAGCCAAATTTTTTTAACTTAAACTTCTTCTTAATGCCACTTCTTCAAAATAGACTTGCCCAGGCTGTGGTATTTTGTGGAAAAGCCACACTCAAGGGGCCAAAGAGCTGCATGTGTCTCACGAGCCGCAGTTTGCCAACCATGGGGTTAAGGGAATGACAATAAATTGGACTCTTCATGCTTCAATCCTGGCTCTGTCTTCCCAGCTAGGTGATTTAGACCAGAGGTGGGCAAACTTTTTGACTTGAGGGCCACAATGGGTTCTTAAACTGGGCTGGAGGGCCGGAACAAAAGCAACCTGACCATGCTGGCACTCTCATCTTGGGCTGCTGGTGAAGGAGCGGAGGGGAGAGCAAGAGAACCCTCTGCTCTTTCGGCTCTGCGGGCCGGATAGAACAGCCAAACGGGCCGGATCTGGCCTGCGGGCCGTAGTTTGCCCACAGCTGTACTAGACCCTCTCTATTCTTTAATTTACACAGGTGTAAAGTAGAGAAGATAATAGTGTTGTTGAGGGAATTGTGTTTGGAGAAGTGCCTGGGAGATAAGTGCTCATTAAGTGTCAGCTATTACTATAATTATTATTTTGATAACAAAACCATGATTCTCCTTCAGAGAACCAGCCCATTCTCCCATTCTTGGTCCAAATGACTGAGGTGAACATGACTCCCTCTCTTAGCTCTTCAGATATTGCCAAAGAAGATGAGAGTCAAGGTTAGGGGTTTTGACTCGAACTATTGGGAAAGAGGCACTTTTGTTTTCTTACTTTGCTAAACTGATTAATATCTACAAACCTGTAGCCACTAGAAACCATCAAACAGAGAGATTCTTCTTAAGGATGAAGCTAACACAGAGTAAAATCCAAGTTGAACAAAGTCAAGATCTAATCTTTATGACATTTTTCAAGCCCCTGGGTCTAGCTGTTCCTGAAACCAGTGCCTGATACTCTCAGAATCTCCAATTGTGGAGCCAATAAATTCTCTTTTTACTTAACTAATAAAAATTTGAATTCTGTTATTTATAATTGAATGAATTCTAAGTAATACAGTAAATTATGACCAAAATATATTTGGAGCAAAGTAGTTCACTTCTTTTTTTAATATATATATTTTATTGATATTCCACAGAGAGGAAGGGAGAGAGACAGAGAGCCAGAAACATCGATGAGAGAGAAGTGCCCGCAACCAATTACACGCCCCCCGAACCGGAATCGAACCTGGGACCCCCCAGTCCGCAGACCGACGCTCCACCACTGAGCCAAACCGGTTTCGGCAGTAGTTCACTTCTTAAATTAATTCATCCACATGTTGAATTGAGTACCTGCTCTTTGCTAGACACTATATAGAGTACTAGGATACAAAATTAAACAAAATTATATTTATATTGGACTGGGGGACACAGTCAGTAAATATTTTAATAAATAAATTGCCATTTTTGTAGGTCAAATACAGTTGAATATTGGCAATTTCATACTTCAGCCAATACCCAAAGGTCATACTACAGGTGCTCTTTATCTTAAAAGGGTATATGTTCTGAAGGTTAACCATATTGTGGGCTTCTAAGCAAGTCAACACAAGGTTTTACATCTAGTTTTACATCTTCATCCCACAAATCCCTATTCCTCCTGCCCATTATTTCTTCTATCAGGAATTAACTCTGGGTAGTATCACAAAGTCTTTTCCAGTGTGACAAAGAGATATGACCACCTTAGAAATTAATCTGCTATCACTTAGGTCCCTCACATTAAAAAAAAACACATTGCTTACTAATCCTGGGGCCATATTTTTTTCAAAGGTTGCCAGTAACAGCCTGGTTCACTGGCTTCTTCCTCTAACCCGTTGATCTGCTTGAACCCAGTGCAGCAGCCGCTTTATAAATGATATCACTTTGTACATTCTGCCAGCTCCTCAGCTACATTCTTGAATCCTGTTCAGTTGCTTATTCCTTTTCTTCCTAACTTAGAACACCTGGCTGGCTCTCATTATCTGTAGTTTGTGGGAAGGTTACATCTTGGCTGGTGGGATTTGGGGGTGGGGGCTGAACCTGATAGAACTATTTATCCTGCGAGTGTCAGTAAAATCAAAGTAGAGTAGGGTAGGGCAAGGTAGCAAAGTCGGTATCCTGAGGAAGTGGGCTCTGAGACAGAAACAGGCAGACAGGAAGTTATTAGGAAGAGCCACTGAGGGCAACAACACCTGCGGAAAGGAAGGGGAAAAAGGAAGGAAGTAGGATCGGGTAGGGAAAGAAGTGAGCTTCAATGCAGTTCCAATGGAAGCCTCAGAAGCCTGCAGAGAGTTCTGAAGACGGGATGGCCCTCCAGACCTGTTCTGAATTGGGTGAGAGAATAAGCCTTCCTATCCGGAGCAGGGTACCCAGAATACCTGTTTACTTCTTCGCTACTATGTTATCAGCAATACTCACATTGTTTTAAGTTTGTTATGCCATCTTAATTTTAATTACAGTCTTTTTCTACTCATTTGAGCCCTTTTGGCCCCAGAGTAAGTGCAGTCCTTAAAAGTCAATGAAATGCTTATTGAAAGCATGAATAAACAAATGAACAGTTAGTAATTAAAGGGAGTGAAACATGACTATAATTTATATTCTCTACAGGGCTGTTTATGCTTAAAGAAGGAATCTGATCATTTCATTGCCAACATCTGAGATAATTTCACATCATAATCTCTCAACACATGTTGGCTAAGTAATTTGTACTAAATATTTTAGGGATACAAACACAAATGAGAAATTATCCTTTACGTCAAGAAACTTGCCTTCTAGCTGTAAGTCATGCAATAAATAATTCTAATGCAAGTCAGGATGTGTCACCCTCAGTGAAATCACCCAAAGTGACCCAAGAGTTGGGAGGCTTGAGCTTCTATGAGACCCCGGGTGGGGTAAGGTTTTGGGGAGGTGGTGCACTTTATCTGGGCTCTGAAGAACGAACTGGACTTGGGTAAAGTCAGTGAGATGTTCAAAGCTAAGGGAATGCCATGGTCAGAGGAAGAGCAAGTTATGTGAAGTTGCTGCACTATGGAGTAAATTAATGGAATAGCAAGAAAACGCTAGAATATGGGTTTATAATCAGCTTCTGGAAATGTCCAAGCAAGTTTCAACTACCCAGTCGCCTGAGTCTTGAGAGAAAAACACTCTGATATTCTTTAGTGTAATTATTTCATTTTATTCTATCCAGTACTGGGTCTATTCTAAGCCAATAATTTATTTGTGAACCAGGCTGTTTTTTACTTGGTTATTTCATTTTTAAAAGATAAGGGATTATCCTTAAGTATGTGTGAAACTGTATTATAACACCAAGGTGATTCTGAAATGTCCTAAACCCACAAAAGGCTTAACTATTAGCTATGTATTTCTGGAAGGTCTCTATTTTTTTTTTCTTTTGGCGTTGGGAGGTGAGGGGTCAAGCGCTAAATACCTGAGAAAGAGGAGACTTTCAGAACAGTTTTTTGGGGGCTACTAATAACTCAACAGCTACTCTCAAACAATGTCAAACCAACCAACAGTATAAGAAGTGATGAAATAAAGGCAAAAGAGAAATATAAGGTTGGTAAGTTCTACATTATCCATGTATTATTTTTTCAGTGGTAGTCTCTATCTTATGATTATTTTTAATGAAAATGAGTTTAATTATAAACAGTGATGGGAATAATTTGAGATTTGGGATAAACTTTAGTAAAACAAAAATAAATAATATATTTACTAATATATATTCACTAGAGGCCTTTGTGCACAGTCTTTTTCTACTGTGCACAAAGGGGGTGGTGGGGTGTCCCTCAGCCCAGCCTGCACTCTCTCCAATCTGAGACCCCTCAAGGGATGTCAGACTGCCTGTTTAGGCCCGATCCAGGTAGGGTCAACTTCCAGAGGTTTTCTGCATGTGTGTGTAGCAGATGTACAATAAATTTGCATATTAATCTTCTATTAGATAGGATTACTATCAGTTTTGTCTTTCAGAAGTAAAGCCAACCATGGCTGATCTCATCTCCAAGGGTCAAAAAATGCAAATGATTTGTTTAAATCATAACCTTAGTTTCGGCTGGATCCATGTCCAGATTACCTGCCAGCATTGTTGCAACAGTCTTGCAGCCCACACTGAGTAGGAAGATAGACCTGCAGAATTAAGGTAGGACAGCCCAAGTTTCTTTTGAAGAAATCCATGATTAATGTGTTCTCACATCTGCCTCAGCAGGTTCCACATTGGAAAGGTCTTTCCAGAGGCTTTCTGCATGAGGACAGAAAAAAAATCACAGGGCTGGGCAGATTCATGAATGTCTTCTAGCTCCAGGAAAGCCCTCCAGACTGGAAATTTGCCAAAGGGCATTCTTTGGCTTCCTGCCAATATTGTGCAGTGGGGAAACATTATGTAAAGGGACTTCCTTTGCTCTAGTGAAAGCTAACTAAAGGTCAGAAAATTAACCATTTTACCCACACACAGAGTCTGACATTTACAGATTTATTGTGTCTCAGGAATTCATGACATATCCTTAAAGTTTACCCTGGATGACAAAGAAAGTAGAAATATGATAATGAAATCATTATATATAAACATTAGTCTTTTCTCCACTTTTTCTTTACACTGCCCTCTCCCTCACATATTATAAATGATTTGCTTCATTCTATAATTTTTTAAATAACTACTAAAAATAGTGTTCCAACAGAAACATAATATCATCTAGTTTATAATAACTGAACTTGATATACCAAAGCATAAATAAAATACTTTTCTTTAATTCTTTTAAATTTAAGTCATTATAATTATTGCTTCATCTTTAAGCTACACTTTTTAAATAAAACACTTAGTGATAAGAAAGAGAAATATCACAGTGTCAGATTGGTTACTTCTATCCCTTTATTCTTCACTCCATTTTTTACATTAAATATTAAAATGAAAGAAAATTAGTATCTTATTGTTGTTCTTTGTGAAACAAATAGAAAAACCATGCACACAAATTGCTAAACTTAACAAAACAATGTATAAAGCTTTATTCTTTTCACAATTAAAATTTACCTCATGTTCTTTTCATTCAATACCAGTCCTAAGACCACCAACCTAGAAATAATTTCCAGTTTTTAATAACTCCCATTAATATATATGAAAACAGAGTAAATGCATAATTTTCACATAGGATATGGAACCACAAGAAGTGAATTATTTATATGAACTACATAAAATTAATCTAGTAATAGCAATGCTTGCCAAACAAAAGTATCCTTTATAATTTTCATTTATTCAACAAAGATTATTTGATGTCCTACCAAATGCTTTGTATCAAGGCAGAAGGTTCAAGGGATATGAAATATATAACATGCAACTCCTGTTCTAGAGAAACTAGACTCCAGTTGGAAAAAACACAAGTATGAATGTATACACATACATACACAAAATACCCAGAGATTATGTGGTCAAAGCTTTAACAGCAGTCACAACACACAAAGGGCACAGTGGCTCAGTGGAAACAGTGATAACTCTTAATTCTAAGAGTTTAAGAAGTTGCCATGGAACTGGTGGGCATATTTTTAAAGGATAAACCAATGGCCAAGGATTCCATTCTTTATAGATGTATACATCTAATTGAAAAGAATATTCTGTTGATGTCCCATTACCCTGATAAATAGTTTTATACCTAAACATCCCTCTTCCTTTTTCCCTTCTCCCCATCCCACTCTCATCAGCTGCTTATGCTGATTGTGCCTATTGCTATGATTCTGACAGATTCTGCCAGAAATCCTAAGCACAAGTCTTAACCTCTGAGTACCAAAGAAAATGATGTTACATTAATGCTACATTCTTATGTACAATGAAATGGCCTTTTCAGAGTTGGAAAAGGGACATATATAAACATTAATTTTCTGAAGAACTTTCACTAAGAGTTATAAGCCATTGGTTGTATTATCTTCCATGGAACTAACTCAGCTGAGTTTAGAATGATTTATCTTTTTGCATAGATGACTAAGCTAGGTAAAAACAAAGTTTTCATACTCTAGTCAAGTTTTCTAAATATTTCTGAACCTGTACATTTAATCAATTTTTTTTACCTGAGTGTTATTATGTTAACTATTAATTAGAACTTTCACTAGAAGAATCCTATCTAATAAAAGAGTGTTATGCAAATTGACTGTCACTCCAACACACAAGATGGCTGCCCCCATGTGACACAAGATGGCTAGCACAAGAGGGCAGTTAGGAGGGACAAGGCCTGCAAGGAAGGGCAGTCGGGTGCAACCAAGCTTGCAGGGGAGGGCAGTTAGGGGTGACCAGGCCAGCAGAGGAGGGAAGTTGGGGGTGACCAGCCCTGCAGGAGAGAGCAGTTGTGGGGACCAGGCCTGCAAGGGAGGGAAGTTGGGGGAGACCAGGCCTGCAAGGGAGGAAAGTTAGGGGTGACCAGTCCTGCAGGGAAGGGCAGTTGGGGAGCAGGACCCAGGCCTGCAGAGAAGAGCAGTTGGGGGGGGTCCTTGCCTGCAAGAAAGGTCAGTTGGGGGTGATCAAGCCTGCAGAGGAGGGTAATTAAGGGTGACCAGGCTGGCAGAGGAAGGAAGTTGGGAGTGATCGGGCTTGCAGGGAAAGACAGCTGGGGGAGGAGCCAGGCCTGCAGGAGAGAGCAGTTTGAGGGACCAGGCCTGAAGGGGAGGGCAGTTGGGACAACCAAGCCTGCAGGGGAGGGCAGTTAGGGGTAATTGGGCTGGCATGGGAGTAGTTAGGCATCAATCAGGCTGGCAGGGAAGTAGTTAGTGGGTTTTTAGGCTGGCAGGCATAAATGGTTAGGGGTAATCAGGAAGGCAGGCAGGCAAGTGGTTGGTAACCAACAGTCCTGGATTGTGAAACGGATGTCCCAGATTGAAGAGTGTGCAGGCTGGGCAGAGGGACAAATTTCATGCACCAGGCCTCTAGTGTATTATATCATTGAGAGCCTTATATATACGTAAAGTTAAGAGAACTAAAATCAGATGGAAATACTAGGAGGATCATAACAGAACTGAAATGTTTTCTTCCAACCCTTTTGGGTTGTAATACTTCCATCAATGAGATACTACACCTTCATCAGGAGACAAGAGCTCATGATCTGAGATGAGTGGCACAGAGTATGTGCTAGTCTCTGACACAGAAGCTCTCCAGAATGTAGAAAGATTTCTATGCTTCTTCAAAACCCTTTTCTGCTTTGTTTTCTTCAGAACTATACTACAATTAGGATGTTTCACACATGTGTTAAGGCTTATTTGGAGAATTCAAGTCGTGTATCTTTTCTTAACAAATTGCTTGCTCTCTGCACCAGCAACATGGATGTCATTTTCACATAACAAGCCAAAAAAGAAATCAATTTACAGCCTGTTATTCAAATTAGACCAGCTGTGAATTCCTCTCTGTGCAGGGAGGTTTTATGGCCATCCATTTTTAAAGTTGACAGTTGTTCAAGAAATATGTGTTAATTTTACCAATTGAAATTTTATTTATTAAGAAATTCCATGTACTCAGAAAGATATATGACTTGTATAGGCTAGCTTTGTTGAAATATGCAATCCAGATTTTGGGGAGATATAAGAACCAATTTTTCAGACCAAGATGCCCCTTCAATTAATAAAATAGCAGAAATGATTGTGCCACTGAGTGTAGTGATAGCCAAAATCTTGTTCTGGGCCATGAGTCTATGACCTACTAAAGAGCTGGAAGACTTTGTGCATTTCTGAAGTTAAGCAGAGGTACCTATGATTCGAAAAGATGTATAACCATGAAGCATGAGGTGAAACCCTAAGAGATTAGAAAAGGACTATAAGAATCCACTTCTCAATTTGCCCATCTTTATGACTGTTTTAGCCAGTGAAGTTATCTTCTGTGGCTGACTAACTCAGCATCATCAGATTTCATTCAAGTGAATTCATTTCAGTGCAAGTGTCTACAGGAGCTGGGAAGGCAATACAAAGAACTCTGAGCTCCTAAAGAAAAGGTGCCTTTACTCACAAGGAATTTTTAATTAACCTTTTTTTCCTTTAAAAACCTGCTTTTATATTTTCCTTTCTCTCCTTTTATTATCTCCCCCCCCCTCCCCACCCCCCCACCCTCAAATCAGTCACTCTTTACCATGGTCAGTTGGGTTACCAACCAAACCCACAGTGACACCTGCTGGCCAATCGGGAATGGCGGGACTGAGTCCCTGCAAAGGCCTTGCTTGGCCCATTGTAAGCAACAGAGTATATTGAAACAAACATTAAATACTCTAAAAAAAATTTTCAGAAACGTAGTGAGGAAAAAAAATGAGCAAGAATTGCCTTCCAAGTACAGCTTGGGAGGAGGGGAACTTTGGAGGGAAATTGGCCTGAATTATTACAAACATAAAATTTAAGGGTTTCAAGTGTTTTGACCTCATAAAAATGAGCCCAAAATACATCCTGTACTACAAACCAATGATTAAGCCTTAAGAAAATTGTTATACTAATTACTCATGGAAAGTCACTTTTTTACATTGGTTTTTATTGGCTATGTATGCTTAGAGTCCAAAGATTTCATGTAGCATTAATTTAATAAAGTCCCCAAAGAAACACATGGGAATGTGTTGCACGCACACTTGTTTCCTTTTAAAATACTGCGTAGGCCTCCACCACAAAGGGTTAACCATTTAGATTTAAACCATCCTTTCCCATCACTTCCCGAGGACTTCCAATTCCTGGTCAAGTTTCTTTACTGGAGAATATTCCTATTTTGTTAATCCTAGGTATTTATACATGGGTTATTTTGGCTGGGTACATTTTTGAGGATGTTTGCTTTGTTTTAAGCAAATCCGTTTCTGACTGGAAAGTCCAGATGCTAGTAAAAACAGAGACAACAGGAATACTTTTTACCATTTGCACTACATTTTTCTTAAAAAACATTTACACTTTTCATTTGAAGGTTAAATCCTAGGGAAAACTTCTCCATCCACATGTTCATAGTTGAACCAGGAGGGCTGTCCCCGAGGACTTGTAGCAGCAAATGTGTATCAGACAAAAATGTTGGCCTTCTACATCCTTACTCTATGTTCTAAACGCCAAAACTTCATTTTAGCATGACCTTAGGAGAATAGGGATACTTTTAGCATTTCCTGGTATTTGGTGGATGGAATGTTTTTATTTGACTGCGGATGTCACTTGGTTTACAGGAAAGATTTGGTAATGTGTTCATGCCAGTACTGCACTTACCCCAGATTTCTTGCTCTGTAGGAAGAACACATGTCAAAGCTCGCTGTTTGTTAAATGGAAAAGATTCAGTACACCAGAAGCTTCTATTATAAACATTGTGACTTCGTGCAATTTACAAAATGTTCTATCTCCATTAAACAATAAACCCTTGACCCCCGGAGCTCAGTGTCGTGATTCTGTGATTTGAGAAGGTAGACATAATGGATGGCAATAATAAATGAGAAGTTCAAGAGGAAGAGGTTAAGAGAAACTGTTTAATTATTTCTCTGGAGCATGAGCTGCAGAAGGCTTGCATGTCTGCCTCGGCCGTTGTGCAAATGCTGCGGGGACGGGGCCCGCCGGTGCGGCCCGGGCAGGGCATAAAAGCCGCTTGCTGGCCCTCAGCTGTGTTTATGAACAAACGGTCTCTAGATACCCTTCCATCTCTGAACCTTGCAGCTCCTGCCAGGGGTGGATCCAGTGCCAGGCCCGGGGTTCAGCATCTGTTTTCCAAAAGAGCTTGGATTTGTTAGCATGAGAAATTCATTGCTCATAGCTGCATCCCAGCTGTGGCACTGGTGAGTGTTGCCTTTTGCCTTATTTGTTTGTAGAAAACCATGTTCTGTCCTCTCTAGGAGGCTTTCTTATATAACTCGTCCTGGACACATGCTGCGGTGCTCTCAATACCAGACCCATAAAGCTGCCTTGTGAGTTAGAGAGCTCCTCCTTAAAAGCCTCCTCATTTGAACTTTACTAGGTGGGGGGTAGGGGTGATGTTCCCCAGGAGGGCGGGACCTGGCAGTTTCCATGGCACCATGGGCTCCACTAAATCAGAGATCCAAGAAATAGACCAAGTCTATGGACTGGGCCCTGGTTTGGAGAAATGGCCTAGGGAAAGCTCTCAATAGAGCTTTGAAGGCAAGATTAAGAGCCTTCCTGGAACAGAATGACTGAAGCAGAGCTTCTGGGACTTCCTCACAGGGTCCACAGTGTGCTCAGAGCAAGAGCCAGTGAAGAATGCACAGTATGTTGCCCTGGCGGGGCGGCTCAGTTGGTTGAGTATAATCCTGTACACCAAGAGGTTGCAGGTTCAAATCCCAAGCAGGGTCCATGCCTGAAGTTGTGGATTCAGTCCCCAGTAGGGGATGTGCAGGAAACAGCTAATCAATGTTTCTGTTCTCTCTCACATCGATGTTTCCCTTTCTCTCCCTTCCTCTCTCCCTAAAATCAATAAAAAACATAGTTGGTTAAAAAAAAAAAAAGAATATACAGTCTCCTTACACCCAGGGTTTTAAGGAGAGTGCACTGATATTCTTGTTGCCAGGTGAATGTGAATTATTTAAAGCTTCCTAACCCTTGCCCCATCCCAAAAACGTTTATAGTAAATTGCTATCTGTCTGATTTCATTTAGACTTGCAGAAACCGGATCAGGGCAGCTGTTTAGGAATTTAGATTAGGGACCTTGGCTTCTGAAACACATTGTGCAGGTTGCTACACGGGAAATAAAAAGGAATTGACTTTGCTATAATTTAGACACTGAGGATTTTTTCATTCTTTATAATCTAAAAAAAAAACAAAAACATTGAAACTTCAATGAAAGAAATCTAGCACTTTATTTACTCGGTGTCTTACTGTGAAAGACCCTGGTATCAGCATGCCCCATAAAAGAAAGGAAACTGGCTTTTTCCCCATATGAGAGGAAATGTGCAGAAGGATGGGTACGAGCCAGTACTTTGTGTTAGAAAGGTCTGGATCCCACTATTATCTACCTAGTAATCCTTCTCTAAGCCTCAGTTTTCTAATCTGTAAAATAGGAATAATAATAGTTCTGACACAATGCACCTAAGAAAATATTCAACATAGGTTCTAACACTATGCAGTCATTCCTGGCAATAACTATTATCACTAAGCTATTTACTGTGAATATGAAGACCTTGAATGTAAAGCTAATCTTAACAACAGTGTGGATTCAAATTTATTCTCTTTCCTTTGGCTCAGGATCTGCCCTTAGGTGCCATCACTGGGGTGATAATAGAGTTTCCTGTTACCAATCTGTATGAGATTAAAATAATCATTTGGGGGAGGAAAGACTATGTTCTAGGACTGGGGTGGGCAAACTACGGCCCTCGGGCCGGATCTGGCCATTCAGCTGTTCTATCCGGCCCGCGGAGCTGAAAGAGCAGAGGGTTCTCGGAGGCTTTCCCCTCCGCTCCTTCACCAGCAGCCCACGATGAGAGTGCCAGCATGGTCCGATTGCTTTTGTTCCAGCCCTCGGGTCCAGTTTAAGAACCCATGGTGGCCCTCAAGTCAAAAAGTTTGCCCACCCCTGCTCTAGGAGCTAGTGTCTTTATTCAGTTCTTATTCTGAGCTACACTGATAACTTCTTAACAAGAGGGGAATTACAAACTCTATGGCCTCCGCACTAACTCAGACAGATCAGAGAAGGGGCACATGACCAGGCACACTGGATACAGGCATCTGGGCCTCAGGAGGAGAAAGCCCAGCTGAACCAAAAGTCAAGGGTAGGCGAGAGCAGAATTTCTGAACCATCATGCCCACCCACGCTGCACATTGGGGTGCTTCGAATGGACTAGAGGCACACTTGAGGATGAACAGAACGCTTTCCCAAGCCCTTCCTGCCCTTCCCCAACCTCTCCAAGTCAGAGCTGTTTCTCTGTTTGTGCAGACACCATATACGTGTTTTAATGTGAGCCACAGAGTGAAGAGGACAGGAAAGCCCCAGGTGGGAGGTGAAGCCAGAACTAGGGTGAGACAAGTGGGGCATGTGCCTCAAGGCACAAAATTCAAAGAATGCCAAAAAAACTCACTGAGAAATATAAGCAGCATTTCAAAGCAATGTCTTAAAATAAAAACGAATGCATAAAACCCCATGATAAAAAATATATAATCCGAAATATAGATAGGATCACTGGGTTCAGAAGGACCAGGCATGGGAAGGATTGGGTCAAACTTGGGGCTGCAATTGCAGCAGGGGAGAATCTAATGCTGGCAGAGTCCACTGGGTATCAGGACGCCTTCGTGAAACAAGCTCACAAATGGGCCTGCCCCCCCCCAAAGCCTTGTCCCATCATGCTTTATTTTGGATACATGTAAACATCTACAGACTGGCTGGCTTCAGGGTTCATTCAAAGTTGGCAAATTTTTTACTTTTGCGTTCAAAGGGAAAAGCCACTTATTGGAGAGCCCAAGAGATTTCTTGAACCCAGACCTCGTATTTACCTTGCAATATTTGAATGAGCAAGGGTTCAATGATTCCAAAACACACAGATTAAGTTTCCCCCAGAATATGCATGGTTTTGAAAAACGAAAGGGAAACGGTGCTTTGAGCAAAATACATTTGGGGCTCTGCTGTACCCCAACTATTTAAAATAAATTGCAAAGCTTGCCAAATCCCAAGTGCTTCTGGGCTCTCGTAGCCCAGATCTCAGGTGCAGAGTACCCTTCCCACCATCCTTCACCCCAAGCTTCTCTGCTCACGACAGGAAATCTATAATTCAATTTTCTCTTCTGTAAATAAAGGCACCTCCAAACCTATGGGCCTGATTTCCACGCCAGTAGCCAAAAGAAAGGCAAATAAAGTTCTTTCAGGTCTTGTCATCTGCACAGGATTATCACACAGTCAGGCAACTGACATGGCAGAAGCTGACCTTGGGGGACTCTTTTTAAGGAACAGCATTGATCCTCAAGTGACAGTACACTCCATCACAGCCCTTGGGAACACAGCCATGGTGGTACCCAGCTCCTAAGGCTTCCTGAAATCTACACACTCATATGAACCCAGGAGTGTGGGCTGGTTCCAATTCAGACATAAGCACCAAGTGGGCTTTAAGTCGGGACATGACCCATAGGGGCAGATACAACACTGTGGCTCGGGGACCGGAGCAACCAAAGCACATGGTGATGAAAGCCAAAACGTTGTGTTTGGGTGAAAGTCTCATACACGTGAACATGCTCCTGATTCTCTAAAGCAGAGGTAGAAATGGGTATCAGACAGATAGAAAAAGAAGTCTGAATCTGAGAGCTCAAGGCATCCACTGAGCCCCCGTGACTGAAGTCCTTGGGTTTGCAAATGGGTTAGCAGGGCAAGCCATTAAGTGTTTCTTTTCTTTTCACGTTAAGTGTTTCTTTTCACCACTTTGTTTTGTTCACTCCTTGGCGTGAGAAGCCAGGCCCATGTCTTCAACTTTGGAAGCAAGGAAGGAGTCCTATTCATTGGGGTTTGTGAATCAACAAAGAGGAATGGCGTTTAATATTTAAATATGTCTCATGTAGCCATTAAAAGTCTTTTACGAGTGTGAAGCCATTATTAAAGCAAGATGAGCTCTAGGTCACGGACCCTTTCATGGCTCTCCCACCGTGCTAATGAGACAAACAATATCTCCTCACAGGATGGGGCTGCCTCCAGCACTGAATTCAGTGTGCCTGCTGTCCTTAAAAATTCTAAGGGGGAAAAAAGTACCATTAGAATAATCCCGCCCCAGGAACTTTTTCCTTCTCATTGTCTGAGCAACAGCAACAACCAAAAAAAAACACAGTTCCTAACTCCATTAATGTCAATGGGTGTGTGTTTTCCTGTGTGTGTTTGTGTGTCTCTGTGAGTGTATTTGAAGGGGCTGAGTAGGGAATATAGACCAAAGGCAGTTAAATGCATGGATATTGATAATACACATCTATGCCTGTTAGTTACTAAAAGTTCTTTACCATCTCATGTTTAGGGATGGCATTACGTTCCACTCCAGCCTAAGTCATCCCCTCTTTCCATGGCAACTAAGTGATGACAGGAGGAAAGAACAATTATGGCCAAAGCGTGGAAAGCTAATAAATGATGAGCACACTGCATAAGAAAGATATGTGAGTGAGCATGGATGCTGTAAATTTTACACAGCAACGTGTTGGGGAAGATTTACCTTACTAAGGAGTCATATCCTACACTTGCCAAAATCAAAGCTTTATTATACCCCATTGCCAAACCAAATCCTATAGAGAGAAGCCATCACACAAATGAGCAGTTAAGATACTAGTACTTATATATGTAAATGTTCCCAAATGAACTTCTTTCACTCTACCCCAAAGAAGATAGAGCTCTACATCCAGCTGCCATCAGAATGGGTATTCCCCCCACCAGCAGTTTAATGGCAACCATAACACCATGAGAATGAAACACAAATGTCTTGTGGTTTTCAGAGTATATATTCAGCACAAAAGTTCGTCATCGCCTATTTTATGTCGTGTATAACAACTGACTAGGTCCTTAAAGCATTTATTAAAATGAACAACTTAGGATTACATAACATAAACCTTTGAGTGCTTATTGATGTTATAAGATATTTTTTAACGAACACTGACTAAAAAGGAACAATTTCCAGTATTTTTCCAACTATAGCCTAATGTCAAGGCATTTAGAAAAAAATTTCACAGTTGGCAGGTAGTAGCAAAAGGGCAACAATTAAATCAATGTCTTTAAGTTAATTTCACTTCGTTGTTGTGATATTATTCATTACTACAGGCCAGGTGCACAAATTCATGCATTGGTGGGGTCCAGTGGGCCCACCCCAATGGGGGCTGATCTGGCTGGGCCAGTGTTGGGGGTAAGAGGACACCAGAGGTTGGCTGGTTGGCACTGCTCATTCTGGTCATCCTGGTTGCTTGGCTTTTATATATACAAATAGTGCTATAATGTTCAAAGAAAGTTCATCAAACTTCATTTGTCATGAGGGCCAAAGATGGCTTAGTCTAGATGCCCCAGAGGAAAAGGCCTGGGTGTACTGAAAATGGAAGCAGAATGCAGTCATGAATTGAGGTGGCTTATGCACTATGTCTGTGAGTGAATTTGTGTGTGTCTGTCTGCCTGCATTTCCCCCTTTGTCTCAGGGACTGCATGCACATTTGCTCAGTGTAGTTGTGTCTTGCTCTCCCCATTTTCTTGGTCCTTGTCCTCATTCTTTCAGCCCATAATTGCTGCCCTGGACACAAGTCTACCTCATGACATTTCAATTCTGTTCCTAAAGCTAACCTTCTCAGGCTCTGAATTTCCTCAGTTCTAAATTCCAACAGAACAGAGAGAGGATGCCTCCTTTTGTCCACCCAGACACACCTGTTGGAGGTCGCAACAAGCCTGGTAGGCCATCTTTAGACCACAGGTGCCCCATCAATCCAATCTGGCCTTGCTGGGCCATGGAGTCACTGATGTAGCAGGGCCTTGGCTGGCTGCTAAAGGACACATCTCACAACACCGAGGACAAGAGAATGGCAAAACACTACCCCAGGAAGCTGCTGCCAGGGGTTAGCAGAAACAGGATGGGTGATGGCCATTGTGTTTCCAACTAATGGGAGACTCTTTTTTTCCCCACTATTCTGGAAGCAATTCAAAGGCAAAAGTCTTGTCCTT